>JAHFWJ010000526.1:0-2417799 GCA_028555115.1 Himalopsyche japonica | reverse complement strand
GGCGTTATTTCAAAATCTAAAAGTATATACAGAAACAGATGTTTCTTATTACGGCAAATGTTATCATTTCGAAAAAAAGGCTTGATTTTTTATTTTCGATATTCTATTTTCCAGGTAAAAAAAATTCTTACGCATTCACAACACAGTTAATCTTTCATTTTCAGACGCACTTTCAATACGATATGACGTTATTTGTATCAATTTATATATTGTAATAATATGGTTATACCCAACAGTAGAACAGTCTCTCAGTGTTAATTTCCAAAAATAGCATTAAAACTTTAGTGCTCGATTTCTTAGAAAATAAAGGCATAACTACGTCACGAATGTCTATTCTTATTCGAAGTAATATTTTGTATATTTATTTACACATTCTTTACCATACAATTCACACATAAACAAAGATAACGACCCCATAAAATATCGATAAGTATAATAATATACATGATATTTGTACTAACGTATTGTGACGAAGTCAAACTAAATTTTTCTATCGCGAGAATCATTTTTCCGCAAATATGATTAGGTCAAAGGAATTCTCTTATAGTATTAAAAAAATCATAGCGTGTTCTACTATTTTTAAAAGACTTATATAGCTTATTAACGAGCAGTCAGGTATTAATAAAGCCTTGTATTGTTAATTTTTATTCAAGTACACAATATAATCTTAGTTAAATGGTGAGCAATTCTTTATGAGTCTTCACTATTTACAATTATTAATATAATATATATCTTATCTTGTATAACTGAACATTCAGAATATTTTGCCCTTTGAATCCGTTATATTGCAACTGTCATTATTCTTAGAAATGGGGTTTGGTGATTCCGGATCATCGGTAATGTATTTGGTATGTTCAAAACAATATGAAATCAACCAAGTACTCATCTCCGAAAAATCTAAATCCACACCCACAATATTACAATTGTCATTAAGGATACCTTTGCGAATTGCTGATATGTGTGGACATTGATGATTCCGAATTTATTTTAGTTATATTGACTCATCTATTCAAGTTCGTTAGCACTATAAAAAAAAATTCTGACCCAAAATGATATGATAAAATTATTAGCGTATTTAATTATATTTTTATTTTCAAATTGATTTTGAAATTTAAAAAAATACTTTTTTAACGAACGCAAAGCCAAACTATTTTTAATCTCACTGGATATCGACTAAATAAAAAAGCATTTTTTCAATAACCTTGTAACCCTGTAGCTGATTGGTCGATATTTTGGACGAATAATTGTTCCTCATCCCTTTTCTATACTTAACTCCAAATAGTGTTTTAATTGTAATAACGCGTGTGAGAGAAAAAACACGATCTTAAAATATTGAAATAAATCAACACATAAGAGTTGTAAGAGACTTGAAGATCCATGCATATTTTAATATTCCAAAAAAGACATTCTTTCACGTGTTCAATTATTGCTATACTTAAAATATGTAGCGCAAAAATAAAAATTACAAAGGAATTAAAGACAAACATTGGAAGAGATTCACTTGGCTACATCACTTCCTATTTGGTCAGATATCCACGGAAACGTGGGCTATTTTTTTATATTAAAAAAAATATATTTTTGTGTTTTAATATAGGTTATGCAGATGGAAATATTTCAGAAGATTTTCTATAAGAACTGTGTTATTTAGTTTGCCAGCTATGGGTTAGATGACCTTGCCACCGTCGTTGATAGGTAATTAAAAATTTTATAAATTGACTCCATAGATTCGTATCAAAAGCTAATGACGTTGGCCACCGTAACTTGGATGTGACTTGTCTTTAGTATTCGACTGCAATAATATAACATGATAAAGGGAAAGTATACAATTCTTTTTTGAACAAATTTCCGCTTAAAATTAATATCAAATCTGTCATCTGTTACTATGAATTTATTATTCACTGTTCAAATAAAATACCTCCAATGCATTCCAATATGTCACGAATGACGTCGGTTTCTAATGCACACAGATAGATTTGATTTTTTTCGACTTCCAGAGAAGTCTTAAATCAATATACAGAACAATGCAAAATATTCATGATGTGAGTAACTTGGGAAATTTCAGAACCTTTAAGCATAGGCACGATCTGTGTTTGATCAATGTCTGGATCGGTAACATTAAATTGTTGTGGTTAAAATAAATAATTATTATTACTCTCAAATAAAATGATTTGTCATCACTCTAAGGCTTAGTTAACTTTCAGCTCCTTCAAAAAAATAATATTTTTTTTAGACGTCAAGCTTTACAAGGAATAAAATGCTGCATTAATTTTGCAATAAAACAAAAATATCATGTATCGCAATAAAAATAAAAAAAGTCGATTTTCACAAAATTATCAAAGTTCCCCAAAAATTAATCATTCCCAACACAAGAAAACTATATTGCGTTTTTTTTTTAATATGAAAAAACGCATTTTTTAGAATAAATTTTGTAGAGCTAAATTACATTGCTATTTTTTCACCGTGTTATACTGGAGTTCTACAGAGTAAATGCCAATTCAATCTATATATTTGAATCTGTTCCATCAATGACTACAGTTTTCATGAATTAAGCGAAAAATACTCAGCTTTGAAAAAATTCTTATAGTTATTACTATGACATCATTGTGAACATTAGTTTTATTGAGAACGGAAAAATATGATGATTTTATAGTGTTAGAGATTTCAAGAAGATTCATATTTCTTCTAAAAAATACGTTTTTTTAATATTTTAAAAACTTAAATCTGCAATATAGTTTTCTTGTTCTGTGGAATGATTAATTTTATTTTTATATACGACTGTAATTGCAATTAATTGATTCCAAAATATTTGGCCACTTAGGTAATTTTGTGGAAATCAATTTTTTTAATTTTATTTTTTCACTGTGTTAGATTCAAATATTTTTATTTCATTTATTTATCGAATAGGAACACAAACGTGTAAGCCTAGCATATTAATAGAAAATTATATTTGGTTTATATACAATATATAATATAAACGTTATATACTAATTTAATTCCTAATGGTTTTTATATGATACAAATTAATTAATATTCATTCTTCTACAATTAACGAAGCATCGTATAATAAATTGCTTCCATTAAATAATATCGAGGCAATGTGTATTTTGTGATTGGTGCGTTTTAATTATAATTGTATACATTACAATAATGAAATGTCAATAGTTGAAGAGAAAGTAGCCTCTCATATTATGTGAAGTCACAGTTTCCACATTAGATATATTATATTTAACATATTTTGAATTAAACGATAGATTATATTAACATATATCGTACGGCTTAAATATAAATAATCGATACACTTAAAGCACGCGCGTGAAATGTGGGCGTAAACCAAGTGACGGAATTAAGTTGTTATTTTTCAGTTCGGTAATATTATATATTCTGTACGATGATTGATTAAATGTCATTTTTTCATACAGATTGCTCTTCATCAGACTTGAAAATCCGGATTATCTTGTGAATTTAACACTGCAGTGGGCTGCACATGACGTAAATACGTAATTAATTAAAGGTCTTTTATGTTTTTTGTATGACTACATCGTATTTACCATACACTTATTATAAACATAACAAAAATTACGATAATTTATTACTATTTAGTAAATCAATATTTTTTTCTTTGATAATTACATAGGTTTCACAAAATTTTCATTTAAACAAATAATTTTACAATATAAAAAAATAGTTAAAATTTTAACAATTAAGTAGT
This sequence comes from Himalopsyche japonica, assembly GCA_028555115.1. Classification (NCBI taxonomy): domain Eukaryota; kingdom Metazoa; phylum Arthropoda; class Insecta; order Trichoptera; family Rhyacophilidae; genus Himalopsyche; species Himalopsyche japonica. Next base: position 2,414,090 of record JAHFWJ010000526.1, on the reverse strand, counting down.
ATATTTATTAGTGCAAAATGAAATTACAAACAAAAACTTGTGGATTTTTTTATAGAACATATTTTGTTAGAGTAATATACAGTATATGGACATTTAGTATTATATAAAATCTTCAAAATTATTCAGCTGCTGAAATTGAAGCAAAAGTATGCCTATAAAATGAAGTAAAAATATGCCTATTATATTTGCTCTTAGTGCTCCGTGTTTCGAGTATCAATTAAACAAGACGAACTGCAGATATCCATCCATTCCATGTGAAATTTCTACACATCAATAAAACTCTCTACGCTACCATAGATAACCGTTTATACGTCAGCTAAACAAAACATTGATGAATTAAGCGGGATGATTGTTCTGACAATTTTATTTAGTTACTTGGCTGTTAAGTATTAATATATATTAGAAAAGAAAATTATATTGAATTATCATAAAAATTGTTGTTGATTTCTAGAAAAATAGTTTAACGCAAAACAGACCTATAAATATTCATAGAAATCTGTTCATTATAATAAATTTTAGCAATCACATGATGTCACATCGAAAATCATCACTTTTATTATGTTATAAAACTATCTTTAATTTGTAGGCGCTATACTATAAAGCTTATTTTTAATCAATATTAAAATAATTTTAACGTTAGTAAAATATTTTCACATAATTTGGTTATATATTATTTCAACTTTGCCTGTGGAATTCACAACAATAAAATTCCCCGTAGTTATTCAAATATTATATTCTTAGTAGTATTAAAATTTAAGGAAGGAATTACTTCATTAATTTAAAAGATTTTTGCATTCGCATTATAATATATATAACATATTTAAAATATTCCAGTGTTGTTAATATTTCGGCCCACTTATTGTGACACCATGTTATTTTGTCTCTATGAATAAAACAGCCAACCTTAATTGATCGATTAAAATATATTCATATGCTATAAAAAATAATTCAAATAAAAATATCACCTCCTTTCGAACCCAGTCCATAAAAAAATGATTTTGTACGTGTGAAGCTATTTCTATTGTATTATACATAAACGCAAATACTTCTTGAATCGATGTCAATAAAGATAATGAATCGTTATTTAAGATGTATTATTTTTCTGATTTCTAAAAGATGTCAATATAATTGCACGATTTTTACGTACATTTTAGAAGTAAATATCGAAACAAACGTTTATAGCTAAAACAGATGTTTATAGCTAGTCTGGAAAAATTTATTTTGAATATCTCATTCATTATATAACATCATATGTTGCTTATATTAAGCAAATCGTTCAACTAACAATGTTAGTAAAGTAAACTTAACAATGTCTGTAAAGCGCGTTATAAATTGGTAGTTTGGTTGATAAGACACAATTTGTTTACCGAATATCATTTTTAATCCAAAGTTTTGACAGACATAACTATTGCGTGCACAAAATAAAATATGTATCAGATAATTGATTTGCGAGTGACTTTATCTGTCAAAGTGATTACCTCTGGTGTAATAAATAAGTATGCCAAGTTTTTGCAATACTCTAATATGATATGACACACGGATATCTATTGGTTTTTGATTATTCACGAGAGACGAGACCGTCAGATCTTATCGATAAGTAGGGGACATGTCGGTTGCTACATGGAGTGAATAGGCATTTAAATTTTTTGACGACATCTGTGTTGCCACGTAGTTCATGTATACTTGGTTGAACACAATAGTCATTGCTTATATTTACAACGTTAAAACGTTACCTGAATTCATTTTTATAGATAAAGATTTTTTCCGTTAGTTTCATTCGAATTGTTCAAAAATGTTATGTCAAATAATTAATGTATTAATATAAATGCGATCAAAATATACTTTTAGCGTTTTTAATTGAAGGAAAACAATATTTCATAGTATGCATATAATTTAGAAACCCTATGCCTTATTTTCCACGTGTGTATCAAATTTGTTCAGAATTTATTTGTGGTTATTTTTGCAGCGTTTTTGGTTCAATAAGATAATTTAAAGAATGAGCCGTCCTTATCACTTTCAAATAAAAAAACAACTTTGACAAAGATATTTCAGAAAATGTTGTGAAATAAAAACATTATCAAAAAAAAAACTGCAGATATCGAACTCATAAACACATAAAAAAGCAGTCGTTGGCTTCTAAAAAAACATTATGGGGAATAAGGCTGTATTGTGTTTTTTTTTATAATATTATAGAAACGCAAACAAATAGCAAAAGGAACTTCGATATTAAAAAAATCATCAACATTGAAATTTTAAAAAAAATTTCCATCTGGTGTCTTCGTTAAAAAAAGCACTGATTTGGTCCGTGTACAGAAAAAATATAGATTTCTACTATATAATTAAAAAAAACAACAATTGCCGTAATATTTATCAATTAACAGAACAAACATTTACATTCTTACGTTCTTCGAGACAGATAAAAATAAACAAGAAATTAATACTGTTATCTAGCAAAATGACAACACATCCTATTATTTTTTCGATGATAAATATTGCTCAATCATTTGTATCCGTTTAGTGAAAGAATATTTAATTAAACCAAATAAGGTAGATAATTAATAATTTTCTTGGTATTTCTTCCTACTTTTTGTGGTGTTAATGGATCCAGCCCCAAATGTACATATTTTTTTTAGTAAATTTGAATCCAATTCAAACATTTATTTTAATTTTTTTTTGTCATTCTCTACCTTACCTTATTTAATATGACAGTACTGGACAAATCGTAAAAATATGTTTCATTTATTCTATATTTTATATGATTTAATGTAAGAAAATATCTTTATTTTATTTGTTACCAAATATAATAGTTATTTTCTCTGAATCACTTTTAAGGTGTTAACTGTCACTTCTTGATGGAAAGGCATGATATTTTAAATAATAAAAACACATTTTTTTAGTAATTATTTCCACAATATATTTTTTGATCAGGACCGGTTTCGCTCATCGCGAGCCTTATCAACTGAATGCTCCTGATCAAAAAATATATTGTGGAAATAAGTACTAAAAAAATGTGTTTTTATTATTTAAAATTTTCTCTGAAGTTGTGATTTTTTATCAATCAACGCATAACACTAAAAAACAGGTTTTTCTCAGTCACAATATCGAAACTTTCTTTAAATTTTGTTTCCATGCCCTATTTTAGGAAAAAAATATATCTTATCGATATTAATTAGTATATCAAAATATTAAAAGAAGAGATTGGGATGTTTTTATCTTCTTTTTACATTTTAGTTCCATATTCGAAAGTTATGATATAACAAAAGACACCTTAACAAACCCCAACGTCCCAAATGGGATAATGGCAAATGGGATAATGGTATTCCATAGCGATAAAATCCATCCCTTTAAAATGAAAGAAAACCAGAGTGCGTGGTACATTTCAATAGTAAAACCACCGCCTGTTGTGTGGTTAGTTTGTATATTATTCTATCTCTTGAGTATTGCCACAATCAAACTTCCGCGCGACTCAGCTCCGCTGCGAATTTTTTTATTTGAAACTCTGCATACACATATGTTTTGTAAGGTGCCACGAATCGAAACCATAAAGCATCACTCATTTTCGGTATATAAAAAGCCCCGCGTCTGTTAATCAATCGATTGCTCACAAATCACGACAATAAATAGTTTATTTTCATATTTGTGTATGTATTACATGCCGTTATCTGCGCAAAGCACGTGTTTGACAGATAAAAGCAGTAAAATATTTTGACTAGATAATATATTCATTTTTTTTTCTATTTAAAATAAATTTGCAATGTCTATTTAAAGATATGGGACTTGAGTGGGTTGGAGGAGATGATATTTATATTTAAACTGGTTTGTCAAACAAAAACCGACAAGGACGTTTTAGAAAATGTGTAGTGTGACTAAGAATTAAAAAATTGGTGAAATAGTTTTGATTCTTAAATTATACTCGATGCGAAACATTTTGTTGTCAAGCTAAGAATATAAAAAAAATCACATTTTTTTTTTGATATAATATTTTCATATTGCTATAAGAGTATAATTTTGCAAGAAAACATATCGAATATCATACTTTTTACTTAAAAAAAAATTAAAACAAATCTGCTTATTAAAGGTGCACATTTTTCATTGATTGAATTGGCATTCACTTGGTAGAACTCCATTATAACACGGTCAAAAAAATAGCAATGTATTTTAGTTCTACAAAATTATTTTTTTAAATACAGTTGATAGCTATTTCGTCTTACGCCATCGTCAGAACTATGCTGAAACGAACATTTGCTTATCTATATTTAGCTGTGTAGAAAAGGTACACAATACATCTTCTCTCCTGTTTTAACGAATTAGCGTGTTACTTGCTCGCAATAAAACTAAAAATTGTAAATGAAACTAAAAAGGCGGCTATATCAATAAGTTTACATATGGCACGGAAATGGTCTATTACAGAAACAAAGAAACACCCTGCAGAGGGTTAAGCAATGGCGATAGACATATCTTAGTTTGTTCGTTAATAATCCTTTGTGATAGTTAATGCTTATTGATATGACGATGGCGTGAGCCTAAATAGCTACCAACCATATTTAATAAAATAATTTTGTAGAACTGAAATATATTGCTATTTTTTTCACCGTGAACATTTTTCCATTTACCAAATTATTTAAAAATATATATTCGTTGCTGAACGTCGTAAAAAGCTATTTTTTATTTTTCGATTTATTATGTTTTACAACAATAGTATTAGTGCAAACGAATTACAATAATCATTATTGAAGAGTTTATATGTTTATACTCTCCTTGACCTTATTGAAGTTTTTATTTTTGGATATGTGTCGTGTTTGTCTGCTGCCTTAATCATTTTGAAAATAACTACACCAAGATAAGATCATACTATGAATATCTTAAATAAAATGCATATAACACGTCATCCAAATCAAAATATATAATATTAATACAGTACAATATTTTCAAACATAGCCTGCTGTGGGAAAATTACTTATATACTTTAAATATTAAGAAAGATTGGTGAAATATTAATTAATTGATCTGTGTATATTTCAATCGCTTTTTTACACGAAAGAGTATTTGAACTGGTCCCGGCAACTTGAAATTTACATAAATATTGGTTCAAACTAGATTATATGATATGCGACGCCATACAGATAAATATCGAAGATACCTAGAAGTACTTTCCCTTAATATCTGCGACTTCACGCGCCAATACTTAATATATTAGCGTGCTTCAAAGTATATTTTCTAAGAATATTGATAATATCCACTATTATACACAATACGTACCTATTGAAAAAAAATGACTATTTCGGTGTGAAGTGATTGATGATTCAAAATCACCGTCGATGGCACTAACAAACAATCGTATCTATTTTTGTCGACGTAATAATATTATTAAATACGTGGGTAGCGCCAGGTGACACGCTTTTGAGCTGCCTACATGATAGTGGTGGCGTTATATCAATGATGCAATTAATATTATTATTGAATAATTAGAATATGATTCTAAAATATAGTTATCGGCATGATTGCGAGTTGATTATGGCAATAAAAAAATTCTTGGAATTTTTTGTAATAAATTTCGCATAGAGAAATTCGCCTTGAAAATATAATAATTGTTGAGCTGGATACAATCATTTCGAATGGCATTCTTGTAAGTTTCTTTTAGAGTTCATTCAGAATGACTACTATGAAATATGTCTAAAATTTTAAATAACACCGACATCTAAATGGTTTAGTATACAACCAGCTGTCGTGAAGTTTAGTGGTCATGATATAAATAGAAAAAAATACTGGGGTAGCCTAAGCCAAATTTAGGAATTCAAAATGAACGGCGAGCCGCATGTAAAATACCGTTATTATATGTACATTATTAGCTATCAAAAAAAAACAGTTTTATGTTAACACAAGTGCAGTAAGGTTTATCCATTCTTTAACATAAATTTTAAGCTTAAATATTAAAACAAAACATCGAAAACTACTTCTATTTGATATAAATTATGATACGAATCGTTTGGATAGGTTATTTGGTTATGTATGCGATTTTCTCAAGAAAAATTATCAATTTATTATTTATAAATGAATAATGAAGAATGTCTGAATTTTTTACAATCTCGTATATACACACGTATCAATATAATATGTATAACAAATGATAAAAAAATTATCATATTGAACATCTTTGAATTTGCACTTCATGTAATTTATAAATAGCAAACTTTGAACGGCTTATCAGTCAATTCCTTGAACTGATATAAAAATATAAACTTACCGCTTTATAATCCACCTAAATCATTAAAATATCACGTTTTTGGATTCTCTTACGTCAAATACTAGGAATTTATTGAATTTTTAAGTAATCTTTGAACACTCAAGATTGTCAATATCACCGTTAACGTCGCTTTTGTTATATTTTATATACATCCGATGCATTACCTTCGTCATCAACTTTTACTGAATAATTTATGCCCATTTAAGGTAAAGGAAAATTCCTTCGTTTTATCTGTCAATTCTTGAATGACTTTGTTATCATTTTTATTCATTATAATGTATCGGAAATGCAATAAGAGTTCAACGATAAGAATGAAATTGTCATTGAGTAAGTGATGTAATATCGACACTTGATTATTATAAATAATTTTAATCAATAGCAAACTAAAATTTTAATTCGAATAAATAATGCAATCAAATCACATTTACAATGGCTAGATTAATATTTTTTATTTACTTATGTTTTTTTGACATTTAAAGCTATAAAGTCTTATATGAGAGTATTTCAACAGAACGCAGCCAATTGCCAATGATTATAATAATTCTCTCTGCTTTATAACTTATTTCGTTGTACATTAATTATTGGACATTTTTTAAAACTATCTGACAATGCATTTTTTACGCGTTTCTTATCATAGTTTGATTAAATTTTCGCTAGCTGTAATTTTTTGTATTAAATGAACCGAGTTTTCCTCATTACGGTCGTGATGAACAATATGGAAAATACCTTAGTGACAATCTCACATTTATTCTGCTAAGGCCGGATTTGCGGTAATAGAATGGTATTGTTTTTTTTAAATATTTTATTGTTCATGATAAGGAAATTTTACACCGGCTCTTGGGTGAGATAGGTAACACGGGATTGCCCGACCGGCATGGCTAAATACGTTAATTACGTGGGTAATTACCTGTTTTTTAGTAGTTTTTCGGATGAAGTAATCTGAATTTTCTTTAATCTTTTTTGACATGTAATGGAAAATTTTAGTGACAATATTATGTTGCCTTAAAGATAAAGTAATAAACAACAAACGATCAAAATTATCAAAATTTCTTTTTCTCGTGTATGCGATAATTATTATTATAATAGGAAAAGCAATCGAACATATTCCTTAAAAAATCTGTGTAAATGTTCATCCACATATGCAATGCTTTCATATGAAAATATAATAATCAAATCCACTATCAGGGTAGCATGTGTAAGTCACCGGGACAGCTATGTTTATTGAAGTAAATTTTCCATTTTCATTTTCCGTAATAATTTCGCTATGATTTCACTGTTGCAAAAAAAACAATATACATCACACACCGTGCTTAAATACCAATTAAATGAAAATATTTCATGAAAAATCTTTTTAGCGTTTGAAAAAAAATATTGATTGAATTTGCATTTACTTGGTAGATCTCCATTATAACACGGTGAAAAAATAGCAATGTATTTTAGTTCTACAATTTTTTTTTTTGTTCAGTTTTTTTTTTCTGAATTAGTTATGACGATGCGTGAGCCGAAATAGCTATCAGCTATATCTTATAAATTTTTTTTTAATTGTAGAACTAAAATACATTGCTATTTTTTCACCGTGCTATTGAAAAACACCTTATTTATATATATAAATGCCGCCGGATAAAGTTCATCCTTTATATATGTAGATTTTATCCGACAATACAATTATTTTTTACCTCTTGTTGTTCATAATATGTATAGAAATATATTTATAAAATTAATCAACAGTATACTGACTCTAGCATATTTAGTTAGGATATCTTTATGTAGCGTGATTAATACGCATTGTGGTTTTACATAAAATATAAAATGGTGTGTAATTTATATCTATAAAATGCCGATTAATTATTATAATATAAGCTATAGATATCATTTGACATTGAAAATACTATGAACGTCCTTGTGGTTTTAATAATTGATTCAGTGATTTATTTAAAGCAACAAAACGAGGAAGGCTATTGAACTAAAGTTCATTCACAATATTTTTTTTGCAAATGGCCTTGATTTTTTCTAATGTAATATATTCGTTATATGTAATACTTGAATAAGACTGCGAGGATTTATTGAATGCAAATATGTTGCCATGTCAATAAGAAAATATTCCAACAATTAATTGGAAGCATTGAATCGAAATTTTTTCATCAATCAAAATGTATTTTTTTAATTCCATGTCCACTTTCTATACGGAGCAAAAGTTTCCCAATGGAGGTATCTCGATAAAAGACGTACTACGGCAACTGCTTATTGTCCAGTTTTTCAACCAATCTTTTTTTTAAATGCGTCGATGTAAATTAATAATATGGTTAGGACGAGATCAGTGTTGTGCTAATTGCTTTAACTACGATGTTATTTTAGGACCGTCGAGGTGAGAAGGAATTGAAGATATTCATTGCTTACAGAAATCCAAAAATGGAGGACGTACCTATGATATTCATCAAGCAAAGCAACGATTTGACCACTGTACCACTGTCTAAACAGTACACACGACATGACATGTAGATACCTATGATAACCTTACGTAAGGTGCTTGCTTTTTTAAAATGACTCAATGAAGGATTTTATTTTTAACTGGAACATTTTGTTCTAATAATATTTTTAATATGGTGTCCCATGTAAAATATTTTCCGTCAAATTTATAAATTAGCTTTTTCCTAAAATAGGGGATGACCCCATAAGCTCCCAAATGACAACACTAGATTTAAAAAAAAAAAAGCAATAATTTAAGATTTGAGTAATAAAAAATATAACATATTCAAGAAAAAAAAAATTATAATTTTAAACGAAATATTATTTTTTTGTGGATAGAATGGCTTTTATTTAATAAATTTATGCCAAAAACACAGAACGAAACCTTGTGTAAAGAATTTATAATTATCAGTAACTAGTTTTTAGTTTTTCTGAATGAAAGGTCTAGCTGGAAAGAATAAACATTTATAGAACTTGTCCAACAAATGGCTTTCCATGTTTATATTAAAATAATATTTAATATTTACAAAAAAATATAATTCGATTTAACAAATAAATTCTCATTAATCTCCTTTTATTTTATTGCAAAAGAGCTTTATCAACACAATTTCAAATATATGATAAATTTCATACGTTGTCACATTTTTTCATCGAGTATAAATTCAAAATGCGAAGCAATCTTTATGTCATAATAATATTATGTTTATTTCATGTAGGAAAACCCAAATCCGTCAAAACAAAAAAATGCTAGTGCAAACATACATAACATACCTGGCTAAATCTCTTCCGATTATTTGTTCGGAATAGGATGTTGATAACGCGATTTTAATTGAATAGGTGAAAATGTGTTTATGGTCGTTAGACGTCACAGTCGAGATGGTGTCACGTTATCAGATGCCGACATAAATTTTGACGTCACTTGATTTTCGAGAAATCTATTTTCATGAAATGTTCTGTTTGGAGTTATCATTTAAGTTAAGCCGTGTAAGATAACAATATGTGAATAAAAAGAATGCACTTATACGCAAAAATGAGCCAAATCTGTGATCTATTGAGTGTGTTTCTTACAAGAATTCACAAATGCTCCAATCGTCACATGTCAAAATTTTGTAAAAGCGCCATACAATACCTACTAAAAGTGTTAGGGGTGAATTGTATGGTTTCTATAGTTCTTACAGTTCACACATAAAATTTTCTCAGTTAAGCATGCTTGAATATGGATTTATCATTTGGAGCCTGTATAAAAACTTCTGGAAGTTGCAATTGCCGTACTATGTGAATTTTAATACCGTATCTTTGAAATTTATTAAAAGACGAACCATTTTATATCTTGTAACATATGTTAGCAATTCACTTTTAACGCTCGCAGTCCTCTTTTTAAGAACTTTTTTTTTCGTCATCGTGGCTGAGCTTATTGATGAAGGATTATTCTCCAAATATGTCTTCCTTGCCGCAACAATATCCAACATTTTTGTTTTCTCGACGGTAATATTAGGGTGATTAAGATATCGTTTAGTAAGGTCGACATTGAATGCTGTATATTCTTATAAAGGTTATCTTTTATAATTGAAAAATATATGAGATTTTTATAGTATTAAACGATTTTATTATATGATAAAATAAGTAATACTTAGTAAAAAATTCAGAAGAAAAAGATTATTATAATTGCTTAGTGTTCAAAATTTCTTCAATATTTTGTCAAATATATGGCGCATTGCATTCAGCTTCTATGAAATGTATTTTAATTTCTCTTATAAATAAAAAACAAATAACATATATAAGAAAATCTAAAACTTTTATATTTAATTTAAAAATAAATCTACACAGCAGGTTATAAACATTTATATTTATCGAGGAATTGAAAATTTTAATAAACTATAATTGGCATTTATTTTGGCAGAAGCATTTCAAATCAGTTCAATTCTGTCAACTATTTGTTCGAATTTTCGTTTTGCATTATAATTTTCTTTTTCATAAAAAATCATATCATTATGTAGAACCAGTCATAACCAACATTTTCCAATGCACTATATGATATGTGCTAAGCTGAGGGGCGAATACTGGCAGTTTTTGGTTTTCACCTCTTTAGTTTATTAACCTGACGCACAACACACTCTGAAAATTGTTTATAGTAATATAAAACTCAAATAGATTTGATGTGGATGTAGATTGAATATTTTAAGATACAACAGTTATGTTTCTGAATGTTTTTTCCTGGTTTAGATGGTCCAACGGTAGCACCTCTTATATTATATTATATATATACGTTGTTATCGCTTACAGCGTGTGAATGATATTTTGTTTCAGTAGCTCAGCAGAAAAAGCAGTGTCTACTAAATATATTTTGATGTTCGATTTGACTTTACATTACCAAATGGTTACATTTTCTGTATTTGAGTTATCATTAGAGTTTGGTTACTTATTAAAACTTCTCTTGGTGAAAATGCACTATATTTAAATAATTATAATGCGACGTTTAGTACTATTTCCACAATTTAACATTTTTAATATCGGGACTGATTTTTCTCATCGCTAGCATTATAAAATGATCAGTTGAAACGCAATCATTAAATTTTAATGTAATTTATATTTACTCTTCTTTGTTTCAGACATATATATTTATTTTAAATAGCGGAACCTTTCACATATTCATGTTGTATAATACAACTGAATGGAACGTCAAAAAAAAATTATTGTGTTTTTCCAGTTTTTTTAATATTTGAAATTGCTATAAAATAGCTTATTTTTTAAATATTGAAATTATATTGTCCTCTAGCCGCACATGATCGATGAACATGCATATGCTATTACTAAAACGTCGGGCATGTATGTTATGCGAGCAAGTATCGTGAGACGAGTTCAAGTTCACGGTTACGTCTCATTTCAGTCTCGTGAATCCGTTAAAAATATTTTGCTCGGACCGGATACAATGCGATCATCGTTAATAAAAATCTACGAGTGATCTAATGCTACAAATCGAATTTTGTATTTGTATAGACGTATTTCTAGCAGTGGGATTTATTTGTGTCTTATCATTCAGTAAACATACAAGTAAATGAAGGGAAACATTGCATTTCACAGCACATTGATGTATAAGCATTGTTATAAGATGTAATTGAATTGGGTTTCTGGTGAGTTAAGAATTAGAAAATTTAGTTTAAATTTCTTATTTAAGATAAATTTATGTATTGATAAATTTTAATCAATTACCATTTCATGATTTAATTTACACGAGAAAAGATCACTCTTATTTAAATCATTTAAGCGATATTAAGTTAAGATAGTATGTTATATTTTAAGTTATTTCATTTGGTTGTATATCCGAGCGGCTAACGCCATATGGCGTTTGCTTTATTTTGTTAAGATGTCCACGAACTAAAGTTCTTACACAGCCAATTCTGTCTACTATTTTAAAGCCGATCTACAGATACATATTCGAAATCGTGGATATCTGTTTCTTATAGTTCCGTTCCACCTTTACGTTTTCTAAAAACTGGGCGTAGCGAGAGCGATTAGTGGAAACAAGAATAGTAGAGATATAATGAACCATCATTATAGCTCTACCCTTTCCAGAAAGAGTGTATTAGTGACTGAATAACAACATTTCTTCATATATTCAATTATTAGCGTTTATCAATGATGGTATCTTAACTCGCGACCATGATGATATTCGTTTAGAGTAATTTAGATTTTAATATTTAGCAATTTCAATATTGCGCTGAAAAATATTTGTCACACAGCCTTGAATACAGGTGGTTATCCTGGATGGGATATTATGGAAGTGGTTTTTATTACGTACATTTTTGCTCAAATCAAATTATATGCACGTTGCGTAGAGTATTATAACTTTGTCTTGAACATAATCCAGTATATATTTACGACATAAATAATATGAAAATCACAAAACATTTTGGGATTAGTATAATATAAAATTTTTGAAAATAAATAATTTATTCCCAGTGTCGAATAAAAGTTAGCATAGTTGCAAAAAATAACGATATATGATAGATTATATTGTGATTTCGAAAAAAATTCGGCGGTGGTTTCTTATAAACTATTGTTAATTAAATTTTAAATCTCTTATTTTGTATTCAAAAGAAGAAGTAAGTCCGATTAAGTATATATTGTATTCAATTATTTCAAATTAATAACTATTTTTTAGTTTTATCGATTTGATCTAATTTGAGATTTTCTAATTCATTTTGTTTCTCAAAACAATAGTAGCAAAGTCTTCTGCGACCTAAAAACACTCACAGCATTAAATAAAATCATAAAATGGCATGTCCAACAAGTCGTTACTATTTTTAATTGGGCATTCACATAATAATTTTGATTGATTGTATCGTCAATGACTCGACAGAATATAAATGAAAAAAAAGCAATTTTAATGACGGTATCGTCTTCCAAAAATAAAAATTACACTTGATTTTTTTATTGCTGCCGAATTATGTCATCGAATAGTTCTTCTGCATAAATTAATCCAAATGGTCAAGTGGTATCGTTGTTTTAGTTTGACAATCCGGTCCAACATGTTCGGATTTAATGACCAAATACGGAAGTAAAAGTTGAACTCGGGTAGTCACTTTGCAACAATTTCTCTGCTTTATACCAAGTTAAGATGTTCATCGCTAAAAATAGATTCGCTAACTAATGATCATTAGGTTTATTTGGCATGATTAACGGCGTATTTGTAATTTAAAAACGGTATTTACGTTCGAAGTAATCAATAAACTGCTTCTAAAATAACCATAAAGTATAACATAAAACATACCGATAAATTTATATATAACGAGTCTTTCACTGCAATCATGTTTTATAGGAAAAGGATTTTCATATAGAATCATTTTGCGAACACTGATTTTAAGATAATTATCTGACTACGATTCCATAAAGTTAATAAAACATTCACTAATTGAAATCACTTTCCGGTTAAATTGATCCTAGTGGCACAATAACATTTTGGGAAACTAGCCTATGACATTGGTATATTATTTAAAAAATATCTTACAGCATAATAAATCTAAATATAAAAATTTATACATATTTACATATATTATTTATCTCAAACGCGTCAATAGCTTAAAAGATGAAGAAACCTTCTCATTTCATTATTTAATTGAGTTATCGTTTTTCCTGTCTTATTAAATATACATTCAATAACAGAGCAGTTTTTAAGGGATTTATATAAAAATTAATTGAATAGGTAGATATACGATAATTTATAAAAGTTTCATATTGGTTCAAAAATAATATGTTTTTATCGTATAGTGCCAAATTTTTTTTTTCCGAAACTCATTGAAATGATCCTGAAATTCTTTATTCGGTATCCCTATGCCGATATTAAATTTTATCGCGTATAATATATATATAGTTTTAGGGTTCTAAAAACAAAAAAAATAATTTTAAGATATATATGTATTTCATAATAAAAATAAATCTCGTCATAATTTATCTTTCGCCTCACCCTAACGCCTAGCTTCAACGTTACCAAAAACATATACATAGAGAATATGTGGCTGAACATTTTTTTTGAACGAAAAATGAGAGGCGACACTTTCATCTTCATGTGAATTTGTTTTCACAACAAAGATAATAAACTATACAGTCTCATAATAAAGCACTTCTACCTTGTGACAAATTTAAATGACGAGATATTTTACACAATACCTTATGATATCACGTTAAAAATTGGCGTCTTTTAAGCGGTTTGTAGCATATCATTTTTTCTTTATCTAATGTATTTATGGAAATTCCACCTGTGATTGCTGTTAGCGTCACAGAATCACGGTTGGTTGATTGTGTGCCGCCAGTAATGTAAGAGTTTTTTATATTGTTATCTACCTGCAATCTTATATAGGCTAATTTTTGCATCCGCGACAATGACGCATCGTTATAAAGAAAAAGGTCGATTATTCTTCTAATTTTATTCTTAATCAGTACAGGTTGGTTATTCAAATAAAATAGACCTTGCTTTCAATAATTGTAGGCGGTAACATATCATTGGGAATGATTTATTGATTGCATTTAGCAAGCCAGATACCCAAAAATATATTCAAACACTTGATTTTATCGCTTGTATTTTTGCAAACAGAATAATTGTGTTATCATTTATAAATACAGCGACATTGATAATTTGTCTATTTGAAAGTTTTTTTGATTAAATAATTTCTATCAACTTTACACGTCTATTTGTTAAAATCAAAACTATTTTCAATAAATATGTAATTAAATTTAGAGCACACCACTTGAAATTACGTCTTAAAATGGGATTTACCGATTAGCTAATAATATTTGTTATTTTAATATTTGTGGCTAATTTTTTATACAATCGTTTTGCAAGTACAATTGAATCGTTAATTTATTTTATATAAATATGCTGAAACTGTCCAATTTTATCGAATATTTGAATTCTACTATATAATATTAACCATATATTTATGTGTGCTTAGTATAAAAAATATATAAACGGTTTTTTTTTCTGTAGAGTCACGTCTAAAATAATTTTTTTTAGCAAATATATCCCGAGGCGTGTATTTGAAATTATCAATTTTAGGAAAAACTTCTCATATTTTAATCGAACTACTGTAATTAATTTCTTTCAATATAATAATAATGTTTTTTGCACACAAATGCTTGAATGAAATTTTTTGACGAAGAAAATAATTCATGTTGTTTTTGATGTAAATAAATGTAGTTATTTATTTATTTTTGTTGAAATAACTGTCATACATTGACATCGAAAAAAATCAAATCTGTTAATATCGCATCTGTTATTCAGTTTTTTTCCCTAATATAATTTGAAATATCGGTTTAGTGGCTGAAAAAAAAATATGAAGATATATGATAATAAACATTTTTTCGATCAGTAACTTAAAATTGAAAAAAAGCGAATGCTTTGCAAAAAAATAAATTTGATTGACATGGAATAATAGCCTCTTTTCAGAAAGTTTTTTTTTTGTTGTATTAAATTGTAAAACAAAAGGTGAGTAAATTTCTGTAAGATTTCTTCAATACAAATTCCTCACAGATAACTTTCAAGCAACATTATTATTATATTTAATCAACATAATCAATTTAATAAAATAACTCACATTTTTACGCAATTTTTGGTTCAATATCGGCCATAAGCAGTTAAAAGAGTAAATTGTTTAAAAATTTAAGTTCAATTATTGTAATATAATTTAATAATTTTAAGTCCGACTGTCCATAACGATCTTTATATTGAAAATGATAATAGTTTCTTTTATCAAAACATATAAAATAGCAATTCGATTACCGATGCATCCAAGGTGCTAAGATATGAATTTTACTTTACTTTCAACGAGCCATTTCCCTATAACAGGGAGCGGTACTGTAACGATTGGAATAACAAATTTCCAACCTAACGAGCTGCATAATTTATGTAACACAGCTACTAGGATAATACTTGGCAATAAGTTAATATGAAGACGGTAGTCATTTGTATATAATCAGGCATGAAGTCACTAGCGTATTTGTTTCTTACCCGACAGGTAAGTATTTTGTATTTACAAGTGTTTGTGGGTCAGTAACACTTTACACCGCGTGCCAAACATCGTGAATCGCAATAAAATCACGCTTGTTTAGATTCGGTATTGCCAGGTGGCAAAACATTTAATTGTGTGTATATTTTTTTTTATAGAAGTCACGTTCTTAGAAAAACCGGATACTTTCAAAAAATAATATACGAAAACTATCTTTGTAGAATTCTGTGAAACCGGACTTCCCTTTATTATGTCCGGTTTTCAATAATCGATAGTGTATGTTTTGGACACCATAGATCAGGGATTCACAAACTTTTTATACTCTAGAGCGCATTCTAAAATATCAGTTGGTTGGCGGGCACCACCCATTTTTTTCTACGGGTATTTATAATTAGACGTGATTAATAAATAAAAAAAAGATCTCTACATTTATTATCACTATATAATAAACCTAGTTATTCAAAAAAAATTAAAACTCTAACAAATATATAAAAATAATTTACATTTTTAATTAGCGTTTATGAAAAAATCTGTTACGTTCAAATAGTGGCAGGCACACACGAATTGTTCCGCGGGCGCCATGGTGCCCGCGGGCACCGAGTTGGGAATCCCCGCCGTAGATTATAGACGGTTCTAATATTAGAAAAAAAAATACATGAACTAACTTTGGGTTAAATACGCTGTTAAAGTTTACACTCAACTATAATATTTCTGCATATCTTCTTGAGTGTGACTTGAGAGTGACTTGAGGACATAGCTCGATTTTAAATTAAATAAATAAATGACTGGCTTTAATAAACAAATTCCACTTACGTTGATATTCGTTTTCAAAATTAAACTTTGGTGGCAACAATGTGTAGATTTTCTCATCACAAGATGAAATAATATTACATATATTGCATTTGCTGCTTGATTAGTAATTTTCATACCGGGTGACTCAACAGTGAAGTCACCTAGTACTAAGCGGTGACAGCGGGATTGTATTCGACATTTTTCGCACATTGTAAATAAAGACTGTTGATAGTTAGCGCTGTCACAATATAATAATATGTAAATTTTCTTTTATAAAATAGTAAGTACAATAACATGCCCAATAATTCATCTGCAGTAAGCCAGTAACAATGTAACACTACATGATTTATGTTCTCACTTCATATTTATATTCCTACCAATATATTCAAGGTAAATAAGAGAAAGTTGGTCAACTCATCATGAATAAATTTGAATTGTAGAAATTTTGTATGGTTCTCTATGTTTTGTCACTAACGAGCCGGGTTTCGCCTTTCGGCATCTTCATGCATTCTTTCAACAGAACTGACGTACAATAAACAGTTATCATTGTCTACATACCAAAGGTATTAATTACAGGAAAATACAGACCCCAAGTCAGCCACTAAATGGCAGCAAAAAAAAGAACTGATGAGACTCTGGTCAATGGTGACAAAACGTATAGAATCGTACAAAGTTTCAACAATTCAAATTTTATATTGAAATTCGATTAAACACTTTCAGTGGATATCATAAAATATTCATGTTTAAATTTTCTTCGAAAATTTTTCAACTATAACCGAAATTTGCACTGCCTTTAGCGCAGGAATAATATATATTGCTTTATTTTAGAATTTCAGTAGACACGATCTCGAAGGCTGTCTTTGTACCAAGACCATTCCTTTAAAGACTATGTATAAAAAAAACATTTTATGTGAGCCATATTAGAAATAAATATACGAATATTTTTTTAAGGCTTTCGTGGCATATTTAAAATTACAATGGTTTGATTGATCTAGCCAACTTGTTGAGAATGAAAGAAATATTTAAAATTTTGTCGTGCCCACAAAACATTCTGGTTTATTTAGGATATCGACGGATGGTGCTTGATGAGATTTCAATATTAAATTTGAATTCTTGAAATTTAGAACGATTCCACATGGTTTGTCACTAACGATCCGGGATTCGCATTTCGGCATCTTCATGTATTCTATCAGACAGATCCAACATAACTGAGTCAGTTTCAAACAAATTTTCAATAATTCAATTTTTACCTAGGTGTATATTTGTATCGTATGTAAGCACTTTATCCGCCGAACTATGTAAAGATTCAATGTATACAGATCGGTTAAATAAATCTTCGAATGCATGGATTGTGGCTTTGGTGTTTTAAAAAAATACTTACTGACTTCTTTTAACATATGCATGTGTCAATAAAGAATGAAGTAGACTTCTGTCATATAAGATAATCGATGGAAATATTTAAAATGATTTATAAAGCTGGTATGTTCGCTATTTTTTGCTTTGAATAACGTTTTTCAATAGACCATTGCAGCTTAAATCAACTAAATGCATCGAATGATTTAGATGTTAGTTTACTAAAGTAATTACATCTAGCCAAAGCTTTTTGTTTTAGGATAGAGACCCAATCAGGCTATTTTGCATAGTCTTATCAATAATCCTGGAACGTTCAAGAAATATCACGACATAATTATTCAGCGGTCAAAAGCTGTTTCTCAGTAATGACGCATTCCGAATCCTGAAAGCTTTGGATAATTAATAGACATATTTTCAATGCATCATCTATTTTAAATGATTCACGCATTTGAAAAATAAGGATCCTTAAATATTTATGTGACTCATTATTTAGAAATTTATTTTATGCAATTGCATAGTGACAGAACCCGTATTATTAATTCGAACCACTGGGAGTATTCGTAGTATGAAATGATTTTTGGGAAACGAAAACTACTAATTTTAAGAAGTGATGTAACCCCTTGAATTATTGATGTGAAAATTACTCATAAAGAGAGATTTGTGCAATATGAATTGATTTTTATTTTTGTCGCTTTATTTTTGAGGAAGGGCATTCACATCATAAAAATCACCCACACATTTTTATATGACATGTTTATATCTTGATTATTAAGTTACGCTTTATTTGATGACGGAAAATTTCTCAGTGAAAGAATTTATAAATCACAGTGATGGATGCACATATTACATGAAGCTTTTTATTTAAAATTTATTTGATAATCAAAATAAAAATAAATGACTAATCGGAAAGATAGAGAATAGAGAGCTATAGAAAAATAGAGAGATTTAAACAGTTGTAAAGATAATTAATTTAAATCTTTTCTATGATTGCTTTAAATTGAAATGTATAAATTATCTCAGATTATTTTTTTTCACGTTGAAAAACGAATATCCTGTTTTCTTTTCCCAGAAAGCGGAAAAACAATACTGTCTACACAAACTGAGCTATGACTTTTTTTATCATCACCTGTGTCACTGTGATATGTGTAGGATATAATAATCATCATTGATATATCCTGATTTTAACTCAAATCCTTTTTTGATTATCTGACTTAAAACTTATCAATCTAACAATCGTCCATTCACTGGATATGACAGTGTCATTAAAGTCGTCTTCATTAAATACATTTAAAATTTCAAATTGTCTGATCAACTTTTCTGTCTTTGTATTACTTTCATAAGATAAGTGACAATTGTTCTAGCTCCAGGTCATTTTGAGTCGACAGTGTTTTTTAAATAACGATCACATGTTTATTCATTTGCTTTAATGTTCTTAAAAAATGCTGCGTATTTTCTTGACTTAAGTGGCTGTGAGTAGTTGATTTTAAAATGGTGTGGAGAGCGTTTTTATTGATTATTGATACTGATACTTAACTATTTATAAATTTTATTGTACGACATAGGAAGCATTTAAATTATCTTTATTCCATACGATAATCATAGAGAAATATTAATCATTGTTTAAATGAAATAGAGAAAAAAAAAACAAAACTGTTGAGACAACCTGTTAAAAATAAAATTATCCATATTCTTGCAAGCAACTTTTTCGGTGCAATTTTTTTATTAAAATCATTCACAGACAAAAAATAGTCTAGTATATTAATAATATAATAGTTTTGTATTGATTAAAATTTATATCCAACTCGATGACCAGTGAGCAGTGACTCGAATAAAAAAACTCGTCAATTGAGTAATATCAAATTGTCCTTGGAGATAGTTACTTAATCTGTTACGAGGCATAAATGACGAACTTGTTACACCTGTACAGGGGATTCCCTTAGACTCATTCTGGCCAAACAAATAATAGACAATAATTACATTAGCGTTTTTGCAAGGTAAAGTATATTAATGTAAATCGTTACTGAACACTGAGATTGTTTTACACAGTCGTAAACAAGTAATTAAATCATATAAATAATTATTTGATCTTATTAGACATAAAATCATGTTATTTTTCCGGATTCATTAGTAATTTTAATCAACTCACACTAATTTGAAAAGCGATATTATTCAATATAAGCTCAATATGCCTTTAAGTGACTTCAATCACTGTTTTGATCTTAGATACATTTGTTTATTATCAAAAGCTCGGGAAAGCTGTTGACCTGCAGTAGTAGTCTATTCAGGAAAAGCTCGGACTGCTTTTCCTCCAAAGCATGTATAAGTTACGACATTTTCAAGCATTAAGTTTTCATTCATCAACCTCAATTTATATAATTTTCCTATCACATCATAATTATCAAGATTCTCAACATCACTCTTGTTTTTGTGAACCTCACACATACGAAGTTACTGAAGGTTTTACAACTAAATCAACAATAAATCTTTTAAACAAACTCAAATCATCATTCATTTAAATGTAATCGAAACAGCTTATAAAAAGCTGTGATATTTTTAGCTCAGCTCTTTTTCACATATAATGAAGCCATTAATTTGTATCCGCAATTCTAAAAATAATTTCAATATTACTCATCTTCTAGCGCCGGTTCAATAGTGATATCCGTTTCATTGTTTTCAATGCTCAAATAGACATTCACGAGTTAATCTACCTCGAGATTAAATCTGGTTTTTCCATAGACACTCGCCTTATTCCCAATGCGGTCAGATCTCGTGCCAAAACGTAATGACTCTGTTTAATCAAAGAATACTTATTATATGATTTCATTTTGACTTACTTGGGTGACTACTTCTAATATATTTGTCATATTCCATGCAATTTTTGAACCAGAAAAACCCATTGATATTTAACTATCAAAAAATATCACAGAATTTTTTGGCTTCTTTTGTCAAGCCATCACTTTTTTGTAAAAACATCCTTACTCAGTAAATAAGTATATTCGTCCAACAATTTTAGGGGGAGTAAAAATATCTACTACATTCATTTTTGATAATGATGAAAATTTATCAAAAGTTTGGAAAAACTTATATTATGTTAGAATTTCAGTAAGCTATAAGTAAGTAAGTAAGCAAATATCATGTAATTTTGTCTTAATTATTACTTGTATAAACATTCTAGTACGGTGAAAAAATAGCAATGTATTTTAGTTCTACAATTTTTTTATAAGGTATCGTTGATAGCTATTTCGGCTCACCATCATCAGAGCTATACCTAAAAATTTTATCTTATAAAAAATTTGTAGAACTAAAATACATTGCTATTTTTTCACCGTGTTTTCATGGAGTTCTACCAAGTAAATGCCAATTTTATCTACAAACAATATTTTTCCAAGAGATGTTGCTCGTTATATACAACAAAAATTTATTGAAATTGAATAAATATAAACATTAATTTTACTAACAGAAATTTTAAACTAAAACCCAATTCCTTTCTTGTAATAATTTCTATTTCATATGAGGATTATTTATGTTTTTTCAGCGAATAATTTAACTTGACAATTTTCTATCAATTCAAGAAATGATAGCTTAAAAATATCTTTTTCTATGGTATGATAAGGTAATCGAATAAAATATCAGTGGAAGTATAGAAATTTTGCCTATTTATATACGTACAAAATATCGAGGCATTTTAATATAAATCTATTCTAATATGAAGTCGTTGATTTAGGGAATAATATTTTTGGTTTACTAACCAAACATTGCAAATCTACATGTCCTTGCAAATCAACTACGGGACCGATTATTAAATCCATGTTGGGAATAAATATCGACAAAGAAAGTGACATTACATAAATTAAACACTTCGATTATTTTCCGCTAACGCGTTGTAAATTGTAAAACTACTGTCATATAAAATGCATTTCATACAGATTTTATTCGATCGTAAAACATGTCTATGCAATTTACTCAGAGCATAAAACGCACCGATATTAAGCTCAATTCATCAGTTTGCGGTGCTAAAACGTACATCAAACTGAAGGAAACAATTCCTTTTTCGAAATCAATCGCTGTGTACACTAAACGTTAGTTACATACGACACATGAGCTGTTCAAATTTACAATTATGTCACAATCATTTTTTTATTCTCTTTTTCGTTCGAACATCAGTGTCTAAAACAAATTTTTTAATTACAAGACAGTGCTATAAGAAGAAACTTTTGACGGAATATATAAATAATTGTAAATTCTTGCAAGTAAGCAACACTTAATCTACAAGATCAGTTAATAATACTCGCGATGAACGAAATCTGTCCTGATCATAAAATATTAAATAGAAATAAGTATTATAATAATAATCACGTTCTCATAAATTTAGCACTTAGATATTATTCGTGTTAAATATAAAAATAAAAATTAGATGCACAATGATTTTCCGATTGATTAATATTATATAATAAAAGTTAGTACCTGTCATGTAAGAATGGAAAACGATTGTCACCTCATTTCAGTGAAAGAAATGGTTGTTTAATCTCTGTCAAATATCGTGTACAATGTTTGTGTGCGAGTTTTTTATCATTTGGACTCGTAACAATTTGACAAATGAGTTTGGCTAAGCCGTATTTACAATTGAGTGAGTGATTCAAAGTGCGTTCAAATAGTAATTTCACTTCAGTATCAAAAAACCGCAAGTCACCGTGATTGTCGATTGCTTAGGAATTGCGTCAACGAATTCGTATGAAAGTATGGTACTTTTCTGTTACAAGAGAAGGTTCCGGAATATAAATTAGAAGGTATGTGAATGCGGTCATCTTTAAAACTGTCAACTATCTACAGCAGAAACATATGTAGATAAAGAAAACATTTTAAATTATATATCCTTATTGATATTTTGGTCATTAGTATATATTTTTATTATTTTTCATCAAAGCTGATTTGTGGTGAAAATTCAACGTAATTGTCCTCCGTTGCGGAACAATCCAATTCCAGTTTCGTAGATTCTTTTATCAAATTATTTCAAAATCTCCTTATCTAATACATGGATAGTTGTGATCACTTGATTCCCTTCCACCCATCTGATACTTATAACCTAACCTAACCTAACCACTAATAGTATTCTAGCCATATTCTTCTACAAATACTCATTTTGAAACAGATAGGTAGAGCAACTACGCAAGAAGCAGTTCTCTAAGAAAAACTCCTGTTGATAAACTTTTATTATGAGGCCATGTGCTCTTAAATTGGATGAGATATGGTATGAATAAATTTGTTTCAGCAGATTTACTTTTTTTACCCTATCCGCTCAAATGGTACGTGAGTTGATTAAAAATACGGATTAATAATTATATAATGTTGAATTATTTTACCAGTGTTTCACACACTTTACCACACTGTAAGCTTTACTTCTTGACACATGCATCGTGCTTAGAATGAAAAAAAAAATCCGATACAACTAAGATAAACAAATTACTCTTTTCATAATTATATAAGTACCCATAAGTATTTTTGAAGAACTCTAGTTTTATAAAAAAAATGAATGTGTCGTTAATATGGATTTAGCGATACCTGACTTTATATCAGAACGATCTTCATATTTTTAACACGCACTCTCAGCCCCAGAAACATGTTTTATACGTTAATATTAATTTTAGCCACCAGCAATCAAGAATATGTAAATAATTTTTTATTCATTGAATTTCGATTTTTTTTCCATTCTACAGAGTAAAAAATATATTTCCTTTAATATTAGAATAGTAAGAGAAACGGATTTTTAAGCTACGCAAAGTTTTACATTTTTTTATTTATTTTATTTTAAGCAGGGCTGTGAAGTCGGAATCGTGAAAAACGAGCTACTCCGACCACTTTTTCGATAAGACGATTTTGAAAAAATCTCAAAAAACAGCATAAATTAAATCGTCCTCGTTTGAGTCCCTATGTAGTAGATGAAGGAAACTCTATTTCAAAGTTTTACGATGCATTGAAAATGATGGAAGGAAAAGTTGATCGAGCTTGTAATTTGAATGTTTAAATGGCAATATAGCTATGTCCTGAAACCATAAAAGATCAGCATTAACCGATATACTAAGGCCGCCAAACCAAGTATTCGTAGGGCGGTTATTTTTCACTTTTAAAACCCTTAATTCTGATTTGAATAAAGGCAATACTATTTTCAAGGAAAAAAATTTAAAATGACCATTTGTCGGATTGATTGGATAATCTTAAAGATAATGCACATAAATAGGAAAGGTAAGTAAAACACCAGACAAAATTAAAGTTTTTTTAGTCGGAGTTGTGTTGTTGAACAATGCCAAAGTCAGAGTCGTGTTTTCATAATTTCACAGCCCTAATTTAAAGTCATCTCATTTTACACATTATTGCGAAAACAAACTTAATCAATTTAGTTTTAGTGATTTAAAATTGAGTATTGCCATACTATATAGGTATATATATATATTCAAGAAATATTATTGGATTTAAGCAAGTTCAATGACCCTGTTATCTTATAAACGATTGAATGTATTTTTTTACAATCTGCCTCCAATAACCAAAGAAGCAACATATGATGTCAACGAAGGATTATGTAAAACCATCAACAAAATTATGATAACATATTCATTTAGGGTAACCTTTTTAAAGTTTAAATACCTCCAGAATGTACGTGAATTCTCGTATATTAAATAATTTTATGCATTCCACGAAAACTGGTTGCAATAAGCAGAAGGATCTTACCGTCTCTGAATGTTCTCATAAGAGTTCTTACGCTGCTTCTCTAGTTATCTTAAACAAGCATCTTTCAAGATTTGCATATTGCATTACTTACTAAATATATAGTCAGTCAGGCTACCATATACCGAAACTTAGGCTTGGCTTACGTTCAGCTTAACAACCATGTAATTGAATATAATTTGATTTATTCATTTTTGAAATTCAAGTCATATTCATTCATTTTCTTTAACTTAATATTCCTGTATATTATTATACATTTTTACAAGTTAAATTATTAAATATAAAGCCACATAAATTCTAAATATATTTATAAATTTATAATTAACATATTGATCCTTGTAAACAATTCTTTTTTCGTGTAAACTTTTATCTTCATAATTGTATTTCAAAATAAAATACGGATTAATAAAAACATACCTATATTTTTCCGTCTGAAAAATAATAAAATTTTAAAAACATAGTTTTTGTGGGATTAACGAAACTGATGTTTATAGGTTAATTAAAAAAAACCTCAAAATTTCCATTATGGTTTTATTCTTTGAACAGTTTTTTCACATTTATAGAAATTTCCTCATACTAATATAAAAAAATATTTCGCGTAAAATATTTATTTTTGTTATTCGTATATGTAATATTATTATGCTTATTTAGTTCGGAATTAACTTATCTTTAGAGCTGCATCAATAATATTGACATTTAGTGAATTATCGTCAAAAAGATCTCTTACAAGCTGTAAATCAAATATACATAAATAAACATCAATCACAGAATCCAAGCATATTTATATTTTAATCATCGAATTGGAGACTGTCAAAAGTTATATTAAAATTATGGACACCGTAAATGTGATAATTTTTTTTTAAAAAAACTAGGGAGTAACTATAATTTTTAATTAAAATTTAATTATTTCACCATTGAAGACTAAATTTATATCTCAAAATATGTGCTTGACTCTAATTTTTCGTCTTTTTTTTGCTTTGGGTTATTATATCAATAAAAAAAACAGAATACTCGTTATATTTTTAGGTGTATAGAATACATCAATATGAGGCCACGTTGTTAAGGCGCCAAAGTTCCTTACGAAAAAAAGGAAACTGTTTTGTTACTATATAAGGTCTAAGTTTTTATAAAGACTGTTTTGAATATCGGATGCGCGCATCTTTGTGCGCATAGTGCAGCGAAGTCGTGCGCAGTGCAGGTGCGCAATTCAACGTATATTTAAAAATGAACCCTTAACTTTGAACCTTAGAACTAGAAAACTATACAAACTATCAAATGCCTATTTACATACATGAATTTAAAGCTTATTAAAAATTATAAGCGTCATTGATTTTTTTGCCGGAAATCCTAGTCGATATGTCATTGCACGATTGTTATAAATTTAACTAATTATTAAAGCCTGGTCCTCGAAGGCTAAGTCCTAACCGCTGTGACTATTCCGATGCATCATGAGTATCGAGATTGATTCGTAGAAACAATAAATTGGAGTTGGTGATTGGGTTATTGCCAGCTGTCTTAGGTTGGTGAAATAAAATGTATAACTTACTTCCGGGTTCTACGGGTTGTTTATATATATATTTTTTATAGGATTTTAAGAAGTTTTTTTTTTCAAATATTTTCACAATATATGTGAAATATATTTTGATGTTACTTAAGCCCACAAAAGAATATATGAGTTAAGCCAAAGTGATCAAATGCCACAATTTTTAAAGCAATGGATATTTTGAAGTCATAAATATAATTTATCGGTTCTTTCGTAAATATACTGGACTGAATATTTTTATTTATGCTTTGAGTAAAAAAATGTTGACAATGTATCTCGTTTCCTACAACTCTCCAACCTACATTTTGTAGAGGTACTGTTTTTTTGTAAAAGGCATTCTCGTCTGATATTTAGATCAAGCAAATCAATTTGAAACAAAATTCAGCTCATGAAATGGAACTATGTGATATTTAAAAAATACACTCGTAAAAATGAAACAAGCACAGCCAGTCGAAAACAAATAACAATAATCACATTTTAAATTTAGGAATATTTTTCAATCCAATTAATTTCTAATTTGTATGTCTAAATCCACCAATAATACTTTCGGTTGTATTTCAAAACTATTATAAACGCTAAAAAAATACTCCAGCTTGCGGAAACTAACAAAATATTTGAATACATCTATGGCCTACAAAAACAATCTTAAATGACTTGTTTTGTTCATTAGTATACAACACTGAAACTATTGTTTTATTTCTAGCAAAATTCAAAACTCGACGTTATCAGATCGTAACCTTAGGTAGAGGAACCACTCAATGATCAGTAATTCAATAATTTCAATACATTCATAAAAAATGGTTATATTTTTTACTGCTTTATTTCCAATTCTCTCATCTACGCTTAAAACTTTTGATCAAAGGTCATGTCAAATTGACAGATTGGTAAAGAATGCCAAATAATAAGGATCAAATATTTGAACAATATTTATTTGCTTAAATTACGTCATACTCGGTAAACTTTCCACATTTCATTATTATTAAGATCAGAACCGTTTTCACTCATCATGAGAATTATCAACTTGTTTTTTGTTATTTCATTATAATGCCTTTCCATTAAAAAGTGACAGTTATCACCTTGAAGATGATAATTTAATTGAACCACATGGAGTATTTAGACTTCCACAGTAATGGCGCTCGACGACATTAAAGCTTCTATCTGTAGTGACATCATTAGAAGGTTGATTATACAATTATTTGTGTATACTATGTTGTCTTATCGTTGAGACAATGCATGACTTTTAAATTATTAATAAAACACATTATATTAATAAAAAAAAATTTGAAACATCATTTTTTAAATTTAGTTTCAGAAATTTAAATTGAATTTTTAATACTCATAATGGATCGATCATGTAAATTCATTTGTTAAACAGATACTCATTAATATTCTTAAGTACGCTTTACTGATTTATTAATGATTTACGATCTTTCTCGCTTTCTGTTAAGCAAATTGTGCATTGTTTAAAACTTTCCCATAACGTTTTCTTTTAACATTGCTTCGTAAATTCTTTGCCGGTCATTTTTCTTGTATTGTATCTTTGCATACCATATGTAAATAAAAAGGGCCACATACCTTCATTTTGAAATAGAATAAATAACTTCGCAACATAGAAATGTTTTCAACACAGCAGTGTTAGCTATAGGTTTCATTCTTTATTTGCATCTATAAAATACATAGTTTAAGGCAAGCTGTAATAGCATGACATCAATTTACCACTAACAAAGCATAATGTCGTTATACTAATCATCTACGTAACTTAGAAGGTATTATAACATAAACATAATTAAAATATGAGTCAAAGAACTGAAATAATAAATGTTAGATTCAGATCATTCACATTTCGTGTTTTTTTTTTTAAGAAAATAATTGTTACCGTTCCATCATAGATGCATTATCAGATAAAATAATTTTCAATATCGCCTCTGCAATGCAAGCACGAACATATGATTTCATAAATTATAATAAAACTACCATTCATATTTAAGCCTTTCACTACAATTTGAATTCATTTTTTATACCAAATTAATTTTTATATGTGCTTTCTCATACTTCAGAGGTCGGTGATATGAATAATTTTATTCAAATGTTCATTGCAGCGCTCCGTTTTTTTCTTGATTTTTTTTCTATTCGTAGCTAAGCAGTAACTTGGACAAAAAATGGATTTCATTATCCATCTTTCATACTGTATCCTTTTTTAATCGAGTGTTGAGTCTAATTTATGACGGCTTTATCAAAATTTGAGTGATTAGATATAAATATATTTTTTAATTTTGCTCTCTTGCATTTTTCTACTGTGGATGGCATATAGTGCTATGTAGGTTTACAATATATGAGAAATGATTTTTTTTAAATTAATTATTTATTAATATTCAGTTATCACAGCGAATCTATGTTAACTACAAAATAAAGAAACTAAATTTTTAAAGTCTTAAAATGTATCTTATCACAAAATATAATGTTATAATACAATAAATGAAATGATTTTATCTGCCAACCTGTTTATAAAATATATTTACAAGCTTCTAAACTATGAATTGAAAAAGAAAATATATTTTTTTCATTTGAAAACAACATATTTCAATGAATGCGAAATATTGTTCAGCTATTGAAACGAGCTTTAAAATATGTCAATAACTTGATAAATCAATTCATTAAGTGTTTCCCACGATGCGTCTCATTTTAAATATACCGTAAGAAAGATATTAATTTTATATTAATCCTGCATTTACTTATCTCAGGGCTGTTTATTACGACTCTGAACCGTGCATTTATGGTTATGTTTTTCGAGTCTGCCCTTATTTTTAGTATTCGACTTTTCAATTTAAATTCATCAAAGATTTAATATTTAATTTAATCAGATATTTGTATATACACAATGAAATTATTCATTAAACTTTTTACAAAATCGTTTGAATTGACGTCAATTTAACAATTATTATTTTTACTTTCACAAATTACAAGAAGACGCAAAAATTAAGACATGAATGGAAACGAATAGATCTCATGATTAAATTATTTCTTACGAAGTTCTTGGAATAATATAATTTAATCAATTAATAATTTAGCTTCATAATATCAATTTATGTGTTGCGGATAATTTTTTTAAGAAATCGTAGACATAATTTGTTTGTTTAAAGTGTAGAACCAGTCTGCCAATGGGGATGCCAATGGTAAGAGCATTAACAATGTTCAACAGTATTGCTTCGGATGTTGAAATATTTCATGTGGACGAAAGTGAGTTCAGACGAATGCTATTTTTTCAGTTAAAGTAGATATTTCATGAGCTTACTTGGTTGACTTTTTTTGCAATCCTTGTTGATTGTTTTGCTGTGTATTTGCTGAATTTACAATACTGTTTGTTTAAATATGTTGACGTTGCAAAAGCAATGAATTTATAATTTGTAAGCTTTGTACCGTGTAGTTATATATAAATAAAATAAATAAATAAGTTTTAAATTCATTACCAATTCAATTGCCTTGTTTCCTTATTTGCTTTTAAATTATTCTATAAACGACTGAGTACATAGCTATGAGACTTAAAAATATAATAACATAGGGCTGTGTTAAATTGAGACTACGTATGAGCGTCGTAAGTCGTTTCCGAATACGGAGAAAATCAGCTTCTAAATAAATTTCAAATCAATAATTTGAAGAGATATACATCTCTAGATGATCGATTTTATAATACATTATGAAACCATATCTCTTGAAATATCAAAAACGGAGTATAAGGTAAAAACGGAGTCGATAGATTTTAAAATCCAAACATGACGTCCCTGCTTTATCGCGATACTGACGGAGTCTGCATAAAGCCTCAAATGTTGTATGAACACCATTTGTATTCTTAGTTTGTAACAAGTATAATAATAATAATAATTGCAGGCAGTTGACCGTGGAACATTGACATATTTGCTGGCTATGAGAAAACTTTTTGACTTATTGCATATGAAATCGTAGTGTAAATGGTATAATCAAGAACAAATTAATAGAATATTTTACTCTTGGAACTTTGGCTTATTACGTCACTCCGCAATCATTCGAAACATGCCAAGCGTATTAACATAAAACATCACTCAAGAAAATATACCACTATATTTTAAACGTATACAATAATAAAGTATTTACTTCAATCACAAACATTATTCATTCGTATATGTATTATACAAATAAAAATAAGAAGAAGTTTAGTTATAATACTCTCAGTAGTAAGTATCTTTTTTAAATCATGACTGCTGTCGTGTAGACCTTATAAAACGTTATGGAAAATTTCCAAGAAAGAGTCATAGCTTTTTACATAAGAACTTTGGGGACAAAGATATCGTTTCATCCAGGAAATAAGTTTGTAACTACACGCGCTTTGTATTATTTACAAAACAGTTTAGTAAAATATTAATCCGGTTTTTTCATTTACTTCCATGCGACACGAATAAAAAAAACAGTTTACAACAAGCTAATGTGAATGAATACATGAAAATCGGATAAGGCATAGTATAACTTATACATTTGGAATGCTCTTGGGATATAGTCCTGGGTTGCAAATTCATTCATTAGAATCACTAAATGAATACTTTCATTAAAATATTTATTAACTTTTGTCAAAAAGCAAGAAGATTTGTATCGGCTGGGTTCATAACACATAAATAAGGACAAACAGGGTGAGCGACTAATTTACAAAAACTTTTCGTATCAGATAATGGACTTAATTTGGAGGCCGTTTTGATTTAAATGATGTTATATATTTAAAAAGTAGAGATAACAATTTTTAGTATACCCAACATATTTGTTATTAATTTTTACAGTGTTTTATTGAACTTGCTTTGTTGTGACTTTAAATGATTAAGTAAGTAAAAATAATAATGGTTTAAAAAAATTTGCTATTGCACGGTTTTTGTATTGTGAATTTTCCTAAATTTATGGCTTCGGTAACGCTCAACACTTATGTGATACATTATTCTTAAATAATTTTAATTTAGTTGATAATTTCATATATTATTAATACTTGGTCATTAAAGATAACGAATCCATTCACGACGTATATGAAATTAAAACAAAGTCAATTATTTAAAATATGAATCAATACTTATAATATTATAACCAAAGCCGCATATACTTAAGTTTTCTACGATCCAATGCAATTAAATAGTTACATAAACTCGCACACATTGTTTCTTATATAAATAAATAGTCATTAATATATACTGAGTTGTAAAAATAAATGTTATAAAAATCATGCGTCAATCGGCGAGATTACTTTTGCAGGGATTTCCCTTTTCCCTCATACATTTTCCGATGTCATTACTCGATTAAGTACCTTATCATTAGATTTACGACATATTGTTTGTATTCTATCCCATTACGACATTTGTATGTTTGTTGTGCAGTTGAATTCATTTTCAGCGAACCTAATTTCATTTTAATACATTTTTTTACAAAAATATGTTTATAGAAAACCCCAATTGGGTGTGTTTAATGAATCAATAATGTCTTCAAATGAAAATATTTTCAAAAACGTTTAATATACCTGAGAATATATATGGACTAATAAAATATTTTTATAAATAAAATAATAATATTAGGAAGGTTAGGTTGTTATTTATGAAATTAACTTAACCACTACAATTAGAAAAGAAAATTTAAGTTTGATTGACAGTTTATTTTTATTTATAAAAATGCTGTCTAAATAGACAATATAGAAATAATATAAGCTAACTTTATTTATCCTAATTCACTACAATCATTGTCTAATACTATAGAATATTTATTAGCATATTAATGAATCAAACTTTGATTTTTACACTTGAATTAATCTTGGATATTATTTAAAATTATTTATTATGGGTATTAGCTCAAACGAAAAATAGGATGAATAATTCAATATGTGTCTCTTTTTGGAATATTTCTGTATACAGAGTACGACTTGAAATATTACTTAAAAGTGTTTTACAAAGCGTTAGTCGAAGATTATTATGAAATAAATTAATATTCTTTATCATATTTTAGCATATGCAACGGAATTTTCTTTTGCGGTAGAGTGTAAGTACCGTAGGTCAAAATCGCATGCTAATCACCAGACCACCTACACATTTCACGACAATTTACTATTTCCGGCTAAAATCTTTGCAGACTTACTGACTTTCTAATCGTAAAATGTCTACTAACCACCATGTGAAGGCGTACGGATATACAAGAAACGCAAATGAGAAATAGGATTCCTTTTAAGTATACAGCTTTTGATTCTGAACATTTGTTATTGGTGATGTATTTGATAGGCCTGTGCAGAGATCATAGGTGCAGAATCTATCTTGTCG
Organism: Himalopsyche japonica; assembly: GCA_028555115.1. Classification (NCBI taxonomy): domain Eukaryota; kingdom Metazoa; phylum Arthropoda; class Insecta; order Trichoptera; family Rhyacophilidae; genus Himalopsyche; species Himalopsyche japonica. Next base: position 2,381,159 of record JAHFWJ010000526.1, on the reverse strand, counting down.
GACTATTGAAATGTTTTGCCGTACAGGATTTCATTGTTGGTTTTACATTACCATGAGATAATATTGCCAGTTGTAAAATTGAAACGACAGCCTACATGAGTTGCATAAATTTCAATGTACCGAAACATATATTTATAATATATTGGAATTGGATAATAAATGATGAAATTTTGAATTCCTGTACCCGTTTAACTTAAAATTAAATTACAGTTTATTTAAAAAATCTTAGCAACATTGAAAAATTATTTAGCCTGTCAAATTTAAAAAATAATTGTGCCATTCATACATGAGTTTTTCCAGGATTGCATTGTCGGTAGATTCGTATTATATTATCAGATTATTTTTTCAATGTTCATACAAATTATTATTGAGATGTTAAATGAAAAAAATTCATTATATTTAAATAATAAAAACATAATATATAAGACCATTGCCATAATCGATTCATGAGTTGAGCATGATTAACTTATGATAATGCTCGCGATGTGCGAAACTGGTCTTAATATTAAAAATAGAATTGAAAAAAGTGGTCTCATTATTAAAAAAAAACACATATTTATCATAATAAGTCAATTAAGTAACTGTGATACGAAAATCTCTAGGCATAAATGTGAGTAGCCAAAAACAATAACAAAAATACGATGCAGTATTTACATTTGCAAAAATTCCATTTTCATTATTTTAATCCAAATATTACGCTATTAAACATCCATAATTTGAAATAAACAACGCATTTTTCTTATCTTTTATTGTTATCTATGAATGTTTCCAATACAATCTAGACAGCGATCACGTCCATAGTTGCTTTCTTTGCTTTTTAATCTGCAAGATCTATGAATGAATATAGCTAGAGAAGATAGTATTTTAGTAGGTTTGAAAACAAGTATGATAATGGAAGAACGTAACATATTAAATTACTTGTTAAGGCTCATTCGATAAATGATTAGAATACCTCAGAAGCCTGTAGAAGTTAGAGAGAGTATTATTCATTTGTTTCATTACCAAAGCAGCTGAATACGGGTTAGATTAAATGGCGATTATCGCAGAAAAACATTAAGCTTATCGAGTTGTTTCTGCCCTCAAACGATTCCACGGATATTATAATTAATAAAAAAAATATTCTTTTTTTTATCTCAATATTATATACCAATTCCAATTCATTTTTCATGAGCTTACCAGTCTTGATCATTATATTTCAAATATAAATATAAGAATAGTTTCAATCATTTCGAATATTATTTTCACCAGATTGTAAGGCTAGCGACAGGCAAATCAGTTTTGACTTTAAAATTGAAATGGTATTAACGTTTGACACAAAACTGGCGCTTAAATCAAAAATAACCCTCATGCAGTACTAAGTCAAAATTATCTGTCATCAAATACTAACCAAAAATGGTTTTTACTTATAACACACTTACAAATATAACACGAAATCTAAATTAATATAGTGAGTATTTGTAAATCTATTGTCTCAGTGGAACCCACACTGGATGGCAGACATGCATCATCATCATCATCATCAGCCGGGGTCGATCCACTGCTGGATGAAGGCCTCCCCCTGCTCCCCCTCCTCATGGTAGACATGCATTAGAAAAAAATCAAGTACTTTAACAGTTTATAACATTTTATTTATGCGAAACGAGCTTTTAGGGACTGTTTACAATGAAAACCAAATATCGAGCCAGGCTAGAAGTCAATAGAGAAATATGAGTAGCTCTCTCTACATTGTTTATTTACATGTTTTTTTATAGTTGTATTATTTTAAAAAAATGTTCTTTATTATTCCTATGAACATATACTTAATAGATGTCGAAGCGCGGAAAAACAACAAATTACTCGTATTCACGTAAATGTTGGAAACCGCAGTCTTAACTGATAAAATCTGACAAATCCATGAAAGAAGTATACATAATCTGAATAAAGGTTTTAAACGAAGGCGGTCCTGATTTATAATAGTCCAACAATTTGAAACGTGACCTACAAAACTCGTTTTATTGTTTTACAATAATGTAGTCGTTTGCATGCGGCGTAAATATACTCTACGTTTTAATTTAGCCTAGAATTTTTGATTCACACATTTATCAATTAAATTTATCATGTCACTTCAATATAAACACATTTTTCATATCATTTAATATTTATATACATCTTAAGAACACTAAATATATATTTTTTTAATTTTAGATACATGCAGGTGTTAATTGCTTCAATTGAGAATGCCTAATAAATTTATTCTGACGATTCCACCACACGATTCTTAAAAAAATGATGAATGAATGTTTCACAAAATTTTCTTCCAATTTTAAAGAGTTTTAATGTTATTTTCTACTTCTGGTGACTGTTACAATTTTTTACAAGATTTTTATGACATCAGATACACAAAGAAAAACGAAAACACGTGCTTTATAAAATTAAGGAAATATTTAAAATTGGTACATAGTTAAACGTTAAGGTGTTTGTTAGTTCTTAGAAGTTGGAAATTTTAATTGAATGGGAAAATGTATTACGCAAATTAAAGAGATAACTATAGCCAAGATCGCTTGATTCAGAATAGTTTTTTCATTAATTTTAAAGCCCTGGATTTAAAATAAATTTTTCATTTTTATGAAATTTTTGAATTGTTAAAATGTAAGATTGAATTAAAGACTACATAATAGCCATCCCAATTAACATTTTTTTTTTATTTAACATTAATTGTTTTTTTTATTGACTTATTAAACTTATTCATTCCATACAATACTGTGAAGGAAAAAATGTATTCTGTTGCCTTATATGAAAATAAAATATTATATATAAATACTTTATCTCTTCTATCAGTTAACTCTCTCGCTCGCTTTTTTACCAAAAACAAAATCAGCCAACTCAAATGAGTTTGTATGTTATATTGGTTGTTTTGTTTCTACAACTATCAAATTGAATATTGTGGGCAGACAGCAGGCACCTGTATGTCTGGCCTGAGTCCGATTCAGAGGTGACGTCATCTCGGTTGAATAAATTTCGACGCGATTTTAATGCGCCTCGTTAGCCGACAGTGTCGAAACATGTACAGTCACCGCCTCATTCCATCCAGCTCAATAAGTTTATACAGTACTCATGTGTGAGTTCAAGCAGACTGAGAGAGCGAAGTTTTTAATCTTGTATTGTAAATAGCTCGACATACACACACGAATTTATTCAATATTTAGTCCAATGGAACTACGTTTTTATTGTTAGATTTGACAAGTAATTACATAACAAATGATAGATGTCATTGTTTGGGGAAACCTGTTTCGTGGCCTTTCATCCAACGTCTTTATTTGTTACAAAATATATTTTTATAAATTTCGGCTTACTATGACAACCGATGAAAGTACGACAGTATGTTGAAGTTACTATGATAACATAACTACAATTTTTATTATCACGTAGCAATATTCAATTTTTATATGAATATTCATGGACTTAATATTTTATATAAATTTATAAGCACAAAGATACGAAAGTATTATCAAAATGATTGAAATTTGACTAATAAATTTAATCACATGAATTAAAAAATTACACTACAATTATCTGAATTAAGATGTTAGAAAATCAACAGTATTGTAAGTGTGGTATTTTATTTAAACTCTTTAATAAGCTTAACTCACTACAATTTATGATACCGACTGAAGATGCTTGATGGAATTTCAAAATCAAATTTGAATTGTTACAATTTTGTACGATTCCACATGTTTTGTCACTAACGACCCGGGTTTCGCCTTTTGGCATCTTCAGGCATTCTATCACGCGGTTGCAACAGAGCTGACGTCAGTTCTGTTGCATCCGTGCGATAGAATGCCTGAACATGCCGAAAGGCGGAACCCGGGTCGTTAGTGACAAAACATGTGGAATCGTACAAAATTGTAACAATTCAAATATAACTCACTACATTTATCGTCTTTTTACATATATCTTTAACAATTCGAAAGTAAAATATAGTAAAGTAAAAAAATATTATTCATGACTTTCAAAATCAATTCCAGTTGAATTCATTGTCGTTATAATTAACAACACCCGTTCATGTTTAAATAACATGCGAGCAATTACGCAAAATTGTTACATTGTTTCACATTGAAGCGGTAGTGTGTTGTGTGTATGTATTTTTTCGTTAAAATTTCAGTTGTGTATGGTCAGTTTCGTTTTTGTTAAAGTTCACTGTTCCGTGGGAGTTAAAGAAATCAACCTGCTGTGGCAAAAGTGGCGAAAAAATTGTAACATTTAAATAAAAATCGGAAGCGAGGTATTAATCATAATACGTGGTCGTTTCATCTGCCTTTTGACGGGCCTTTTCAAAAATGCGGGGGTTAAATTTTTCCTGTGCGGATACACGCATTCAAGGTTTATTCAACTTGAGAAATGATTTGGCCGAATGTTCTCGAAGATGTTTAGTAATTAAACTGTTTGAGTAATACATAAATAGCAATTAACGTTTGCTCTTCGTCGTTAAAGATTGCCACTTTTAGACAGCCATAAATGGTTTGTCTTATATCTCGTTTGAATATGTATTATTTTTAGACTAAGAACTGTATAAATATGGAAAAGAGAATGACTATAAAGAATTCATATTAAACAGATCTGGCCTTTTAATTTTTTTGATTAAACACTTAAGTGTATGATTGATAATAATTAGATCCGCCATTTTAAGAATAACTAATGAGGAGGGGAGATTTAAAACACGCTTACTTGATCGAAAGGCTGAACCCACTTCCACTTTCACCTTGCTAAAGTATCAAACATTTTGCAGCAGTATTTTGTGCAGAAATTTTCTACGTCCCGTTCACTCTGGTATAAATTATAGTGAAAAGAAAGGAAACAATCATAACACTTCATTCACGCTTTGTCGTATCAGAAGCCTCTGAGTTATCAGTCGAATGCCTTCAGATCAAGCCAAAAAATATGAAAAAAATAGCTTAACCATCAATGGGAAAATCGACATCTACTTTTTTATGTTGAAAGTACCATATTTTAATACCGTTATTAAATCCATTACTAAGATAATAACGTTGTAATCATTCACTTTATCCTACCACATCATTATATCGATGAATAATTGATTCATATTCAATTCCATTAGGACGTTATTTTTCGTGTTGTTCGAAAATTTTACAAAGCCTGAATAGTTGTGTTTATTTTTTGTATATTCTGAAGAGATACTACTTATTTTTAATATTGTCTTCTTCTTCAATTCGTTTCTTCTACATCTTGTGATAGATTCTTTCGATTTACCAATATATATAAAATAATTGGCCCCACTTATTGCTCAATGTACGTATAACACACACAAATATTCATAAATATATATATAAAAAAACTATTTTCCACTATTTCATGAGTTATAAGCTTGGTTTAATACTATAGACGAGATTTGTGTCATAATATATTATTGTATTAATTTCCTTAACATTACGGCGCACGATCTTCGTACATATGGTAACTTCTTTCCAACTATAGAGTTCTGGTGATTTTAATTCTATTTTCACGTTTCTCATCCGACATTTAGGTGGGTAGCTAATACCAATATTGCTCTCTGATTTCCTAAATGGTATGTTATATGTCGTCATATGCGAATCTGTAATGATATAAACATAAGTTATTACAATGAAGTTATTCAAAATTGAAAGTGAAAATGCCAATGCCCAAAATAAGTGATAATGGAACAACTTACATACATGCTGGGCAGTGCAAAGATACGAATGCAACAATTCAAAAGTGTTATAAGTCCCACTCTGAATTATAATATTTTAGTGTTGTTGTCTGGAGATGGTTCATAATGAATTGCCGAAAGGTGAATCAACCAATGCAAGGTCGAGTGTCATTAATCTACCAGCGCTCAGTGCACTCTATGAGGGATGTGAAATGTGTGCGTCGATCTTTGCAATCTTACATATAGCGTTTCAGAAACACAAACTTGAAACCAGACATAGAAAACAATATTAAAGCTGTTTTTGGCTTAGTCGGCTTTGTCGTTGGTTTCATGATGCAGTGATCGATGGCATCAGTTTTTGTAACAGATTTTATCGGTTCGAGTCCCAATGCGAATACCTTTTTACAATCGATGTATTGACAGTCTTTAAATTTTCTACTACACATTCGAACCTAAAAAATGTGACGTAACGATAGTAAATGTCGAAATAATATCTTTACTAACCCTGCCTTCTTTCATTTAACTTGAGCAACTGAGTGATAAGCAGGTCACGTGGAAGATATTTGTTTGATCAAACTTTACAAGACCGGAGACGCAACGCAGGATTATTCAAGAGATGTAGGCAAAATTACCAACTTTCAACGTGTGTAAGCGAGAGGAAAATTTATATTTCTACAAATTAGGTGAATTTAAATGTACTTCCTTGACCCTCTCCTTTCCCAAAATAATGTCTAGGCTAACAAAACAATGAGAAATATTCGAAGACACTTACCCAAAGTCAAGTGAAAAAAAGATATATAATTGAGACGATTCCTGGATCATCCATTCCTTTCCTATTGATGTTTTCCTCTGGCTCCAATAATGCATATTTTTATCTAACATACGTTGCTGACTATGCTGTCCCTAGCACCAAGCAACCAACCATCAATCAGTATTGTGTGGTAGATTTAATAAAAAAAATATTTTAAAAAGCACTACAAAAATAAATATAAATTTTATTTAAAATTTTATGGTATAATGAACTTCCACAAAGTGGCCGCCGAATTCAACAATGAAAACTGGTTAGATTAATTTTGATAGTTTTACAAATTAATATAACGAAGAAAGAACGAACACTGACGATGATTTATAGAAAATTAAAAATAGAGACTTCTAAGTTGCATTCTACGCCAAATATAATATAAGAACATATTTATGTATTTATCAAATAATTTTATTTTCCTATCATTCGAAATCATATTAAAAGTAAATAGAAAAATTATAATGTGAACAAATGCCATTATTAGGAATAATAAAAAAATATATACCTTAAAAGCTGGATTTAAGCAACTAATTTTTAGTAACAATTGAAGTTATTAAAAAATATATGTTTCTTTGTTTTTCGCGGTTTACCTTAAAATCTTTGAGTCATGAATTCCGTTAAAAAAACTGTAATACCTAATTGCACTCAGTGCATGACTCAAAATATCTCCTTTTTCCTTGTGACTGAAAATGTAAGCCATATCACGATCATCGAACTCGTTTATTGGCTTTCAGTCGCACAAGTTTTTTTGTTTAAGAAATAATCCTTATATTATAATTACATGATACAATTCTAGGTAGCGGAGATTAATATCCTGATCATAATCGACTGATAATAAAAGAAAAAAATACATACAAATATTTTTTCAAACATCGATTATATACTTTTATTATATCTCATGTGAACTTCCTGTTAACTCAATAATTATATAGACCGCGTACATAAAATTGATTAAAACGTGCTGCCTACTATAGAATATAATTTCGTTGAATGAAATACAAAAACATATTAAGCAATGAAAAACAAATGTCAAAAAAATACCTGAGTTATCTTTAATAAACTATGTATTTTCTCTTTATTAAAAAAAGTGAATGAAATATAAATTTGAAATCTATTTATTGTCAAATATGAAATGACATGTGGTGACCGGAACAACTAAATCATGGAAAAGCTTTTTATGACAAACGGAGTACTAGATGTAGCGTTAGTTGAAATAAACAGAGTTGTTCCGAAAAGAAACTTTCTTGTGGATTTAAACCCTCTTAACTGATGGTACTACATCTCAAAAGAGATATCCTATTAAATGTTTTAAATGATGTAAATATTTTGTAGATATGACGTTGCTTAGTCACTAAACCGTAACATAAGAGACTGAGAGTGTGTGTGTGTTGAATGTGACTGTTGAGCAAATGTTAATTGCTGGTCATATTATCGTAGAATACGCCATCTAACTTTGAATTAACCTAGTTTCTAAAATTCTTGTTTAACAAACAGCACAAGTAGTCAATCATTTTGGGTTATTTTATTTAATAGTGTATATTGCTTTGAAACTAATCTGTTATCGTTTGTTCTCAATGATGGATGGGCTTTGGAATCGTTAATAAAACATGACTGACTTTGACATTGGCTCCGACTGAAAAACGTTAATTTTTGTCAAGTTTTGCTTACCTGTCTTTTAATGTGCATTATATTAAAGACCAACCAACCTATCAGACAAATATTTCATTGAGATATTCTTAAAAATTGTCCAATCGAGAAAGTAGTCAAAGTCTCTCGATTTTCATTTATCCAACTCTACAGCCCCGGATTAAACACTGTAGCGTATTAAAAGTAAATTTTATGAACTATATGTGATTCAGTAAAATTTGTAAAGTTGCCGTTTTACGAAATGTATTTTTACCTAGGGAACACAAAATAATCACCGACTATAAGAAATTTAATGATTGATATGTGAGTGACTATTATCCACTTAAGGCATATATTTTTTGTTGGAAAAACGCCTCGCTTTTTTGTTATGTAAATTATCAACGCTTAAAATGATCATGCGAAGTTTTAAATAAGGCTTCGTTATAGAAAAAAATGACGGTAAATCATTACAAAATCAATTGTCTTAGCCATCATGTTTAACATCTTCGCAACGTTTGACTCATCCGAAAATGGTCCGATGGTAGGCTTTAAGTTATTTCATTTACGAATTAAAACCATAGCGTGAGATCATGTTTGTTAAAATATTCATGTTATGTAAACGGCTGTATGTCACATCGTAAATTAAAATAAGTTTAAATACAAGCGCTGAATGATCAGGTCAAAGATTGACAGTCACCCAAAATAATCTGTGAGATACTAAATTTTATTACCTGCGGCAGTTTTAGATGTTGAACGTGGTACGTCATTAGTAAAACACAGGTGTAGCTGATGAAGTCAATGCCAAGAACAAAGGGAACGGTTTCTATGATTTGTGGGAGTTTTATATAAAATTATATAGCTTTGATTCCGCATACAGATATTAATTAGAATTTTTTGATCGCCCCTTTTAAATACATTAGTCATTCGAAAAGAAATCTATCCACCTATTAAACAGAGTTTCTCAAGACATTTGAAACGGGACATATCTCCATACAATTTTTTCCTCCTTGTACATTAATTACCACGAGATAACTATTATATAGTTTCAATTCCATGTTGTTTTTATGTTTATAATAATATAAATTTAATCTAATTGAAAATAAACCTATAAAGCTGTCAACGAAAAAGTATTTGTAAAATGTATAATAAAACTAAGTTGTTTGCTTAAAGAAATCAACAAAAAAATGCGTACTAGACCATTGTTACATTAGATGTTTGATATCCATTTAGGGAAACCAGTTTTCTTATATGCGTATAAAAACGAAACATTTTTTTAATTCAAATAGCTCAAGTAATAAAAACACGCTCGCAATGAGGGAAATAACTCAAAATCGAAAATTGATTTTGGTTATAGTACTAAAAATCTATGTTTATTATTGAAATTATTATAATATGTCCTTCCACCAAGAAATGACAGTTACCACTTGAAAAGTTTCTAAATTGACGGTTAGTTTAATCTCAATAGGGTAGTGATTATGACGTGAGTGAAAATACCACTTTACCTGCAAATAATTTGGAACATTTACAATACCATTCCCTAAGATTCTTATGACTATGACGTTTTTATCGAATTAAGTAAAATCATTATGAATAACTTGAAAGTTATGTTGCAATTTATTTTTTATTCTTGCATGGTGCGCATTCAATTTTAATGGCAATACCTCTATAATTCAAATTAAACTTACATACTCTATTTCGGTATTCAAATTAAACATCAGTAGATTTGGAATTTCGGAAGCCCATCAATTTATTTCAAATTAAAAAGCATGTATAGCTCATACGTTTTTGCTCTTAACGTGATGATACAATCTCGTCAAGTATATTGATGCAGTCATTGAAAACCTTTTCATTAGCACGATATGAAAATGACGCGCGTAGTTCATCATACAAATTGAAGAATTTCTATGATACATTCTTTATACTGTCACAATAATTGATACACAATAAAGAAGTCAACTGGCAATCACTTACTTACACGGTGATGTTTTTTGTCGAATGATGTCAGTGATCATTTTGATTTATACGTCCGAACAATCAGCGATCTGTATCTCGGATAAACACCGGTTGGCAACATTTTGACTGTCGTACATACACAGATCAGCACGTGCTTTGAATTTCTTAAAATAGTTGTAGATAACATTTAAAAAATATAATATATATACATATTATATATGAGCTGATCAAATTAGATAATTTCTTTCGCTAAATCGACTACAACGTGAGATTTCAATCTTTATAAGGTGCACGTTGTCTTTTAATGTAGTAATGATTTTAAAAAAATCAATTTATCGATAGAGCTTCTTCATAAGACCCCGATTTTATATGAAAATATTAAAATGCTTGAAACAAACATATTATCACAGATTTGTCAGAAAAGAAATTTCATAAATATTATTTTGTATTTTTCAACGAAAAAATATATATTTACTAACACATTTCAGAATAAACGGAATAATTCATAAATAGTTGATATTATACTTGAATTAAGTGAAGGTGTAATTATGTGTTATTACACTGTCTCAGGTTTTTTTTTCAGGCAAATTGACTTTTGATATATTGTGACCACACATAGATGTTCGTTTTATATAATAGATACTAAATCTAAGCTATGATTATATAAGGGAACTTAGATTAGAATTATTTCAATAAAGTACTCACAATATGCAGATTAACTGCTTACGTCAATGATTAATTGCTGCTGATTATTGCCAAAGTAATAGGCGTGTCATCAATTGACCCACAGGTTAATGGTTTTTGACCACTGTTTGAAATATGATTTCGTTTTTTTATTTCGTCTTATATTCTGGTATCCTGGTACCTCACAGTGAAAAAGTTTTTATCATGTTCTCCTAAAATGAGATGATGTCATCTGTGAACGTGTTTTAGAGAGTGATTGCTACAATTTATATATTCATCCTGTAACTACCAATTTCAATTGATCAATGATCTTACATGATTCATGACTGAATATTAAGGAAAATAATTATTCCAAACGTAATGGCAGTAATTCAAGTCATAGTCTAATTCGTATGTGGTTAAAATACTTAAATTACATCCCCAAAGACAAAAGACTTTTGAATTGAATATGAGTCACATACACAGGTATACCCGAAATTACTAAATATCCGTATTGCCTAAAATATAAAATTATATATCTAGAATGTTAAGAGTTAAAACATCGCCCAATAAATAAATTCTAAAAGCTCATATTTATTATACTAACCGAAACGAGTTCACTTATTTAAGAAAAAAGACGACATTAAAACGTCCGTCATTTACTGAGTATCGCTAACAATTTAAAATCAAGTAAATTATTAGCGAAATTATTCATCGCTAGTGACAATTTCAAGCGGTTAAGGTTTTAAATAAAAACGCTGTGATTTCCAGAAAGAAAGAAGAAAGAGTTGAAGAAATAATAATTATACCGTCTTTTCAATTAAACTTAATGCTGATAATAATGTTTCTTATAATAAGCTTGGATGTAATAGTGAAAATTCAAAGATAAATAAAAGCTCTCCAATTTAATATATATACGTATAAATTTTGACAAATTGGTAATCAGAGCTTTATGATATAATCGAGATATTTCCTAGTTCTATGATTTTAAATCATTAAGAGATTAAGTAATTATTATGTTTTAATATTTAAATTTGATGAATATTTTAATAGCAGCACAATCTTTCATCACGATCCATTGCAAACTACTAAAATCAAAATTTTTGGTTTTTTGCATTATCAACTGATAGCCATGATCAAAATAATATAAAATTTTGGAAATCTGGTTTTACATTGTGATTTATTATTTTAAAAAATCATCATGTTTATGTTTATGTGCTCGAAGGCACATTTGTATATGTTTGGAGAGCTGTTATTCTTATCTTTGATTTTCTACATATACTTTGATTAACAACCCTTGAAAAGAAGGGGTTGAGGGAATGAATAACAAATCGATTAGGTAAGACAGTTTCCCATCAGATAAACTTCATAGCAATTCCATGTGCTCAACATTGAAATCGAATGTGGTTATGAAAATTTTCTTTTGTAGTTCTAAAATTTATTCCACTAACTACAATAGACAAAAACCTTTAGTTTAGTTTAAAATCGTATTCCATGTAATTTTAAACGATTTCTTAAATAACAAAATACAGGCATGTTATCAGTTATTTAAAACTTTGTAAATTATTTATCCCATTTTATTTAATCTTTTATTCGTCATCTGCAAATCGGCATTTATATTTTTACTGGACATTGACGTCACTCGACGTTTTTTTTTCTAATGCTAAAAAAATATAAATACACTTATGCTTCCCCTGTATATTGTGTCGTTTATGATAGACAAAAATCTTTATATTGCCCTTGAGAATGATGTATGCATACCAATAAATCTGAAATTGGCGGCTGAGAGTCTGGTACGGTCGTTTGATCACACACGCCAAAAATTATTACACATTCAAATTAAACTCGTTGGCGATTTTTTTAAACATTTTATTGTTCTTAGAATATTTTACGCGCAATATTGATGGTTTCTCCTTGTAAAGTTAATTCAATATTTTGGTATGAAAAAACCTGTTCAATTAAAAGGTACCGTATTGATATTTTACGATTTCAAAATTTTGAATTAATTATATAACTCTTGATTTTTCGCAACATTTTTACATAATAAATTTTTATTTTGAGCTTAGTTCAGTGAAAAAATAGAACAGAGAAATTAAATTCAAAAACGTATTAAATTAGTCTTGTCTGCTTTACTTTTCTTTTATCCTCCATTCTATTCCATGTTATTTTGTTGCTATTCTATTTCTCTGGTTGCCATTGAATTCAGATATTGCTGGAGAAAAACATCTATTTTTTGAGCATATTATAATTGTGATACGGATTAGTTTAATAGTAAATTTTCAATGAATGTATTCGATTGAATCGTAAGCGCATTTCTAAGAAGATCACATTATCCATAAGACGTCAGTATATTCAATCAGATCTTAAATCTTACCTAGAAAATTTCACATTTGTCTGCATTTTACTAGGGGTGGGAAATGTGTTCTTTGTGTAACTAAGTAATTGTAAAATCGATTTTTAACATGTATAAAAAAAAGAATATATTTTTAAAATGTAAAATTAAGAAATATAGTTTCAATATTCTGATAAATGTATAGAGTGATTATTAGCAGCCATTATAATTATTATTATTATTTTGTTTTTAAATTATAGTATTTTTGTTTAATATGACTTTTATGATTTAATTAACGCAAAAAATAATATGTTTGAACAATATATTTTCTCCTTTTGTATATCAAGCAGTCAGTGTTTTTAATTGGAAATCCATATGCTCCGTTTAGTGGGCTTACACAATTTTTAAAAAAAATTACTCCATGTGCCATCACGTGCTTTATTACATAATAACACGTGAAGATGACGAGCAATTTCACAGCTCCAAAGATCACGGCCTCAAATTACCATATGCGATCATTTTGCGATAAAAGCATGTTAATTATATGTATACTTATTTTATCAGTTTTTGTTAATTTGGCCTAGCTTTCTATCCTTATTTGAATATTCAAATAAGAATCGTCGTTATGAGTCAAATTTTGTTTTTTTCCACGGCAATGTATACCAAACCTTATTTCAGTTTTTTTCTTTTTCAGTGTATTAAAGAAAAGCAAATAGAATCAGTTATGACAACATTAATATGAATAACACATTCGAGGTGTCTATATTCAAACACAAAACTCTTCTTCGGGGTGGAATATATTCAAACCCATATTGTTGGACAATTTCAAAGATCCTACCATTAACATAGCACGTAACAGATTGACCATTTTTGTATAAAGACATAAAAACATCTGAATTCAAAGTTACAAGAATCAAGAAAATAAGTGCGCAAATACATTATTTGCCACGGTGAAAAAATAACAATATATTTTAGTTCTACAAAATTTATAAGTTGATACGGAAGACGGTCGTATTCCAAAACAGCTTTCGTCTATAAATCATATTAATTATGTAGAACCGAAATATGAAAAATGTTCTACCAAGTAAATGCTTATTCAATAAACACATTATTTGGCAATTAAGTTATAAAACGTTATTGTGTTATTTTATCATAGAAAGAATTATACTTTATTGATTTAAGTCCTTAAAATTAAATTTAGATAATTCACTACTATAAGGTAAAGGCATTTACTTTAAAATATTATATTTGAAAATAATGACAAATATGTAGATGTGTAGAAAATGAAAAATAATATTCTTCTATTTAATAAACTAAATAAGAGGAGGCTGCCTCTTAAAATATTTTTATATCTTGCAATTTTCTGCTCTTCGAGTCTCCTGCCGGACAGAAAATCATGAAGGTACAATGTGTTGGTCATATACTCCAAGCAGGGAGTGGATAGGTTTTTTAGTAATAATAAACATCTAAGCATACGCAGGAAAAATATACTATAACTTATTAAGTGTAAACTAACGTTTTCAAAATGAAAAGTAATAAATATACATAATTTTCATAAAATATACTCACAAATTATTGACATCTGTATACAAAATCTGTTTATCGGTATTTTTTTTTGATATAAAAATAAATAAATAAGAGTCTCACAAAAAAAAGACGAATAAATATGGAACACCAAAACAATTTCGACCATATTAGACGTTATCCAAAATTAAATAGACGAAAAAACAATACTTTTTGATTGTTTTGTTGATCAGCTGAAGCATTGAAACTCCGATGAGAGTTGATTCTATTTATAAAACCCACGCAACTATTTAAATAAACGAGGGAGTCATTTTGTATAAGGACTGAAGCTTTTGCTACAGCGTTATTATAATATAGATTAATATGTCATATTACATCGATGCAATCATATGTCATCAATTTATTGCTTCTCACAACGGGAAAGTTGAAAATTGATATGAAATTTAATTCCACAGCGGTATCAAAACTGAACATTACCTGTATAATTTGAATCAACATGGTTCTATCTCTATCATTAATTTCAATAATATTTATTAACGGTCAAAGATAATTAGAATAAAATTTTTCTCTTCAAGAACGCACTACTTGTAACTATTTATGCAATAAAATTACGTTTTATAGTTTCCAAAAGAATTTAAAAAATACATATTTACATATATTAAAAAAAAACAGATTCACAATTCGCTAATCACGTTATAAAGGAATTACATAATATAAATTCAAACTCAGCGCCTAAGTGTTTGCATCTTTGTAGTAAGGGTCGCAGGATCACGGCTTTGGAACAGCTGGAAATCAATAGACATCAACTATCAGAAAGGATTCTTAACGAACAAACAAATATGTTGTCTTCCCTATTAATTAACCGTCTCCGCGGGGGGGGGGGTCTGATTTGCTTCCGTAATACACCATTTCCGTGCCACATGTAAACTTATTGTCATAGCCGCCTTTTTAGTTTCATTTACAATTTTTGAAAAATTTTGTTTTATTACGAAAAAGAAACAAGCTAGACCGTTAAAACCGGAGAGAACATATATTGTGTACCTTTTCTACACAGCTGTATATAGATAAACAAATGTTGGTTTAAGCATAGTTATGACGATGGCGTGAGCCGAAATATCTATCAACTATATTAAAAAAAAATAATTTTGTAGAACTAAAATACATTGACATTCTTTTTTCACATTTCTGCAGCAACATCATTCGAGGATATTTATCATCATATAAATCATTATTTGATATAGTTTTTTTAATTACACTTAATTATCTTAGATTAGCTGATTTCGGATAGAATCCAAATGCGTTCACACTGTCTCATAAATGAATTTTTCGATCCGTATATATTGGATTTCTGTTCAAAGGCATGGGTGATCCAGCCAATCATAAATACTGAACGCAGCAATAGTGATAAGCTTACCGCTTGTCTGATCCAATTTAAGTCCGTATAGTTTTATTTTCCCAAAAAAATATTCGTTAATACTGAGTTAAAAGCAATTCTCGAAGAATGAATTCTGTTGAAATAAACATCATGAAGAGCACATGTCCTTCACATTAGGAGCATATGTGGTTATATTTATAAAACTCTTAATATAATACGTCTTGGGTGAATGTAAGGAAAATTTTAAATAGCCTTGTTCTCGCCGTGCCTTGTTTTTCAAAATTCAAGTTCAGTCGATAGGAAAGAATGAAAACTTCACACGGGTTCATGATTTTTGCGATTCATGTTTTAGCGCTTGCAGCTGAACATTACATTACTTGAGTTTTAAAAAACAAAATGTGTTTGTAAGGCATCAAGCATTCCATTGAAGTAGGGTAGGTGTGTTTTTGGTAATAAGTATTGTATTTATGTTAGAACTATATAACATGAAGTTCACAAAATGGCAATCAAGTCAAGTGGATGTTCATTCACTGACGATGAGTCAGACGATTGAAAGCGTTAGACTAAGTGGCAGAGGAATTCAAAAACAGCAAGAAACGGAAGTAAGCTGTGATGTTGAGGAAAATAATTTGAATAATATGGATCAGCTCGTTCATAAGTCATTCTCATTAACATGAGTAATGTTAATAGGTCAAGCACTTTTTAATATGCTAGACAGCATGCAGTTGTAAAATTAATTGAACTTGTAGACTAAAGTTACCTTCACAACATACATGCTCGCTTGGTGTTTTATTGTTCTTTTTTTCACTGACGAATGTATTAATTAGCAATTAAGGCATTTGATGGCAGACATTTTAAGAAATATGAAACACGAGACATAGACAACGGCATTCAAATACGGGCAGACAAAAAAACGCATTTAGAAAATTCGTAAATAAAAAGTAGTGCATATGTGTATTTCAAACATTATAAACATTTTTCAACATGTGTAAAAATATTATTAACAATATTTAAATATCATGTAACAATCTCTTTAACTCTCAAGCAAAAAAAAATCAATATTTTATTATTTTACGTCAAATGAAGAAAATATCAAAGAAGAAAATACTAAAATTAATTTCCAGAGAGCTATTTCCAGAGATATCTCACGGAATTGACAAGAATATCTGGTTAACATTTTCTTGGCAATGATTAAGTCTTAAGTAACATAATAAGTAAACTCTTCTTTTAATGTGTGTGGCTATTACTTGTATACATATAATTTATGATATCGACTGAAGGTGCTTGATGGAATTTCAATATCTAATTTGAATTATTACGACTTCGTACGAATCCAAATGTTTTGACACTAACGACCTAGGTTTCGCATTTCGGCATCTTCAGGCATTCTATCACACGGATGAAACAGAAATGACTGTAAGTTCTGTTGCATCCGAAAGGTGAAACCCAGGTCGTTAGTGACAAAACATATGGACTCGTACAAAGTTGTAACAATTCAATTTTTTATACATATATTATAATTTGTTGCTATTATATTGCTTCTGGTATCAATATACACAGGTTAATGAATACTTTTCCCATAATACCTTTAAATATTTAAGATAAACTAATCATTTGCTCTCTACGCTTTTCTTATCTTTACGCAATACAAATTCTTCGTTCTACTTTTGATCCTTACCTATAATTTAATGCATAGCAACCAAGTTTCGATAATTATTATCAATAAGAGTTACTCATTGCAATGTAGATAGATTAGATATGACTATTATTGTAACGGGTGATAAATCCATTGCGGATACAACGTTTAGTAACCCGATAAGATCTAGATTTAGATTGTGAATAAAGTTTAAAATTCATTAAATTGATTTTTGTTTTCTTCACTCTTATTCTTTCAACATTGATTATATTGCATAAACAAGATTTTTTGTATACTTTTTGGATAAAAAAATCATCATTGGTAGAGGAGCATTATTTGAATATATATCAATGAGATTAATTTCAATATTTTAGTAACCTCAACATATTCACTTAACACAAAAGTAGTAGTAATTCGTCCAAACGAATACCTAGTTTTCCTCAGTAATAAATTCAAAATCCGTTAAGTGTAAAACTACCGATTTTGAATGTTTAATAAATTTAACTACGGAAGAGAGTTATATGAAAAATATAGTTATAATTAATTTGACGTCTTCCATGCAGTTCGATCCATTTTTCACCGCAAATCTGCAAGCAATATTGATTTAACCTACTTATTTTAACCTGCATTGTAAATTGTCCTTACTGTTGCGGTTTCCTGACCACAGACAATAATTATAAATTATTTTTAATGCTTATTTTCAGACATCAGCTGTTACGAAAACGTTACGTATCTTGAAACAATGTCAACATAGTATAATATATTTTATTAATGCAAGTTTAAAATAAATACTAACCATTTCATTATTATGATGCTTCATATAAAACGTTTTATTGCATTTTAATGGTCAGTATGTGCGATGAATACTTTGTTGAGAATTGCTTGTTTATTGTATAATTAATAAAAAAATAACATTTTAATTTTATTCTAATGGCTTTGTTGCAGTTTCACTAAATTAATTACAAATTAATCAATTTTTTTTCAATAATATGATGTTGAAATTTTATTAAAGCCAAATTTTGTCATTATTTTTTTTCAATTGTTTACTATCACTTAAACGTGGTAAAAACAAAAATGACTAATTATAAAAATATTTAAATTTTATCACAGATATCAAAATTGTTTTGAAGATGCAATCTGATAAGTTATTGAAATGTAAATAACAGGTTCACATTTACTTAAAAAGAATGTTTTTAAGCTTCGTTGTAGATATGAGAATCTAATTCAAGGCGATTGTTTGTTTAATGAAAAGTGAACGACGGGCAATACGCGCTATAACAAGTATCGATTATCCTCCATTTATTTCTCCAGTTAAGCCTTCGCGTTAAGAAAGTTGATAATATTATTAATGGTGTCTCTTTCACAGCAGAATATAATAAATGACATTTCATATTCATTCATGAGATTTACAAAAGGGTATATCAAGTTCAATGTGGGATACTGACGAAATTTGTTAAAAAATTATGGTTTCGTGTTCTAACCACTTTATTCACCTATTATCTCGATTTGACCACATTTGTTTCAGTTTCAAATTGAACTCGAAGTTTTGACTGAATCGTCATATTAACGAGATTTTGAATGGAGCACTAATATATGTTTTTAACGAATCATTACATTGTCTGCAATTGGAAAAAAGTCACAGAAAATGCATCATTTAATAATGCTGAAATTAAACTTTATGACAAAATTGTGATTGTTTTAGCACTACAAATTTCAAATAGCGTATATACGCCAATAATTACGATTCAAATTGATACGAAGATAAAATTTATATTCAATTCAAGAACCATAAATATTGAAAAGTTTTATTGCAAAGAGTTGTTTGAACCATGGAAGATGTTTCTTGAATTCTAAACATGTATATATAAAAAAATAACAGTATCTTTTTTTAATTTATTGTATTAACAATAAGAAAAATGCTCGAGAATATAAGTGAATTAACATTGAATGATTGATTACTGTTATATTGTAAAATTCCGCTTATTTTTTAAATAAATTTATTTTCTTTACATTTTTGGTTTATAAAGCTTATAATATTAAATAAGTAAAAATGTATTAACACACGTATCTATATGTCAATAATTAATCAAAGACAAAATTAACCCAATGGAATTGGTGACTTGCATACATACTTTTGAAGTCCTAAGATTTCCCTATCATGTAGTCATTACGTATTTTTTATTATTCACTTAAACATTTCACGATGATAATAAAAAATCATACTTCAATAATTACCAACAAATAGTCTACAACACATTTGTTAAATCAATTTGTTTTATCATGAAAAATTAATTCGCAAAATGACTTTTTTTCGTATTGTTACGATTAACGTAAAATGTTTATTAATTTAGGAGTAAATGAATTCGCTTTAGTTCTCATGACTTTTACGGCAGAAACTTTAAAGTGATTACAGATTCAAACTCCTTCATGCGAATAACTACAATTTTTCTCGACGAACGGCATCATTAAAAACCTCTTTGGGCGTGGGCGGAGCTGCAGCTATCTTCACGTCAAATGTGATGAGATGTGGGTTCACCTCAGCACCTGTGAACCCAATATTTAGAGAGTGCCTTAGCATGTTATTATTTACTGACTGAGGGCTGAGACCAAAATGATATTCCGGTTGGATCGTTAGCACAATAAGTTTATTAAAATAAAACAAAAAAATGTAGCCTTTTAAATGAACTCATTTTGGACTGTTGGTGGAAAAGTAGGACTGAAATTGTGGATACAACTGTCAGGATATTTATCACGTTATGTGTGATTGCTCCGATATGAATGCCAAAATAGCAGAATCGTTTTAATATCGAACCAAAGCGTGAAGAGAAAATTCGTTTATTTTCTAGTTTCTTGTGACGCTTTGGAAGGGTGAATATAAAACAGTGGTTTCATGCACATAAAATATAGAGGTGAGACTATCAACTTATCTAAAAGGAATCATTATAAATATAATATTTACACTCTATTCAGTCCAAGGGAGCTCCCTTTTTTTTATTTAGAATGTCATGCCTTTCCATCAAGAAGTGAGTGACTTGAAAGTGAGAATTTTTTTAGTGAATTGATAAAATTGCTACATTATAACACTGAAAATTATTTATTTATTTAATGAATATATTGACTAATAACTTGTGAAATCTAGGTTTGTGTTGTTTTGATTAATAAATCGATTTTTTTTTCAATAAGCAGCTAATAAAATACATTTTTTAAATACGACGATATATCAAAAATGTTTATTATTAAACGCTTTACTCAACTCATTACAAGTAAATGCACTGTTTTTTATAGATAATTTCTTGATAATTAATTTGATTAGTGCTATGAAAAAACGGCAATATGGACTCCGAAACAATAATAGCTAGCGAAGAAATATTTTGAAGATAGGTGTAGTGCATTTCGATAAGTACATTAATTTTAAATATCTATGGTTAATTTTATTCAATATGCAATTTTTATACTAAGAAAAAAATTCTTCTTACCCTATCATATCGTATTTTTAAATATATGATTCAAATTCGTTCTTTTTTGTATATCAGTTCAGCTTTCGGCGTAAACGAAGCAATAGTATAAATATGATAATTTTAACGTTTTACTACCCTTCTGAAATTTATTCTATGAATGATTAGGTTTTCTTAACTGTTCAGTGATATATTTATTATTTTCTTTCTATTTAAAATAACATTATCGTCATTGTATTATAATCATCACTTATTTTGATACGTTTTATAGAGAACTCATGTTTACACCTGGCCATCAGAATCGAATAAAACGGCAAACGAGGCCACAAACTACTGCCGGGGATTTCACGAGAACATATTATCACACGATATTGGTTGGCAATGTTAAATTCAGTATGTCTGGTCATATTATGATAATAATGTCTATAAACTATGAAAATACGTAGCACTTTATTTCCAAAGGTTCTGGGTTCAAGTCCTGGCAGACTTTGTACCAAATTTTAAAATCAGGACTCTAATTATGGACAAGTGTGTTTACGAATCACAAACTATTATCCAAAAAATGGATATAAAGTGGTATTTATTATAAAGATTAAAAGTAACCTCCTAATCGTGACAGGTAAAATTCAAATACTTTCCGAGACGAGAGTAACATTTTTATACATTTCAGGCGAGTAACATTTTTCAGTAAGTTTTATGGTAGATTTTTTCAGAACTTTCTTGTGTGACTAAAATATTTTTTCAGATTTTTAAACACTTATGTTAAACATGGATAAATAAAAAATCTATGGAAACTTTAATAATCTCTCAATTCAATGATAATTTGACTGACTAAATTTTAATAAATATAAAATCTATATTTTTAGTTCGATCTGGTGTATTTCAATAGAATTTAAAACATTTGTAGTATTCAAATATCAAATGTAACTCCATAATTATGTATGTTAAAAATCATTTAATTTGCATACTTTTAGTGTTACTCAATTAGTACATTAGAACTCTGTAAACTTCCAGGCACCATTATTTTTAAATTGCCTATTCTTATTTCACACCTTGAAAGGATATGATTGAATTTTTATTTTAAAACCACACTCTAAGATGGCACGTAATATTTTTTGCATTAATAATGATCACATGATACATTAGACTCATTACTCAAAAAATTACCTCATAACATTTCAGTTTTCCTGCATTGCTCAAAATATCAACTCCGAGTATGTTTTCAATGATACATAAACATAGCTTTATGCACTTCTTTATAGAGATGACTTGTATTATTTGACATATACGTGCGTGGATGCATAATTCGACCTTTATAAACACATGTCTAATAATAAATTCGTAAAATAAATCGTTGATACTAAGTAAATCCCCACAGGTTTTTATGCAATGGCAAAATCAATTCAATGAAAACTGTCTTACGCAATACGACACTGAAATATGTATTTAATATTACAAACATGGGAGGGCCTTTTCCAGTAAATGATAACGGACATCGATTTGAGGTCAATTGCATACTTTGAATTTAAAAAAAAATCCCGATTACGTATGTTGTAGATACTGACATATGTAAATGTTACATGCACGTAGTTTTGCCCCTCTTGCCCCTGACATCAAAATTGAGATATTATTAATAATGCACTTTAAAATTATTAATGTTAGAAAAAACTTATACTTATAAATGAACTACATAAATATTCAAAAAAATCAGTGATCCCCTATTTTAAAACATGCCTGTCCTAAAGTTGAGTATACTGAATCAAGAATTCAACAAAAGGAGTTAACAAAAAATTGCTGTCTTTAAAAATGTTGTCAAATAGTAAGAAAACTACTGTTAATACTTTCGAAGGATTTAGAATATAAAAATTTAAACAATTTTGATTATTCGAAGTATTTTGTTAAAAATTGTGGACACGTGTTTCGCCTCTTTCAGAGACATCTTCTGACTTACTATCGGATAAGCTATGAATAATAATTATAACCTTTCCGATTATAAAATGACAATTGACATAATTCATCAATAACATTATTACATCAAGGGATTTTGCGATGGTAAGTCTGAAAATGAAACACGTTTCACAACTTGTAACACAATATATGGAATAATCAAAGTTATTTTAAACTTTATATTTTTTTTTATATTTCTACTATTTGTGTTCTATTATCAAGGGTGAATATAATCAACGTTGATATTCACAAAGGTTATCTACGCTCACATATTTGTATTCAAAGTCTCAATCGATGGTAAAATATATTATTGAAAGTTACTCGCAAACTTAGTATCGCAACCGACAAGCATCAGCACTTGGTTGCGAGACCATATTTGGAATAATTATAAAAACAGGGAAAAAACGTTTTTTTGCATGTAGTACCAATAGAATGATTCAATTCTTCAAATTGAATAAGATGGAACTCTGTTTCATAAAATATTAACATGAGAACTCTTTTTCTCTCTTGTTTCATCTTTCATATTTTGTTAATACGTCACCTTTCATCTATACTTAAATTATTATTATTGTTAAAGAACGTAAATTAAACCGATAAACAGTGATTTTGAATTACAGCGTGATAGTTGATGGTATGTATCATGCACTGAAAATTTAATCAACGCTAATTGAAACGGTTTCTCATTTTTGTGTCACTTTTCAAACAACAATAAAATGTGACTAAACAATTCATCGTGACACCTCTTAATATGAACAAAAAAGTATCGTTTTATTTGTTTCCATATTTGGAAGAAGTACACTAAGGCTAAACAATCGCCGTATAAATGCATTTCGAATAAAAGCGTTCGTCACAAATCCATCGCGATAAGATGACTCGCGCACTCACCGGATATTGAGCCCACGAGCCGCACAAAGTTCATAAGGACCAGGGATTGTGATTTTTGATCCCGGCATTACGATAATTTTCTTTTAAAAATAAAAGTAGTTTATCACTTTTAAGGTGTTAACTGTCACTTCTTGATGGAAAGGCATGATATTTTATATAATAAAAACACATCTTTTAGTACTTATTTCCACAATATATTTTTTTGATCAGGACCGGTTTCGCTCATCGCGAGCATTATCAACTGATGAAAAAAATACATAGTGGAAATAAGTACGAAAAAATGTGTTTTTATTATTTAAAAAAAAAAAAAATAGCTGAATGTATGGAATATTGATACAATTATATAATAATAAATAGTGCCAAGGTGACAGATATTTCTAAAAAAAATCAATCGCAAAATATATACAGCAGATGTGGATTTTAAATGAATACATCACGAAATCGAGACATTTTAAATATGCCATCTTAGTAAAAATGGTTAAGAACAAATTTGGAGACTGTTCATGATTTTACCCAACTGACTTTTTCACGGCATACTCACATTTAATAGTTTGAAATCTTGAAGAGACGTGTACGTCGTCACATATTTATTTCAACTTATTCGAGACTAAAATATGAATTATGCCATCCTTGATATAACCAAATTATACGTACCAGATATTTTTTGAGCATTCGTGGACACGAGTTGTTTATTATTCTTTGCTTATTGCTTTGGATATTGACATATTCTAGATGGACGAGAGTGAGTCCAGACGAATGCTGCTTTTAATGTAAAAAAAGAAATTTTGCCTAAGCTTGCTTGGCTTACTTCCTTGATATTATTTTCTTTTAATTTCTAATGTTACATGTTATAAATCTTTTTTTTATTCAAAAGAAAAATATATAAAATTTGAAAATTTTGTAATGTACACATATAACTGCACCAACAAAATTAATGAATATATCACTCATGAGATTTCAAATGTTAAATTGAAAGATGAAATAAGACAAAAATTGCAACTTATAAAAATGTGACTTGCTTATAAAGTAATGCTGAAAATTAAAAAGTTGGCCGTTAATTTTTGTTAGCAAATATTTTTTTCAGCAACCTTCGTTATTTTCATTTGGTAAGTATTTACCTCGTATAAATTATCAACTAGTTAAATGCAGAACCCTGCACGTTCTATTTTCACATCTACAACAGTTTTTAACGTACAATTTACAATCATTTCATTGAAACTTTAAAGATGTTGGCTATGATCTGTTTTTGATTTATAAAAATAATAATGAACTGTACTTTATTATTTATGACCTATATTTAAAAAAACTCAGATACGCATTATCATGTAACTTTTATTAAACCAATGTTACTATATAAGTACCCGATATCGATTTTTTAATAAGGAAAAAACGATTTTTAATATGCCGGTATTAAATCTTCTATACTTAGCTCCCGAGACCGGAATTGCAATCCCTATTCGAAACATAATAACATATATTCGAGTGGATTGGCCACTCGGTACAACGGACCTTTATCTCTATTTGAATCTTGCGCATAGCGTTTCTTCCCGGCTACTTGATAAATTACTCCCGATGATTGGATACACTCACACGATATTTACATACTACCCAAATACGAACACCTCTATAGAAGTTAACGATTTTTGAAAAATCTTTGAAGATGGTTCACTGCCAGTTATTAATTTTAGTTTCTGTTGTATTTTTACGGAAAGAGAAAATTTTTCCAATTTTCATTTTGAAATTCGAACTCAACAAGCTCACGTAATATTTCATTTTTAGTTCTTACACGATTGTAAGGAAAACGTAGACAATCCTTGTAGTATTTATTTGAGACTTCAATCTTTTGATTGCGCTGTCATGGTTTCTATTCTCCGAATTTAATATATCATTGGAAACGGAAATAGTTTATAAAATCATTCTGCAAACATAGAGGACGCTTAATTATAAAATTTGAATTTTTACAACTTTGTATGAACCCATTAATTATTGACATATTTATAAATTATGCTTGATTATAAGTTCTGTTGCATCCGTGTGATAGAATACCTGAAAATTTCGAAAGGCGAAACCCGGTTTGTTAGTGGCAAAACATGTGAATCGTACAAAGTTTTAACGATTCAAATTTGATATTTAAATTCCATCAAGCACCTTCAGTCGATATCATAAATTATGCTTAATTATAAGTTGATGAAAAAATATGATATATTATTCTCATTCGATAAAAATAATACCTTGAACTTGGATTTGTTATTGGACTGGTTGTGTTTGGTGTTTATAAATATTTTGTAAAAAAAATATTATCCGTGCGCAATAATCTCAGGTTGGTGTGCACTCTATTACAAACTAATCAAATTCTAGTTTTGAAAAACGAAGATCGATACTTGATCATATAAAATATTACTAAAAATTTAAACTGATTCATATGAAATATACCAGAAAATTGAAAAAAGCCGTTACTGTAGTAAATAATTGTATGTTAGCTCGGTAAGCCATTACTTAAGGGTTTGTTGATTTCAATTATAGTATGAATTAGTGACAACTATCAAATTACTTTTTCCTAAATATTTTAATATATGATAATCAACACTCTAAAATATGACGATTTGAATACACTTTCAGTTCTCTACCTGCATTTTTACAACGTATTATGCTGAAAATGATGTATAAAGATGTGAGTTAGTATGAATTTGGCTGTAAGTTGCTCATATCTTGTATTATAATATATCCATATAAAGCGCTTTAAAATCCTGAGAGAAACATAAACGTAATAGTTTTTATTTAATTTTTTTGAAAGTAACAATAAAAAATATTTTTTTATGTCATACATCAGAGAGCGAAAAACAAACATAATTTTTAATGCTAAAATGGGATTGATTTTTGCAAAAATGTAAAATTTTTACCAATTTTAATAATTCTCCCAGCTCATTCTTTGAGTTTTTTTCACAGAAAATCTTTTATTTTAATTATTAATAGTGCTACATGTGTTTCGGCTTGCTTCAAATCTAGCATCTTCAATCTTAACTTTTTCATATAGAATAACAAATGATAAATTAAAAAAAAGAGTATTTACTATTTTATCCGAAGTAGGAAAGAGTAAGTTACAAAAAATAACAATACAGATTGTAAAATAATGTCTATCGAATGAGATATATATATATTCACTAGATAGCGAAAATAAAGGTAATTTTATTATTTTTGAAATTTATATATAAGGCATATCAAATAATCATTTTTTTTAATTAAACTATTTTAACAATTCTTTTAATTTAATACTTTTTGCGTGACAACAAAACACGTGCTACTCTTGTAATTTTACTATCACGTGTTAAAATTGTACATTTTTTTAAATACACACATTTCCTTGGTTCCGAAATGACCTTTCATGGCATCTAATTAAAAGTAAGCCTGATCTCGCCACCAACATTGAACGTACGTCATCATTAATTAACATGTTTAATTTTCACGTTACTTTAAATCAAATATTGTGATATATAGTGTTTTTTTTTTCTATCATTAGTAATTTATTACTACCTTTGCATATTTTCTAGGCTAGTTGGAGTTTGTCTGACCATTTTAATAGATTTTTAATTTGTGAAACGAATAGCAGGCGTCAGGATGATGCAATATTTCTAAGATTTTATCACATGATTATACCTTCTGCGTTCTTTTTACTGCTAATTTATAAGAAAAATAACATGTGATAAATTCGAAAATCGAATGCTAGTACTATAAAATAATACATTTTATAATAGCTGCCTGGCTCTACCGGGAGAATTTAACTAAAATATGTGTTTATTTTATTATTAAATTATTTTCCATTTAGGAAATGCAGTCGATCTCAACTGAAAATTACTGTCAGATGAAAGTATGTTGGTTTTAATAAGAATAACGTCGCTGGATTAAAATTACGTTGTCATTTATCGTTAACATAAAATCAAATTAATTTTAAAGCACAAATCTAAAATCTCAGAGTTTAAAATAAAATTAAACTCTTCAGCTCAAAAGATATCATCAGAAATTATTGAATTATGTATTTTTTATACCACAAAAAATACAATTTTTCAAGAAATATTTACCATAAACTACATTAAATTTAATTAGATTCTTTTTTTAAAGTATTGTTCCTTTTTTTAATTTCACCTCTTTTACAAACAACTCTCAATTTGAATTGTGGTTCAATTTCCTTTTCACACACAATAGTAAACAATATTTTTTTTGTGTCAATATTTATACACCAAATTTCGCCAGACACTTCTTCTTAAAAATAAGATTAATTTAAATTTCATTAAACTAACATGTATTTAATGTCCATTTTCCTATAAATTGAAACAGGGAAAACTAGACCAAATATACTGCCATATTTTTTTTAGATTATCGAAAGATTATATAAGTAATAAATCAAATATCGAAACCACCATTTAAAAGCAAATTCGTTTTTGCACACAACTTTTTCCTCCAATAAATAAAGATTTTTTCTCAAACACTGAAAGCGCTTCGTTCGTTTTGTGCATGTAACTGCTGTTATGCCGCGCGCAATAAAACAACAAAAAGACCTGCAGGGTATTCGTTAGATACAAAGGTAAGAACATGTGTTTTAGTGTAGGAAATAGGAAAGAGCTTTTTGCAAGCCTTTTATGAAACACGCCTAAGGTATGTAAGGACCGGCGCCGGGATCAAGGATGCTATAGAAAGTATCGAGTATCCGTGTACTCGTCAAGGTTTAAACTAGTCGAATTTTAACGGGTTAAATATGCCTTCATTACATTCATCGAAAAGTTTCAATGAAATTTATAAACACAAGTGATGCAATATACAATCACTATTGTCAGAATGACAATGATAACAATATATGGAACTTATCATTATCTTTTTTACTCCACACTGTTTCAAGGAAGATTTTTGGCACCACTACAGTTGAAATTTATAATTTATCTGTATCCAGCTGAATTTAAATTCGTGAGAGTGACAATGCAGTCAACAAAAACGGAGTTTGTAGATTTTTAGCAATTCACAGGTGTTTTATTATATTTTACTTTTTTTCTTTGAACATTAAATAAGCACTTTTTTGAATTGTTGCAACTTTGTACGATTCCACGTCTTGTCACAAATGACCCAGGTTACGCCCTTCGGCATCTTCAAGTATTCCATCACACGTCTGCAACAGAACTTACAGTTTTGTTGCATCCGTTGATGCAACAAAACAAAGTTGCAACAATTCAAATTTGATATTGAAGTTCCATCAAGCACCTTCAGTCGATATCATAAATAAGCACTTATTTGAACATTAAAAAAATATAAGTATTACATTTAGTGACAAGTTATTTATTTAATAAAAAAAGTTAGCTTATAAGAAAGAAAACTTCTATAAAATAACCTTCTAATATTTAAAATAATGACATTGTTAAAGTTGCTACATGTGTTACCTATTCAATTCTTTTAAAATCATTCAGATTAATTAGACTTCTATAAGAATTTCAATTTGAATTAACATAAAACTGTCAATTTTGATTTCAACTCGGGAAAGTCTTGTATTTACCTAAATATTTTGTATTTTTGTGTTAATTTGTTCTTTATTGTTCGACATTTCTCAACATTGTATTTAATATATTACACAAATTTTCGGTTAGATATTCTTTTTTCTTTGTAATCTTTTTTGTCTCAATTTCAATCTTTAACATAAATGAACGAATTAAATACAACTAACTACTGCAATGAATGCAATGGATGAAAATAGAAAATAATTATGCTATTATTACCAGTAAGTGTATCCTTCTGTATTAATTTTACTTTTGGATTAACATACAGCTGAATTACACGGGTATCTAAGCAACTTGACATCCTTACTACATCGATGAGTTCCCACCAGTCGGGAGACTTTGAAATGCTAAACCTATGTTAAAGTCCCTTTCAACGCTGGCTGTTTAAAATATTGCCACGATTTTTTTGCATCAATGGTATTGGGCGCTATAACGGAAATAAACCGCATTGTTTCTGAATAAAAACCACACTCGAAAGGCTGCGATTTTTAAGGCTTCGCCTAGTTAGGTGGTCTAACATAATTTCGAGTCTACGAATAAAGTGAATGGAAACTTTCGTGGTAACCTTTGATAAAGAATTTCACCGCTCGCCGTATAGCATTAAGACAGTATTTATCATGTCAAAATATTATTTCCCGTGTGATCGATTCTAGATTAACAAGAAAGCTCTTTATTGTTTCAATGATAATATTTCCACAGGATGTGGTTTATTTAGCCCTCAAATGTTAACCATAATTTCGCTGCAAATTTCGCAATATACATAATTAATATCGGTGTCTTTGACTACGGTATATTTGTATTACACTTTTTGGACTTCAAACAATATCAAACCACAAAACATTATTAACAAATGCACCTTGAGAACATTACAGAAGCTGACAATAAAACGACGAAATTATTTTAAAAAAGGAACAAATATCTAAGTACTCAATGTTCGACTAAAAGTGGCGTCTACTTGACGGGCCACTCATTTCAATTACATCAAGGTCCAATAACTATTGGAATTAATACTTAATCGATATAATATTCGAGTATTTGAGAAATACTTTTCAGTAAACTGAAAACAAAAATCAGCAATTCCGTAACAATGCGACTTTGTCATTTTTTTTTAAATAGAACATGACTTAATTGAAATGAAAACTTTAGTTAAACCAATGTGGCTTTTTCATTGGAAAATTATTGTTGTATTTCCTAAGAATAGTTAAATCAAAATTTTTATACTGTAGATTGTACTGTAGAAGATTTCAATGTATACACATATTATTAAAATCAATCCAAACATTAAATTATTGAACAATTGTAAGCAATGCTTAAAATAGTTTATATTGATGTTTAACGTGAAATAACAAAATAAAAGCCTATTTAATGCTTTAATATTGACGTTATACCGAATTATTCTTTTTTCATTCCTGATTAATTAAAGCATTTATTGTATAGAATCATTGTAGAATGTAAGCAAAACCTCAGTTAATTCAAAAATGACTTATTCAATATAATGCATTGACAATCGTTTCAATTATCTCGATGTTAAATATTGTAAAATATCAATCCTCGCAGTCACTAAAAAAACAAATGGATCTGCAATCAGCCACTTTTATTTTGCTTATCTATTTAAATAAACCACGAAAAATATGACACAATAATTATTTTCTAAAAATCTTGCTCCTCTCTGATAAAACGCGCATATTAAATGTGATTTTTAGGCAATAAATCAAAACATATGCCATGGTCAGTTTCAAGCATATGTTCTAAAAGACTATAAATCGAATCTAAATGTCTTTTAAAATTTTTAAATCAAACAATTTTAGTTTCATCTCAGCATGACTCGGCGAATAAAGAGCGCGAAAATATTCAAATGTTTTTCAAAATCATAAATCATTCGACCAACAGATAGGTGCGCTGAGTTTGCCCTTACAACTTTAATGACGTCAGCACGTTGAAATAAAAGGGTTACATCAGTATCTTGCTCGTTGTATTAAACTAATTTACAATAAATTGTGTAAATATTCATTAAAATAACGCACAAGACATTCATGGTTTATGTCAACATATCCATTTCTATTCACTGTAATCGATTTGCGAATGCAATTTACGTTTTGAAAGATTTATTAACTTGTTTCCGTTTACTATGAACTGAAAATAGTTTAAATAATTGACTTTGTATGTTTTTAATGAGATTTAAATTGTTTCGTGAATGTAAATAAACGTGAAATGCTACGCTTCGATAATTTGTACTTAACGTAAAACAAATTCCAATTTTATCACAGCAATTATAATGTGCTTATACTGTAATTCTCATACGACAAGAGATAAAGTTTCATTCAATATAAGGAGAAATTTATCACACGCGTACGTCACTATTATGAGATTCTCTTATGAATGGAAGGAAAGTTATGACACATTTCAATACGAAAAGTATACGTATACAAATATTTTAATTCCATAAAAAGTTGTATTCACTGAATAAAAAAAGTCAAGATTATGAAAGTTCTCCTTAAAGCTCACACCTTAAATCTGAAACAAAACCGGATATAAAAAAATATTATCTTATATTTCAAAATATTTCAGATAAAACTATCGAATGCATAAAACAAGAAGACAATTAAACTTTTGCTTACAGGAAACTAGTATTAAATCAATAATTATTATAATATAATATTAAATACTTTACACGCAAAATTTAACCGTACAAATATTTATATGCGCATTTTTCTCTTTTGTTTTTTAATTATTTCACTCAAAATTTTTTCGATACCGCTGGTATAGTTCTCGAATGCTGGGTGGATTATGTATTAATATATTTCAACATTTATCAAGATTTAAACATTCCACTAATAACTTATCGGCATCATCTGACGTAAGGTTTGAAGCTTGATCAATTGGAATTTTCTCTTTGAAATTGGTCAAATAAAATAAATATCAAATCAACCATGCGTCCACGTTAGGTTTTTAAGTTTTTTTACTCTTGTAATGCATTGGAATGTTTTTTTCCGAGTTAAGAAAATCGTCATACGGCGGGCTGAATGAAATCGATTAAAATATTTCAGGTACTACGGACATCACCCCTCAACCTCGTATTTTTATGACCAATATCAATCGTTTTGTGCACTCACACTGCTGTTACCAGTTTTAGTTATAATTTTTGTTTGAAACTAATTATTTCTAAGAATCTTTTTATTTCCAGTCCATTCTGTGATTCCGTAGAGCTGATCCACATTTTTATTATGAATTAAAGATAAAGCTATGGTTATTTTTTTAGCTACAAGAAAAATCCATATCTATTTGAACTAATCATAAATCTAAATGATTTTAAAAGAACTTAAGGAAGATCCGTCTTAAAAAAGTCATGCGTCTGTATACAAATTGATAGAAAAATCTACCATGCCCTATTGTTTTTGAAAAAATCTAGATCTAGTCAACAGAAAAAAGTGCTTTACAAAAGTTTTTAATTTAAATATTTTGAAAACAGCTATATATAGGTAAGATATTTTATATCACACTCTTTGTGACAAATACTATTTGAGAGAAAATTGCTTAACAAATGAATCCAATTGAGTTCGTTACATTATTCAAATTCAAATTTAATTGAATTAATTAATTTATTTTAAGATTTTTTAAGCAATGGATGTATTGTTTTCAGAATATCTTGAATTTTTAGTAGCTATATATTTAGTTATTTTCATATCGTTTCAGAAAGAAACTAACGATAAATAGAATGCTGCATTAGTTAGAAGTTAAATTATAACTAATGCAGCATTTATGGAACGCTTCTTATATCAAAAGGAAAGAAAATCCAATCTCTTGATGAAGTTTTATCACGTTCTTTAATAAAGACGTGTGATACAAAGATAGAATAAAAATTACACCAAATCAAGCTCATAATTATACAACGCTAATCTTTCTCTACCAGGCAACTCTTTTCGTTGGGATACATAATGTATTGAGTTTATTCACCCTGCAAAAGATTCTAAATTCGTCCCTGTAAAATATCCATAAAATACGCCACCAAATAAGTATTTATGGTGTAGCTGTAAATGAAATATATCGCAGACAAACAATAAAATTGAATTCCTGAAGCCTTAAATCTTCGTATCAAATAAATTATCCCAAACGTTGACATAAATATCGACGGTAAATAAATCTTAAGATCTCAAATGTGAATGCAAAACACCGTTTGGATGCTGATCTCATGTTTTAATTGATTTTTTGCTATTTTAATATGAATATAGCGATATCTATTTATAAATTTTAAATGATTAGATCAAAAGCTACTAAAATAAACTTATCGCAATAAAATATCCAAACTATGTTTTATGTATTTGTCTATTGAAATTATGTGTGCAAAAACATAAACCGATTTATTTAAAATACTGTAATATACTGCAAATAAATAGTTTTCTCGATCAATAGAATGGCTTAAAATACTTTAGATTTTTGGGGCTTGGATTAAATTTTGTAGATTTTTTAGTGCTGCATTATATCTTATACGTGAATATTTTTTTGAAGACCATGAAAACGTTATCAACAGAAGATGTTTCAAGATAAGTTCTGTTGTAAGTCATTAAGACTGCGACCAAATGAAGTTAAGAGGTTGATGATATTTGGTGATAAACGTGATTCATATCTCATGGGTCGATATGGGTTAGGATTCATAGAATTATCAATAATCAATGTATGAATGTATAAAATTTGGGCTCAAATCTTTTAACACTTAATTTTGACTGAAACCCTTGCCTGGCTGCGGGACCAACATTTTTGATTCATTCATTTTCTAAATAAATATACTTTAAAGAAGCAGTACCGGAAATATTTTTGTTGTTCTTTTTCCAAAATCAATCCATAAAAATCATAAGAAATTTGATCGACGAATATACATTGCACTTGTATAGTAAAGAAGAAATACAGATGTAGCTTTTACTTGTAATGTGTTAATTGTACCTATTTGGTGGAAAGGCTGTATGTTAATAAATAAATCGTTAAACTTTACTACTGTTTCAGAACCGACTTCGCTTGCCGCGAGTATTGTTAACTGATAGTGGTCAAATAGATCAATTAATAAACCTCGTGATAAGCTTAACCGGTCCTCATCAATTACAATATAACAAAGTTCTCGAAATTGTACAAAAAAATGTTTTTTACGATATTGTTTATACAAGAATTTTATTTCAAAAATAGACAATTGAGCTTAAAGTTAACATATTTGATTGATTATTAAACTTTCAGCAATTAAATATGACGTAGGCAATGGCTTGAATGTAAAAATAAAATACCTTCCATTCTTATGCGTCTTTTAAATTTAATATTTTTATATTATTTAAATATTTCAAAAGAAAGTAAGCATTGTTACAAGAAGATTTCTCCACAAATCAAATTAGATAATAGATCCAAGAACGAAAAGAGTAAGGTACTTTTATTTCATAATAATATAATAAGTTACATATTGCGTAAGTCTCTTAAAAGAGAGAGCTTACACTTTAGTTTCGCTGCAGTGCTAAGATGTTTTTTGACATTTTGGGCATATTATATTCCATCAATGTCAGTATTTTTCATAATAGTGATTACTTAATGAAAGAAATCCCTTTATAAGCTGATAAAATCGCTATCTCAGCAGTTACATGGAAATTTCTTCCGATTTCCAAGAATCCGCACAGGAAGTAACCGAAGTCTGTCTCGCTCGCTCGCGCAAAAGCCTTCGACGATGGTGGGCGAGTCGCCGGCTGTACCTTAAGTAGGTGAACTCAGTTGCAGAGGTGATGTCATGGTCCAGTAATGTATTCTATACGAGTCTTACTCGTCGTACTTAGGGATGTCGATCAAAGTATTGAATACCCATCAGATTCCGTTTGATTACTTGAGTATATTAAGTATATATTTGAAATCGTGTTTTGAAAGTTTAATTATATCAATAAAAATTACACGTTACTCTTGAGTTCTTCAATTAGTTCATCACTGTGATCTTTAATCGCGGAACAA
Organism: Himalopsyche japonica; assembly: GCA_028555115.1. Taxonomy (NCBI): domain Eukaryota; kingdom Metazoa; phylum Arthropoda; class Insecta; order Trichoptera; family Rhyacophilidae; genus Himalopsyche; species Himalopsyche japonica. Next base: position 2,345,786 of record JAHFWJ010000526.1, on the reverse strand, counting down.
AATTCAATGGTGTTAACACTAACAAAAAATAAAAATTATGCCACGTTAAAATTGAAGTAGATTTTTCCTCAGGTTGTGTATTTTGATATAGCATATATTTTACAATTGGATAATCATCGTAAGACCAAAATGATATTAAACATTTTTACATTGAAAAATAAATTAATTATAATGTTCTACATTGGATTAGATTTTTTTATATATTAATAAACTAAACCATCACTCAATAAAAAAACATTTAAAACATGGTAACATAATGTGGGTGATATTTTATTTATTTTGGATAGAACATTATGATGTTATAATAATAATGCACTTTATCCGAAAAAATCAATTCATGCATTGTAAAGAGTTTGTTGAATGCTTTTTGATATATTTTTTTAGTTAAGTGAATTTATGTGTGTTTACATATTGAAAACCAAGGAAAATACTTTGATACGACATCTTAAATAATAACTTTTTGTTTAATACCCGGAATGAATAACCCGGAATAGTCAAGGATTTTTTCAATAAACAGGCAGTAGAAGTGTCAAATGAAAAACCATCCTTAGTATTCCCGAGACAGTGAGATATAGCGAATCATCACTGCGAGTTGCATCCTACGGTGCGATCTCTGCATATTCAACAGTCATCGACGGTATTTATTAGTGCATTCACTTACCATTATGTTTCTCCGTCGAATGTAAATGATTTATGATATCATCTTTTTTAATCATAACAATACAAAAATATAAAACATTTTTAAATTTCTTTCTCCTTAACGTATCCTTTCACTGTACTCGACATTGTTCGCTTTGGTACATATTTATTATGTTTACAGACGAAAAGCTGTTTATAGTATTTAAATTTATTTGATACAAAATAACATGGAGCTTGTAAAGGCAAAAGATTAAATACTATTATTCGAAATGTTCAATTGTATAAAAAGTGTAATCTATCGCTGATACTTTTTAGATGAACGATATTTATCGTAATTTTGCATAATGAATATTATTACTGCTCAAAACTATGTTTTTTTTTGTAGATAATTGACAAGTACTTTCCTGCTGGAAAAAAAAATTATATTATATTACGTCTGATTTACGTTTACTCTTTCAAAAATTTGAAAGGGCGTTGTTATTAACTTTTGAGTTTTTTTAGTTATCTAATTCATCTTAACCAAAATATTCAATGTGTCATTTTATATTTCAAGCATTGAAAATTTCTGGAAGAGCTATGAGCTGGCCATTTTCGGAGAAGATATAAAATCACAGGAGAATTTCAAAAATGCAATGGTACGTCTCAGGATAAAGAGGCAGGTCGAAAATTCACTGTCTAGACCTCTAGATGAAAATGCCGACGACTGCCTCTTACCTCCTGGAGAGAATAATTAACATATAAGTCATTTTGAGTAGAGAGGAAAATAAGGAAAAATTTAGAGGAAAAACTTTTGCAAGTGACGACCAAAAAGCCATGCCTACTTTACTCATAATGGCTTAATCGGTACAGCCATAAAAGTTGTGTTGACTTATTTACATAAAAATTGTTTGTGCACGAAAAATTCCCTTTCAACCATTAAAAACGTATTATAGGCTGAAAAATTGATTAAATATTTTTATTTTTAAAAAATCTGAAGAATCCGCTGTTATTTGTTATTCAGCTGGAATTGTAACTGTGACTAATAGATTTTTTATCAGAAATGTCAATCGAAGCTTATATTTTTTATGAGATACTTCAATACTTACAATACATTCCAAAAATATATGTAAATATTTTTAATAGCTTTGTGGTTATGTTGACAAGATATCCCATAAATTTAAAAACCTTTTTTTGTGTACTTTAATATTATGTACTGTTAATATCATAATTCTAAAAAATGCGATTTAGCTTATCTTAAGCAATTGTTTACAGGATAAAAGCTTATTTAAAAGCATCTCATATAGAAAACTTGATATCAAAATCAAACTAGTGAAAGTAAAAAAATAATGAAAGTTGTCATAAAAAAATGAGCTTTTTTAGAATAAATAAAGATTCTCACTTAGAACGGCTATATTATTGTGATATTCGTAAGTTAAAAAATATTTACGAATACTACAATAGTAGAACAATTAACACGGTGAAAATGTAGCAATGAATTTAAGAATAAAGAATGAATGAATGAAAGCCGAAACGGCTATCAACTAAATCTTATAAAAAAAATTGTAGAACTAAAATACATTGCTATTTTTTCTCCGAGTTATAATGGAGTTATTCCAAGTAAATGCCAATACAATCAATAAAGTAAAACAATTTTTTTCTTCCAACATAAAGCTTTCGCGACCGACATATCAAACGAACTTAAGAATAATAAAATTTTAACAATGAGGACATATAAATTTTAGGTGACCTCAGATTAAAATAAATTCTTCCATTAAATAGTACGTTATTATACTATTATTTCTAAAAATAATTGTTATCATACACATAATGGCAAACATAATTTATAACATAAAAAACATTCCAATGAAAATACAATACCCATAAGATCGACAAATCTTCGTATCGGGGATTTCATTCTTCTGCGGATTCTCTGGCGGTGAAATATGCAAATTCAGATTACCTGAGATTCCAAGTCTGATCATATCACTTGACAGTCGGCTGAACATGAAGGTATGTCTACCAAATTCCATATATTATACATTGAAAAGGCAAAGGCCCGAAACTGTGCAAATCAAATATTAAATTAAAATTTATAATCTTTTCTATAAAACCGGTATCAATTTTATAATATGCAAAATAAATGCTATTGAAATGGAGCGTTTCACTTCAAATAGAACTGGTTTACATTCAATAAGTTTACTCTGATCAAGACTAATTGTATCAAGAGCTAGTAGTAAATTCATAGTTTTTTCACTTTGCATAAGATATCGTGTGACAACATAATTCTTTTGGCCTAATTAGGCAAAAGGGGTTATATTTTTATATCAATCACACATTTATTTGTATAAACTTCACAAATATGTCCTGATCATTAGATAAAATTGCGGAATTAAAATAAAACATTAACTTAACTTTAAATAAATTAAGATCATTGATCTACTATTAAATGACTAAACATTTTATATTAAGGCATTCAAACTGATATCAATTCACTAGATTAAAAAGTTTTTGAATGACTAAGTAAACTAGATCGGCCTTTCAATTGTTTAATAATAAATCGTGGAATGCAGTTAAAATATTATATAATACAACTAGTGCCAACACTGATTCGAATAATTATTTGCAGCGCTAAAAATTATTTTTTCTTTTTAAACAGATTGCTTAGGTGAGGGTTAAATTCGTATTGCATAATAAGCTTTTACGGCCTGCAATTCTTGAGTAATTTATAGCTTTGGAACAAAAACGCTTCAGTTTATAAATCAAATTGCCTTACATTTCAATATTTTTAGCATGGAAATCTTAAACTTTTCTCGCTAAAATTTAAAAACATATTTTTTCCATCTTATAGCTATCATAGTTAGTGGAATTTACAGACTGATGAAAATGAAGAATCTCAATAATGATTTTCCCTTGACGAGTCTTCTCAGAAATAATTGAGCAAAATATTATATTCAACCGTAGTGCACTCTTAACGTCCCCTTTTTGATTCAAGGAGGAATGATTAGAAAGAAAGTAAAAACAGAGTTATATGCATTTGGATAAAAACGAATACATTATTCGAAAAACAAGTGTTTTTATATGTCTATTTATTGCACACCTGATTACGGGATCAACTTTAGAAAATTGTAGCAGTTTTTAACAATGCCAGTACATCCTGCGCTAGTCTAATGCCTAAAAATTGATATGGTTTTATTGAGGTTTGTTATGCTGTAAAATATCATTCATAATCGATGAAAATCATTTTGAAAATAATGATATATAATGGTGGCTCAACGTTCATGAAATTATATATAAGCTGAATAAAAATGAATACAGTCGCCGTTTAAGTATTTGTAAATTGTAGTGATCAACGTCGTGTGGTTTAACGTCCAATATAATGCAAAAACAACAATTTAGGTTATCTATACTTTTTGTGATAAGCGGATAGTACTTAATTATTTTAGCTTTACTATTTTTATACCAATGAAAAAGTTTGAGAAGCCTTACATTTCAGAGATTCAACTCGAAGCGCGTGAATGATTGAAGAGTGTAGTGAATTGTATAGACAGAGACGACCGCAGGCCGGCGGCTGCCCCGCAAAGAATGTTTGCGAACCAGCTCAACAAATTCAATAAAAATATCACACCGACTTCTCATCGCAAGATTTAACATCGATATTTTACTGTATTAATTGAACTAGCATTTATTACGCATCTTAGCAAGGGAATCCAGGCACTAAAATTTAGACATTGGCGTTAATTGTTGTGAGGCAAGCAAATGTGAAAACACCACCGTAGACTTTTATCTTGCCATCCAATATAGTCTTTCAATTAACAATAATGCTAAAAGTTGAAAATATTGCTGTGATCCGTAAATAATAAAACACCTACAATACACAGTCAACTAATTAATTGTGAAGTTTAAAGACAATAGCCGAATAATGTTTTAAATATAATATAATATATACAGCAACTAAAATGGCACTTTCATGTTTTGCGTCGCTAATTTTATATGATTTGAGAGCAGTTAATGTGATGGACAGTCAGGCGCATTCGTGTATATTTTTAAAAGATACATTGTTTTGATTACCTATTTATCCATAATCAATTAAAGGATAAAAATATGCTGACAATAAAGCATACGATTATGGAAGAGAATCAATAAATATTAAAGAGAATGTATTGTAAAAAAAATCTAGTAAAAATAAAAAAATAATATTATTTTCTACAGATTTTTTGCATATACCTGAATTTTTTAACTTCTTTAGAAGGAATTCCAACACATAAATGCCGATACAATATATGATAATGGATTTCTCGTAGCTTTATTTAGATAAATTTCATTGAAGAAAGCTCGCGGCTTAAACTAGCATAAAACCTTGACTAGAATTGTAAATTCACACTTATTACTTTCGGCCTATACGAGTGCAAAATGAAAATTCTGACATTTTTGATCAGTAATGTCTCTAGTGAGTAATAGTGAATCGTATTTTTTTTCCCTTTTAAACAATTACCAATTGGCAGCATCCTGCTTATTTAAAATAAATCATAACATAATATACAAAAAATATTAAAAAAAAGAAGTTTTAGAATTTCGAATATTCAGTAAACAGAAGTGTTTACTGAATATTCGAAATTTTCTTTAATCTATGCTTATTTCGAACGAACTGATTGGGTCCGAGATATCTATGAATTGAAAAATACTTTTTAATGTATTTCATTTTGTAATGAAATTCTCTATTGAAAGGTATTTATTGTAAATATCATAAAAGTGAAACACAATCATTTGGGAAAAGGTGACATTTTGTTTAATTATAATTCACAAATAATACTCATTGTATTTATAATAGTTTTCAGCTTTTGTAAAAAATGTACACACGTCGATGAGATATGAGAAATTAAACATTTTGTTGGGCTGCTACAAATGTTGGTTCGCTACGAATTTCAGGAAGGTAGCTTTCCGATTTCGCATATGAATCTGTTGAACTATTATTTTATTTGTCCAAGAGAAATTTATTTTGCTATTTAAAAATAATCTTTCATCTATTACAAAAGATGTATTTTGTTATTGCAGAATGAGATAATTTTAATAATTTTTATTATCTACATAATCAATTATTTTATTTCATCTCTGTCAAATGTAACATTATTTAATCATGACAAAATTCTTTGATAATTAAATAGTGATAGCAGATATGCTATATCTTACATAAGAATATTTTACGTAAAGATATTATTATGAAAATATTTTATTTTCGCATTGGTCGGGAAATTCCCGCAGTAATTGATAATTTTGTATATACTGATAGATACGTATTTTTCATTGGTGTCACCGTAATGAATCAGTCGTGCAAAAAGTGAATGAGTCATTTATCAAACATAATATTAAATATATTAATATTTATAAGCAAGCATCGCAAAAAATAAAGGGCCAAAGCCTTTCGACGATTTCGACGATTTTAAGTTGGCCATATTTTGGTGAAAACTAATATTAAAATTCGAAGAAACTACCGCGAACCGCATATCGTATATAGTTAAACAAATCCCTAAAACACAGTGAAAAAACAGCAAGTTATTTTAGTTCTACAAAATTTATAAGATATATAGTCGATAGTTACACGGCTATTCGGCTTACGCCTTCGTCAGAACTAAAACTTTAGTTAATAGCAATCAACTATGTCTTATAAATTTTGTAAACCTTAAATACATTACAATTTTTTCACCATATTATAATGGAGTTCTGCCGAGTGAATGTAAATTCAATCAAAATTTAATTTTTCGTATTTATTTATCACTATCAGGACTATTTCTCCTAGTCCGTTCGTAATCTTCTCTTATATGAAACAGAAAACATCTTTGCATATGTGTGCTAAGAATTCGCCCAAAAGAGTGTTAAATGGTGACGTGTTATTGGAAGACACGTGTTATTCAGCTTTCATTTTTAACATTATGATTTAGTGATCGAATTCTCATTGTAGGTTCGTTTAGAACAAGTTCTTGGCACACAGATGCAGAGATGTGTTTTCTGCTATAAAAATGAGATAATTACGAACGGTCCACGAGAAATCAGAACGGAAAATTTTATCTACATGAATAATGGTATATTTGTATATAAGTTGAATATTTTTAATGTATGTTACAACAATCAAAAATGAATATTAATATCCAAAGTTCTTTATTGCAACCGAAACCGATAATTTTCAACTATCTTAAATCCACTTTTTCAGCAGGAAAAGTTTCTGGTTGAATTTTACGTACAATCGGATAAAAATCATCATGATATCGCTTCATTGTATTAGTCAATTAAAGCATAAAAAAAAACAGCTGTAACGCTTATCTGAATTAGATTAATAAAAAGATTAACATGAAATGACAGGTCTGTAATATTCATGACGCCGGGCATATCAAATATACCATATCATTGACGCCAGGAGGATTCCCCATTCAAGTATCCAGTTATCAGCTATTATCAACTAGATATACTATCGATATTGTAAGCGGCAAAAAATTATCAACGCAATTGACCGGGGGGCTACGAAATCAAAATTAATAATCAATGAAAAATTTAAGTCATGATAACATTTTGTTGAATTCATGCATTCAGACATTTACCAAGATTAAAGTTGTCGTGAAGAATTATCAAATAGGCAAAGTAAGCTTTTTGAAGACCCAGTCGGTTTTCATACTTTCAACTGTGGCTTTAAGTACGCTCGAATACGGATCAACGATTTGAAGTTGATATGAAAATTATGTTGCAATTGAAGGGAGTGTTTAATAAATTAATGCTTTAATTTTATTGTATTATTTTTCTAAATATCGCAAAGTATTTTCCAAACAAAAATTGTTCTTTTATAATTTGAATGAATTCCGTTTTTTTACCTGGTAATTTTGAAAAATATTAAGCATATTATTTTTACTTGCTATAGTTACAAAATCGCTCCAGCTATAACGCCATACATTTCAATTTTATTTGAAATAAATAAATATTTTTTTGTGTGGAAAGATTAAACATTTAATGGTACGTGAGTGAGAAATGATTTTTATTAGTATTAAACTACATAAATCAACTTTGGAGATTAATAATATCAAATCATTAACGAACGTTGAAGTGAGGTGGTATTGATTATTTAATTAGTCAATTAAAGTCACTATTAAAGGAACTCAAGTGTCAGACTTCCAATTAAGCAAAATATGAAAATCTCATAGTTTTCTTTTAAGTATATATCATATTAAGCTAGAAATCGACAATATTTGATAGTTTTTGTGTCAGTATAAAAATAATCTTACTTACATTATTATAAATTACTATTTTTTAATACCAAATGTTTCGAATTTTCTTAACCATTTATGACTTACTGGACAATTCGATTTCTGACACTTCCGGTATATTTTTTTGGTATTGCTTACCCATATTCTACTATTGAAATTCGCTCACAACAAAACGTTCATGAATCGTTGAATTACGGACTCCGAATGTTGTTTATTAGTAAAATTTATCAATACTTGAACATGGATATGCGTCACAAAATTATCAAAGAATGAGTTTTTATTGGGCGCTTGTTATCGTCAAGAATGCAAGCTTGGCACCTAGGTAGATTAAATCACACACAATCGCCAGAATAATCTATTGTATATAAAAAGCCTCGAAACTTTTCTAGAATTTTCTGGAACTGATATCAGATTACATATGAATTTCTATACGTAATTATAAATCAATACAGTTAATAAATAATATGAATTTTATAATTTTTCATAAATATATTATAGTATTTATAGGGCTTATGAAAGTGTTTGAGCGTTTCTAGAAATAATAATAAACATTACCATGTTTTTTTAATTTTAGGTGTTAAAAATATTGAACATATTAGGTGCTTTTATAGAATTTCTTCTGAGTACTATTTGTCTAGTAAAATTGATTTCTTAAGATAGGTTAATTATATATAATTCTAAGTTCGCTATTTTCAAAATTACATAGTGTAGATAAGATTGAATGGTTGCTCTAAACACATACATTATTTTTTTCAAACAATATTTACACATATAAAACTATCTTTAAGAATTTTTGGGAAGTCGACCAAAATAGTAAAACTTTGTTCGAGCATATATAAAAAACTGATCTCACTTCTAACAGCTGCCTTTTAGCTGTAAATTTCTTTATAGAAATTTACCTCATCATATTTTTAAAACCGGTATTGATCATTGTTACCTATTAAAGTTCAGCAATCACAAAAAAAAATTGCGTCATGTATTTTTGATAAATTTACCAAAATATTTTTTTATATGAAACGAAAATTAAAAAAAAGTTTGTTTTTCTCACGGTTATGTAACTATTGTAGGTGTGATATAATATATGTCTCTCCTCTTTGAGATAGATATTCAGTCTTAATTCAGTGCTATCATTTATTCCATTTATTAAAATATGTTTTGAGATTCATTTTAAATAAAATGCATTTTTTTCAACCTTGGTGATAACGTGGCTGCTTCCTCATCATCAAAGATAATTATCCTTTGTTTTTTTTTCAATACAATAATCATTTTTTCAGTTTCACGGCTTCTGTTCCTAAATAAAGTCCATGCCTGCTCCGTATGAAACCTTACATTGAATAATTATTATTATAGATATTTGAATTAAAATTGTTAAGTGTATGGAAATCACATATAACGAACGACGAAAGGCTTGTAAGCATTCATGGGTCGAATAGTAACATTGGAAATATTATATTTTAGGACGAGAAAGTGCACGTCGAAATACGAAAAGCGTACGAATACGCGAAACAACAAGACATTTAATTCCCTTGGCATTGTGCGAGTCGAATCATTCTCAATTAGTGGAGAAAATTGTGACGTAGGAAGCCTTATTACCCTTGATTATCAGGTTGGCTTTGTTCGGAGGACAGTGCTGGTGCTTTTGTGGTGTGGGCGGGCGACGAAAGGCAGAGTGGGCGGCGGACGTGCTATGACGCCTCTATTTGAGAAGCCTATATTCTTCAGGACGCCCTTAGTTTGTGAATGAACCGGAACTCGAGGTGTGCGGTGTACAGTGTCGGATGAAGGTTACATGGCAACTACTTAGTGCGTTACTAATATTCTACAACGTATAAAGCCTTATAAATATATCATAAAGTAACAGGTCTGAATTCGATATGTATTATTTTTATAAGTGTGATACTGTCCTTGTAAGATTTGATAGCGAACATTTATGAATCGTCAAGCGGAATAAATATTAACCTAACATATTAAATATAATCGGTCAATGAATAGACTTTTTAAAATTTTTAACATTACAGCTTACATCTTATTTTCACATTTCGTAGGATTTTTTAGAATAGTATGTTTTGAAAAATATTGACATGTCAAAACAGAACGACTGACGTGAGGCATGCCATCAAAAAGCGTCTCATTCAGGCAATATGCTCCACAATGGGAGAGAATGGGAAGATTTGGAGGTATGATTTTAAGAAAGATTTGTATGAATACACCAATTATATCCCGAAAAAAATATTTTGTCTGTGTTAAATATATTTTGTTTTGCATATATAATATTAAACTATTTAGTTTTGATTCTACTGTGATATCTTAAAATTCTCTTCCAATATTATTTATAGATTTCCATACCCAGCATATTGCCTTCAAATGGATGTATCTCAACAGACGTTTCTCTACGAGAGTAGCTTGTTACTCAGTAAAAATGTCTTAATTTTTTGAAGAAATTGGGATCGAAATGATTAGGTAATAAGATTAGTGATAAGTTAATCGTTTTTACGTAGCCCTACTTTTTGGGACCAAATAAGCTGAATAGAATTGTTAGATATTATAAAAACATGATTTTGAACATAAATTCATAATTGGATTTTTAAAAACTTTAGCTGGACTAAAACTCGCCAGATCTGTAAATAAACCAAACGACGTTGGCCTCTGCAATATCGTCAATGCAAGAATAGTATTTGTATTTTTATTTTTTATTCTGGGCGTATTTAATCCTCTGTGCCTATCTGGTGTGAAATAATACATGCGAAGTTTTTATATAATAAGTGACCTCTGTACGTATAGTGATTAAGTTGAGGAAATTGAGAATGTAATTCGCAATGATGACCACTTTCTGAAAAGAAAACTTCCATCGTGATAATACAAATTGGCTTGTTTATCAGATCACAAATTATTGCGTAGATAATTATATCATCATCATAACATTAATAGATTCCATGGTAAATGGAGACTTTGCTTAACTTATTTGCATTATGTAATGTTTTTTACAGCATAAAATGTAACAGGGATGATCAGAACTTCGACCAAGGCAAACAGATTCACAAAACAATTTATCGTCGAATGAGAAACAAAGTATCAAATAATATTAATATTTATATTAATCCAATATATTTGCCTTTGTTTTCAAAAAAAAATTATCAAAAAATTTTTATACTGTACTCTGTCAAATGATTTTCAAGCCTTGATGTTAAATCAAGAATGTTTAAACATTGAAGTATTTAGCCAAGGCTAGATGGTTTATAATAAAATCTCTTTGCATTATAGATTCAGATGCTTACATTAAAGTAAGAAAACAATAGTTTACATTTTTTTATATATAACCGAAGGAAGAAGTTTTAACAAGATGAACGTCGTTCTAAGATCATTTGGGTAATTAAATTACTTACATTAAAACTTCATCACTATTAATATGGCTACGCCAGCAGAAGAAATTTTCTCTAAACCCTTCAGCCAACAAGCGAAACGACCCTTCAGTGTCCATACTTCGTGCCAATACAAATATTATGGAGTTTTTGACTACAAAATAATAAAAAAAATCTGATCTCTTTCCACTGTTGTCTTGATTGAAGAAACGATATCATAGAACTGAAGTGAACAGAAATTCAAACAAACTAAAGAATTCTTTTTACACTATTTTATTTTTTTTGCAGTAATGTAACCAGTATAGTGTTATCAGTAAATTATTATTATGTAATTTTTCTTGTAATTTATAACAAACAGCCAAGTTCATGCAAACTTAATGCATCGTGTTTTATATATTCAGTAACATTTAAAGCAAAAGCTCAATTTCTATCATAATAATTTTAATGAATTCTACTGGAGTACCAGTTGTCTGAGCAATAAACATCATTGCATTTTTTTTTATAAATACAGTGGAACCACGATCAACCGTTCTCGCATAATACGTTTTCCCGGCTGGAACGCTTATTTTTTATAGTCCCGTCAAACTCCTATAAGAACAATGTTAAATAATCCCGCATTGACCGTTTCCCGATTCCCCGATTTCCTCGAAAAACCGCCTAAATATTTTGGTCCCGTCACAAATATTATCCCGATCGACCGTTTTTATTGCATGTTTCTCCGTATCTCGGCAAGCAAGTTTGACACAACCGAGTGCAGGTGTTATGTCTAGATACGCTAGAATCCGCTGTACATGTTAGACGTAACGCATTGGATGCATGTGCTATTTTTTGGGTTGAAATCCACCACACGCATATTATTGTTTATGATGCAAATACATTTGCAGTTGTTTAAAATTCTTAGTAATAACATGAAGGGTTTTTTAAAAAATAAATTTTATATACAGTATGTACAAGTAACTAATAAATAAGTGTTTTTTTACGATTTTACTTGTTTATTATTATTTGAAGCTTTCCCGCATTCACCGTTTCCCGCATTTACCGTTATTTTTTCAAGGTCCCTTGGAAAACGTAAAATCGAGGTTTCACTCAGTACATTAAAGTGTGATTAGCAGCAATAAGAAGTTGTGCTTTCGTCGTTTCATGGTTGGCATACTTTCAAATTTTGCACGAAGGACACATTCTAATATATATTAGAGGGTTTGTACTCTAATATATGAATATTTACGATGCAGAATTTCTTCCCACCCAAGTAAACACTAATTTTATGAACGGGTTATATCTAATGCAATTAACTCAGTTCTTCCATAACATTAAGCTTCGATTTTTAACTTCCCTAAAAAAAAAGATCGAATATTGAATAATGCTTTTGGAATAATAAAGCTTATTATGAAAACGAACACAGAACGTTTCCGGATATCACTGTTTTTAATAGTGTAAAATAATTAAGTTAACATTTATTACAAGTGGTAACTGAAAATATTCAGGCTGTGCAGTCTTTGAATCACTTCCAAAATTAATGAAAGTTCTAACTTGTTTTTATCCAGACCATTTTCTTTATTCGTTCAAAAAAAAGAAAGATGAATATTATTTGAGATTATCCGTATTTGACACGTAAAGGAGCGTTCCGTGTAATTGGCTGTCACGTATTAATATTTATTCAGTGGGTCTTCAAATAATTCATTTTACATTGTATGAAAATAAATTCATTGCAGGCGTAAAATACATTGTAGACAATTATTTTTCATCATGTGAAAAAGCTGTAAAATTTATTCTAATTTAAAATGAAGCTCGTGCACCTTTAAAATTTTACTGCTGTTTGATTGCATTTTTTGCGAGACATTTTGCTTTGTTGGGACCGCACTCATGGAGAAGACAAGGCGACTACGCCGAGGCTTTGCGGCAACTATGTATATTTTACGAGTCAAAATGCATTTAAATTCATATTTTATGGCTATTAAATCGTAATCACTGTTTATACGCGTGATCATGCATTGAGAATCGTTCTCTCTGATTAGTCGGAAATAAAAACGTCATGTTCCATAAAAGTCTTCACTGACTTTTGTTATATTATATTTTCCAACCAGAATTGAAAAGTGATAGACCTCACGGTATTTAAATTCAATTGGCGTAACATAATTGTTTGATATTTGCTAAAATTTTATTTGAATCAACTTACAATACATCATTATCATACATTTTAAAAAATCGAAAGAAAGCATACAAAAAGTTAAATAAGAAAGATTTTTTTTCACACGAAACAAAAATCGGAAGTCTTGTATCGCACCCTTTTAGTATCCAAATGAAAATATCAATCATAAATACAAAGTTTTATTAGTACTGTTTGTTCTTTGAATTGAAATGTGTGACCACCGAAACAATTACTTTTCAATCAATATAGATTGTGGACCAAGGGGATGATATTGAACACACCGTATTCTTTATACCAGTGGTCTCAAAGCTTGATTTTTCCTATGCCCCCTTTTTTAAATGAAATCTTGATGCGTTCCCTTTTTGCCACTCTTTACTCTATAGAATGTAACATTTTGGATTGATTGAAAACTTAATTGAGAGTAAAACAAAGTTGTACTATTTCTGTATGTTGCAACGGTATGACTTTTTGTTTTCACAAAGCTCATTGAAACTATCAGTTCTTTTGCCATTCATTTTTCTTTTTCTATACGAGCTCAGAATTTCCATTTCATTGCAACTCATAAAAAAACGGTTTTTCTTTAAAAATTATATTCGAAATGTTTGCAATAGCTTTGATTATATTATGTAATTACACTTTAAACAAAACTAAACTTTAAACATTGAAATAATTATTTCAGTAATGTATATCATGACAATAATTTAATTTTATAGTTCTCTTACACAATTTGTCAATTATCTCGTTCATGGACAAATGGATTCTTTTTTAAGCTTTGACAAATTATAATCATTAAACAATGATGAGCGATATTATTTCTTTTCGTGCTTCATTACAATACTTCGAGCAGAAATCATGTACAAGCGAAAATTTGTCAAAGATATTTTTTTGTAAATGTTAATTTTCATTTTGCAATAGTAAACGCCACCCCAAGAAGACGCACTGCAAGCTTGGAAATCACTGTTTCATATGATAGTTATACTTTTTATTATTATATTATTTTAATTTAATCTTCAATTTGTAATTTTTAATTTTTCTTTAATATTCAGTATATTGATGTAAATGAATAATCTACAATTGGATTTACGTATAAAAATGTATTGGTGTAAAAATAAAGTAAGAAGCAATAATATGGAAGGCATTATTATAAGTCTTTGATAATATATGACCGGTTTCTTATCGATTGTTTCATTGCACTGTTAGATCGAAGAGTAAATAGAATATTCTAGATTAAGAAAGGTTTCCGCTTGTTTATGAAAAATAATATGAATTAGTGATGACGACAAACCGTGTTGTTTTTTTAATGATAAATGTTGTGCAATAATATTATATATTTAAAAGTTATGAAACATTTCGCAATGTCGTTATCTCATGTATATTATTGATGATATAATTGTTATGAAATATAATGTTATTATTCAATGTATTTGTATTTTTTTGTAATCGTCGTACTTAATGTTGAAATACAGTGCTGGGTTACCCCAGTGTTTTTCAACATATAGTATTACTTAAAAGTAATATTATCTAAAGAACCCGTTGAGATTAATTAATACGCATATATTGTACAAAAATTGTTATTAACGGAAAAGATAAATCGCAGTATTTATATGAAATGCAATATTATTTATAAATTAATGTGATGATTATCTTGTTTTATTTATTTCGGATTATCTTTCATTCATGAATGAGTAACATAAAGTATTTTTTTTAAAGTAATTATCAATCATGTACATTTATTATTTATATTTTTAAAGTATTTCGCGATAAAAGGTGTGAATTATTATTACTTACTAATAAACAAGCAGTTTATTTTTTTATAATAATGCAGTATTTTTGTTAACTAATCATGAACGCGCTCCCGTGAGTCAAATAGAGGAACGACACAGCGAGCGCCCAAACCTCACTTCAGACGCACACCGAGGCCCTTATGCTCTTTCTTCTAGTGACTTACAGATGTCGTCATAGCCTTGAGAATAAGATTGCGGAAATAAACGCTTATAGTATTTAAATGATTAGTTTTATTGATAATGTTCGTATTTATTAATTTTTATTTTAATTAAGAGTACTTTGTTGCAACATTTTATAATTAAAATTGTTTTAAACATTATAAATCAAATAAAATATACATATATTGCTTCTGCACAATAGTAAATAACATTGCAAATGAAAGCCTTTTTATCACTCCGTATTTGCAAATGTAATTAGCCTTTTTAATAGTAAATATTGCTTATATACATGCTTTGCTTAGCAGCAAATCCTTTTATATGACAGAGAAGCTGAAATTTTGGAAGACTCCTTTGCTTAATAGTTCTAGTTTATTTTTTTATGTTTCTTGTTTTAGAAATTATAGTGAAAGGTGGGGAGGACACATTGGCGTGTCTTAAATGAGATAACCATTTTTGATTTAGCATACGCCCACAACATGGAAGGAGCGGAGGGTATCCAAATTAGTGTCATAGCAATTCACTATTTTTTATAGTTTTCCCGCAAAATATACATAATTATTTTATTTATTTTTATATATTACGTAGTTTCGATACAAAAAAAAAACACAATCAAAAATAAATTCGAACACATTAAATGTGTAGATTTGTTTTTAATTTTGAGACTCGAAAAGGGGCACTATGTAATTAAATATGCATAAAAATATGTTATTTATTTTACCTACATTCTTCGAGCTTAATCCAGTATATTAGAACATAATCATTTGTTTCTTAAGCAATTCGCTAAATGTTATCAATACGTTATATTATGTGTAACTATTTCGTTACTGACAGCTCCTACCTACTATGAATTTATTTGGGATAAGTCCTGACAGTGAAATATTTTTGTTTATTCAGGCATATACAATTTTTAGAAGATTTGTCATCGAACGAATAGTAGTTCCTGTGTTTTGATAATGTGTTTATTTGAGAATATTATTCTTGTGGCGCCTAGTCGGCAATTCAATGAATTATATAATTTATTATAGTTTAACGAACCGACACCTTTCGGTAAAATTTCAGCTGCGCGTTTCACTTAACACTCGGATATTATGATCCTTATGAAAACAGCGTAGGGACTCTTTTAAAGAGATATTTGTAATTTTGCCGGTTATGCATGCCATCACTTTTAAAATATAGATATTTTATTTATTAGTAGATGTTTATGGATAATGAAAAAAATTTAATTAACAATTTAATATAGCGATGACAAATTGAAAATGTTCAATACAAAACGACACCTCATAATAAAATGATTTTTGATATTTATATATTTTCAGTACATTTAAATAATAATTATTTACTCTATATCGAATTTTATAGCATACTCAAGAAAATACACTCATTCACGACTCTGCTTCACAAACCTATAGACAATTCATTATATAATATGTATATCAGTATTATATTTGAAGGGCAAGAAGATTACGTAACTTTACAAAAAAAAAAAAAACAATCAGTACAGTAATTTTTTTACATATTATATAACTTTGAATTATTTATTTTACGTTAAACTTACAGATGATAATATTGGGGAGAACCGTAAGGCGCATTGAGTAAAAATTAATTAAACTAAGTGTCATTTTTATTAAGAATTGATTATTTTTACTTTGTTCAGTAAAATATCGTAACCTGCGAATCCAGCCCCGATATGTAAATCACTGTCATGTAGGGTCTATCATATGGTACTTGTGTGTGAAAATGTCTTTTTTTTTGATTAAAATTAAATTAACTTGAAAGGTTTCTGTTACAATATTTACATAAATATAATAAGGGAACCATACCGTAATATATTTTTTCCATCATGAATAGTCAAATAGAAAATATATCGATATTTATATATGTTGCATGCCATTGCCAATTTGTCTAATTTTTCACGGTAATAATATAATATATTGTAGTCATCTGAAAACTCTATTACCAAATAATAAAACTGAAATTTTGGGTCGTTATGTATAATTTCTGATTGCTTAATTTGACAACTTCATTAATTGTAAAAAATATTTTTCATCCATTGTGCCCGCTCTGAATATTAACTTCTCATCGAAACTTATTTGCGAAATGTTTTCGTAGTTGAAAATCTTTGCCTATTTTTTCAGAGTTGTAAATTGATCGTCTAATTAATTTGTCTCTAAAGTTATGAACTATGTGACACTTGAAATGATTTCCTAACTAACCGTTCTTGATGACAGAAACTGAAGAAATCGAATTGCTGATTAATTTTAATTCACCGAAACGAATCATAAAATTGGTTATATACTTAATGAAAAAAGTTATATTGCTTCTGCTGCACAAAAAAAACTCATCTTAAAAAATCTTCAAACAGGTCCCAAAACCCCCTTGCACATAATAGACACGTCGAAAAATAATTATTTTCCAAAATTCATGCACGATCACTGCATTCATTCATGTGTGCGAGGAAATTTGATACGATCAAGCTGCCTCGGAAAATAATTTAGGATCAAAATATGGCCCGAAGTGGCGCTTTGATCGCCCGCTTATGGCCTGAAAAAATATAACTTTTTGACACGTTTGCTCAAACAACACCAAGAACCCCCGCCGTTTTATGGATTCCTCTGTCATTTAAAATTACCACAGAGAAACATCCCCGTCTCTTTCCAATCAAGAAGTGTCGAATGCGATTTAGTTTTTTGTTTCATCTGTTTGAAAAGGTTCTCAATTATTATACCGGCGGCGATAGCGGAAAGATTTCAATCATATTTGGGAACGATTCGCGATACAATCTCGCAAGTTCCATCTATGACCTATGGCGGGATTAGTTCAGCAAATTATTGAACCAACACATTTTCATTGTGCGCTACAATTTTATTAATTATCAATACGTTAATTTTAATGTCGGAATAAATCATAGGTGTCATTGATAGAACATTTTATTATTTATTTCATAACATACACTCTGACCAGACGGATTTTGTAATTCTCGGTTTCAAAAATTCGTCCATCAAGCATATTCAATTTTTGATATTTTTTGCCGCTGCTTAGATATTAAATGAAATAGTGTAAAAATCTAAATATTTATTTCCAAAATAAACAATTCATTTTCATAAACACATTCAAAAGCACATCTTATTGGTTTACCTCTATAGATGATATGTCGTATTTGTGTGTGTGTATTAGTATATAAACTCACCAAAATTCATCGAACGCTATAAATTTTATCATGAGTTGATTATTTTTTGTTAACTATGCTTTAAATATATAATACAATAAAAAGTGATTACTTCGTAACTATTAAGATTCTTAATCTTCTCTTCACAATTGCCAATGTTAAGTTTCAGTACAAAGTAGTTAATCTACGGGTTACTTGGTTACTGATACTGGCACGTATTTCACATTAGGTGTTCAGTTGCCTGTGCGAAATTTCTTAAAAATACATTGTCGACCCCGTTGATATTATATATGAACTTATATTACTTTATAAATTTTAAATTCATATAAAAAAAAACTATTGTAACCGATAGTAGAAAAGCATCTAAATAGCTGTAGAACAAAAAACAGTCTTTCGTTATTCTTGTACATAAATTCAGAGTCTTAAAAGTATAATATATTATTTTAATTTTTATAACTAATTTTTGAGGAAAGATTTTTAAATAGATAAATAATTCTCTCTTCAATACAAATAACTATTTCAAAATAACAAAAAAAAATGAATAGTTTAGCTTTGTAAATTTTGACGTGTTTTGTCACTCACGAGTTGGGTTTCGGACTACGTGGACCGATACATAGTAAACGGCCTGTGAGAGAAAAAAAGATGTTGGAATGTACAAAATTTTTAAATAATGTAATGAAATTCTATCAAGTACCCTCAGTCAATATTGTAAATCGTAGTACTAAAGTGAAACTACTGCCAAATCCACCTTAATTTATCGAATATCTGCTAAAAGTATTATGATTATGCTTGGAGATTTCCAGCACTGATTTTCCCTTTACACAGACTATTTACAAGAAGTAAATTAATTATGAAATGTATTATACATTTCTTTGTTTTAAGTATCATAAAAATGATTTTATTGATTTAAAAATGGTGAATATATTTGATAATTTTACTGTCTAATCGCTGTCATCGTTGTAGCCTATCAAAAGGTTGATGTTACTGACCGACCCCTGTTGAAAATTTAAATACTTGCCCGTAATATCATCATGGGAGCTAAAAGAATAAAAATGTTACTCTTTTAAATAAAAGTAACATCAAAATTATATTACAGATATTCTTGATGTAAAAACGCGATGAGACAAATAAGTAGAGTTGATACACATTGAGCCTATTCTCAACATATCTATGAATGATCATTTAATATTTCATTGTTTTTACCATACCAAGATTCATTTAAAATATATTGACACCTTTCAGCAATTGGTAAATACACAGACAATAATAGGCAGATTTTTAATGAATATTTTATATGATTTCGAATTAAGAATTTAAGATTAAAATTTAACACAGCTTAAGATTATTCCTGAACTTCGTTTTATCTTTTCATTAATTTTTTAACCATTTATGATATCGGTGCTTAAAGGTGCTTGATGGAATTTCAATATCAAATATAAATTGTTAAAATTTTGTACGATTCCACATGTTTTGTCACTAACGACCCAACAACAGAACTGACGAAATTTTTGAATCGTTTTAACCTGCAAGAAATTTATGCATTACTATATTTAACTCTCTAACAGATTAACTATCAAACACCAATGTAACTGAATCATCCTACTGGATAGCCTGAAATTCTTTAGTGTAAAAGTTCTTACATACCGAACAGTCGATATACTGATCGAGCTATTGTATTTTGATCAAATTATTATTGTTATGAATTGAATTGAATGAACGGTTTTGGAGACTGTTGCAGTGTACAGTGTAGTATTGAAAAATCATCACAATCTGTACAAATATGGATTGCAAAGCAATTACGTAAAAGATACATGCATAAAATGAAAGACAATATTTTATAAAAAGTACTGAAATATAATGATGTCATCAATGAACCATATAAGTAAATTGAAATGAAATATTAATATTCAAATAAAAAAATACGCCTATTTAACATTTATATCTGTTAAAAATGCGTTTTACTTTTGCTCACCACAGTGCAATCTAAATATTTTTGGCTTGAAAACAGTCAAGTCATTTTCATTTTCGAGAAACATATGATTATTTAACAACGGTAGATTAATTAAAAACGTATTTTTATAACACGTTTACAAATTCTAAAATAACTTAATTAACTTAATGTATTTTCAATACAAATCTATTTATTTGATGAAGTGAAAATCCTGTATTCTTCTAGTTTTTTTTTGTCATTATAAATATTTTACTATTTCACCAAGAAGTGACATGGGTTAACATCACAAAAGCTATTATTCTAGCTTCAGGTCATCTTCATCCAAAAACGTGTCAATAATATTTAAAAAAAATGACATTGTTTACTTAACTTTATTTTTAAAACAGTAGACACCCTTTTCTTTAAAAAGTTCTCCTGAAAGATAGTCATATATTTATCAGACTAAGTCAGTGAAGAGAACCAGTCGCGTCGTAATTGAAAAGAATATGGCACAGAAATGTAAACGATCGTTATCAACGCAAGATTAATGTTGTCTGTCAAGATTTATTTCGGGTATTCTGGTTTTATCGTCATATTTTGTGTTAATATTCTTTTATTTTTTGACAGCACATCCTCGCCATGAGAGAAGTGCGCTTTGAACGATACGAAAAGAATATCACAAAGACAAAATAATCAAAGTGATGGGATGCCGCCGTATGCTTATCATTCTAATAATAATACAACGGCAAACGTTATAAAAACATTCTTGTTCATTTGAGAAACTTTTGTGATAGATTTAACAAGTTTAATCGATTGAATTGGTTGTATAGTTTTGATGAATCAATCGTCAATCCAAAATATGTTAACTCAGCAATGTTATGTGTAAACGACGTTGTTGTGTTCATTTAATTTGCCCAATTTGAGTGACAGCACTATTTTTCCTTTTTTTATATAATTTAACCATTACAATAAATATGATCAAAGAAGCGTTAAATAAAAAAAATAAAAAATTATCATATTAAAAATTTGGTTAAAGGCTTTGACAAAGTAATTAAAAGTAATTTGACATTAAATGTTGTTTAAATGACTTATTTTATGGTATACATAATGTTCAATCCTGTCGAAATATAGATTCTGATTTTACATAAGAAAACATAATCGTATTGGTTAAAAACAATGCATTTTTTCGATAAGTTCAAAAGTCTACTAAAAAGTAAGCAGGGAGACCCTGCTTTGACTATCTGTCCTTAACTATAATAATTATGGAGACTATTCTTTCATTATGTATTCCGGTCATGTTACAGACATCGATAGTTTCATCTAGCCCACGATTATTTGGTCTGTCTTGTTGTTTTACGCCGAACCAGAACACGGGAAATTTATTATTCTCACTTAGTGTTTAGCCATTGATGTTTAAACAAGTGTAAAATCGAGATTTCTTATTTTATTCACATTTGTCTGAAAATATTTCAAAAAATGTATAATTAACTGAGGTAAAATTTCAATACAGTTCTGTAAAGCTAATTTGGTCGGAGTAAAATATTTATTGATTACATACACGAATTTTAATCTGTAGTTGCATTTAATCTGAAGATATTTTTAATCAAAGACAACCAAATTTAGAACAAATATAATATTCATGCAAATAAATAAGTCATGCAATTCAATCGATTTTCTCAAAACGCGAAAGCGTAATTAGTGGTTGATTATATTTTTACGTGATGTGAAAAATATTTTTGATTTTGTTTATAATTGTTAATTTCAATTCTTGGTGGAGTGCTTATATATAAGCTACCCTGAACATCGTCAGCTGATGGAAAATTAGATATTATATCGATATTTCTTATACATCATAATTAGCCCATAAGTTTTTTGCATCATTTGTGGGTAAACATTTTGTTGCATATTCAATTTTGGCTATATGGGTAATATTAAAATATAATATCACTTAATATCTTCCGAGACTCTATTTGTTCGTTGCAGTAAACAATTAATGCCATCAAAGTTTTTTTTTTAAACTAAACTATACTATTACTAAGAAAATAAATATGACAATATGTTTTACAATATTTTTAGTTACAATGTTGTCAGTAGACTTTTAGTTGTTTGTTATATTCGTATTGTTTTAGAAATGTACCGTATATCAAGTAAGTCACCAAATGATATTATTTAATGTCACAAAGAAGAACGAAACGTGGCGGAATTTTTATGGTATATTTTAGTTTGTAATATAAAACGTTTGCAATAAATTATCTCTACATACTGAACTGATCATATGTATACCTTTTTATTTTTGTATGAATAATTAAAATTGACATAATTAGTTGATAGTAAAATTTGAAAAATATTTATAGCTTTGAAAAGCTTATTTTTATATAATAATAGTCTTAATATTTTTGTTTTTTTATTTGAACTTCATTATGATAGCTTGTAAACATAATTGAATTTGGTTATACGATTCCCATAATGTTAAATATGTAAGCATATCATCATGAAAAATAGTAATCCATTAATATAAATATTCTCTTTGAATTCGTACAAACTAATACTTTTCAAACTGACCAAATTATTACAAGCAATTTATTTCAATACAATATTTATTTTTCTTCTCTTTTTGTCTTTAGAATTAAAAAACGAATTTTGTTGACTACTCATTAATGCGATGAATAATATTGTACAATTTTTAATTTATTTACTAAGGTCAAATCTGCACAAATACTTATTCGTGACTTATATGAAATGAAACGTTTATGAATACATATTGGATTTAGAAACCATCATAAATTATAATATGCCCAAATTTGGTAATTCATAATTCTATAGTACTTAGTTGTAAATTTGCAAAACAAAATAGTCTTGCGGTTGATAAATAAGTATAGTACTTGATTAGGTAAAAAAAAAAACTTTTTGCGGTTTATTTAGGTAGTACCGCATCATTATGCGTAACACATTAAATTCCATGTATTATTATAAATTTACAATTAAATTATGGTTATTATCAATTTCAAGCAATATTTTTTACCAGCTTAAAATCTAGGGTCATTTCTGTGAATATTTTTTTTTCTATCATCTGATATGGAATAATTTAGAACAATCAAAAGGTTGATCAATTTCGGATAGAAGTTTTCAATCTTCTATTAACAAGTAGGTACAGTGAAAACTATTAAAATCTTCTAGTAATCGAACATTTTGGTTGTTGGATTCTTTTTTTGATCGAAAATTGTGCGTTATAACAATTCGTGGAGTAAACTATCAATAAAAATGTTCTAACTAAAACGTTATCTGGGGAAAATTTAAAATTCGAAAAACCCCTTACAAATACTGCATATGATTTTTAGTAAAAAAAATGAATTTGTTTATAGTATCCAGAGTATTTTTAAATGATTAGTCGCGCAAAGGGATTATCAATAGTTTGCTGTAAAGAAATTCAATAACATAAGTTATTGTTATTTTTATAATTGTAGTTTGATGGACAACGTTCCGATTTCATTATTTGTTTTATAATCGATCTTATTCTATTTAAAGGCTATTCTTATAATGATGTCTTGAATTCTTTTTTATCCGACTGATTAAGGAAATCAGGAGTAACGAGAATGCTTCACTAATCATTGATACTTTTGGAGTTTACTGTCTCTAAAGTTTTATATAACATAAAAGAGCTTATGCAACACAGTAATAAAAAGATCTCGTCGCAAAAGTTTGGACATTATAGAATCATACATCTTACATTTTTAGCGTCTGGGTAATGATTTATTTAAAATAGTTACAATAGCCGTAGAAATAAATAATGACACTTAGGATCAGAAAGTTCACTAATTTGACTGGATTGAAATGAATAGGATCTTATTTTCCAATTGAGTATAGAATACTTGAACCGTTACGTTCGCAGTGCTACAGGTTGTAAAAAAGGCGATTTCGCATTTTTGTAAAGGATTTAATGCCCTATCATTTGAACAATGAAACAGTGCGTGCCCGCGCATGCGTCAAGTTTTGAATTCCAGCCAATAAAGCTCATATCTGCGGATGGTCCTACGACCGTTTCAAATTATGCGGAACAGAGAATCAAGCCTCGCGTGAAGTGCTACGCAGGTCCGCAGCTACGGCGTAGAATATTTTATGTTCTTAACTCAAAATTGAAATATTTTTGAAGCCTGCAATAACCTCCATTCTGACGAAAGTGTAGCTACCTCGACAATGTACGATTTAGTACAGAAGTCAAATATTAGGCCTTTTCGAATTTTTTTTTATTTTGTTGGTCATGTTACATTCAACACGATCAACATACCTTTAACCGCTACAACTCCTATGTCGAGCCTGACTCGACATCACATATCTTACGTCAACTCCTATGTCGAGCCTGGCTCGACATTTGACGGCACATTTTAAAAATGAAATTACGGGTTTTTACCGCCTTGTTTTTCTTTCAAATAATATTTTTTGATATTGCACAGGATTTGTTTTGACCGACTGCAGCATTAGGTATAAGAAAAATTTATTTTTATAATAGTAATAAAACAAATATAACGATGTTCTATAGCGCCAGTTAATCCTGCTAAGAAAATTTTTATGGGTACATCTGTTCCCATTATTCAAGCTTCGTAAACGTCACCCAGTCTGCAGTTGTACCGCGTCTATCTTCCCGTAAACATTTACTATTAGTAATATTGATAAATTACAAAAAAATATTATTCAAAGCCATGTTATGTGAGTTAGATGTGATAAAAAGACAAAAAAACTTATGATGTAAAAGCAATAGTGTGTGATGTGGAGTTAGTCTCGTAATATTTTCGATTGAACAATTTAATTGTGTTTCTTTGTTTTACGTAATTAATAATGTAATAATAAAGATGCCCCGAATTACAAAAAGAGTTGTCACAATCAATAATGAGTTTGAAAGCAGTGAAGATGAATATATGTCTCAAGTTGAAAATGAATTCGATGCATTGGAAGACTGTGCCGATACTGCAGATTCTGAGTCAGAACTTTTACTCTCTACTCAGACAGATTCTGATGTAGAAGTGTTTCCTAGAAGAAAAAGAAGAAGAAGAGTTATGAGACTCGTAAGTTACGATGAGGAAAATGCTGATAATGTTTATTTACCCAGTGAAGTATCATGGTCGAATGTCACCGAAAATGACAATTTTCGTCACATTATTAACTTTTCTGTTGGTCAAAATGATACGGGGTCACAAGTTCCATCAACATGTATTTCACCTCTTAGCTTTTTTGAACTGTTTTTCACTCACACACTGATAAGAAAAATTGTGATGGAAACCAATGCATACGCGGCAAAAATTATGACCGAAAAAACATTAGGTAAATTTTTCATTTGGCAATGTTGGAAAAATGTGAATGAAATTGAAATGCGAGCGTTTCTCGGAGTAATAATAAATATGGGTCTTCATGGGGTACCAAAATTAGCTGTTGGACAAAAAATTGCATACAGGAAAGGAAATACATTAGTATTAGCGTGGCGTGACAAAAGGGTTGTCACTATGTTCAGCACAAAACATACTTCTGCTTCTAAGTCAACAAGGAGACTAGCAAGAACCATTCCTCAAGGTGTAAGCCAGGATGACATAGATAAACTAAATGTTATTCTTGATTACAATATAAATATGGGCGGTGTGGATGTCGCTGACCAATATGCGACATCGTGTTGCTTCATCCGAAAGACGTTGAAATGGATAAAACTATTTGTCTGGGGCTTAGAAACCTCAATAGTTAACTCGTATATATTGTACAAGGAGTATACTATCAAAGCAAACCTAAAACAAATATCACATAGAAAATTTAGAGAGGTTATACTTATAAATTTAATTGCAGATGTTCGTGGACCTAAATCAAAACCAGGGCGTCTTTCTACATGTGACGGTGAACAGCGTTTGAATGGACGCCATTTCATATTTTCGCAAAAAAAACATAAGGACTGTATAGTATGCTCTGACAGAAAGGTTCCAGGAGGAAGAAAAGAGACCACACTTTTCTGCGACACTTGTGAGAGGAAACCTGGCCTTCACCCAGGGGAATGTTTTAAAAAATATCACACTTTAAAATGTTTTAAATAGTCAATATTTTTTAAAATATCACAGTCTGAAATATTAATTATAGCATGCATATCACCCATTTGACTCAATGACGTTTGAATATTATGAAAATATTAAAATTAATTAAAGAGTTGCTACAAGATTTTTTAGTTATAAACTTACATATTAGATCAGAAAACAATGCTTCTTCAGAGACAAAAAAGTGGGTGGTAGTAATATAAAGGTTGACGACCACTGCTCTAAATGGAAATCCATGAAAATTTATCGATATTATCTGCTTGAAAGAATTTTTCGAAGACTTTCAAGCGGATAATATCGAAATAAAATTTTGAAAAAATTTGAAAAATTTTAAGGCACCCAATAGAACAGCTCCGGCGCCACGGCGTAAAGTTTGGGTAACTCTGGTAGGGTTCCAGGACGAAAAAAGCGACCAAAGACTTTTGTGATACTTGTGAGAGGAAACCAAACTTTCACCCAGCGGAATATTTAAAAAAATGTCACACTTTAAAATGTTTTAAATAGTACATATTATTTTTAAAATATAATATTTTGAAATGATTTTCTTTTTATTTGATAGATTAAAGCTTTGCAATCATGAAATAATTATAAAATATGTTATTTATTAATTATAGCGTGTTTAGCGTCCATTTGATTCAATGACGTTCGAATATTACGAAAATCTTAAAAATAATTACGGAGTTCCTACAACGCTTTTTTGTTTTTTTACGGAGTGCAAAGGTTTAATATTCAGTTGTGATTAAAAGGAATATTTTACATATTTCAATCACTTCATAAATAAAAATTATTTGGTAGGTGAATAAAGAAATAAAAACATTTTTGAAAAATGAAAGTGTTAAATAGATATGTGTTTATTTGTAACCGTTTATTTTCTAAGTGCAGTTGAGGTGTTAAAAAAAGTCCACAAATTTACATTAGATTTTATTTCATAAAAAATATATGGTAACTAGCTGAGAAACTGTGCGATATAAACCAATTAAAGATAATTGTGAAATGTGCAAAATGATCAGTTTTTTTTTTATTTTAACTTACAACTAAAGATAAGTGTTTACTGCAGTAATTATACTTCCAATTTTATTGATTTTTTTAAACATAATGGAAAAGTATTTGACAAATTTTTTTGACGCAAAAGATTTACTTGATTTGGTTCTGTTACTACGCCTTGTTATGGTTGTATGAATGATTAGCTACGGAGTAGACCCGTCATCGTGAGTATAATTTAAACGCTGCCCTGCAAAATATTTATTTTATAAACTACAATGTACTCGCTGTATTCTTTATTATTACACAGCTAACAAATTGTGCGTAAAAATATGTATGTGTTTTAAACACAAAAATTATCTATTGACCGTTCATTACTTTCAACTATTTTACAGTCAAAAACAGAAAAAATACATTCTTCGTTATTTACTAAGTATATCATAATACTCCTTTCTGATAAAAAATTATGAAATAAGAAAACAAAGTTATTAAAAACGCAATTATTTGTGATTATACACACGCTCTGTTTTACATCAACAGTCGACAATTTCTTTCCAAGCAGAATGTAAAATAAATATTTTTATAAGTTTATTTCTACATTGAAATTAATTTGGCTGAAGTAACTTAGAATAATAACCCTCTACACTTCAAGCGTTGAAATTAACGATTTCACACATCAAATCAGTGAAACTAATTCCTTGATTTACTGTCTGATTGTGTTTTCTAAATATTATATTAAGCGGTGATGTTTTAAAATATTATATTTATCTTTCTGGAAAAAACTCGGTAAACTTTGACAACTTCATATCAGCGAGTAAAGCACTAACGACCAAAAGCATATCCGGCCCTTAGGATTAAAATCATTGAAATTCAATTGTGTTTATAATTACTCCTGAAGCGCCTTCTTTGTGCTTTTCGCATTCTATGAAACACTCTGTCAAAATAATCGCCACCGCTCAGTGCACATATTATAATAAATCTAATACCAAAAAGCTTGCCGCGGTAATCCAGAAAAGCTGTAAGTGTTTTGACCACCCTTAGTTAACCGATAATCTCTATACTACCTGTGATTATCGGACACGGTATTACACTATGTATTCAAGTATATACCTGTAAGCTGCAAGGATACTTTTCGTAATTTTGTGGCGTATAAATACAGGAGATTAAGTTAATATATCGACGTATATTTATTTCAATTTTTCTTGTAGAATTATGAAAACATTAAACGAATATTACTTTGAATATAATTAATAGACAGCCTATAACATAGTATATTAAGATTTTAATGCTCGTAAGGCTGTTAAAAACACACAAATATTTCAGTTTGATAACCAGAGATTAGTTCTACGCTACAATATAATCCCATTTAAAGTGTGATTTAAGTTTGGTGAAATAAATAGAAAAATAAAAAAAACATTTCTGCATAATTACAACCAGATACATACTCATTATGTATTGAACTTTTTTAAATACGGTAGATGAAGTATGCATGAAAAAATGAACAACCTTCATTGTTTCTTTTGGCAGTATTTTTGAATCAAGTGTTTTATTTTTTATATATTTTAATCATATTTCATATATTTTTTTCCATTCATTGTAACTAAATCGGGTATCGTGATATCGCTAAAATATTTATCAATTTTTAGATGACGACAAAGTATTCAAAAAACAAGAAATATTATATTATATTAAAAAAAAGATTTTTTATATGTTGTGCTCTACTATTTTATTATATTAAAAAAAAGATTTTTTATATTTTGTGCTCTACTATTTTATATTGAAAACAGTCAAAATAATTTCATTCTATCAGCATTAAGAATAAACTATCCTTAGCTGAATAAAATTCGAATATGATTTTTTTTAATATTCTACATAACTGATTATAACATATAAAATATATTGAATAGTGATTTCATGAAAAATGCCATGGCTTAGACAAATTATTTTCAAGTGTGCTATATTGTCAATTCACAAAAAACATCGGTGCATTTATGTTAATAATATTATATGTTATTTATTGTATCCACTAGCCTAGCTCGTTCTTTTATAAATTTAAAACCTGTTGATTTGTACAAAATAATATTCGTTACTATCTCCAAGTACGCAATTATGTCTAAACTCTTTTGTGGCCGATTATGTATCAATGAAAATATATTGGTTTAATATGTAAATTTGAATCCAAGATTTCCGCGAATCAAACCGGATGCGATGATATGCCTGTAAAATATTTTGAAAATATTCACCATATAGAAAAAGCGAATGTCTGAAAATTTTATGAATGCTGTCAAATTTGCATTTTTCATACCGAGCGCACAATTCCAAACGACCACCCATCAGAGAATCGGGCGTGTGAACCGGCCACTTTATTTATTTGCTAAAACCGATGACGCACAAAGTGAGCGTGAAATGCCAAAGAAAAACCGAGACAATAATTTAATTTCTCCCAGTGACATCTCTCTTTTGAAACACGAAGTAAGAATGCAGAACAGCGGTGGGAAGTTCGCTCGCATCAGACCGAATGTTTCCAACGGTGATAAATTATTATAACTTTAAAAAATGTGTCCAAGAATTGTTGTGCCCGAAAATTGTTTGACAACTAAATCATTGCGAGTAGGAGGTTCGTTTACTGCCACGGATGTTACAAAAATGAGCGGCTCTTACAAAAGCAAAGAACTGTGAAATGGGAGTCCTGTTTGAAAAAAAATCAAATAAAAGATTTTTCTAAACAAACCAGCATACTAAAATCTTGACACGAGCAGGTAACTGACTATGCCGGTGGCTTAACAAGCTTTCTGAAAAAACAAGCCAAATTAGTCTTTAAGATTGCCCATTTTAGAGGCTTATTTTGATATTCCGGATACTTGTGAATGAATAGAATTATGCCATTCTTATTTGAAAGGACACGATTAAAGGCGCCTTCTCTTAAGAAGGACACATAATAATATTGTAAATAAAATAAGTTTGCCTTTTCCGCTTGTAAATTCTTTAAAGTAGATGCGATTGTATGAAAATGCTCGTTAGTGTTAAAAGTTCTTAGCGTCATGGGGATTCGAGCTCAGGTTAGCAAAGGAGGTCATAAATTTAAGATATGCCTGTCTATTCATAGAGAAATCGCTTTTGTTTGTACAAAGCGTGAACCAAAGGGGCGTTAATGTTTTTGTAGAATAACTTATTTTTTTTTATTTTAAACTGCCACAATGATGTGTCAGGTATTTTAGCAGGAGAATAATGTTGTAATATTTGAAATACTGTTAATGCATTATGTTTTTCATTTGTCATTTTTAACAAGGTTTTCACTTAAAATCAAACATTCTTTGCCTTCAACAAAATAAAACTAATAATTATTTAAGAACCCGTAATTTTATTTATTTATTCATTAAAATGATTTTTCAGATTTGTAAATCAGACATTGCAAAATATAAGTAATACACCATTAATTAATTTTTTGGCATAATATTCATTAAAAATTAAGATTTTTAATGCTATCATCTCTATGTAAAATTTTTCGCGGTGTATAAAAGTAAGCAACTACGCTGAAATTATCTTCAATATCTTTTTGTATGAATAATTCATGAAAAAAAGCACACCATTCATTTTTCTATGTATCATACGCTAAACATACCATCTTAGCTGTATTTTAAACCGATTCTATTTCTCAGATACAAGGAAATTATGCGAAGAAAACTCTTATGCTTACATTAAAGTATGCATATGTAAACGTGGGTGCGCTTAATCATTCTGTCAATACATCGATAAAACGTTTCAGCGGAATAAACCGGATACAAACTGTGTCGGAAAATCTGTCAATAAGGAAATACAGTATTATCTTCAGTTAAGTACACATATTTCTGCTAAGTCAATAACTTGTCACATTCAACGTGCACTGGCTTTTTTCTATACTAGTTCACAAAGAAACAAGTTTATGCAGGATTGATCAAGAACGGACTAGATGGTTGAAAAAAGTTTGCCATTTAGATGTTATTTAAATTAGTTTTGACATCTACAAACTCATCAGATTAAGGCTGCGAAATAAAGCAAACGTATTCGTACACTGAAACGAATGACGAGTGTGACAAAAGTGTTCAGTGAACTTCATACGCTATTTAATTTCCGTATGAATGATTCATCATAAAATTCAGGTTATATTGTGAATAACTGTAACTTTAAAATTGTAATTGACGATAAATAATAAGATTTTTTTGCATACTAGAGTATCGGTATGAAAACTACACCACTGGTCTGTTAAGTCTGAGCTGATATATTGTTTAATCGCTGTGGCCTAGTCGTAACACTTTTGATTTGACCTATGAGCTTCGTTGATGCATTTTTTTCACCAAATCACGAAAAACTGTAAACCTATTAAAATATAAAATAGCTGCTTTCTTTAGCTAACCTTGTTTAATTAAATTTGTATGAAGAACGCAATTACCGCGTTGTTCCGTTCATTTGATCAATTAGTACAATGTGATATATTCAAAATAATTCAGAGTACATTTATTTCATTGATATTTTATTGATCAAGTATTTGCACAAGGATGAATGAATGTTGTTAAATAGACGGTCATAAGAATTAAAAATTTTACTTACCGTACAAAACGTATTGATAAAATTTGATATAATTCATTTGGTAGCTACTGAATAATTGGAATGAATAAAAAAATATATAAACAGTGTGTACACATATTAAATCAAAACACGATTAACACGTGTCACTCTTACGTTTATGTTTTTTATATTTACTAAGTCAAAAACATTTTGTACATGATAACTAAAACAATAGCTTAGTATCTATCAAGGACTATACAGTTGAAAATATACTCGATATATTTTTGTATCGTCTTTCTTCCTATATCAAAGCAATTCGCATTATAAATTTTGCTCCATTGTGAGATTGGAATAAAAGAATTGGTGGATGCAGGCGCCACGTCCTGCAAGGATCTCCGCATCAAGGACCCTTCTCTTTCAACTCACGGTATTTTTGGCTCCTTTAAAGCCTTTGCTTGCACCGCTGTGTTGAATTATAAGCTGTCATTTTCTGCTTCTATAATATAATAAAAGTAATATTCTCAAAATGTTTTACAAGCAAAATATTTTTTAAATTGTAAAATAAAATATTTTTACGCTTTATTTATATAGATAGTATTTTTCTTTATATGCTAGTATAAAAACGGCGTTTATGTTTGAATTAAAAACTGTCAAAATATTATCAGATTTATTAAAATAAAATAAAATTCTTCAACCAAAACAGGAACAGAAGAAATAAATACAACTATGAAGAAGGCTACATGTTTTATTAAATATAAATATTTCAGAAGAGTTTATCACCGTATGACGGAAACACAGATTAAGTCAACTGATAAAAATGTAAACGCATTATAACTTTACTTCTATTGTACTGTTTGATTTACGTTAGTTCCTCAATTGCATATCATTATCAAAATTTTTGGAATGATTGATATACTCATAATACCAATATTAATAATTTACTAATACTTATTTGTATTGCATAATTTCATTTAAACAAAAATTGTACGTGTAGATCCAGTTAGCTTTTATTTCATGAAACGCAAAAGCTTTTTCTAAATGAGCTATGTAACATTAAATGAAATAGCACTTCATATATTGATATGTATTGTTCTAGAATTATTACTGATAAAGGATTGAACATTTAAAAAAACTCTCTTTTATAACAGTAGTATTACGTAAATTAAAATCACGTTAAACTAATACATATAATTTATAACAATAATAAATCAGATAATTTATTCACAAGTATACATGAAATTATTGTTTCACAAAGGATTATCGGTTTTCGACATATTATTAAATGACGTCTGCCTTCATGATAGATGTTGAAATATCGATATAATTTCTAGAATTGTTAAGGGTCCGATGTCAATGACGTTCGGCAATCCGCAGACATCTCTTTCGCGCAAAATGTGGCCTGAACTCGGATCCCCGCGGTGTGGGACCTCACACATTCGTGAGGCCCTTTGCAGCATTCAATATCAAATTTAAGAATATCTTACATTGGTCACGAAAAGGTGGCACACGAATTCATTTCGAAAATTATTATCAAGCCTATCGGGGTACCGAATCCAAAAAGTAATCAAATAAAGTTAATTTTACTGTTACAGGATGAAAAAATAGCAATGTATTTTAGTTCTATAACATTTTTTACAACATATAGTTGTTAGTTATTTCGGCTCACGCCATCGTAAAGACCATATAACTAGTAGTAAACAAAATTGTTGAACAAAAATACATTGCTTTTGTTTACCGTATTATAATGGAGTTCTACCAATTAATTCCAATTCAATCAATAAATTTTACTGTTTACTGTGTAAAACGCCTTATTTTTCTTTTATAATGCAAAAATAAATAATAAATGAAATGAAACAATTATTGAACAAATAATTTTATCTCATATTTGAGGATCTCATCTAAAATGTATTCATTCGTTTTAATATGTATCGCAATAATTCTAATACACAGTTTCCTATTTCAAAATATTTTATTGATATTACAATTATATTATGACGCAATTAAGTGCAACATATTGTCATCTACCCAATATGTTTGCGTTCCCTATTGTAAAGGTTAAATGGTGGTAGCTGATAAGTCTATAACATCCACTCGATTGTATTGTGACTTGGGAGAATATATCTGCAAACAAAGCACAATTTCTGTCAAAAAGAGTGCCGCAAATATGGGCCAGACTGATTTAGCCAAACAAAATGGGCGGTATGTGGCGCTGATATATATTTATTGTGCTTGAATTCAATAACGAGGAATGCGTTCAAAAAAAAAAAAAAAAAATACAAAATGAAAGCGGTAACAAATTTGATAGATAAACCGAATGAATTTATAAAATATATTAAACAAAATTAGCGTAGTAATATTTGTGAATTACTTAGTCGCTATTTTATTGATGGATATAATCAAACGTATTTTGAAAAGTTTTATGCACAATGATAATAAATCTAAAAGAATGTTTTTAATTTTTTATCAAATTTAATACACGCTTCAATTGTTTAACAGTAACGCATGAATCATAATTACATATATTATGAATAATGCTTCCGTAAATATAAGATTTAAAGTTTTTTTAATGATTGAATTGGCATTTACTTGGTAGAAATCCATTATAACACGGTGAAAAAATAGTAATGAATTTTAGCTCTACTTTTTTTTTTATAAGATATAGTTGATAGCCATATACGAATATAGACGATGGCTAGAACCAAAATATAATAGCAATCAAGTATAATTTATAAAATTTTTGTAGAACTAAAATACATTGCTATTTTTTCATCGTGCTTTTTTTTAATTCTTTCAATTTAAAATTTAAATAAAACATTGCTTTTTACTAACCGGTGAGATAACACTCGAAATATAATTGTCTTGCAAAACATATCCAATAGAAAATTTGAATTGTTACAACTTTGTACGATTCCACATGTTTTGTCACTAACGACCCGGATTTCGCCTTTAGGCATCTTCATGCATTCTATCACACGGATGCAACAGAACTGACTCAATCCAATAGAATTAATTGAAAAAGAAGATGTTAAGATAAAGATGCATAGTTTTCTTGTCTCACTAAAAATAAATTAGATGTAGTTATGTATATTTCTATCAATAATCGTTTCAGTTTACATGTCCAAAATATACTTTTTTAGTTGGCTTTTTAAATAAAAGTAAATAAGTATCAGAAAAAACTTGCAAAAATAAAAAACATTATTTTTGTATACAAACCATACCGTAGACTTAAATCGAATAAATACTTTGAGTGATTAAGATTCGCCCGGTCACGGGAATATTGTGGTCATTGAAATGCTAGTAGGTATTTGATCCAGTGAGAATGTGTTTTTCTACGACTACTAACATACGAAAACTATTATTTGCAAACAAGAAACAAGTTGTTCGCAAAGTTTTGCGATCTTCTCATCCGAATGCATTTATGAATGAATGTATTCGTATCTGTGCTTAGTGAGCGTGCAAATATAAAAAAAGAGCGATTCGGTCGTTTCTTTTTAAAAACGGCCATTGCTCACAACAAATTTTGCGACTGAATTTCCATCCTAACGTTATATATACATTTTTTTACGAGTTATCTAATTTTTAATTCATTATACTAGACGTAAAAGGATCATAGAAAGAAGCAACTGGACAATTGTTCTGGAAAACGTAAGTGAACGATAACTCTTAAAAACTTTCTACCAATTGGTAACTATATTTTTATTAGTTAATTTAATTAATTTAATTAACTTTCCAATCAATTTTTGAGTTTCTATCCGAAGGTTTGTAGATCAATGACAATTTATTCTTTCACGCTTACTCCGTCTGGTTCAGAAAACTTAATTCTTAGAGGATAACATTTGCTTAGTTATGTTCCGTATCCTCATTTTTATATACCTATCTCCTGCAAATTTATCTTAAATGAATGAATAAATTGATTTTCAGCGTGGATAACCTTACCAAAAGTGAAAAATCCGGAAATAATGAATGTTTATATCCAAAAAGTGCTTATATGTACATGTTATACTAAATATATTATAAAACTATTCATTAGATTTTACTCACCTTAAAAATTCTAACATTCAAAATATTATCATTCTAATGATTAATAAAAGTTCCACGAAAGTAAAAGAAAATTCACTAGGAACTTATTCATTTATTTATAAAATCTCAAAACGTCGTTGTGAAATTATTTGTGGCTGATTTTTGCTTACAATATTATCAACAAAAAATTTATCTTATCAATCATAACATAAATAATAATAAACTAAATAAAATAATACATACTTTTTAAAATGAAATCGAGACACAATTTGTTTGTGTATAAAATTATTTCTATCTTTTTGAAAAATTATAAACTGTAAACATTGCTTTTGACAAGTGTGAAAATTTTGTAATACATTTATTAAGCGAGTGTTAATAATGATTCAAATTGTTTATAACGTTCTACAGTTTTATTGAAAGAGTAACGGCTTCATTATGCATGAATTATTTGTTTTGTAATTTTATTTTTACGTTTCCATAAATGTCAGCTAAATATTGAAAGAATTCGAAAGAAAATATGTTCGATTTTTAACATAGTTATATTTTTTATTTCTTTGCTACTGTATGATGATTTTCGTACGTCATTAAAATAATTTCATCCAGATTATCTTGATCTTGATGCTGATGCTTCCAGCGAGGACAAGTTTTCAAAATTATATTTTTTTTGATAAGTAAATAAATTATAAAACGCTAAAAAGGCATTAATCTAAGTGCAGAATCATTACACCATTTTAGAAACTTAATACCTCAATTGCGTTTGGTGCATGCTTGTAACTAAATCTTTAAACTTCATTCATTCAAAAAACCGCTCTGTGTAAATCGGCAA
Source organism: Himalopsyche japonica (assembly GCA_028555115.1). Taxonomy (NCBI): domain Eukaryota; kingdom Metazoa; phylum Arthropoda; class Insecta; order Trichoptera; family Rhyacophilidae; genus Himalopsyche; species Himalopsyche japonica. The sequence continues at coordinate 2,308,937 of JAHFWJ010000526.1, read as the reverse complement.
ACAAGAATTATTGAACGTAAAAAAATCCAAAAACTTCAACAGAATGCCACAACTTCAGCGAGACAAAGGATTAGTAACCCAACACTTTGCTTGACTATTTTCCCGTAATGATTATAATACGGTTGGTTAGTTGGGAGTCTGTTTATGCGATGTGACAGTAAAAATAGAACTCACATATGAGCTGTATTACTTTATTATCAAATTATCCTTACTGCTATACTTCTTTTCTATTAAATATCCATTTCATTTCCGCTTGCGATTAATATATTAGCACAACAAATGTAATTAGATTAAAATACAATTAGATTCATGGCATATGGCAGTTAGTTTAAATATTAACATAGAGCTTCATTGTCTTATAATATTTAAATAGACGTTGTATATTGTACAACTTTTCTGAAGGAGTTTTTAGTTGATTAGCTCAGTGTGTAATTAATTATTAAAAAAAAAACATCGCTTTTAATAAAAAAATGGTAAATAATACTTAATACTAAAGTCTTTTTTATATTGTCATAACTTTCGATTTGAAAAATCTAAGTTTTACTCTATCCACGTTGAGAAACGTAAAGGGTAGTCCAACATCGAAAACTTCAAACATGAATTCTATAGGGTTGATGTTAAATAATCTTTTTGAGTTTTTCAGAACAAATCACACCATATTTTTGGACAAAAATCAATTTGCTTATGAAAGTTTTAACACTATAAACACTCGTGTGAATTATCTGTTATCAAATCCCCACAACCAGTTTTCTCGATAGTTGAGAAGTTCTAAATAAGTGTTTTGACAACATTTTTCATTTAATGAAATGTCCGTCACTTACCCTCCTCATAGATGACCAAATACTTGCAGTATAAGAGACATTTAAAAGGATGTTAATGGTCATTAAAACTTTTATAACTACGGTAGAAAAATTGTCTGATATTGACTCAGTTTACACACAGGTCAATTATATGATTTAACCGTGTCTGATTTCAGCGTGCTACACATTCAGTATTACGTCAGGCGATGAAAGTTATGAAAAGTAATGATATAGAAATGTTACTGGAAATATACTTAGAAACTTTAATCAGGTAATCTATCTATACATTTTCTAACTTCTGACTTTTTTAGGATTCTTAAGGATTTACAACATTACAGAAATCAATTCATCCTCATCGTAAGCTTTTCAATAATGAGAAAACATTATCTGAAAAAAAAAAAATGTAAGAGCTTTCGTCACTCAGTCACCAGTGAGTAATAAATAATCAAGTTCATAAGTTTTGATTATTTAATTTGTTCATATATCTGTCAGACTCTTTAGCTTGACAATAAGATATCATTTGACGTTTAGATCCCTTAAGAAGCTCAATAAGATAGACTCGTTAATTTTTAGATTAACATTTGAAATATTTTTATTAAAAATGATTTGGGAAAAACAAGACATCATGCGCATCAGTAATTATATATCCACTGCAAAGGAATATTAAACTATATATCAAGATTATTATACTTTATAAACAATAACAAATATAAATTTATTTAAATGTACCCTAACTGGGCGGCGCCATGCAAATTTTTTCTATAAAAGATTTCCTTCCATCGGGTTAAATACATGTTAAATAAAAATAAAATATGTCACTGATTGACTTTCTCTGAAAGAAAGATTTCACAAGTATTACTTTCGACAAAACTCACGAAAAAACCCAATAAATCAGGCGATATGTGTGATGAATGAAAATGTAGTTTTTAAGAGTTTGAATTGTTTTTAAATATTGTTCCAGATATCAAAATATGTTCTAAATGAAATATCAGAAAATATGGTTGAATAATTTAAAGTTAAGGCCTTTATAATTTTTCCTGTGTTAAGTTTAATTGTATTCTATTGAATTATTTGATGACCAGTAAAGATAACTTATAATAATTCATTAGAATCTGTAATGCTCAGTGTGTATATGGTGTTATTTTTGATGTATTCGACGTTAACTTTGTAAACTTTCGTAGTTGTAATATTAAATGGAATAACAAAGCTTTTAATTTTTAATTTGAATTGTTGAAAATGAATAAATTTCCAGATGTTTTGACACTCACGTCATTGATTTCGTCATATCCATTGCATCCGCATGATAGAATGATCAAAGATATCGAACGGTCAAATCTGGATTATGAGTCACAAAACAAATGAAAATAAATGCACAAACTTTCAACATTTAAATTTGATATAAAAATTCCATAAAACACACGTGAACATCCAAATTTTTATCAATTTTAATTAATGTTGAGTATGGTCTGTTACTAGAAGAAATATACAATATTTTCATTTAATAATGAGTGAGTTAAAGGAATTCTCGACTTTAAATTCTCTAATCTAACTACAATTAGTAAACATATTCACTGTCAAAAAAGTTGTGTTTATAAACAATTTTTGTTCTAATTCGTACACTGCTGACATGCTAAAAATTGCTAATTGAAATTGTGTCGTTCCGCTATGAATTCATTCTTTAAATATAAATTCAATGTAATGTCCGTTTTTCCTGTTCCTTCATCGCTACCCAAATATTCAAATATTTCCATTTATATCGATTCTCTTTTGAATTGATACCTTACGAAGACCTTGAATTACAAGTGAATTCGAGTTCTGTAGATGGCGAGCCTTTAGCAAGATTCAAATGTCAAAAAAATCTCATGCACTATTTTTGTAGCAGATATTCAAAAAAAAAATTTTTTTTACCCAAATGAGAAATTGCAAAATTGGCTCTTAAAAGTTGTCATTTTTTTTTATAAAGTTAAAGATCAAAAATGATTCAGTAATGATTTGAAGGATAGAAATCCTTTCTTTTTAATTATTTCATCCTATATTTATTCCTAGTACAACAGACATTTATTGATTAATTGGTTTAATTTTATTCAAAACATATTTTTTATGTTGAGATATTAATCAAATAAAGTATGAACTGACAAGCAATTTTAAGAACATAATCCACTTATCTTGTATAACTTTAAAATATCTAACTTAGCTGAAAAGTGATGACTAATTATGGTCTTCAATGCATGTAATCTCATTGGTATCATAATTTGACCCACGATATCTTGATCGATGTCAAAATTGAAAATTCATTCACGCACTGCAATAACGTGCTGACATGTTATTATTATTTACATATTAAAAAAAACAACAACATCATAGTGTCAAGTCTCTTAGTCACAAACAAATAACCTAATGAGATATCTGCTTTTTGTGAAAACAAAATCCGTAAATTATTCCCAAGTTTTACGTTACCTTTCTTGAACAGACCGCAGAGGTACGTGTACTAAATTAAAACGGTATGATTATATTTAACACGAGTCATCTGTGACCGTTTGGAGCTGTTGAAGTGGCGAGTGGTTTTTTCCAAGCTGATACCTATACCGTAAAACCAGAGATAAAGAATGGCCATCGACACAGCAACCTACATTTTGTACGCGGGTTGCATAATAAGCGCGATAGCAGGTTAACAATTTGATTGACTTTCACGGGGAAAACTTTAGATGCAAAATAACGGATCCGACCACGCTGCGTCATTTTTATATCAAAGTAAATATCAATAATAACACCTTCTCTTTCATAGTTGTCATAATTTTAGTTACTGAAAATTTGCAACTTTTTCATAAGAAATTCCATGTTTAATCGCCGACTACTTTTATCAATTATTCTAGTAAAATCATCAGTAATCCGTACCACATAAAAAAAAAGAAGTAATTTCCTCAGTTATTTAAAACAGGTTTATTTTTATGAAAACATAACGAAATTTAAATAATTTAAGCATTCCCGTTTGCTGGCACTTTATCTTTCATACTACTTTTTTTTTTTTTATTTTTCCGTTCACTTTTACAACTTGCTAAATCGATTTTTTTTTTTTTTGAAAAACAGTCACCTTCTTATGTGTAATCCATTGGTAAACAAACAACTTATTTATATATATATTGAACATTTTTTATTTCCGTATCAACCACCACTTCTTAGATACTTTAGTGCCTTTTATCAAGCAATGATTAATATTATAATTAGTAAAATCACTGTCAAAAATGATTTAGCAAAGCATTCCTTTCATTTATATATGTGATAAAGTTCTGGATTTAATGTTTGAAAAGTTTTATTTTTAACAGTTAAAAAAAAGCTTATCACTAATCAATAAAGATGGCGTAATATTGTCTTTCCAATAAACACAATGACTAGACATCGACTCGCTTATTCGATTCTTTTAATAAATCATAAACATCAACTACGAAGGAAGATACAGTTGATGCTTGAATACCGTAGCTTTAATATGTATACTATAACTGAAGAGTAGAATGAATATCAAATCTTTCTAACGAGTGTTCTGTGAAGCGGGATTCTTAGTATCGAAAATTCGAGAAAACCTTTTGAAGAAAAAAATATAAAATTCACCCCAAGTGTATCTGATCAGTTGATAATGCTTGCGATGAGCGAAACCGGTCCTGATCAAAAATTATTTTGTGGAAATAAGTACTAAACAAATGTGTTTTTATTATTTAAAATACAAGAAAAACGGACGAAAAAAAAATAAACTACAGTTAGCAGAATAGAGGCAGCAGGCTTTAGAATAGTCTAACTAACGTTTTCAGTGTAAAATCAAATTCAATCGTATCATTTCATTTTAAAATAATAATAAATCAAAATAATCACACGTTTAAATTTTTAAAAAGCATATTACTTCTGTTAATGGCGTAAGTGAAAATAGCTATCAACTATAAACCTTATAAATTTTGTAGAACTAAAATACTTTGCTTTTTTGTCACCGTGATATAATGGAGCTCTAACAAGTATAACGCCAATCCAATCAAATACAATTAAAGATATTGTATTGATTGTAACTGAAGAGCTTTTATTACTATTTATATATTTATACAAAACGATAAAAACAGTTACATACAATATACGATAACGTTATTTTAATACGATTATTGACTTCTTAAGTAATCTCATTAATTAACACGGTGAAAAAATAGCAATGTATTTTAGATCTACAAAATTTAATTTTGTAGAACTAAAATACATTGCTATTTTTCCACCGTGTTATAATGGAGTTCTACCAAGTGAATGCCAATTCAATCAACTCATTAATTAAGTTACGGTGCAATCATCAAGCATAGTGAGCTTTAAAGTCCTATGTACTTGTTATCATCATGGACAAATAGCGATATGACTTTAACGCACAACATAATAAAAATAAAGATATCACAGTGAACAATAAGCTATCTTAAATGTCAACCGGACAAGCTCAAAGAAAAGGTCACTTTGTTTTATAGAAGTAATTACTTGTCACCGTTTTTATTTCCACTGGACATCGGAGGCATTCGCTACGTCTCAATACTGACTAAACTTTTAACAATAACATATTGTCAAGGGTTTATGTTAACAACGACGGCTTAGGATTTTGGGGCGCGCTGTTTTGACGTAAACAATAAGTACCGAATCGAATCGCGTCCATTGTTCCTGAGAATGCAAAGGAACTGGACCATTCTATTTGATAATGGTCCCGTTTTTACGAGGCGAGTTCTTCAATGATTTTCGCACCTTTCAGCCACCTAAGCACATTGTGCTGATCATTGAAGTTTATTTTAGCCTTTTAGCTGCTGACCAAGTGTTCATTTTGACGTCTCTTTATAATATGGGTGGGCGAACGGTGTGGAATTGTGGATATTTCACCTGCCTAGTCTTGCATCTATAGTGATATTATTATTATATTTTCGTTTTGAATGGAAAAGCGGCGTAATGTGCTTGTGTAAAGTGTGATTGCGGCAGCAAAAAGGCGACGCGATTTAATAGAAATAAATTGTAGCAAATTCCACAAAGGCTGGAGGCGAATGAATCGAATCTGGAACGAAAAACAGGATGCAGTTATAATTGTCAATGGACTGTTTATTTCCTAGAAAATAAAATGAGTCATCCAGTGACTGTTATTCCTTAATAATCAGGAAGAAAGTCTGTTTCATTTGTACATATAGCACTTATTTATGGCGTAATAACGTATACAGGTAAATGTTTTTTATTTAAAAAAAAAATCTTTAACCTTATCTGATTTGAAGGGGAGTGCATGTATTTGTAATGGAGGGGTATCAATAGAAGTGTTTTATTAGAAAACTGATCGTTAATCAATTTTCAAAGCCCTTTTTAAGAAAAAAGGATGATGTTAGGCAACGGTTTCCAAGCCGGGGGGTGTACCTCTCCTAGTAGGTGTGGGCTATTGCCAGGGGAGGCGCCAAAACTTTCTAGGAAAAAAAATCATACTATAAGATTTTAACAACTTTGTACTAATAAACAGCAACATTCTTCGCATAAAATTTTATGCGTCAGATTGGTTAGTAGTTTTATATTAAAGTAAATGTTCATATGTATGTACATGTCCGTATTTGGTTTGATTTTGCTAAAGCTCTCAAAACCTTGTCACTTTTCTGGTAATCGTACGTAATTACAGCAATTTTGTATTTGGAAATAAACTTATTATTTAAAACGTGTCTATATTAATATATCTACTAAAAAAGTAGGGAGGGAGGCGCGAAAAATGTTTCTTTTTTAAAGAGGCGTGGTAGTATAAAATTTGGAAACCGCTGGTGTAAGGACATTACGTAACATAATACAGACTTATCCGTAACGAATATAATTAACCGTGAAAAAGATATTTTGTGTTATTTCTATACGTTGTTAAAGGTAATGTTTCCGATCTTGTTTTATTTATCTTTTCATTTTCATTTCAAAATATTTTAGTTGATTTTTACGAAAATTATCTTTTGCAAATTTAATACAATTGATATAGACTTTTTCCTTCAGCAAAATCAGGTATCAAAAATCGGTATATTAATATGAGAGTGTTTTTGAAGACAGAATAATTTCAAAAATCCGCAGAAGCATCTTAGGTTTTAGTATTGTTGAAACTTTGTAAAATTCTAAAACATCTGGAATCGTACATATTTTCAACAATTCAGACTTGAATTTGAAATTCCATCAAGCACCATAACATTTTATGTGTATTTATCAAGTTTAGCTTTTAACAAGCATTTGTAAAATTTGGTATTTTAAGAAATAGTAGTCTATTTTACTAACATATTGTATGTATTGTATAGATTGTAAATGCAGACCATTACTTACAATTAATAGCATGCAATTTATTTTTCACAGTTACTAAGCAAGTAATTATCTCTAATTAAGATTATTTTCTTAATTTTTTTAGACTGGCAGCACTTGTTTAAATAATTAATTGTTTATGAGACAGATGTAAATTTGTTCAACAGTAATATGCAATCATATTTATAATAATACTTCAATGATTTCCAGAAATCGGATCGCTAACCGTGTCAATGTTTTTCAATTGAGAAAGACGATAATTTAGTCAAATATAAATAATACTGTTACAATATATAATAGTAAATAATAAGCAGCCGGCGATATATTGGATTGGAAATATAAACTCTGTGTACTCCATGTAATTATCATATTGATACTGTTTTAAATTATTATTTTTTGACACAATAAAAAAGATACATTATTTTGAAATTAAATTCAATATTAATGGCTTCAAAATTAAAATAAATATCAGTGTCATTGTCCAGATCATTGCAACTTTACTTGCTTAGAAATTGTTGTATCTTCAAATATAAATTTAATCCACGGCAATAAATTGAAAATCCAACACTTTCCAAAGAACATTTTTTAGTTCGTACTAATAGCAATAGTTCGTAGTAGTACTGCACGAAATCGCAAAAATCATTCAAAACATTTTAATTTCGATATGGGACTTAAAAACAGTATATTATGTTACAAATCAAAGACTATAAGCTTCCCTAATACCTTACAAAATCTACCCTAAAATCTAAGTCAACATTTAAGATTATCAATCTCGTTCACATTCGATAGTTTTTCACACATCTTTTTGTTTATAGAGTTCGTATCTTAAGATGACAATTTTGTCTTCGTGTTGGAAAATTTTGAACCATTCTTTATCGTGTATCATGAAAAAATTAATTCTAATAAAAAAATTACAGATTTTTATAAGCAATTGTAATTTAAATGATATAAGAGAGATTAATGATTAACTTTAACTGTGAATATTTAACTATAGAACAAGTTTAGTACAAGGTCAAAAATTTTATATCTGCGATATTGAAAAGCGCATTATTGGTTTGTAAAGAGTATACGATATACTGAAAAATCATTAATATTGACACAAATTTAAATATAATTTATTCTTCATGTCTACCGCACATTTGTCATTAATATTATGATATGTTAAATAAAATTTGGTCATGAAAGTGAGACCAGTCAATTTTTCTTTTATTATGCAACAATATTTTAGTATGATCTGGGTAATTAGTTGATATGTTTTGGCATTTAAACTCATCATTCAACGGTTTTGTTAGCAACGGTATCTGGAATATTATGACATTATTATAAATTGATAGACTAAGATAGTTATGTTTCAGAATTAAAATAAATGGAAATTTATAATAGTTATGTCAATAATGAACAGCAGAATCAAAATAACTTAAGAAAAAAAAATATGTTACTACCTAAATGAACAGTATTCAATTTGACGAAGGAAAGACGAGTAATAGTAAAAGTGTGTGATGCAAAATCTCGATATGTCAACAAGGCAAGTATATACATATGTACTTGGTACTGAGCGATGCTCATAATAATATTGTAATCTACCGAGGTCGTGAAAAGTACGACTGGTGTCGCGGCGCGCAATGGTATTTAAGTCACTTCCGTTCGCAGGCGTCGCCCGGAGAGCCTTCGAAGCGAGGGCGCCCCTCTTTCAGTAACCAACGTTCAAGACACTTGTCAAATGGCATGTTATGAAATCGCCTGGTTTATGTTTTTGCAGTCGTTTATTCTTAAAATATGTTATGATATTACATATCTACTCATTTTTCATTAAATTATGCTTTAAAACTGACCCTATTTTGATTATTAGTCGAGATTATTTATTTTATATACAAAACATAAATATATTTAAAGTTTAATGAAAAACGAATCTTAATCAGGTATAATTTATATGTTCTTAATCCGATAACTTTATCTGGTGGTATTTAATTCATCCAGAGAAGGACTATTATATTATAAAAACCGAAATGTAGTTTTTTAGGCGTTCGATTTTATATCTGTTTGATTTTTGAACCAATATGGGATCCAATCATCATAAAATATTTGAAGAACTGTTCTATATATGATAATAATTTTTAGTCAATTAATGGAACCATAACCAATACGGTTCTCAAAAAATATAAACTAACTGAAAAAAAATCAGTTAATATTCATTTAACGATTAATAAATTTTAAAAAAAGCCATTGAGCGATCGGAAAACAACCATGTTTACGGAGAATATGAATCGACCGCGAAAAAAATTCAATACTGATTTTTTAAAAATAATATTAAACGAATATATATTTAAAATATTTTCTCTATAAAAAGATCTTGATTTCCTTAAGATAAAATTCAATATAACAAAAGTAAAATTTTCAATTACAATTTAAATTCATTCAAAAGAAAAAATGTTTGAATCAATATTATAAAAAAATGTAATAAATCAAATAAGTAATGAATTAAGTATAGGTAAATTGTTTTTATGTTTGCAAGTTTTTGTTAAAGCAGACTCGCAAAAAGAGAACGCAATCTCCGGTAAATATCAAATGATTCATCTTAACTGCACTCTGAAATGAAAGTGTTTCAGGTCAACATTTTTGATTAACGAGGATATTTTCGCTATTTCTAAAGTCGTGAACGCATAAAATGTCTATTCAATTAGCATATGTATGCATACGTGTAATTAAATTATCACTCATTTGATTTATAATAACGGTTTCACGAAAATTGATGCCGATCTCTCATATTATGGTATCTCGCAAATCAGCAATTATCGGTGTCCAGCAGTGTTCTCTTTTGTGTAATGTACTATCTTCAGTAGCGCTCAGAGCCTTAAAAATATTATAATCAAAAAAAAAATATGAGACCCCAAGCGTTTTCATAAAACTTGTGTAACATCAATTTCTTAACAACGTTACTTTCTATTAAAAGCAATAGCAGCGGCGGTTATATGCCACTATAAGGAATGTGAACGGAAATCAATCCAATGTACACATAATGGTTTTCTTATTTCACAAATTTTGTCAACGTGAAAAATGAAACATTATATTTTAGCAAATCAAAGTAAACAAATATTGACATGCAAACTAATTGCTAATATCTTTGAATTTTTGATTTTCAAAACACTCATTGAACTATTTTAAATTGAAGAATAAACTCAATTTCAACAATTTCAAATCGACAATCAAAAAAAGTGAAAAACACGCATTCTCTATTATTTGAACAAAAAAAATATTTTACTTAAGCTGAAAATTTTTAGTACTTGTGTGAACTTCAGATCGTATAGTCAGAGTAGTATGTATTCTAAAACTTAAGCTAGTATGTAGCAGGTAACAGTTGCATGTCTTTTAGCGCTACAATGGTCAATGTTGTTTACTTTTGAAACATCTTTTTTCAATCGATTCAACGATTTCTGCTCGAAAGTGTAGGAGCCAGTGGTCTAAAAACTCCCTCGAACCCACCCACCGTTGAGTTGACTATTAATACACATAAATAAAGTCGTTGAGATTAACTAATGTAGACTATCTTTATCAAATTGCTTTTTTTATTTAAGATTTCCTTATTTAATAACATATAGAGTAAAATTCGTAAATAATAATTTCCTTCTTAGATAATATATCTACGCTACTGATTTCTAAGATTTATTCTTGGCATGTCTTTCTTTGGTGTAACATCAGGTATACCATTTGCCACTATTATTTGACCTAGAAGACATAACTTATAAGGATAATTTTCGATTGTGTAAGCATTGCAATAATCTAAATAATTCATTATCATCATCATTGGCCCAACAGCCAAGCCTTAGTGGAGAGTCTTGACCTATTCTAACATTAACTTTCATCTCATGTTTCAGTGAACTAAAGTTTACAGCATAAATACTTTATTATGTAGTCAAAAGCGAGATCTTTTATATATTATATATCTCATATTTTTCAATACAGTGAAGCACCGTGAACACACAATCAGGTCGGGAAAAATTATCGCAAACGCTCATTCGTGCAGATAATTGTTGCGTCCCTTTCTAAACGCAATATAACAAGAATATTATTATCAAATATCAATCAAAACATCCTGATGCTGTCACGCATATTTCAAATAATGAAAAAATATTTTTTTATTGCTATTGACACAATATGTTTTATGATCAAGACCGATTATCAACTTATATGATGTTCGCGATGAGCGAAACCAGTTCTGACCATGAAATATATCGCGGAAATATTGCTTTATATATGTATATATATATGATATATATATTACTATTACTGTAACATATGTTGAAATATCCTAACGGTTTTCCATGCTATTATAATTATTTCTATTATAAACCCTTAAGTTCATGTAAACAATTTTCCACGATTTTCTTCTTCTTTTTTTAATCAAATGAAAATGTTAAATAAAACAATAGTGTCAAGAGATGGTATCTGATTTAAAGAGAATTGAATTATATTGGATTTCATTGGTGAAAGAAAATTCATAATATTTAAAACAAATAATTAAGCACAGGTCAATTGACGACCATTTGAAATGATAATATGCATCAGTGATTAAAACTTGGTCTTCAAAATGATCCTTAAAATAAAGCTTAAAAAATCAATTATCATGAAGAGAGTTAAAATATCTTAACGGAATTATGTGTAAAATCATGAAAAAGGCTTAAAATGTAATTTATGAGTATTAAAACGATAAATCAATGGTCTTAGGCCGTCACAAGTTTGCTCTTCAAAAACTGTATGAATAACAATGTTTTGTTGAAATTTTCTATGATGTATAGATGAAAAGATTTATTTTTAACAACTTTAATAAGCGGAACATGTACCATTATGAAAACTTCTCGATCTCCTTTTGAAAATTCGTAGCGCCACTCAGCAACACTCAAAACTTTGTCCCTTAAAAAAACAAGTGATTTGTTCAGTCATTCTCACTTCCTGTGTGTGAAAATTGGTATTTTATACACAAAATCTCGATAGTTATATCGCCATCTCCAAAAGATGATCTGTGATATCTGATCAATTTATTTTTTGGTTATTTTGATTGAAATGAAATTTTTAATATCGATAACACACTATTGTAAAAATGATTCTATTACTTTACTCTCAAAACTTGATATTCTTATGGGTATGTTAACATTAAACAAATAAAAAAGAATTCAGAGAGAAAAGTAAAGAAGTCAATTACGTTTACATAAACAAAGTTGAGTGACAGTAAGAAAACATGAGTAAAATATGCATATTTTTTGATATAAAAAGATTTAATATTTTCATATATAAAGACAATCTGTATCAAGCCGCCTGACTGAAGACTAAAGATTTTTGCTTCTTGATATCTCAAAATAAGAAATTGAAAGAATCTGTGACGGTTTGATAACTCATTTGGGTGAAAAATTAAAATTGTAACATGCAACAAAGCATTGCAAATGTTGGGCTTTATCCTACGTACTACGAGAGCCTTTTCAGGTGTTAAAATTTTAATATTATTTTACAATACTTTAGTACGAAGCAGACTTGAGAGTGGGTCTATTGTTTGGGCCCCAGAAGATTTGAAATATGCCCTTATGGTGGAAAAGGTTCAGAAGAAATTTTTGAGACTTCTTTACTTGAGAGCATACGGATACTATCCGTGGCTTTATCCAATTGACTTTCTTTTGGGTATGCTCACTTTTAATAGTTTGAAAAATCGAAGAGAAATATATCTAGCCACATATTTCTTTCGACTAATTCGAGGCCAAAATGAGAATTCTGCCATCCTTAATAATGTAAATTTGTATGTTCCGGATAGTTTGTTAAGAAATCGTGTACATAATTTGTTTGTTCTTCCAAAGTGTAGAACCAGTCTGCCAATGGGGATGCCAATGGTAAGAGCATTAACAATGTTCAACGGTATTGCTTCGGATGTTGACATATTTCATGTGGACGAAAGTGAGCTCAGACGAATGCTATTTTTTCAGTTAAAGTAGACATTTCATGAGCTTACTTGGTTGACTTTCTTTTTTGCAATAATTATTGATTGTTTTATATTATTTTTTGAATTTTTATATCTTTATATTTTATATTTATATATGTTAATATGTTACGGTGCAAAAGCATTGAATTAATAATTTCTAAGTTTTGTACCGTATAGTTGTAATAAATAAAATAAATGTTATTCTCTCAATATTGCTCTTGCCAGCACCCTAGTGGTCTAGAGTTAACGAAAGATGAATTCTCTCGACAACCAATCATAAATAAAACTAACTCAAACACCGGATTATGGAATTAAAACTTGTCATTGATAAAAAGAGTTTTTATTCCTTTTTCTATGTGAAAATTGTTGAACTGAATACTGGCTATCGCTCTAGTTTACTGAAGTTGGCAAATTAACTTTGTTGTGAATGAGGAAATCAAGCGGCATTTTTCGCACAGTAAACTTCATAAAGAAACACGTCGAAGAGATAATGCCTTATAATCCCAAGAATCCTTACAGCACTCCTTGTGAAAACGTATGACGAAAGAGTGTAAGTGACCAACCACTCGTATTTCGACTGTCAACTTAATCCTTTCACAGGTATAAAGCAGTTGCTAATACTATTTTAAATATTTCAAATAATTGTATTGTTATCACCGAAACAATCTTTATGGTATTTGGTTTCTAATAAGTTGAAGCAGGGATTGTTAACTGGAATTTATCATAAAAAAAAATACAATATAATGTTAACATTTACAACCAGTCCTTTTTTTACGCGAATTCGATTATACGCGATTTTTTTGGACGGCACCGTTACATTGTTTACGCGCTTAACTCGTTTTTACGCAATTTTTTCCCCAAATTTGTTTTAAAGAAGAAATTTATATATGCTGCTAGGCATGTACGTTTCATTATTTTTTTTAAATAAAAAAATATGTGTATTTTTAAAACTTAATTCATATAAGTGAAAAAATTATATTGTTAGTTAGTCTCATTATATTTTATAAGCAATAAGCACATGAAATATATATATATATTTTTTTGCACTAATTTTAAAGAGCAAATTTTGGTTTTTCATATGTTTCTGGTACTTTTTCACGCGATATTTTAATTTTTGGGACCAATTCATCAAATTATATGAAAGTTGCGATTTTATTACGCGATTTTTTTTACGCGCCGTTTTCTGGAACCAATGTATCGCGTAAAAAAAGGACTGGGTTTATAGTGAAATAACGAAGCTATACATTTTAATTTTATATTAAAAATGAGCTTTTACAAATTTATTACTGAATCTGTCGGAAATGATTGATAATAAAATTCATTGATCTTATTAAATTAAATAATGTCTTCTTATACTGATATATTATATTTTAAGGTCTATTTACGATGACTGAGCGTCATTCTAGCAATATTTTATCTGCAATTTAACTTTTTTTCTATCATTTCTACCATCATCATCAGCCATTTATTTTATCCCCAGGAGAAGTGCATTATCAATTATCGATTGTTATCAAACATGCATTAAAATAAAATTATATGATCAAAATATACTTGATATGAATTAAGATCTGTTTCCTATTAATTCCATTCTATTTATCAAATAATCTATCGGAGCCAACAAAGCCGACAAATAATTATAGTTTTGCATAAAATAAAAATTTTGGTTATTTTTTTCTACTGAAAAGTTCATACATATAATTTGATACATATTCATAAAACGATTAAAAAATAATTTAAGATATATATTTCCTTTTTAATTGTAGAGGGCGAAAGATTTTGCAATGCAGATTACTCGTTTGCAGGAACAACAAAAAGTTAATAACTTTGAGAAAATAATATCCATAAAACAAATGCACTCGCTATGTATGCCGATTAAGAGCTGAAACGAAGAAGTCAATAAATATATGAAAGCGTCTTTTTCTACATTTCTATAATATCTATAACTAATTTTGCATCATTTCATCAACACTGTAACATTGTCTACTTAAGACGACCAATATTTTGTGATTTAACATTGTCCCAAGTAAAAGACGATTCAGCAAAAATAAAATTAGATTAAATGATGAAAATAATTGAAATTTTTCATTTTTAAATATTTACGGTTTTCAATATTATTATATATACTGACAATGATGTATGTGCCCATAAATCATATCTAGCAAGCAATTGCTAATTTAACTATTGTTGGGGGCTTATTGAAATATACAACCCCTGAATTTCCCTGTGATGTTAAGATAGTTCTAATCCCCGGCAAACGCCTTGACCCAAGATCTATAATATTCGTAATAAGGGTGTTAAAACTTACGAAGCGGCTCTTTTGCCTAAATTTTTGCATCGTGTATCCTGTGGTGCTAAAGATTTCAGATAAGAATGAAAAGCTGAGATTTGTCTTCCAAATCAATAGCGCCGTCAGTGCTTACTGATGCGACTGCCTTTTCTTGGTCACAATATAAGTTCATTCTTGTAATTTCTTAAGGGTGGGCATGAGTTCAATGGCGTAGAGAAGTATCCACTTTAGCTACATTATTAACATTAAAACTAAGACTATTTAAAATATTACAAACAAAAAAACTTAAAATAAAAATAGACTTCTTTTGTGAAATATTTATGACCACATAATATTATATATTAAGTGATCAAAGCTGTATGAAATAAAACATTGGTAAAAAGTATGATCATGATTATTATTTAACATATATCTTATCACCTCATAATATGGCTTTTTATGTTCATTATTCTCTTATAGATAAAATTCAATATTGTTAAAGGCAGAGACAAATAATCATAGGAACGATTTGGGTATATAAGAATCTGAAAATGTTTCTCAAAAAGATGAAAGACGTGTCACATTTAGTAATACATAAGTTAAATACCAAAGATATAAATTTAAATTTTTGTACTGGTATTTTTTTTTTTTTGAAAATAACTGGGTTATACTAAATATTAAAATAATTACGAAAATGTCAAAAAAAAGTAAATATGAAATTTGTCACTTGAAAAATATTTTAGTTTTCATATAATAAAACATATTTTGTACTAGTACTCCGTATATAATGTTTCTGCGCCACTGTAAAATATATACATTAACATGGCGTCTCCAAACAATTCACTCCAAACTAAGGAATGTTGTGGGATTTTGTGATATGGGAAATTTTTGTTTTTTCGTAACAATTAAATGATTATTTCTTAATCTCTGTTCTCGAAATTGTTTTAATTTTAGCTAATAACTTTTTGAAATTAATTTTGTTTGAAAAAATTACATAAAATTAGTAACCGTTCAACATTATTTATCTTCATAAAAGGTTTTTCAAAAAAAATCATTAAGCTTTGGAAGAATTAAAAAAATCATATAATAGATATTATAAAGTGCGAAATAAATAAATTATTTTTAAATACGTTTTTCAATACCCAAAAAATACACAAATAAAACATTTAATACAGCAATATAATACTTGTGCATTAAAATTAATTGGAGAGTTTATATTCATATAAATTAATATCCACGTGGTATAGTACTGGTAAATTCTTATTATCATTCTAAAAAAAAGGACAGATAGCTACGATCAAAACACACAATAAAAAGTCAAACTACCTTTTGAGCCTGATAGATGCCCTGAACAATCGGCGCTAAGTGGTAAGCGGATTATTTGAAGCAGGGTGTATTCAATTATATTTATTCAGAAAAAAATGAACATTTGCAAAAGGGAGAATTAGCAGAAATAATTATTACAAAGTTTGTTTTTCAATATAACTAAACGCATTATAATTTAAATTTATATGTTAATAAATGTCCAGATTAAATATTAGTTATGTGACTAAGAACAACAGATTTTAAAAAAAATGTATTTATTATGAAATATAATATATACCTACTTCTTGCAAACGGCTCGGGTGAAGATGTAAAAAGTCCTTGTTGCATGTGTTAATTAATACAACCGATTAACAATCGACCTACCTAGTGACGCAATAAATCCTACAAACCATAACAAAAAATCTTATTATTCAGTTATATTTAATGAAATATGTAGAAATAGAAGTTCTTAATTTATTTACTTTAGAAGAACAAAAATCTTTGTGCTTGGCATTGATCGTATAATCATTGATTCAAATATATGTTTTGCTATATCGGCTCTCCGTTTATATCATGGGTTCCTAACAATAATATCTTCAAAAGTTTTTCACAAAGACTGATCGTAAACTTATCGCTAATACTTACGTAATTTGATGAAATTAACTACATAATATAAGCCAGTCGCAATTTCCACGATTCACTTTTAATGTCGTTTTAAAGGTTTTGAAGGGTTGAAAAACACATAACCAATTAGATTGCATACTTGTATATCGATAAAAAGTCAATGCATGAAAGCTAAAAAATCTTGATTTATGAAAGTCCAAAATTGTTGACCACTTGGCTATATGATAAATTGAGTAATTCTCTGCTGAGATACATAAAAGATATTCCATCACTGAGTATGTCAAAAAATTTTTCAGTTGTCTTGAAATGATTTAAACGTAAGATTACCAGGACAAATATGCTATATTTCATACAATAATTTGATTTTACTCGAAAGTTTTGATACGACTAACCCTCTTACATTTATAAGTGCCAACTGTCTACTCATGGTAATCAGACCTCTCAGTTGAGACGTTAACAGTCAGAAGGTTAATTATATAAGATTTTATTGAATCATAAAAAGCCCTGCATCCCGTTGGTTTATCGAACAAATAGCTAGCGACAAAGGCAGAAAGAATAAAATAATAGTCTGCGGCGCAAACAATAGCCCAGTCTTCTTGGCGTCACCGTGCGGGGCCCCCGAAATTTGGCAGAGTCCAGGTGTATACACGACAACCCTGCTATTGTGCGAGATGATCATATCGCAGTTGCCTATCTCGAGGCGCTTGCGCAGATGAAAGAAACGGTGACAGTAAATAACGACCGATACGATCGCAAGCTCTGTGGATTATTATTTTATTTTTGAAATGACAGAAAATTTCAACAATGATACTGCTGCCCCGCGAACCTGTGACATTATAATGTCATAAACACGCAAACAACTGGGAATATTGGGATATTAGGACTCAAAACATTTTAGTTGTGTCATAACAAATCGCTTAAAGGCACTGCTGATGACTTGCAGTACGATCATTCAATTATCAATTTGAAAGTGGAATTATTATACAAAATATTATCTCAACTTATACTATGTGTGTTCATAAAACTCGTGATAAGTTTTATGATGATTCTGTTAATTTAAAAATAAATCATTCATGATACACAAAAATATTTTTCAATACTCATCTTAGCACTACATCTTTTTCGCTTATATTATAAACAGGTGGATATGAATTATTGCCTATATAAGTCCTATCACGAAATGCAGTAAGAAAAATAAAAATTGTATTCGATGGATATTGTGTAGTCGTAGAAATTCATCAATTTTAATTTTATATTATATAATATAATGACAAAAACGGGTCTTTTAATGCTTATTCCTGGTAAATTGGATAAGGAAATTGTTTCCTAATTATTTATCAATTGTATTCCTGTAATAAATATTTCCGAAAATATTTCCTTGAATTTGTATAATATTGAAAATAAAAACTATATTTTGCAATCAAATATATAAATCCGGCTCCGTTGCTATAAATATATTCTTAGAAAAATAAAGTGAATGTTTGTAATGTTATATTGTATTATAGTCCATATAGTCAATGCTGTCATCTTGTACGTATGTTAAGTCATCTCTTATCAATTAAACTCTTATTTTCATCTGAACACAGAACATGTTACTTTTAATCGTTCTTACTCTATCTATTGCAAAAAGGCTCTATGTTATCGAAGAATACTAATCCGCTTAAGATATCCATCAGTTGTTCATTTATGGAAATGGTTAAAAAAGATATCTGGCAGAAATTAATCGCAGACTGTGACTTTCTTTGCCCCATATGAAAAGGGTACGTGAGAATAGTGGAGAAAACGTTTCTCTTCCAAAAATCTTTGAATTTACTTTCATATGATTATACTTCGTAGAAAATTGGTGCATGTAAATTTTCAGTTGGGAAATCCTGCCCTGAACCGCAGCACGGAATTACGGAACATATTAAACTAGGCCAAGCTGTTTTTGCGATAAGTGAATATTAAAAGGAACTAAATTAAAGATGTGTAAAAAAGCGTATTTTAAATGACCATTATACTATAAGTAGATGTTTCGTTTCTTGTGTCAAAATAAATCAGATTATCGACATTGGTTCATGACTGTCAGTCCGGTCCATTGATATTCATTATCAGCAAAATTATAATATTATTGGTACGATATGATACGAAAGCTTGATAAAATATCTATTCGTTAGGAATCTGAGCCATCGACTATCTGCAAATATCTAACTTTGTAGTGAGCTCTTTTTAGTCTTTCCAGTTTCAACACCTACCCCAACGCCTTTAGATATTTCCCACAGATCTTTTAAGGGCTGATCAGGTAATCATTTCGCATCTGGATTTTCAAAGTACGGTTTTTTTCATTATCAACTTATTTATTAATAGACATTAAAAGTACAAGCATTCTTAACAAATCGATAGATTTCACAATATGTAAACTAGGAATAATTTCGTAATTCAAAAAATCTAAGGACGAAGACTTTTACTAAAGGTTGAAAAGTTGAAAAGGGCAAAATGATTGAAAGAAAGGAATATAACGCATGCAAATTTTGACGACAATCTTCGAAATATTTGTATGTTATATTCTACAAAAAAATTCAACGTGCTCTCTGTACAAAAGTTTTTTTTTATAATTAGATCGTATTGAATTCAGATAACGAATATATGTTTACCATTAACCACAAATTGTCACCTTATGTTATCATACAAATATTAAAAATGCAAAATAAATAAAACGTCTTAACCGCAAAATTTGCGGTTTGTAGACCAAATAATAATCTTCAATTAATATTTGATTAGCAACCATTTACACATTTGCTTTGTTATTAATTTTCCTATATACTGAGTACTGGCGCCTTATCCACATTTCAGATAAACAAGATACACCTGTATGTAGTAACCAAGTAAATCGTACATTAATTAACTTTCATATCAATACAAATTCTTCCAAGTAAGTTCTACAAATATTATTTTTATTTGAAAAAATATCTTATGTATTTTACATTCCATTTATTCAAATTAAATCTTTACAGAAACATCTCAGACAAGATAAAACGCAAAGCTCTTAAGGGTGTACTTTTACGCAAGTTTTAAAAAACAATCATTTGGTTGATACGCTGATTAGATAATATGATAAATGGTATATCGTAAAACAACCTTTGTTTTTAGCACACTTGATGTATGAATTTCAGTCAATTAATATACAAGAAATCAAAAACTGCAACTAACATAAAAAAATCGGTGTACTGAAAAAAATATCATTTACCGCGTATTCGAGTATTAAAATTAATGTCATCCATAAAAGCAATTTTTTTTTTACGCCAGGATTTTCATTACTTAAAATAAATAATCCTTCTTATGAGTCTTCCTCTATAGTTTCGTAATATAAGCCCATATGTTTATAAAAGCATATTTTACTTAACATGGTCTTTAATCAAATAAATTAAGTCTTCATCAATTACCAATAGGGTATAATATTGGAAAACAATTTTCCAAATTAATTTATCTATTTAATTTTCATCGAGTAGTTAGTTGCCTACTGATCAAATTATAAATGCAAATGAAAATTACATTGAACTTTTTGAGGGAGAAAAATCTGAGACCTTATAAATACAAAAGCATCTCAAATTTACTATTATTCCTTAGACAATTTATTCCGTCCAAAAATCACACTTTTTGGCAAGACAGCTAGCAATCCAACATTGCGTGTCGAGGAACATCGTTTGAGAAGTGAAATTTGATCTATATTCGTTCGTATATTTCTCGTGATTATAAAAAATATTATCAATCAATAATACTTTTTTGGTACTAACAAACATATTCAGTATAATGACCGTAAGCTGGGAATGGCAGTCTCAGACCAAACGATACCGTGTGTGGTTTCTTCTCACTCTTACATGAGTGCTTAAATAGGTCACGACTTTGCAGACGACATGATATAAAAATAAAAACAAATACACCGTTGAAAAAAATACATAACTAATGCAAACTTTTTATTCGGCAAAGGCGTCATTAGTTCCTTTGAAGATATACAGCGCCAACTTTTGAATGCTTTTGTGAATTTATGTATTAACGATTTCTTATTTTTTTTCAATTACCTTAACCACTATTTAATATTTTATTGAGAAAATTTTAAAAGATTGTTACAAGAAATTATTAGCACAATATTTTTTACAAAGGTAGCTTTGTTCTTTATCTAAATAATCTTTAGCCTATACCAAGATGTCACATAGCGAGAACAATATTCAACTCTAGTATAAACGGTATCCTACAATACGATTAATACCGTAAATCACGGTTATTTTCTTTTTGACTATCCGGTATCCCGGTAATTTTCTGTATTGTCGTTTCTTGATTTCAGGCTAAATCCGATGTGGATAAAGTAGCGTTATGAAATTTAATGACACATTTTCATACGGTAAGGAATGTATGATATTCATTTAGTCACAAAATACATGTGAATTCGTCATTTATTCACGACGTATTTTGACATTTTTTTTTAAATAATTGTACTGTTATGATTTTATTCGCAGACTATCCCATACGCTTTTACGACGTACTTGATGTACGTGAGTAAAAAACAAATTTTACATTTTGCTGTGAAGTTCCTTTGCAGTCATCATAAGTCAGATTCAAATAACTGTATTACTTAATTAGATACTAATTTACAAATTTATACTAGCAGGAAATGGAATATAAATGTTATACGACACTGAATCTTATATGATTGGATATAAGTAAAAAAATAATTTGCCAACGTGTTAGTCAATGAATATTTTTTATGAACAATCAATTACATATCTCTTACTATTTATTTGAATTTATAGAAAACCAATTAATAAATTAAATATTTTTTTAATAAATGAGATTGTCAGTGGACATAATCAAAAATTTCTTTGTGTGAAATACTTTATATGAGAGTTTTTTTAGAGTTTCACCAGTATTATATGCAAACAGCAAAAAAACCCACCGAAAATTTCGCAGACTTTGAATGCTATTCGTCTATATATTAAAAAAATATGATTAGTAAAATTTTTGATCATCTAAGATCCTATAACAATGTAGAACTGTATTCTAACAATCATTCCAACATTTGAGTAGTTTCGATTAATAACCAATCGCTAAGTAATATGATTTCAGTTACGTTTGCCTTGTATGTAGATAGTAACAACGCTAATTGATAATTACTTCCTACCAATTAGTTAATATAAGTAATTAAGAATTATTTCTTAGTATAAATTATAAATATATTATATTCATCAAGTCGTAGTGGTAGTAATAATAATTTTTAATGGTGAATGAATAATTCAATTACTTTTGCAATCAATAGTCATAATTCCATATGTAAACACATTGTTTAAAAGATAATGTTTTTTTTTTTTTTTTAGTTTGATCTCTCACGTTAATATATTTATCGAATATGAATACCTTCTGGCTTACGAATCACGTAGATACCATTTTAATAAATTTATAAATTCTAAAATTATACTTATTATTAGCAGGGTAGTTTTGTGAAATAAAGCGTCCTTCTTTCTAAGGGAATAAATTAACTTTCATATCTGATCGTCGGAAGTGAAATCGCCGATGAGCTTTTAAATAAAGAATGACGCCGGGAAAATAATATGTCGCGTCCGTAAGCGCTGGACCTCAACACCTTTAAGCCCAGTTAGCTTTTAAAAAGCTCTCCTTTGTATAAGTAAGATTTGAGTAAGAATATATATATATATATAGAAATAAATTTAAATAAGATTTTGGATCGTATTTTATCCAATTTAAATTACTACTTTATGGGTAGTGCCATACCTAAGCGGCGATAAAAGCAATTTCATATTCAAAATAGAGTTCGTTATGGATTTTAACGTCCAAAATTATATTATATTTTAATATTTCAAAATGACTTTATCTTACCAATAAATATTTTTTATCCATGGTTATAAATTAAACTATTTTGTGATGTGGTTTGAAAACAAAATTTAAGAGTAAAAATCGTGTGAATTTTGGTTAATTGAGCTAATTGAGATTATTTTAACACTTCAAAAATGCGAGATAATATGAATAGTTACGAGATCGTTTGTTGATTTGAAAAAATGAATTTAATTTTTACCATGCCAAATCTTGAATAAAGAATTTTCTTGTAAATAAAGGAAAGATTTTACAGCAAGGCTACAAACCCAACGATAAAACTATGATTAATCATGGGAATAATTCTACTATTCCAAAGGTCCATATATTTCTATATTCTAAGAAAAGCGAAAAAGAAAGTAAAGTGATAATCGAATAAATTAATTTATTTTGTTCGTAGCGATTAACTTTGGTTGAAAAAAATGGTCAAAAGAGGTTTTTTTTATGCAAATATTTACTGTCGTGGCCGCGAGTCGGGAGTGGACCGAAAAAGAGTGAGAAATAAACAATAGCATGTTGCTTGGGTAAGACACAATCTATCTCACACTCATTCTCAATCCTGCCAAAAAAAATTATCCCTCCTTTTGCACGTACCTTTAAAGATGGGAATAACGATCGGTGACATTTTTCAAGTAACCCAATGTCGATATTAGTTACTTTAGTTATTTAAGAATAATTATGAAGAATAATTAGTGTAATTATCTCTCGACTCACCTTGCCGACTAATATTTTTCTGATACTATTTTACATGAAAATATGCACGAGGTATATAAAAAATTTCCACTCTACAACTCTAAAATATGATTTATTTTTTTCTCCAAGCAATGAAATTTATATACGATGAATTATGCAAAAATTAATGTCAATTGTGTTTTACGTTAAAACATGTTGACTGTAAAAAATGATTATTGGGATGAGGTTATAAGTATGTAAGCTAAACAGGAGAATTTTTTTATTTGAACGTTACTTTTAATTATTTTATTAATAATAGGTTGTTTACCGTAATGGTTTACTATTTTATTTTATACCAAATGAATACAAAATATTTTCAGTCGTGGTAAATGCCTTATTTAACAATTGTTGAATTAAAAAGTTATTTTTTACAATAAAATAGCGTTATCTACTAACAGTTACGGCAAAGTCACGTTCATCTTGACTAGGACTAAGTTTCTTTCATACCATATAGAGCGTCATACTTTTAATGAATGCAAGATGACTGCTGGTTATCTATTGACCAAAACTTTTCACTCGTTATACTTTCATGAAAATTATGTTTATTGTGACAAAGCTGTAACATCTCATTGGAATATGTAAGGCGTCATAAATGGTTATGCGAAAGAAACACTTGTGTTAATTGAATTTTAAATGGAAAAAATTTAAATCTTCATGACTTGGAAAATAGTACATTTATCTTTTTACCAATACCTTTTTATTAAATAAATAGATTTTTACACTAAAACAATCTTCTGTTCCAACACGAATCTGCTACATATAATAATACAAAACATAAAATTTCTTCTTTCGAGTCAAATTATGTAGATATGGTGAATACCGGAAAGACGGTGAGTCTATGTTTTCCGATAAAATTTTATTTAACTTTTTGGGAAATATTTTATTAAGAAGTCATAATTCGTAAACTAATCAAATTTTAAGTGAGGAAAGATACGTGAGAATATACAGTTACCTTGTCCCATCTCTTTTTTTATATCAGTATGTAGACAATGTCTAGACACGTAAGAACACCTTGTTTAATGTGGTCCAACACGATTCGCGGGTACCTCTGTGAGTTTTTATTTATTTTTTGTTGGGAAATTCATTGATACTTTTTAGGTAGCTAGATATTTATATTTTATATGTTCAAATTTATACAGGATATAGATAAGATTCAACTAGATCATGTGACTAAATTTTATATGATAAGTAATATGACGCATTTTATTTTTCGTATTTGATAGCTTAACAATTAATGAAACAACTAAATAATATCAATTGGAAATAAGATTGCTTTTAGATTACAAGATTGTAAGCAGTTTTCATTTAAGAGCTAACTTTTCATTTTATGTAAATTTGTTTCATTCAACTTAGTATGTCAATTTGTTATCAATGTCTCATAATGCAAAACTTGTGGATAAATAATAGTTCATTTTTGTTCTTATTTGCCGTGGTTGATTATCTTACATCACACTTACTGGTGGCCCTTAATTGCTGTCGCAGACCAAGTTTTTGTTTATTGAAAACCCCGTCATCTTATAATAATTTGTTTATTTTACAAATACGTTTCTGGCGTGAAAGCTAACGGTAACATGGCATATGTGGACTTGTATATATACTGTATATATGAACTTCATTGAAAAAAAAAATTTACCGTTAATTATTATAATTATCAAAATTTGTAATTAAAAACATTCATGATAAACAGCTACATGTAGTATTATTGCAAAGGGAGAGGTACAGTTCTGGTGCAAAGACGATCCCTAACACAAATCCAGAATGACTGTACACAGGTAAGCTTAAAATGAAATAAATTCAAAAAAGAATGTATCGATACAAATTTATCCTAAATTATCGTAGATTCAATTTATTCAGCAAAGAGCAGCGACTTCATTAACCTAACGATTTCTAACAAAAGGTACACAAATCTATATACACAACGAGCACAAAGGCTTAAACAATGAAGAAAAGAGATAATAATTATTGTCAATATTTGCTTCCTGCATTGCGACTGCGTCTTGGTCTTCACAATAATAATATGTCACTCCATTTAACACGACAGTGTGGTCATAATTTCATGTCAATAGTCAACCTGGACGAAATATTCAGTTCTCAAAGTGTCACGTAAAATTTTTACAAAGAACCTTTGCCCATCTAAATTTTGCGCAAAATTTTAATGCTCACAAATATCACTGCAATCGATCATTTTTATATAAGCATATATGTTTTTAATCATGTCATAAATTACTACCCATAAAATCAACAAATTTTTTCATCTCTCTTTTATTTAAAATATAAACTCTTCTTAATAAATATATATTTCAATATTTTTTGTGTGTACACAATCGTCACTGAGCACGTAGAGCAGCGTTTCTGCTGGTAACAAGTCCAAATTTTAAAACACACAAGAAAACATGGCGTAAATCAAACGTTCAATTCATCGCAACAGCATAATACAAGAACAATAAAAAACATCAATGCATTTTGGTTCTAAAAAATTGTAAGATATATTTGATAGCTATTTCGGCTCAACTAAAATACGTTGCTATTTTTTCACCGTGTTATAATGGAGTTCTACCAAGTAAATGCTAATTCAATCAGTAACATAAATTCAGTATAACCTTTGTTATTTAAATTCAAATTATATTATGTAAACCGCTAATTGAAAATAGATCGAATGAATAATCGCAAAGCTATTTACCAAATTTGGAGCTGTTAAACGTTTGTTAGGGTAAAAAGGATAATCGCCGAAGAACTTTTTGAATGATCAAGTATTTTTGTATTCTATATAACATTAATCAAATAATGTTTTTGACTCAAGAAAAATATTAACATTATTCGATAAATATCGACAAAAATTATTTAATCAATCATCAAATGGAGTCTTAGCTCTTCTAAAATTTAGTATATTCATTATGACAATAAGCATAAAATTTAATTGTATTTTTATCAAAAAGCTGCAGAGCCATTAAACGTCGACGATTTATTTTGTTGACGGATTCTCTAATAGTTCTAATATATCCCTCATACACAAAAATACTTTAACTTCGTAGATGATTGTTTGTATATAAAACTATTAAAAATGGACTAGCAAGATTTTTATTCATAAAAATGAGTTTTGAAAAACGAATTCAATGGCTAAGTTAATGTCACATTTTTACGTAAAACCCGTCTAATAGATCATTGCTAATTTCAGCATGAGAACTTTATATTTATATACATACATGGTTATTTATTATACAAAAACTTAATTAAATTAACTTTAAAAAATCAAAATATAAAACAAATGTTATCGTATTCTTTTTATTTATTTTGTATTCGATTACAATATTGAAGAAAGTAATGTTAATTGTTTCTTATACCACTTTAAATTTAATAAAAAAAATAATAAAAGTAAATGTTGTACAGTTATTAGAAATATTTTTCAAAACTATTTTAATTTATTTTTACTGTATGTTATATAAATGCGTAAAAAAGTTCATTAAAATATATTATTTTTAAATATAATCAAATGGGGTACTTTTAAATGAACCCGAGAAACCATTTTTGCGAATACAGTAATATTAAAACAATATTATTAAAATCATATTATGCTATTCAATCGCATTTCGACTTTTTGAATTATGGTTGAATGTATAACCTAGAGATAAAAGCTTCACATATCAATCGTAAGTTCTCGATTTCAAACCCAAATCTTATCAAGGAAAGTGTTTTTTTTTTCATTACTATTGGAACGTAAAAAATTCATCCAATTCCGCTTGAGAATATAAAAAAATGGTATCGTTAAGTTTCACTATTCATTAATTGCCTGTTCATAATCATGAGAAGGATTTTTATTTCAAAACTAAACGAATAAAAGAAACAAATATGAAGATTGTAGCATCAGCTCAAAGCAAAAAGCTGTCACTTTTTTTTTTGATCGATATCAACAACATTAATATCGATTCAGTTAATATAATAACGAATATACTTGTTTGCGAAATTGCAATGTGAGTAACTTTTCATTTCTCTAAGAATTTCAGTGAATTTCTTAGTAGTGTAAGACGTGCTACTTACTTCTCACTTCTCATCCTGTATCTAGTGCGATTTCAGCATTCCTTTAGAATATTTCATCCATCGAAGATCGACCGCGGATATATTGTACACCATCATTTATTCACTCTTAGCGCCAACCTTAGTCAGACGAAATGATCGCCATATGGCCGGCATGTTTTTTAACTAATAAGTGGTCTATTGGCAGAACTCTAAGATACTGTAATAATTTTAAGGTTATTCAAATGAAAAGTTATATATTTATTTTAAACAATAATCGTAATTATATTGGAAAAAATTATCTTTTATGGATAGCCATGCGACAATATGTGTATGAGTTTTTGTAACCTTTCCATATCCTTTTTTTAGTCTGTTTGTTTTATTATATAATGAAAGTTTTCGATTCAAACTGAACTTCAAAATTGCTTATTATATTATGGACTTTATAATTATTCAGAGGAGTAAATATAAACTTTAAAATAAAAATCGATTAATCTGTGAAATATGTCTAACTTTTTACGAAAAAAATATTTTTTAATTTCTCTACCCTTTTTAATATATTTTTAAAATAAAATGCCGCTGTTTTTGCTTTATTTTGAAAACAACACATAATGTTACCAAAGCTCACTATACAGATTGTTTTTCACAAGAAAGCTCAGACTTGAACCTCGATAATCGGAAAACAGTGCGTCACTGATAATGTAACAGAACTAGTAAGGTAATAAGAAGAATGAATTATCTGACGCATAATTTGCTGTGCCACATTTTTCTCCAGTGCTTGGTTCTTCAAAAACTATCAACTTTAATTTGCTTCTTATAACATATTAAAGATACAATATACCTCAATCAAAATACAGGATATGAACATCTTTGTATCGAAAGTATCATATAATCATTCGTAAAACATAATCACAGGTTTAAATTATACTATGTTCAAAATTCAATCGAATATTATTTAAATATAACAAATTATATTAACTATGGTTATAAGAACTATATAAAAAAAAATATTTGAATTTTTTCTAAATTGCTTTCTTTTATTTTTTTGAATTTTTTTATTTTTACTAGAATATATTTCTATTTTCGTTAAACTAAAAATTAGTAAGAAAGATTATATATTATATTGTTTTGAAATTGAACTTTTTTGGAACGTGAAATGACGCAAACATATTATTTAAGAAAAATGTAAACCTAATAAAAAAAAACTACTATCTAAAATTTGAAAAGAAAATTGCAATGTTTTTAAAGGCAAAATTTTGTATTTTTTTTCTTCTTAATATCCACATTTTTCTTGTAATATGTCGATTTTCTACAATGATTAATTTGAAAAACAGTTTGCCATATACAGAAACACTTATTATTTTCAATCATGAATTCTCACCTATACATCATATTTTCAAGGAAAAACACTTTGACTCCTAACACTTTCTCTCCAATATTCGTAGAATTTTTTCTACCCTTCTAAGCATGTCATTATAATTTGATAATTATTCAATAATCACTTTACATTAATGATAATGTTTTCGACTGAATACTTATCACAAAGGATTATAGTCTCATAATAAATCAATTTATATATTTAATGTTTAAAACTTCCTAGTATTTATCGGATACATGTAGGTAAATACGTGTATTATAACCACTAATATTTAATAATATTCAGGAATACAGGAATCAGGGATTTATTTTTTAATCAACTGTTTTATCACATAGACTTTACACAAAGTTTCATCTGCATATACTTATTCGGATATGACACCAAAAGAGAAAGATTTTTTGACATGATCCTAAAATTTTCAAATCTTAAAAAATAAAATAGTGTCCATCTGAAATTATTAAAGGATTAATAATTTTAAATAATAGCAGACAGCTTGGCGCGTAAAACCTTAATATTTTATTATTGAATATTATTTCAACTTTAAGGATAATAATCATCACTCATAACATGATCTTAGATTCTTGGACTGAGTCATCTCTGAAGTCGTTCCTTAAATTCCTTAACCATGAATGTCTTCTATCTCTGGATCGTTTCCGAACATCTTTTCCTGGACTTTTAACAGTGGTCTGATATGTTTTTCATTCATCAAACGTGACTATTGAAACCGTTTTTTATGATTATAAGATGGTTTTGTTTCCTCATCTCGTTACTCATTCAGTTAGAGATGCCAAAAGATTTTGAAGGCTAATTTTGATAACCGTTCAAAATAAATTATCATTAAATAGCAATTGAGTGCCTTCATATACATTTATTAGGGTTAAAAAGTTGTGACAGATAAAACAAAATGTATATTTCCTAGTTAAGCTTACCAAATAAAAATATTTAACATTTTAGCTACTCAAATTAGTTAACTCATAATTGACTTTTAATCAAAACATATTTTTATTATAATTTTATAAAACAATTCAATTTCTTTAACTCGCGTTCAAAATCTGTGTCTAAACTGTTTTCAGTATACATATAAAAGTTACTTTTACATCACTTTTAAGGTGTTAATTGTCATTTCTCGATAGAAAGACATATTTATTTTTAATGATAATGAAATATTTTTAGCATTATTTCCACGAAATATTTTTTGATCAGGACCAGATCAACTGATAATGATGATTATCATTATAGCTTTTACATCTAAGAATTTTTAATAATCTTAGTGGTATATGTTAAATTATAACCAATTTTGAATATTAAATTGCCATTCGTTTTCTATTTTACTGTTGCATTTATCCAAAGTAAAAAATATTATTTTTAAATAAACCTATAAAAGAAATCTTATCTTATCAGTTTTTTTTTATACATAACCTCAGCTTACAATACTAAAAATCTCAAGCACATTTCACTTTTACCTGTGGCAAAAAGCTATAAATTTATATGTCCAGGGCGATTTTGCGGTGATCAGTACATAATTATTGTTATAATGTCATTTTTAAATAAACATACTTTAAATAACTTCTTAAAAATAATAATCTCACCATCGTATAATCAGGTATCTACCTGTTCAATCGAGTGTAATGGGTCGGTGATACAGGTATGTCATTATTGACCTAATATAAGACCTAAAAACCTATAAGTACTACTCGAGAAGAGCCTTAATGACCACACAATTTTATTATATTTAGTGTCAGGTAGTATTAATTACTAGCGATTCCTGAAGTTTACGCCTAACTGGTGTAATATAAACACCTATTTGTGAGAAAACCATTGTGTGTTATTAATAAATTATTATTACATTTAGAATGCTATATTAATATAATATATTGTTTGTGTTTGGAAGTGCGTTTTCATAGAATTGTTGAATTAGCTTCATTAATAACTTTGACTGTTGGTAGTAACCAATATATTGAATAGTTCCTTTTCAGTTATAGACGAATATACATAATTTTACATTGTACATCAAATTGTATATTTTGAATCAACGCTCAATAATTTTCTTGAACCTAAAAGCAAGAAACATATATGAAAAATCACAGATCGTAAATGAGTTTTTTAGAGTAGCTCATGATTTTCACTTATCTTTACGATTTCTTACTTTTTGATTAGTAATAACATATACTATGTGATTATTTCATGTTTATTTTGAATTTTAATTATTTTTTCTGTTTTGTCTTCATTCGCTTTGTGACGATAATATGAATTTATAAAAATGGCTTTTTCGTCTTGTTGTACTATGTTTGCTCCATATGCGGAGAGTGTGACTCGTCGTGTTTTTCAATTCTGCCCAATATATCCTATGAAAAACATCCAATGATCACTGAAGATGGCAAAATCCAAATGTTAATTACTAGTATCATTTGTTATGTTGACTTGAATCTACGATGATATGATCACAACATAATATATCTACAATATATCATATAGATAGCCATTAGAGCCTATATATGCTTTTTTGAATAATTTGAGAGGAAACAGATGGTTGGTAAGGAAATGTTGAGGAAGGTCTTGGTGAATCAGAAAATAAAACGATTAATTTTTGTGGAATAACATGTCTTTGGTGTAAAATTTTACATTTTATACCATTATTATCAAATAGGCTCACTAATTTAAATTAAATAATTTATATGTACAATTTTTACTAATTACTATAACACTACGTGATCATTGTGATCGTCAATATAATATAATCAATATAAAAGTTGAATTCACTTTTAATGTGTCAACTGTCACTTCTAGGTGGAAAGGCATTATATTTAAATAATAAAAACACAATTTTTAGAACTATTTTCCAAAATTGAAATTTTTAAGATCAAGATCGGTTTAGCTCATCGCGAGCAAATTGAATTGTAGATATAGTACTAAACATTGTGTTTTTACTATTAAAAAAAAACTAAATCGTCTTTTTTGTCAAACAGGTTTTTATGTTAACCATTCTTCATTAAAATTAAATATATTTTCACTTCACAGCTGCCATTTGCCAATTTCTCATACTATTTATAAATATTTAGGAACATTACTAATTTGTAATGGATATATGAAGTCAATTTGAAACATAAATTTATTAAATTTATATAAAATTATAAGATGAATCACATATCACAGATATAGTTAGCAAATAATTATAGTTCAACACAACGCCTCACAAGCGTCAAAATAAAATTTAGAAATAATTTTAATACTGAAGCAAACATATGTTCGATGATTTTTTAACGATCAATATAAATTATACTTTATGAATGAATAGACTGTAAAAAGGAAAATATTTCATACTCTTTCGTTAACCTGCTTTCAAATGGAATGAGCTAATTATCGATTGAAAGAGCTTCATAAATATATTCTTGTATTACATATTAAGTGAAGCTATGGATGAAAAAATAATAAGATAATTTTCAAAAGATTCAAAAGATTTCACATAAACAGTTTGAAATTTCTTAAGTCTATGTACAATTTGTTACAGTACTACGTTCGATGAATATTACATTAAAAAATAAATAATAATTTAAAAACAAAAATATTTATCCAAAAAATACACGAATTCATGATTATGGCCGACATTAATTGTATATTTTTATAATATTATGACTAAATCAATCCTATAAAATACTTGAAATTGTGTTTATAAGTATGTGAATTATATCTTCCAATGACCTAGTATAAAAATAATGAACATAAATAGGTACATCTACCAAACGAAAACGATACTATCTTACTAGATCTCGTTCGCCGAGACTGGCAATAAGATGGCTCAAACAGTCTACAAAAATAGTCTACAAAATAGATTCTTCTAAAGAAATTACTTTTTAAAAATCACAATAATTCAAAAATACTAAGCTGCGGAAGTCATGTTAACAGTTTATTTTAATTTATCAAATTAATCGATATAGACAGTCAATAAGTTATTATTAGGTATATATTCGAGAAGAAAAAATAGTCTTTTATATTATTTTCTAAAAGCACAGTAAAAAACAGTATTAAAGAATTCGCTTCCATACGCATATAAAATAATACTACGATTTCCTATTTTTTTCTTCATATAGTTTGTCATACGTGGCCTGCCTTTTGAATAATTTCATAGAAACAACAAGTTAGATATAATATTCAGTTATGTATTTATCTACAAAATGTGTTTTATTTTTTACCAATCGAAACACCACACAAATATATTAAACTGCATTTTATCATGGGAAAGATTTTTACAGACGGAAGAGATTGTTTTTCAAAATTACCTTTAAATTTAACCATGCTTAACCAAATGGATAGTTCTTAATGGGAGATGAATATGTTTTCAGCATGTCTTCTGTTTGTCATTAAAACTATACTACCTTGAAAATTCTCTTTACCGATGTTTTGTCTGAATACGTTATACAGTGGAACCTCGATTATCAGGACTGATTGACGACGAAAATAGTCCGGATAAGGTCAAATCCGGATAATCGAAAAAATCATAATTGACAGGAAAGGTTTGTTCAGTATTAATCATTTTTATTTCTTTTGATTAATGAATAGCTTTGAAATAAAATTATTTTTTATTGAAAAATTGATTATCGATTTCTGCTTGAAGAAAGCTTTTATTTTCGATGCTGCGATTACTTTCAAGACATA
This sequence comes from Himalopsyche japonica, assembly GCA_028555115.1. Taxonomy (NCBI): domain Eukaryota; kingdom Metazoa; phylum Arthropoda; class Insecta; order Trichoptera; family Rhyacophilidae; genus Himalopsyche; species Himalopsyche japonica. The sequence continues at coordinate 2,275,041 of JAHFWJ010000526.1, read as the reverse complement.
TAAGTTGTCTTGAATCGCAGTCTTCCTGACAATCAAGCCACTTCATGGCGACATATAAGTCCTGAAAAATTTCAGAATGTGTAGGACCAATGTCTCCTACGTATCGAATTTTGACGATTACTGACCCATATTTTACACAAGACTTGTTGGAACAATTGCATAAAAAACATATGCAACGATCAAAATGTTAAGATTGTATTCAAACATGTTCGTAAACAGTGAACGCAATTTTAGCGAATTCGTAATATGATTGTTTGTTTTGACCAATCCAGACCGGATAATCTAGGCCCGAATAATCGAGTTTCTGCTGTATAATTCCAAAAATCATAGATTTCCGTGGATTATCATTTTTCAGTGTAGTACTTCACGTTATTGTTTTTTGGAACATGATTCACTAATTTTAACGCACAGTGTCCAATAATTTTTGATTTCTTGTGTCGTTTTTATGATGGTGACAACTGTCTGACGTGCAGTCTTGCCAAGGAATCACTAGGCGAGAGCTCCCGCTTCAGGGAAGCTTGGCGCTGAAGAATTCGAAAACTTGGACGACGTACTCCATGGCGTTCATGTAGTCGCGGAAAATCACCCAGTCTCGGAGGTTGCGGTACGAAGTGTCCAGGTTTCGGAATTCGTCAACCATTATGTCACGGGTGACATCAGCGCGACGCTCGACTCCGCGCTCAATCATAGCCACCTGATAAAGAAGAAAAAGGTTTCGTTAATATAAAATACAGCGTATTGTAATTTGTAAATGATTTATATTTCGTGGAATCACAAAATAAATTCTCATATTGTTTACGTATGTTATTAATTTTATAATGGATAATCACCTGTATTTCGCACAGCACTGCCCGAAGCTTGTACTCAGCCTTAGTAAACAAGTCTTTGAATTCTCCTGAATTAGAGCGCTGGTCACGAGCAACTTGTTCAAGTCCGACGGCAAACTTCTGAAGATTTTCATAAGTTTCCACCAATGTAGAGTCCAACTTGTTCTGCAAAAGAAAAATAAACGAAAATATTAATTAACGACATTCAAATATATATCTTGAACCTATAATATACCCATTTTTCTCAGTGAGAAATGGCTATTTTAAAATGCCGATGCCGTTTTGTGAGAGACACAATGTTAATCGAATAAATTGGGCGAGTTAATAAAATCATATTGAGAAACAGATAGAAATAAAACTATTTGCGATTAAAAGCAGTCAGATCTTATAGACGCCGTGGCAATGAAAAGATGAATACCAACTCCGCCCAACCATTATTAGGGAAGCAACTAAGTATACGAGATCGCGTGATCAAGAAGACATTCTCGATCGACGACTTAAAAGAAACACTAAAACGCTTGTAAACTCTTTACAAAGTTTTTCAAGAGTGCATGCACGATTATTATCATCATTTATAATGCGATTGCAAATTTTGAATAAAACACACGCCAGATCAATTTAACTTGGAAATAGTCACGGAGCGACGCGGGTCGCACAAATCAAAGAAGTTGCGCGCTTCGCCACGAGTCAATCGTTTATTCCGATATTGAGTTGGGCGCCCATTGCGTTTTTACAGTGATTTGACTGAAAGTATATAGTAAGACGGCACCAATTATAATATCATGCTCTCCTGATGCTCGGCACGCCATCGAATTATATTATGGTGGCCCAAGGTCGCGCTGAGGCGGGTCAAAGCCTTGCGCCCCACCGCCTCAGGCAAGGATCACCCTCCGTGTCCTCTGGTTTTTTTGTATTGAGAAAAGACAAATTACTTGTATATAGCTTTACAAAGGCCAACAATCTGAGTGATTCAACTGAGAGTTAGTTCACAATACGTCTGCTTAAAATTTATATGATTCCGCACTGAAAATATTTAATGTTTGATTTTATTATAGATGCTTACCTCAATTTTATTAAGATGATCATCTGCTACTTTATCTCCGAGGTCTTTAGGGATGGTTTCCTTGCTCGGTAACCAGTCGTAGCGAGTCTGCTTCCAAGAGTTCTGATGACCGCTGAAGTCAACGTTGAAAGTTTTTTGTACCTGCAAAAAATAAAATATATTAGGTTAGACATATATTATACAGTGAAATATAAATTTAATGTAGTAAAAAAACGTGAGTATATTTGACTGTTTATCCAGTAAGTAGTTATAGCATATTTTACTGCTTTCTATAAAATCAAGTAAGATATTTTTTAGAGGACATGAAACCGTTTTTAGAGATTATAAAATGAAAACGAATTAAATTAGTGGCATCTAGCGAGTAATTCTCAAAACAGCGATCGGTTCGCGGAATGACTAACGCATTTTCCTGGGAAAGCTTTGAAATGGACATGAACAATGTCTCCTAACTGTCGTACCCCTTGACGAAATTTTTTCCTTTCGCCGTTTTAATTGACTGATGCATTTGTCGTGATTCTAATCTAGCTTCTGGCGCCACCAACGATTGATGCGGCTACATGCAATAGGAATTTTCTATGAGACATCGAAATAAGGATGTCATATTTATTCCATTTGACTAATCGTCAACTAAACAGTTAGATAAGCGTCACTAAAACTCCGCAGAAAAACAGTTTTTCTAACACACAAAAACTAAGATAATATAAAAACTTGTTTGAACGTGAGCTAATAAAACGTTTTTATTAATATCCAATTCATATATTTAATTTAAAAAAAAAAATCTCGTTTTTTGTCACAGTAATAAAACTTTTTCAGTTGTATATAAATAAAAGCTTTTTGTGAATCAAAAAATAAAATAATTTTTATAGTGAAAAAATATTTTTCTTTGATCACACTAGAACATAGGTTTCCAAACTTTTTTGGGTGGCGACCCCTTTTCATAAAATCCATGTAACCTGCGACCCCCCATACAATCCAAAAGCTTACAAAGAAATATTTTTTTAGTTAACCGTATAAGTTGGCGACCCCCAGGTTGGGAACCTAGGCGCTATAGGCTTGTTGTAATTATTGATTAAGTGATAGCGGCTGACTAACGTACGAATTCATAATAACAATAATATTATGATCAATTTCCATGAATATTTTTTATTTCAAACAGCTTTGATAAATAATTAACATCCAAGAAGTTGCAGACAGTCAGAAAGTAAAATAGTATGACGGCCGTAGGCGTGAAGCACTTCTCGGAATATTCGACGTGATTCGTACTAAGCGGCCTCAATTTTGGGGAACGCGGTTACATAAAACATATTCCACTTTATAACACCAATAACATAATATCCATACTTATCATGCAATAAAAATAGCCTTTAGACATTGTGATCCCCAAAACATTAAGGATACATCCTTATTTACACATTATATTTGGATAGTCTCGTACCAAAATGAAACCTCAAAATTAATTACTTTGTTGAATATTAAATGAATAATTTATAATTGAGAATTTTTTGTTTATTTGGGTTAAGACAAAAAGTAATAGATTTATTAAAATTATTTTGTGTTCTTTTTAAGACTAAAATAAATGATGTTACGTAATGTTAGTCGTTTTATGCAATTTTAATTAAGCATAAAACGTAAATTAAAAAATAATGCTCAGAATTTTGTATTGCTATGGAACCTTCTTGAGAAAGTCGCGATAAATGTAGACTGATCCAAAAAATGTGGCGGTCATACGATATACAATTACTAAGAAAATATCGATTGCACATAGTTTAGTCACAGCGAAGCCCAGATGATGTCATAATACCGAATATCTGCCTGGAAAATCGGTTCAACGTAACAGAAGTAGAAATCGATTTTCTTTTGTATATGTTAATCTATACGTAAAAAATAAAGGTCAATGCGAAACGGGGAAAATTTTGAATGTGTACCAAAGTTCACGGCATTCCTGGCATTAATCAAAACATATAAACAATCAAGAAAAACGTTTTCTTTGCTTATCGTTAACTAATTCATGTTGAGAATTCTTTTCTAAATAACATACTTATATAATTTCACTCTTAAGAATAATTTTGATATTTGAAGATGCAGTGCAACAATATTGTCTATCTATTTGAGTGATTTTTGTATAGTATACATAGTTGTCTACTGAATCATTAATTCAATTATCGGTACTTAACAAAGTATCATATGATATTTAATTATTAACGTACCACCGGAACCGTTGTTCCGTGAATTTATCAGGGCGTTTGTTGATACAAGTAATTTTGTAATATAATGCATCGCACATTCCATCAGCTACGTAGAATCTTATCCTAAATAGATATTGTGGAATTTCTGGTGCCAAGCAGTCTGCATTGGCTAAGCAGATAAGAAATTTTTCTTAGAAATCGTCCGGAAAAGACACCGCGAGATACTATTACAGACACTCTACTCGAGTTTAATCACAAAGCTATTTATTGTATGCAGATGCAACGTAATAAATACCACACATTTTAAATGTCAGAATGCATGCAGATATTTTCCTTCATAGTAACATTATTTACTTGACTTTACTACGTATAAAAATAATTGAATGATGCTCTTCGTCGCATCTATAATAATTTAAAAATATAATGCATAATAAAAAATAAATAAAATATGAATGCCTTGATTGATATACAAGTGTCTAACAAAATAAATCTCTACAAATATTTCTACCTAATCAACATATTAAAAAAATAATACGGTAAATGCGATGATACTTATGATATCTACAAAATTTTATATAATAACAAACGAACACCTTTCAATATGTCGCAACATGCAAAAACAAGTGCATTATTATTTTGTTTCATAACGATGTGAATGAATGAACGCGAATCGTGTGTGGCGACGAGAGTTTGTTTCTCAAAACAAAGTGGCCGTGAGGAATTTTTACAGTCAGCAAAAGAATCGTTTGTCAAGTGCAGCTGTTCGCGATATCAAATGTCGTAAATTTATGATAACGAGCAAATAAATTAAACTCTTCTTCCCATGTCGATCTATTCTCAGTTCATAATTCACAATCGATGAATCTGATTTTAATTCTGTACTGATTATTTGAACACGTATAATATCATGAGCGGATGTGAATTTATTAATATACCGATTAGACAATTTTATACATTTCATCACCTGAAAAACTAAAAATACACTCGTGAAATGATAAAACAACATTATGCTTATCAGTTACAACAAGCAGTGGCCAAATTAAGACACACCAAACATTTTCATTCGACCACAAAGTTGTCGATTATGGTATTCGTTTACTTAAAAGTTCTTTGCAAATTTTCATTTTTGAAATAATAAGAATGTATTCTACTCCAGTTTTTCAAAAATAGTCGATCCGGCCGTTTTCTTAAAAAGTTTGGTTACCATTGGTTTAAACGATCGAAAGGTGAAATACTTTAAATTTATTCATACAAAAGATTATCAATCTCAATCATATCACATAGTACTGAGAATGAAATGCGTTCACTCATATGAATGAAATAAATACCGTGAGTAATAATTTATCGCAAGTCTCGGAGATAAGAAAAGTCTTCCGATCCCACCAGACAGTGCGTCGCCCATTAATATCGCTTCGAGAGAGAGTGGGACACCTCGGTTCGTTTTTATCTCGCTCAACGACCGGCAAATTCATAAACACGTGCATTTAAATATTTCGCTAAGTGCACTCTTATCGGTAAAGGATTATGATCACTCCGAGCACAGTCTATATGGGCTCATATTCTCAATGCGAATAATTTTTTCTAAGAACAACAGCGAGATACGTGAGAAACACTGCAACTTAGTCTAAAAGCAAGCTGATATCTGTTTCGTTGAATGAATTTGAATGCAATGAAATGATGTCTCAATTTTCACGTAAAATTTATCTTCACCACGCGATGGATAAATCGTTGCTCGTATGTCGTCAATTCAACAAAATAGGTATTGAAATTAACAATATTACCGATTATTCTTTTCGTTTCAATGTATTGCAATTGACATTGTCTTCAACGTTTCGTTTGTATTATTTCCTCGCAAGCAACATGGTGCAGGAATATAAAACACAGTAATTGCCAATTTCGCATTTCTAAACAATGCACTGGGGAAACAATTAACTGCCCACGTAGGCAAATTGAACTCGTCGGGTGTTTTTCAGAGACGTATTATCGTCGTGGATGCGTCACCTTGCGGTGTACCACAGAGCACCACTTAATCCTGAGATGATCACTCGCTGGCTGAATAATTCATTTGGGCACCGTGGACCCGCCATACTGGAAATCCCCACGTGAGTTCATCAAACTAACTATGAAAGAGCTACATTGGGAATAACGCGTCTCGGCCCCAAAATTTTCACACTGGAAAATTCATATCCGATCACCGTTTTGTTTTGCATTGTATCACCGCTCAATGATCATTTTATTAACCGCGTACGTGATAATACTTTTTTTATTTAACGGTGCGATATATCACTTCAACAGTACTACATTTGGAGAATAAATACGAAGAAAGAACGCTATACCATTGATTTTTGAATTTCTATAAAACTCTAAATTTTACCTAATTCTAACGCCAGAGTTTACGAATATATTAATTTTTTGATATATTTTAATGCAATATAATTGGAATATTACAATGTGGACATATTTTTTGTCAGTAAGATCCTCTTAGGGACAGCACTGCTTTCTTTGAAGCATTCACTAGAAGCGTCTTACAAGGATTCAATCTCTAAATGTCATTGTTTTAGGACGGTAGATCCGGGCGAGCTAGTCGAAAGGACGCGTTCCTTACATCCTTCGCTACGCGGATAGGAAGCTCATTATCTCATCGGATATCTTGGCGTCCGCGGTACGTGAGCAGATGTAATTGAAACGTCTCGGCCACAACATGAATGGAAATTAATTAACCGGCGCGAACAACAAACTAATACCACGGCAGGTATGTGGACATTTCAGAGGCGATAGGTGAAGGGACACAGTCCGAAAATTCCGTCACATATGCGCGCTAATGTGACAGGCGAATCGAGTACTCCTATGAGCAAACACTGTACACACAGGTGAATGAGTACGTAATGTATATGCGCATACAAGTATATTATCGGAAGAAGCAGCTATACTCAATCTATACGTGAATTAAGAATAAACGTGTGGCTACAAACTGTAAAATACAATTATTTAAGGCACTTTCAAACAAACTTTGTATTTTTTTTCACGCTAAGACTTGAGTTTTAACGTGAATATAACATATTCTTTGTATTTATTAGCTTTAATTTTAATTATTTTTCTGTCTCAAAGATTAACTAGTCACGCATATTACTTGAGTAACCTAGTACTCAATGATAATATACCCATAACATACATATATAAATATTATACAATTCGATTGAGTAATTTTAGAGGTAAATTATAATTATAATTAAATGCCTTTCTCTTTGAATCGTTTACAAATTGGACAGTGAAGCGTTAATATATATATATGATTTATATCTAAGCATTTATTAAAATGTTTTAATTTATAAAAATAAACGGTGTAAGTTTGGAGCTCTTTTGGCAGACGGTGGCGGGGCCACGTGGACGTACGCTATCTGAATCGGTAATGAGCGGCGAGAGGAAGTTAGTTCGATAGAAGCAACATGCGACTCGCGATGCACCCTTACCAACGCCAATATCCACAGCGCAAGTGCATCGAGCACTCATATGCATTTTGCATCCATATCTGCCAAATCTACAAGATTCCCGTCGACTATTCAACAACAGCATTGCATTTTGTCAGTCTCGCGAAAGAGAAGAAGCTATTACATTTTATCATATTATTTTCGTTTGAAGGCTACAGTTTATTTCACAAAGTTTTTAAATTAATAAATAATATAAAAAATCATCAGTTAATTTATATATTTATCACAAAAAAGCCTGAACAAAATGTATTCTCCTATCTGATTGAATACCTAAATCACCTTACAGTATTTTCAAATATAAAGAGATTAACTTATTTCGAATTATTGTTGCACCTGTTCTGCCTGATTTATCAATAATTTCAGGAAAGAAGAGTGCCAGCCTAATCATGGTATCGCATCGGACGGGCGTACCTATAATATTTACTATCAACTCGCTTTGGCCCATTTCCGCCTTACAACCGGTAGAAAAATCCGGTCTAACTCTTTTTGGGTGCTCGCTACCATACGAATAATAGAAAATATATACGGCGATAACAATAATAAATCTACGACAGAATGCGTCGGTTATAATTTATTAGGAAATCAAACTGTGGCCACCCGTACTGAAAATGATAAAAAAAAATATGTAACCATACTATCCTCTCAGCATTTTTTACATATAAAAATAGTACTCTGCGTCGTTCAAAGTCGTTGTAAAACGACATCCGGCAATATTAATAAACCACAAAATATATAATACTTTCCCTATCTCAATTCAAAACTTGGCCAGTCAGGTTGCAAGTCCGGCATCAAATCTAAAGATAATTGTACTGGTGTCGTTGTATAATACCTCGATATTCCAAGCGTTGTAAGAAATACTGATAATGCCAATCAATTTATTTCAATTCAGATAGTATTAATGACTATATCGGCAGTATATGGCAGGTGTCTTGGAGACATATCGCAAATCATCTGAATTATACGTGCGTTGTTATGATTCTCGCAATAATAATATTGCTTATGTGCTATTGAGTTTCGTTGAGTCATATTCCGAGTATGAATGATACAGACGCCCGCTCTGCGATCATTCAAGGCTCTCAGGTGAGTCGAGTCAGTTGGCCACCGGCACGGGATTCCCTATTGCACAACGACCGCAGAGGTGCGACGCCGGTCCGAGAATACTGATTGGCGAAATTCGGCCGAAACTACTCGCGATCTACGCTCGGATATAGAAAGGCGGATTTCGACAATTGATCTCTAAAAAAACACGCTAGATACGTCAACTACAATTCTGATAATTACGATCCGATTAAGTAACAATTATTTATTGCAAATTGTCGTCACAACTGTCGTGCAGCTAGCTACCTGACGTTCGACATGTACTCAATAATTTGAGTTACAATTGAACTCCATTTAAACTAATACTTCTACGGAAAGTAACTTGGTTTTTTTTTAGTATTATATCCAAAGTCTTATGTCATTCGAGAAAGATTAGTTTTAACAAACATAAAGGAACGTAAGAAATGATCTATAAACGCAGATGATACATTGAATTGATTGAATGACTGAAATGATTTTTGGTTGGGAGGCGTTGCCGCGGATCGATAGCCGCTTGCGGTTGTAACAGTAACGCAATAATTAACGGAAAGGAAGCGACCTCCTTGACCGGATGCACCTCACCGCGCCAAACCTCCTCCGCACCAGACGAGGACGCACAATCGATCGGGTCCCGCGAAAAAACGAGAAAGGAATATACAATATCGATAGTATTGGAGATTCGTGCAAATGAAAGCCGCAATATTTTATTCAGCCGGTGGCCTGGAGCGTCTGGACACCAGCTTTCAGAGAGGATCCCGAGACGGCGGGGAAGAAGGGAGAAACGCGTAAAATATTGCGTGAATGAGTGAATAATTTATGAATGAACTGGAAGCGAGTAAAAATTACACAGTCAAATACCGCACGTCAGGATTGAAAGTGACAATTCAGCGCATGAATAACCTACTTAATGATGCAAACTCTTTAAAACTTAATAATCACTTACATAAGCATCCTTATAACTGTCAGCATCGGATAGGGCGTTCTTTGCTTGAAGTACAATTTGGTTTAGTAGTTCTTGATCGCTGACATATGGCATTTCAACATCCTGAAACAAAAGTTAACACTAATCAAACACACCGTTTTGTATTCCAAAGGTAAAATAAAATATTGCAAGCATAAATATTAGTAGAAGACATATATAGATAGTAGTGGTTCAAAAAATATAATTGATAAACGAGCTATCTGACAATAGAAAATTGTTCAATTACCTGTGGCATTACTTCTTGGTTAGCTCCCATTCCGCAAGGGTTAATCCATTTTGGCTGGTCTGTTTCGCGAGAAAGTGAGGATGCGGACGCCGACGCAGGACTTGGCGGACGAGCTGGTGCAGCCCTCGTACAAGTCTGCTGCATCATGGTGAATAGGCAAATCCACACGACGACTTCGCTGAATTCTGAAGAGAAATAAAATAAAAATATGAGCATGCTTTAAAACACAATGAAAAAGAATAAAAATTCACTCATCAATAGGCTTATTAAAAAAAACATGTTCTTGTATCGTATGTACTCATCATATATTTTTTTCATTTTGACCAAACACTGATAAGCTATGAATCATAACATAAATATTAAAATTTTAATTGTTAAAACTTTGTACGATTCCACATGTTTCGTCGCTAACGACACGGGTTTCGCCGTTTGACGTCTTCAAGCATTATATCACACGAATGCAACAGAGTTGACGAAAGGCGAAAACGGCGTCGTTAATAACGAAATATGTGAAACCGTTTCAACAATTTAAATGTGATATTGAAATTCCATCAAGCACCTCAATTCGATATCATAAATATTTATAATGATGCTTTTTTTTCAGAGAGAAGAATCTTAAAATCCAACCACTCAACTAGCGCACAGTGTTCATTATAATTATAATTGATTTAATATTTTAATAAGACAATTTTCAGTGGCCAAACGATTACATTACTTCAGATTTGTCAATCGGTAGTCGTGCCGACACGGCTGCGCTATAAACATACAGTGATCCATCTTGGAGGGTAAAAAAAAATGCTACGAGCTGTGATAGACATGTCAGTTACTAAACGGTGTTTCTTTCTCAAACGATAATAAATTTTATTGACCCACAAACATTCAGAGCAGGCTACACAAAATGGTTCACACTTTTTAACCAGTGACGAATATTTTATTGTGTGATAATTTGCCCCACAGTGTTTCGAACTGAACCTTCCATTCATACCATTTCTAAAATGATAAAACAAATGTCTAGGCGCATATTGTTGCATATTGTTTCATCAACTCACAACAATGAAACATGATTTTGGCAAAGTCAGGCTAAAAATAATATTTTAAAACAGTAAGTCTGCCAACCACAACAGGATAATATAGTCTTGTCGTGTATTGCATATTAATTATATTTCATATAAATATATTTAAAAAAAAATATATGAGCGTCTGACCTTGGATAGAGAAAAAACCCATTTCAAAAGTAGCATTGAGTATCTGCTTTTACTGCCCATCATTAATTCATTGCTAACCGAAGTCATATTAAAATTAGGGAATGTTTTAAATGATTTTATACAGTCCAACACAGGATCGTTCAAGATGATAAACCAATTTTAATTAGAGTGACAAATAACATTGCCATGAGGCAACCCCTAAGGGTTAAAAATTCTTTAGATAATCGATCGCACGGGAAGCCACCTTTGGGTGTGATAGTTAACATTCTTGATACAATTTTAATGGTCCTTCAAATTATAAAGAGATTTACATATTTTAAGACTAATTTAACAAAAAAAAAACAATGAAAAAGGACTGAATAAATTTTATCAACTTATGTATATGAATTTCTTAATTTTGCACAATATGTAATTTGAATAGAAGACAAAATGTTATATAAAAATGAAATAAGGTTGACTTTTGAATCAATTGTTATGCTTATGTAAAAATTATAGTCATCAAAAGATTGTGTGCTCAATCAATGATTGAACAATGATATTTTGCAAAAATGATTTTGTTTCATTGTCTTCGATTTTCGTTCAAAACAATTCTGAGGTCAAGTGCTATAACTGTCACGTCAGATGAAAAATGAAATTTTGCGGTATAAAAAAAAAAATTTCAGCGTGAAAGTTTTACTCGTTTTAAACTTATGATTGATTTATTATTATATTTTATTAAATTTTATTTATTATATAATTTATTATATTTTATCATATTTATATGTCTAAGAAAAAAGCAAAAAAAGGGGATCAATACGTTTGTTGAAACCGAGTCGCGTTGTCAAATACGCTTGCTTAAGCTCAGCGACATCGTCGAAAAAGATCACAAAGACCTCCTACGCGATGATGCAGAGGTCCGAAACGACAAAGCGTCACCTCGGCGGGAAGCAGAACCGCCAGTCGATAATAAAAATAATAACATCATGAGGAATAAAAAATAAAATGCGCGCCGTGTGGCTCCTTTTCACTCAAAACACTGTCGGGCGATTCTACCCGAGAGATTCTAACGAGAATTGTCGCATCAAAACCAGGAACTAGAAAGAGATGGGCTAGCCGATGTCGAAACACATAAAAACATCCCGCTTCAGTGACGGCGAAATTACATGCACAAAAATTCTTAATTAAGAATTAAAAACCTCCTGAGAATAATTGATTAAATTCTATCAATTTTATCTAACATTTACAAAAGATTTAGCATACAATAAAATCATTGCATTCAAATTGGTTGTATAGTAAAATGTATTTATTTTTCAAGGCATATAACAAAATAATACATTACTGATTATATTTCGTAAACACATCATTAAACTCTTTCCTTTAATTAAGAAAAATAAAGTATAATTTAAAAGTTTTTTTTTTTAATATTTAAATTAATTTTGTCACGTGTGGGCATCACCGCCCCTGTTCAGATGTGCTCTAGAACAAAAAGAGTTTAAAAACCGGCGTAAACTAATAAGGTCTGGGTCGTAAATGTTGAGTGCCCATAATGGGATTTAGTAACGCGGCGAGTGGAAAAAGGACTATCAATCGACAGTGAGGAAAAATTTGTATCAGCCGCCGTAACTGTATCGCTGCATGATTAATTTTACGAGGTGGAACAGTAAGCCGGCACCGACCTACCCGCTCGCAAATCAATTTGCCACCAGTACTTCGGACAGCGTTTTAAAAAATATGTAAGAACGTCATGAAACAACACTCCTCACAGATTATCACGATGTCATTATTTTCCTCGGTGTTATGACTACTATAAAAAAAGAGATCGAATTATAAAAATGTTCAATATATTTTTTTTTGTTTTTAACAAGGATAAATGATATTAAAAATCATTGAAGGTAGTCAATTTTATTACTGAATGTTATCTTCAGAATAATTGTGCAAAAAAAACGTTCAATTAAATTTTTATAAAATATTAATCAATTATATTATATAATATATAAATAGATTTGTTATCAATGGTTATTATTCATATTGCATCCAACTTGTTAACCAGATGTCTGCGTCTGCTTAAAATATCGTATTACGATTATCGTACTTTGTTATGTTTTATTAATAATTATGTATATCTTAAGAAGTCGTGTATTTTACGATCGATACAACATTACAATTTGCATATATTAATTATTGCGTTATTCTAATGTTGTGAAAATTGCTAAAGAACGGTGATGCACATACATGTTAATAAATACGGCCAGGTTTATGAGCTCCCATGATTTTATGTGACGTTATTAAGTTAGTAAGTTATCATTATTTGACGTATAATAAGCAAAACTGGAAGTCTCAACGAGGTCATTTCCACATTTTTCTATCCATATAAATACCGAGCGGCAACGCACACCATCCTATTTGTTATTATTAAAATAAATATTTTTGCACGGTGTTTGTTGCGCGGCAAAAAATAGGTCTGCGATAAAATTGATTGACACTTTTACAAATCAAAGTAGACTTTTATTTTATAAGCGGCAAATATGCTGTAATTATACTTAATGGCGCGCAAAGAGACTGCGAGATGGCACTTTTAATGTTTATGGAGGAAATCTCATCGCCGGAGTGCCTTATTTTTTATCACAACTTCTGCGGAAAACGTGGCCAGCGATAATTGCGGCGGAATTGAAAGTATTTAGATAATAGCGACACGGGACTATTACAAACGTTTTGTGCGGCCCTTTTTCTGTATGAATAAAACTATCAGGTGACTATTATTATTTAAAGGAATAAAACACGACATTTTATAGCGTTACAAAAACATAAAATCAAAGCTGCTTGTCCTGTTTCATTAATAAAAGTAGCCACATTTCATTCATTAAGCACTTATAAGAATCCCATACAATAACAAAACAGCATCAAAATTTAATTAAAAAACAAAGGACTGTAAAGATATTACAAAAATACACCGATATTCATTTGAAAAAATCGTGGTTTTTATAAAAAAAATATTATGTCATGCATATTAGCATTTGTCGTTCATAAAGAACTCACCGCCCAATATAATTGTGACCTACCTCAACGTAACTGAGCGTCGATTATCGAAAAGTATGCACAGATGATCTATACACCCGATCAAACATACATGCATGATATGACCATATGATTGAGACGATAAATAAGCTAAGGAAAAATACACGATTGCTAGCTGTGAATGGAATTTTACTTTATAACTGTAGATTGTATAATATAAAAACCAAAACAAACACATGTCTCAATAACCGGTTTCGTCATTAAGATGACGTCATCTGTCCATTCGATCCTGATACAAATTAATTAGAAATATTCAGGTTCGCTTTACAAGTCTAAACATGTCACAAAATGTGTATAACTCAATCGGAAATTGTAATAATAAATATATTATTGAACTAACATAAATGACTATTTTTTTTCGCAATCCTTGTACATTGAATTGTTTTTGAAGACGTAATATGGGTATGTAACAATGGTCAGTATGAGTTGCACCGTATTATTAAAATAATGATAAACTTTAATTGCCGATTTCAATGTACGTGAGAGACTTCGGTAAAGAAGTCAATCAACTTTACAGCAGTGTTTATAACCAAAGCAAGTGAGCAGGTACATTATTTCTTTTAGGACAGCAAGTGCATTAAGATTATTATGTTTGAAGTATTTAATAAGTATGCGAGTTGTATATAAAATGATTATAAATATTTATAGACATTTCTGCACGGTAAAATAACGAATATATATAAAAAGTTACATAATACATTAGGAGTACCATAAAAAAAATATATGCTTAATTTGTTAAAAAAACATTTTTTGACAGTGTAATTTTAATAATTTGTGTACGTGAAACCAAGTATGGTAAAAAAATTCTGAAAAAAACCACCATTACACTATATTGTATGCACAAAAAATATTTTGGACTAAATTCGTACTAAAATTATTGCAATGTCTGCCTCCTGAAATCATTTCAAATCGCGAGCGTGAGAATCAAACAAGAAGCACAAATTATTTCTCCCAAGTTTTGACGCGGCTTTATAACTACAATAGATAGTATTTTCTAGGCGGTAACATTACTTGATCGAAGACGCGATAATGTGCGCAAAAAATACCCCCGTCTGCTTGGAATTGTCGCAATGTCCCCGAGCAGGAGGTATTCCGACAATGTCCCGGACGCGACGAGAAGGCACCACCGTGCACTGCCCCACTAGACCGCCCGCCGCGGTCCTCCGAGAGGTGCAAGAAAAAAGTCTACGCGATAAAGGTCACCGGATGATGAAAAACTCACGCACTTAGAGGCCAATTAGATATTTAAACTGCGATGAGATTATAGCAACGCACCAATACGTTTTGCTGTCAGAAACATTTTAAATGATTTTTTACTCATTCCATAATTCTACATATTTAGATCAATTATATAATATATTATTTTACTATCGTATTACAATAATGTTAATCGTTATAAGGGTTGAATGGTCAAAATTTCATAAAATGCAGCGATTATTTTATATAATTTTTTCACTCAAATAACGTTTTTGCGTTTAAAATATTTATAATTTTAATAAGTACATTATAAATACGCCAAGAGATTATTCGTGAAAAACGATCATTGCTAACTTCACCGTGCGTTGATATCTCTTCGGTTACATCATAAGTCCGCTGAGTCAGTAAAAATGAAATAACGCTACATTTGTCGCACGATATTGTAATGCAATTCTTTTTCCTAAAACGTGATTTTAACACAAATATTAATTTGAATCTTTCGGTTTGCGCTCAAAAGTTCGACTTTAATAATGGATAAATGGCATCAATAATGCTTAAAAATATTTATACGTGCACTTGGAAACTTTTCGATAATCTTGAGTAATATTAAAACCAAAATATTTTAATCTATTCTGAAATAAGTTTTATATTGTTTTCAATATAAACTAACTAAAATTTTAATTTTTGATTTATTTGAGAAAAAAGAAGCAATATCACCCGACATAATTTTTATTTCTCTGAAGTATATAGATTATTTTTAATTTTGCGAGTGACCTTTCAAACTGTTATATTCTTGTACTTGTTGTTGTCAGAACAGTCAATAATCACATAGTATTTTTCATATTATCAAATGTCAAAAGATGACGCCGAAGCTGTGGACCAACATCAATTGACTACGTCACAGTGACGCTATTTGTAGTTTATTTGAAAAAGCAATGAAAATAGTCATTTACAAAATTGATTTCAATAATTTTTTTATGAAACGAGAGGCTTTCGTCAAAATTAGTGACGGCGCTGTCTATTTGGGACGATTATTACACTATCGAAAAATTCGTTCCGATACAAAATCAAGTTTTTCCACTAAAAATAACTAATTCATTAGGTATTACCTACAACCTACTCAGAATCTTAAAATAAAAACTGCGTGATTCAACCATACAGAAAGATGACAAATTTTATAGCGCTGTACACATTTTTTTTCTCAATCAAAATACAACCAGCATTGTTAGATGTAACTGTTATCACGCATTTAACCGGGGAACCGACTTACCGATTTCATTAAATAATAAATGACGTTTTACATGACTGGTAAAGTTCAATTATAATGAAGTTATGCAATGAGTAGTGAAATAATAACAATTGACAATATTATGACATTTAAGAATGCTGATATCTACACGTAGGTACTTCTTCATCTAGCAATTGCAATATCTTTCATATGTACGATGTCTATAACGTAAATGTAAAGTTTAGTGGATTTTATTGGTTTTTCAATAAATCACAATTTAATAGAGCATTAATATAGTTGATATAATTTGTTGAATGTTTTTTACTTACTTGGACTAAAATTTCTTAATCTTCTATGTATGGAGCTTCTGCATGGCTTTTTTGATAACAATACTGACTTTAAACTATGATTGACTATGCTATCATCACTCGGCAACAATGAGGCGTTTTGGGAACAATGTCTTTTCGAATCATTAGATAATTGTGTGTTTCCCGATTTTCTATTTTCCGAATCGAATATAAAATCGAATCGAAGAGGCCCGCTTTGCAATGTCCTATCACAGACGGAAGTCCTCTGCCTCGCCTCACGAGTCTTTTCAGTTAGGTGGGTATCTTTGGCAAATGATTGCAGCCTCATGGCTACTTGACCAAAATCTCTTTTGGTTTCGCTCCTCGCTTTCGCTGTGGTGAGGGCAGTGCGCTGCTCCCTGCACAGCATGCCGGGGATGTGATCAAACTCGCACCCCAGGCAGGCTTCCGTGACGGGAGGGTCGCCAATGTACACCGAACAGCCCATCATAGAAATTTTTAGAATGAATTTTTACAAAACTACAAAAAAGGGTCACTTGGCCGCGTTGCACAAATCTGCAGTTATGCAGGTAAACTTTGAACGTAGATACGTACGTTTTTTTTTTACAAAAAAGTTTGATCACATGCACATAAAAAGTTCGTAGTTATTATATATGAGAATATAATTATCACTTTATCACACGAATCATAAAAATATATATTTTATCGATATTGGAACGTTCACTCTCAAAACAACGTAAAACGTATCGGATTTTTTTTATACGTTTGTTGAAAAAATAATATCGGTATTGTTATAGAAAATAGATATATTCGCACACGCCGAAAATATGACCGTGTCTTCTGTCAAATGCGATTGTAAATTCTCGGAGGGATACTTGTTGCCCGCGCTAAGTCGGGTGGCCGACTGAACTGAGAAGAGTGGCGTCCCGCGGGCATATAGCTCGCGCCCCGCCCCCTCCGGCCCCGCGCTCGCCGCCACGTGCCCGGTGACGAATCGGTGAGGGGGAATTCGAGAATGTGGCCAATCACTGCGGTCGATCCGCCCGTTGCCTTTGATGCTCTGCAAATGTTGATGGCGGTCGAAGACGCTGCGCTGGGCGACAACGACGCCGACCCGCGAGATAAAAGTCAGTCGGCGTCGCTAGGAAGGCTTCAGACTCTTCTACTTTTAGACGTCGATTGGAAAAGTGCATTGTTACGTGGTCGTTGCATCAGATGCAATGTCTGATATACTTTTTTTTGTACTGACACGAACATTAAAATATAATTAATAATTTTTTCACAATATCAACTATCGTAAGTACAAAAACACTAGAGCTCGATTTTTTCAGTAAAACAGCATTAAAATTTAGCTTTTACATAAACATACTAAATTTTACATATGAGAAGAAATTAAAATTTGCTTAACATAAGATTATTGAAATCCAATTCTATTGTGATCATTTTAGTGAAACTACTAACTTCAAAAAATTTATAATCATACAAATATAAATTATTGTACATTAATATGACGTTAATCTTACGACTTTCAATAGATTTACCCGTCGCAAATAAAAAACCATACAACATCAAAATTAAGGTGCGAAAATGTAAAGAAAGGTCAGTACATATTGTTTATTGTATGTAAAAAGACGATTTTGACATTACACAGCCAATGTTTTATTATTGATTTTTGAATATAAGAATTTATTTTTTGTACATCGATTATTTTCCCACGAATTCCTTGACAATTTCATATTATATCTTATTAGTGTAGTAACAATATCTCCAAGTTTTGTGTGATCAATCGTTCAATAAACCAAGCTTGGTGGTGGCATACAAATATGATGTTTGCCATTTCAATGCCGAATCACATAATTGTTTTTTAGACATCGAGTGATTCGAAAAATAGTTGATTAATATTGGTATAGTAACAAAAATCGAATATTATCAAACTTTGTAGGTGTGATTAATAAAATACGTTTAAAGAATATTTCATATTTCACATTTTTCTAGTACCGTACGTGACTTAACAAATAGTCTTTTAGTTGATATGTAGTATATGATAACTACAAATAAAAATTATCTCAAACTTATTAACAACGAAATTTTCATTGGTTGACATAATGCAAGAATCATTCGATCTTTAATGCTACCCGATTGCAAATCTTGCCACTCTTAATTAAACCGCCTTATATTTTTAAAAAAATAGCGTCCGTTTGCCGCTTAGAATTTTGAGAAAATTAAATATTATTGGTAAATTTACAATTTTATATAGGGATTAGTAAGAATCTAAAAATAAAGCTACACACCGTATCCTGATGAAGAATTAATGATACCTAACTCTATAATGACTGATGTCATAACAATCAATCGAGTGAACTCACGTATCGACAGAGAGCAATCTTAAAAAAACATATTTATCCATTTTTCCTGACCTACGAATAGTTAAAAAAAGTAAGTGCCCATTTAAATAACATGCGAATTGCTATTTCGATATTATTTAATGTTCCTCACCTACTGACTATACTGACATCCTCCAAAGCAATCATTATCAAAAATCCATAATTCAATTTTACTTCTAACGCGTGATTCAAAAAGTTATCGATAACTTATTAACATACGTATTATTTGTATTTTTTTCTACGTCGGTTAAAAATCAACATTTGCTTATATTAATATGGTGTTTACTCTATACGCGAATTTATCGTTTGGCGCTTAGTCACACTACAAGATAATTTAAATATACATAAAATACGCACTCTGCTAAAATAGCTTAATCAGGCACATCATGCTATTGAAATGAATTATTAATTAACATCACAGTAGTTATTTTTAAAGTGAATAATAGTTAAACAGCAAATTTTATCAATCAGGTAGATCTGGGTTTAAATAGCATGTGTTGTCTATTCTCGATTTAATCTTGACTCGAGTGACTTTTCCCATTATGAAATATTTTTTTTATTGACTGATAACTGTAATGTCGAATATAAACATAAACGTATAATAATAAATAATAGATGAGATGATAATACACTATCACGATTTTATTATTTCATTGAGAAATTAACTATCGCATAAATATATATATATTATTTTAATAATATTAAAAATGTAATATGTCATATAGTGGCAGTATTTTTTTAGAGCTTAAAGTGCTTCTATAAGTATTTAGTGAAACAATGAAATTGTAATCGAAATCAATACACCACTAAAATGTCTGTTAAATTTACAGGTTCTTTTTCATAATACAGAATAAGCAAAGTGAAAGTGTCATTCGTACCGTTAGTTTGATAAATTTAAACATCATACCCTAGTAATATTCTGTTAGTATGAGGGATAAAAATAACTTTTCGGGTGCTGTCCAATAAAGTTTTATGGCTCTCAAGATAGCAGATATTATCGTCGACCTTGTTCGCTTTTTTTCATGTTTTATTTTGTACTTGAATTCAACAATTTTACGCCCGTTTAGAAGATATACTTTTTATTGTTTGGAAACTTATTTGTATTATTATCTCACTTTAAAACAGGGCTGGAGCTTTGTTATTCTTTTATACCGTTTAAATGTCAAAAACCAATAGGTTTCGTTATAATATAATCGTACTTGTTAATAATTAGTTGTCACCTTAAATGCACTAAAATAAAAAAAATACTATTACTATTCTTAGAATCACATTTAACATCTTTCCGAAATTATGTTAAAAGCAATATTTTTTTTTCAAGAATTTTATCAAGATGCCAAGAATAAATCTTAGGATGCGGACCTTAATCGCGGATCTTAGGATGCGGATAAAATATTTTTGCTAGATAAGCCTCTAATTTAAATTAGACGTATAACATATTAACATCGAATCTACAATACACAGATGAAATTTATATTGATGGAAGTTATTATGATTTAATAAAATATTATATTTACATATTTTAAAGAGACATCCTCCCCAAATGCCAGAAGTGAAATCTTTACTGTTTTATGACTAACACCCTCGTCCAAAGAGACTACCGTTGGTGGCGTTTTTTTTTATTAAGTCGTTGAAGAGCAACTCTGCGCTTGAATATTTGGTTCACTTTTATGTCTTTATTACACCTCATGCTCCGTATTCAATGCTTCTCTTCTGCTTTTGTTTTATAAACACTATTCAAAAAAAAAATGTCATTGTTACATGCCGCTCGCACAATTGTTTGCCGAATCTTTAGTCTACCTTTGTCACATTCTATTCGAAAATAAAGGCAGTGTTGTAAGTGTTCCGATTGATGGAATTATGGTGACGAATTGTTTTATTGCTAGACACGCTCCATGAAGTAAAATATGCAAGTATTTTTCGAGTATATTTTTTGAATGGGTTCTCTAATTTATCAAATCATTTTCTATACTTTTGAATGAGTTAAGTTAACTTGTTTCATTTGCACAATAGTAACGTTAACAATATTCAGAAAAATAGATTATTTTTTGAAATTAATCGAATAACATACTTCTGTACAAGAATGTAGAACATTAAATTATTCTGTAGTAAATTAATATTAGTTAACTAGTGTATGACAAAATGCGTCTTTAAGCACTTTTATGACATGGGTAAACAGTTTCATAGAGAAGCGGAAAACGTACATAAACTCATTATGAATACATATATATATGTTAAGTAAAATTGGCTGTGAGCTAAATTAAAAACTCAATAAATATTTACGGCATCCACTTAAAGTACTTCATTTTGACGTCTTGGAATAGGTGGGTATTAATTTTACTTTCCAAGATTTACGATGATCGGCATTGGTAAACCGCTTACCTAAAGTATATTTCATCCGATCAATTAACTTTAATCCCAATATTCTACAAAAAGCAAAAACGTTCCTTATAATCCTAATATAAGTGGAAATCAAACAAGCCGCATGTTTGATTCGTGTAATCACACTACCTGTAAACAATAATTGATTTTATTAATGCTCATAACTTTTTGTTAAATTCTCCTGATATATTCCCTCACTAAAGCTATATTGGAAAGTATCTGTATAATGACTACCAAGTTATTTTACACAAAACCAACAGACACTTGTGAAAATCATAATTGTAAAATATGCTACTGTTTTTTTCCATAATTTAATAAAATTTTAATTCTTATGTCCATTATTATCTTCTTTACTTCTAATTGTTCCAAATTTTAAACATTATTCATAAATCACTGAAATCATCGTTCACCGAATTTTAATAAGGAGTATTGAAAAAAGGTTATAATAAAGTTTAATCATCAATCAATATAAAATAAATTTATCGCAATTGGACCATTTCTGAATTATGATTATCTGAATCTTTCGTTGTATGTCCCATTCTTCTCTTAGTTCAAATAATATAAATTTGTTTTGTATTGTTTCACGTATAAAATTAAATTTGTAGCTGAAAATTGAAGAACATACTAAAATATTTATTTTCATTGATACGATTCACAAAAGATCAAGTTAAGTAATTATTTTAAAGAAAAAAACAGTTCTATATTATTGAAATTTTTTTATAAACGAACTTCACGGTTTTTTTAGCATAATTTTATACCAAAAAGTTCTTCCTTATTGAACATATAACCTTTTAAATTGTTGGAAACGAATTATTCCTGAAGAAATTCTTTTAATATGCCAATGCCGTTCGTAATAGATTATCTATTTCGCCTTATTTCTTATTAACCGCAAACAAGCGCATTCTGCGGAAGGTAAAATGTTCATGAAACTTAATTGTCAGCGCAAAGGTAAAACCAAAACCTAGAGCGTCACGCTGTTACACCTTTTCATCCGTCAGTCGCGCCGGGAGATTTCCGCGCGCAATAATTCCGCGATAGTTCCCTCCACTTCACGGCGATTGTTCCATCCGGCGATCGGCAGGTCGGTGGCGTTGACTCACGCGCTACGAGGCGGGCGCGGCGCTACGGTGACGTCAGCTATAGCGTATATTTCGAGTTTCCCGGAAAACAGTCCGGCGGTGGAGCGTACGGGAAAGATTGAGGTATAGACTTACGAAAGTTTTTCCGCCACTCGAACTATACACCTGTTCTATCTCCTAAATCATAAATTATATGAACATATTAACTTTTTTACATTTATTCACATATATTATATGTGGCCATATAGACGACCATGGTGGCTGTTTCCGACTTCGTACTTGATCTCGCGAGAAATGACTGTTGCATACTTAATTCTTGTACTTTTACTTTCCGTTATTCAGTGCCAAGTGGATAATTATTCTCATATAGTTTATGGACTGTTCTAAAATGAGCTTTTCTTTTAAACCAATTTGATGATTATTTCTATATATTTAATTATGTAAAAAAAAACTTATATGATATTGAAAAAATACATTTAATAAGTCTAGAAACGAAAACACAACCTAAAACTTTGATGACAATAATTGTTACATCAACAAAAAATATAAATAATAGTAAAATTCACATGTACAACAGTAATATGTGTAACGGTGGTGTGTTAATTAAGAATAAATAGTACACTATTTTACCACCTAATAATAATTCAGCTCGTAATATGTTTATATAAAAATTTTCATGTTGAAAAAAAGTTTCCATAGAGAACCAATGTTTACCATCAATAAGCCGCACCACCTGATTTTGAAACAATCGCATTAAAAAGTTCACGTGCTCGCATTAGAACTTCTAGAAAGATTTTCTATTTCCCTTCGCGTGAGATTCATTGACGGGAAATTCTAGAGGCATATTTTAGCCGGAAACAATATGACGACAGGTGGGCGAGCCGACACCGTCAAACTCTACAACTATTCAAACAATTGTTGGTATTTCAATTGTTTTTCTAGGAATTATACCTCCTCAATTCAAATGAAAATCGATAATGACAAAATGTATCGACGATTATATTGACTTTATCGCTTTCTTGTGTGCAAAAAAAACTTTAAGCGATTGCAATAATACAATGAATCAACCTGTGACTATCACTTGTTTGTCATATATAATATTATATCTCAGATCCATTAATGTGTTCATAAGAACAAGATTTTAGTTTGGCCAATTAAGCTATAACCAAAATTGTATACCTTTTTATAATGATTGCGCTTTAACGGATTTTTAAAATTTTTATAAAGATAATGATATAATTTGAAACTACTGTATAAATATTTGGAGTTTTGATGATGTCGCAATAACAAAATAGCTCACTTTTAAGTGTTAACTGTCCCTTCTTGATGGAAACTTGATTAAATGGTAAAAGCACATTTTCTAGTACTTATTTACACAATATATTCTATGATCGTGATTACAAAATTGTTTTCAATTATAAATGATTATTATTATAGAACATTGTACTTTGCTTAAAGACCGACAGTCGTAAAATAGGATTTCAACGAAGGAATGACTATAGCACAGATATTTATATGCAATTGATAGCTGAAATTTTCACGGTCGTATTACTAAATCTGTCAGCTGACAGCTAGGTATTAAATGTTGCCACACTTTATAACCTAAGTACGTGTTCAGACTAATTAAGCCACACAAGGAGCTGTATCCTATCGTAAAAATGATTTATATTCCATTTTACTGTAGTGCTATCTTATATGAACTGGAATACGCGAAAAGTCCCAAGAATTTTTCCAAATTTTTTTTTTCAAAAAAGAAAGATTTTTTTTTCATCTTACATTTATTTTTAAAACCTTACGTTTTGAGGTGATGACAACTAGTACATAAAAATGTGTATTAATAAAAAATATACATTTCAATTTTGAACTAAAAAATAATTAACAATGCATTTTTTAAAACATTTATACATTTTTCGTAAGCTTCGAAAACTGGAAATAAAGAATGAAAAATATTTAAAAAAAATACAATAACTTTCTTCCCGCGAATTTACGATATTAAAAAACAATAATAAATTCTTAAAAACATGATATGAAGGATTGTTTTTTGTTGAAGGCTGCAAACTTTTGATATATAAAAATATTTTTTTTAAGATAAATTTCTCCTAGTCTCTACTGAATATAATTTGGAAAATTAGATAAAATTTTAAGAAATGTGGCGCATGTAGACAAACGTATTCAAAAGATACATCCCACTAATTATTGTAAGCCCATCGGCTTTGGCCGTCTTGTTTAGTGTTTATCGGCATTTTTTGGAAGCACGATGTTGCTACAGAAAGTAAATCATCCCCAGATGCTCAATATGCAGTAACTGCATTTTTTTTCATGTGTCAAGTTGTTGAGTTAATATGAATATTGGTCACACCCAAAAAATAAATCAGCAATATTTTTTGTCGGAAATTCAATAATATTCCGTCAATTTTTACAAAATTATCTCATACATTTTATCAATTAATTTAACCCACATAATTGAATTCATAAACGTTAAATATATTATAACTTCCGTATGTATCTGAGGAAAATCTATTAGTATCTAACAACTATCGTTAAGTATTATATATTAATAATAAAAATAATGTCCGGCCAATCGACACTTAAATAATATTTTCTGAGAGACAATAAAGATAATTAGATTTCAAGAACCAATTATAGTGTTATAAGTGACAGTAATTATTAGTGGCGATTAAGCTTTAGCAACCCTTAACGATATAAATCATCGTTATTTTTGCTAGTGCTAAACTTTAAGACATACAGGTAGCTAACATATATACTTCGCATTATTTTATAATTGCTTCTCGCCCGTGGCGGTAATGACATATTGATTATAATACCTGTCATCAAGTTCACAAGTTTAACAAATTGATTAAAAGCCTTATTGAAAAGTATTAATACAATGATCATCAATTTACTATTTATAACGGAAGATTTTTGATTACGTTGATTACATATTTTGATTCTAAAATTAACACAACTTTCCAATTTTGTTACTGGTACTGATTTTTAAAATAACTTCAAAGATATATTTAGTTCATAATAGTCATTTCTCAAAACCATTTTTATGATTCCGCTAATAACATGTTACAAAAAATATCTACACGAACAGCTAATTGGAAGATTGTACATTTTTTATTATTTTTGTAATACGATTAAATCTTTCAATCCAATTCAAGTCAATTTTATTTTTAATTTTAAGTGACACAGCTTAGAAAAAGTGTAGTGAAAAATATATCATCATTTACTACCACTAAATATATCGTGTAAGTATTTTGGTCAATAATGATCTTAATAAATAATTAACTCAAGACGTTTTTTTCATTTATTCGATTCTTTTTTACAACATAAAATTTTTGGAGATTGAAAAGATTTTCGCGTTGACGAATTGAATTAATTAATAGTTATTACTAAAATGTGATACATTCTTTTGAGTTGTGATTTCTTTCATACTTGAGATGTTCCCAAGAAAAACAATTTCTAAACGTTGACTGTCAAACTTCTGTTGGTTTAAATAATGTTACGTAGGCTATCAGAAGACAAACATGTGTACATATTGTATTATGTCCCATCCCTGAAGTTTGAAATTTTAGCTGTTTACTTCTTATTGATTTCCGTCAAAAAGGAAATAAATTATTTGAATAGATTTAGACAGCATCTCAGTATCGCAAGTCATGATACACACAAACAAATCCATTGAAAAGATAATGGAAATGATTCATCTAATCCAAATAATATTCTCTATTTAAAGCAAAGTCATTAAATAAATATATATAATAACGTTTATGAACAACCCTACATTTATAAATAACACTCAACTATGGCAAACAGATAATTGCCAACTTCATGGTTTAAGCTGCAGTGACAAATTCAACACTAGATCTTACCGTTCATTTAATTATTTTAACACCTTTAAAAATCAACTCTAACGAACACATTCAATAGAAAAATTTTCTTTTGACACTTTATACCTCAATATTTCCGTGAAATATGCCCCCAATGTATTCTAATTGCTACCGAATGGCTGTTTATTTTTTAATACCGAAAAATATTAATCTTCGACTTTTAATAGTTTGTTTGAATCGGTAATGACTTCTTGCCGCAACAATTAGCCTTGAGTATTTTAATCTTCATAATCCCACCTTTGAAATAATTTTCAAGTGTTGTAGATAGATGAGCCGTTGAAACTTGTCATAAAGTTTTAAAATACAGCACAAAAATCCTCGTGAGAAAGCCAAGGAAACCTTTTTGTATAAGACATCGATCGGTTCATTCATGACGTGTTGTGCATTCAATATATTTACCTGCAAATTGAATGCGAGGGGAAAAGATGGTTATTTTTTATAGTTTTTTTTTGTTGTAATTTTTGATTCAAATTGTTTTATACAATTTTAATTGTAAACCTGTTTAAGCCTATGTAAATACTGGCAGTGTGGTATATGCACATAAAATATAGTTATTTTTTTTGCCGATTGTATGTCATTAAATATGTAACTAAAAAAATAAGTAGCATGTGCCTTTATCTTTTTTAAGTTTTTAGCGAAATGAGTGTTCATAGATACCTCTTATGTGGACATTCCCGCACAATAATTGGATAAATCAAGACATCGTTCGTTCGTTATGTCGTCGAGATATATATTATGTGGCAAATCCTTAATATGTGGGAACAAAAAAGCGAAGAATGCCAGTGAATATGTTTCACACGCATCCGAAGAATTGTACTACAAATATACTACAATAAAAATAGGACCTAAACTCCGGTGGATGATTCAACTAAAAAAATATATTCTCACAAAAGTGACACATAGCCATTTGATAATTAACAACTGTTTAAATACATACTAGTTTCGCGCGCTCGGAGAAATAATTCCGCCAATTAATTATTCGAGCATCAAAATTAATTTACGTGATTCACAATAGAGAAATATATTATATTTGTTTGGATACCAACGTCAATTTGCGTACGTTTACAGCAAAATTGTGCGAATCATAATATCGACGGGTTACTTGTAATTTTACTTACAATGGTATTTAATTGCTTAATAATTCGCAATGACGCGTGGTAAAATGTTAATATTTACTTATGATAAATTACAACATCTATTTGTATTATCTAAAAGAAGAAAGCACAAAGATGCCAAGTACATCTTTTTTGCTAACGTTTTTTCGGATGTCTTTAAAATATATTTGTTAAATTATAGATGGCTCAAGTATCGCGGGGTCAGTAATTGCCAATGACAAATTTAGTTACTAATTAGAACGTACTATCGATATGGGATGCTATTCTAACCTAACTTGACTTAAGCTAACGAAAACTATTAGTAAGACTTAGATAGTCGCTTAATGGTTACGCACGATTGAGATTTAACGCGTAATAATACAGGATACATTAAACATTATTCGTGTGAATAATTATGTTGTAATTCAATAATATATTTTTTTTTATTAATCAAATAGACAAAAACGCAACAAACAAACGAAAGACTGTTTATACACAAAAATATGAAAAGCTTAAATGACAAAGTGATTTTCATAAATACACAAAGATTATAACATTATATACGAAGCAAAGAAATCAAAGGTAAGGTCTGCAAAAAATCTGTAACATAGAAGTTTATATCGGACAGACAGGTAGAAGTATATCTACTCGAGCTCAGGAACATGTAAGATCATTCAATAATAAAAAAACAGATTCACAATTCGCTAATCACGTTATTAATGAATCACATAATATAAATTCAAACTCAGCTCCTAAATGTTTGCATCTTTGTAGTAAGGGTCGAAGAATGACGGCTTTGGAACAGCTGGAGATCAATAGACACCAATTATCACAAAGGATTCTTAACGATCAAACTAACATAATAATATCGCCACTTGTCAAGCCGTTGCACAAAGGGGTGGTCTAATTTGCTGCCTGAAGGACCACTTCCGTCCCACACATAATCTTATTGTCATAGACACCTATTGTTTCATTTAGAATTTTGAAAATTTAGTGTCATTGTGTTTAAATAACAAGCTAAGCCGTTGGTAAAGGAGAGAGGAGATATTGTGTACCTTTTCTGCACAGCTATATAATAGATAAGCAAATGTTAGTTTAAGCATAGTTCTGACGATGTCGTGAGCCGAAATAGCTATCAACTATATTTGTTAAAAATAATTTTGTAGAACTAAAATACATTGCTATTTTTTCACCGTGTTATAATGGAGTTCTACCAAGTGAATGCCAATTCAATCAATAGAAGTTTTCGATTTGTTTTTATATTTCAAGTAAAATATAATTTAATTTGTGATTTTTTGCTGTGTACGTATAGCCGCTAGGTAAATGACCACGGGTAAACGTTTACGTGTTTGTTATCGCTCGTTACCCACAACTGCAACACTCACACTTGTAGTGATTTTTCATAACACGTGTAATCCCGCTTCGCAAACTCGGGTTGAAAACATACAACTGTTCCATTGTTTCCGAATAAGCGACATCATGTCTAACCATAGAAAACTTCTGAGAGAAGATATATATCTCTCATAAATATCTTCGGATAAAAGTTTTCGTTAAACGCACCCTATAATAAATGCATTATTTAGATAGGAAACATCATGGATTATAAATAATAATAAAGGATTAACGCAACGCTGGCACTTGTATGAGAGTAACATCTTCCGATTGAAATGATAATTATTATTACCGATATAATGAATTTTTGTAATGAATTTTTACAAGTGTAATGAAATGTTTCAATTAATATAAATTATTCTAATAATACTATCAGACGGTCTGCAGTGCGTATTGTGCGCAATATTGTTGACTACAGATACGGATATCATGGGTTCGGCTTCTTCACAAATGCACCCATTCTATCTTAAAACTGGGGGCTAGCGGAAATGATAAACTAAGCACTGGGATTCTATCATAGACCTAAAATTATATCCCTACTTTGAGAGACTGAACAAATAGTTGAGTAACAAGCAGTTCTCGTAAAAAACTTATATTATAGTTTGATATCATTATAAGAAGGCCATATGCTGTACATTTATTGGACACGGGTTTAAAGGAAATTTCATGTCACAAATGTCTGTTGTACATAAAATGATTATCTCTTATTTTTACGTTCAAATATTTTCACTTTAATAATAAAACAACACCAAATTAACTCTTTTTAATTTTCTGGAAAGTTATACATATAAGAACATATGATCGAAAAATGAAAATAAATAAATTATGATGATGTATAAAACAACTAAACTATTTAGAAGGAGCTGTGTTTTATAATAAAAAAGTTGTGTCGAACATCGGGTTTGTATGTGTTAGTGAAATAGTAAATTCACACGACATGTTGGTAATGTGTTTGAAATCGACCCCCGGTCAAGCAGCGCCACGTCCTTGACCGAGAACCGGCGCGGTGACGTCACGATCCAATGCTCGCGACCACGCTGGGCTATACGGTCTTATCGGAGTTATAACATGCACAACACACATCATTAAGCCTATTCAGATTGATCGATTCGCGGGCTAGGTTAGTTACCAAATAATTGTTTGATTATGTTTATAGGAAAATTCGTAATGGAACATTTCTAGAAAACTATGAATTACAAAAACAAATATATACTTTCAAATAAAGGAACCATAATTTAAGTTTACGTATAAAATAATATTTGAGGAAGTGTATGTAACAAACGGCTCTACCTTTCGTGTACACGTATTTTCCTCTTTCTAATAAGAATGATTTCTAAAGTATATTATATAAAAAGAACATAAAATGAGTATCAGAAAAATTAATGGTGGATAGAGAATACTATACATATAACACTAACAAAAAGTCTCTGATCGAAGAAGTTTTGCAATGAGGTGAGAAATGACAAAACTTTCGACTTTCACGGAGCAAGTTTCAATTGATCCTTAATGTGTTTGTGATTTTTTAAATAATAATGATCTTCAAATTTAAATTTACAATCGCGGAAGAAAACAATAGTATCACGGTCGCAGAACAAATATTGATTTTGTTTCATTCGTTCGTATTTTTGGTACCCACTTATAAGACTTTGTTTACTCAGACGGACTTTTTTAAAATCAAATTAAAAATTGGCACTGTACACTACAATTATTACGAGACAAATTATAGCTCAATAATATTACTGTAAATAGTATAAACTGTGGTAAAATGGTAAATTATTTTAAGCGACGAAAAAAAATGTTGATCATTTGACCTTGCTTCCCCATTTTTATGAACTACATATTACAAAAACAAATATAAACTATTTTGTTTTCGTAATTATTAATCGACATTAATTGGTAAAACATGAATATTTTTATAAAAGAATTGGGTGCATGGTATAATTAGAACTTACAAGATTCTCATTAGGACTCGACTTTTAATATAGTTAAGGTGGCTCGTAACCTCAAAAATATTAAACGCCCTTGACAAATTGTGTTCATCAAACCGATGGCTCGAAATAACGAATATGTTAGAAACATTGATCCTTCAGTTGCTGGACCTTTCCAAATTACGTTATGAGAAGTGCCACGATTCTTACACAAATAATTAATAGTTATAAGACACCAAAACTATACCCTATAAACATAATAATAAGGTTCATGTTAAATAATGGCGAACATTCGCTAGAATACCAACAGCTGACATATTGGATTAAGGCAAACGAAAGGTTACTTATTACATTGATGTCTCTAGTTGGATGTTTCTCTATCCACCTCAAATGCAGTCCAACCGGAGATCTCAAGCCAAAATTTGGTCGATCCTAAAATACGGAGAAAAAATTGTTTTTTAGATTTATTAAAATTTAAAAATAAAAAGGACTCCGAAATTCTATGAAAAAAAATGTAATGTTCAAGTACGGTTCTCATGTTGATACAAAATACTAATTATATTGTCCATAAGAATCTTGTTAGAAGTCGATAACAAACAAATTTAAAATAAAAAAGTAGCTCCCAGTGATCAAAATGTTGAACACCTTCGCTATAAATGTTCCTTAGCGACAGTATACGACTCAAGGGTGATTAACCTTTTTGCACAGGAAGGTACTTTTCAATCATAAGAGTTCTCGCGATCGATTCTTATGAGACATGATTCTTGTAAGAGTTTAATGTATGTATTATATTTTTCCATTTTTTATACATAAAAAAATGTTTTAATGCGAAAATGATACGAAATTAATTTAATAAAAACACATTTGTAGTACTTATTTCCACAATGTATTTTATCGTTATCAACTGATGATAATGCTTATAATTTATCATGAGTTGATAATGCTCGCAACGAGCGAAACCGGTCCTGATAATAAAATGTATAGTGGAAATAATTACTAAAAATATGTTGTTATTTTTTAAAATATCATGCTTTTCCACCAAGAAGTGACATCTAACACCTTAAAACGTATCAACCGGCTGGATGCTCATGATTAACATCTTAGGCTTAACACGGTGAAAAAATAGCAATGTATTTTAGTTCTACAAAATTATTTTTAACAAATATAGTTGATAGCTATTTCGGCTCACGCCATCGTCAGAACTAGCTATCTAGCTAACTATTTCTGACGATGGGTGAGCCGAAATAGCTATCAACTATATTTGTTAAAAATAATTTTGTTGAACTAAAATACATTGCTATTTTTTCACCGTGTTATAATGGAGTTCTACCAAGTGAATGCCAATTCAATCAATATCTTAGGCTTACTTTATTGCTAGTTCTTTGCTGCTTTAGTGCTATTATATAAATCGTTATTTGATTTCTGATCAGAGATTGAGTGCCATGCTACTTGACGAACAAACGATCAGACAGCTAATTTTTTCGCAAACAACTTCTGTAAGATGCTGTTTATTATCGAACCTTTACGTTTTAATTGGAAAACACAAAAAGGTATCAAGTTCAACCATTGTCCAAAGGTAGTGGAATAATTTTATGTTAAAAATTATAAAATCGTCTATACGTAGATATTGCACAGAATTTATATATACAGAATTGTATTTGCACAGTCATGGTTCGTAGTAAAAATCATAATCTGGTAACATCTGCTGGAGCCGTAATAAAAACAAAATTACGTACGGATGAAATTAATGTGTGAACCATTCAGTGGGCTGGCGACATGCCTGGCCACGAGAGCTTATTAGATCGATAGCAGCGGAGTCACCATTATATTATGCATGATTCACGCAAAAAAAAAAAAAACAAAAAATACAGCGGCTGCTTCCGACGCGCGACGGCAAATGGACCACGGTGCGTGCACTATCATTGTACGACTCGTCATCATTGTACGACTCGTCGCACTAACTCCATGGAAAATAATATTGTTTTTACTTGTCTCTATCGAACCTTCTCTTTTGCAAGCAACTGTGGAAATTTAGAGAAAAACTTCATTACATAAACCAACCATGTAGAAAAAGACAGTCGTATTACAGGCTGATTGTATACCATATCTGTCTTAAACTGAGATTTTTAAGGATTGAAGTCGCATATATGTAGATGGAAAAATAAGATCAATGATCTTTCCAAGCAGTTTTTTTTAAATTTAAGTAAAAAGCTCATTACAGTGGGCTATAACAAACAACTATAATTTGTGCAAAGCAATGTCCTAAATTAAAAGAAAACATTATTGCTGGTTTACTTTACTTTTATATGCATATCTAATAAGTATTTTTACGAAAAAAAAATAATGCTGATTAGCTGTTCAATGACAAACAGATGTGTCAAGTAAATTTTAAGAAAGATAATATTTTTTCGGCAATACTCATTAAATAATTACCTGAATAATAAAGATTATAAATTCGGTGCCAAAAAGTTCGTGTTGATTTACAGTAATGATAAGAAATCTGTTCAAAATGCTATTTTTACGCTCACGTTAACCACTTTGAAGATGACTCGTATGGATTTTTCCATCTATCATGTTTCAAGGAGATATAAAGATTGATACACTATTTGTCTGGAACTAGTGTTACCCGTGATTTCTGGCACACACGTATCAAATTATGTATTCCTCACTCCCAATACTTAAAAAAATATTACACAATAAGTTTTATTTAATCATTTTATCAACTACCTTAAAGCGAAGATTAATTATAATTAAGCATTAAACTTCAAGAAAGTTTCATATAACACGATTTTCTTAATAATATGCCTAATAGAGTCGCACTACTGGATCGCTTTGGATTAATTTACGATTTATTCGAATTTTGTAAAAGGCTTGACAAGATCAGTTAATTCCATATGGAATAATTATTTTCTAATACAACTTGCGTATGAATTACAATTTTTAGAATATATTAAAAGTGAGTCTTGTAAAAGCCTCGTTATTGTAAAATTCAAAACAGAATGACATCACAATAAAATATTCACAGTTGATCTAACTAGGGTGATAGGGACAGTTATTTCCCAAAACTGGCTATTATTTGAATCGCTTTACGGGCGTAATTAGCTTCATTTGTGTACGTCCAATTCAATCATCTGAAATATGATTCATATTGTAGAGTAACTATCAAACAAACATTCGACATAAATCATTGTGTATTTAAACAGTTTTACTTTTTTATACTCAACATATATACGATAATTTTATAATAGAATACGAATTACATTTTGAAATCAGATATTCTAATACTTCAAGCTAATACTGGAATAAATATCTAAAACGTTAAAGATAAGTACTATCTTTCAATGTGCTTTGACATCTATCAAAACATTCAAAATTAACTGTGCAGCTAGCCCTATTCTCAGTGAACACAATACTCAACCTGCTCTTTTCGGAAAGGGTAAGAACAGTTGTGATTGTCTAATCGCTCTTTCTTAAGAAAATTTTCCGGATTGTATAGAAAATTACTAGACAGAAATGGAAACAGCCCAGTTGTCAACCTTTGGATACAAATCTATAAATAGTTTCAAACTCATAAAACCTCAATCCATAACGTGAGGTTCTCATAGCATTTCCCATTAAACGGCAGGCTACATACAAAAAATGCTTTCTTTATACGAAAATAAAATTTAAAAATCTACGCAAGGGAATAGAATAATTTTATAACGTAATAGTGATGTATTCTTAGGATCTTACTAATAAGCCATGAAGACGTAACACATTTCAGGACCAATATGCATACTAGAAGCAACAACGTGATCGCAGTCGAAGAAAGTAATACACTTTGAGAAAAATCGGTGCGATATAAAGTAATCAAAATGTATTATATATTGACGTTGGCACAGCTTAGAATTAAAAAATAATTCTTCTTAGTCATTGTTTTAATTTTGAAATGCATTCCGCTCGGCAAATGGCCATTTCCATTTCGATTATTCATTGAATTCCTTATTGTGAAAAACAAAATACCTATCGGCTAATGCAATTCTATCAGTAATAGATAGAACATGGTAACTGCCTACTGAATAAATACCGCTTGGTCAAAACATTTAGCTTGATCTACGATGTTCCGTTCCTTATTTTTTTTTAAATTTTATTTCATTTAATAATTAACGTGTTATTTTGTATGTCATGATTAATTGTCAAAAATACAATGATAGGTTTAATGCAAATAAAAAATATTATGTAAAAAAGTGCTTATTATAATTTGCTTCCCACGCGTGAAAAATAAAATAAAATAATTTATAGCATATTTTGATCATGTCTTCAATCAAAATTCACTATGTTGTATTTCGAGATAAATCATTAAAATATATAAATTATTTTTTTAAAACCAATTGTTTGGGAACAAGTAATTTATCAGACCAAAACAAAAATCATCAACACAATATGTCAAAGCACGGAAAAATATAGGCCGACACAAACGGCTTCGTAAAAAAGTCTCTTCAAAGATTTCCAATGATTATGTTTACACATAAAATGATGAAATCAATCCATACTATGGGAAATTCTGTTACGTTATCAGCGTAATAACATCAGTCCAAAGTCCATAGTAAAAGGGAACTCGATTGCAGTTCCTTATCGAAACCACGCAAAATGAATGAATAAACATTCTCAGAAACTGCATTCTTATTCATGGTAAGTGAATCGGTTAATAATCCATCATACAGTTATGAGCCAAGACCATATATATTCCATGTGAACAAAAAATCAAATGTCACGAGTCGTGGAACCGCTAAAAAACCCGCAAAGCCATGATTCCATATTACCCAACACATTCCCGCAAAAACTCCGCGAGTGGAAAATAAACCGTGGAAGATTTCTCGCTAGTCCACAAGAGGTGTTACTACGATCGCAAGTTGTACTACCATTTGATGACGCAAATTCATTCATGATTTGGCACAGTGCAGCGCGCGTGGGAGGATCACACGTATTATATAAAGCTAAAGTATTTTGTCGCCATAACACTGAGATGAAATGTTTGTCTCAAAAATGGTGTGATATTGTAATTATATAATGACATTGCACGAATAATGAATATAGAAAGAAGAGTTAATATAATATATTATATACTGCTACCAATAATAATTTCTGTTAATATGATAAATTGTTTGAATGGCTTGAAGACTTGAATTATTCAAAATACTAAATAATTCGCCGAGTGAAACTTGTCTTGAGTGAAATTTTGTAATTTATTTTATCTACTCTGTTTTATTTACTAATTTACTTTATTTGTATCAATATTGTATGATTTCCTGTAAATTGTTTCTTAGTTTTTGAACCGGTTTTGTATACCTGCTACTATAACTCATTTTTTGTTGTATAAAAAGGCTTGTTTGTAAACTTTATTCTATCAGTTGATAATGCTCGCGATGAGAGAAACCGGTCCTGATCAAAAAATATATTGTGGAAAAAAAGTACTAAGAAATGTGTTTTTATTATTTAAAATATCATGCCGTTCCATCAATAAGTGACAGTTAACACCTTTAAAGTGATTTATTTTATCTCTTTACCCATTTTATCACGCATTTGTGTATCAGACACATATTTTTCGATTGTTTTAATTTTGAAACACAAAATTTTTATTTTCTTTCTCTCCCTGTCAGCATCAGCTAAAAGAGATAGTTTTTTGTGTGAGTTTGCTGCATTACAGATCAATCAAGAATTGCAATAACGCGTAGCTGAATACTATGGTATGACTGTAGCTAAAATCGGAATCATGGCTGTTTTTATTTTAAATTTTATTATATTTTGTACTGATCTTCTCAAATACCGTAGTTCAAATTAATGTTTAA
This sequence comes from Himalopsyche japonica, assembly GCA_028555115.1. Taxonomy (NCBI): domain Eukaryota; kingdom Metazoa; phylum Arthropoda; class Insecta; order Trichoptera; family Rhyacophilidae; genus Himalopsyche; species Himalopsyche japonica. The sequence continues at coordinate 2,238,226 of JAHFWJ010000526.1, read as the reverse complement.
ATTTTCGGATAATCTATAACCTATAAATTTTACGTAAACGTTGAAAATTAATTATTATGGGATTATTTCTCTACGTGCACGTTACTGCATAGTTTCTTATTATCAAGCGCCGAGTAGGAAACCCGCCCAGGCAAGGTTGCGCGCGGTCGTGCAATCTGACACACTTTCAATGCCGATTTAGCGCGGCGGAGTCATCGCACGCGCCTCAGGCTTAAAAAATCAGTTCACTTTTTGTACCACAGATCCGGAAAATAGACATAATGCTGTGCGTGTATTATTCCACGCGATTCCATCTCAAGAATTTGATACACAATAATGCCAAATCTCTGATAAATTCAGCCCACGTGGTCACATGCCAGGTCGAGGAAGATTTGCCAAAAAGTATTTTATCAAAATATTATGAATTGTGTGTTATAGTATTCAAAAGTTATTTTTTGTAAAATAACCAAATTTGAAATTAGGTTTACTCTAAAATAATTAATTATCAAACGATTAATATTGTTAGTTTGAGTGGTGTTAACTGTACTAATATCTCTTATCAATACAGCCTATGCTTTTAAAGTAAATATATATACCTTAAGAAATATGTATGTTGGGTATCTTTTATCTCTTCATTGATTTCCGAGTCTTTGAAATCTGAACACTTTAAAGTACTAATAGTTAACAAAAAATAATGTAAGCTTTCTAAAGGATGGTTAAGAAATGACATTGTATAATCGTTTGCACACCGCGTGTATGGATAGTTTGAGTTACGCCGTTTCGAAATAATATTGGTTGACATTTTATATGGCGCCTGCCCTCAAAGAATATCCGCGATGACGTCATAACCGCATTTTAAGAATACCGTATTATTAAGAAGATGAAAAATGCATAGTCATTCACCGATTCCTAAAATACACTTCTCCTACGCAGGTGAGTAAGAGGAACTATGGTTTGTCAAAAAATGCTTTCATCCATTCATAAATCATACATTGATATTCTTAAAAACCCCGATGGAAAAAAATATCTTCCTCTCAATCGAGACGATCGAAATAATAATAATATAAATGGAAGAGGCTATTTTTACTATGAATATAAAAAAAACAGCCATTTTCCAGAAACCTATAACAAAAACATATTGTGACAAAAACAAGTCGTGTAACAATCTATGACAAAATTTGGTATATTCTACGTTATAGCTGAGTGAATCATCAATAACCATTGATTCTACTGTGATTAATTTTTGAAATATTGTACAATATTCAATGAACTCGACCTCAGTAAATTATCGTGAGATGAACGTTGATTGTCTACACGTGAAGACTTGCTAAAATGACATATAAATATAAATATTTTCCTGTTTTATCTAAAATTGAATCTGCAGTTCAATTACATTCAGTGAGCAATAATATATATAGTAAATATAAATCATATTTTTACATTATCCTCAAATGACGAGGTGTGTAAATATTAACTGTTTTGTTAAAATTATCATGAAATTCGGTGCTCTCCGACGACACCTATTGATTGCCTCTAAAGTCAAGTACGAAGTAAAACATATAACGGAATTTTAAACGATATTTTCCTGTGCGGTATATTTCTCCTGAGAAAGTTATGGTTTGCATATCAGGCATTGCAAATTTCGTCTGCACGAATAACAGTATCTTATTAAAAGCTGATTTGAATATTTAGACATACAAATATATTTCCTACATTTGAAATTCCTTCCATTAAATTTGCAATACTTGACTGTTTTGTTGATAGGCATGATTTTAATACATATTCGTTCCTAGCATGAGGCATATGGCCTTTTAATGGAAGCATCTTAATAAAAAAAATTACACGTTATTTGGTGGCTCTCTCTTTTTTTCGAAGAAAATAGGGATTACACTTATTACAAAGATAACAGTATAGAGGTTGTTTTCAATTACCTAAAATATATCAAAAATTTTACTTGATGTCTAACATTAATGCATTATGTTTTTAATGATTTATATTCCGTCGTGAAATTGATAAAAGCATTCTTTCAAGATGCAAAAAAAATGCTTTTTAAAATGACTGTTACTCAGGAAATGCACTTCATTTGCAGACTTACATTTGCGTTCATCGAAGCCACAAATTAATGGGCATTCATTTTTTTGTATTCAAAATATAAATTGAACATCCAGAAATGTCGTCACCGTCTAGATAAAATTTGATTGGGCTAAATATGTGAGACATCATCTGAAAACATTTCACTGTTGAACGAACGGATGTTCATCCAATTGACATTTGCACCTTATAATAAATGGGAATAAACCGGTGATTACCAAACAATTCGACCGAAGTCAGGAACTCGATCAATGTTCTAGAAGAATCGCGATACTTGTTTAAGGAACTTACAGAAGCTATCGAGATTATTCATCTCAAATAAAAGTAAGGGGGTCAAATTAATTAACACCACAAATTAGAATGTTTTTTTAAATGCTTCTTATTTTAAAACGATGACAAAACTATTTTTCACAACATTGCAACAGACGGAACCCGTATCCTTACAAAGCCATTTCATCAATAAATTTCCATGATATGGCTTCAGAAAAAAATTACGTATCGAGAAGTAATTTGACCAGAATTTATCGATTTTTATGAGACATCGCTTGGAGTATCGAGTCTTACTAGGTTCAAATATCGCTTTTTTATTCTTAAAAAGATAATTGTGCAAGTCATTCCTCGTTAATATTGTGAGTGACGCTTATGTAAAACTTCATAAATAGATGTGAATTGAAAAATAGTTTTTCATTGAAGATTTGATAGACTGAGTTAGACTCACGGTATGAATAGTTAAATAAATACATTATATTTACCAGAAAATATTTAGAAATCAAAACTATTTCATCAAGTCTTTTTCACTAGCTTCGCTCGATCAAATACACGGAATCAAAACAAAGATCAAGTGATTTAAACACTCAAATTTTTCAACGCAAATCCACTTAAATAAAGCAAACACTAATCTGAACTGAACTTTGATACAGAAATAATTATCATGAAAAAAAAAAGACCATCCACGCCTAAAACTGTGAATCAACCATTCACTCACTCTAGTACTAGTTTTGACGGTATTTATGTAATGATTTTCCTATATGAATATAAATTAATGAAACACTTACGTTACAGAGGCGTACATATTTTCTTTAATTTCCAGCTACGATTAATTATCTTTCGAAATTGTTACATGTTGACATGTAATAATGTTATTAATGCTTAATATTATATTATTATAAAAATACATATTGCAGTATTTCTGAACAATTTAAGTTATAATTGATATTTTTTATCTGTCACAGTAATTTAATCTGAAGGTACTTAAAGTAGAAAAAAATGTGTCATAGCCGGTAACAGCAAAGTTATCAACTATAATTTAGACAATAGCGTGAGCCAAAATAGCTTTCAACTATATCTTATAAATATTTTTCACCATGTTATAATGAAGTTCTACCAAGTAAATGTTAATTCAATCAATTAATTATCAAATTTAATTTATTTCAAAATAAATGTTCCCAAAACAACACCTGAATGAATCGAAAATATTTCTGAATAATAATTTTAGCGTAAAATGTAATGCAAAACGACGTTACAAAAAATGTTATGAATCATAATGACAAATGACCATCTGCAAAAAGGAAAATATATACATATGTTAATAACGTAACATTTTAATAACTAAAATAACGTTTCATAATGTATGTGAATGTAGAAAAAAATCATACAAAACGTCCTTGCAAGGTTACTGGCGCCTCTTGTAAAATTTTACCGAGAATATTTTAACACCGCCCAAAGCCTACGAAATAAAATAAATATCGGATCAAAGTTCATAATTCTATGCCCATTAGTCACAACTTTACCTGCCATATAGCGAAATGATTTAAAAATTTGGTTACTTGGAAAATCTGAAGAAATTGAACAGTAGAGCATTCAAAAATCTTTTCCTAATATTTTCGTAAGAACTTATTTTTTAAATATTCATCCTAAACAAAACTAAAACAAGAACTATTTTAAGATTATTCACACTACAAACATATTTTAGAGTTGAAATTTTGAGTTGATGTTTGAGTTGAAATATTATGTCATGGAACGCTTACAAAAAAAAGTTAAAAAAAACGCTTATATATTTAATATCATACATACAATTTTTCAATACTATAATAATTCAACCAGATACGCGAAAAAGTTCGTCTATGTTTTTTAAACGGATATCGTTAAACTGGAATGGAGATTGTAGCATTCTACTTGTTTTTATCACCGGGTTATGTTCCGGTGAAGTAATTTTCACAAGTATGTTCATATTTAAGCGAGTTGTTTGAAAATTGATTATTTTTTTGAAATATACATTTTTATATGAAATTATTAAATATTTTAATGTTATGTGCCAATGTATAGCATCTCTTACAGTACAATTCTATTTATGCTATCGAATCATTTATACTAAAACTATCATGCTTTTATTCAAAAAAATAAATAAAATAATAATCGATTTTGTTCAGAGCTGTATCCAAAGTGATTCAAAACATTAATAAATGTTTTCGAGGTCGGTATAAATATTCTCATTACATAAATATACCCAAGATAAGTAAAATTTTTAATGGTATGTTGAATTTTAGTAAAATGCATTTAACTTATGAAAATTTCTCCACGCTTACTGATCATTGGATCATTCTATATTATTGAATTGATGACACACTTCAGAACTATTTCATTTTCACCTGTATGCGCTAGTTACTCAAAAAAATGCGGATTCTTTAGTTTAGTTTATTCACAGTTCTAAAAATAGTCACAACTTTAAAAATAAACTTTTCATTTTTAACTTCTATTCAAAAGATTCCTAAATAATATATAAAGATTTATATATCCTATCTAAAATATTTGTCAGCAATAAAAAAATAATAATTTATATGCTTAAATGTTATATCATACAAAATATTTATCGCACAAGTTACTCGGATCATAAAAAAATATAGTACTGAAAAAACGAGACCTATATATTTAAATGTGTAAGAGATGTAACTTTTTTCTCTAAGGTTATTGATAAATTGTAGTCCACGATAAAAGTGTTTTATGCTTCTTAAAGTTCAAAATTCACGATTTTATATATCCAATATCTTTCTCTGTTTTACACAATAATATTGAAAATAAAAGTTTCCATTCAATAAGCAAAAAGATCACATCACTTGATGATGTCACTTATTTAATAGCATACAATAAATAAATAGCTATTGGTTTCTTTATGAGCCAAAAAATCACACTTCTGCTAGTAGAGTCCTTCATAAATAATCATTTTTTATTTTGCAAATATATTTGTTATATCTATGACATTATAAAACGATATTTGAAGAAGTTGTAAGGAAAATATTTTTATTGATTGAATTGGCATTCACTTGGTATAACTCCATTATAACAGGGTGAAAAAATATTTTTACTACAATATCGTATCGTATCGTATTGTATAAATATAATATATTTTTGATTTTGATGTCTAGAAGTGAATTTCATATTTTGCCACAGAGACTAGAGATTTGTCGGCAAAATACAATCGCTAAAATTAAAATATTCATCTTCCACTCACACATTATTTCAACACAAAAAAGAGATTAAACTTAAATAATAAATAAATGAGCGGAAACTACCGGATTAACTGGTGAAATTAAATCATACGAAACCAATTTCGATTGAGGTGATTTTAATTTTTTTGCGTGGTCTAAAACACTGCAAGGGACTTTTATTTTTCAGTGTCAATGATATTTTCAATGCCATTTAAATTACTAAGAAACATTATTCCGTTTAAAATATATTTCATAAAACAGGCTTTTACATAAAACTAATTGTAGACAGGAATAACTTCGTGGTTTTTCACCGTATTCGCTTTGGGTAAGCGAAACAATGAAATATAAATATGTGACAGAAAGCACGTGATATGTGTCGCTAAACTTTGTTTTAATGTTTTAGAAAAGAAGTATCCATTCTATCAAAACGTTGGAGGAAATTGTGGATCTAAATACCAACAGAAGCCAAAAAGGAAAGTGTCAGTATTATATCCATAATATATGCCTGCTATCGTGTCCATCACATATTAATGATCTATTAACTACTATAAAAAAAGCCATATGGTTTTTGTATAAATATTTCCTCACGTCACGTAGATTTTTTTCAATTTATATAGTACATTACAAACAAATGAGTATCGTGAAGAAAATTGTCTAAATGGCTTAAGATATCTATTATAGTTTATATCTGCTGAAAAAAAGAATAATATAGAAACATATTCAAATAAATCATTGCATTAAAAATTGATCCATACACTGGGATAACATTTTCCATTTTCCGTTTTTTTTTTTTTTTGTAAAAGCTCAAATTGTGTGCTGAGCATAATTCAACTTTTATGCCAAAAACACGAATATAAGTCGCGTTACCAAAACGCTGACTTTTTATAATAGCAGTCATCGACCGATAAAAGATTTACTATGAACCAAACATGCTTGTTTTTTGAACAAACTAAAACACGTGGGGTTTTTCTTCCAAACCACTTCGATATTATGCATAGTAATTAATAAGATATACATTTTTTTACAATTCCTTTCATTTAACCCAAAATAATTAGAATATCAGTAAAATTTCGTATGTTAGAAATAAAACTTGTGAACGCAGCTCTGCAGCAATTTAAAATTAATAAAAACCAACGACGTTATGAAAAAACAGATATTCACGAGTCAAAAATACGTAATTGATTTCTATTTTTGAAAACTCTCGATGGAAGACATTTTATTTTAAATAATAAAAACTTTTTTATAGTTGTATTTCCAAAATTTCATATTTTTATGATCAGGACCAGTTTCATTCAACGCGAACAGTCAGTTGATAATGCTCGCGATGAGCGAAATTGGTCTTGATCATAAATATATCAAATTGTGGAATCATTATGGTGCTAACAAAAGTGTTTTTGTTATATAAAAAAATATATTTCAATACGTCGATTTTATTCGAATCTCCCTAAATACTGATGTCAGATTAAGTTATTTGACGTTCGTGTTTATTGAAAAAAGTGTGGTATTTTGCTTGAAGGATAGATGATGATATTGAAATAACTAAATAGTATAAAAATAAAAGTCACCTGTATTGCGTATGCACATCATCTAGAATTACGCGAACAAATTAATTGTGAAATATTATATATCCGTTGACTAGGCTACAATTTAGGTCCGCTATGATTGATAGACAATATTGCCAAATAAATTATTAGAATTATTATCTGAATAAAGGGTAAATGACGTAGCTTGGTTATTGCAAAAATATGAAAAATATTGAAGACGGAAACATTGATTAATCTATACTGTACCATTTGATAACGTTTTTTAACACAACTTAGCGAAGCTTATCACACAAGTAATTGATTTTATTTTACCATTCAGTGAGATACCGATTCTTTTGAAAAATGTTTTATTTTCAGCAGTGAATGAAATTCACATTCTAGTGGAAGAATAAAATATAAAAATGAACATTAGAATGGTCGTAATATATTTTTTATGTGATTTGAACATCTATATATATCCATCTGAATTTTACATTGCAGTTTGAAAATATGCTTTTCATAGTTTATAAAAAATGATCCAATTATTTCAGCTACGTGACTGATGATGGCTAGACTGGCCTATGATTTTGAATAGTTGTTAAGGTACATTGTAGTTCCTGTATCCGGTGCGCAGGCCTATCTTCGAATACCTATGCAAGGTTGCATACCTGTACGTCTGTTAATAACTTGATTCACCGCTCTGTCATGCAAGATTTTAAATTCCGCTTTTGACGGAATGATTCACTCCCATATGAATGGAGTGCGCTGCGCATACACTCAATTGAACTAACATTGGCAGTCAATCGGCCTGTATGTCATCGACGAAACTCTTCAAATATTCACACACTAAATAAACACTTCTTTAAAGTGTGATATGTCATTTAAAATCATTTAAGTATTCGGTAGCTATTTGCCTTAATATAACAGAATACCAACAAGCTAGGAATATGGCCATAATTAAAATTGATTCGTCACTCGTTAAAAAAGTGTTTTTGAATTCCAATTGATTTTAGATGACTGATTCGCCTTCTATGGTAGGAAACGTCAAAATAAACAATAACTGACTTGTTGAGAAGAAACAAGATCTTACTTGCAAATTTATAAATATGTGTAAAAATTTCAGTTCATCTATTATATATCATGTATATGAAATAAGGAATCCTAGAGAAGATCGGATAAAATTTGAAAGTGAAAATGGTAACTATCAAATTGGTTTAAGGAATCAAATATAAAGACTACTCATAACCTTGCATAACTAAAATCCGAATTTGTAATATTTCTATCAAGAGAAATAACTTGAGTTTGATAAGTGATAAAGTAGTATTGTACTACTTTATCACTTATCAAGATAGTAAAAAAATCCATGATTTATACCGATTTTAATGTATTTTTCATTTCAATTTGTATTAAATTGAATTTTAATTGTACTCATTTCGATTTGTATACAATTCAATTGAAAACGATTCGTTGGGCTAAAATATTGAACGTATTGGTATAAAAAAAAACATTATTGAAGATATGACACAAATACTGGCACTCTTTGAGAAAAATATTTATAACACGTATATCCTTACTGGAAATTGTCACGATTATGAAATGATTTAACAGTAATATCAAATGAATCCCATCAATTGGTAATGAAACCATATCGAAGACTTGTATTAGTTTCTTTTATATTTATACGTTTTTCAAATAATAATAATAGGTTTCTTCTGTCCAAATTGTGGCTATACAATCAACTGTGGGAGTGGAACTTCATTTAGAATCATGCATTGTGTTTGACTGACACTAATTGTTATTATTGAACTAACACTAGTTGAAAAAAAAAACTTTATATGGCGGACCCTTTACATATTTTGAAATGAATCAGAATTAAATTTTTTTTTTGCTCGACACTTTTGATCCCATTTTTACCCCATGAATATTTTTTTAATGTAATGATAGCTTTTAATATTCAAAGGAAATCATTGACATAGTGTTCGACGAGAAAAACAATTTATTTATTAAAAAGGAATTAGCATAAAATTATTTCATAATTGCATAAACTCATTTTACAGTTCAGTTTATTCGAGAGTGTGATTAATCAAATTCATTTCGCTGCTGAATTGATAACGTTTAAAATACTCTTTCAATCTCAAGACATAACCCTTCCGGCCTACTTAAGCTCTCTCGCCACGAACGTCATGTTTGATGAAGTAAAAAAAAATGTCGGTCAGAAAGGGAGAAAAAATCACATTCAGTCCAGCCATACCAGAAAGGGGACCAATCCCAAAATGAATATCGAACTTTAATCGAATACAAGTGTGCAGACACGCCACGGCCGTCAGTCAAAGGGTGTGCCGACAGCACAGCAATCTTCACCAACCGGCTCAACGACATATTCCATGTGCATCAAAGATTCAACTCACAAACCAATATGTACATAATTTTTTTCATTCTCTATACACCAAAGTTTTAGACGCCAGGTGTGAAAATTGTATATTTACTTTTGAAGCCACGTTTTCTCCTAATATGGTTAATATGAGATCCCAATGAAGCATCACGATTGAAATTGTTTTTTTACGTCGTCAAAATATACATATTGTAAGCTTACCACTCAATATCTAAGAAAAAATAGATAAGATTAGTAGCAGTAAGCAAATCAATACCTTTACGCCCTATTTCTTTGATATGGTTTGATGGAAATGGAAAAACAATGTATCGACGAAAGATATACCATATAATCTTTAGCTCAATTAACTTAGTGTAAAATATGAAGCATGACTTTTAATATCCTGAGCGTATTCATTCAAAAAATGTTTTTATAAAGGTTAAGAAAAAATGAGATGCTACGTTGTATTATTCTTACGGGCATATTACATAAAATTAATATCGATTAAAAAAATCAAAGCGTTCTCATTTCCGTGGAAAAATACACGATCAGTTTTTACTGGCATTTGGTATGCTTTTTGACTGTACATTTTAACCCATTCTCTGCTGAATCGCATAATGGATTGTGCATCATTGAATATTTCAAATTTTTGTCAATGTTTGTCAAAACATTTTAAATCAATATGTTGATAGTCAATGATTTTCCCATTCTAGAGAGAATATGTACAGAGAAATATGGGGTTGTAAGATGATGGTGTTATTATTATAAATGCTTTAATTGATTTCAGTATTGCTTCAGGCTGATAGACAGGGATCAAAAATTTCCGTGTCTTTGAATACCAAATCATAAATCATGTTTGAAATAATAAAAACATATTTTTATTCAGCGCATTATTAAAATTTCAAAAATGGTGATATTCGATAAAAATTATAAATTCATAATAAAAAAAAATACTCGAGTTGTCCATATACATAACCTTTATTTAAATATAGGAGCTTTTGTCCCTGAAAGCTTTATATTATCTCGGAATAATGACAAGTCATTGAATGTGAAAATGCCGAAACATATTGAATTCTCAATGCAAAGCTTTTGCCATTGCATATGCCAGAGATTACAAGGTAGATGTTGCATGTTGATGTTGTTGACCTGACCAACTTCTTCTGTTTGCGATTATAATACTGTCTTTTGATTAACGAAGAACTCCAAAAAAATAGAGAAGAAATTAAAAGATATGAGTGTACGCCGAGAAGAGGTCAAGAAGCGTACGGAAAACACTTATCATCGAATACCGCCCTTCGTCTTATAAAACAAAAAGCAATGTTTCTTCTTTGTTTCCGTTGAGGTGGCATTTTTGAGCGCTCAATTAGGTCTTCAGTGGAATGAGATCAAGTAGACTGGTCGCAGGCTTTCAGACTCTGTCCAACATGGGTGGGCGGTCAAGAGCTTTTTTGCGCCACCGATGATTATCGCGCAGACCGTTTGCCAGCCCCGAAAACGCCGCGGACGCGAAAGCTCCCGCGAAGCCTCACGTCACTTCCGCGCCATCTTGATCTGTGGAAACGTTCAGAGGGGATCGCTTTTCGGGCAAGTTTTAAGTGACCGAATAAATATTTCAAAAATTACTCGAGTCAATTAAGCGATGGGTACCATTATCCAGTCGATCATGTACAAATGATACGTAATTAATTTAATTATTATCCACCCATGCAGTGATTACTTAATATTGAGTGCTTTTTTTCTCAAAACACATTTGCTCTTGTCGAAGAATTAAGCATTTAGTAAGTTCGGGTTATAATTTTACGAGCAGAGTTTCCAATATGAATACTTAATTCAATATTAACATTATCAGTCTATTTTAACTCGGCGTTAACCATAGTTTAATTTTTCAAATAAACTTATATTGCTTATCGTAAAAAAACAATTTGTTTTTCTTTTGAAAACTAGATCGTATCTTTATTATTATTTATCATAGAGTAATATTATGTTGTCTTATGATCAGTTTTTTAAGCTAGTCGGTTATAGTTAAGTCCGGAAATTGGATGTCATTTTTATTCTAAGGGACACATTCCTATAAAAAGCAATACATGGATAATTTCAATGATTGTATCTTACTAGAATTTATTGCAATGGAAATCAACTATATGTGTATAGTACTGATGTTTTCTGAATATTTTTAGCCACTCAATTTTTAATGCAAATCGTCGCTAAGCCGCCCTCTCAGAAAATATTTTATACATACTGCTTATAATTTATATTCCTGATTTTTAGTCGGTAAACTCATTGAAAAAAAAATAGTAAAACCAAAGGAAGCATTTAAAATAAATCAGTATTGTGTAAGTATGTACATGAATCGAAAAGACTGCAAATTAATTTCCTAAAACTATAAAACCGCAAACACAGGTTACGGTTCTCAGACCGCCGCTGTAGGTGAAAATCGCCGGACTCCAAACAAGGATAACTTTATTATATTTATTGTATTATATTAGTTGTAAAATATTTTTTTGCATTCCGAAAAGATTCATTGTATATCGCTTAAAATTTCCGATAGCGAAGATATGTAAACCGCAATCGTAAAATTGTCATTATAAAATAAAACGATTGACATGTCATAGAAAGTTATGCAAGGAATTCGCGACCTTATGAGGTCGAGGAAAACTAGTAGGCGGGATGGACTAGAATAGTAAATTAAACTCACATTTATTCAACCACTACTACTATTCCCGATCGTCTAATAAATGTTCTCTCATTTATTCAAACTAATGACGCGAGATGAAATAACGAATGATGTAAAGATTGCAAATTGTTTGAAATCAACAGAAAAAAATTATATTCCAAATATTTTATTACTGTATAATGACTAATAACATTGCGTTTTCTATATTGAAGATCTTCAATTTATAACTTATTCATTTGCAATGCACTATTTCTTATATTTATTCGAACGAATAAAAATATAACTTGGACATTCAATCCTATATATATTATAATATTATGAAACGCTATTTGTAAATGGATTAAATAAATGTTAAAATGTAACAGTTAATGAATAATAAATATATATATAAAAACATACATTAAATATTGCAATCTGCAATATTGATAAATTATTTCAAATCTCAGTAACAAGATAAATAGTTGTATTTCGCTTCCATTAAAGTACATACTTCAATTGGTACTAATAAACGTAATAGTCAAATTTGCGCGGAGGTTTTTGTTGACCTTAGCCACATCCGGGGTAGTGAAAAATTCCCATCGGCCGAGATAAAAAGAAAATCGTATCAAATTTGATCATACTGCGGTCGATTCCAAACGTAATTAGGTTCGAAATCATTTCCGTTAAGCATAAAGACTTGGCAAACTTTTGCTGACCTCCTAGCATGTTTCCGCGGTTTCTACAGTCTGATATTGTTGTTGTGTGATGAATTATGTGTATTTTATTCCTGTCAGTATTTATCTAAACAAAGTTTGCCATATCAACACATATTTTGATTTCTGTAACTTAGTATTCATTGGTTAAGCAAATACGCAAAAGAAACAATAGACTAAACAAATCTATTTCTATCGAAAACACAAGAATCGTGTTAAAGCAATACCGTGCTAAGCAATTACCGCGTTGTTGAGTGGAATAGGTGTATGGTAATAACCTGTAGTGAATTCTTTCTACCAACGACTTTCTACACTTTATTTAAAAGCATATATTTATTACAATATACTTTTCTCGGTGATTTACAATTTATTTTTTTCAAAAAGTACGTTATACAATACCACCATCATTATTAAAATCATAAGGATGGCTAGCTAGATAAACTGTAATAAATAACTGAATAAAGGTATTTAACCATACAACAACAACACTTTTTTTTATAAAACACAGTCGTATGAATTATCACTCACCTGAATGTAAGTTTCGTATTCGTAAATACATTGTTGTGGCATTTTCTAAAAAAAGTATTTATTTATTGACATTGTTTTTTTTTAAATATTACAAAATCCACGGAATCTTTCTGACTGACATCTCAATTCATTTTGTTTCGATTATAAAATAAATTTAAATTTGGAGCGTTAGCATTTTTTTTACCGAAAACAAAAACTATAGTGCCAACAATATAACTTGACCACTGCCGAATTCGGAATTAAAAACTGTTAGAAAAAAAACTCAATTCAATACAGACAAACACATATTTTTCGAGAATCAATGTACGTTATTGATGAGCTTCATTGAAATACAATTAAAATATGAACAAGTGAAAAAAAGACTCATAAAGTTTCAAAGTTAGCAATTAAATATTTGACAAAATATAGTATATGTTTTATCGCTGAAATAGTGTTAATTTATTCTTCCAGAAATCGAAATAGTAATGGTAATGTATAAAATGTAATATATGGCTATAAAAAAAATCAAATTTGGTCATAAAATGTTGAGAAATTGAAAATTAATTTTATTATAAAAATATATAGGATTCTCCTGAAAAAAACTCCCTTCTCATAAGCTTCATGGATTCAAATAAAAATATTCGTAGTTAGTTCATAGGATATATAAGATTTATTACCAAGAAGATGTTATTAAATTTTGTGAGATAACTAACGTGAAAATCTCTAAAAGATTTTTTAAAAAATCCATCAATGACACCGTAAATCGTACCACCGACATGACAGCTGGAATGTTTTTAGTATTATCGATGATGACTTGAGAAAAAGCTATTCTGTGTGTTTAAGTTTTATTCCATATATGATGATTTCTTTTAACTATAAGTTTTGATGTAAATATAATTACATATAGATCATGGTAAATTTTTGTGTTTTTAAAAGTGTGGTTGAGTACGGCAACATTCCTCACGCGACGGTGGCGCAATAGTCATTATTCTCGAAACACCTTGTATTTTGTCACTTGTATTTGGTGAACGGTTATAAAACATAATATTCCTTGTCTCTAATATGGCAGTGGCATTATACATTTGAAGAAAACTTTATTTATACAAAAGTCTATCGAGCAAACTTCCATACGTATATTTCCAAGCATTTTACATTAAAAACAGTGTGAATTGGTCTTAGCCTAATCAAAAAATCTCTTCCGAATGTAGTCACCAACCACTAATTTCTAATATGATTCAGATAAGAAAATAAATTTTATTCAATATCCATATAGTCACGATAATCAAAAACATTCACATACATCGAAAACAGCCATAATCATAGAATTCTTTTAGTAGAAAACGGATTGTTGAGTAACAACAATTTAAGAAATACTTATTTTGGATGCAGTTGAATAGCCATTGATTTGATTTACACATTTTATTGACCTTTTTAAATTAACTCTACATATATTAAAAAGCATTATATAAAATGAAATTACCACAAATACAATAATAAAGCCAAACATTTAATCAAAGTGATCCGTCATTAAGCAATTTAATGACGATTATTTCACGATGCAAGCAGTAATATTTTTTTTTTTATATTACTCGACTAAGACGAGTTCAATATTGTTTTCGGCATACTTTTCAAACAGCACATAAGAATTAAAAATATGTGATAGTAATGTGAAGCGATCAATATAAGAACATAAGCAATAGAACGTGCCAACTGACTCACTCGCATCCGTTTCCGAATTCCAAGCTGCCCGCCACCATTAAGTCCAAAATACACTAAAAGATTTCATATGAGATTTGATCTGTCACGTTACTGCGCGGGAAGTTATCTAGTTCATCATACTTTTGACATTAAATAAATAAATGTCTTTCTTGAGTTTCGTTATAAATCATTTCGGATATAGTGACACAAAAGTCTAACCTGTTAACATATGTATTTTCGACTAACTGACTTAACATCTTAGAAGTTAAGCTGTAACCACTGCAGTCACTGAAGTGCATGGATAAAATTTCACTTCGTATCGCTTCTTTTTCGTTGACCCGAAGAAAATCATGAATCATTAGAGGGGTTTCATGATTTATTTTCATATTCAGTGTTGATAACGATCGTGGCGAGCGAAACCACTCTTGTTCATTTTATGTATTATAAAATATGAGAATAGTTCTTATTAAATTGTACCTACTTTCTGCGCAATAGTTATTGTTTATTTATACTTTAATGAATACTACGTAGAACAAAAATGTATATTTGTGTGTGGTATTAAAGTCATAGCGACACCAGAAACGTGAGTTTGGGTAACGTTTAGATAATTCTCCACCTCTTACTCGGTCTTCGCAAATTGAGTGAAAGAAGCAAAATTTGGGAGATCCCATAAAAAATCATAGACCAAAACTTTAATCAATAAAGGTACGTTTTAGAAGGCCAAGCAATGCGTTATAAACATTGTATTGCCGATCGCTTATAAAGCTAAAACGCTAATATTTTATTTAAAACGTCTTCTGTTACATGTTACTGTAAAATAAACAATTCAAAAATAAAATAGTACACGTAACGTTTTCAATTATAATATTAGTTGCAATACAGTGTCTTTAAAAATTTGACTCCCATTTCAGATGTCATTAATGTAATTTATTAATTTACAACGATAGTATAAAAATACATATTTTAACACACTAACAAGTTCAAGAAAAGTATACTTTCTTAATCTATAAAGGCTGATTACAAAAACTTAAAAAGTTTTTCTTTGTATAGCTTTATAATGCTGGACAACACATAACATACAAGCGCATTATTAATAGGTCGGTAACAAAAAAGCTGCATGCTTTTAGTCATCATACGCGATGGACCAGCGAATTAGTCACAACATATTGAATTGTTAAAAAACTCATAAATCTTCATATTCGACCTATAATCTCGAATTTCACCGTCTCTTTGGGTTTTTCGTAGGAAGCCGAAAATGCGCTGTTTAATTAGGACTGTTCTTGTTTATTTTATAATACATACAAAAGTTTGCCGTTATCAAATAGATAAAACATATAAATCACTGTAATTATTTTATATACAATAATCTCTTTTTCTGATTTTTTCTCATATTATTTACAAAAATGATTAACACATTAATAGATTATCATTAAAATTACATGCACATGATTTCATTTTATTTGTTAGTTTTATAATCATTAAATATATATGTTTATTGAAACTTTGACAGTGCATACTCGCTAAGCGAAATATTGTACAAATGAATGAATTTTATACGATGGCGTAGGGTTTTATTATATTTCCGAACGACCTCATCCCAGCCAGAAATGGAAGTAAACTCAAATTGTCTAGATGTTAATAAGTATTAAATCAACAAAAAAAAAAACATATCGATTTGTGCTACTTCCACATTTTATCAGGACAGACCTCGCTCAGGAACACACATAGGAAATCTTGTCAACCGATAAAAATACAAATCTAATTACGGTCAATGATATTAAATTCAGAGTAAAAAAAATAACAATTATTCTTTGTACAACTATGACGAAAGTCATACAAATTATAAATTTATGAAATTATATTGAAAACAATTAAATTAAGACCTCTCAGAAATTAATAACTCATATGATCGAAAATACTGCTGAATGTAATAAAAACAATGAAGAAATGGTACATATTAATAAAATATATTTGGCAGTTATCATCTCTCCGCCAATAAATTACAGCTGTCATCCTTAATACGTAAATACGGATAAAATATGAAATGAATATATATTTTACCTACTCAGCAAATTATTTTATAATGGGAGTGTTTTATATAATAAATAACTTTTTTTCCATGCGGTAGAACCTTTTTAAAAGAGTCAAATATAATTGTGACATTTTCGGCGTACATTGTGCAGGAATTTAAGGTTATAGCAGGATCAAGAATGCGAAAGAATTTAATCATGTCATTATATTAAATCATCACTTTTGAAGAGTATCCCGACCGATGTTTGCGGAGGCCAGCTAACAAGCGTCCTACGCGAAGTAATAATATTGTGGATAAACACCGATCATGAAAACCGCAAACGAACTAAGCCGCCTCGGTTTCATTCATCTTTTTTCTCGCCCCTAATCATTACAATCGCAACCCATTCTTATTCTTGTTAGCACAGTGCTCCGACACCGAAACGCTCCCACAGCATCAGAGGGCTCTTAAAAGGTGGGAATGATTAAATTAATATCAACAAAATATACTTATTTGCTGATCGATGAATAAAGAGTAGACGTAAAAGCGCACATTGATAACATAGTCATATTTAATGGAATCTATAATGTTTGTTTACTAGAAGCTCCCCGTAGTCAAGAAATGTAGTTGAGCTTTCGTGCTACTCACGCATTAATCGTCAAAGCTACATGAAAATCCGATTTGCAGAACTTCATAATTATTAGACAGTGACCATATATTGACATATGAAATTTTATCACTATTATTCCTTTACCCATTCTTATATTATATTTGAAACAGTGAGCAACAAAAAATACAAACCTTTAAAGTGAGATAATATGAACTCACTTATAACTCCATGGTCCATAGACTAGTAACTGTACTAATGAGTCAGGCAGATTACGACAAAGAACTGCATACTATAAAATGTATAGCCCGTAATAATGGTTATGAGATAACGACGATAAATAATTTATTTTATAAAAAAACAATTAAATCTAGCTAGAAAACTCATTT
Organism: Himalopsyche japonica; assembly: GCA_028555115.1. NCBI lineage: Eukaryota > Metazoa > Arthropoda > Insecta > Trichoptera > Rhyacophilidae > Himalopsyche > Himalopsyche japonica. Next base: position 2,220,199 of record JAHFWJ010000526.1, on the reverse strand, counting down.
ACCCGAACCCAATACAAGATAACCGCTTCTATAAATCTATTAACTACCTAGGTAGCATTAGCGAAAAAATTCATCGAGAGATTAAAAACTCAATAAATGTAGCTTTCAGGGTCAACAATACCTTAGGCAGACATCTTAAAAATAGTAAAGATAAAATCAATACAATGGACAGAAGCGGTATTTATAAAATGTCCTGTGGCTCATGTTTATCCGTTTATATCGGACAGACAGGTAGAAGTATATCTACTCGAGCTAAGGAACATGTAAGATCATTCAACAGTAAAAAAACAGATTCACAATTCGCTATCCACGTTATTAATGAATCACATAATATAAATTCAAACTCAACGCCTAAATGTTTGCATCTTTGTAGTAAGGGTCGAGAATGACGGCTTTGGAACAGCTGGAAATCAATAGACACCAATTATCACAAAGGATTCTTAACGAACAAACTAACATAATAGTATCGTCACTTGTCCAGCTGTTGTACAAAGTGGTGGTCTGATTTGCTTCCAGAAGGACCACTTCCGTCCCACATATAATCTTATTGTCATAGACACCTATTGTTTCATTTAGAATTTTGAAAATTTTGTGTCATTATATTAAAGTAACAAGCTAGGCCGTTGGTACAGGAGAGAGGATGTGTTGTGTGCCTTTTCTGCACAGCTATATATTGATAAGCCAATGTTAGTTTAAGAAATAGCTATCAACTATATTTGTTAAAAATAATTTTGTAGAACTAAAATACATTGCTATTTTTTCACCGTGTTATAATGGAGTTCTACCAAGTGAATGCCAATTCAATCAATAGATAATCTGAACTTCTCATGGAACATTTTAACAGAAAGTGTATTACGGGAGGTATTTTTCAGAAAATTAACTTTTAGATTTTTTTCAGAGAGGACAAGTTATTATATAAATTATTGATTTTTACCTGTTAAAAAATTCAGATTCAGAATTCAAAAAAAAATTATGCAATAATATCACTTTATAATGGCATCCAGATATTTACATAGTTGCAAATTATAAAATTTGTTGAAATATATGTAGTGATCTTATGTTTTATTTTGTTTTAATGTTTTTTGAGAATCGTAGAAGAGGGTCCGTTAATAAAAACAACAAAATTCTTTCGGCGCTTCGACCGCACGCCGGTAAAAAGGTTAGATTAGTGTAAAAACTGCCTGTTTAAATTAGAACAAAAAAAAAATCTAAAGCACACAGAAACGTCTGTCTAAATAATTGACCCACGGCGGCGATTATAAAAATTATGAAAAGGATATTTTTTACATCTTGTGAATGGATTTTTATAGCCGCCCAGGTATTCGATTCGTATTGATTTTTTTATCTGTTTGTTGAATCTCCGTGGGTGATATCTTGAATATAACATGATGCTTGTAAGTTTGGGAGATGTAGTATGTACACTTTAAAAAAAATCATTCATTCTTAAGTTTTCCTGTATTTGCCATTCAAAGAAGTTACGGTTTATATTGAAATATTCATCATTCCAAATTAATATTATTTAAAATATTCACTAATATTTTTCAAGTTACTTATTTTATAATATTATATAATACATACATTTTACTCTACGAATATGTAAAAAGCTGCAAATATACTGAAATGAATGAAATTGAAAAAATTGAAAATGAAATCTCAATGAGAGTTCATATTGCGACAAAGTAGTTTAGTGTCGCCAAAATTTAACTAATTAAGCATTTTATTGCTATACATTTACTAACACATCGGTACAGAAATAATTTTTGCTTCATACGGTAGTCTGATTTATATTATTTTTCTCTATAGGTTTCGTTAAAAACCCATTAGGTGGCTGGCTTAGACTAATTGCAGCTCTAGGTTCAAGCTTAAAATTAAAAATACAATAGTTTTTTTTTGTAAAATGACTTTAAAATACAATTTATTATCATCATAATTTATTTCAATTTGATTCACATATATTCACTTTTAGCGTCTCATTCAAAAGATAATATCATTTTATTTTTATCATCCTGTTGACACAGATTTTTGTATCGATTTTTATGACGATATTTATAAATTTTTTATTTTAAAGTGATAATTATATAAGTGTTTCAAACTTGTGAAAAGACATGTATTTCGTGTGTTACACACCAAAGTTAATGACAACGAAAGTTTAGCGTCAACTGTTCACAATAGACATTCTCTTAAACACTTCTATAGATATTTTAATACGTCAAAAATAGTGCAGCTTCTTTAAAAATTAAGATATGACACGTTCAAAACAGCATTATTGTGTCAATATATTTACTACAACAATACACGCGCTACTAAAAGCGCAAATAATCACTATTCAGTGATTAAAGCTAAAATAATTAATTCTTCCAGAATGTTTATACCTAACCAATAAATTGATAGCCGAAGCACAATGTGAGTTACTTTTTTATACCCAATCCTCTACGAAAACTTTTTACTATAGTAAAAAAGGTTGAATGACAGAATATATCTTAATGAAGTTGTTAGAGGTTATAAAATGTGACCTGTCACAAAACAGTTTGTCGGACAAGATGTATCGATGTCCGACCAGATTGGTTAGGAATTTACACGTTAAATTTACAAAGGCATCTGATACAGGTCTTTAAAATGTATCCTGAAACCTTTATAACACACATTACAACTATGTATAGAAGTGATTTTGACTTTAATCCAGACATCTAAATGCGTATAAATTCGATTATTTTTCTAATTGCTAAGAATTTAATTAAAAGGTTGGTTTTATACATAAATTAAGATAACAAAAAGACGTCCAATAACTAGACAATCAATTAAAAATGAATAATGAAATCCGTTACATCCCGGTTATATTCAAGTATTATTTGGTCAAATTTAATAATTTCGAAATTATATAATTCGAATATTTTTGAACAAATTAATGAGTTGATAAACCCGAAACATTTGATAAATGATAATAACTATGAAAGAACTTACCTTATAATTCAGGTGTTGAAAAGCCGTTCAAATGATTTCTGAAACAATAAAATCATCTCATTAGTTTGTTGTTAGATTCAGCAATTAAAAGACCGAAGCTAGGTTGAACTTTGATATGATATGCAGGCTAAAAATAATCTGTGAATTTGTATTGATAAATTGATCAATAACTTCATTAATATTTACAACTTGTCTTATTTTTACCAAATCCTTATGGATGAAAAATCATTTTTTCAAAATTTAAATATTAAATGTCTTGTTTAAAAGCATTAAAATCTCCACCATTAAAATATTATCTGTATACAGGGGTTCATATTTAGAGCATAGAACCATAAAAAAATAGTTTTGAGAAATGTATATTATTTTCATTATATATTGTGTAACTATGTTAAATGTGATGAATTGATAAAAAAATCACATTAAGATACATATAAAAATTGTAACAAATTCAAACCGTTCAGATTATTATTAGTGAACATATCTCGTAATGGCATATTGATTATGAAAAATACGAAAGCTTTCTGTGCTGTAAAGCTGGACAGAAAGCTTTCTTTTTTCTGTATTTTCGAAAACACATTTTTTCAGGGTTAATTCTATTACCATTTGCTATTATGATTTATAGTTTCAATATTTAAATGACTAAGGTACTGTTTGACAATTAATAGAATGTTGATTTCGATATGGTTAAGTATGAGTACTTCAAATGAATCAACAGGAAAAACCGAAAATAGAATCTACTCTAATATTAAGGTATTTAATTCCTGAAGCTTTCTGGCTATAGTGATTGTATTAAAAAATCCCCAAGTCGTAGACATTGACTACGCTACGAGTAAAATTTACTACGAATTTTCCATTCATGTCACTAATGACATCATGAAACGTTTGGATATTTACTCTTAGAACAATAGAGATCATAAACAAAGATTTGGCACTATGCTGCCGCTAGTTGAAGACAGGATGCCCTGCTTGCCAAAGTTCACACGACATACCGCAAAAATTTGGTTGACTCAGAGTTCCAATAGATCACGCTTCCTGCTTAAATCCTGCTAAGTACCTGGTAAATCTCTGGTTTTTTCGTGACCTTATAACATTACACCTACAGAATCGCCACACGACAGTTCCAATATATACAGATGATCTAACTCACTAACGGTTACGAATTATTTATTATTCATCCATGTTGGTATGTTTATTTTTATCTTTGATATGATTTTATTATGTGGACTAAAAATCATTAAGCAGTTTCATTTTTTATTTTATAAACTATCGTTGATCTACACGATTATATTTTTTATTCGTAAAATCAAAATATGACGAATAAATAATTGACTGACAATAGAAACGTAATTTGAATCTTTAAAATTCTGTACTCTTCAACACATTATGTCACCAACGACCCGGGTTCCGCTTTTCAACATCTTCGGTGATTTAAATATTATATATGGATGCATTCCACCACTCACATATCGTACATTCGATATTTTCGATTAAAATATACTATTGCTTTAATGATCGAAAAAAATTCTTAGCGGTATTAATATATTTCAAATTACTTTCCCTTTTTTCAACAAACTTTAAGGTATAGGTCTAAGCGAAAACGGTTGATTTATTGTTTAAAAGTTAAAATAATTTGTCAAAAGAGAATCAGAACTAAAATGTATCGAAAAGAAGTAACGAATGCGCTGAATACCAGTTTTTTTCGGTAACCAAAACAAATATTTCAGCAAGTTCACGTTGGAATGTTTTAAATAAGTAAAGTAAAATTATTTTTATACAGATTATAATCATTTTGTGAGGTATATATTATAAATATAAAATTTACTAAAGCTAGCTTCATGTTTCTATCTTTACAAAAATCTACCTAAATAACAAGAACTTCTTCAGTTTTAATAAGTTTCATGAGGAGAACACATGTTCTTGTTTCTTTACGGATTTAGTAAAAAAAATGATGACATTATTTTAAATGTTTTCATAAGCATAATTGATAACTCTTTCATAATGTAACACTGAATATTTAAATGAAATAAATTTTTCAACATTTGAAATCGGAAAAAAAGTGTGAGACAAAATATTAATACAATGCGTGGATGTATTATTCCATAGCCTTAAAAATCAAATAGTATTAAATTACTTAGGCAACGAGTACAAATCGTCCTTTGTAAATTAAAGTTTTAATAATTTTAATGATTTTACATAAAAAAAAATCCAAAACGTTTATTAGCCTTCGGGATATAATTGTATGATAGAATAAACATAGGTTATCTTTTTATCTAAGAACTACAACTTCAATTGCTTCTAAACTAATGCTAAACATGTCACGTGCGTCCCGTATTTTTATCTATCACAAAATTTTTCAAATGAATTGAAATCATTTTTTAATAAAATATCGAAAAACCTGGCCAAATCGAATCTATCAATAAATACTTGTGACTAATTTTTATTTGCTATTATGAATGACAGGGAAAAAATTAAATATGTTTTATTGTCATTCAAGTAAATACAAATTTAGCATAATTTAAATGTGTTTAACAAACATACGTGATTCATTCTTAGGAAATTCCTTTTTCCTCAAGTAACTCAAGCATGAGAAAGTTTTACATATGTACGTATGTGATGCGTGATGCAACAAAATGTACAAAATTTAATTTAAATTTACCTGGCCGGCAATATTTGAAATATTTGAATCATAAGTGCAATAAGTTTATAATAATAAATAATATTTCATCCTTTAATCATTTTTTTATAGGTATATATAATATATAATTAAGTTTATTAAAAATAGAATGTCATAAAAATGAAATGTCATGAAAATCACAATGTCGCCGGTATACACAAAAAATACTGACAACAAACTTTGTTATATTAATTTATCCATTTATAATGATCGATAAGTCCAGGAAAAATTAACTTATCTGAAATTCTTACGAAATCCCGCTTTACGATCAATAAATAACGGAAAATTTCCCTTGATGTAAATAAACCTGAAATAGTTCATTGTTTATTACTTTCTCGTATATTTTCGACTGGTTAATAAACTCGAATCGAGACCGATTTTTTATTAATAAATAAAATGAAGAAACATAAAACAAATTTTCACAGCTGGCTGTCACTGAATTTTTTTTTATCATTTATAAACTTCCCATGCTCATCCTTGAAAAGCAAGAGTTTGAACCATTTTAATTATAGCTAAATCTAGTTTATCAATAATCAATCTTGTATTGTTAAATATGTATTGCATTTAATTAAAGTTATATTAATTGCGACACTGCATGAATACTTCGTATCTGATGAATATGTTTGCGATTCGTCATCATAAAACAACTTTCACGACAACTCGCTTTCATCTTGCATCAATTTATTGCAATTTGCGTCATATTTGAAAACCTTTATTGTACATGCCAGTTTCACAGATTCGACGGTATCTAAAATAATTGACGAGGTAAAAGATGGTGAATCAGCTTTCTTTTTTGATTAAAAATTATGTAAATAAAAAACGGCACAAATGTTCTTTCGTGTATTTAGTCAAACCAGCAATTTATTCAAAATTATGTATTTTTTTTAAAAGCATACTTTTTTCTTCATTAAATTGTGAGAAAATTTACTTTGCATAATTTACCATTAACATTGACATGTATATTGCACAAATTACTTTTTTACCAAGAAAACTTTTGTATTGCATCTATGCAATTAATTATATTCTTATAACGGGAGTTCATAAAAACAGAATTCTCATTTCGTTGACAAAAACACATTTATTGCATTCGTGAAAAAATACTTAAACAATACACAAATTAGGAAAATCCGGAAATTTTAACGTTCTGATTCATTGGCTTTTGGAAAAACTCAACAAAAAAAAGTTAAATTTATTTTTGTTACGTTAGACGTGAAGATTGATTATTGTTTATCTAGACACGATGCATAATAAAGTTGTTAAATGATAATTAGGTTATCAACGTTTTAATCACTGTATTTTGTTTCCAATAAATAAATATTTACTTACATCTGATATGTATTCAAGCTATATGAATTTATCATTTTTATGATTTACCATTATATTTCCAGACCATTTCAAAAGAACCACCTTACATTTTGAACACTAAAAACTTATGGGTGTAAATTTCTTTCGATATTTCTGTAAGTGATTTGGATACATTTATAAATATTTCTTCGAATAAAAAATATTTCCCGTCGTCAAAACTACTTGTTTTCAAGAATACATCACACTCCATATCAGAAGTAAACTATGATGCATATATTATAACGTCAATATTAGTATTTTAAATTGCTATACATATATTAGAAAGATCAACGTTCTGGTACATGTGAAAAAAATGGGAAATACGAAGGCTTTAAACGTTTTTATTCATTTTTAAACCGATTACAGTGTACTTCCGGCGCTACAAAAACAGGTGCCGGTATTAAACACGGATGTCATTTTTCAAACTAGACCATAGACATCAAAAAACCCGGAAAATGTACTATGAGGAGTAAAGTCAGATATTGATCTTATTTTTAACATGGATAAAGTATGTGTTTGATCTATTTATAACGAGTGAAACATATTTATCTACTATTTGTCTTCTTTACTCAAAGTGTACAATGATGACGACAGGGAACTTTTAGTTTTCACTGTACTTAAATGGAAAACGGCGACTATATTTTTTTCTATGTGGTTGTTAACCTAAATATTAACCGGCGTGCTTGAGATGCATGTTGTAAAAATGATTTCAACTTATCTCAAATATGAAAAATTCACCCTTTTCTGCTATATACGTAAGAGCTCAATCACTGAAATCGTTTTAATTGATTTCCAAATAACATATCCTCGCAAAATAGATCTGGAGTTGAGAAAAGAATTTCAAATCAAACGAAACACACCCAGTCCTTTTTTTACTCGAATTTTTTTATGCGAATTCGATTATACGCGATTTTTTTGGACGGCAGCGCTACATTTTTCACGCGCTTCACTTGTTTTTACGTAATTTTTTCCCCAAATTTGTTGTAAAGAAGACATTTATATACGATGCTAGGCATGTACGTTTCATTATTTTTTTAAATAAAAAAAAATGTGTATTTTAAAACTTGATTTTGTAAACAATTCCATTTTTTAAATACACATACAATTGCCAAATGTTTACAAGTGTATCGGATATTATGCGAATTTATGTTTTAGGATGTGTAAAGAAATTTAATGCAATTGCGTGAAATCATTTTTTTATGCTTTTTTTTACGCGGGTATATGTAATTTCAAGCTTGCAATTTGCCGAAATCGTGCGGGTTCATGCTGGTTTTGATGCAGTCAAATTGTCAATTAATATTTCATGATAATGGTTAAAATTATATTAAAAATTTGAATACCAAATTGGTTACTTGTCGCTGAATTTCTGGCCATATCTATATTTGTATAAGCGACCGAATGGATTCTTTCACATCATCTTAATGAAAATATAAGTTCAACAACATTGTTTACAACCACAACTGTGGTGTTTATTGATCTAGACATTAAGGTCGTTATTGCAAACGTTAAGAAAAACAAGTCTCCTTTCAATTTTGTAGGAACCGATTCATGGTTATTGTAGCGATCATAAAAAGTTTTTTGAGTTAGATTGGTACCAAATTTTAATACACGTTATTCTTTTTAACGTTAAACATGTATTCGAAAAAAAGGGCGAGCATCATGAAATAGTGGCAATCGACTTAACTATTTGACGATTGTTCCAGTAAACAAATCTTGGTTATCAAAGTTAATAGGTAAGTTTGTAGCAAGTAACCGCTTGGTTATAAGCGTTTCCGATTATAACCAAGCGGTTAAATCATAATTACGTGAAAAAATCTTTTTTGAAATACAAAAAGCGACTTAATGTTCGCTTTGGATAGTTTAGACAAATATTTTGTTTATAAGCAAATGAGAGCATTTACCATTGAATATAGTTCATACGATAACCTAGAAAAAATGAAAATATGTATGATCAATTTTTAAAAATATACGTATAGCCATAACAAGATCGACTGCCTAATTTTTCTTCTTTTCTGGCCGTACATTTCAACATACTTAAAGTATGTTACGAAGTGGATGTATAATATTTACTATATGATTTCTTTTTGCCGTATATAAGCAGCATGATTTATATGTAAGTACGGAATATGGTGTGAATAGTGGCACCCATAATAAAGGTTAAAATATGAATTCAAAATTAAGACATAATAATTTGGTAATACATATTCAAGATAAGATATTTTTCTGGTGGACTATTCCGCTAAAAGGTTCCATGCACTATAAATTATTATGTTTTATTTTCACTATCTCTTTTAGTTAGCTACATGTGTTGTTTGTGGAATGTACTTCGATGACTTTCATATTTTCACTCTAGCTATCATATATATAAAATAACAAGGAAAAAATATTAAACTCTTCCTTGGATACAAAAACGTTAATTACTATGGTTCAATAAAAACACGTGTAACAGTTAAAAATCACTTTGTTATTATTGACAGATGAATATTTTAATTTCAATATATCAAGCGTTAATAACCAATTATATAACGTTAATCCATTTTATCAATAACCTCTATTGTATGCTTTCAATAAAATAAATTTCAATTTTAAAAGTCAAAATGAACATTATAGTTTTTGTTTATCATTCCACGCCATAAATCAAGAGTGCGCAACCTTTTAATCGCGAAAGAAAAATTTTGTCGATTGGAATTATTTTTAAATTTTCATATTTAAAATTTACTACCATGATGATCCAATAAAGAAATATAAAAATATTTGACGATATTTTAAATTTAAAAAAAATATATAATATATCATCAGAAATTGTGTGATTGTTATGCAACATAAATCTTGAAAATATTGAATATAATTAATATATTTTTTGAGGTATTCTGCGATACAACCGATTTGATGCGAAACTTTCACTTCAAGCACTGGATACTACAACCGAAATCTTTATGATTTTATTAGGAACGGTTTGATGTAGAAGTATTTATGTTATAAGAAAATCTTTCTTTTAGAATTTGTTATATTTTATAAAAAACACCCCATAATAATAATTGATCCGTAGAGGAAACTATCCCAAGAAAATGAATCAAAAAATATTTGATTTTTTTTATTTTATCTAATAAAATTGATAAGCGGTGTACGAAAAAATGGGATTTTATTTCACAACTAAAAAAAAAAACAACACACATAATGTTATTTGTACTAAATTATTTATCATATGAGATAATTCAGTACAAAAATGTAATTGGCAGTGACTATATTTGTGTAAATTCTTCGTACCGCTTAAGAAGTCAATTCGAAAATTATTATACGCTAAAAAATCCTAACAAGTTTTCATTGAATGATTTATTCATCATTTACGAGAAAAATTGCTCAGGCGCCGGCGCCTGTAGTTTCTTTCCACAAATTTAGCCAAATTCAACCGACAGTACATTTCCTCACTTGGCAATATCACCTGATCTATTTGATATAATCCTTTTACGGAATACGGGGGTAAGGCGCGAAGAAATAAATAATTGCGCTTATTTGATACTAGGAATTCCCACTTATTGCATGTCGTTACGTTAAAACATCTAGGCCAAATCCGTTATTTAACAGACTTACGATTCTATGACGCCAAGACTTGCATAACCTTTCAGTGTGTTAATAGAAAAAAAAACATATATTATTATTTATATTCGAGGCTCTGCCTACAAACGTACGTCAATCGGTATAATGTGTGTGGTTTTTTTTGAACAAAAAATATTAATTAATTATATATGACTCTCAATAGAGACAATATAATTGGAGGCAATGCAAAAGATTAAAATTATAATACTGAAATATTATTCGTAAAATAAACGATATGTGAAATGTTTGTAGACTTCCAAAAGTATTTATAGTGTCCACACAACACTTAAAAGTTTCCCGTTGAGTAATCTGATGATACTCATATTTTTATAAAATAATCGTCTACCAGTTACCAACAGTATTGTGCATTCAAATGTAATTGGATTCAGTTATCAACTTAAATAATTGTAAATCTTTTAAGTTTTATATTAAGGGTTCTTTAATTGGGAATTATTATAGTAGTTATGAGATAATTCACCACGACTTGGGAATTAACTGTTACAGTGATTCTTTTTTATTTCTAATTTATTATAGTATTAGAAAGGTTTTGTGTATTGAAAATAAGGTCGATAAAATGAAAAAAATGCTTTCTTGTATGCAAATTGAAGAGTGTTAACAGGGGCTCATTTATTTAGATGATATTGTAACTTTAACAGAGATACTTACCAAACTTACAAAAAATGTATAAATATAAATAATAGAATAATTTTGCCGCTAGTTTTATTAAAAAACGTGCTAACCTGGAGTATAACGTAAGTGAAAATGTTGTATTGGAACTGACTAAATGACTTGACTGCTACAAAAATTTGTGTGAAAAAAAATAGGAAATTGATAAAAAATAATGATTATACAACATATCACCTGTTCATAGCTACCCACAAAGTACCCAGTCAATAAAATAAAAAATAAAATTTAAAATAATAATTAGTTCTCTTTGAATACTTTACACAATTCCTTTAATTCCATTACATAATTGTTTGTCAGACAACAACATACAAAATAATGACTTCTGAAAACTGAAATTGTTAATCATGCCGAAATTTAAATACGACCAAACAATTTGTTGAAAGTTTGGCAGAACTAAGTATGAGTCTCTCCTAAGGTCAAAAAATTGAATCACTTGTTTGAAGGCTGAGGAAACTTCCTGTCGGTGAAATTTTAATGAAAGCCTCAAAATCTGTAATGATTGCAGCAGTTAATACTGAGAGATTGTTACGATCACTGGAGGAGTGATTCAAAATCCGCAATCGCTATGACTAACGTTTCACATTTTGACGGCCAAAGCTTTTCTCGGAACGGTTCGTGAGTTTTTCCGAGAAGATCGAAGAAATTCATGGGAATTGGATAACAAAAATCGCCGCTTATTCTTCAATAGACGTAATATTAGGCTTAACCCGTCTGTATTTCGGTGACATCTCCGCCATACGGATAGCATAAGATTTTTTTTAATTTTTGCCGGGAAGATACAAATATTTGTGAAAAAAATGCATATGACATAATGATTGAGATAGTAATCGTTTCAAATGCATACTGTTTCAGAATAGTGAAGTTCAAACTTATAATGATTTTTACAAGTATGAAACATAATCTAACTCAAAAAAGAAAGACATATTAAATATTGAATAATGGGAAAATATATTTTCGACGCTATAAAATCAAATCGTAAAATAAACTATGTAGTAACTGTCAGATGTTTTTCACCCGTATATTCGAATGCCTGAAACTGTCGAAGAAAAAAATTCAAGTGTTCAGTGATAAACTACAGGACAATCTAGAGCAGTGGTTCTCACGTGAAATTTCACTATGGCCGCATTGTAAACATCAGCTCTCTTATGGAAATGTCTCGTGGCCGCACCAAATGTGATAAAAATAGTTTCGATATTTTTTTTATGTAATGCATTACACTGAATGATCTTTCACAATATACAGTTGTAGGTAAAGTCGACAAAAATAATAAAGCAATTATTGTTAATTCTTCATATTGACTTGATTCATGGTCAACGTATAACTTCGACCAAATTTTAATCATTAAAACGGCCTTTACTTAAACTCGATTTAATGCTGGATAAGTCAGGTTTATTCAATCAATTTTAAAATAATAATAATTTTACATATTTACATTTGTATAAACACATTTTTTTGAATATCAATATTTACTATAAAACTGTTGGTGGCCGCAGCAAAATCCTCCGGTGGGCGCACATGTGAACCACTGATCTAGTGGAAGCCAGAACTATTGCAACCCGCCAAGTAGCTTACAGATCATACAAAATAAAAAACTATTGGTTAAACTATATTCTTTCATACTTATTAAAAATACATAAATATTTTTTCACCGTGTTAAGTTTCTTTCAGTTATAATATGTACGTACTCAATACAAAAAAATAATCTTTTCGTATTCGTGGGTAATAAAAATTAAAAAGTTACTGACAACCAACAAAAATATAAATACGAATCACATTTGGAGTTTCAAAACACATGAGTTTTCATTTATATTTTTCATACTTTAATTTTGTTTTATATACTTAGTATAGTATATTTTCATTGAGGATAAAATGCTTGTCAACTTCTGGTGACCGTATATTTCAGTCATTTATCAAAGTGTATGGTATCCTATAACACGCATTGTTACATCAAAAAATATTTTATTGTAACTTATATTGTATACAATTACGTGGCATTTTTAATAGGGTTCGCAAGAGGATTCAAAGCTTATCGTTGAAAAACAGATTAAAACAAATGTTTGAATTTTTTGTACGTAATACAGCAACTGCGAAACACGATTTCTTTTTTTAATTAGTGATCATTTACTCTCAAAATAAATGTTCAAATTTGAATACATATGGGAACTGTAGTGGTATCTTTAGAGACCAAGATATAATCATGTAAATGATATTTTGGTAACTTGTCAATTCACGACACTGGTTTAAGATTTTCATAAGTTAGTTTTGGAAATCGTTGGAAGTTTTGTTAGATATATTGAACTGTAGGATTAGCGTTAAAACAAAAAAAAACTTTCAATAGGCAAGAGTTCTGCTAGTAATTTATTTCTGTCAATATTTACGTAAAACATTGTTATAAGTTTCATAAAAAGTTTTGACTTCTACAGAGTCTTGAGGTATGCGCCTGGCCTTTTTACTTCCATAAAACCAACCATATTTTTATTAAAAAAATGAGATAGAAGAAAAAGTATTAATTGAAATTGCATCAACTATTTCTAATGAAATGTTTTATAGGTATTACTTAACTCGTTCATTTGTATTGTTATACTTTAAATAAAAATTGTTTAAATACAAAAAAAAAGATTTTTTAAGCAAATCAATTTTTTTACGCTTTGCAGGGAGTTTTGGAAGTAAAAAAGTTTCGGAGCAGTGTATTTTTTTACGTTTATGAGGCCCTAATAAACAAAGTCTTTTTCAATTCATATGAGGCTTATAATATTATAACTTTATTAGTTTCAATACATAGGATTCACTTAAAAGAAAAATATTTTCTATTTGGATATGAAAAACTTAGACTTGAAATAAAAAAGGCTACATTTATATTGCATATAACAATGTAACGATGTCTTCAGCCGAACAAAAAAATACATATTCTATTAAATGATTTTTTACGTAAGGACGATCGAATAAATGTCATCTTAATTAGGTAAACAAAATAAAATGTTTCAGCATAAAACAGTTAAAAATATTTAGAAAATCCTTCATTAAATTTATAAAGTATCCGTCTTAAGTCGTTGCCATTGAAAAACTATGTATTTAATATCTTTTAGTAATGACCTAATAATGTGAATGTATCTGGTATTTTATTTAAAGTTTTTATGTTAAACATATTCGCATTGGCGTATACATTTATAAGATAAGATTTTTTATCAATATATTTTCGCGTTATTTCATAGTATTAACATAATGATAAATCCATATCTAAAGGAGGAAAAAACCAAAATGGTTCAGCTATTTGGTTTGTACATAATTTTAAAATTAACAAGAAACCTCAGGCAATGTTGATAGATTTTCCCAAGATACAATAGTACTTCATTTACCAATGACAATTTCTCGTAAATAATTAGCATTAAAAATAAGCGATTTTTTTACGAAAGCGATATCGAAGCCCGTATTTTTCCTAACATTTTTCCATTGTCAAAGATATTGGCAATATTAGTTTTCAAATACATTATGTTGACCACAGCCATTAGTTAAAATGATATTATTCATCGGTTAAAACACAATTATATAATTATGGGATGAGATAAACAAAGCACGATTTTGCAGACTGACGTAGATTCTGTTCCATCGCATTTTAGAATTGGGGTTTCCCTAGTGTTTTTTTTATTATATTTTTTATGACCCGTTAATCACCGGGTACTCTACAATAGATGGAAATAATTGTTGTTTTGTAACTCCGACAGATATATTGTATAGATAATAAATTGTGCTTAAAAACAGTATCATGTTTACAAATATCTGCCAATTGGTAAACAAACCTAGTATAAATATACTGCAATTTGTATACCAACAAAAATACTTACTCTGTCACATACTGATGCTATTACGCATCATATTTCAATTACTTCATCGGTTTCTTTTATCAAAGATGGATAAGCTAGACTATTAAAAAATTGGTCATACATACAAGCACATTTTTTGTATAAATACATGAAATAGTTTAATTATAAAATTTGGTTTACGCATAATCATGTTATCAAAATTAATTATACAGAATGCATTCAAGGAAACGTGCATTGAATGCCAAGAATAGTTTGTAAATATATTCTATAAATTATCTGTAGCTTAAGACGTAACAGTCAATCTTTAGTTTTAGAAAGCAGTCACCGAAAGGAAAATGTTAATCACATTTGTTGGGGTATTGGAAACAAGTCTGTAGGAAATGCTTTTTTGTATGGCAAAGTACAGGCAATATACTAAACAAAGTCAAAATATAATGGAAAACAATAGTCTATAGCTGATGAAAATACATCATAATTGTCTGAAATTTTTGAACAGACCTTTTGAATGTTTAAGTTTTTGTACATATGTTTCATATTTAATTTATCAAGAGTTTTAAAATGAGTTTAATGATAAGATTTCTACTCGCAAAAATCTGATCAAATGGTTTATATTTGTTTATTAGTATAATAAATGTTATATGTTACATAAACATCATTTTTCCACCAACCTAGAACTATGTCGTATTGACAAAAAAAAATAATAGAATATCATTCATAAAATCATGTCGTAAAATATTTGAATAAAATGTCATAAGAATCAAGCATCCATTCATTCACAAAAAGATTTCACATGTAATAGATAATATACGTTTAAATGTAAGATTTTCTCAAATTCCATATGGAAAATACTTTAATTATGAAAAAACGTTTACACAAAGAATTTTTACATATCAAAAAAATAATCACACTAATCTAACAAAACAAATATGTTCACCAATTATTTTTTTACATTATGCAAACGTATTTGGTATCTTTTGTGTATTTCTATCAAACATGGGACTTTTTTTTAATATTTGTCCAATTATTTTCAACTTTTTGCATGTTTTTAACCACACAAGAAATTTTATGCAGTGAAGGATTAAGTAATTTAAGATTATTAAAAACCTAATAATCTATTGCAAACTATGATGAAAAAAGTTTATTTCACATTTCGGTACACAATGGTTAGATCTGGTAAAAATGGAAAAGATGCTCTGACCTCCTGGAACCACATTCGGCCTGTATATGAAATTATTTTTAGTGGCCCAGTGCGCGCCTTATGTACTTATACAAATAGCTGTTTAAGAATATTCAATAAATACTTTTATTTTATTATAATTGAAGACGATTCGATTTTCGTACAACAATACAAAACTACTTTAAATAAATAAATAAACCTACAACCGTAATTATTGATATCTATGAATGAATGTGATATAAAAAGAATTTTGCATTTAACTAATAACAAGATATAAATACGTTTGGAATAAAAAAAAAAACATAAACAACGATACTGAACACATAAAAAATACATGTGACTTATAGGAGGTGTAGCAAAATTTTAAAATTACATAATGATTAAAAATAAAACATTTTATTTCAAGATTGTTTTCAACAGGCGTGAATCAAATTATCGACACAAAAAATATCATCCGGTTGGAGAATGATCTTTAAAAATAGCTATTTACTCATTAAAAATTCTTAAGTCGCTACATCGCCCATACAAAATCGTGAAACGAAACCGTCCTCATAAAACCGCAATTTATTAATAAACTAATCATACAGAACTGGTTTTTACGTTGTGAAGTTTTTTTCTTACGTTTGTGTCATTCTTAAAGTTTTATGACGTCATAATAGTTCTCATAAAACGATCAAAAAATTCGACTGTTAAAAGCCAAGCTATCCGTGCATACTTGTAAATATTATCTAATGTCATCTATCGCTTAAAAAACTAAGCTTGATTGAGGCAACGTCAAATATCTGACGTATTTATGTAAAGGTCGCAATATTCTATGTTTCTCAACACAATAATCATGCAGAAAACCACACCCCTTTTTGGTACAAAGTTGTCGAATGTAACTCGGATAGAATGAATTTATTTTACAAAATTTTTCAACTTTATGTCCACGGTGTTTTAAGAAAGACAATAAATTTACGACATTAATTAAAGAAATATTTATTTGTCACTGATATTAAATTAGGAGTTTGCACATCTTGCATTTGAAGATTTCGATTTATGACTCCGTGGAAAATAATACTTTTGGTAAGCAGTTACATCTTGAATAAAGAACACAATAAATGTAAATAATTTCCTGGCTTATTTTGTTTTTAATAACATGTTTGCTAAATCAATAATCGCTTAATTTATAACGTAATAATTTTCAAATTGACCAATCTATTTCTGTTTTTCTTCTTTTACACTTCAGTAGATATACTCTTGATTATACGAAAATTCATTTTTCTGGAGTCGCAGAAATACTATATTTTTCTACTAATTTATACATCTTAGACTTTTAATTCATATAACTTAATTAATACCACCCAATTCGATTGGGCACAGGATTGAAAAACAAATATATCTTCATAAGAAAGCGTGTAAAACTTACTAATGAACAGCATAATATAGTAAAACCGATAATTGTTACTTTAAACTCGACTCGCAACCATACTACATTATTTAAGCAGCTAATCTAAATGTTATCAAACATTGGTTGTATTTTCCAGTATTGATGCACAATTGACATTAGAATTAATAAATGTTGAGAGTCTTTGCTTTATCAGATTGTTTGCGCCACAGAGTGTCATGGCCCCACTGCAAACAGGTTAGTATCGCGTTAAAAATTACGTTGGCAGAGCGGCTACGTCGCGCTGACGTCATATAAGCGCGTGTGACGTCACTTCTATCCGCTCGACCCACTTGTCACGTTTCAACAGATTTTGGCGGAACAACATACTGCGACCACGTATATTATTTATCGCGACGTATCATTTTTTTAATTAGTTGAATTTTTATTGATATGGGTACTTTATACCATAAACAACCGGTGATTGGTATCATTGAATTTTGGTGAATTTCATAGCTTTAACCTATTATCCATAATGATATAATTTATGTAAATCCTTATTTAGAATATAAAAAACATTATTTTATCACACGTCATGTATTTTGAATTTTTCGTTTAAAATACCGAAAATATTTTTTCAAAACCAAATATTGATGGTATCAGTATCATGTACATTGATTACTGAAATATTCACGCTTTCATTTTATTAGCGAAACGTGTCCCAAAGAAACCAAGTACTTACATATAACATATAGTTCTTAAGTAGTGAAATAATTAGGTTTTTGAAATTAAATGCCAATAAACTTTGCGTAAAATCCATCTAAAAATGTTCAAATTCGAATGTGTAATTAAAAAATATTAGTCTAAAATCTCACTACCATTTTTGATGCACATAATATTGCGTAATTTTAAAATAAAACTATTATAGCTGCTTATTATAACTTGGTCATAAGATAAAGAATGTATTGCATAAAAAAAAACGATGGTTACCTTAGAAGACCCGTAACATAGCAGCAAATTCAGTGGACCATGGCGAGCCGGAACTCCGGTCGAAAAGAAAATACTTATTGTTATTTCCTTTTAGGAAATGTCTTCACCTATGTATGACGTCTGTTTACTTCCGATAGCAAGGGACACTGAGTTATTATTTGCCAATCCAAAGCGAATAATCCATTTTATTTACCGAGAATTCACTAGAAATAGAATTCACAAATGTGCCGCAGCAATGAAGGGTAGAAAGTCAAGTCAATATTATTCTTTCTTCACGAGAACTACCATCCAACTTATATTGACACTAAAAACCAGTCTAATTCAACACTTGACAAGTCGACTTATACGTCGAGATACAAGTAACTGACTGTTTCTCGAGTATCTTCCATATGATTTTAGAGTCTTATTAAGTCAAAACATTAATACGTAATCATTATAATTAATTATCAGTTTATCACGGCAGTCGATGGCTTAATTATAGAATTGTCGTAAGTATCGACTATGCACATCGTGTTCCATATATATTATTTTTATAAAACTTATCTTTTATATTAAATCTTTTCGAATTGTTAGAACTTTGTACGATTCCACATGTTTAATCGTACGCAAACATGTGGAATCGTACACAGTTGTAAAAATTCAAATGTGATATTGAAATTCCATCAAGCACCTTCAGTCGATATCATAAATTTTATATACAGTTATTGTATCCTCGTTTATTTGAGCAAACGTTGTAATCTAATAGTATTTTATTATTATAATGCAAAGGCACACTGCTCTCCATAATTTTTACAAACGTTTTGATTATATTTAATAAAAAACGATACTCATGAAATATGTGACATATATTGAAGAAATTTATTATATTGTCTCGTTATTGCGAAAGTGCTTAAAGCTAAATGTTTCTGATTTATTGACGTAGCAAAAAAGTATATTTTTCCCTGCTGTAGTTTTACAGAAAGGTATTATTTTTTTAACCGAAACTACCGAGTAATCTTTTTTAAAAATAATAATAATGAAGTTTAAAAAAATATATGTTTTTATGTATTTGTATACAAATCTTATAACGCATTACAATATTATTATTTAATCTTTTCTTATTTAAACGCTACGTCGTAATAAAAATATAATTGATATTAGATTCCATGCTAAATAAAATTAATGTAACTGTAAAAAAAACACAATCGAAATCGCTCTCACCCACTGCCATCTACCATGACTCGCAAAAGTTGTAAAACAATAGTTCTATTACGACACGCAGATAATAATAAAATGGCACCCAGTGGCTTGCGAACGCAGTAGTGTCATCTAACGGTAAATAGTCGAAGCTCACGGCTAGGCACAAAAAAACGATTCTGTTTTTCGGCGGATAGAAATCTGACATACCATCAGATTATTTTCAGCACAATTTAAATAAAAAATACAAATAATATCCATGAAATTAATTATAATAAAAAATATTTTTTTTATCAGCTTTATATTTTGAAATGAAATGTTATGAGATAATTCATATCCTCTTTTTTTTAGCACTATGTTGCTGTTATTAAAGTTCAAAATATTTATTGTAGTCCTGCCATCTACTTCTTTTTAACTGAAATTGATGTGTCGGTTTTATATATGTTTTTAAGAATTTCACCATCATTTTGAATCGCCAAACAGGTACCTACTAACATTAACAAATATACATAGAATTATCTACGTAACAAAGGTTTACAAATAAGATAATAGTTTTAGTAAAAATCGAAGAAAAAATAATATGATATGTAGATATTGTTTGGCTTTCTGAACATTTACTAGAAATATAGAGTACAAAATTACCTACAAAGACGTTTGGGCGTTTTTGTAGTCAACTCATTACTTCAATAGACTGCCTTTTTACCAAAAACTTTCCGTCAACACCTACAAATGAAGCAATCTTAATATATGTACTGTTTTATTTTGAAGACGAATTCCTCGTACACAATATCAATTTTCAATTTAATTTTTACTATCATACAAGAAATGTAACTGAATTTACAAATTGAAATTGTTGGCACCAGCAAATAAATTCTTTATTTTAGAAGTTGAACACATCATTTCATCCTACATCCTACACTGTAGTAGACAGCTTGGATATTCTTAGACCAATCACGAAACCGCGTGTATGTGAGGTATACATTCAAATATTTCAATCTATCTACCTATTTTTTTAGATAGATAGATTTAAATAAAACCTATTAATTTTTATTTACGCAATAAGACATAATCAACTAAGAATTGCACCATCTACCAAAACATTATTATTTTCTTGATTTCAATCGTGAATAAGTAATGTTTTTTTTGTGCTGTAATCATTATAAACTGTATTGTTTGAACAATTTTTATTTTTACATGAACATTTGTTTTCAAGAAGAAATTATGCTTTTTCCATATATCAAAAACGGCGCCTTCTGTCTGAGGAAAGCGTGCCTATCGATCGTAGAGTGGCGCCGACCTTACTACTCCGGCCTATCAGAGGCCAAAAACTTTTTTATACAGGACACCACAAGTAAACAGAGCCAACAATGAAAGGAAAGCCAAAGACAAAAATTGAATAAATATTATATTTAAACGAATTTCTATAGAAAAGTAACCGTTAAAAAAGTGTGAGACATTTAACTCCTAAAGAAAAAATCTTTTTGAAACGCTTTTCAAGGATTTTCAATCTGCCATTTGACGCCGGAATCCTGCCGGTAAGAAAAAGAGAAGGTGCAATCAGGTTCGACATGAGTTGAAAAACTAGCAAGGAACTCGATAGTCAATATATGAGCCTTTGTCGAGTAGCGTAATTTGGAACAGTGAATTAACATTGAAAGAATACTAGCGATGAACTAATGTTATTTGGATTTTCACTATGTACAACTTGATGTCCCAGACAGTCGGCATGGAATTAGATTTAACCGTAACTATTAACCAGACAAACTGCTTTTTGTGCTTTCGGCTTCTGCGACGTGCACACTGTTAATCTTCTCGATGAGTTATGCTATATTGCTTCTATCAGAGTCATGATATAGTTACACGTAACATTCGTCTAAATTGTGTTTATTTTCAGACTAATACGACTTTCATTAGCTCTGTTGCTTAAATTTTCTTTTGGAGCCTTTAATAGTTGGTTAAATACCAAAAGTCAGGAGAATATGTAAGTCAGCAATCTATGTAAAATAAAATCAGTAAAATTTTTTTTATCTACGTACACCTGATATTTATGATATGTATATGATATGTTTGTCTAGAAATTCGAAAAAAAATCACCATGTGCTACGAAACAGCACTATTTTTAATGTTTGGTAAAGTTAGCAAATAGTTTTCAGAAGTTTTCGGCATTACAGTCATAGGACTACAAAAACTCATTAAAGTGTGCTTTCAATTTTTCAGAGCGCGTCTTCTGTATTTTTTAAAAATAAGTTATCATTTTTAATAAAAATATTGTTGAGCTTACAAAATGTTGAATTGTAAATATTAAATATCGTTTTGCTTGTACAATATTATTTGGGCAATTCAATTCTTGCTCAACAGTGTTTGTCGAATCACAGCTATTAAGTAAAGATGCGTGTATTCCACAACAAAGAAAACAACTAATTCAAAAAAAAATCAGAAAGATTTTGTTTTCAACCACTGAAACTGTTATAGTTATAAAATTAGACTTCACCCAAAAGTAAAGTTGCGTGATGTTAACACTCTTAACACGTGTGGTGATAAAAAATCTCGCTAAATATATTAAGACTCCGTGTTGCACAATGTGATGGATATTTTCATGGTTTCAACCTTCAATCTAGAAAAAATTCTACCTTTTTATATTAAAGGAAAAATAAAAAAGTGGGACTTTGAATAGGAATGAACCAATTACAAAACAAATCCATTTAAAGTAAGCAATATAAATTTTAATTATCTTTTGTTTTGACTACTGTTAATATTTTTACTAGACACGAAATTTCTTACAAAAAAATATTATTCATCTTATTGATATTATGCGAATCATTTTTATTTCGATACAAAATTTGATATCACTTTTAAGGTGTTGTTTCTTGGTGAAAAAGCATTATATTTTCAATAACATAAACAAATTTTTAGCACAGGTTCCATATTATATTTTCTGATCATAAACCAGTGCCGATTTCGCTTATCGCGAGCATTATCATTATCAGCTGATAAGGAAAAATGATTAAAAAATGAATTGTTTCAAATGTTTTAATTTCAAAAACATAATTATTATGTTGATTTATTGAAAGCATTATTGTACATGGAGTAAGCCAACAAATGCAAGGCAAGTAAACTGTGTATGAATTTTTACAATTAAATATAAAGAATAAGTACGCTGTAATGAAATCTTTACCTTCAATCATTTGGAAAGTGTAGAATGAATACACTAGAAGTTTGAATGGGGTTAGTCAATCCTTACACCTCTGTCCATAAAATAAAAATGCTTGTTATTATTTTTATAACAATTATAACGTTACAAGACAAATAGTATTAATTAATTAATCAATCGTACATCGATTTAATTTCATGGATAGAAATAAAAAAAAATGTATTCATGCGAAGGAATTAAATAATTTCCTGGATAAAACAGTTCATCACATTATATCTTATTTCAACTGTGCGTTTGCGAAGAAAAACATGACAGTGTTATCAACAATGGTGGAAGTCATTCGCCGAAAGACTGTCTCAAGCCAATTCTTGCGAATGGTGGGATTTTACATCTGTTTGACCGCTGTAATGAAATAGGCAGAACTAAAGGATATTGACGCGCCAAGCTAGGATGAGAATCAAATTATGGGGTGCATACAATATGACCATATCGAAATATCGTATACTAAAAAAATTGAAACAGTGAAATATTTCCAACAATATGAAACCTCGAAATGAAATTTCAAGCTACACGTTTCACCATACATATACAATACTTTTATTCAGAATCTCCAAGCTATTTTGCCATGTATAAATGGCTTTTGATACGATAGCAAATACCGACCAAAATAATTCGTAATCTGTTGTTGTATGGTATTATCCAAAAAGCTCTATAAAGAAAGTTTCTCCGATATTGTATGTACATGCAACATGATTACCTACCCGCCGTATCCAAATTATAATTTAGAAAACAAAATTATTGCGATATGCTATTTCTGGAATAATGATGTCAATTTGAATCATTTAGAAAACTGTGATTGTTGTTTATCCATAAATATATTCCCACACCAACGTGTGATTTCACGGAAATTTAACAATGTAGCAAATTATTTTT
The DNA here is from genome assembly GCA_028555115.1 of Himalopsyche japonica. Classification (NCBI taxonomy): domain Eukaryota; kingdom Metazoa; phylum Arthropoda; class Insecta; order Trichoptera; family Rhyacophilidae; genus Himalopsyche; species Himalopsyche japonica. The sequence goes on along the minus strand of JAHFWJ010000526.1, from coordinate 2,196,322 downwards.
TTACAAGCTTGTAAAAAACGATGATATTCAAACTTACAATAAAATCAATTCAAATTAATGCTAATTCAAATTCCAATATGTGAATTATTCAAAAAATATTTATTGATCATCTCTATACTTAAATTTTTAAATAATTTGAACTAATAAATGAAATGCTTCATTTCTATAACTTACTTATCTTAATTTTTAATTGATTTGTATTTTTAAAAAAATTTCTGTCACAGTGTTATATCACCGAAAGTATTTATTTAAATTAGTTATTCAGTGGCGTTTTGGACAGTACCTACGTAATATTTTTAAGTTATATAACTCTATTTACCGAATGGTTCAATGCAAATAAGAAGCTTTACAAAATCACGTAGTTGCTTAATGTCTAGCAGTTAGTCAAACAATGGGATTTTGGCACGAAAAAATAAATACTCATATGAATATTAATGTCATTGGTAGACCGTACTAACTATTATGACATATTCACATTGTGTAGTTAAGGTGCTTTTCCTCTTTATTTTTAATCGTTCTTATAAATACAATATTTTTACAGCCGCAGATACTTACTCAGAGAATTTACTTTAATCGCAGTTTTATAGCATCGTGTTTCTCTAATAAATTAGAAAAAATCATATCATAGCCAAAAAATGTTTAGCAAGAAATACTATTATTTAAAATAAAACAGAATTATCCTAAGGTAGTAATATTTTTTATAAATAAAAAAAGCTTTAGGAAGCAACACATAAAATTCAAATCACTTGGGTATAGGCCAAAACTTGATGAGGAACCAAAAAGAAAGATTTGACACGAGGATAATACAGTATGTAATTGAAAAAAAATAACAAATATCTACACGAATATTTAGTTCATTGCTTGTTAACGTGACAGTTGAAATCAATGAATCTTCATAAATCTTAAAAATGAAAATGTTTGAACAATTAAGGAATGTTATCAATATATTATGTTTATAATAATAACAACACCGTTCTGAATGAGGCAATATAATATAACATAATATAATTTTCAAGCCCATTAATTTCCTGTTCAATTATCGCAGACATAAATTTGCATACAAAAAAATGCAAAGTATACAACTTGGCTCGTAATAGTGTTTGTAGAGCCAACTATATTTTATGTGATTAACATGAATTCAAATATTAATGTTAATAAAAATCTTAGTTTGAAAAATAAATTCATTAAGTTTGATTATAATTTGCTGTGTATAATTTGGTATTTATTTATGTATTTTTTGTCATTAGTACTAAGTCTAAAAATATTTCTTGGGCATTAGCCAATAAATTGTAAATTTTTCAAATTGTTAACTATAATTTTTAAAAAGTTTTACAAAACCTTTCGTTTCTGATTTTGAACAACTTTGGGTTCGTCTTTTGGCATATTCAGGCAATATTTTATACTGACTGAATTTGTCAAAACTCGGTTCGTAATTTCGAGACAAAATTCAATTTTAAAAAATAATCATTTGATAAGTAGTCAAAAAGTTTCAAAACATTCCGATTTTCTAATGTTTCATTCGCTATGAAATATTTCTCTCTTAACTGTGACATGTCAAACTTCAAAATCAAAATATTTTCGACAAAATTTTGACAGTTATTATTTTTAATTTCAATATAATTAAAATTGGCGAAGAGGAAAAAATAGCTAATTTTGTCCAGATTCTTTAATAAATTAAAGGATTATAACAGTCAGCTACAACTGAAAAAGACAATGAAGCAAAAATATTTGGTAATTGAAAAACAAAATAGTCTTACTTAGAAGGTGTAAATGTTGTAATCAACGTGTGTATACAATGATTATTGAACTTATGATAAATGTGCTCAGCATGAAAGCCAGTTGTCATTTTGAAGTAATAAGACGGAAAAAAAACAATAATATCCGTCAGTCACGCTTTGTAGTCAACATCAACGATGCACATTTTTTTTTTACCAAACAGATCCAGTCTGTGATATAATTTATGGTAAATATTTAAAATCATACTCTCATTTAGTATGACAAGAGAAAAGCGAGAGCAAAATAAGCTGAAAGAAGCCGATATCGATCAAAATAATAAAATCCGGAAAAGAATTATAACTTTTACTTTAGGTTTTTCTCAGTCGACATCTAATTTTAACTTCAAAGATGAATAGTTATTTGAATCAATCCTAAGGCTCAATTCAATTGATTAAATTAAAAGCATATTTTTTCCGTATCACACGGTATGTATAATTATGCTATCGGTGGAAGATGGATGTTTTCTTAACTTACTATTAAACTCAGTAAAACTTACTTAGTGAGTTTATACCAATAATTTTACATGTTAATGTCCTTATTCCGGATCTTATATTATATGATTGCGCAAGAACTGAAACATAAAAAAAAGATTGACACTACGTAAAAAAATTGAAGGTGAGACGCAAGTCTGGCTTGACAGAATGGTATTTTATGCTGAGTGTTAAATAATTACAAAATGTGAGCTCACTTTGCTTATAAGCGGCTATTTTAGAATTAGATTTTGAACGAAAAATATATTGTGTATTTTTGGATGTGTTAATCCTAGTTGATATTTTCTTTAAATTCAAAAATGTTGGCTAGTAATGCAAATTCATACGCTATGTATATTTTAAAATAAATTATGTGTGAATAAGCAATCACGCTAATACACACATTTTTTTAGCAGTGCCAAAAACGTCGTACATTTTTTCATACTGCTCGTTAATGTCTCAATTATTATAAATTTATGAATTTCAACATATTATATAAATCACTTAAAGTTTATTTTATTTGAAACGCTGTTTTTGTAACTGAATATTTGGGTTGAGATATATTAAAATATATGTATAATATAATATAAACGAAAATTTTTACAAATTGTAAAATAATTTTAATCCATATATTTGTCGCCTTTTCAGAAAAACCTAGATATGAAAGTGACCTCAAAATCACATTTATGTTCATGAATATTATTTTGTCACATTGTTTGATATGATCATATACCATTTATTTATGCTCCCACTATGGTGCATATAAAATCATAATGCAGATTTCCTTTAAATTAGCTGATATCCAAGAAATTCTTGGCATTCAAAAAAAGTTTATCTGCTCATTGAGCTCGTAAAAAACTCCAAATGTGTTTCTTGCCAAGATAAAATGAATAGATCCCCAAATAGATAAATATCGCAAATTTATGTCTTATAATTCATCCTCTTACGATTGATGTTATTTCACGTGGAATGAATTTTGAGTTTTAATTGCATTTCGATAATTACAAACATGCTAAAAATATATTTAAAATTTTTCAGAGGTTGTACATAAATATCCATCGAAAAGAGTATATACACACATATCATGCTCAGTTTACTTTGGCAAGATTTGTACTTGTCGCATTGTCAAAAGTTGCTAGTCAGTGTAAGCCATCTAAAATCTATTGTTAATATTATAGTAATAGGAAAGAATGATAAAAACGTTTTTATAAATGTAGTAATATTATTTAAAACAAGTCGGTAAAAAAACCAATTACTTAATGTCCTTCGATAATCAGGGATTCCCGAATCATTAAACTTAGCTGAATTCAATTAACTTAACTTAACGTATTGTATAAATAATAAGATAATAATATTATGCAAGACTTGTCTTGAAAATACAGATACTAATAATTATTAGTGCCAACGCAAAAACATCTTTATATTACGTGATAAACTCAACATTTTCAACTGATATTTCATGTTGAATGGTAGGTTACTGACCCCTTCAAAAAGGCGTATTATTAATATTCAATATAACTTGATTTTTTCTATGGTTGAAATATATTACAAAAAATAAAATTACAGTCTTATGGTTTTAATAAAAAGTAATTTTAAAACTATTTATTGTTCAACGAACGTTAGTCGCTTTGGCAATGCATTTTTTTCAACGAACAATCTTTTTCATTAAATGACCAGACGACTACAAATGTTCAGAACAAATTTATCAATAGATAATTTTTGAAGACTATAAAAAAAAATGTTTACCAGGATAAGATTTTTTACCCTCATCCCCCCAATAGCACGGTATAATTATTTAATGAATTCCGCGTTATCACATTGCTAAAATTTTTACTCTCTATTCAGACGCCAAGACGCCAAGACTCCATTAGACGCGCGGTCGATACTTAAATAACCAAAACCGTGTTACTGCATTGAAGCTGTTCGCACTCTTCTATGTTTAGAAAACGTGTTATTGGAGGGACTGCACTCTTTTGACTGTACTATAATAAATCTAAATCCATTTTATATACAGCTACACATTTATGATTTGATGATCAAGTCACCCATGCCTTATTGAAATAGATTTTCTTTCTTGTTGATACAAACAACGACGCTTTTTCAAACTGCAGAAATCGAACTTAGATACTAAAACATTATGATCTCAAATTATTTATAACGAAAAATAACATCATACGTTCATCGTTACAAAATTACGGTACGCAAGTACTGGAAATGATTAAATTATATATAAAATTCACGGTCGTTGCTATCTGAAATAAGAGTCATTAACTATTGCTGAATGCTGAATGCACAGCTTAAACCACATCTCGCTGCTTAAAAAGTAACCACAATGTGTTCTAAAAAATTTTCGATTCCTGCTAGAGACGACATTCTTTCTAATTTCCAGAAGCAGTAGATTGCCTAGAGATATTTGAATATTTTTATCATGATATTAGCAGGCGCTATTACATCAGTGGAAATGGAATCGTAATCAAACAATTTGATTCTGTATTAATATTTATTTGAAATACTGTTATAAATGAATGGAAATAAGAGACGGTCCATCTCTAATATCACTGCGTGTAGGAAGGTGACACCACTGGCGGATTTTCTGGAGAACTTCACGCCATACACTGGGCTGGTGGTCGTTTTGAAGTCGATTAAAACTATATTGTTGTCATCATAATACGTAACTACTGTGTTAGCTAATTTTTTTTATAAATGAGACATTGTTGAAACACACTATGGAAAAGCTTTCGTTAATATATTAAAACTGTTGAAAGCATTCTATTTATCATTATGGCTAAATCCAGAAGATCCCGACAGTTCTGGCTGCTATTAAACTGCTATTAAAAATCACATTATACAGGGTGTTCGCCGGGAAGGTTTATTACTTTATTTGGTTGCCATTTTAGTGAACATACATTTCGACAGCTCATATTTGGCAGTCGTGTAAAAAGAACGTGGTTTATTTATTTTAGAGAAAATTTTCGATAATCTAAAAGCTTTTAAGCGTTAAAACCATTTATTAAAATAAATCATCAATTGTGACGTTTGTAAAATGATGTGAAATTTTGCTAAAAATAATGTAAGTCTCACTATTTATCGGTTAATGAATGATATTTAATATAAAGCGGATTAACACAAGTATAAGTCACAGCGTCCAAGGACATTAGCTGAAAACATTACTGCCGTCCAAGAAAGTGCTCAACATCAATTCTACACTTTGCTTAAGAACTTTAACATTAGACTTGAATTTCAGACATCAAATTTGAGCAAAACATGCTTTAAAATTTCATTTGAATCTATTTAAATTTAAATTGACATAAAAGGTTCTTCTTTACGCCCATTTTCGGCGCTATTCATATACCAAAAAGATGTTACAGCTTCCCATACTGTATTTTCATTAAATAATCATAATGAGCAATGAATAACATTTTCATTTAAATGTATATGTTTTTAGAAAAAAATGTACTGTAGACAATAAAAAAACCCACATTATTCATCACCCACCTTTGTACTCATTAAAAATTATCGTATGGTGCGCCAGTGTTCTGGAGAAATCATTAATATTTTCTTAATGATGATCACAGCGTTACATTAACTGTTAATGAGGAATGTTATCGTCAATGATTAATAACTTTGTGACACCAAATGTGGATGCTTTGGGAATAATTAACATGTAGTTTCAACAACGCGATGCAACTTCAAATACGGCCAATCTTACAATGCAATTACTAAAGGATCCCTAATAAATTGTCTTGATAAATAAATACTGAGGTCATTGGCCTCTATAGTCACCGGATTATATAGCTTTGAATTTTTTGTGGATATAAAAAGAGAAAGGCATATCCCAACATACCAGAAACACTTCAGCAACTTAAGTAAAATATTCGCCAAGAGTTCAATGAAATATTGGTTGAATTTGTATGAGAATATTATAGAATATGATAAGATGGAAAAAGTTTCCGGTATATGTGAGGTTTACATATATGTACATTTAGTAGACATTGTCTTCTAAAAGTAATTTATAACACTCAGTTAAACATTTATAGCCATTTTAAAACTTTATTTTCATTTTACAAAAAGTTATATAAAAATAAAATAGTTTACCAACCCGGCGAATACCCTGTATTGCCAGTATATTTATTAAAACTCAAATGGTCCTTGAATGTTATGTTCATGTAATATATTGTTATATGGCAGACTGAAGTCGATTTTTTATTTATAATCATTAAAAAAAAATGTTATATAATTTTAGAGATATTTAAGAAATTTCATTTGGTAAAATAAATATCGATGAAGATGTGAAAATGGACTGTCATATTTTTACTTCAAAATAATGAACCAATCATACAGAATAATTGATATTCATCACTATCTAGCGAGAAAATAATCTTTATTACTGCAGTTATTTCTAAGAAGTATATTTAAATCTCACATAAATATAAATATAAAATAAAAACTCAAATAAAGGATACAGGAATATTTCATCGATACATGAACCTGAATTACATTTCGAGGTCAACAGCTGATTGTTTCAATGTAAGGCCATCTTTGTATAATAATAATAACACTTTTTCATGTGTGTATTCCTAATAATGCATTTATTTAATTGAAAAAGAGACGAATATACTTAATGAAGCTGAATAACTTAATATACATATTGATTGAATTCAGTCGGTGCCTAAACTATACGTATGCTTTGAATAAAATATTAAGAATATAAGTCGCTCCTCTCAATTAGTGCAACTTTAATTTACATTATTTTTCGAATGTTAATTTTGACTGCTATTCATCAACTATAAGTATTTATTATTTCAAGTCCAATTTTGTTTAAAAATGAACGCACGCCACCGTGCAAATTAATGAGGAAATATTTAATTACAGTATGTCGCTGTTCAATGACAAATGAAAAATGAAATAATTTCAATATTCTAACTTACCAAGTAACGAAGTTCAACAAAGTTCTGTGGCGTTATTCGATCTGCTATTTTGAAATACAACACTTTTTACACAATATTTTAACACAAATTCACAATTTTAGCCCTTTTTTACATACAGCTATTTTTATATTATCTGCAAAGGGAATTTAAATTCTGTTAAAGGTTTATGTTAGAATCTTCAAGTATTTAAATGAACAAGCAAACACTTCCAAGGCAATACCAATGGCAATGTCTACCCACACAAAGGCACATCAAATAAATAAATATAGGCAAGTGGACTCACGAATCTCCCACACTAAAAATTACTGTAATGCCGAGGTCTCTGTGATGTTACAAATCGCGAACACTAAACCGGTCGAAGGAACATGGGCAGACAACGTAAGCTCCTCTAGACTAGAATTCCTACGTACCTAAAAAAACGAAATACATAAAACGAATGTGACAGATGGAAGATTTAAAGCGAGATGTATATACTCTTTCAGCGCCGACTTGATTTTTATCATATTTATTCTGATAACCGATACTTGAATATTTACAATATGATAAACGTCGATAATATTTTACCATTTACTTATATTGAGATTAGATAATCAATTTGTTTTTGCAATTCATACATTAATACAAATTTTTTAGTCAAATTATTAATATAAAAAACTATAGTTTAAATTTTCATACAAGCACGAATATTTTAAAAACATTAAGAACAAATTTATTTCCTCGTAACTTTCCAAAATACGCATATTTAAGTTAATTGTAATAATTTATAGCTGGAAAATCCCGTAAGAAAAATCTAGGAAGTTAATGAAAAACTCTTGTTGATAGATGTATGATTTGTATTCTTTAAACGTTACATTAAAAGAAAATAGCCATAGCGTTATAGTAAAAAATCAATGATACACTTTGACAGTGCCTTTTATATAAAATAGTTTTTAATTTTAGATATTTTCTGTAAAAACATCCAAAATAGGGATAAAATTATTTAAAGTTTACGCAAAAATTATTTTAATTTATTTATTGCTATCGAATTTATTTATCCATTGAAAATAATCACTTTGATATTAACATATTAACTTTTGGCGCCTAAATGTATTGAAACATATATGTTTATTATGATATAACATTTATACAATACGAGTCGACGTCTCGTTTGGAGGGCGTCGGAATGATGAAAACGGCACTACTTCAACCCGACGGCGACGTCTTTGCATACGTCTACGACACTTTGTATTCAAAAGAAAACTGAGTGAAAATACGGAAAAAGAACTCGATTTTGGTGGCGCCGTGCCCGTCTAACGTCACACTACTAAGTACTGAGGTAAAATTCGCCTCTCGACTTATTTTCGTCCGCGCAACTTCATTCAGGGGCTTTCAACAGTCATGAATTAATTTGTAATAGATTCTCTCAATGCATTTCGATGAGCGATTTTTCAGTCAATGCATGATGATAAAACTAAATATTCATTTTCAATCGATAAATCATATTTATAAGACTTTCGTAAACATTTAAATGACATTGTTATTGGTCTATGCTTTCTACTAGAATTTTCAACGTGGGAAATTTTGGAAAAAAATTGCCTTCAATCGCATAATGCGTTTATCTGAGAACGTGAGAATTTTTTTTCCCTTAATATTCCTTCTGTTGAAAAAAAATAATTCGTTCACAATTAATTCTCAAATTGTGTACGATGCATATGTTGTTATTTAAATACAAATCAATCGCATAATATGATATCATTGTTGCATTGAATTGCATTGTGTCATCAGGTTTTACTGACGTCTTGATTTCTTAAACAATATATTAGCATTAACAATGCCGAGATCTTTCCAAAATATTTCCAGTTTTTGTTCCTTGTTCCCTGCCGAACCCTATTCAGGATTTTTCAATGCCAAATACTTCAAAAAACAATACGGTAGTGCTGGTTTCAAGCCAGTTATATTATATACTATATTCAGTACAGTAAAAAATATATTTCATACTGTTAACTCTTATATCTTTAAGTGTCAATCATTAACACGAGGCGATTAGCCGTCTCAACAGCTGAACCGTTAGTGGTTATCAAACGTAAAAATTAATAATCTTCTGTTAAGTTTTTCATTTTAAATATAATATGACCTTGGTGTAGTAATTAATATAAGCAAGATATTTCAATAAATTTTAACCTGATAACCGTAAATTTCTGGTAGAATTTATATTTTCTACTTTTTCATCATTAGTTAAAAATTTAATGAGAAAAACTGGCATTGTCACATAATTGTCACATAAAAAAATAAGGAAATGAATTTTGCCATACAGAATCTACCTTTTCGCATAAAAAGACAGTTAATTGGTAGCTATCCTTTATGCTTCTTCGTAACTGTTTGTTATTAAAATTAATTTAAAATACTGTGACAATCACAGCATTAATCAAATATTTAAATTGTTTAAGACATCTGCCTAAGCATTCGGCTCGTTCTGCGTTGGCGCACATACGCCACGCGGCATTGAAGTTATGTTACACAGTAGGGACACAGCCGGTGTTGGTGTGTGCACACTATGCCACATCACAGCACATTGCCTGGGCTATTTGTGTATGGCCACATTGCATTCATTCACGGATCAATTCAAATTAGCCGGCTAGCTATTGATCGGAATTTCAATAAAAATTCGATATTCATACACGGTAATTTCGCTCTCAGAGATAACGCGCGTTACACAGTTGTCATAATGTTTATAAAAAAGGACAGCAAAAAATGACACCTATTTTTGTTGATGTTAGGAATAAAATTACGCAGTTGTCAAGTTATAATAAATAATCATTGAATGGATCAATTTTGAAACAATAGTAATGTAATAAAACGTAAGATGCGTGTATCACACATCTATACAACTATTATCGAATCTTACTATACAGTTGAATCTGTCGAACGGAATCACTTCAATGTTAAAGTACTTATTGGAATTTTTATAGAAAAGCTATATAATAAGTAACATCTCATTGAAATAGTTACTGCTTAAACACATATGAAATAAGGAAAGAACTGCAGCAATGAAATTCATTTTTATATTAATCTGACATAAGATTTGATAGTTTCCATATATTGTATATAAATTGTTTGCTCACAGACCGTCCGCAAAGGCAGTATTATTTGATATTTTACTTCAACTGTTATCAATAATAATAGCCTTCGCTATAATTCCGTATGTATGTTACTGATATCGATTACCCATTGTTCTAAAAACTATCAAAACAACGATAACTGATTTATCGACTTGCATAAAAGAAACGTGCAGTATAGAAATATTAACATTGTACGGAGATATATTTATAATATATACCTTCAATGAAATTGTTTTTTTTTATTTCTACTTAAGATAGCTTGTCATAGAACATAGCGTAGAACAAATAACTAATAACATATATTAAGTGATTGTAATAACAATTTATGCCAGCCATTTTTGTTATAATTTACAAGTTTAATTGTGTTAATTAATAAAACACGTTTGCTAAGAAAAAAAAGTTATTATATTTCTGCATGAAATGTTTCTATGCTTTAAATAACGTATAACTACAAAATATATAAAGGCACAAAAGTTTTTTGGAATTCTATAAATACACATAATATTATTATTGGTAGATCTTGCAAATTTATATACCACCCAAAAAGCAATTCTCATCTGTGGAATTTCGTAAAACTAATCAATACCAAAATTAACCATCCCCTTCCCCGGTAGCACCCATTATTTTCTAAGTGTTTTGTTTTATTTCGATATTTATGGTATCGAAATAAAACAAGTGGGTGCAAAAATAAAACCACATACACTCCACAAACCTTGCGAATCGTTTATAGAATACATATGCTTTTGTAAAACTTAATACTCTGCATTTAAAAAATAATTATTTTGATTAAAAAACATTGGCTTATCTTAAAGGAAATGAAATAAATTTTCAATTCCTGCGTTAACGACGACTATTTCACTTTCAATCAGTTCTCAGAATCTAAAACAAATCGCTAACTATTTTAAACTTTCTGCGAAGTAGCTTTTCGTACAAAGTGGTTTGTTACATGTTGAATCAGAGGCTATTTTCATTGAATCGATAATTTTCTCTGCGTAAAATTAACTATTTTTAACACCAAATCGTCACTGAAAACGTCTAATCTATACATAATATATATCTCATTCATTTACAGACTGAAGAATCTGCTCGCAAAGTATATCTTGTCCAAAGTGCACATTTCTAAGCTTTTAACGAATACTACGGACACAGCAGTTTGATTTAAAATGAAATAACTATTTCTTCGCTCACTAGATAATTTCAACTAGAGCATATTTTGAAACTTCCGGAAATAAGATATGAATGTCGGCATTTTTACACATGCAAGCTTCCGTGATACTAGCATGAGCATTTCAATGAAATATGATTGATAAGACTCGCTGAAAGTTGGTTCTAGAGAACAGTATTTATAAGGGAAATTATTGAGCATTAAATAATTTATATATATAATACATAGCTTACCATGCTTTGAGTGTGAATCATAATGGTGATCAAAGCAAATATTATATTATATTCAGAGAAAAGTTTGAAAAAATAAGCCACACTTTATTTCGCTACATTTCGTAAGCTTTATTGTTCCAAGTTGCAACCTAATATAGAACAGTTTTCAATAAGAAGTGATTGTTTTATCAATAGGAAAATGCAATACCGAGGTTGTTGATTAAAGTGTATTTTTCTTCATTTTGCTAACGTTATCAGAATACAATATGTACTATAGTTCTAGTAATAGTAATACTCTCTGTTCTGCAATTTTTCAGACATAAAGATAAGCCTAACAATGTGAAGCCATAAAATAATACATTTTCAGCCTATTTCTACAAACACAAAAAAAAAATGTGTTTATGTAATAAACGTATATAATATTTTAACATCATCGCCTGTGCAAGTGGATTACGGTTTTAATATTTAATGGCAATGTCTTAATGAAACATTTTAGTTTATTTTATTGCCAATATCAAAAACTGTAAATTTAAAAGGGATATTAATTGATCATTAATATAAAAAAAAATATTAAAATGATATATCATGTTTTTGTCCCAGTCCCAAGTATCATATTGAATTCTTACATTATTTACAAAATGCTCGACTTTGGGGGTAATAATATGCTTTTACTCATTTAATATGATTTTCCATTCTAATATACCGAACACATGTCCGAATTGTAGAATTGAGAACAACAAACGACAACCTAACCGAAAGCATTGTTTCTACAATGATTGTATTTTGGCTCCTGCATTAGTTGATGCAGTATGCATCTATTAAAAACTAATTGTACATAGTGTATAAATTAAAAAAAAATTAATTAAAAAATAAAAATATTCTCTCTCTCTATCAAGACTTAGTTTTACCGAAATATTTCCAATTATGTAAATTGAACTAGGTTAAATTAGTAAAAATTCTTCAATATAAAAAAAAACTGCGATGTAAATAAACATTTATGTGTTACTACTGCATCAAATTTTTTTTCATATTATATAGAGGGAAATGATAAAGCCAAATTTTATAAAATAACTATCCATAAAAATATGCGTCCCGAAAGAATATATTGTATGTTATTCATATTCTGTTCGATATCGTTTTAGTCTACCATTATTAGAATTCAAGCTGTCTACATATTGAAATAATGTACCCGTAATAATTACATGATTAAATTTTCGATTTAATATTTATAACAATCCTTATTTCATAAACAAACATTGTCAATGCAAAACAAATGCAACAGTTATTTAAACAGACATACCAACATCACAATTTCAACAAATTAACGAGTCTTGTCTATTGTAATTAATTAGTTTCAATTGTGCCAGTGACAAGGTACACCAAACATCATTTTAATGAATTTGTCCTTGTCGAAACGGTTTAATTGGTATTTAAAAGTGCACAGTATGAAAATGAACTATGCACCGAGCTGGCGATGTTAATAATTTTACAATCAATACAATCTGCATTCACGACTAATAATAATTATCGTGCAATCAATAGATGTAACTATTATCCTTGAGTACTGTATCAATATTTATTTATTGTTGGAAGAATACAGAATGATGGAATCAGTACTTTGTGTTATGTACGTAATATCATATGTTCTTGAATAGTTTCACACCTCAAATAGAGCTGTTTTAAATTTTCGATATTGGCGAATATTTTTAAGTATCGCCAAGTATATTGCAATCTGTTTATAGAAAATTATATTTATATACATATATTTCAAGTTTTTGGTTATACATTTTTTTAACAAGTTAAAAAGCATCAAATGTGTATGTTGAAATGAAGAAAACTTTTATGTAATTAAATATTAGCAAAATATTGAAAAAGAACATTAAATTATCATATATTGGTAGTAGTAAATAAACACATACTCTAAAAAAATAGCATAAAAAGTATGAGATAATGATTTCTAATTAGAAAAGCTAAAATGAATGACACTTTTTTCAGGCAGCATATATTGATGATTTTTTACGTAAATGTAAAAAGAGGCATTAATAAAACAATACACCTAGAGTTTTCAAATCAAAGTGAACAATTCAAAGGAGTCATTCAAAACATAAGTACGAAAAAGAAATGTTTGAAGAATAAGAAGAAATATATCTATTCTTCTATTGAACGAAAAATTCTACAAATCAAATTCGCATCCAAAACTAAATATTTTCAGTTGAAAGTCGCAAAAGCTCATTATAGCTGTGGGTGCGATCTAGTTAGGCTGTTTTATTTTATTATTTTGTTTTATCTTATTTTCAATTAAAGTAAATCACACCTGAAGGGATGTCAGATTAGTTTATTTTATATTATGCCCCAGTAATAAGCTAATGAAATTATTAGGAATATCACCAAGTATTAGGTATAGCATATTAAATAGTATTTTTTTATCAATACTCGATGGTTTCATATAAAAATACTTAATACATATGTTCGTCATAAGAAAACGTCACTAACACTCGTGTTTGAATACGACCAAGGCATAAACTGCCAGTTATTATATTGCAGGGTATTAACAATAATATGCACATTTAAGTGTTAATAAATAACTTAAATATGAATTTGGAAAACGATTAAATTTTATATTGTTTTAGCATCGACTTTTATTTCAATCCCCTAATATATTAAAATAGCAATTGAAATTGAAATAATAAAATTGACTACGAAAAATGTAAATTTGTTCAAATTCTTTCTATATTTTTAACTCCAAATATGCGAAATGAAAGATTTAAGTATTTACTTTCCAATAATATTTTTGGTCAAAAAGTTACTCTCGTATTTTTTTATGGTATCGTAAAAGCCGTTTTCAATTAGCATACTTTTACTCTCAATTATATGAGCCTATTTCAATAAAGCAAATAGGCTCAATAAATAAACTTTATCGCTGTTATCATTGAAAATATTAATATTCTCACATAAATCAAAATATTAAAACCTCGCAGGGAGAAAACTAAAGTCCCACTAAGTTGGCTTTTGAAGCTATTTTTGGGTTAATGTGATTGATCGCTGCTATAGTTTAGATTACAAAACATTATGTGATATTGTTCATGGCATGGCACACCTGCCGCCATACTAAACACGCAACCTGGAATATATAATTATTTACTGAAGCCGAGGCTCTTATTTACATTATAAAGTCTTCTTAAGTAGCAGCTACTGGGCTATTTTCATCGATTTAGAGTATAAGAGATGGAGAAGTATACACCGATAATATTTTAACCAACCAAATTCTGGTGTAATAATGAATATGTGATTATAATATTATATTATTATGTAAGCTCCAGAAACAACACACGATTTTAAAATCTATGAAATATACATATCAATAAATATTTTTGCAAGTATGCAGTAACATATTCAAAAATTGTAATTGTTGATTATGTCACATAATTTTGAATGGTACACAACCTGAAAAGCCAAATTTAAGGATACTAACATAAAATCTGAACTTAACTGCATTCCATAGAAATCGTTTGTATTGATATGTCGAATTTCATTTCGCTAATATTGATTGCAATAAGTGGTTTTACCTGGTTAGATGTTAAAATATCTAAGATTTTATAATCATTATATAACAAAGATTTTACTAGGTCATGACCGGCTTTTTATACCGTTAATTTTTAATCAAAATATTATGGAATAATTAAGTAGTAGAAGAATCTTTTCGTGGCGCTTCTTGCTGACTGCTTTTTAACCCTTTGCACTCGTAATTTATTTTGGTGAGGGTAGCCCCGACTCACGCATTACTTAATTTCACGCATTTTCCAGGATTCATAATCAAAACTAAAAATGAATTTTCATAGAAATACAATCGTAAAAAGTTTTTAATTTCTATTTTACGAAAGTTTTAATCCGAGTATATGAATTTTATACATGAAATTTTTAAAAACATTATAGATGAAGAGTTTTTGAAAATTTATTTATTAGTGTGTTATCACCGTTAACATAGTTATGCCTTAAAATCAATTATATTTAAATGATTTTTTAATAAAAAAGAGAAATTTTCAGCTGAAAATGATAAAAATTCTAGCGATTTTTTTATGTCGATGCAAGAAGATTGCGATTTTCTCTATCATATGAATTTTAATCATTCAATAGAGAAAATATTATCTGCACGATATATATAATATTATAAACAGCAATAAAAATCAATAAAATGTGGTACATAGAAAATATTCAAGCTTAAAGTTTTGGTTCCCCAGTGGGGACATACGAGTAGAACGCTTTTCTTGTTTGGTTCCTCAGAGGGGATATACGAGTGGAAAGGGTTAACAAACTATCGAGCTTATTAAGTAGGGCACAGAGGTAAAATTCTAAGATTTTTACCAGATGTTTTGATAGCTATATTTTTCTAAGAATTTTTAAGGCATATAATTGAAAATTATGATAATTTCTACAAATATAATAATATACAAATACGAATTAAAAAGCATTTAATGAAATGGACTATTCAGAAATTATAGAGCTTAATAAAGCCATTAGCCGTTATCAATAATTAGTAAATACGATTTTAAAAAGAACAGATGTTTCACCAGTATTAATTTTTTTTTAATTTGTATCTTATCTTTCCAAAAACAGTAATTAGTAATGATATGATAATAAAAAGTCTTATTTTTCATATTTAACCACCTCTTAACGTCCTGTAGTAAGATCTAATTTGGCCACACCCAAAAATTTTAAGTTATTAAATGAAACAATTGTTTTCATTAGATAGAAAAATCGGAAACAGAAAATTCGTTTTTACGGAAAACATTAACAAAAATCAAATGAAATTTACAGATGAATATTATTTTCCTTCACAATTTCATCTCATTATATATTATTATATAAAGAGAAATGCCTCTTTTGAAAATATTCTATATTCTAAAAGATGCGTCTTAAACAATTTTTACGTGCTTGTTCACCGTTTATTAATACTTTTAGGATGACCTCGAAGCTATATTTGCATAATTATGATT
Organism: Himalopsyche japonica; assembly: GCA_028555115.1. Lineage (NCBI taxonomy): Eukaryota > Metazoa > Arthropoda > Insecta > Trichoptera > Rhyacophilidae > Himalopsyche > Himalopsyche japonica. The sequence goes on along the minus strand of JAHFWJ010000526.1, from coordinate 2,179,679 downwards.
AATGTATATTTATAAACTATAAACTTATGACATTTTTTGAAAAATGCAAAAATTTTACGGAACGGTAAAATAATATTTTTTTTGTATTTTTTTTAAAAGTATAAGTGTAAAAAATATATTTTAAATATTCATTTATCAAAAAGGCGTGCGAATTCCCTCGAAAATGATTCTATTTTAAGAAATAGGTGAACCATACAGGTTTCGCGCATTTTTAACAGATGTCTTAATTAGCAGATTAAAATTATTTCTTATGTAATATTTAAATATTAATATGCCCAAAAGAATATTACGTCACATTTTTTTCTAGCTTTTCATGGATAAATTTTATAATTTGTAATTTAACTTCATCATTGTATTCTGAGCGTAGTAGGGTAAATTTTTAAGTCTGTGCACGCCATAAATTAAGCTTGTAGTAACACTAATCACATAAAAGAGTTTATCTGGTTTATTGAATTTGAAAAATGGCTTACAGGTAGTAGTGGTTTTATATTTTTCTTCGGGATTTAGCAATGCTTGTTCTCTGGGATGTTTGGATTTTACTATTTCAATACTGAGGAATTTATACTGAATTCATTTAACAATAAATTTATGTCCTGTGTTCTTCAACAAAGTTGATAATGTAAAGAGTAACAGTGTTCTCTTTCTAGCGACTTACAGCGCGCACAGTTTACTTCTTTTCGCGATTCAATTATTAAGCGTGAGTAACCTTTAAAAATAGATATAGATAAAATTTGAATTGTTGAAATTTGTACGATTCCACACGTTTAAGACAGAATTGGATAAAGTCACGGATAAACATTAAAATCTGGAAGATAAAAAGTCTTTAATTTTTCATTGAAACGCTCTGCGAAATAATGATAGGTATATTTGATTCTGTCAAGCTTGAATATTCATTCTCCTATTTTCATCCTTCGACATTTCTAAAACATTATTACAAATATTGGTTGACATAGGATAGGTTTTGACGTATGTAGTATGAAATACAATTTTTCAGGTAAATAAATGTATTGATTGAATTGGCATTTATTTGGTAGAACTCCATTATAAAAATGTCAATTGTGGAAAAATTCAGTTTATTTTGAAATCTAAATCTTTTACGGCAGTTCTCTGAGAGCGAAAGACAAAACGTCGCCTACAACATTTGGAAATATATTGTATAAACGTTTCTACAGTTTCGGAGAGTGTTGGATGTCAACCAGACATTTATTTTGTTTACACAGATGCAATGTATTAATTAGGAAAATTAGCTTAAAAACTTAGAAAAGATTCTTAAATAAAAACTTCGCTGGTTGTCGACATTGTCTTTCATAATATAATATTTTGGCATTAGAACTAATCAATAACCTCTTAAATAGATACGCACATGAATAATTTTAGTTCAGTCCCTAATATTGATTTATTGTGAAATAAAGTTGGTATATAAACTATTAATGGCGTATTATAGGAACTGAATTATAAAATTTTCACTCACTGAAGGCTTTATACCAACTATTCACACACTTTAAAATCAATATATTCGATGATTGATTGAGTGAACGCCAAAAAGAAGGGGGATTCCTGGAATGCTAAACCTTATTCACCACATTAGGAAACTTAGCTTTAAATTATTCAAGATATTCTCGGTTAATACAAAATTTTAAACATTGAAGTTTTATCTAAAGATTTTTTGTACCATAATTATAGTAGAAGAAGAAAAAATTTGAAAACCACTAAACTTAGGAAGTGACAAAGCGAATACAACTTTATTTTTTGTGTTTCATAAATCTTCAAATAAGAGGAAGATGGTATGCATTTTATTGAAATGAATATTAGTGGTGAAACACGCGTTTTCTGCTTTCAGAGAAAACGAAGGATACTAATTACGACGTTTTTATTCGACTTGTACATATCGACAAATTTCCTAAGAGCCATTCCTTAAAAGTAAGGCTCTATTAATAGTTTTTTTATTAACTAGTTATCTTAAGTATAATTAAGTAAAATTAGGTACTAGTTTCATAATAGATATTATTTTCATCCTAAGAATTATATAATTGGACGTAGAAACGACCATTAAATATATTATTTTAGATTTTTTTATTTGAATTCATTGACAATTTAACGACTTTAACCCTCTCTACAATCTATCTATAAAAGTTTTCTTTGCATATTTGAAGTAAAAATAAAAACAATTTTCTTAAATATTAATTGCTTTTTATTAATATTACTGATCTAGATAATCTTTACAAGGTGTTAATGCTTCAAAAAATGTGAAATTTATTATAGAATATCGTCGGTTCAGTCAAAACAATTGGTATCACTGCTGTCGAGTTATGTTTTTTGTATTGAACACATGTTAATATTCTCTGACAATTAAGCACCAAAATTTTTCATTTACAAATTTGAAAATTTTGCACATGAAATGATAAATATGTTTCTTAGACAAATTTGATCTCAGATCGCAAGTTTGATGTCTTTAATTGTAAAATTTTAAAAAGTTTAAAAGTAATGACCTCATATTACTGTATATAGATAATGGTCAAAACAAATTTTCAGGAAAAGATTACTATTGAACGATGAACTTACGACATTCCGCAAAAGTGATGTGTATGTATGTCGTTATGGATGTATTGTATATTGAATTCCTTAATTATTGATAAAAAATAAAAAAAGCTCTCAGAGAAATTTTACACACACAATCCAATAAACAAACCCTTAAAGCACTATCATATTAGATTTTTAAAATGTTCTCAGAACAACATATAAACATAAAATTTTGTGATACAAAAATATTTAAGATAAGAGTTTGTACTCTCAAGTTGGGCTAAAATTGGTCATTGATTATAGTATTGTTTCAGACTATGACTTCTTACGTTGGAAATAAAAGCAAATACAATTTGTCACAACGAAATGTACAAGCATACTGAGAGTCTATAAGGAACAACGACATCCTTCCTTAATTAGTGATTTATATTGTACGTACGATTTCAATTTTACGCCTTCAAATAAAAAATCCACCAAAAGCCATAAATCTACAGTAGCACAGAATTAATTGATATTTAATATTTTGTGATATTGTAACGAAACAAAATACTTATGAAAAAAAATATTTATATATTATAGTTATATGTGGGATGTGTGTGATGTTTAAAAATAAATCGACAATCCAATTTTACATCGAAAAAAATTTTTTTTTGATCATATTTAATGACTTTTTAAATGTCGAACACCGTTTAAATGTTTAGTCAACATGAACAAATATAAATAATAGATAAAGGACACGAACTCATACTGACTGGCATTGACATAAAAATAGGTAAACAAATAGCCTATAAAATTTTCCAGAAAGTTGATCACGTTTCCAAGAAAATAGTGGCTATCGTGTGTAAAGGGCAGTTACATCAACCAATCGATACAAGCGAGTGACATTACAGTTCAACAAATCTATTGAAGAATCCATGAAAGATGATTTATTATTATTTTTTCATATAGACGATCGAATTTAAAAATCCTTCGATATTTAGTGCATCGTTACAAAATTTTATTATCACCGATGTATCACTTTGACACGGAAAATTAAATTATTTTTTAGTTCTGTGGTTCTACGATTCTTTTGGGTCGACGATCGACTGCCTTGTCGCAAAATAAATTGTTTTTATTTTTTATGAATGAGCTTATCCTTATACAAGATAAAATGCATAAATGGGAAAAGAAGGTTAAGAATAATTAAAATCTATCCCCGAGTTTGTGAACTCAGAAATGAGAAAATTGCAACCGGACTTGTATCACGAAATATATTTCAGTAATATGATGATTGAAGGAAATGGGAAACCACTCGCTATCGCGTTTTACAGGACCTCTAAGGCAAGTCTTGCAATTTTTACTAACCTTTTAAAAATATGGCCACAAAGAAGAAAAAACATGATTTTTTTTTGTTATATGAGACAATAACATTTTGATAATATAATTTATCTCAATGATTCTTTTTTGGTGAAAACAAAATCTAAAACAAACAAGCCATATTTATTCTATTTAATATTTGATTTTTGGTATTAAATCGTATTTAGATAAATATAGAAACAAAATAGGGGTTGTAAAAAAGAATTTTTATTTTTAATATTAATTACATCGATCATCTTTTATTGTTTATTTGATACCTGTGTCGCATTATCAACATGGTATCATTGTAATCATTATTTTTTTCCGCTTATTGATTAGTATCGGACATTCTTATAACGAAAGTATGACATTCATATATCTATGAGCTTTTATTTTTAGACCGGTTTTTCCATTAGTGCCCTATGTATTATAAGAGCATTATTATTTATTTTGTTCTGATGTAAGAATGATGCTAATTAGTTATCAAATGCAATTTAATCATCTAATAATTATTCCAATACAATAACCTAAGCATCAATATAGGAAAGGTAAGTAATCATTGCATAAATTATTTGAGTATAAATAAAAAAAAATATTCCGTTTCAATTCATTTAAATTCACACATAATTATATAAAGTCAATAAATAATATAAAATGAAAAAAAAAATTTACAGCAACTGGGATGAGTAAAAAAATCTTTTGTAATAGCAGTGCTAATTAAATAATGATAATTATTTGTATAGGACAGTGGACTAATTGTAGTAGTAAGTAGATGTTTTATATTATAGTGGGGTATAAAACCCGGTACGGACACTTTCATACGTTGATTTTCAATGGCATTTCAATTTCAATGGATGTTCGAAGGCATTATATTTGTATTCAAAGTTTGTTGAATTCCTGAAATTCTCCATTTCCCATCCAAACATAAGATTGAGGTAAATTAGATCGATTAGTCAAACAGTATTCAAATCTTAATAATTTTATACATACTCTCGCAGAAATTAATGGTTGAGAAGCTGACTAATTTGCAGTTGTCTAAAAATAAATAATGGAAAATTTACTTTATTTGGCGACCATGTGTAAATTAATATAACTGCAAAAACTGATGATGTATCATATTTGAAACGGACTTTTTATTAGGCATACTCGACAATAGTATGAACTTTTACAACTGACTTGCAAATTTTTGAAAAACGAAATTTATCTCAACTATTAATAGCATAATAAAATTTTGGTGAAATAATTCTTATATTCCATACATGTATTCCAAAAACAAAAAAAAATACAATAAAAATGAAAATATTGGTTTGTAATTTGTAAATTTCGTTAAGTATTCGAGTCAGTCGCGATACCATAACAAGCTAGTTAAATAAGGCACAATGGCCGATAGTTGGACAAGGATGACGTTGTGAAACGTCTTATTACTGATAGATAAAGGCCACTCGATGGGGGTGCCAATATAAGGCAGGGCTGCACGGGTTTTCCTTCACGCTGCCGACTGCCGACACGATTCCCGGAAGTGGGTCGCAATGATATCCCATGTCCAAGGTTTCTCAAAACTAAATTCGGTTTATATTTTTCTAGATTAAAAAAAATATTTTAAAATCAATCAACTTATGAGCTCTATCACTATCAATTATCAACACACATCTATAGTATAATTAAAAATGACTTTGGAAAACCGAAGACGAGGGATTATTTTCTTTTATACTTATAAATAAATCACTTCTTAGGTGCCAACCATCAATTCTTTATGAAAAGGCACGACATTTTAAATAAAAAAAAAATTATTGCTTATTTCCACAATACATTTTATGATCAGGACCGGTTTCGCTCAACATCATTATTAACTGATTTAATAATGCTCGCGATGAGTGAAACCTGATAAATATTATGGAAATAAGAACTCAAATGTGTTTTTATTATTAAAATTATAAATAATAGTGGTTCGACAATATATGTGAAGATACACTTGTCACGATATCTAGATTCTAGACAATTAAATTTATTTAGTTGCATAAATATATGTGTGTCTGCATTGACGATTTCTCCACCATCAATAAAACACACGCAGTATGTAAAACAGAATTTACTGACCTGCGTGAATTTAGCTTTTTATAGTATGAAGCTCCGCTTGTATTTCGGTATATCTAAAAAATATATGTTTGAAAATTCGTTTAGGAGAACCAGCTGCTTCCAACATATTGCGTCTCGGATGCATACATCTTATTGACATCTGAAAACACATTACTAAGGATGAATCATTTTGAGTTGAATATTCACCTAATGTTATCGTGTTATATATATATATATAAAAGTATTTATATATATTGATAACTTTTCGTTTTGAAAATATTATATTCTAGCAAATGTGATTTTTATTGTAAGGAGGCAATGGTGGATAAAATTTTCATTCATTCATCACAATTTTTAAAAAGATTTGTTGCATGTCAGACTAACACAAATGAATTATTGCTATGTAATGACTGTGGACTATTCTACGGTGAAGCTAATTCAAAAGATCACCCTAGGAATTCTTTAGTGTCAAGGAGAAACAATTTTTGCTGTACTGGTGTTAGGAAATCTAACGTCTAATGTTTTAGCGTCCAGGAAACATGCAGAAAACTGTGTCATGCTTCTCATTGAATAAAAATATTGAATGGTTATTCTTGCAATTAATTTAAAAGGATGTAAGGACAACCATTAAAACATTCAAACATTCACATTTTTTTCTAAAAAATATATTCTTTTTCTATAAAAATATTGGCATATATCATTGTTTATTAGTTTGTGGATCAAAAAATATATTGAGAAGCCCTGGTTAAAATACAAATTCAATACAAAACAAAATATTCTCTTCATCATTTATAAATATCAACTAAACTATTTCGAAGAGCTGAAATATGCTTCTATTAGCATTTAAAATCTGATAACTTTAATAAATATATGATTCTATATTATTGATTCAATATTTCAAAAATATCTGAATTAATGACAGGTAAAAATACTGAAAATAAAATAGTGTTTTGTAATTGAAATTGTCTTTCAAAAAGTTTCAGGCGTGTCTCTTTCTTCGTCCATTCGATTCGTCAATCCTAACGTTAGAAAACCTTGACATCGCGACCCGATAGCTATGGTCTATATATACAATACATTGTGTGCAAGTGCTTAGAAGTGCTTCAGTTCTTTCACCATACCTCAAATATATCGTGTGCTTTTTCCCAAGACCGGTTAATATAATTTTATTTATAACTTTTAATATTATTGGATAAGTAGTCATTTTTGAGGCGATAAATTAGAAACAAGTACAATACAATAACAAACAAAACAATAATAAGAGATATGGTTGTAAGTGAATCATTGAAAATCCTTTATTGCAAAAACTGTTAAGTAAAACGTTTTTTATAAAATTAAAATGTTTATTTGAATGAATATCGTTCTCAATGATACTGTTTAGCAATCACTATTAAACAACATAATTTTTAAAAAATACAATTATGAAATTGTTATTTAATATTGTTTATACAACTGAAAAAATATATTATTTTTAACCAAATATAGTTCTTTATAAAATGATCACTTAAATATTTTAAGATTTTTTGTACCATACTGTTTTATGTACACACGAAGCTTTCTAAGTGATTTCGTCGTATTAATTACCAGCCTTCTGACTGGATAGTTATTATTTATTATTGATGAAAGTATTTCCTTTGATGATAAAGGTTCTATCATTATCTGGATGTATCGAGTCATAGACGAAAAAGATTACCATAGATTTGGGGGTAGCCGGCCACCTTAGGAATTGCCCGTCACTGCAATTCTGGGAATCAGTCCTTTACTGGTCTCAGATAATAAGTACCGTGGACGATATCCCGTACATCATTCAACAAGGGAAAAAAATAAATTCCATAGTGTTAATATGTATGGGAGATAGAGATGATAGCGGGGCAGCTATTCAAATTCCAAGTCATACCTATTGAAATCTTCAAATATTTTACCTACTAATCGACCAAGTTGATTTAGATATATATTAAAAATGATTAAAAAAGCATTTAAATTGTTATTCTACCACAGTATATCTGCTTTTTATATGAATATTCTATACGAAAATCTAAGCTTGAGTATAATTTAGTTTTATGAATAATTATTACTTACTTATTCAACAAATTTAATATTATATGTAATGATTTTTCTAAGCAGATAGACATAGTCAATTTAATATGAATTAATTAAAAAATCCATATATTTTGTACCGAATTAATTACTTCTAATTCGTACACATTAATGATTAAATCTCTTTAAACTCTTGCTACAAAATATCACAACCTTATTAATTCATTCAACATCGTTTTAAACACTCCTTTGTGGGTGAAGATTGGAATATTCCATAAGGAGTAATCCAGAGGCTTCGGTCTAGTCAGAGTTGTCACCAGGCAATCTTATCTCGAATTTTATTTTATTTCGACATCATTCTTCATGAGGTTAATTTGTAATTCACCCCGCCATATTCTGAAAATGTATTTTTATTTATTAAAAATTGTCATAAATAGGATATTTTTTCTGTGATTATCCTTATATCTCGTGACCGGACAAGGACAATATTGTGAAAATATTTAATTTTGGTTTACGAAATCATGCCTAAATGGCTCTGCGTTACAGGTATTCATCGAAACACCATGAAGAAGAGCGATTTTGGTGATACCTTAAGGGTTACAATTACAAAATAAACAAAAATTTGTCACAAAATTCGACACAGTATCCGTAATCTATTCAAAAGTCACGATCAAGAATGTGATTATGTTGGCTATAAAAATAAAAAGTTTCTATGTCAAATGTGTTTTGTTTATTTTTTGTTTTAAACCCATATGTTTTGTCCAGTGTCTGCTCTCAATTTAATGCATATGGATATTAAATGTTTAAAGTCTTAAAACTTATTCTCGCGATAATTCTTCCGATCATGTCACCTTTTTGCGGTCCAAAAGAATATAGTTTATTATATGTATTTATTTTTGGGATGAAATCATCATCAAAATTTGGAATGAGATCATAAGTATATCTTTTGAATAAAAAAAATGTGGAAACGCTCGTTCTTAGATTAGAGTTCCTGGCGGTAATGCCGAGGATATACAAATCAGGTCCGTTCAGTTTCTTCGATGAACTGTGTTATGTCATCAATCTGTTCTATGTAATTACATACATATTTATATAAAACAAGCTTGAGTTCTCCCAAATATAATTGATACTCTCAGAAAGGCGCGAAGCTTCAATAATTATCAGTTGTATATAAATCCTTGTTATTTTTACCTATTAATAATATCAATTCGTTTCGGTATTGCGTTTTTCGATAAATTATATTATTACTTAAGAATGTAATTTAAAAGAATGAATGTAATTATAAAGAACGTGTTAAGTGATTGTGTGATATAAATATTTGGCATTTCTGCAATTGTGCATGTGTATATGAGTTGATGCAATCGATAGATACACAGCATGCAATTGAAATTAAAATTTAATTTAAACTACTGTAATAATAAACATTTAGCAAGAAACGTGACAAAATGTTTTTTTTCAACAATTTCCCACAAGAACTTCACAGAATGAACGGTAGGGGCACACTGCGGGTGTCTGTCGGTATAGCAGGTTTCTGCATTGCGGACTCGTACTCTCGCTAATCAAATTAGATGGCACGGCTGGCGCTGTAACCAAAACAATCGCAAGAATATTTTTAAATAAATAATCTTTGGACTCTCGCTGGCCATCTAAATACATGTCAGTTTTACAGGTGTGCTAAACACATTTATCATTGTATAAATGTATGTATACAATTACGTACATAAACATAGAGATATTTTCCAGCATATAAAATTTTGGTCATTTACTACCAATTTACTTAAATCTCTCAACTGAAAAAAAGTAGGTGAAATGTGGGCACAAAGGCCCTTAATTGGATTTGGCATACTAAGTAAAATGTCCATTGATCTATGTCCCATGTCGTATTTTTCTACTTCTTCCTATCTTCAAATATTTTATGGAATAACACAAAATATACGTATTGTATAATACAAAACACGATTTTCATTAATTGTTAAAATTTCAGTTATTATCATGATTAAGTATGTTTTTTTAAGCGTGGATAAACATGCCTATTTATAAACGTATATAAATATTTATTACTCTCTTATATGCTAGAAATATAATATAACAGTTTATAAAAATATCAGTCAAAACATTCATTTATTAATGATTTAAGAATATGAATTGAATATATAATTAGAGGCAGAATACAGAAAATCAATATTTATTATTTGTTGAAAAAAATATTTCAAATTTTATTCAAAAAATAAAAAGGCTTATTGTTACTTTTCCAATTTTTGATTATGAAGCGCATGGAGGTAGTGCTCAACAACTGTAAAACATGGCAGTAAAATTATTTATACATATAACAAAATCTTTTATCGTTTTATATTTATATCGACTATATTTTAACAAGCTGCGTCGCAAAAATGTAACATATAAACTTTTAAGGTGTTAACTGTCACTTCTTGATGGAAAGGCATGATATTTTAAATAGTAAAAACACCTTTTTAGTACTTATTTCCAAAATATATATTTTTTGATCAGGATCAGCTTCGCTCATCGCGTTCATCAGTTGATAATGCTCGCAATGAGCGAAACCGGTCTTGGTCAAAAAATATATTGTGGAACTAAGTACTAAAAAATGTGTATTTACTATTTAAAATAATATATCAACGTTATAGATATTAAAAAATCATTGTGATTCCATCAGTAAACATACTCATTTTAATCAATATTGTTTAATCTGCAATATATTGTAGCATTAAAGGCAAAAAATATTGTGGACGTACGCACATGCCTAACAATTAAAATATTTTATGTTCAGGTAAATTTAATATTCTGAACATATCTCGGGATTTTTTTTACTGACCAAATGAGCTCTCACAGATTTGACCGCATCTTTGGCATCTAAAACTCCTGCCGTAAGCGTGTGCTGACACGAACGAAATAGTGTTATAATTGAAAATTAGTGGATGTGTGATTGCTACTGAGCCTTTTCTGGGAAAAACGTTAGGTGTCTTGGGCGTCTACCTTACGCCCATAATATGACGCCTAAAGATTCAGACAATGTTTCCGAGGTTAATAAACTCGCACATCTAGCTGAATTCTATGAGACGCTTAAAATTTAATTTGATTTGTATATCAGATCATTATATTGTTTTCCTCAGAGCATGCGTCAGTACGAAAAAAATAATATGTAATTTTTGAGTTTAAACAATTTAATATAAAATTATAAAATAGATGAATAACCAAGTGTTTTTAATAAAAACCCAATAACAATAAACGAATTTACTTACTTTTTTATTTAGTTAGAGCACTTTATATATTCCGTAAATAATGCCAAACCAAAAAACTGCATTGACAATAACGAATTCATTTGTTTTGAAAAATAACTACGCTGACAATACACATCGCAACTAGCGTTCTATTTTTGAATTATTAAAACATACATCATAAACAATATTTTTTCGCTAATAATAATATTGCTATACGAAACCACGCATTCCAATTATAAATTCACGTTTTTATTTTACACGTAAACTAAAACGCCAGCTAAAAGTGGGCAGAAATCTTTGAAATAAGAAGCGATAGAAACATTACCGACAAATTATTGGTCTTATCTCTTTAAAGAAATATTGTTGGTTTCATAAATCATTTTTCGTGAGTTTTACAATAATATAGCGATCAATCTTATTTATGAAGTTGTGGGTATAGATTATAGTAATCAAATTGCTATCGTTGTGATAATGTTGATCATCTTGCTGAGGACTTTATTTCTGATAATATATGACGGAATATTATGAAATATTATTTCAAAAAATAAAAAAATCACCATTTCAACTAGCCGCCGGCAAGATATTTTAAGTGTTAAATACCTACTATCATTTAGAACAGTTAACCAAAATATTTAGAGATTTATTCGACTGTCTAAGTTAAAATGTTATTGAGTATGAACAAGTGATTATATTTTTTGACGCAATAAAAAAATTCATACGTTAATTAAATTGGCATTTGTTCTCATTTCTTAAATATCCGTTACACATAAAATTAATAATGACGTGTTATAATATAAAGCTTCACAGTAAATTGTAAGAAATATTTTTGCTGTATTGATTGGTTATAGTTTTTCATAAGCACACAAACAAATAATTATCGTATCATTTTAATTATACTTGCGTTATTTTTTATTGATAACGTCATAAGAATCAGGTTAAACGTATATACGGCATCTTTTGGACATAAAAATAATAATCATAATGAAAATAGATCCATCACTATGTTTCACCCCATTATAAATATATTAAATTTTTTTAGTAGGTTTGATTCCAGTTATTTTATTCGTATATATGTATATATCTTTAGAAAGGCTCCCTTTAATTTACAAGATTAAAAATTAGTTCAACATTACTGTTCTTAGCACGGTGAAAAAACAGCAATGTATTTTAGTTCTAAAAATTATAAGGTGTATAGTTGATGGTTATTTCGGCTTACACCCTTATCAGAACTATGCTAGTTAACTATCAACTATATACCTTATAAGATTTGTAGCAATAAAATATATTACTAGTTTTTACCATATTATAATGGAAGATCTACTAAGGAAATGCCAATTCAATCAATTACTATTCTTATTTTAATTGATTTACCTTAGTATCGAGTGCAAGTGGTGTTAAGGTCACTTCTATTGCATCCGTGTGATAGAATGCCTGAAGATTTCGAAAAGCGAAACCCATGTCGTTTGTGTACAAAGTTTCAAATATTCAAATTTACTACGGATGTCGTTATAGCAAGAGAATATGAAGAAACTCTAGAGCTTCCACAGGAGAAACTCTTCATTCTAATTATTATTCTGAACATTACCATTTTTTCGAAACTATCTGTTGGGCAAATTGTAATGTGAAGGAAATAAGTGCATTACGTTTAATTTTATGGGTTAAAAAATGTCTGTTAACTAAATCATTTTTTGTATTATTTTTTCGTTGTAACATTAGTTTGATTGCATATATGCAATTTATAATTACGATATGGACTACTTATAATCAATGCATGCGTATTGAATGTCCTTTTTTCTTCGTTGAAAAAACATTTAAAATAATAGTAAAACATCATACGTAAGTATATTAACCATTTATATAAACACGACTGGTCTCGTCTAGCTAAAAAGCATTCACACACAAATGTTTTGTTTTATATTATAATACACTTTAAATTGAAGAAGTAATGTCTTTTGGTACATTTTATAGGCGTTGGTCAGTTTATTTTAAAGTTAAAATTTACATTAGGGTTTTCTTATGAGTCAAAAATTTAAGCACTTTTTTAAAACAAATTTTATAAATCATTTAAAGTCTACTTTTTGAATAAAAATTATATGAGTAAAAACCTCATATTAATATTAATAACCATATTAAATCGAAATAGTTTTAGTATTTTTTAAAAGTTGAACTTGTCAATAATAAACATCAATTTGGTTACAGATTTTTAAATCATTGATAAAGCACTACAACATAAATTTAAAAAATGACTCGTTACGTGAATATAGACCTAGAATTTGTTTATTATTTATTTGACGCAGATGGATCTGACATAAGTCACCGCCTGAACCGACTTTCTCATGATGTTGACCGAAGAATATTTCTTGCACGTGGTGAGATGTTGAACTATTACGTAGGTATACCGATCCAAGTTTATCCATGTACCCTGGTGCCGTCGGAACAACAGCCGAATTTGATTTAAAGGCAATGAAGGCCGATAGGTTTCCAGGAATCGAATGAAATGCGTACAGGTGTAGCGCGGCCGATTGAATCGATAAATTCTTTATGGTCTTATATATTGAACTTGACTTTGAGATTCTAAAAAGTTTTGATTTATGACTCTAGAAGTGTTGACATACATATCTGTAACAACAGATTGTGTGATGAAAGCTAATGTTAGACTTTTTGTATACGTATTTAAGGATTTGAAAAATATATCAATCGATGAAAGAACACGTCATACGCCCATTTTGGTTTATATTACTTACTTTGTGTGCATTTATATATCTTAATATATCTAGCTAAATATCGTTACAATATTAAGTTAATTTTTGAATAAATTTTATATTAAAAATGTAGTCTGAAATGAAAGAAAATATACACACATTTAAGGTTGAAGGAGATGATTTGAAGACCGTTGTTAATCGCATCTAACGTATCATCCAAAAATTTCTGCTGGGCTCTGAGTTTGCGATCACCAAAAATTTTATGAATTGAAACAAATCACGGATTCCCATAAAAATATCCATTTTGGGATTCGAGCCAGTGGACACTGCAAACTGAAAAATGTTGATCACTCAACCAAGAGCCTATATATTATGCATGCTTAAATACATTTATCATATTTCGCTATACAATATAACAAAGATTATAAAATTTCCGATGCTGATTAAATTGTACATATATATATATATATATGTTCTTAGCCAATATAAATATCTAGGAATTAATCTACACCCAGCGTCTCAAGTTGAAATACTTCATTAAGAGGTGGACATCTCTGCATCAAAAGTTAAATTATAATAATACTTAGAAAGCGGTTGTCATGTTGATATTGTTTTATTTTTAAGCCAGACTATATCAATTTGCCAACGACCATACCACGTTGTAAGCACCGGCTCACGTGCGATCACCGAAGTTAAGCAACATTGGGCGCGGATAGTGCTTGGATGGGTGACCGCTCGGGAACATCGAGTGCCGTGTTCTCTTGGCTATGGGAAGGAAAACCCAGACAGAAAACCGAACACCAACCCGCCTGGGCAGCAGCGTGGTATTGCTATGTCCAAACCCCCCCTGAAAAAGCAGGGGGAGGCCTTCATCCAGCAGTGTATCGACCCCGGCTGATGATGATGATGATGATGATATCAATTTAGTAGTAACATCTATTATTTAATTAATCCGTTGTAAACGGACAGTGATATTTTTAGCAAAGTATTTTTTATAAGAATAAACTCAGTTCATGCCGGTTACATAGGAATTATATACATGGATATAGTCGATAGAAAAATATGAATGCAGCGCGCAGCGGTCCATTTCGTTGCAAGAGATTTATCTTTCACAGACGTAAGTACGTTTGAATACATACTTTGAAGATTCATTATAAAAGTTCCTGGAAAAACGCACATTTCAATGTTATCGAACCAGCTCCGATGAGTTAGATAGGAGTCTATTATTTAAAAATAATAGTCCAGACACGACTTCGGTATGTGTGAACAAGTGTTCATTCTACAATACAAACTAATAAAATTAATAGTAATCTATTAATGATCAATGTAGAAATAAATTGCTTATTTATCAAATTAAATTAAGATTTGAGTTTCTTCTTTGTTTATAAAAAGATTAATGTCTGTATCAATTATGTATAAGTATACACGTGGTAGTTATTCAATATTTATATATGGACAATCAAGCCATTGATATTTCCCAGCACTAAAATTTAAACTGTTTTTCTAAAAAATCTGATAGAACTTAATTATAATGTCACATATTTAAAAATATTCTAATTTATCAATAAACACTAAAAATATATCGTTTTAAATTTAGTAGAAGAGATTTTTCTCTTAGTTCAGTTTGAAATACAATTATTATTTATCGAATCAATTCAAACCAATCATAATATTAATAATAAAAGTTAAATGGAGTTGATTTGATCTATTTAATATTTTAATTTAACTTATATCATTTTTTATTAATTAGAATATATAAGTAAGCGAAAATCTATTCAATCGTGGATGAAAAAATGAAATGACTATCAATCAGCATTATATAATACTTATTCCACAAAATAATTTTATTTTTTATGTCAGTTCCTAGCCTTTTTTCCCTCTGGCTTTGGACGAAATCTTCAATCAAATGTTTGATGATCAATATACGATATTACAATATCAAACATACTCTAGGATGTGGATTTTATTGACAATCAACTAAAAATAACGTAAGTTATAAATATGTATTAAAAGACATTGATATTATGTGTCTTATATTATATATATGATAAAAAACCAACAAAGTCATCGTGCTGTTTGTGTTAAGAACTATTATTATGAAATTAATTTACAATACATCGGAAAAAATAGTAACAATAAAGTGATATCTATTAAGGAATCAAACTGAGGGAGACGGCATCTTATATCGATTGTACAATAACGGTTGCTTATAAAATTACTTCTTCAATAACAATAGTTGTCTCTATTACAAACGATCATGATTCTTTATTCCCACAAGAAAATTTTAAATGAGAATTGTTTAAAATTGACATGGTCTTTTTATTTCTAAAATTTATTTTTCTATTATGAAAAGTACTGCTATGAAATTCCAGTTTTTTGATAAAAGCCTGATTAACTTTAATTACTTTTATGTTATTTACAATTTTTTAAGAGTCGAAAAAAATTATATCATATATAATAGCCAAGCATTTTGAAAGTCATAATAAAACTCCAAAATATACAGATAAAGCCCGACATAAATCAACATGAGTTCATAGGTGAGTATTGTACAAAATGCTTGATTACAGTTTTATTTGAATCGTATGTTCTATGTCTTATGGTGAATTTTTTTGAAACCACATAAACTACGAATATGCGTCGCCTAAAATAAATTTTGAGTTATAACTACTACCATTTGATTGACTTGTTGATATTGATGATCGTTTTCAAAAACTTTTTGTACATTTTAAATTTAAATAATATATTTTTTCTATCTCGTAATAATTAAACGAAAATATTGTATACATAGTCCTGTATTAAACTGTATTGTATAAGCTAATAAAAGTTTGAAAAAAATAAACATTGTGTTTTATTAATTTAACAAATGCTCTTTTACGAAGAAGTAATAGCGATACAGTAAAAGTGTATAATTGGTAAATGAAACAATATTTTGATGTCATGACACAAGAATAATATTAATCAATTGATTTTAAGTGATATATAATTTAAACGGAAACGGTGTTTTTCCCCTCCAGGATAAGGCTTAATCCTTCCACACTTAATTGCAATATGAAAACTATACATCTTATTTGGTAAAGAGAAAAAGAAATGTTATATGGCAAATGACAGTGCCACCTATCAACTTTCTATCACAGAGTAGATTGTGTGTGCTGGATTACGATATACGTTACAGATTGATTATCACAGAAATCAACAATAATTGCAACATTTGATGGTCACCTTTGTGATACGATCAAAAAATATTCTGCATAATGTTTTACGACGTTTTTATAAACTCAATATTACAATAAATATATTATGATTTTTTTAACGCTGTTGAAAGGAATTTCAATATTTTCAAAATATTTTTGTAATTATTCTAAATTGTGAACTCTGCACGTTTCCGAGTACCACATTTATAACGTATACAATTGAAGCAATTTTAAAAGTATGTTGAAAATGTTCTGTAGTAGAGTAGACGAAAGAACAATAACATCAAATTCATAAAAATGTAACACATGTATCACATATCATTTTCAGTTTTTATTGAATATGATGATCATTCATTTAAAAATTGTAAGGATTCCACATAGCTGTAAATTAAAAAAATAAGTGTATTGAACTTTGAAATTACACATAATGCGAATAAATAAACACGCAGTAGGCATGGAATAGCATGTAGAACGTAAGTCTTGGTGTGCAGAATGTCGGGCAAATTAAGCCTCTTGCATGAGCGGACTTTTCCAAGAATATGATTAACCAGCTTCGCATGGCCGAGGACAGAATAATCGCGACAAATTAATGTCCATTAGCCAAGACATTCTTGGTTTGAAGATAATTGGCCGAATGCCGTTTATCCTACGGGACTGAGTTTCTGGAAAAATGCCCGTTTTTGTAATTCTCCGGTGGCATCAATTTTGCTCTAGTCACTCGAATCTGGCTGTTCTCTCATTGAAAATCATAATTACCAATATAATTCCTTCTCCAAGATAAAAACTCTTTCAAACTACACTCAAAGCTATTAAGTGTCTATAAATTCATATTTTAATTGGTGGGACACATTGGTTGCACAATTTCGAAATAAAGCAAGCGTTTCTACACAAAAATTTTAAAATCATTCATACTTTTTCCTCAAATAAAATTTCATAATTGAATGAATCAAATTTATATCAATGACTGCTTACACAATTTAAAACAGCATAATGACGAAAAAAAACTTTTCTGCAAAGACAATGTACAATATAACAATAAAAATCCTAAAGAATAATTTGAGATTGGAAAACCAACAAGCGTTTAGCTTAGTTTGTTTGCCCAAACAAAAATATTTTATGTTCATATAAATAAAGATGAATTTAGAATTATCGATAGCATGATACAGTAATATATTATACTATCACCTAATAACTTGGTAATAAGTTTTGGATTCATGTTTGTCAATTCTAAATGTTTCCATATTTTTTTTTATATCATCATGGTTTATTTTTCATTGAAGTTATTGTTGTTGCTTTAGTGTACTCTCCATTCTAGTGTCAGTAACAACACACTTTTTTTGCTATTCATTGTCTTTTACTGTGATATTTTAGAATGATTTTTTTTTTGCAAAGATCGAAATAAAAAAAATGGTAACGTCAAACTCAAATAATTATCGTACATGCTTCATCAATTAAAAACAAATAATTATTTAAAAACAACGTAGAAATCGCGCAACAAGTGAACGCTTAAGATCTTCAATTTCCAAAAGAATGAACGCAAAATGATAATACACGACACGTTTATTTTTCACCCTTCTCTTCTGCATATTTCAAAATCTATAAATTCCTATTCTATTTATCGCAACAAAGACGCCACCGTTTTGCAGGTGTAGGATAAACTTTATTGTCATCAATAGAGATAGCTTCACAATGTTACTTTTTTCACACAACTATACCGCTCGTTAAAAGGGAATGAAGCTTTTGTTATAATGAATAACGTATTAATATGGGGAAATTCTCCAAGATTAGGTCTTACGACAGACTGTTTGACGCCGTTCGTTGACTAAAATCTATTAAAGGAAGGGATGAAGTCGTAACAGGTGTGTAAATTAATAATCCCTTAAAAAACAAAATAAACCAGGGGCTTTAATTTTTTCCTATACACTAACTTTTGAATCAATCATTGTATCAGAGATAATAATATTTTTTGTACTTAATTTGCGGACAGACTATCAAAATTGGGTAAAAATTTTTATTTAAAATACTTTCAAAAATCTCGTATGGATATACTTTAAGAAATGCATACCGGTTATCTCTGTATATTTTTTCCATTTGGATTATTTTATATTAAGGCTTTTGACCAGCGACTCAAAATGTTAAATTTGTTAGACTTAATTTTATTGAATTACAAAGGAGATTGAAACACTAATAAAAATAATAATGTCATTTTCAAAATCCTTATAAGATAGTAAATTTGTAAAACGGGGAAAAAATAGCAATGTATTTTAGTTCTACAAAATTATTTTTAGCAAATATAGTTGATAGCTATTTCGGCTCACGCCATCGTCAGAACTACTCTCTAAAATACATTGCTATTTTTTCACCGTGTTATAATGGAGTTCTACCAATTGAATGCCAATTCAATCAATATATAGTAAATTTGGTTTGGTGAAACATGCTCTATATTATGATCTTAGAAAATAGTTTACATATCATAAAAAGAAGCAATTTAATTTAATAATGACATTAAATACATAAAAAAAATGTTTTCATTACAATTTGTTTTACGTTTGAAATAGTGAATTGGCATTAACATATTTAAAGAACATTCAAATTTTTTTTTTTGCTTAGTGTATTATTAAATTGATAAAGTTATCAAATCATCAAGTTATTGTTTGAACACGTAAAAAGTTTGAATTTTTTTATCAATAGAATTTTTTGATAGTATTTCTTTTAAAATTTATATTTGTAAAGCATAATTTAGCATAATGGGAAGTTTTAAAAGAATTTTTGAGAAATATTTATGTATGAAAAAATAATCTCATACAAATGTATCTAGACTTGGAAAGAACTGGTCTTAACCATTCATTGAACGCCAAACGAACTATCGGCGGTATTTTTTATCTCAAAAAGAAAGAAATTTCGACTATGCGCAATGCTTTGAATGTATTGTTCTTTCTGCTAGTCAAAAAATCAAGAAACCGTTTATTGAAAAATATTTCAGATTTATATTATTATTTTAAAATTGGCCAGTTCAATGACTTGCATATTATAAGAAAGGTTTTTATTATCGTTTACAAATCGCGAAAACAACCCGAAACGGTACATTATCAATATGGATAGGTAAATGCAGATTCGTAAATATATTAACTGTTAAGAATACTTGTTATGAGAGAAGCCGGTCTTCAATTCAATCAATTTTATATAAAAAATGAAGATTAGGATTATTTTATAAACATTGTTTAGTTCACATTGAGTAGCGTTATTCGTCCTTTTATCTATATTGCCTAATATTAAATCACATGCAATTTTGATTTCATTTTTATTTATTATACCTGGAATCGTGTGATGTTGGAATTACTGTTAAAAATATTTTTCAATTCTGATGGAAAAGGTAAATTAACACTGATATTTATTAAGTCAAACCAACAATACTTCAATCAATAAAGACAAATATTGTTAATAAAATACATATTAAAATTTTGTTCATCAAAAAATTTAGAAAATATACTAATTAAATATTTATACATTCTTTTAAGTTTTTGTCACGCTTAATCGAAATCATGTAAGTCTTAAGAGGTTATTTAACGCTATATTCGTGAAAAGATAAACGATGAGAAGTATTTATGTACGCAAGAATCATATAATATAGGTAAAAGGTATATTAAAATCACGCTATCGTTATCGCTAGCCCAGTTCGTTTATTAGTATAAATATCAATTTTATCAATTTTTCTTTTTGAAACTATTAATTATACAAAATGCGCCAACAGACCATGTTTATACACATTCTGCTTAATACCTATGTACGGGCGTCCTGTGTTTTTTTAAACTTTAAATATCTAGTAAATGTAGTAAAAGTTCAGAAATATGTATATTTATGGTCGTCGAATAAAAAAATAGTGACTATCTCACCAGAAATGCATATACATACTTGACAAAATACGTTGAAAAAATTTCACACTTTTTTATGATTGCAGAATGTGATCACATTATTATAAAATAATTATGATTATGCTAAAAATCAACAATAATCTCGGAACATTTACATTTACATCCACAACGGATTTTTTAGAACAGTTCTAAGTTCTACAACACACACAATTCAATAGATTTTTGTACAATAATTGTGTATAAAAAACATTATAAATTTGAAAATAAAGCCTAGTTGTCACTAGCACTATAAATAACATCTGTAGCTTGAACGGTATCAATGCAGTTATTTCATATAGATATCATTTTGTCGAAGTATTATGTAATTTCCCTATTAATGATACATTGGAATGCAAATTTAATAGAGTTGTTATTCGCAGAATTACACCTTGCATGACTTATTTCATTATCTAAACAAAATACCAACAAATAACGGCTACATCTGTTCCGAGTCATTAATTTAATCAATACCTTTATTGCGTACAGCATGATAGTCAATATTTCATAAATCTAATTTATCATCCGGAGCCTTCTTTATACAACGCGGTTGCATAAGTGAAAAAACAAAGAAACAAAAAGATCGGGGGCACATAATGTGAACGAAAGTAACATGTCTTTAATTTGCCGCTTCGTTTTCAGAAGGCACCGTCCACGAAACGTTGGCTCAAGTTCTAGGAATCTATCTATTCAGATGTCTGATTCCCGGGCAGGTCGATCAAAGGGAAATCTGGGCACGACAATGACTATCTAGTGTGGTAAAATTATGTCTTGGACGCATAAAGAGGGAATGATGCGCTGGTTTTAATGGTCGATATACATTGATCAGTTGAGATTTTTAGGAGAGATATTAACGCGTCAAAATGTGACATATAATAAACACTTTCAGATCTTCAACTCCATGAACTGCGACTCTTTTTCACTTGAAAATTCAAATAAGCATTGTTTAATTACTTTTACATTCACCTTATACCTGTTACTTGTTTTGGTTCGTGAGACATACATTTGATTTAGAATGTTTGTCAAGTTTTTAATTACCAAAATAAAACGTTATTTTAATTTATTGATAAATCTATTTTACAGTATAATATCCATATCCAATATAATATTTATATGAAAAAAGCTTTTTAAATAAGATTTATTAAATTTTGAAATGCGTTTTGAATTGAAATTTTTAAATAAAACAATTTGCAAATGCATCCACATAGTAAATACGCGTCATTTTAATTCGATTCTTCTCAGTACAATTTAAGCTAGTCAAAAATAAGTTTATCTACATTGAATTTGAATGCACACATACATCTTGGTATAAAAAGCTCATAAATCCTCCTTTGAATCCAAAGATTTATTAAATTACATTATATTATATCATAATATGTTATAATTTTAAAAACATGAAAATGTTTTATTGTGAAATGTTGACTATACGAATTGAGTTAAAAATATTGAGAATTTTACAAGATGAGAGAATACATTTTGTTCAACCATCATCCGTATACCAATGTAGAAAAAGTATTCATTTTTGCGATAAATTTTGAGTTCAGATATAATGAAACATGCGGTAAATATACATATAAACTTTTCTTTTCAAGTTATTTCTGACTATTAGAAGTTTTTCATAGACTTGGATGAGCTTTATATTATATATTGAATGTAAACCATATTAACGTTCAAGTTTATGAAGGTATTTGTTAGGTTTCGTTAAAATATTATTTTATATGTTATGCATATATTATATATTATGACGGAAAACAAATAATAATTAGCCGTACGATTTTTGTAAAATATTATTCAAGTAATTATAGTTAACTAGTAGCCTTTAT
The DNA here is from genome assembly GCA_028555115.1 of Himalopsyche japonica. NCBI lineage: Eukaryota > Metazoa > Arthropoda > Insecta > Trichoptera > Rhyacophilidae > Himalopsyche > Himalopsyche japonica. Next base: position 2,156,848 of record JAHFWJ010000526.1, on the reverse strand, counting down.
CATTTCGATTAAATGTGGAATTTATGGTTGTAAGAAGATCTTTTATCGTTCCTTAATAATAACAAAACATTTAAAAAAATAGTTATTTTGTTCAAATGAGGTTGTTTTTTGTATATTGTCGTTATTTTTGATTTGTCTCTCTAGCATAACATCAAAATTAAAACATTTAAATTCTCTTGGTAAACCTTAACAGTTTATGTATTATGTATAAATAAAACTACTTCATTGAAGCCCATGTTAGCGATGTTATTGGGAATATGTGTTAAAATAAAATAAAAAATCGTATCTTGACAATATCCAACATGAACTAAAGCTGTCGTGATGTATGCAAGGAAAATACCTATTACGTACTTATCGCTTTACTATGTGAAGTAAAATTATTCGTTATCTGTAAATCACAAACTTTGTATTAACAAGAAGAATGAATCAGATATCGATCACATTGTGAGCGGGCACCAAGAAGTTGTTTGTATACGTTATGTATTAAAAATCATTAAACCCTGATTCCTAGTAAGCGCTCGTCTTCTTGAGAATTGGACGGTCAGCGGCCAAGGAGGGTTACCTACCAGGAATTGAACCCCGGCTTCGCTGACTATAAAAACCTCGATTTCCACTGCAATGGAAACATTTCACTAAGCAATATCTTTGCAAAGACATCGTCTTTCAGAGAAAAAAAATCCTAAAGCTCGATTTTCAGATTTTACGAAAAAAGTTCGCCCCTACGGCATCTTTCAATCGGTGTGTCGCAGATTTCTCTGGAAAGCTTTCTCAGTTCGCGCGATTTACAATTTGTACCCAGCTTTAATACATCAAAAAGTTTTTCTTTTAGGCGCTAAAAAATGTTATCTTTCCTTTTTGTTTGCTATAAGCATTTTTAAAGTTTCCTTTTCAAAATCCTTAATATATTAGTTTTATTTTACCCTAAAATGTGTAAGATAATCAAGAATCCAAAAAAGTGTTTAATTGTGTGTTTATCACATGTTTCTTTTTTATTTAAGTCAACTAAGTCAAAGTTGGCGTGTAAAAGTGCTGGTGATCTGTGTTTTCTGAAATTTGAATTGGCTTTAATTTGAATATATTGTTTTGAACTGAATCACAAACAGTTAATTTCATATTCAAATATAAAATTAATAATTCAATGTTATGTAACAGGTTTTTATTGGCTATTCGGTACATAATTGAGCTTAAATTTTTTATTATAATATATATTTTAAAATAGCTTTTAAATGCATTTTTCCATAATTATAAATCATTCATTAAATAGATATGTGTAAAGTGAATTCGGTGCCAATATATCTCTCAAGTAAAGACGTAGACACTGTGTTTTGGCTATTTTCCAGTTTAAAGCACATTATTAATCATTTAAGCTATGGTTTAATATTTGATATTTTTTAAAGCAAATATGAAATTACATAGAATACAATGGTTTGCCGTAATTTTCAAAAATAACATATTTTTCCAATAATTTGCCTAAATCAAACATTTTTTTATAATTTTGAGAAAATTATAGCACCAAATACAACTTCGAAAATCTATGGCGCACAATTTTATAAGCCTTCAAATATTTTATACATAATCCATATAAAATATTAATTGATTTGAAGATGCTTAAAGTTTGAGTGGATTAATCTGTTTGGATGTATAATTAATTTGATACAGTAATAAATGATTCCAATATTACGCTAAAATTATAGGTAAATCATTTAATTTGTATTCAAAATAATTATGATTTCTTTACCTTAACAATTCTTTTTTACTGTTAAATCTGAGTAATTGAAAAAATCCATTAGGCGATTGATAAAATAAATGTATTTATAAAAGATAGCTGATGCCCGCTATGGTCACCTGTTTATTGAACTCTAATACAATAATTTTCGTAAAAAATATGGTAGAGCCAATAACCTTTAGCAAAAATCTCCCCGATCAAAACACGACCAAACAAGAAACATCCGCACATAATAACACAGCCAATTAATCTGACAATCCGACCAATCAATGAACCTTCCAATGGGTCCATAACGAGCAAAAAAGAACACGATATATTTTCTCATAGACACAGTTATGTATTAACTATATAAATACAATTTCAAACGACGACAGTGGCTTGTTTAGGTGAAGGTTTCAAAAGAGAAATTTCAAATATCATATGATTTCAAGGAAAACATTTATGAAAAAGAGGATATTTATACAAATTTAAGAATTAATAATAAGTAACGGAAGGTGTGAAAACTTGGCCGGTAAATTGTTTTCTAAGCTCTTAAACCTTTAGTTTTGGTCTGAAAATTTTGTAAAAATTACCTTTTTTATTATCAGTTGATAATACCGACGATGAACGAATCCGGTCCCGATCATAAGCTTTATTCTGGAAAAAGTACAAAAAATGTGTTTAAGCGATTAAAAAAGTTTAAATATAATTCCTTACCACCAAGAAGTGACAGTTTTCACATTATAAGTGATAAATTAAATAAAACATATTAATAGTGTTGAAATATATGTGTTTCATAATTGAATGCTTCAATGATGCACACTTCTGTGTCATTGATATATTCATAATTTCGATTGCTTGTATGTTAATTATTGCAAACATGATAGTGTTAGAATTACTTGTAGAAAACCGAAAATCGATCATATATTTATAACAAAACTATATTTTACAAATAAATATTATCTTGCGATATATAAGAATGTTTGATGGAATTTAAATTTTAAATAAATATATGTTAAAGATTAAATATTGATTCTAATCATGCAAGTACAAAGTTTTTTTTATCATTACAATCAGAATGTACATAAAAATTATAAATATTGTTTTATTTTAAATTTAATATCATTTCAGATAGTTTTTATAGAAATCAGTTTTAGGATTAAGGCAAAAACTTATAAAACATACCCCTTTTCAAGCAACTTTTGAAATCATTTATAAATTGTTAACGTCTGAGTAAAAACATATTTTTTACGGAAAGAAATATAGTACAATAAAATAAAAAATGTAGTCTTTCATTTTAAGTCGTTAGTCAAAACATGTTTTTTTTTTTTGCTCTCTTAGCAACTGTTTTATGTTCTATATATGTTCGAACTTTATTATTATAGTCACACTAAATAGATAAAATACAAGTGATCAAATTTTTGTGTAAATTCAAACGTCGAGACTGTGGTGTTTTTCTTCATCTTTTCCCATGTTAGGCAAACTTAATTAAACATGACTTGGCGATAGTGGCTAAATTTATATTTTCAATTGTGTAAGCCATTGCGACGCCACTGCTAAAAACGATCTGATGTAATGAAAGAAACAGCTTGATATTATTTATTAAATTATGCTCCAGCTATTATTGGCAAGTCAGAGAGATGGTCGTCGGCGGATGAAAGATATCTGCCAACGACTGAACCAACCAGGTTTCAGGTTCGTTGTCTGCCCGAGAGTTCGACCAATGCGAGTCAAACGCTACGGACTATCCGCGAATACCTCTTCCTCCCCTTTTCAATTCATATATAAATAATTATGCCTATGTATTATACATATTCACGTTTCCGTTAAACTGTAATAAATAATAAACACTTCTATTATGGCGTGCTGGTAATCGGTGCAAAATCTTGCTTTGAAATTGCAGCAATTTAATACAACTGCATTGGATCGACTTGCAACACGGATAATAAAAAATGAAAATATTTGAAGCACGCATCATTGATAGCAAAAATCATTTCACTTACATACTATGCATGCATTGGATTAAACCATGAAAGTTTTTTCTCGAATTATAGGTTTTCCAAAGTCTTAGTATAATAATACTTGACATTTCTTAATTTTATATTTGCCATACAGTAACTCTTGAGACAGAGCTCTATAGGGTATTTGAAAGCCAGCAGATTAACGAAATTTTAAATCTCTATTAGGAATTGCAATTTACCGTCAAATTTCAATAACCGGTAAACGGTAAATAATTTCACCTCTCACTGGTAATTTACCGGTAAATGGAAAAAAATAGACGTGAATTATAGCATTACAATATAGCTGTACGTGGCTACTTTTACTATAATTGGTATCCTGGATTGAAAAATAAATAATTTATAAATACATTTCAGGTGAATACATGTATGTTTTAACTGTACTTTTTTAATTAAATCAAATAATTTATTATTTGCCACACAAAGATTGATTAATTAAAATTACGACTATATAATATTTGATTTACCTGCCTGTAAGAAGTTCATACATTAAACTATTAGTTTATCCATTAACTTATTGATGTAGTTTATATATATATATATATATATATATATATTTATTATACTTTTATGTTTAATTTGTATCTATTAATATAAATTCATAATTAAAATAAAATTTAAAAAAAACAATCTTTTGGATTATAGAGTTTATTAATGAATGGTTATTTTCTTAGGTATGTACATATGTACCTAAATACGAATTTTCTTCGCTATCTAACACATAAAAACTAGAATCAGCTGCAGCCTGCAGTGGGCATCACGGGGACCGCGATTGCGATGACAGATGACACCAGTGTGACAAATAAAAAACTTTTCATCAATATTGCAGGAGTTGAAAAAAACTTCTCACTTCCTCATGTGCATATATCATAATAAAAAATCGTTATAATATCCCTGTATCTGGCATTAATTCGCGATAAAAACAGTTCCGGTAAAAACCGGTAAATTTTTAATTTACCGGTAATTGCAGCTGGTGCCTTTTGGGTCATTTACCGGCTAACCGGTAATGCAATCCCTAATTCCTATATATGAAACTAATTATGAATTGTAGCGATAAGTTGACATAAGTGCTAAAGATATACATTCCTTTCCAAAACCGTTATATTGTAGATACGAAATTTTGTAGTAAATTTAGGAAAAGTTATTAAATCTTAACGGAATTGAAAAAATGTACAATGGCTTATTTTTGTGTATTTAAGTGTCTCATTTTGTTATGTAAGATTTCATTATCTTAAGTACAGTTTTATTTATACAAATCATCTGAGAAACGTGAAAAAAAACTATCTGGTACTAGATTCTAACATATACAATACACACATTCTAATAATAACATTTAAATACGGACATGATATATATTGAATTACTTGAATTCCGTTTTTTATATGAAATGAATATCGTTTGCTATTGTATGTCATATCCGTCGGAATTTTTTGTTAGAAAAATAATTTCAATCGTGTTCTTACAGCATCGCCAGAAAAGTATAGGGACACTTGTGTGTAAAACGATTTTTGAAAAAATACATTGTTAGGATTTTCAGAGTGAAAAAATGATGTTAACATTATTTATTGTTGTATTAATATGGATATTAAGTAGGTGATTTATTTCAAAAAAATACAACCATGATTTTAAATATCCAACTATGGAAATAGCACATTTACTCACAATTAAATAATAAAATACGGTATGTACCTATCTTCTAATCACAATCATAAATAAAAAACAAATGTCATACCATCATTCCGAGAATTGTAAGTTAATGCTATTCAAAATTTACCAATGATCTTACATGTAAATATTAAAATTTTATTAAAAAAGTGTTAAGCCAATTTACAAAAAAAAAGTCAATAATACCGCCTCTCTTGATGAACTGCAATAATGTTTATTTCTGCCGTCGGACACTTTTTTTCGGGACTTGTTTTTGTTAATTGTTTGTGATCATATCCCTTTAAAAAGCTTCTATATTCTCGAAAGCTTTCATTCTTGCAATAGCTAAACTAGTGAAAAGTTACATTCACGATTATTATATACATTTAAAAGTGCGTAATATATTACGGGTTCACATCTAAATATTAACTGTGTTAACCAATATTTTTACTTGTATTTAATACTTAAATTAAATTAATTATTTAAGCTGGCAACAAAATCTCAAATTAAATCTTTATTAAAAAAAAACCATTTTTGTAAATATATTTACTACTGTGCTAAGCATCGTACATTTCTGAATTGAGCAAGTGCGATTGATTGAGATAAATCACCCACATAAAAATTGTTTGACTTTTCTTCATATCAAAATATTGCAATTGAATTACCAATAAAATAACAAAATATTAATTGAAATGTAATTGTTTTTCATAAACAGAAAAACGATATCACACTTGATAGAATTTCTATTGGTTGATAACAAACGTAAATATTTAAATTGTGTTCGATATACAAATAGAAAAAAAATATTGATGTTTTATATTCAATTAGATTCATTGACTCTTATTTTTTGTGTCATATGTGGAAAGTATGTATTTATGAATATGTGTGATTTTTTTCTCTCATTTCTCAAACTCATGTCCTTTCTGTTTATGTAGAAATGTTTTTTTTTCTCTCGCATGTAATTCAAAGAAATTTGTTTCTATGTTATAATACAAATACCGAAAAAAAACATTTTTTTACTTTTAAAAATTATAAAACTGATCATCAGATTTCTTGTATCTTTTTCGCTATTTAAAACCAAATAAAATAGTCATGGGGGCATATGTCATACGTATTGTCAAACCCGTGTATTTTTAATATTCAGTATTATTGATAATAAACAGTATAAGTATTTTTAAATATTACAGATATACAGTAAAAAGCAATCTACATACCATTTAAAGGGATTTTTAATTTATGATCTTAAAAAAACCAGGTTTTTAACGTATGGCTAATTTTATATACAGTCGTCAATTTCAAATATTCATTATATTATAAATAATATTTCATTCAAACAATAATACACATATCAAAAACTAACTGTTGGTACTTGTATTGACACCTGTCTCATTTTGATAACACTAAAATGTATGTCCAACAATGATTCAGAATTTTTAAATTTAATGTTATATAAAAATGATAGGTGCCGTTAATACAGAGGATTATTGAATATTTGTCTTTGAAAAAATATGGAAACCATGACGCGACATTTTCTCTAATATTTTCTTTCGTTTGAATAGTTACCATAAAACAGAAAAAAACATGTTATTGAATATATGTGTGATATGTGCCATCTATTTTTGTTCTTGATATTGAATAGCATAAAAAAGTTATACTAGAAAATATTTATAGATGTCACTCTACTACACAACCAAGAGAAATAAAATAATTATTAAAATTGAGTTGTATCAAGAATGTCATAACATCTCTGATTAATAATTGATTAATGATAAAGGTATCTGCGAGGAAAATCCTTGATGAATATTCTGATCGTATACTTTTATTTATATTAATTATAAATTATATCACAAACTTAGTCAGCTAGTCAGTTGTCGCAGGTAGTGTATTTTGTTGGTTTTTTCTCATTTTTAATATTGATTTTGAAAATTATACTAATGATTAGACTAGCCTAAAAATTTCAGTGGCATTTAAATAAATATATTATTTCTGTTGCAATTCTGCAATTCCTGAATGATATCATAAAAATTTGGAAGTCTTGTACTTGTCATCAAGTATCCTACTAGTGGAATTAATCAAAGAATAACTCTGTATATATATATTATCATTTTAAAAATAAGATTTATTTATACAGCGTTTGTATCTGGTGGGTTGAAACTAATTCAATCGAGCTTTTTGAATGGCAGCGAAAATTGTCAAAACCTTAAATATAGCTTGCGTCAGAAAACAGATTATTTCTGTTTCAAAGAGCACCTAAGACACTGGATTAACATGTAAATCCAAAAGGGTATTGCGGTCGCCTCTTTGAGTACACTTGATGCATCAAGGGCGTATTTTAAGGTTTTCACCTCTTTAATCTAACAACCGCCAGCTGAAATGGTTTTCAACAAATTCTTTTTTTTTTAATTAAATCGACAAGGAAACAAAATTTAATCTCTTTTTCTTTATATTCTTAAACTAAAATATATTATAATAAGCAACAATGTTCATGAGAATTATGATTCTGTTGTGCATTGTTACTTGTATTGAGCTATAATAAGGTACATCAGCCAGAAGGTCTCGTAATGTTTACACTCTATTAAGGTTACCTTTTGTATCTATTATAGAATTGAAGGCAATTTGCTTGGTGCTGGGGACATAGTCTAGCTTTAAACACTGACGTTTCAATGCACGATCGAAAGCGTATGCAAAACCTGTTGTAAATCTTGATCACTTCAATTATCTGTTATTAGTATGTTTATCCCAGTGTTGCCCTTGAGCTTTCAAAAAAAATCATAACATCTGGCTCACGAGTTAGGTTATGAACTTTTAAATTGTGCTGATTTGCATTTTACTATTCTGAGCATACATGAATTAAACATTCACAATTTAAAAAATCAACCCGTATGTAATCAAAAAAAAATATTTTTTCAAAGTAATCTAAAAAATATATGTAAACTGTCTTTTTGGTAATGTATATTTCGTATGTTTCAGCTTAGTTAATCGCTTTAAAGCCAGTCAAATTTTCACGAGTAAATAATAAACATCTTTTATTGATAACCCAGTTCAGTTGTCCTTATTTCTCTGTTGTATTTGATGATTACTAAAAGGGTTTTCGCAATTTTCTTTTAGTTCGCTTCTGATTATGGAAATTTACAGTCAATTGTTATGGGTTTTTACTATAAAAATCTGCTCAACTTTCGTGCTCATTGTGTTAAAACTTCTTGGAAAAATGTATATATATATATATATATATATAGCAAATATGTTTAATCTTATATTTACTATCTTATTTTATATAGGGAAGACAGAACCATGGACTGGAACGTATTTGATTTCATGTGCAAGCTTTTTTGACTGACAACAGCTTTTCCCTCGAGAGCGAATCCGACAACGGTTGCTGTACACTGGGGAAGTGCTACAAAAACTCACAATGATAGCCGTGAAGAACGGGTCAGAAAATGGAGTATACAGAAGATCTTACAAATAACAACACATATAAATGTAAATATATTCAGTATATATAATATTTATTTAAAAAAAGGTTATTCATACCATCGAGGTATCTAATATTCCGAAAAACTCTCAGAGAAAATGTGAAGATCACACCACTAAAAGGTAAATATTTTTAACCAACTCAATACCAATTCAATTAACATCCAGATTTTTTTGTATATTAAGCTTTGGTTTACTTTTGATAAATCTAGTGCACAACATAAAGTAGTTATACCATAATATCAAAAATATTCTCATAAAATATTCTTAAATGATTTTCTCTGGTAATTCATTTCGCATTATCGCCACGTTCTTTCGCATTTTCCACACAATACACAGCATGTGCAAATAAAAGCCTTTCTCGCTTTATTCCTCCAACAAGAAGGCTGTGTTGTATGAATTGAAGACGTTAAGCGCCTTCCGGCCACAGTAGGCTTCGTTAGTTTTCCCTGCTTTTCCCCAAATTTTCCCTGGGTGATGAATTCTCCAGCTTAAATAACAGTGGAGTACCGTCTATCAAGACTTGTTAAATGCACATTAAACTCTAATTTCGATTTCAACATTTTCATCGCTGGTAATAATTTTAATAAAATCATTCAGCATGTTGGAAATTTATTTAACAAAATTCTGTTATGATAACCCGAAACACTACGAGACAACAGCTTGGAATCTTTGAAAATCCTTTTTAATACATTATTATTTCAGGAATACAACAAATAATACATATTATTCTTGGAAAATATGTATACGTTTGTGAATCATACATAAATGAATATTATCGGAATTGATTGAAGATATTTAAGAAATCGAGTAACATTGTCTCATTTAAAGTTTACTGCGTTAAGTAAACATTTATTAGATAAGTGATATATTTCAAACGTATAAAAATAATGTTATTACAAATATGTTGATTTTTTTATTTATGCTCTGAATTTCCAAGAATTGTTTCCTTTCCATTTTCAACTTCTCAAAGTTATGTATGTGTATGGTGCAAAGTAAAGTTATGTTGGCGAACATTATCTATTGGTGTATGTAATAGTTGATCTTTGGTTCTTACCGAGTATAACCATAAGACTGAGACATTAACAGCTTAGCGACCGCATGTTTTTTATCGAATTTCGCGTGGTGGCCGGCGATTTTGAAAAAAATTCGCCCAAAAACTATCCTTTTACTGGATTCACTATAATTTGTGAACCGATAAAGATATCTTAACCACATTTGATTTGCTGGCTTATAGATACTTTGCTCCATAAATCAATGTCATTTAAGTAGTGGTTCTATACCTGTGGGTTGTGAACTCATGTGGTATAGTGAAAAAAACTTAAGATTACTACAAGTTTTTTTTCAATGGAATGGAATGTATGACGTAGGACGCATATACGATTCCGCAGACAGCAACGGAAGTTCTTCAAGGACTCAAATACGTGTCCCCGGTCGTTAAGCTGTTAAATATTCTGTAGAATATAGATCCAGTGATCTTTAATCTGATTAAAATTAATACAACTTTTAACAGCAATCAATTATAAAAATCAAAAAAATCTTTAGTATATGACATTTTAAAAAGAACAGTGGGCTCTTGATTAATAATTGTATATTTCTTAACATTTTAACGTCATAGAACTACTAATTAAGATGAAATTGGCATTTAATTGATAGAACTCCATTATAACACGGTGAAAAAATAGCAATGTTTTTTAGTTCTACAAAATTTTGTAGAATTAAAATACATCTTAAATTTCACCGTACTAATTAAGATATTATTGATTTTTATCATTCACTATTCTTTGATACTAACCCCTCTCCTCTCGCTGCTTACCTAAGTAATGAATAACCAAGCGATACATTTCGTATGAATTCGTCTATCAAAGAACAGAAACACGTGTCACATTTGAATAACATACTGAGTGGGATAACAAAGCTATACATTTCATGTTTCAGAAGATAATTTCAAAATTCTGGGAAGTGCTGATTTTATTAGTATAGATTTTTCAATCGATAAAACACTTCATTCATTCGTTCATTTACATCCAGTTAACTATCTGAAATAGACCAGGCCACCAGCATCTGAATTATGGTATAATCTGTATTTTATTAAAATTTTGTCATAATCAAAATTAGATTTACGATATTTTCTATTTTAATTTTTTCTACGCCACTGAAACAAAGAGTAGGTGAAAAAAATAGCAGTATTTTTTGCCCCATTCAGTTAGTAAGCTGAATAATTCAGAAACGCATATAAATTTTCTTTTTTTTCCTCTTTTCGCTTATGTTTATTTGCAATCAGACCTTTCCGCAAACGTTTGAAGTGCCGCGTTCTCAAAAAAATCTGTCCCTTTTCCGCTAACTAGTGGCCAGAGTCAAATCCCAAAACCCAGGAGGGTAAGGATTATATATTGAATGAAGTTTTTTACAGTGTTGACATTCACTTCTTGAAATTCAATTGGAAATATAATTTAATTTTCTAACGTCCCTTGCTCAGCATCTACAATAAAACTATTTCCTACTATTTATTTTATAGTTTTCCTTGTCTATATTAAATCAAAAAATAACATAATACTACATGAATTTTATCCAATTATTTTTATAACCTTTTGATAAATAAATATTTTAGTTTTTGTGCCAATTATCTTTACTCAAATTTTTCTCGAGCTTATCTCAGAAATAGGTGACTGCTAAATAAACACTTTTTGATAAATTATTATATTGCTTTAAAATTTTGTCTTCTTTCTAGATATAAATAACACTTTACTGTGGTGGTCCTGAAACACCATGTTCTAGAAGTTTGTAGTGTTATGAGGAATTATGTGAAGCCTCAAACCAGAGCTTAATAAATATGTTCCTATCATATTCGCCAAAAGTTTCGCGATAAATATCCAAAATTCTAAGAAACCTTGTTAAAATTTTGAAACATAAGAAATATTAACTTGTTGTATTGCCCATAGTCTTGCTCGCTTACAATCCGACTACAAAGAGTACAGTATGTAAAGCAAAACAAAATAGAATTAGGTACTCACTCATTGTCATTTATGATATGAACTTTGCCTTTTCAGAGTCAAATGTAGAGAATCGAGAAATATAAAGTACAAAGAACAATTACTATTTGTAAGCTTATTATTTTGCTGAATTAATTCTTGAAAAAATCTTCTTTTTTTTTGTTCACGGAAGAGAACATTTTCAATTAGAATTTACATAAAAATTTTCTGTAAAATCATTGTTATTTTTACTCAACGAATAATGTAAAACAAACGAAAATAAAGACAAAATTTATTTAGTTGGAATAATTTGGTTCGTATTATCTTAGTCAATAAATTTGTAACGGCCCAATGATATAATGTTTTTAGAACTACAGACGAAATTTTTTAACAACTGAATTATTTCGATATACAATATAATAAAAATAATAAATATTTACAGCCATAGATATCTGACATGTTTTCATTCCTGCCCACGCACCCCAGATAATATGGTTTTAAGGATCTTTAGTTCAATCTTTTTACTAATTCTAAATGATTTCACCAAAGAAAAATATACTTTTAAAAAATAGTGTCCACACGAGGCTCTCCGATTGTAAAATAATTCCCACCGTCATTAACTCCGATAAACTGGGCAAAGTCATCAACATAGATTAGCTTATTACAGCAATTATTTTTTTTAACTATTTCGTCTTTATTATCCACGACGAGTCAAGTAATAATATAACTCGCTAGTTTCATACCGGCTTCTGTATTAATTCAATATGGAAGAGGAGATGTTTCAAAAGTAGTTAATATAATTTAATTTGCTATGTGACAAAAAAAATGAATGACTATGCCTGAACCGTTAGTGAATATGTTTTACTCTTTTCGTGTATATTAAACATGGCTGTGTGTAAATGGGTAAAAAAAAAACAAATTCATGAAAAATCCATTTTTAAATTAGACGTCACTAATACTTTCAATTCATTAAGCAATTTGAAACAAAACTTACAAAAACTTGACTTTTTATATATATTAATATAGTTAAAATCTCAAAATGGAATTTTATTCTTGAACAATTTTCTAAATGTTAAAATGAATTAACTTGTTATTGAGTGATCCTTCAAAAATTGTCTAAATTATAAAAGTTTTTAGGATAAGTACTTACCTATCAGCGAATTTTTGTTATTTCTAGATAAGAAAACTTCGTTTTCGTACGACAAAGGCCTTGTTCATCTTTTTTTATGGCGGTAATTTAGATTTGATCGTTTTATACTACATTAGTCAACAAAGTTTAGTTTAACAAATCTCTCGTTGAATCTGAATGGACTATTTATATTCTTATACGATGATATGCCATGTTATAGGTTAGTATTTTAATGCAGTGATCGGTTATCTATGGCACGTCTGCCATTAGGTAACTTACGAATGTAACAAAAAATCTGGCCCGGCATAATGATATCATTCTATTTAGAATGTCCCTGACTAAGACTGTTTGCGACGATTATGTGCGAAAAAGTGTTCTTAGCACGTGCTATTGCCGATGACACATTCTCAATATTGAAGTACAATATATTTATTTACTTTTATAGGAAATATTAAAATTTTAATAAAGACATATAAATTGAAAAATAAATGAGATATAAGGTGGTAGCTTTCGTAATTTGACTTTAATATTATTTATAAATTCGGTGCATTATTTTTAATAAAAAATATAGAAATAAAGTTATGTCACTGATATTGGTTCTAGGATAAGACCGGACAAGATAAAAGCGTATACATGTTAGCCTTATTCATAACATCGTACATAAGATAACCGGATATTTTTTTTCGAGTTTTAGCAATAAACACGGTGAAAAAAATAGCAATGTATTTTAGTTCTACAAAATTATTATTTTTTATTTAAGATATAGTTGATTGTATTTAAGATGGCTATTTCGGCTCACGTCATCGTCAGAACTGTTTTAACGACCTAGCTTGTTTCTTGCTCGCAATAAAACTAAAAATTGTAAATGAAACTCAAAATCAATAAGTTTACATATGGCACGGAAATAGTCTATTACGGAAACAAAACAGACCCCTGTAAAAGGTTGAGCAATGGTGATCGACATATGTTGGTTTGTTCGTTAAGAATCCTTTGTGATATTTGATCAATAGATATGATGGCGTGAGCCGAAATAGCTATCAACTATATCTTAAATAAAAAAAAAAAAAAATTGTAGAACTAAAATACATTGCTATTTTTTTCACCGTGTTATAATGGAGTTCAAGTGAACGCCAATTCAATAAATAAATTTTGCGATAAAGTTTGATTATTTCACTACTAACAAATTTATTCGTTATTTTTTGTTAACTATCATAACCACCATAAGGTAGAAACGTCATTGCATTGTGGGTAGTCATTCAAAGTTAATATAATATTGAAGAACATAAAAAACATTCATTTTATAAAGCACAATGTTATTTAAAATAAATAATCTAATTTTCAACATTTAAATCTTAGACTGGGTGACTTTTGTTTGAATATTTTTATTTTAAACATTCAATCTTTTTGATCATAGTCAATTGGACGAGGAACAACGTTTACTTCCTTTTGTTATAACATATTTACATATGTTATCAGTTCATCTCAATTCTCTATATAAGATTGTTTTATTTCACGTAGTTACACACTGTATAATAGTATTTTTGTAAAATACTAGTGCTATATTTTATTTTAAAGCAAATGAACAAAAATAAAAAGCTGAAATAGAAGCATCTCTTCTTATTAAGTGATCGGTTTCAAAATAATATTCAGGTAACTAATTCTTATTTAAAATATTTTTTTATTTAAAATATTTTGAACCTGTTATAATCTTGTTAAATGAACAACACCTTAGCAGTTGAGGCCATTATATAGTCGGCCCCTAAGTCAAAGCTTTTACGTGTTATATAATAAAAACGAAATAATTATTATTGAGTATACCGACTGAAATAAAAGTCGGAACACTTTTGTATTGTCTCGGAATTTTGCTTGAACAGGATTTTAAGTAGCAATAAACCCTTTTTATGTATAAGACTTCATGCTCATTAAACTTGATGACGAACATTAAATATACCGTACACTGGTAAGAAATAATGCCTTACTTAGAATAAATGCGTACTAATTACTTATTTTCATCAAAAATAAAACATATACTTAAAACCAAGTTAGGAGTTGAAGTGATGTAAAAGGTAAGTCTATATAATATTATTCCAACATTTTCCATCTTAGTAATGGAAAATATTTTCATTAAATACTGGCTATTCAAATAATGTATTTGGGATATTTTTATCATACGCCAATTCACATAAGTAATCATATTGTTAAGGTAGCATAGAGTTTTTTTTTATTCCTTTTTCTATCATATAAGGATAAGGTAAAAAAATATAATATTATATATATAGAAAAAAATCATTTGACGATTGGAACGTATTTCATATACTCAATATAACCAATTTGTTACATTACTGTACAAATAAACGGAATAAGATAAGCAAATTATATTTATGTTTTTTATAACATAATCATTAATTCTTAGAACAAACATGACTTACAATATTATATATAGCATTTTTATAGATGAATTTTAAATGAACGATTCTTTTCGTCATGATATCACAGTGGGTGTTCAATATTTATATTAGCGACTTTCAACTAAACACTACAAACATGTTCTGTAGCTACTGACTGTAACTTTTAATTTTGTTTATTATTTTTGCTTAATTAAAATATTTCGTCACTCAAAGTGCTTGTAAATGTTCTTACGAACCGGCGTACGTAATCAAAAATATATTTTGAATCATAAAAAATGAAATCATTTGAAAAATTGTGGATTTTGTTTTTAAATGAACATTTTTCCCTCTCCAATTTACAGGTGTTGAAAACGCAATAGTGGAAACTAACAGTGCTTAGCAGATTGTCTAGTATTTTAACAGAGTCTGAGAACCCGATAAAAATACCAATCTAAAGAATTCGCAAATAACGAAGAAAATCGCCGAGCAACTCTTTCAAAATAGAGAAAGAAAATCCTTTGCTCACACAAAGCCAGTATAAACAAAATATAAAAGCTCACGTATTCTTTACATCCGAGGTAAAGATACTACGTGTACAAAACGATTGTAAAAAAACTCCTGTATTTTATTTGGAGGATCAACTCTCTTCGGAGCTTTGTTAGGAAATGGTAGTATGAAATGGAACGGCGCTGCTATCTTTGCTGGAAACGACGATAGCTTGTTTAGCTTTTGTTCTGCATCTAACTGTCTCATTAACCACGAATTGAACACAATCTCCAAGGACTCTCGATAGAAAACCGATTGGGTGTAGATATGAAAATATCACAAAGTTAGCCCTTTTGACATCAGATCAAAAAAAAAGTAAAAATCAAGCATAAGCTTAGCATAATGTTTTTATGCTGTGATGTGAATGATAAAAAGATTGAGACTGGAATAAATTGGAACAAATATTATTAAATATTATTGATCAATGTATTGCTGATATTTTAGAATTAAATTGAGTTTCATCGAAATATAGTCAAAGAAATATTGTAACAATTCTTTATTTCTTTAAATCAACATCCCTTGGTGACATATTTTTTGTTTCGTAATTTAAACACTCGGTATGCAAATATTTAAAAAGAAGTGTATTGTGGCATATTCGTCATGGTCTGGAAATGTTTTCCTATCAATTAGTTACTGTACAAATGGAAAAGTAAAGCATTCGATACATTTAGATTCGACGTGTTAATCGAGTGGAAGAAAGTCACATTTGTAACTCCTTAGACCAACGTAGTACGCAAGGCGCAACAAAGAGTAAAGGTGTTGAACCGTGCTTAACGTAAAGGAAGGATACAAAGTGTAGACACAGCTTCCATTTTTATATCGTTGGATGAATGCTTTTTCTTTAACGATCCATTACAAAAAGCATTGGTTGGAAGACTTAATTCTTTGAAAATCAATAACGATAAATATTACTCTGTATTCATACACTAAGTGTCAAATCATATTAGTTATGTTGCATTCTTTCAAGTTAAAATAATAAACGAAGGCTTATACATCAAAAATAAATCTTTTAAGAAAAAGTAAAGGTATATTAATTCAGATTACATTTTTCAGTTTTATTCAATCAGCATTATTAAAATACACCGAAAATATTAATTGGCATTAAGAAATTCTTGAAATATTTTCATTACGGCTCTAGGTAAAAGTAAAAACAAGATATTATATAACGCTATAGTTACTTATGTCGTAAAACTAATTATATTTTGCAAACAAATGAAAGGTAATCTTTAAATACTGGCAATATGAATCTTAAAATATTCAAAAACCTTTCACAGTAAACGGATAAAGTATAACCTTAGAAGGATAATAAAATAATGATTAAAATATAACCAACTGAGAATGGAACAAAGATAAGACATACGACGAACCGCATCAAACAAGAATCCGAGAACTAAATAATAAAATATGAACATGCGTTCATCAGGATTATTATTATTAATAAATGGGCTGTATCAAGCTACGTTAGTAAACCCTTTTCAAGAAGAAGGATAGACTTTAGTGAATTAGGAAAGAATAAAGTTGTTACACATAGAATCCTTTACACAGCCCCTGGCTAAAACTTACTCTATTATGGCGATGAAAAGCTTAACGATGCATAAAATATCAGTTTTTCATATCAACTATGATATAATATACTTTTCTGTTTTTATAGAATAATCTTTATTTATCATAACCATTTTACTTAAATATATTTAAAACCTTTACAAAACGAATAGATACAATAAGTTATTTTATGTAAACATTCTGTTTCAAATTTGAATTTCTGCGTTTGTAAAAACTTTTTTTGGTCTTTGATTTTAGAAAAGAAACGACTTAGTGTACAACAGTGATAATTTTTTTTTATATGAAAATACCTTTGTTATTAATTGCCCTAACAACTGGATGTGGTAAGGAAATTTTAGTGAATAAATAAAATAAATCACAATGATTTTTTATATATATTTCTGGATGAAACCGAATTTTCAGGCCGATTATTCTCAGGTCTATTGACACAATTATACTCTGAATACTAACAAAACTATTGAGTGGATTGGCATTTACTTGGTAGAACTCTATTATAATACGTTAAAAAAATCAATAAATTTCGTAGAACTAAAATACCTTGCTATTTTTCACCGCATCACTAACAAGATTAATATTGTTTTCGTCATTTTGTCGAGTAATAGTTGAACGAAATACTTTTCAATTATCAAATCAAAATTTGTTATTAATGTATTCATAAAAAAATGTTATTTTATTTCACGTGTGTCATTAGATATTAATCATACATTTACATAGATATTTTAAATATTTACAAGACCCTACGCTCCGAAACTGTGTTCAAAATTATTATCCAAAGCATGGTGTAATTTCATGGATTCAATAGAATTGCATTATTTTAATAATATTGCAGAGAAATTTCCTCTTATAATATTCACTGATATCCTGCTGAGAAATTTTGAACTAAGTAAAGGAGGTTTCCTGTGATTTTCGCTAAAGTGGAAGTCGATTTAGTGCCGGTAAATAGGTCAGACGGTGGTTCGAAAGCCAAACTGCCTTGGACGGTTAGTATAATATTAACCAAGACCACTTATACGATGCCACCAAGAGGTGAAGAGATTGAAAATTATTAATTTAATAAATTTTAAATTATTCGTTTCATGTAATCATATCTCTTGACTATAAACATACGAGAGCCTTAACTCGTGTTACCGTTTGCTTGTCTTGAAAACAATCCATGTTAGTTTCAAGTGTTATTTACTCATTATTTCAATATACATTTCTAAACACTTTACCTGGAATTTTTAAACATACATTTGTCAACATAAATTTTTCTCAAACTCAAACAAAAAAAAGTAACTATTTCGCTTCGATAGGAATGTCCTTAATTATCTGTTTTTCTTTTTAAATTTGATGAAAAAAGTGATGAGTATCTCATGCCAAAGAATCTATGTAGATTCTATATGGAAGTCATATGTTTTCCCAACATAAAACTATTTTATTTTATAAGAGAAAAACATATTGATTTGTCAACAGGAAATCACTTTCATCGTGTTTAAAGCGATTTTATGTAAACGCTCATCAGTCGTACATCATAAAGTATCTTCTTCCCTAGAAGCAGAATTTGAAACACTAAGTATGTTACCTACCATGACTTGCAATTAATAAGATTGTCGATGATTTTCGAGTGCTTTTAGCTACACCTTTAATCTTCTCCAACAAACTTATCAATATTCAATCATCCGTGACTAAATTTGGTTAATTAAAATAGCTTTTACTTACCAAGTTCACATAAAATATGCATTAATTTTATAAAGGGAATTTCAGGATACAAATTCAATTATAAAAATAATATAATACAATATGCATTATATCGAAGAAGTAATTCAAAGCAATATCAAAATATTTTATGTAAAAAACAAACCAGTGTTTCAATTTCGTAAAAAATCCAATTGAATCTTAACCATCAATAAATGAAAATCATTTAATTTAATTAAGTATAATAATGTCTACACCAAAATTTGTTGGATATACGGAATAACACACTGAGATGAAAGATGAAGTAAATTCATAAAAAATTCAATATTTAATAGTTTACTTCATGTTATGTATAAATTGCGGCAAAATTCATTTAAATATTAATTAATACGTATATTTTTAAAGAAAACAACAATTTTAATGATATACAATTAAATTTAACAAAATAAATATCGTGCCAGTATAATGAAGTGATATTTTGTATTGTGTAGTATGAGTCGTACATTAATCATATTTGTATTTATGAAAATCACCGGTCATAAATATTCGATTATTCGCACAAAGCAGCTTTGCAATTCAGTCGATGGATGTCGCCACTTTGTGTGTTGACAATATTCTACCAACCGAATATTTCAAACATTTGGGATGGTATTTTAATATCGTTCGTTAATATAAAATATTAAAACGACTTCGGAACAAAGAGGAATTCACAAATAACTTAATGAAAATATTGCTTTTATTAATATATCATCTGACTTAAGTGCAAAGTTCGTAACCTAACATAAAACAAATTTAAAGACAGCAAATTTTTTAAATATTGTATAGTATTATTAATGTGCAATGGTTATAATTATTTTTTTTTACCAACAAATATTAATACATATTATTGTATCAATTTTCAATTTGTTTCACATAATATACGATTTTTTATGATAATATTAACACGTCACATTTACACCATATAATATGATATTTCTTTACCCGGGTAAGTCTCGAGATTTCTTAAGAACCTTTTAATTGAAATAGTTAATAAATTAATCTTTAGTTTAGATTTTCACTATGCACAGTTTCATAACAGAAAGCAAATTATTATTGAAAATATTCTAAGGTTTTTTTAAATTCCGACACTATTTTTCACAATCTCTTATAAATTATCAATGGAAATATTATTATTATCATCCAAAAAATTTAAACTTTTTCCAGAATTTTTTACCGTGAATACATGAAATTTATCCATTTTTATTGACACACTCAGTAAATCCTTAAAAAACATTACAAAATGTTATTTGAATTCAAAGAATAAAAAGTTGTCATTAAAATTAGCCAAAAATAATTATTTATTTATTTAGACGACCACATTTTTTATTTTAAATATTAAAATAACTATTATAATGTTATATTAAATTTTGGGACAATTAAACAATATTGTCGAGTGAAAGAAAACAAACATCTTACAAATATTTCTTCCAAGCCATTTGTAACGAAATAAATAGTTTATATAATATTTAAATACACAAATAAATATCATTAATTTCTGAAATTAATCAAAAAACGATTTTTATCATAATTTTCTTTACAGAAGTGTTTTATTAAAAAGTATTTTTCTTTAAATTAAAATGCATTGTTTTATAATATTTCTGTCTAAAATATCGTGTTTTTAATCGTCTCACCCATCCAATTTTTTTATATTTCGTGTGAAAAGTTTGAGAATCATTCAGAATTCGTAGCCATGCTTCACTGATTCGTTGGCCACAAATATTCACCCCTGTCAATATCACCCGACGATAGCACCGCACCTCACGATGGTGACACATCAATAGATCAACCGACCACAATGGCAACAAATTTTGCAATACAACTTTTTTGTTCACCGACACATTGTATGGAAAAAAATGCGATCAAATAAACTGAGCGCCCCCGCAAAAGCTTTGTGACACTTCTGTCAATCTCTTTTGATCGTATTAATAGAATGACAACTTAGACTGGCCAAATTTTGTTCGGCTTATAGATTAATGATGATATATTTGTAACATAAACCATACTTTTTTTATAGCAATTTCGCACGGATATTCCATCAAAGATGATTAAAATACTTTTTAAATTCACATGACAACCTTTTGTCAATTTAACGCATGGAAAATAAATTAGTCCGCCAACAATGTGTACCTATTTAGAGGATAAAACTAAATGGCTAATAATTATATTTTATTTAACTAAAACGTCAATAACATTTTGATAATTTCGTTTTCATGACCAATAATTTTTTTTAAGTTGCAGTTTTTATTAAATGATATTATCCATTATAAATAAAATTTGTGTACAATATTCAATGTCTTTTATATGAACTATGTATGTATAATATGTATTATATAATATTATAAATTTGATCCACAAAGTGATACGGCGTGCTAAACATAAATGGTACTAAAATAGTCTAAATGTGAATATATAAGAAGATAAATTTTAATTATTATTATAACAGTGGAAAAATTGAAAATGAATATTCAAGCTGCAATCGACTGCAGGCTTAAAAGGTGTTCCCTCCTACTATCTGCAATGAAATCTTAGCAAAATTGTAATTCAGTTGACTCGAAATTATCATTCATACTGTAAACGCAGTAACTTACGTATGTGCTTGTATAAAACACATTTCATTCATAATTAAAATATGATTGATTAGGTCCCCATTACTACGTGTTATTTACATTGTTCAATTTAAAAATATTTCTGATGCTCAGTGCATAGTATGTGGCATGGAAAAGTAAATGAGTATAGGTAACGAAGTATGACTGCAGTATTTAATCTTTTTATTTTTTTTTTCAATGTCAAACAAGAGACAGTTGGGGACAATCAATCACATTTTTCTTTAGGATACGAATCAAAAAAAACCTATGTCAATAGTTTCGATACAAACGTTGACCACGCAATCAAACAAGACAAATGCACACGTACAAAGACGTTATGGGCAGTTAAATCAATGTATCTATTTCAGAAAACTTATTTTTTCATTGTTTTGATTATTAAAATATTAAACGCATATTTGATTGGTTTGTTCTAGTAATCTATTGAACATTGAACTATAAATTAAGACTTCCTAGCCTGCAGTTGGAATACGAAGTGCGAGTTAGATTAGATTTGAAGGCGTTCTTCGACTATTACGACAATTTGCAATTACACAAAAGCTCTCGCTCCGGTAATGTATTCAGGCTTCGCGGCTACCCACCCGCCTAGCTTTTCACGCTAAAGTGTTTGATCCGAAGCTTTGTGTCCGTGCAAAGGCTACGATGACTTAGATAGAATTTCCACGTTCTGAATCCAGATGCGCGACTAATTGTTAACCTTACCGTTGGACGAACCACCAATTTCCTCTTTGACAATTGGATGTCCTGTAGTGATCCTTTATTTATCTCCAAATACAAAGAAGACATGGTCAACTTCAGTGATCAAACAACTCTAAGCAAATTCTCATAATGACCATATAGAGTAGAAATAAACTAAAAAATAGATTCAAGTGATCGGATTTGTTGAATTAGTGATTTATATTGTCAATTTAACTTGTGCATTAAGAGAAGGGTATTGATAGTGCCAAGCATTAATAATTATTGGTGAAAATACATAATTTAATATGTGGATCTGTATATTATTATAGCCAATGTATACGAGTTATCTTTTGTCCGTAACATTAAGATCATTTTCATTCTTAGTGGATTCGATGGAATGTAAATTTTAACTACGTTGAACCAGCAAACAAAACTGTGCCAAATCCAATATCTTTTAGGAACTTATGAAAAACATTAAAGGAGAACTCGATCCCTCGCCGTACCCTTTTAATTTTCCACACCGGGGGTGTAAAGGCTGACCTAGGGCGTCTTCTCTGGGGACATTAAAATTTACAGAGCATCTTCCCTGAACGTGTTTGGCAGTAAACGGACGTTAGGGTCGCGTTCTACACTAACTATTTGTATACTTACACTGAGCAAAATTGAATTTCTCAGATATGTAACTTGAATAATATTATATTGAAATTTTGAGATAATTTAATCATATTTATATCACACACATGAATTTTCAACTTAATTGATTTGAATTGCCATTTTAAACGAATTATATTTGCTGTCTGACATTCGTTCAAGCGAACTATTGCAATTAGAATTATATGACTATAATAGTTGGCCAAATAATCTATTTAGTTAATTTATTTACCATTAAATTTCATATGGCTCGATTTAATTGCAGATTTTAATAAATTACAGCATTTTAATCTAAAAAAGAACATTTTATTTGACACAACGTATAGAACCACTTAATTCTAAACCTTACTATTTTAATATTAAATTAAGTTTCAATATTTCATCGTCATTATCGCGTATTTTGTGGTCATTATAGTAAAACATATATCATTAAAATTTTGAGTTCAATGGGAAACAATTTGGCCAAGGATAAGGATACTCCAAGCAAAGTAATCTTCGATTTCATGAATGAACGATATGTAGACGATTATTCTGATTTTAAATCATTAGTACGAATAAAAGAAACCATTACAAATTTTATAATCACATATACCTTCCTATGGTAAATTTATTGGTCGAAGAGCTCCAACAAAAATATCCAGCAGGGGTTATTTATTCAAAGAATTTTTTTATATTGAGTAATACACCGCGAAATACACAGACAATTTAAAAATTTATAATATGAAAAATTTATAACAATATTGAAAAATCGTATATTAATAATAAATGAAACATTTTTTTACGATTTTTTCATAGACTTGTAGTTGAGTTTTGCAATTTTTAAAACAATACAGTGATGCAATGAAATCTTTTAGAAATGTATGTGAAAAATAATTATTAGATCATTGAAGATTTCTTCTTTAGTAAAATGGAATATGACTGATTTTTATAAACTTCAAAATATTGAAAAACTGTATTGAATATGTATTTTTATTACATACTGTTTTTTTGATCATTGGAAGTGCTTCAAAAGTAATTGTTAGCCAAGGAAAATAAACGTTATCTATTTTAACTTTGAGTTTCAAAACCAGCTGCATATCTATGAAAAGCAAATTAAGAGTAGCTCAGTTAGTTCGCTTTCTAAAATGGTGGTATATACATTTGGAGAGCATTTGCATCAACATCCCTATTATCATTAAGTATATTTGTGATTTCGTGAAATAATTTTACCAGCACATATTTGATATTGAAATCTTATACGATTGTTAATATATATACAAAGTTTAACTAAGATAGAAAAAAATAGATCAACAGTATTTAGAGTGATTATAAAACAACATTCGTATAAAAACTTGATATTTTACAAGCTTAGTATGCTTTGCAATAGCAGGTTTTATAAAATCAAATTCTTTTACATATTATTTATACTCATATAAAGAAGTTTCTAAAGCCTGAAGGAGTCTCGCAATAATTTACTTTGCCTCCCTGTAATATCCATACAGTTTTACACAAAGTAAGCCCCTTACTACTAGAATTTCATATGCATGAGGTTTACCTTTAATCCTTATTCGATTTTGTATGTCACAAGCATGTGTAAGTTTGTATTTGAGATATTGGCAAAACAAACTTTGGTTGAGGCGGCGTAGAAAAAATAAAATTTGAAAAACATGTTTTATCAAGGGAAATAGGCAGCATATATTTGTAGTAGAAACCACTTTCTGCACGACATTCATTTAAAACGATAATCTTGGAAATATAGATTTTACTTGCAACACAATCAGTTTGTAATTGTAAATAAATGTCACTGTTTGAGTAAAAAAACAATCAACTACTTAGTATTGATATAATTTATTACATCGACTTGCCGAAATTTCAATATCAAATTTAAATCGTTGAAATTTTACTTAGTATAGATTTAAATTTCGTCAAATTTTATGATTATTTGTCATACCATTTTGCTTTTACAAATTAATAGATTGACTCGATCATTTTTAAGGTGTCAACTGTCCCTTCTGAAGGAAAGGCGTGATATTTTAAATAATAAATGTACATTTTTTTCATACTATTTCCACAACCTTTGGTTTTCTATCCCTTACAATCAACTCAATTTTGTTATATAAATAGGTTTGTTTTTAACTTGTGTCTTATCTGTTGATAATGTCCGCAATGAGAGAAACCGGTCCTGATCATAAAATATGTTTTGGAAATAGTATTATAAATGTAGTTTTATTATTTAAAATTGACTTGATGAGATAGTTTACTTAACATTGTTTTCATATTGTATACCCAGTATTGTTTTTTTATTCTCATTCATGTCATATAATTCAATGTCTCTCTATAATAAAAACTCTTTGCAACTGGACAAATGTTCTTATTTGCATGATTTATCAAAAATTGTTAAGCTGAGAACGTATATTTCAAAATTAATTGATATATTTATTTGAAACAAAATTTAGAAATACACATTGAGTATCAAATTTTTAATTAGCTTGCATGGTTTAGTATCATTTTACAAAAAAACCTGATTTCAGAGAGTGTTACCAAAGCACATATATAAAAATAGTTTCTTACAAAACTTTAAGTGATTTGTATGACGTTCTTTTGAGAAAGTCGTTCTATAAAATAAATATATCCGTTTTCTTTCTCAGAAGATAATAATTAAGAGTCGCTTTTCGTATAAAACGTAAGCTACATATAAAACAGACCTTGCTCCAAAGATGGGAGATCCTTCGGGAATCGACACTATAAAAGCTTCTTAAATGCCTACGATTTATGTAGAGAGATAAGCAAACAGGATTTCTCAGCGGGACTTCGGTGACCGCACGTTCCGGTCTGCGCAACAGTACATCAAACACAGAGACACCCACACTGTAATACGTCAAGGCTCCCCTCAAACTAGCCGAAAAATATATATACCGTAAATATTTAGACTCTTATTGTTTATGTGTCTAACAAATCGTTTATCCTGCAGATTTTGTTTGTACATATTATATTAATATCAATATGAGCTGCCTTGGTAAGTAAGCCACGTCGCCAATGCCCTCTTTTGGAAACGATACTTAACACTTCAATGTTAACATATCCAATATCCGGGGTATGTATTCTTCACGCGAGCCTCCTGGCTTACTATATGTAGGATGCGTACAGACCTTCTTTCATTCAAGACAAGTCTTTTAATCAATCCTCCTCTCATATATTAAGACTAGTTTTACAAAACAAAAGAATCCTTCAGTTAATTATTTCATATGACAAAAACATATATGAAAATACCCTTAACAAATACTGACTATGATCATTGAATTTCTATACTAAATTGGCTTTTTTAGTGTGCGTCAACTATAATTTTAAATGTTTTTTATTATTTTTAGTTTGAACACTTGAAAAACAAATATTTGCTTTCTGTGAAATTTCTTAAAAAAATAATGGCAAATACTGCACTAATATCTTCATAACCGCTACAACTAAGGCTTAGTAGTAAAATAAAAAAAATAACAAGAATCCTCGAAAAGAAAATCTAGTCCCGAGCCAAAATTTCGAAGTCAGTATTTTGAAATTACAATCAGACAATCCCGAGAGTAGTACCGGTATCGCGATTATTTTCGATATTCGAGAAATTACGTCAGTAAATTCGGTTAAAAATGACAAATACAATTTGGTCTATATCAACGACACTTATTTTTAATGTGATGCATATAATCTTAGAAATATGAGATCTATGGAGTAAATAAAAACATTCAACCATTTTATTTATTTATTTAAGAAATCATAAAAAATGAATATGAAAGTAATAAAGGAACAATAAAGTGTTAAGTATTAATAAAACATTGAGTTTATGATTTTATTCTGCTTTTGATGCCCATGCTACCTGCTACTGAAAATTCACGCTTAGCCACACTCGTTGGAGGTTTCCGTATCAGGTATATTGATACTAGTTTTAGGTGATGACTATTGAGAAACTGAGTACTCTTAAAAGAGTATCGGAACTTCTCGATCGAATTAAAATATAACATTATTTATTCTTAAATACATTCTTTTTTCGTCTGGTGATAACTTTATAAAAAAATCTTAAATTTATATGAGCTTTTATTGATATCTCTTCCTGAGTTATTACGACGAAGAATCGATTACTTTTCGTTAGTATTACATCATTAAAGGGCGCCGTATAACAGCGGCTGCATACACATAGTGGATGGGACAACTTATACTAAAAAGCTTTTCAAAAGCTTTGTTGATTTTTCGTCAATATAAATACAATGTATAATATTGGAATAACGATAAGATGAATTTTTAATACATTCGATTAAATAGTAATTATAATACATAACTTCTTCACTAGATGGCACAACCATAAAACAAGACCGTATCTTCCACAAGAAACAGGTTTTCTTAATGTTTTTATTATTTAACTTATCGTGCATTTCCATTAATAAGTGACAGTTAACACCTTAATGTTATCAATTCATCATGACCAAAATAAAGAGAACGAGATGTTTAATCGCAAATTGTATATTATATTCGCTTGCCAACACTAAAATATTATCTGCATTAATTACATGACATAATATCGAATTTGCAATTAAATCACAACGTCTTGGTCTTGGATATTCTTAGACACACTCAAAACTTATGAAGCTAACAATCCCCATTAGAAACTTCTTGAAAGCTTGTTTTGTTCACAGTTCTTCCGCTAGAGTTAATACTTGATACACGACATGCAGTTTCTTAGTTTTACTGATGTCTAATAACATTCAATTATCATATTATATTGAATATTGCTGCAGCGTTGGAGATTTTTATAAAGAACAGAGATATTTCCGTACCAGATACGAACATAAACGATTTGATCATTTATTGATAACGATATGATGGGGTGTAGTTTATCGATAATTGAAACGTCATACTCTGCAATATATGAGAAAGGGTTATACTATATTGATAAGATTAGATAGAAGTCTTAGCAAAGTGAAAATCAGATGGAGATGGAGATTATTCCAAGTAAGACTTAAGATCTTGGACAATGAGAGTGTGTTTATAATTTTTCAGTTGACTTTTCGTCGCACGATTTAAATTGTATTATATTATACGTTTTTTTAACAAATAATTTATTTTAATTGATAACAAAATCGTCTTCGTTTATTCAGAACCATAATTTACGTCATTTAAATGACTTTTTTTCGTTTTTGTTTGAAACTTCGTGACCTGTGAACTGTGAATTGTTTTGTTTGTTTGTTTTTTTATGTTTTTATTTAACTTTTTATATATCTCATAATAATACTAATATAATACTTATTAATATAATAATTATTAATACTTATTGCACCAACAACTTTTTAATATAAAAACTGGTAGAACTCCCTTTAACTGTAATTAAAATACTATAAGAAATTTTTAATATGTTTATTTACTCAAAAGATTTTTTCAACGAGATGAAAACTTTAAAGTTAGTTGTTGTATGCAGTTCATACACAAAAACAAAAAAAATAAGCAAATGAAGTAGTTTTAGCGTGTTTATTTCATCTTCAAATATAAGTTTTAAGCTAAAAGCGTATTGGATACATAACTTATATTTTTTTGCAATGTCAAAATTGCATTTTCATGTGAACGCGATAGGGACTTTGATATCATAATAGAGGGTCGTGACTCGAAAAAGGTCGAGAGCCCGTGCGTTAGATGATAGTGACAATCTTGGCTGAGCTCCCATATACTTCTTATATGTCCCACATGTGAGCAAGGTGAAGACTATCGAGCGCCTTCTGGTAATCAACAATGCAGGAAGCTAACGTTGGTTAGATGAGCAGAATAAATAGCATTCTAGAATCATCATTTATTTAAATTCACTAGTGAGTTTTATATATTTTTAAAATATATCATTGAAGTGAGCGAGAAAACATCTTCATCGATTTGTCGATACCTTCTAAGTTTTAAGTTCGACAATTGAGGTGAATTAGAGTAACATAAGCTTTTATGGAAATAAAGATTATCTGAAGAGCAATTTTATTGGTAAAAACGTTATGAAAAAAAACATTCGCCAATATGCTATACGTATGTTATATCTTGAGTTCGGCCAGTTCAAAACCTTAGTCATATTATTATATTCCATTAAAATCATAGTTACTCCAATCATTACTCTAATTTCATTCAATTAATTCTTTTTTTTTCTATCAGGAAATTTTTGAAGGAAGCAGAACAAAATAATTTGGATTATCGACTTTGATTAAACAAATAACCCATTAAAACATATTTTTCTTTTACGCGAGATAGATGCAATAAATTAAATATCTCATTCATCATTCATCATTTCATTATAGCAATATTATTTTATCCAAATTCCTACGTTTCTCTGAGATTTAAAATCCCATTTTCATTAAATTTTCCACTTATTGATATAGTCACTTCTATATTTAAAAAATATAGTTTGTATCAATTATGAGAATATTTAAAAAAAAATTAAACGTCATTTTTGTAAATCAGTTGTTATTACAATAAAGTCAGGGCATCAATTTAGTTTCCAGACAAAGTATCAGTATACTTTTCATAGTTATTTTTCTATAATAACGATAAAAACCATGTACTTAATGCTTGAATGCATCCATATAAAGCTTTCGAAAAACAAAAATCGTATCATAATTGAGGAAAAACGTGAAAGAATACAAATTTTGAACGATTTATACTTCGATCAAAAAACTTTATTGAAGAATTAGTCCATACTCAGTAGACGTCTTAAATTTGTTTATTTGGTATCTGATATTCTTACAAATATTTTCGATAAGATTAATAAATATATTTATAATAAAAAAAAATAGTTTTAGAAACTGTAACTATAATATGCGATCTGATAGTATTGAAACAGACGAGTTGTATTTAAATATTAAACAAAGAATATTTTAAATTTTATTATTATGTTGAGTTAATTAAATTAGAAATTCAATTAATTATTAAAATAAATAGAATGGTATAAAATGATTGCTTTATTAAAAACTCCAAAAACTTCCTCGTGATGAGTGTTGGGACAAGATTGCATTCCGGCATTTTTTACTCATCTTACTCCGAATATCTGGACTCCGTATAAGAAAGAAGCAGCGAAGCTTTTCTTTGTTTAAAAACTAAGTAAGTTGTTCCGTTTTCTTCCGGCAGACGTCATGAGGAGCGCAGTAGTTTAGTGGGGCAAGTAAAATAGATGCAACAGCGAACGCAACGCATTTCCATTTCAATTTAAATCAACATTTATAAGACAAATAGCCAATTTGCGCGCAACAAAGGATATATGTTAACTGAGCTTTTGTAAACAAAGAATTTTTTATAACGAGTCAAATGGCCAATCGGGGCTTATATTTTACAAGTGGATTTTAATTGCCTTTTCTTCATCTTGAAATATTTATTTTGTCATTTATAAAAATATCTACTTGCAAAATATTTATAAATGTTCTCTGCATAGAATTATAACATTGCAATCAAATTAGATAACACAACACTTTTAAATGTATTATGAATAAAATTCTTCCACAATACTCTAGAAATATTTAAAAAAAAAAAAAAATTTGCTTAACTCAATTATGATGTTCTATATTTTTACAAAATTCACATAAATCGTTTTAATTTACCATTTTAAATGAACATATTTTAATGACTATCGGTATCATCAATCATAAATAACTGGCCTCAATCATTTTATCAAAAAATGGTGAAAATAGTATTCAATTTTTTTATTCATTTATTTAAAATCAATAACTCATTGGAAGGATATAATTTGCGCCTAAATGTTTGCATCTTTGTAGTAAGGGTGGGAGAATGACGGCTTTGGAACAGCTGGAAATCAATAGACTTCAATTATCACAAAGGATTTTTAACAAACAAACTTATATAATAGTATCCCCACCAGTCCAACCCTATTACAAAGGGGTGGTCTAATTTGCTTCCGTAATGACCACTACCGTCCCACATGTAAACTTATTGTCATAGGCACCTATTATTTCATTTAGAATTTTTGAAAATTTTGTGTTATTGTGTGAAATTAACAAGCTAGGCCGTTGGAACAGAAGAGAGGATGTGTTGTGTGCCTTTTCTGCACAGCTATATATAGATAAGCGAATGTTAGTTTAAGCATAGTTCTGACGATGGCGTGAGCCGAAATAGCTTTCAACTAATTTTTTTTTAAATAATCTTGTAGAACAAAAATACTTAGCTATTTTTTTAACCGTGATATAATTTCGAAATTATTTTCATACCAGAAAGGCCACGTAATCGATACTTCATGAACAATTCACCATGAACCCAGATTCGAATGTTTTTTTTTTTATTTCATTGTCTTATTTTACTTTTAATATTCCATGTTATGCCACAAATAGATATTTACAAGATTACTGAGGTAAAGTTATGAATAATTTAAATATTGTGTAAACACTGTCTCGTTATAAATTTAATAATTCAAAATTTGATGTATGACGTTTATTAAATGTCAAGTGAGCTGATGTCAGAATATATTTTTTGTTCACCGTCAACTTTTTGATATGATAAAATGATGGTCGCTCGCATATTGGAAAAGTTATGACGCAAATATCCAAAATGGATGTGCTCGCTTTTCACAGGGCAAATAAAATTAAACGCTACATTTCAAGAGAGCCAAACACACAACATCTACACTAAACAACTATGAAAAGAGCTGAAAAAGGCTGAAAGTCGTATTTAAATTAGGTTTTCATTAATTTGTTCATAAAAGTAATGACAAAAATATTTTTGTAACGTGTGGGATCATTTGATAATATTTTTACATATTGTGACCTGCAAGAGTTTTGT
The DNA here is from genome assembly GCA_028555115.1 of Himalopsyche japonica. NCBI lineage: Eukaryota > Metazoa > Arthropoda > Insecta > Trichoptera > Rhyacophilidae > Himalopsyche > Himalopsyche japonica. The sequence goes on along the minus strand of JAHFWJ010000526.1, from coordinate 2,124,996 downwards.
TGTTTTAAATTTCGGCCTTAGTTTTATCTTCAATAATTAAGTTGAATACTCCTTGTTTATTTATGTTAAATATTTTTAATCAACTTTAAAAATGGTTATCAAATATTTTCTATTAGATACAATTATTATCAAGCTTACTTATATTAGAGTTTAATATCACAAAAACTTTACATATTTGAAACCTATCGACTATCTTGTTCATCATTTACAATATATGGATTTCAAAGTATGATGCTGTCTTCGAGTCTACCAATTTCTTAGTATCAAAAAAGAACATCTTAAATATATTATGTAATTTTTCTAACATATTTAGTTCTACCGACAGTTGTTCAAACAATGCTATATTATCTAAAATTTTTGAACTTACTATGTTTGCCTGCTTACTATCAACGGTTCAAAAAAAAAGAGAATTGATAATTTTGAATTGAAGCTCCCTTATAAAATAGTAGCATTTTTTTACTAACGTGAATACGAACATTTCATGATAAGCAATCTATTAGAATTAATATCAACATTCATCATTGAATATTACTTTACATCTGACTTTGTCTGAGTGTTGGTTAATGATAGTAACCTTTGTTTATTCGAAGATTTTAACTACTTTCACAAAATGGAATGTAGTTTTTGTAAAAGATATGTTGATAACGTATGAAATTTAAAATCATAGAACATAGATTTTGCTCTTTTATTGCCTGAACAAGGTAGTAATATCTTTAGTACTGAGCGTTTTCTTAAAAATTTATTACCTGCTAGTGTAGATATTGTTCCTTTAAAATACATTTCTAAGAAAATATATGAAGAATCAAAATGGGTACAAACTATTTTACTCAAGTTTATATATTTTTTAAACATATCATTTGATACTTACGAGCATTAAATCGTTAAGAAAAGATATTTTCAGTGAAGCATTATCGATGCAATAAATTACATTCCGTTCTTTGGCAACCATTAGAGATAAAATTTTCTTCCGATGCATTTATTCCGGACAATTCTAGAGTTGTTTTACTTGGCTAAAAGAAGACATGGAAGACAGATATCGGAAACGATACAAGTTGTTTGGGTAGCTGCCAACTGTGTTTGATTTGGCGATAAGAGCTTATTTGCAACTAATGACTTTAATGAGAAGTGCCGCTTATTATCTCGATGGTTTTTAATTCATTTTTTTTATCAATATAAGTGGTCTGATTCTGCAGCCCAGTGATAATATAATCTGAGACTTGTGTAGCACTCAATTATTTTTTCAAATCGTACAATGACATTTGATTTTTCAACTGATTCACCCAAATTTTTTTTATCCATCTCATATTTAATATTAGAAATACACTATTTCTTTTTTTCTATTATTTTTTTTACAATATTTTAATGTATGAAAAAAATGGTAGCTTTATACCAGTTTATATTTTACAATATATATTTTACAGTGACAGTTTTATTCAAATATTTAATATTGTTGCTAAGCAATATATTGAACTGTATTCCTGCACATCAACAAATAATCTAAGTATATATTTTTCTTTTTAAATAATAAAAACACATTTTTAGTATTTATTTCCATAATTTATTTTATTAATTAACACGCATTATCAATTGAAATGATGACTGACAATTTGCAATGAGCGAAACTGGCCCTGATCAAAAAATATATTGTGGAAATAAGTACTAAAAATGTGTTTTTATTATTGCAAATATCATGCCTTTCTATGTAAAAAGCGACAGTTAACACCTTAAAAATGATATATTTTGGTCAATATGATAAAAAAAAATACCAAACTTGTAATAGTAGCAATATTTAACGACGATATTACCTTAACTTTTAGCATAATACTCTTAAAAAATTATATTATATTATAGATAAATTTCCTTAGATTAATATTTAATACAGTATTGTAAATAATTGTAAAAAATGAAATGCTCAATTTTAAAATAGAGAGATTTATGTGGGAAAAGAGTGGACTTGGCTAATGCAAATATTTGATAAACGTTCAATTCGTTTGTAACAAATTGAAAACAAACGAAATTAATAGTTTTTTATAAATAATATTCCCCCAAACACACACAAATATAATCCTTAAATATTCTATAAAACGCGAATGAAAGTTTTCTGAGATTTTGTTTTTTTTTCCCTTACCGCCAAACGCCACCGTTCAGACATTTAATTTCCCGCAGATGAAAAAAATATGAAAAGCTTGGCTGAGCATAAATTTTATTTGTTTTATTTCCGGTTGAGTATTTTACGAGACAGCACTAAACGGTGAAGAGATAAGACGATAAATTACGTCTAGTTCACCCCTGCCCCTTGGTGGCACTAATTGTCCTAAGTGCCATTTTTAACGACCTTTCTAATTTACTTAACGCCTGTATTGTGTCACAAGAAAATAAAATGTTTTCAAATATCTCAAGGTGCTCATCCTACGCAATGAGCTTTTTTTCGGTTCTCTAAAATTAATGATCTTAATTAATACTCACGTACAAGGTTTAAAAATCCCTTTGAATGCTAAACATAAGACGAAGGTGTATAGAAGCAAAATTACTTACGGAGCATGTATGCCTGTTTATAACTTTATTTCGCTTTATAAAATCAACATGAATTTAATTTTCAAAAATAATGAATTTAATCAAAATTTAATGACATTTTATTTTGTGTAAACATTTATTATACTGTCAATAAAAGCATGCAAATATGTTATAACATTCAAATAGAGCAAGCGGAAATAATGTTTGATTCGGTAATATGAAATTCGTGATATTATATCTTAAAAGTATTTAAATAGTTAGAAAGAAAACAGTCGTGAAATGTACGTTTTTTTTTTGCGTTAGGGTCGAATCTACGTTTTTATGGGTGGATTTAATTAAGTTATGAATATTTGCTCACTCTTATTTCTGAGGCTTAGAAAGGTCTATTTGAAAAATTATGTCTACTGATAACCAGTACTTAATTTTTCTTAAGTTTGTAGAAAATGAATTTTACTAATATTTTTATAATTTATATGTCATGCAATGTCTTTCAATAATATGTAAATATTGAATTGTTGAATTTAAAATATCTTTTGAAAGTAAATATCTGGTTTTAAAAACAATTGGAAAGCGTTGGGGTAAGATCCTTATTTTTATAAGTGACCATAATATAGAGGTGAAAAAAATCAATCGTAAATTACCATTCACTTTATCAATAAAAAGTGCTCAAAATTTTTTATTGTTAGTCTTTAAAATACTTTACCAGCATAATTTTTTGTGCTTACGAACGTTTGAATTAGTTTTGCTGACATTAAACGATAAGTCAACAAACATTTCCATATCCTTAAAATTTCTATCGCTATGTGAAAATTTTGAAAAAATTCGTGTACTGTTATTATTAACCACAAAAACCAAATTCTTTTTTTTAAATAATAATAAATGTGAGTAATTCACAAAATTAAGCCATGGCCCGCAATGTATTAAAGTCTTGTATAAATTTGGCGCAAAATGAATGGAGTTAAAAAGATTTTAGTGTTATTTATTATATTTTTAGAGAAAAGAATAAATCAAGAAGATTTAAAAAAACATATTCAAGTCGCTTAAAAGCTTGCCGGAAAGCTTTCCGTTTTTCTTTCGGATCTTTTTTTTTCTGACACAGCAAGAAGTAAAAATTATTGTCGCCCGCATGCTGAAGCATAGAAAAGAGGCTATGGCATTTTAATCTTAGTTTCTCATATGAGGAGAAATGAAAGGATCCGTTGATTAACGCCAATTGGGTACGTAATTTGTTTGTAAAATTTTTTTTTTTGCAATCAAACATGTTACCAAATAAAAATAAAAACATTTAAAACAAATACTAATCGAACTTCCATATTAAAAGAAATGAATTATTTAATCAGTAAAGAAGCTTTTGATTTATATTTATTAAGTTAAGATTTTTTGATTTGTTTTCATATGACATTCATAGAATTGAAATGATTCGCGTGTAAAATATTGTTGTTCTTTGAATGTCCATTCAAAAATGATAAATGTAAGTCAAATTTTCTACTCTCACCGTGACGAACGCACTTGAAACAGAATGGATAGTATTTGTTTAAAAAAAATTACTATCTCTATTCATTGTTTATCTATATAAGAAATCGTATTAAATTAACAAATATAACTAATTCAACGAGTATATTAGATTCCATTTAAAGCAGGTACAAGAAAATACCCAAACCACTGATACATTTTTTTTTTAAATAAAAAGGGCATATCTTAACGTAGTTCAAAAGTGATTGTTATCTACACACTCATAATTTCCTTGCTTAATTTGAAAATTTAAGATGGCTACTGCCTTCTTATTTAACGTGAATTTATTTTTATGGAAAAATATTTCCGTTTCCCCGCAATAATGTTGAAAATTACGAATTTTATGTTATTTATTGCTGTTATTTGTAAATGATATCAAGATTACAACATGAATTCAAAATTCAGCTTATTAACTTTAAAGCTTAAATTTAATACGTTATTTCCAAAAATATTATGTCGTACATATTAAAACGAAAATACTTTGAAAATCCTATGGAGAACGACATGATTATTTATCGCCGTATCTTGTATACTTAGCAATGATTTTTTTGTCATAGTGCGTATCAAAAAGAGACAAATCATAATTCTCTAACCCCCATTAAAATCTAGCTAGCTTGGAAATTATCGACCCGCTAAAAGTACTCTGAAAGAAGAATTTATATTTCAGTATGGAGAATTGAATTTTCTTGTTTCAACTTAATATTATCTATAAAATCATCCTCTACTCACCTATATGTTTTCCATGTAACCGGTTGCACTCATACGCTAGTTTGTCTATTTCCTGATTATATTATCTTAAAAGTTTAAGCCGTCCCAGTAAATATATTTTCTACCACGGTGAAAAAATAGCAATGTATTTTAGTTCTACAAAATAATTTTAACAAATATAGTTGATAGCTATTTCGGCTCATGCCATCGTCAGAACTATCCTAATAGTTCGTCTAGTATCCCGGTAGTTCTGACGATGGCGTGAACCGAAATAGCCATCAACTATATTTGTTAAAATAATTTTGTAGAACTTAAATACATTGCTATTTTTTTCACCGTGTTATAATGGAGTTCTACCAAGTGAATGCCAATTCAATCATCAATTCTTTTGCACTCCTCGCTATAATACCGCTTTTGCTGTTAATTTTTTTCATTATTGGCATTAAAGAGACAAATAGGATACGACATGTATCAACATATTATCACGTGATGAATTGGTTAATAATAAAATTTTCCAGTTTCTTTTTTAATATTTGAAATATTAACAATTAAAAAAAAAGATATTTTAAAATTTCACTGATCTACCTAGTTAATGTTTTGCGTCGTGTCACTATGCTTAGTTCTGATATTTCAAAACCACCTATAAACTTATTACACATGTATGTATGTGAATGCATATAAAATATTGAGCCGATGCACTTTAAACATGAGGAGAAGCTCTAGAAATTCATTTCGCAAGGTGAAATAATAAGCAGTGTGCTTTGTTAACCTCGGTTGGGTTGATACGATATACGGAAACTGCACGCTTTGCTTCTACAATAGTTTTCTGTAAAAATAGTAATCGAGTGCATCACATATTAACTCAGTTATTATAATAACGTCAAAATTTAAGATTGTATGAAATGAAGTCGAAAATACTTGTCAAATATAAAGTTTCACAGTAGGAAAAGTAAATCTGCACCATAAATGTATTTGTAGTATTTAATATGAACGTCTTCTAATTGTATTAACTTGCTTTTCTTGCTATCATTTAACTTTTGAGTTTTATATTAAAAAATTAATAAAATGGTTTACCTATATAACAAAATTTAGTATATTATTCAAATTGTACGACATTCAGTACTTATTAAACTAAAATCGATTTTATATAAAAAAAAGTCAAAACCTCATTTTTTTTATTCACGTTATCCATTTTGATAATCTCCTCCTATCTTGATAAAATAAAATTGTTTTGAAGAAACCTTATAAAAAAGATAATGTCATATTCATTATATTAATCATCGAAAAAATTTATGTTCAATGAATCATTTGTTCTTGACTTATTGGATCTTGGAATTGTTATAATAGAGATTGTATAGTTAGTTTTGTTCCTTGATCATTTTCTTTAGTGGAGCAAAGTCCATACAGATAAAATCATTAAATACTTTCATTTATTAAGATAAGTAAACACATTGTTTTAAAAATGTGCACAATGATCGGATGCGCTTAAAATGTAACACTAAAAAAAAGGGTCAAGTCACTCATATAAAAAATAAAACTTAACAGTTGATTAATCAAATCAATATTCGTTCAAAGCTCAAGGCGACTCGTAATTATTTATAGAAATAGTTTATTTTTGAAGATTATCATCGCTTATCAGCACTTCAAGACATAATTAAGATACTTATTATATCAAAATGCGAATAATGAAGGCACGATGACATGAAAACGTAACAGCTTCGCATCGTCTAATAATAGGCGTCCCGGCGGTGGCCATTGGAGGCGTCGGCTTTGTACGCTGAAGCCTCACGTGTCTCATTTCAGTACGTAATTCTGTCGTGTCAGCAACTAACACTTATTTAAAGACTGCCCTACTCCATTTGGCTTTGCCTGCACATTAATTATAACGTAAATTTTAAGCTACAAGAATGAATGTTTTGTCTTGAATAACAATGTAACTTACAAACAGTTATAATTGTTAAATTTAAATGTGTTCATACAAATAATATGTTAACCATCAAAATTGTAAATAAAAGCTAGTCAAAATTTTTCAATTGATTTTTCTAGAATAATTGACTTAAGAATATATATATTAAGAAATGTCATCTATGGTATGTAGAAAATAGCCAATTTCTACGTGGAAAATTTCGATGAATTTAAATATCTCAAGACTCATTAATGTAAATGTTTTGAAAACAAAAATTGATGGAGCGTTAAGATCTATGAAGCGCTTTTCAAGACTTCTTTGTCATTTATGTATTGAATAATTTGTTGATACTTCACACTACATACGCAATGAATTTGACATGCATACTTTAAAAAAAAATACAGCAAAACCACGGTATCTATGCGTGAAGAAGTGTGAAAATTAGTAGTTTTAACTTGAGTCATCTCCATTTACCACTTCAGATACCGATAAAATAGGTTAGTCTACTTCTATCCAATGCGTTCCTTCTCACCTGCAACGCATGTGGTATCAACCGCGAGCGAGTTCTAATCTACCTTATTTTTATATTAATGAAAAATAAATCTAATAAAAACTATCGAGATTAGTGTAAATTTTGTCTCGAAATCTTTGTAGACTCTATTTTGCTAGCTTTCTTAAATTAAAAATATAAATGGCAATTCATAATTTTTTATGATTTCATCGGATCAAACATTTAATATTTTCGATAATATAATCGAAAAACCTTCCCAAACCAAAAATATTCTATTTATAAATAGAATATTTAATATTCATCAACATATATTTGATTTTCTATTCGATTTTTAAATTGCTCGATTTAAACATATCTACGAAAATAAATAGTAAACCTATAAAAAACTCATTTATTGCTCCGTGATTTGTTATTTTGCATGGTAATTATTTTTGGGATTCAAGAAAAGGTGAACTTAAAGGTTTACTGGAAGAAAATTTCGTTACACACTCTCGACCTTCGCCATTTACGGTTAGGTTAACCCGGGGGCATAATATTACATGGAGGTAATGGTGTTCAAACGTTACAGGCAATCAAAACCACCCCCTTTTACACATTATAATGACGTATTTGTTTAATGAAAGCTATCAACCATCAATTAAGCATCACCTTTTTGCTTTTAGGATTCCGGAAAAGACCACTTTTACTTCCATAAATACATTTCCATAAATAATATATCAATTATGAAAGGATTTTTTATGAAAATTGGTTATATTTTATTTTTAAACAGTAAAAACATTTTTTTAGTAAAGCTTTCACAATAAATTTTTTATTATCAGTTTCTTTTATTAATCAGGACTGTTTTAGCTCATTGCGATCATCATCAACTAATGATAATGCTTTTATAACCATTTTAGTTGATAATACTCACAATAAGAGAAACCGATTTTGATCAAAAAATATATTGTGGAAGTAGTAATAGCAATGTATTTTTATTTTCATTTATTACACCAATACTTTCGATACCTGATCGAAATATTTTTTTGTAATATATATTATTTCTATCAAATGAATGAAAAATGTCTAAAGTAAACTCATCATTAAATAAATTTCTTTTTTTGATTATCTTATTTCAAGTAACCTTTCATCAGAAACAGATATCACCAAATTCTGAAAAAAAACCAACTAACTTTGTCAACGAAGAATAATTGACGATCTTAAAATAATCTTACTTTATGGCCGTAAATTTTGCTATTTGCAATGGCGTTGAATTCATTTTAGGCTATTTCTTGTCTTTACAGCCAAACATAAAATTGTAATAGCTTATGAAAGAAGCCTACTTACTAGTTTTTATTAAGGGTTTTACCGACCCCTATCTGTAGGAGAAAACTCAAGTATTTTCTCTCTCAGTTGCGTACATCTCGGTACAAAAACAAAAGTGATGACCTAGTTAACACGTATTATTCAAATAAACCAATGAGTAGAGATAGCAATAAACATAAATATTACAATCGATGTAGTATTTCAAAGTGGTGAAAATATAACGATATCTTAATGTAACGCTTAAAATACTTATACAAAACATACCCTTTTATTTCAGATTAAAGTAACTTTACTTAAATGGAGAAACATCAGTAATTCAAAAAGATTTTACTTTTTTATCCACAATTTTTTAAAATGCAATACAATTCAAACTAAATCTGTTACGATATCGACCGAGTTGTGTCTAATTTTGATCTATCAAATATTAAACATTTATCTGTATTTTGTCACTATATACTCGGATATTGCCTTTCGACATCTACAGGCACAGAACACAGAAGTTTTAGAAGACAGGTGCATGGGTATTTATTGTCAAAATATAAGAAAATTTAGAGAACTTGTGAAATCAATTTATTTCCATGAAAAAACAGAGTTCATTTATCCAGAAATATAGTAATATGGCTATCATATATAATATAATACTTTCAGTACATAAAAAGGTCGTTTAGTCTATCATTGATAAAACATTTTGAATTGTCTAAAATAACAAACAGGAACTGTATTTTTATGAAAGTCGACATTATTATTTAAAATAATCAGTAAGTCTTAGAATAAAATAAATTATGGCTTAACACTTTTTACGACTGCTCAAAATTCTTGATAGCTTAATTGAGAATAATTTTGAATATCGTCATTCAACTTATCACTTATAAAAATATTTATCATATAGTGCAGTGAAAGCCTTTGTTCAAAATGTTTTAATACAGCTACATACTGTTTAAAATCCAATTTTCCAATCGTGCATTCAATCACCTTCATTTATAAAATATTTATCTCTTAGTTGTTGTTTAATATAAAGTTGAATAAACTTGTTTAATATAAAGTCATATCCCACATATAGTGTTTGCGACGAGACGCCGTTGTTTTCACACATAAAACAAAATGTATTAATCGTACTCGAAAAGATCACAATGTTAATTCCTCTCTGGTTAAACACCACCCACATAAAAAGTATAACCACGACCCGAAACCATTTGAGGCTACTTAACAAACGTTTAAGATTAATTTTATGTTATCATTTATTATAAAGATAGCGTTTTAATAAGGGCTTAAAAATCCGGGCCTATTCAACATTTTTAATAAAGAAGTCTTTACGCAGAAATCAAATATGGGAAAACTCTGAAAATATTTGAACCGAATAAGCTCAGCGCAAATTTTAGTTTATTTATAATGAAAAACTTCTAATTACTTGAGAATCTTCGCAATTTTGAAAAACGGTAAAATTTGATTTATAAAAATATTATTTTTTCAAGCTTTTGTCATGAAAACAAATAATTTCATTCAATTTCTTATAAAACCGTGCTTAATTATTTATTCATCCTTAAAAATAATATCATCCTTTGTAGAACTTTAACTGATCTAATTAAGGTAAATTAAACAATTTTATTTGAATTAAGCATGCTGTTTTAATAGCCACTTACTATAAATAATACATTGATCACGTCACAGAAATTTAATTGTATTCTGAGTACTTTACTACTCACTGCTTCTTGTTTTATTTTTTGGTCGCGTTTGTTTATTAAATATTAAGTATTCATTTTGAAATTTTATCAAATGAGTAAAACATGTCATGATTTTTTGATCAATTTGTAGAATGATAACAAAAGTAATAATTTTTTATTAAATATATTTTCCGAATTGAATTAGCGTTACCGGAAAAGTGATTGCTACGCATTATCCTATTTTATTGGCTTACGTAGTGATTAAACATTCAAATCATCAATTGAATGAGCCTTATTGATCCGATAGTATTTGCCTTTCGCTATCTTCTATGAATAGAAATGTAGAGTTTTCAATTTACGCCAACTTCTTATTAAGTATTTCTCAATTGAATGGTCAATTTTCAAGCCAAACATATTTTATTACTACCAGATTATTTATTTAATTAAATTTGAGGTTATCAATTACTTTATGAATGCGTAGAAATTCTTATTTATAGATAAATTATTCAAGTAATTCGAGGGTACTCATTTGAAAAATTTCCATAAAAATCGAAAGCGTCCATAATTTATTATTTTAAAACGCATGCTTTAAAATACGGCATGCCATCAAAATGGCGCTGTGTAGAATCGGGCTGGGCACGAGGGTATCATAAGTGGAAGCGCAGAGTGTTTAAGCCTTTTCAAAGCAATAATTTTTGCTGATCCAGCAACGGTGAAGAATCTCAAGTGGCTTTTACACCAAGAGGAAAAAAATGATTCTCAAAAAGTTCATTATAACGTCATTCCATTTTACTAACAATACATTGAAACATCAGAGTATTATTACCAAATATCAATGCTAATAAAGGAATATCTTTATTGGCTCAAATTCAAAGCGTCCATATCTTTTCTTGAGTGTAGTAGTTATTTATATAAAAGCTTGATCTCATCGGAAGGTCATGACTTATTTAAAGGTCACTTAGAAATCTTTGTTAGTTTTGTTTTTAAAGAAAACTGACAGTAATAATTGAACCATTCAATTGAAACCCATATATTTTAATTTAACCCATTTGAAATTATTTATCAAGTCATTATCAAATATTTTCACCAATAGAGTTAAAATTATGACCGCTGAAGTGTCTAACGGTATAAAGTATTCCATAATTTGTAATTTATATAAATTGAAAACTTATCTCCAACTTTCCTTACAAATGTTGTTAATATAATGGAATTGATGTAAAGTCATCATATTTCAAGCAAATTGATCATTTTAGCTCAATTTGGAAATGATCTCTCTAAAGAAACATTATTAAAATTACTAAATCTATTAAGTTTAATTGTATCAATATGAAAATTATTTACCGGTTTAGAGATATATTTTTGTTTATCGATGTGTAAATAAAAAACAAAACATATAATTCAATGACAAAAATGTTTCACTGACATTCATTCAACAATAAAAATTGGACTAATTGCATATTGTTGAAAAATAATTTTCCAGACAGTATCTACGTTTAAAGCGAAATTGGCTTTGAATTATACTTGGAACTACCGTACTTTTATTTCCATTATGTATCAGAGCTTTAGAAGCGTATGAAATCTTCTTCACTACGTGCGTCCCTTGATTCTACTTTTGAAGTTGCTAAGTATATTATAAACGCATCAACTCTGATGAAATTTTCTCTTCATTCAATAAAATAATCTGATAACGCTCCATATTTTCAAGAGATTAATAATAAAAAGCTCTCCTATATTTCAAGCTTAAGTTAATACGTATATATAGGTTAACAGTTTACTGAATTGGCAATTTCAGTTTTTAATTTGAATAAATCTACGTAATAATTACCATTCTCTCATTTTTTACCGTTATAAAGATTTTTTATTTTAATACCTTTACACTTCTCGGAAAAATACGTATTTTTACTTTTTTTCAATGGAATTGTTATACCAATCATTTCTGATAAATTAGGTCGAACCACTTCTATAATTATTTTAACAAAATTGAGATGCTTATATTTTTAAGTCTCTTGCTAAATTTAAAAGATTTTTTTAGATGTTTGACCATTTTACTTATGTTTGTGAGATCATTTAATAATTTCAATTCACAACATGTGATATTAGTTATTTAATATTACTGACTGATTATAACTCCGAAATTTTGATATCCTTAATCTTAATATTTCTTAGAATTTATCAGATTTGTAATTATTTCTGAGAAATACTTATTGTACTTTCATAAAGAGGATAAATTTAATACACAAATGAGTATAAAATATGTTCAACAGTATCAAATTCAATCATACAAAAGTCATTCAGTTTAAATAAATCATTAAAAGCCACACCTCTTTTCACCAAAAACAATCTTAATCGGATAAGATATTTTATCAACAAATTTTTCTTATCGCTTACTGACTTTATCAACAATGACAAAAAATGCTTCTAACTGATTCAAAGTGGCTTAGTGATATGAAGAAATTATACATTCAAAATTATGCAATAAATGTTTTTTTTTTCAAATTCTAATACGCATTGACACTAATAGTTTTTACTATCCATCAAATACTTGTTCAAACTATGTGTAGTTAAGCCAATTAAAACATTTTTCAGGTTGTAAAATAATGATAAAATACTTTTTGGGTATTCTCAATTATACGTACCCAAACTTCAAATGAAACCCTATATCGGTTATTTTGTTTTCCGTGAAGATACTTAGCATTAAAATATTCAAAAAATTTTAGAATCAAATGGCAACACTATGCTGCCCACTGTGATTGTTTTTTTTTATTATGTATAGTTGATTATTACAAAAAAAAAAAAAGCAGGCTTAATTTTAATTCATATCATTACAGAAAACATAATTTTTTAATGAAAATTGGTGGAAAATTGGAATTGGAAAGAAACAAATCAACATTTAGTAAAATTCTAAGGTAAAATAAATAAATGCTTTTGATTAGAGGGATGGATGAATTTGATGTTTCGATATCAATCGGTCAATATTTGGCTGCAATCTTTTGAATCGTTTTTCTCCTTTCTTTTTAAAATGGATATCTGGCAAGTCTACATGGACCCCTGGAAATCCGTATGGACCCTTTTGAGAACCTTTTTTCTAAATTATAAAGCACTGCTACATAAATATATATATGTTGATAAACCTACATTATTCAGAGTAATTTTGTTGAATTTTCATTTGATTAATGTACAAAATTTTTGAAATACAAAGAAAAATGAAAGTTTTTGCATATTCATAAAGCTTTAACCAGAAATAATGAACTTTTATCATTCCAATTTGAAATGTAAATTTCTTATCTCAAATTCATTTATTGGATAGGCTCAACGTCACAATTTTGACGTTTATTAATTTTAAGATTCTTACTTAGTATATACACATTATTTGATGGCGAATATTTATAAAATACTATAGAATTAATAAAATGATATAATGCTGTAATTTTAAATAATTTTATTTATTAAATATTTGAATGTTGTGTATCTTCTGTTATTTAATAAAAATTAATACAAAACCGATTTTGAATTTACTCAATAAGATAACCATTAGACACCGTGAATTTTCGATTTAATCCAAAGAACAAATATGTTGGTGTGATTTTTTTCAAAGCTTTTTTTATAACAGTTTTTGTAACTACTAAAATCACAAACCAGTTTCTTAGTCGTTTTTTGGTTTCTGAAATTCTATAATATATGTGTGCGCAATTAATTTAGATTAAATATTTGTTTATTGACGAAAACCATATTACAAATTTGTTGAATAATCACAACATGAGTTTTCACGGCTACAAACTATTTAGTTACAACAAAGACGTTAGTAATTTAAGCGTAAATCTTCTTAATCTAAACAAATCATCGCTCTAAAGCATACGTATTATATTTTTAAATTCATCTAGGTGCTGACTACAAAATAATATTGATTCAACTCTTCATTCTAAAGTTTTGAAGAGTTAAACAGTTAAAAAAGTCAGTAGTCAAATTACAATTAAATTTGTTCAGTTTATTTTTTATTCGGTATGAAAAAGTCTTTCAAGCCGTAGTTTTTATTTTTACTAACGTTTTATACGTTTTACCGTTAACATTTATTTTATTTTATTCTTAATCAAATAAAATGATATTAAAATAATAATTATTATTATACTAATAAGCAACGTTAAATATCAGTTATACCTTAAATATTCATAAAACATGATATTTTTCTTGAACTTCGCCAGTAAAATTAACGAATACAAATTAAATTTGGAAGTATTTGTTTTGTATGGTTTCAATGAAGTTTGAAAATGTTACATTTCACAAAGATATATTTCATGAAATAATCGTGTATCACGCAAAGTTTTATTTAAAGTTTGAAATGCCAAAGAGACACAGTAAAAAACTTTTAAAATTAGGGGATTGTTATTGTACCACTTTCACAAGAAAAAATGTCACGATTTCATTCAAGCCAAACAGTTTTATAAGACTAAAAAAGTAAAAAAATTTCCAAATGACTATTCAAATGTTAATGACATGATTTGTCCTATTTTTTTTGTTGGTTTTTATTTTTTAATCATTTCCATTCTTAATGCAAAGCATGCACTCTTCGTTTCAGGTATTTTAACTTACCTTTTTTCAAGAGAACTTATTGTTATTCACAAAAAGATGAGTAAATTAGTGATAGAAGGCATACAGCTAGTGCATACAAAAGGTCGTCATCACGTCTCATTTTTTTTGGATCAGATAGGTTTAAAAATCAATTTTGACACAAAATCAAAAACATTTTCTTTAACTGAATCAATAAATTGATCGAAACGGATTGGTAGAAACAGTGATCGAATGGTGCTTGTAGCGGGAACACGTGAGATTCATTCACTACATCGCATACACGGCAAGTAAGCTCGAGTGAATATTAAAACTTATGGTAATTAATAAAATATTAACAATTCATACCGGTAATATTTATCTGTTGTATTATATTTGTCTGTTGGTACACACAGCAAAACGCAGTACACTTACACACATAATTTCTGTCTAGACGTCATTCACATAGAGTATTTTAAGCTTTTTTTAAACATATTTTCTTCTTTGCGTTACCATAAAAATTACTATATTATAAATTATAATTTTATCGTTTAATTAAAATTATTGTGAGCATCATTCTACTCAGAGATATAGTTTATGACTACTAAGAGAGACTGATATTAAATTTAATCGAATCGTTCATAGAATAGTGTATCTGTTTATCGTACTAAACTTTTTGCATGTAAATGAAAATTCCATATGCTTCGGTTCAATATTAAGCAACGTATTTTTTTTATTAATTACAATATATCAAATACTTTATTTCATAAAATTTACTGCATTTTATATACATTTGTTATTCTCTCGGGTATTCAATGATATGCTAATATATTGTTATTGAAACAATGAAGAGATCGTGTGATAAACAACACGAGTGCCTCCGTTAGTTTACCGTAGGATACAAATAAACGATAATAATTCAGGCCGATTCCGCTACAAATTACATTTAAGCAAATAAACAGCGCTTTGAAATACTACCAATTGAACCACCTAATATTTAATGGTATTGACATGAGCTTTTCACTCTAAAGCTCCAAACCACAGCTTTCCCGGTATAATATTTGTATTTATTTTTAAACAACAAAATACATTATTTACCAAATTCCACAATATATTTTATGATCAGGACCGATTATTAATTAATAATTAATAACAAACTAGTTTTGATCATAATATTGTAGAAACAGTACTAAAAATTTGTTTTTATTATTCGAAATAGTATGCCTTTTCATCAAGAAGTGAAAGATTATACAAGAAAGGTGATATTTTGTGTATCCACATTTGCTGTTTAACAAAAAAGTTTACTTGGATTTTGATTACGATGACACATTAAAATATTTATTCGTCTATCTCACAGACAAAATTTAATACAAACATGTGAAATATTTTAGACATCTTTCGAACTGTCATCAAAGTTTTGATGTTGTATAAATATATAATTCGTTATCACGGCAAAGCAATAAACGTATATATGGATAAATTGTTTCATTAATAAAATTTCGTCAACATTCCCATCTGACTGGTTTGTTGCAAAAACATAAAAAAAAATTCGGAATATTTTTGGTCATAATTTATTTTTATTTTAATGAAGGTGGTAATATTCCACACAAAGTTTAACGGTAACTGAATGTAAATCAGTCATCAATCCTTGCTTGTAAGTATAATTACTCAATCTTTATAAATATACCGTATACGATAAGCTGTACGACGCTATACACAATTTAATATGGACTTATTGGATGGATAAAACGTTTGCTCAACTATGCAATTGGTTTTTACGACTGAAAAATAAATTAATTAATGAGCAAAACAAAAAAAAATAATTGCTTAAGAAACATCCATGGATGAAAATAAATCACATCATTTTCTTGTTGGTGTTTCAATCTCTTAAGCGAGTAATCAAGACATTCAAAATTCAATTCAATTCTTATAATTAATTTGCTATACCAAAATTTGCATACGCTCACGACTAAGTAAACATGATTTTGGCATATTTTTTTAACGTGTTAACTATCACTTCTTGATGGAAATGTGTGATAATTTAAATAACAAAAACACTTTTTTTTCCCACAATAAATTTTTTGATCAGGACTGGTTTCGCTCATCGCTCGCGATCGTTATCAACTGATGAGCAAAACCTGTCCTGATCGAAAAATATATACATACTACTTAAAATGTGTTTTTATTATTTGAAAAATCATATCTAATATAAAGCATCATAATTAAAGAAAGAAAGAAAATAACTTTTTTATTGAGGGTTTTTTTTATTTCACATTGCATTTTAAGAAACATTGAAAAATATTTGAAATATTCAACCAAAAACTATCATATGTATTTAAATTTTAATTGCTTTTAATAAATTCAAAAATTTTATTCACTGTTTGATAATAAAATAAATAATAAAGCACATTTTTTATAAAAAAAATAATGATAAATACTATTCATATGACTGCTGAAACGGTAGATTATAGTAAATTGGCAGTTGATACTGTTGTATATAATATACGAGTGTTGGCAAAGTCAAAATTTTCTTGTTAGAGCTAATCTTTTAGTTGAATTATATGTCTAATTTATCTTGGCTTTATTCATATATTTGGCTAGTACTAACACGGTTATGGTTTGTAATATTAAGCATTGAAATATCTTATTTGTACTTCAGTAGGGAACAGATTAAAACCACAATAGTTAATATAGCACTAAATTTATTCATTAAATCTGTCTTGTATTTAAAATGCTTTTTTTTAAATAACGGTTGTTGTCGTCGACATAAAAGTCACGATCGTCATCTAGAATATACGAATGTTTATGTTGGCGAATATACGAAAATATATCACAGGATATTAAGGTATTTTAGACTACGATATTAGTTTTCATATATTTGTCTGCGGTTCTGCATATCTGCAGTACTGAATATTCTACTCAGTCACATTACCTCATAATATCTGGCCTGATTGTAGCACAACAAGCTGTGTCTTGAAATAAAATTACTTTTCTCGAATTTTGTAGAACCAAGAGACAGAGATGAAGGAGTACTAAAAATTTTAGATATTTTTCGTATCTAAATCATATTTCAAATCTTTCAGGTACATCGTTTATCATTTTATTTTTTATAAAACGAAATATGATACTTATTTGCATATATACTGAAAAAGGTGTTGGTTGTTTTGAAAAAAAATGGTTAAAATTTACGGGTTGATACAACGATATTTTCTTACATTTTTTTAAACGCGGTCTAACAAAGAGAGATAAACTTAGCGTATTTTTATTTTGATAAATATATAGGGCAATATTTTCAAAGAAAAAAAATCATGACATTTTAATGATTACCTTTATTCTAAAGTTATTTCAAGCAACTCAAAATGCTGTTGTAGGAAATATATTTTGAAACCCTTTTTAACATACACAACACAATTATAATCGTGTTTCTAGGTAAAGTGAATTTACGAGGAATATGAAAATATTATATAAAGAGATTTAAAAATACCTTTTTTTCGTATTTTCCATTTCAAAGTTAAGTCGTCTAAAAATTTATCATAATATTGAAAGAAATATAAAATTAAGATAATACTGCACATATGATAATCTAAGATACACCTCTACAACGTATTGTTTTGAATTACATTATTGCTTTTTAATTATCATAATGAAATTTATAAGGAAATATGGCAATTTTTATGCATAGAATTATCAAGTTAATACTCGCGAAAGTTTGAGCTTAGAATGCCACTTGATATAATATTATTAGCGCTGAAGCCATATAAATCTTAAGTATCGTAATATGTATTACTATATATACACATGAATAAGTATTATTAAAAGTATATAGTCTCCATATTAAAAATACGCTTTCTAATCTTAAAATACGTTCATATTATTTGATCTGAATTATTCTGACATAAAAAAAGATTTTTCTTGTAATTTATTTCAATCACTCTAAAATATATTTTATAAATAAGAAAGGTCGGTTACCAATTTACAAAGTTATTTTCGTTTCATTCGTTCAACGCTTTATTACCTTATTAATAAGTACGGAAAATTAGGTCTACATATTTAGCGGTATTGGGATGCAGAGGTCAGTCTTCGTAACCTTTACAGCTTTAGGGTTGACGATTATATGTATGGTGCTAAAGATACTATGAACTGTAATGTATATCTGATTAGGTAAATAAAAAAGAAACATGATAAAAATATTTTTTTATTTGAGAATAAGATAATAAATTGAAAGAATGTTCCAAAATATTTTATCGAAGGTCAATAGCATATCTGTGTTCAACTATGTGCCTAAGAACATCACTGCTATATGAGGCTTGATAGGGATGAAAGAATTACGGGAGGCTACAAAAGTAATACAGTTTGAGATTTGCTTAAGTATTTCTGTGAAATATCATATATAGTCATTGGTTTTGAGGTATTGAAATTATGCATTCGGGGAGTCGATCATCGATAAGTGGACTTTTTCAGGTCCGAGTCTTTGTGGACGGAATTTTTGCTAGATTCTTACATTATCTTTCATCTCTTGCCTATAATTAGTACAAGCCTCTTATTCACAATTGTATAAATTATATGGTGAGTAGTCGGTCAAATTGTAATTTCTATAAAACTTACAAATATAACACGGTGAAAAAAAAGCAATGTATTTTAGTTCTACAAAATATTAAAAATATAGTTAATAGCTATTTTGGCTTACGCTATCGTCAGATCTATGCTTAAACTAACATTTGCTTATCTATTATATATATATAGCTGTATAGAAAAGGTACACAATACATATTCTCTCCTGTTTAAACGACCTAGCTTGTAACGACCAAACAGCTATATATAGACAAGCAAATGTTGGTTTAAGCATAGTTCTGACGATGGCGTGAGCCGAAATAGCTATCAACTATATTTTAAAAAATAATTTTGTAGAACCAAAATACATTGATATTTTTTTCACCGTGTAATAATAAACAATCTTAATTGAGGATGAATATTATCTTTCGAATTGCTGAAATTTTAAAGATATAGTTGATAGCTATTTCAGCTCAGGCGATCGTCAGAACTATGTTCAAACGTACATTTACTTATCTATTTATAGCTGTGTTGAAAAGATACACAATACATATTCTCTTCTGTTTTAACAACCTAGCTTATTTCCTGTTAGCAATAAAACTAAAAATTTTAATATAAAAGAAACTAAATAGGCGACAATTTTAATCAGCTTAAATATTGGACGGAAATGATTTATTACGGAAATGCATTAGCGCCTCGCAATAGTCTTACATTTATACTTGAAAAAAAACGTATTTTGTCGTTTGGACCTAAAATATTGCGATTTTATACATTTCTGTAAATTTAACCTTTTTTCTTGACGGTTTTTTTACTTAATTAACCGCGAAAATTTTTACAGTGATCATTTCAATACGCAAGTTCTCGTGCCAATTCTAAATTTGTTTTTTTTTTTAAATAAATAAGCATAACTTTAGAATATAGTTTGGTATTTTTATTGTGATATATTTTAAAATCAAAAATAAATATTTTAATGAAACATTCGATCAAATACTAGCAAAGACGTTCATCCCTGATCGGCAATATGCTAGATATGAAATCGCTCGCCGCAAGCTCTTCTACTCTACTCACTGCGGCAATTGTTATGCGCACCTTCTTCACTACGTGATCCGGATTTCGTATATATCCCGCTTCCGTCCTGTGACCCGATATCGTGATCGACTACTTTGTACCACTGAAATGACACAGTTATTGTGAAACTTGTTTTCCTAAACTAATTCAAACTGTTTACTAAGAAATTAGGATTGTTTTTTTTTTGTTTGAATGATAAATTTTCTAATTCCTTTAAAAAATGTACAATGAGATCAAAAAAATAAATATTCACCATATTTACTATACGTAACTTATTTCTCGTCTAATATTTACAGAGCTTAAACAGTTACTCTACGTACCCTCTCATGATATTTATAAGTAAAATGATATTGCTTGAAAAAATGAGGTATTGGGTATTATTTTTCTATATATATATATCATAAATTGATGTAAGTTCAATAATCGACTTGAGAAATAATTTACGCATGTTTTCTATCTTGAATTTATAAAATAAGCAGACTATATGTTTTCGTTCTCAATCAAGAACATTTGAAGCTATACGATACTCATTAACATTGTATTCAAAAAACCAAAGCGTTACATCAGTAGTTTTCATCCACCAATACAATATCCATTACTAAAACAAAAAAAAATATATTTACCTGAACTTGAAAGTTTAATTTGGTATGCAATTAATTTACTTTGAATTAACATTTTACCATAAACGTATAATATAATATGACCAAAAAGCAAAGTCTTTGTTAAAGATGAAGCTAAACAAGTATTTGTTAAATTTGTGCCTCGCATCTCGCACAGATTCGCCCGTAATCTGAACCGTTCAAATTACCTTTTTGAAAAGTTTGTTTTGTATGTATCTTTAGAACTTGTTCAAACTGGTGATTTACTTTGTCTTGTTTGGTAAAGGCAATTTATAAAATATCCTAAAGAAAACCTTATCCTCTATAGTCAAGTTTCATTCTCAATATTATTCTTAAATTCTTTGAGATTGTCTAGATGAAAAGGAATACTTTTAATTTCTATATTGAGTTTTTGAAGAATAGCTTTTTGGTTTAATAATCGAAATACGATAAATGATCTCGTCTTCATTTTAATTTTGAATCCAATTCTTTGAAGATTGTAAAATTGGGGCTGCTAAATAAATCTGAGAATAATTTTCACAAAATCATATTTTTTAAATGTAAATATGTATTTTCTTACCCACAAGTATTAAAAGAGTAAAAACCCATTAATTTATAATAATTTTCAGAAAACATTGATATATAAATACAACTAGATTGAGGACGGATGAAATTTTAGTTGAATAAACTTTTTCTAAATTAAGAATAGCTTCAACTTTAAAAAATAAAAACACGATTATTATTTTTACTTATTTATAAATCAAATACTGGTTGCTTGAATCAAAAGCAAAAATAAGAAACGGATTTAAGATGCAATACCAATTTTTGTTGGTTTATAATGGTCAAAATAAGAAATCACATCAAAGACTTTAAAGCGCCGTATTTGTTTGTGCTGAAAGTTTCTTTAGTAAAATATTGTTTGATAAATTGTTAAAATAAAATACAGCAAAGTGTTTGAAAATTTGTAAATCATCAATGAGAAAATATTTCTCAATATTTATGCAACGTACATATTCAAAATTTATCGTTTTTCTTATATTTTTTACTTGTGATTTATACAGTTATGAATCTTATATTATATTTCAGTAGATTTAAAAAAACCTGTTTTTAAAAGACAAAGAAATTATGTCACTTATTATTTTAATGCGCCATTGATATTATTTATCGTGTTGTATTGTCGTAAATATAAAAAAAATGTAAGCGATTATTTGTGAAGTTTTTATATAGTATAATATATATTTTTAGCTATAGTATGCAATTTTTCGTCCGAGACTGACGACAAAGATCGAAAATGTTTATCGCCATGGAAAATTTATCCATTGTAAAAAAGTTTAAAAGAGTTGTAAAAAAAGTACTGATATATATTCCAATTTAAAAAGTTTTCACTTAGGGACTAAAAAACTATTTCTTCTCACAAACTATAAAACAAGTTCCTATAATTATCCACATTTTCAAATAGCCAAGTTTTTTTGGAAAGATATATATTTGGAAGGTTCAACAAACCACGTTTACAGAGTAAGTAATATCCGTTTACATGGCGTTAAAAACGGCCTCTACTATATGAGGAGATTCACCCTTGTGACATTCAAGATCCTAAGGGTCTTCCCAAGTTGATGACATTAGTTTTCGACGTGATTTACACGTAGGCCGCTAAGCGCCAGTAGACTTCTATTTTAAAAATATTAGTTTCAATAAGATAAAAACTTATCACTCATAATGTGGTGAGTAAACATTTTTTTTAATAATTGATATCTTTGCAATCATTTTTATTTAGTAAATTAATTTATTGAAATATACATACACTATTTTCCAATAAATTTTACATTGCTTTTTTGAATTATATAAAATAATATTTAAGAATTAAGAAAATCGATATTTATCGTGTAAAAGCTTAAATAAACATCAACTGTATAGCTTTTGTAGACTAATAAGTCGCATAACGGCCACTGTCTTTATATTTTCTATCTGATTATTTCTTAGAGCTTTTCTAAAGGTTCCACTAAACTTTTTATTCGAACAATATTTTACTCAAGTTTTTTCCGAAAAAATATTTACTTTATATGAGTGATTGCTATATATGATCAATGATATATAGTATTATCCATACATATGTCTCAAGATCGATATATATAGAGTCGAAAAAAGTAATCAACGTTTATCAATAACTGTCACAAAGAAATTTGTCATGAAAATAAGAACAAGAATACGCCAACTTTTTTATAAAAACAAATGAACTTACACGGTGAAAAATAGAAATGTATTTAAGTTCTCCATTTTTTTCAAGATATAGTTGATAGCTATTTCGGGTCGTGCTATCTTCAGAACTAAAAATGAATTATAAATGATTAAAACAGTAGGCATCTGGTGATCGGGTGGGTTTTGTCACCCTTGAAATACGCATTCATAGGTTGTACAGGATGGGGTAAAATGATTTTGGCGGCGGACAGATAATCTTGAGAGCAACGCTCGATGACCATAGAGTTTGAGTGGCGAGAATTATTTTAATAACACAACCAAACTGCAGTTGTATTATATGAATCAAAATCAGTATGTTATTTCATAAACAGCTCCTGTTTGGCTAAATAGTTGTATCTATATAAATGCTATACCGCAACGAAAAGCAATCGTGTATTAAAGAATAATCATTATAACACTAAAACAACATATATTATACTGTTAGTATTATTTTAAAATAGATATTTACAAAAAAACTTTCAAGCAGAATTTTATTCGGCATCTCAATTGAGCACCTCAACGTGGTCAAGCTACCAAGTCGTCTCATAAACTTTACTTTCTTTATAACTCTTTCCTGAATGGCACTTAAATTCCAACGCCTTTTCAGAGTCGTTAATAAAAGCCTAGTAGTTAATAGTTTGGTCAATTTTATTGCCAGTCAGCTTGCCATTGTAAGTGCGTTATTAGATATCTTTATTTTCTCATTGCTATGTGTATAATAAAGATTCAAAATAAACCGATGCGTTATTAGAAAAATGAAAAATATTTTTCATCTAATTTTTAATTTCATATGCATTTTACCTTTCGAATTTTTTCGATTATATAATAGTTCTTTTTTTATTGTTTTTAAATGTGTTTTTTACTTAAGAAAGTCTCACAATCTCTTTTAACGCAAATTTAGGGGACACTAATAAAATAATGATTCTGCAAATGTCACACAAAAAATATTCAGACAGATATTGGGAATGTAATTTTTTATATACCATATATATTTTGTGATAAGATTTTATTATTGGTAAGTATTTTATAAAACAATCAAAAGCGTGTCAAATATAAGCGATAACACATTTTTAAATAAAAAACAATCACATTTTTCTAGTAGTTTGTTGTACCACGCACCAACCGCGACTTCAATCAAAGCATTTGTGTTGAACGCAAAGAAACATAACAACGCTTAGTGTTTGCAAAGAATGTCCAAAGTGAATTCTTCAAGAGCTGGTCGCGTGCACAAAAGTGTTCTAAAAGAAAACAAATATTGAATTGAATTGAAAGCTTTTGTACGTTGGCGTATATTTACTACTCATAGGAAGTAACAATACTTTTTATGACATAAAAATAGTCTTATAAATTTATTTTTGTTTTCAGATCTACTGGTGGATATCCATGGTAAATTTCATTAGCATCACGTATCATATTTGTTAAATATGACATTTTTCTATCTCTATTCCATTTACAAAAAAAAAAAAAACTGAACCTTATTTTGATTTGCTAAAAATGCATTTATATTTAAATAACGATTAAAAGTTGCCGTGTAAATTAAATCTTATTTTAAATAGTAGAAATACATTAACAAATTCTCATTCCACAATATATTCATTGATTTTTTTTGATGGTTGATGACGTGAGAATTCTTACAAAACAGAACCTTAAAGATAATTCATAAATCAATATTCATATAATCTTCCTTGTAAATCTTTAGTATAAAGATAATTAATCTTCCTAAAAAAATATCTCCTCGAATGAAAATAAATATGATTTATTGATATGAACCTTCGTGAAAAACTTTTTTCTAACAAATTTCAAGGAAATTATGTATATGTTACTTGTGTCGTTATTTTAAAAATGTTATAAACATTAAAATTTCTGTTATATTGTTAATATTAATATAACTATCAGCAAAGTGAATCATTTTGACACGTTGAAAAAAAATAGCAATGTATTTAAGTTCTACAAAATTATTATTTTTTAAGATATAGTTGATAGCTATTTCGGCTCACGCCATCGTCAGAACTACTTTATTTTCTAGAACCAAAATACATTGCTATTTTTTCTACCTGTTAAAATGAAGTTTTACCAAGTGAATACCAATTCAATATATGAATCATTTTGTTTAATAAAAAAAAAATACAAATTTTATGATTCATTCTGTGAGCTAAAATATTTAAATTATATCAATTAAAATTATAAAATCGGTTTATTTATGAAAAATTTGGATTTCAAGTCAAAAAATATTGAAGCAAAATCTCTTTTATCGCGATTATACTTTTTTCCATACTTAGCATCAAAGCTTTGCAAACAATTTAGCATAATCATCTCGTTATTGGAGATTGTTATATTTAATGCTCACTGCATATTTTGCAGATTGCCGATATTAATAAATCGAGACAAGCTTCCGATTTCTGGGGGAAATGTATTAAGTACTTTAAACGGGGCGTGTCTTTGCGTGTTCAACCAGTTACTATGGTAACTAACCAGCATCACAACGCACCGAAGGCAGCTGTCGTAGACAATCTCTACGTCGTAGCTGTAAAACCTACGCACAACTTTGTACTTCGCAGCGAGCGAGAGAAAAACCATCTTTCATTTGCATTTCTTGCCTAAAGGGACGTTTAATTTATAATCAGTTTTAAGCTTTCCCATAGGAAAAAACAAAAAATAAGATGTATTTTGAATCAATGTAACTCTAAAAGAGAGAATGAAATCTTAGCATTTCAAACGAAAACGAAACTTTTTAACTAGATAATCATCGATTTTTTTTTATCAAAGTAAAGGTTGAAAAAGTAATTATTGATACGCTATAACATTCCGTATCTTTTTTAATGAGATTCACTCTCGGAACTCTCAAAAAACCAATACAAAAAGAAGGATGTATTCGGCGTATATCTGAAAAGTTCAAAGTAAAAAAATGGCTACGTAAACATCAAAGTTCATGATCATTTTTTTAAAATTACTAACATATAATTACAATACTCAGACATTTCCGCAAGCATTAAAATATGCACATATATTGTGTTATTTAAATGATACAAGGTATCGTAATTTTCGATAATTGAAATCATTTTTATGTTGGAGGTTGTCGAGGAGAACTTTTCATTCATTCAATTAAATACTATTATCTCAATACCAATACGTAAACTTTATCCTTTATATTGAAATCAATAAATAATAAAAATTTCTCGTCAATATGCAGCAAAAGAACTGCAATTAACCTAAAACCAAATATTTTATTAAGCAAAAAGGCTTAAAAAAATATTTCTCGTACAAGTGGTTGCAATATTTATTAAAAGCTGCTTTGCGTTGATATCCATTAAGCTCAGACATTTGAATGACACAATTAATATGCTGTACGCACATTCAAACTATTTAAAATTTGTAACTGAGAGAAAGATGTTCTTACAACAAATATTATTGAAAATTATACCAACATTCAATTTATTTTTTGGATACCCGACTCATTATTTTTTAATCATGACTTTACATCATAACAACAATCTAATATATTTTTTAAAGTACTATACAAAAACTATTTGTTTTTACAAGCATTTTTCTTTGTATAGTTCATTCAACTTATATTGTTTTTGGAATCAGTATTTTATTTGAATTTACAAAAATAAAATTTGGTAAAATCTTCAATAAAACGCTACAAGAAATACAAACAACGTAACGCAACAACGAAATAGTCACAATTCTTCAATTGTAATTGATTTAAATCCTCGTGTGACCAGGAAGCTAATTTTTATTTTTAATCAACATACAATTTGAATTCGCCCGTTTCAAAATTTTCTTAAAACGTAGTACATTTGTCCAAAAGGGTGAAAGAAGAACCTCTAAACGCCAGGAGGTAGTATCAAAAATGACAAGGGTGGGGTTAGATATATCTATCTCACTCTGCAGTGTCTCGTCGACCGTCGACAGGGAAGCACCTCTCCCCGACGCCCTTCGGTGACGTCGCGACGCCGGAGAAAACTTCCGACGCTTTTAACGAAATAGCTGAGTGCATCGCTGTCAGTGCTTTTTTCATAAACGACCACCAAATGATTGATCAATAAGATGGAAATCGCAATTAAAATTTTTCAAAACAATCAACGGGAAAAATTTTAAATGGAAATTTATTCGGGTTTTTTTCATTACATTTAAATAACCATCTGATTCAAAATTGATAAAAAACTGAAATCTTTCCATCTATATATATATATATATATATGTATATGTTATGTTAAAATAAATAATTCATTTAAAGTTTCTACAGCGTCTGTAGCGAGATAAAATATGAAATAAACAAACTTTCAAAGAAATATTTTTTTTCTATTTTTAGTACATATGCTAAATATAATTACGGTAAAATAAAAATGTATGAGCTAATATACTGGACACGATAGTGTACATATACAATAAATTGAACTTTTATAATTGCTTACCTTTGCTTATCAGCGAATTTATAAGTGACATATTGTGAGCACGTGTGTTTTTTTGGCTGTGTACGTGAGAGTGAACACTGATAAGAAAAATATCTACCATCTGGTATTTTGTATTTCAAGTCTACAAAATAAAAACGTAAGTATTATTCATGAATTTGCGGCATATATACTTTTTCTAATATTGTTTAATGGTTCATTTTGGCTGCATTTGTTTCAGAAATCATGAAAAGAAATAAATTTATTTCTAGGGTTATCAGAGAAGGATACAAAATGATTTAGATGAAAGCTATGTTACTTTATTTATAGAATGAAAATGACAATGCATTCATTTACGATTGACGCACCACGCGCTTGAGAAATATAATGAACACATTAAATATAACACAATTTAAATAAGACTTTTTCTAAAATTGAAATATATATGATAGGAAAAAATAAAGAATATAATAAAAATATTTTTTTATTCTTATACTCACATAGGTCGTCGTCAGAGGTATTTACTTCGCTAGGTAATGCACCGATTATCCGAACAGCACTTTCATCTAGTTATTGATAAAACCAATACTAAGAATAAAAAAATATTCATTACAAAATAGCATACATATTTAATTCAAAGTTTTAGAACTGTTAGAATTTTTCTGGATATTCTCGAAATAAATAGATTACTCTAATATATTTAGGAAGCAAATCGTAGATATCGTTTTTAAAGATGTACATTTTTTAAGTTAAAACTATCATTTTTTTTTAATTTTTTGAGTCATCCAAAAAATGAATATGCACTGAATCATCTATGAATGTATGAACTTTCTTACGGATTTTTTAAGGATATATATAATACCATGAACTTTTCAATCGACTTAATCACATTTTATTCACTATTTATTTATGATAATAGCTTATTGTATTCATTTTCAATCATAATTTAATAAACATATACTAAAAATCCTACTTAAAAGATAGATATTCATTTAATAAACTCATTGCCAAGTATAGCCGAGAATTTCTAACATTTTCACTCAAGATGGTTAGACCTCCACGAAATATGTTAGATTAAATCAAAATTTTTGTAAAATATGGTAGAAAATTATCAGGTATTGCTTTACTTGTTTACAAAAAATTATTCATCCCAGAATTCAAGCTTCCAAATTTTGCAAAAGGATTGTTTTTCTTAAACGTTAATTCAGTTTGGTCAAAACAAAATGAATATTTTGTATGAAATACTATTTTCAGGAATGTTTTTCTCATTTTATTATAGCATCTTATATAACTACTTTAATATATACTTTCTGCTATACTCCTGTAATGTTTTATTTGCGTATTTGGAAAACAGAAATAATAATTGAAAAATATTCTTTTCTTCCGTTTCTTTTCGCTTCCAAATAGCAAAATCTCCAGCGCGTAGTAATGAAAATAAAAGACATGTAATAGAGAATCCACCGGTGACTACGTGACTCGTTACACTTCAATACAAAGCCGTCTGGGAGAAAACCCTGTCGAGAAAAAGAAAATATCTATTATTGGAAACGTCAAAATTTGTGATATACGCTGAAGGTCAAATGAATCTCTACAATGATATAATTTTTTTTTGGTTATTAAGCGATACACAATTTTCATATTAAATCACTAAAGAATTTGACGTGTGTCATTTTAGATGGTTTTATGAAGTTTTTAAATTCATTTCTTTCAACCTCTCACTTATACGTGAAAATCATTTTGGAAATTCCGATGTATTTTGTGGCTGCTTTGTAGAGACACATTGATATTTACGGATATTCGACTACCATGATATTATCAATTTTTATATACATAGTTTCAATAAAAACATCTTGCAGTATAAAAATTCATTCTAGATATATGATATTTATACTGGCCATATTAGTAAGCCAACAATTGAAAGTAGATTTTTTTTACATTACTATACTATGACATATTAATTTTTAAAAATAATATTTACTTCCCATTTAAAAAAATGACTTCTTATTATATATCAAAGAAAAAAAATTCTTCGATAATTGTGTGTTACTCAGTATACTATCCTATCTTTTGTTGAAAAGAGAATACGAAAAAATTTACTGGTAGTTTGTTAGTTGTCGTTTAATCAATTTATAATAATAATATTAATCCGTTTCTTTTGATTTATTCAAGCTTAAAAATAATATTTTTATGAATATTATAAACAAGACAAAATGATATGCAGAAATATGACAAAAAAAAACACACAAGTTTTTATTTTACAGCTTGTATTAAAAATAGATATTAAAATTTTGAACTCCTTCTCCAACACATAATAACTGATTTCATGATGACACAACCTATCATTGTGGAAATGAAAAACTCATACTCGATAGAGTTTTTAAAATTTTCTACATAAATTAAATAAAATTGTACATCTCGTAATGTTTTTACCAAAATTTCTTTCACGAAATACTTGAAAGCGAATCAATAATTTTAAAAGCTTCTTCTGAAATCACTTTGAACTTGCTCATCAGTATTTTCAAATATTTATTTTCCGGCGACGGAGTACTTTCGTGAATTATTTTATACATCACTGCATAGAGAAAAGTCAATTCCATCCATCATATTCGACAATGGTACACAAAAGCAATCACGTTGGATAAGATTCTGGCATCAAATATTTTTAATTTAAAAAATAAAATATCATTTTAGAGAGGCAGACATTAACTCCAATTGTAGGTAATTCGTGACTATCATCCGTTGTTTTTGTAATTAATAATTATAATAAATAAAATTTAAATATTAGTGTGACATAGTTATAAAAACAGCTGTGTTATAAAAAAAACAATGATTATAGATGAAACATCTACTCAAATGACAATAAGAAAAGCGTAAAAAATAAATGCAAAACATAATGTCAAAATATACCACGATATGGATTTTTACATATTTATTAAAAAAATATTATTTTTTCAAGCAAAATAGAAATAATCAAAACTTCTTAATGCACATAAAAATCATCTTTCTGAATTATCCGGATTGCCAACATATCTGTTTATTACACATAGTATAATAATTTGTATTTATTCTTGTTGATATGTAATATGTAATATATTGTAATTGAAGATTTTTTTACTATATTTAAACAAAGGTTGTTTTTCTGTGTATGTGCTATGAACCACACAATATTAAATGGTAATTCATCAAAATAAATTTAATATTTTAAATATGTTTTTTTTTGTAACCTAATCACTATTAAAAATATTTCATAAAAATGGTAAATCATTTATAGAACATTGCCTTCATATTCCCAATATAAATTCTTCATATACACGTTTCTAAAACAATTTTTTTAATCAAAGTAATTTTTTTATGATATCAAGGACTTAACTCAAATCTTATAAGCTCATTGATCTATTTTATGACATATGGTATCACAAAAGAATGAAAAATTTTCGATAAAAAACAATTTTTTGTCACCCAAAAATAGATTGTAGTGTATTAATACTAGGTTGCGATAAGATTCTTTTTCACACTTAAATGTGATAAAATTGGTAAAGATGGCATGATGTATCAGTACACTGAGTTGATATTTTTTGTATTAAAGATATAACTTTTTTTACTTGTTTTGGTTGGCTTTATTATCGAGATTTTTTTAAATTGAGAATAAGTTTATTTTATGTTTTGTTTGCTTTTTCATTTAGTAAGGTTTCAAATTATAAGATTCAAGAAAACAATTATACGCAAGAAGTATTTATAGTATCACGAAAGGAAAAATTATTGATTATGGTAAAAATACAAGTCCACTTGTATAAAAGTTTATTTTTTTTCCTTAAAATTAACAATCGCACGATGTCTAATCTATCACAGGATTAAAATCAAGTTTTTTTCAAATGACAAAAGAGTCTAGCAGCAAACGAAATTTGATTCCATAAATATCCTCACGTACATCATCGGTAGATAAGCAGAATGAAATAGAACGATATGCCTAAGGCTTTTCATGAAACGCGTGACCTTCTGCCAGAATGACAGTTACTTTATCTTTTATTACGACTTATACTTTTTTTCAGCGTATTAAACGTGTTGAATATTTTCAAGCATCGCTTATTATCATTGGATTTTGAAAACACACACACACACTTTCAAAAATGAAAAAAACTACTTTTGATATCTTTCAGCTGTTCTGTTGGTAGGTATAAAAAATAACCCTCTAGCAAAAGATATGTTTAGTATTTTCTATTAAAAGAAGTCATTATGAGCAAATATCACAAGGTTGTGAATTGAAAATTGTCTAGATAACGAGACATTATGACTGGCCACGCTTGTACATATTCGTCCTACTTGGTTACGCAATCAAGGACGCGAAGCCTTGAATAGAGACTGTTGTTTACTAATTTATTTGGGGATCGACATAATCTTGATTTCTCAATAAAGTCAATCAACTTCTTCAAACCAACGAACTTTCTGTATACTGATTGAAGACTAAATAATTTATATCAAAATGATTTAAGTGGATGAGATATTTCGAAGAAAAAATACTTACATATATACAAACACACGAATCCGCCGTACCGCTCATGAATATAAGAGATATACCCTTTTTTTAACGATATCATTGTGGAAATTAGCCATGAAACATTTGCTCTACAAACAAATTGGGTGCCGGTGGGACATTTACTTGTACGTTGATAAAAAGATTTATTTCTGAAAGCATATTGTACGTGATGCTGTCACTTACTTCCACATATAAATATTTGATCCAGAAAGAGCGATTTATATACACATTTCCTATCGCGGCCTCTATTTAGGATAAGGGAATATTTTGTTCTGCGTTTTGTGGTACTCGCTGAAGTTTTCCAATTGGCAAGACATTTGCGTTAAGAAAAGGTCTTGAAAATTGAAAATTCAAATGTTCTACATTTTTTTGGTATTTTAAAATAAAAAGTCATAGAATTTGAGTAAATTATATTAATTAAAATGAATATGAGTTATTAATTTTTTTACCAACGATAATATAATTTATTTATTTCTTTAGTTATTATACATTATAACCTCAAAGAAGTTGGTATGAATAATTAAATTTCATGATTATTGTTTTACAAAATCAAGTTAAAAATACAATTGTTAATTGATGAATTCTGCGTACCTATGAAACATTTACATAGATACGCAGAATAAAATTTTCATAAAATAATAAAAATAAATTGAAAGTTTAAAAACATATAAATAAGTATATATCACTTCCTGCAAAGAAACACAACAATAATATACAAAAACGAGTATAAATTATAAGAAAATTGATATTCGCAGATAAAAAGTATCACATTTTCTACTAAAAAAGTACAATAACTAATAAATACCAATGGAAAATGTTTCGCAATTTTTTACATTACTTCAAGTTATCAATCCATAGTTACACCAAATAATTATCGCAGGTCATCGATAATTTTTCTGAAAATGTTAATATCGATGAATAAATATTTAGATATCAGAGCGATCATCAATCTCTTACAATTTACCAGAAGAAATACAATACATTTTGAATTTAATCAATGAGTAATGTGATGAAACTGAAAATCGCGATTATATTCAATAGTGCAAAGAAGAACACAATAGGGATCATCAAAATTTAGGCTTGGTAAAATATTAATAATTAAAGATATTCACCAGTTTTGAATATTTTTTTTTTTCATTAAATGTTATACTTGAACTGAATTTCGTGAATATTTTGACGTTTTTTTAATCAACTGCTTAATTCATTCAAAGAATTTTTTATCTATTTTAAGTTAATTATTTATTTAAAAAATGATGTGTAATAGCAAAAGCACGATTTTTATAAAATTGGAGTATTTTCATCAGTAAACATTTTATAAGGTTCAGTTAAGCGTCTCAATTTCCAGTGAAGCAAATAAATTTGTACATCCTTATTAATAAATAAAAACGAGCCCCAAAATCCTTAGCTAACAAGCTTCATAGCTTGAGACATAAAACGTAAGAGATCCGAAGCTTTAAAAGGGTTAAAACCCACATGATGAAGCGTTTCCTTCCTGGTCTGTGGAAGTAGGCCCTCTTCCCTACTTTCAATTAACATTCTCAAGTCGCCTACAAGAAAAGTGGGTTCATTGTTTTTCACTAAGGGGACCGAAGCGTGCCAAAAACAAGCGAAAGTCGAATTAATTGCTTCTTATCCGTTTTAGACATTCAGCACAGCCATTGTGAATTTTAGAAAACTTCCGAAGTATCTGGAAATATCAGAAGTCTTCGTAATGACGTTTCATTTTTTTTTTATCCTTCCTAATGAGATGTAATTGTTATCACGAATGGAATAATTACTGTAAGAATTTTATCAATCTACCAGACCAGTTTTTTATATGAACCAATTTGAAAACTTATTTTACAATCCTTAATTTTTTCATCAAAAACGTTACAGCTCACACAAAATCATTTTTAATACATATTTTGAATAAAATTTTATATCTTCGCTGTTAAAAAATTATCACTGTCGTATTCGTCTATATCACACAAATCCAATTATTTTGTCAAAAATGTTTATTGATAGACCAGCAAAATTCTTATAATCCAAAAAACTCTACCATAATTCAACCAAATATTTTTTTTCATTGTTGACACATATTGTAACAACGCAGCTGGATGTCAATAATTTTTCTCATATCTAAATGAAGCAATGAAAAAAGGAGTTATAATAGAAACTTTTGACTGAAAACTGATTTTCATACAAGTAAATTTCAAAATAATTAAAAAATGTCACGTCAAATACAAATATGTTTTCATTTGTTCCAATTCTTCTCCAAAATGCAAATGAAAACTGATAGGGATTGTGTTAATCATCTATAAAAAATCCATATTGAAAAACTTATTAAAAGATGGTTTAAATTAACACTTTTGTATACTGAGATTTAAATAGTTATAACAGTAATATTTTACTCAAAGAACCACATTTATTTATTTTATGGCTTTCAAAACTGATTCTTAAATATCTCGGCGACATTATTCGGAAATTCATATTGTGGAAAATATACGAAAACTTTTAATGATGCATCGACCCTTAAAACTTTATTGTATTTGAATAATAATATTTACTGAAAGTTGCTTGATAAAATTATACTCTTATTCTTCTCCGCTTCCTGCTCTTAACCTCTCCAAGTCATTTTAGTGTGATGACTGTTAAATGGATTTTGGTAGATTTTTAGAGTGACACTGATTTCATAACCTATTGATGTTTATTATAATACACAATTATCCAATCTTTTAATATCGATTTTATTATAAACTCTTTTCGACAAAATTTAACGTAATTTGGGGAAATTTACTATTGTGTTTAAGTTTGAAACTGTTGGTTGCTTAGTAATAAAACGAAAGCTTACTATAAAAACATCGTTAAATAAATAATGAACAGTATACGGTTTCATTAAAAAAAGTTTAAAATATGCACAAAACACTCTAAACACGTTTAATCTTTTATTAATAAAAACTCCTTTTGTCGTCTTAAATATTAACTTTTATGATACTCATTGAAAGTTTATGAAAAACCAAAAAAATTGGATATTCCTGTAAAATATTTCAGTTAATATTGAATAAAATTTTGCGGTATACATGAAATATTCATTTAATATTGTTATTTAAATATTCGAATACATAATTCATCAAAAAAATACCTTTAGATACTGTTTTTTTTTATTTCAAGAGCACTTATTTTTATATCTCTAAAATGCAAACAATTTTGCTGACTGTTTTATTTGCTTTGAATTTACGTTTCCGAATTTTAAACATGATAAATTTAGTATATTGTTTGGCTGCAACGTGTTGCCACTTTTTTATAAATAATACAATGAAGTCCAATTATTTTGTGTCATCCGTAAATTTTCATCGTATTCATTTTATTATTTGCACAATATAAAGCACAGTGTTGCCACATTGTTACGTGAATAAAATATTATGGTGATGACCTGAACCGAAAAAATTAAATTCAAATTTATTTTATTTAGCAAATTACTAGTTAATTGGAGCAGCTTAAATTCATTATCGTACTTTTAAATAGTACTTGCTACCTGGTACAGTCACAAAAAAACGAAGGTTCTTTGTTTTTGACGGTTGACATAACAATCCAATGTCACATCAACATTACAATCTTTCATCACAAATGGTAAAAATCTATAGTTGGATCATTAATTTTGTAGAACCATTTTCAACATACTGAGTTATTAATGTAGAAATTTACACGCGATTTAAAATTATACATATTAATATATATAAAAATGTAAAAAGCATCACTAATAATCTATTTATTGCTACGCTTCTGATATAAGATTTATTATTTCAAAATTCAGAATTATCACAGTTAACCGTTTTTCTACACGCTACAAAATTAACTAAGGCACTATTTTCAGCTAATCTGATTTTTTTCTTGTAAAAATTAGTAACTTAAAAATTATAAAGCACAGTGTTGCCACATTGTTACGTGAATAAAATATTATGGTGATGACCTGAACCGAAAAAATTAAATTCAAATTTATTTTATTTAGCAAATTACTAGTTAATTGGAGCAGCTTAAATTCATTATCGTACTTTTAAATAGTACTTGCTACCTGGTACAGTCACAAAAAAACGAAGGTTCTTTGTTTTTGACGGTTGACATAACAATCCAATGTCACATCAACATTACAATCTTTCATCACAAATGGTAAAAATCTATAGTTGGATCATTAATTTTGTAGAACCATTTTCAACATACTGAGTTATTAATGTAGAAATTTACACGCGATTTAAAATTATACATATTAATATATATAAAAATGTAAAAAGCATCACTAATAATCTATTTATTGCTACGCTTCTGATATAAGATTTATTATTTCAAAATTCAGAATTATCACAGTTAACCGTTTTTCTACACGCTACAAAATTAACTAAGGCACTATTTTCAGCTAATCTGATTTTTTTCTTGTAAAAATTAGTAACTTAACTCACATAAGGAAACATCTGTTAAGAATAAGATATTTTATTGATGTTATTCTGCTAGAAATTTTGGCACGTGCCATAATTGCTGTAGTAGCTTTAAGCTTATTTATTTTCACATTAATTAAGTATAATGAAAGAGAGGAAATGAAATATTTTATTATGCATATTTCAAAGGTTTTTATTTGCTTAATATTTTTATAATATTATTAATAAATATTTTAAAAAGTCAGATTTATTTAATGATATGTATGTATTCTGATGTTCGATAAATATTTAGGATTCCATAAAAATTCAAAATTGAACTTATTTAAATGTATGGTTTCACTAAAATAATTTTGAATTTATTTAATGAACAAAGTAAAAAGAAAATATGATCATTTAAAAAATTCTGATCAATATTTTAAATACTCATCTTATTTTCACGACATTTGTAATATCCAATGTATCTCTCATTAAACGGGTTTTTTACAAAACCCTAAATAAGTTTGTAAAGTGTCTGTCAGATATTCTGATAAAGAACACTTCTTAAATCAAATAATCTTATTAAAAATAGAGTAAAATATTGCATCCCGTTCATTTAAAAAAAAAATGTTTTATGGTCCTTGATTTTATCTTATCAGGTAATGATTAAGTATTATTAAGTTTGAAGTAGTATTAGGAAAAATTCTTTGATTTATTTGTCATATTAAAAACAAAAACACAAATAAAGTCCTAAAAAGAATGTTTTGTACTCATTTGGATTTGTTTTCAGTGTAATCAATTAACCAACTTTGAGCACATTCTCTTTCTGAGCTTTATTTCTGAGAAATATTGATAAAAGTCAATTTTCTCTTCGTCGGACGGAAATATATAATAATATAAAACTTAGACGATAATGATGTAATATCAAAGCTGATAAAATTAATTCATTTGTAAATTTCCAGTATTAAGTAATTTGTCCAAAATTATTTATTCATAATAATGAAATGAGGAAACTAAAACGAATTTGTTGCTTCTCATTAAGTTATAATGGAAGCTTATAATCCTTAGAATCTTGTGATGTCAAATATAAGTCTATAGTGTTTATTCATTATTTTTTTCAGACAAACACGAGTTATCACTGTAAATAAATAATGCTTCTTGAAGCCTGGAATAATATAATTATATTTGACATAAATAATCTATTTCATCTTAGTAAGAAGATATAGTTGACAAAATGCTAGGAACAGTAAAATATTTGCTTATTGATCGATGTACAGCTAAATACATTGCAAATTTTATGAATACAAAAACTTATTTTTGCATTGTAACACAACTAAATAAATAAAGTGTGAGGGAAATATTATTTATATTTAAAAAAGCCAAATATATATAGTCTGATATATTTGCCAAGGACTGTTAACTGCGAAATGTTTTCTTCAATATGTCAGCATATTGGAAAAAATGTGAACAACGAAATGGTTATGTATTATAAAGGTTACTGTTACCGAAATTGGATGCGTGAAAAACGCAGCGGTTACTTTTGGGGTAAAAATAGGGAGATTTGAAACAAAAAGTCACTGTTCTAGAGCAAACAATCCTAAATTTTAACAATGGTGACCATACGTGGTTAGCTAGCCTTTTTTATCTTTATTTCTTCAGATTAACTTTTTCCGAAAGTGGCCTGTTTGTCTTTTATTCGTAAATCGAAAATTTTCGTAAAAATACTCTCGGTCACAAAAATATAAAACTGATGAAAATTTCAATTAACATTTTAAGAGAAGGTAAGTATTGAGGAAGATGTTTTCTTTGTTTCCACTGTTTAAGCCTAAAATTGTACAGGCAGTAAACTATTTGGTGAAGTAAATATGTATTCAAATTATGTCAAAAATGAATAACTATTTTGAAAATATATATGTACACTTAAAAAATGTATGTCGGAATATATGTATTTCAGGATGTAATACGATAACATTTTACCGGTCAAATATTTTCAGTAATTAAAAAAAAATCGTTTATTTTTATTTACTGAAAATATTGAAATTCGAAGCATTAGTATTTGCATGCATGCTTTCTTATATTCTTTTTCAATACAAATAAATGACTGAGCTGATTATTTCGATTCCTTTGGGTATTTTTTTATTACTTTATTTAAATAAAAAATACAGTCTATTTTCTGTTAGTAGCCGATTTTTCGTTTGTTTTTTCAGTCATAATATAATAAACTAAAATCACTATCTTTGTAGTTTCTGGATTGGTTTCCATAGAATATAATGCAAGTCATATTTTCAAAATATTTACTCTCGTAGATAAAATTGTAACGAAAAACTCAATTATTGCATACAAACAATTTTGCGTATTTGATTTTAATGCATTCAGCCGGTACACAATAACATTTTTTTACAATCATATCTGTTACTCGTTCGGAGTGAAGGGGGAACCAAACAACGTGCTTCTATGATTTTTCACCATCCCTAATACTTTTTT
This sequence comes from Himalopsyche japonica, assembly GCA_028555115.1. Classification (NCBI taxonomy): domain Eukaryota; kingdom Metazoa; phylum Arthropoda; class Insecta; order Trichoptera; family Rhyacophilidae; genus Himalopsyche; species Himalopsyche japonica. The sequence continues at coordinate 2,086,090 of JAHFWJ010000526.1, read as the reverse complement.
TATCCTGTCATGTCATTTTTAAATTATATATATTTGGTCAATAAACATATTTTCTGACAGCCATTGACTCTTAATAAGACAAGAAACTTAGAGAATATTTGATGGATTTTTACAAATTTAATTATAAAAACCTTTTAAAATAATCCATTTTATTATTGCAGCGAATTTTATTTATAAATAACTCCGTCGGGAAATATCATAAAAAATGGATAGGTGAATACAACGCTCAAGTTACAATCTCTTGTTATTATACTGCGTCTAGAAGCGCCAGGCTTCGAATAAATATGTCTAGCAGTTAATGAAGAGCTTTACCTGTATTTCACCCTTTGTATGAGGGTCCGAGGAAACTTTCTAATTAAATTTTGCCGATATGCATTCTATAATGAAAAGTTTCTTTGTTAATGTAGAAAAGTTTTACGAAAATGTAAACTTTTCCATCATCAGATGCTTAATAACGTAGGGTTAAACATATTTAAAATTACTTTAAGGTAATTTGATGTTTATTATATCATGCTTTTGTAAAATTAAAGTATGTTTAATGTAGCTGATAGAAGTGAGTAACTCCAATGGAACGAAAATATTTTAAAAAATAATTAGAATTTATCGTACCATCACGATTTTAAATGGCTTTATACAATGCATGTTTCGAACTATTTGTAAACATAATTCCACAATTTTATCGGTTGAGTGGAAAATTTAGATAGTGAAACTTGTCCTGATAATTGGACCATATTGACTTAATTGTACATTTTTTAGCGACATAATAAATTATTTATACAAAATAATGTTTGATATTGTGAATGGAAATACAATACTATCTAGACTTAGTAAGCAATAATAATTTTGTAAAATCAGTGTATTAAATTTATTGATTGAAGTGGCATTTACTTGGTAGAATTCCATCATATCACGGTGAAAAAACAGAAGTTAGTTCTACAAAATTTATAAGACATATTAGATAGCTATTTCTGCTTACACTTCTTCAGAATTATCCTATACAATATAGTTCTGACGAATCTTCTAAATTTTGTAAAACATTGCTATTTTTTCACCGTGGTATATAAATTTATTTATTGAACAAAATGTCTCTATCGCAGGAAGTTAAAGATCTTTGACAAATTACTTTTATGTATGTTTTCTTCGAATAGAAATATTAGTAAAAAGTTGACTTCAATGTATTGCGATAAATTAGATTCAGAATTAAAAACTTGCGCAATCACTGATTTTCAATTTGATCAAATTTTATCCATCGAGGAAAAATGACGATTGGATTTAAATCTTATTGCATTGGAGCAGATAATCCGGTTATATTGTAAACCTTTTTGATTTCTAAAAAAAATCCAATTTGCCATGAAAGTCAAACAGTCTAGGAATTGTGTAATGAATAAACGTTTTGGAGACTAAAGCGGTACATTTTAGCGTTGGTTTTGGATATTTGAAATATTGAATAGATGAATTATGTCACATATTTTATCATTTTGATTCTTAAAGGTATTCTTAGTTTGAGAATAGTATATATTACAAGTTATCAATATTATTTTAAGAATTTTAAATCATAATTTTTGAATGAATCCAATAAGATATTTAAGCAGTTATTAAATATTAAATATGCAGGCTAGAATATCAAATAGTACTTATAGGCTGTGAATATTACAAAAACTATTTTGTCACTAAAGAGAAATATCTGTCTTTTCAAAGAAAGTAAATTCACAATTGTTATTTACATAAGAAAAAATGTATCAGCCAGTTCATTTCGAATACTTTACGAAAAATTTGAGTTTTCATTTTTTACTATATTTTTATATCAAATAATAACAATTAAGCAACAATCGAAAATCTCTGAAAAATGGTGAAAAAACATTGGCAACTTAATTAATTAAAACTGGTCACACATTTTTTTTGTGAAACTCTTTTAGATTTCTTCATTTTAGATATTTACAACTACCTTCCCTCCAAAAAATCTCATTCGTATAAATAAAAAACAGATTACGGTGCTACCATTATCTTGTGAAAAAATTCAATTCATAGAAATGCTGATTCAGGCAGTATCCATTTATTCTCTTTAACATCCAAACCACTTAAGCCTTCCTTCGTGTATAAAACAAAACCTCTTTAAAAACCCTAAATATCCATAATGGCTTCATAAATTTTCAGCATGCAGCACAGAATATTTTATTAGCCTACAAGATAATAAATGTATTGTTTAAAGACAATGCCTATTCGCAAAACGAATCTAGCATAGATTCATTGAGATAGACAATTAGAATCCAATCAACAAAGAAAACATATCGTGAATTAAATATATTGTTTTTTATTTGGATTGTTCCTAATGTTTTATAGTATTAACATTAGTTGTGAAATATTTTCAAGTATATTTATTTTGTATATTGATCAACGACATTGGCACTATGAAGTCAACTAACAATCTGTACTAAAATATATATTGTGTTCTTTGTGAAAAATTTATTTAAATCCTTAAAAGATTTTCTCTGAACATTACAAGTAATATATTTTTTTTTAAACTTAAGATTGTTATAATTACAGTTATATTTAATATTTCTTCTATTGTAATTATTAACAGATTGAAAAATTAAGGACTTAATTATTTTACACATCTAGTTGTAAATTCACTCTTAACCTTTATAAAAAGCCAAACCGCTGTGGCAAAAAACCATTTTTACGCGATGTTTTTTTTACGCCGAAAGATTTAATATAAAAGCTTTATTAAATGACAATGTTATTAATTGTGATAATAAAATGATTTTAACTTACTTGAGCCACAAGAATAGTTTGACAAGACTCAATAAATATAACTAAATATACTTTAACAGCCAACGACCGTACCACGTTGTAAGCACCGGCTCTCGTGCGATCACCGAAGTTAAGCAACATTGGGCGCGGATAGTGCTTGGATGGGTGACCGCTCGGGAACACCGAGTGCCGTGTTCTCTTGGCTATGGGAAGGAAAACCCAGACAGAAAACCGAACACCAACCCGCCTGGGCAGCGTGGTGTTGCTATGTCCAAACCCCCCCCTGGAAAAAAAACAAAAAAAAACAGGGGGAGGCCTTCATCCAGCAGTGGATCGACCCCGGCTGATGATGATGATACTTTAACAATTGTGCTAATATCGTTGATTTGATTTGCTTCTGGTGATGTTTTGATCTGGTCTCACTTAGCGGGAATAAATAATAACAATAAATCACGAAAATAAACTCCATCATCACGTCTAAGGGATTTTATTTCCGATTGCTAAATCAGTCGCGAGTCAATGGTGAATTGCGGTCAAACTCACATTTATAATATAAATCCATTTTGTAGTTATATCGTATTACAATAAGTTTAATACTTCCATTTCTTTTATATTGTTTCAGCAGTAGATTTCAGCTGTCTGGAGTAAAATTTCCCAGTTATTTTTGATTGTTTTATTTTTATATAAACAGGGTTCCCAAATATTTCTTATTTAGGAAACTTGCTAAGAATCAAGTTTATATTAATTTTTAAGTATGGTGAGAAATAAGCCTAATTTTGAAAGAGTGCAGTGAAAGTTAATGTGTATCATTAGTAAGTATACAGTCTATAAATTGATATCTAGTGAAGGTTTCAATTAAGAATTCTTAAAAAAATGGAACAATATACAATGGTTTTGTAAGTTTCTACTTAAACATTTATTTCTTATTAACATAAAATGATTTTAAAGTAAAATATCTACATCAGAAGATAGGTGTTATCACGTTATTTTATATTTCTCCTTAACTTCGCACACTGCATCTATAACCGTATGCAACATTTACATATGTTTAATTCAGTTATGCATTTCATCTGTCAAAATACCGTGATTGAAAACCCTGGGACGAAATGTGCTAATAATTATTAGGAGTAGTTCTGATGAAGCCGTAAGCTGAACTAGCTATCAACTACATATCTAATAAATTTTGTACAACTAAAATATATTGGACGGTGAAAAAAATAGCAATGTATTTTAGTTCTACAAAATTATTTTTAACAAATATAGTTGATAGCTATTTCGGCTCACGACATCGTCAGAACTATGCTTAGTTGAACTAACATTTGCTTATCTATATATAGCTGTGTAGAAAAGGTACAAAATACATCTTCTCTCCTGTTTTAACGGCCTAGTTTGTTACTTTCTCACAATGAAACTGAATTTTCAAAAATTGTAAATGAAACAAAGGCGGCTATGACAATAAGTTTACATGTGGGACGGAAGCGGTCATTACGGAAGCAAATCAGACCATCCTCCCGTAATAGGCTGGACTAATGGGGATAGTTAGGTAGTAGGATATTAGTTTGTTCGTTAAGAATCCTTTGTGATAATTGATGTCTATTGTTTTCCAGCTGTGAGCTTGAGGAAGTCATTTAAAACCATCCGACTTCACAAAGTTAACAAAGGACCCTACGGTTAAATAAGCGGCTAAAATCAAGAATACTGTAAAAGATTGCAACATAATTTTCCCCACCGAATCTAAGAAGAGGGTCGTCAATTTGATGAATCCAACGGCACCGTTACTCTACGGAAAGCCTAAAATTCATAAGGTTGGCACCCCTATTAGACCAGTGGTATCCTTTACGAATACTCCGACAGCCAAACTGGCCATTTTGATGAATAAAATATTTAAAGATAAAACTAAATTCCAACTACACATAGTTTAGAAAACTCAGTAGATTTAATAGACAAAATCCAAAATAGACAATTGCCCCCGAATAGTAAATTCATCTAATTAGATGTCACTAGCTTATTCACTAACATTCCTGTAAAAGAATTCTTGGGAACGCTACTTGACATATTAAAAAAATTTAAGCTACATCCATTTGAATCTGAAGAGATTTACTCTTCATAGCCGCTTATGTTTCATTTACAATTTTTGAAAATTTAGTTTCATTGTGAGAAAGTAACAAACTAGGCCGTTAAAACAGGAGAAAATATATATTTTGTACCTTTTCTACACAGCTATATATAAATAAGCAAATGTTAGTTTAAGCATAGTTCTGACGATGGCGTGAGCCAAAATAGCTATCAACTATATTTTATAAAATTAATTTTGTAGAACTAAAATACATTGCTATTTTTTTCACCGTGTTATAATGGATCAAGCGAATGCCAATTCAATTAATAAAATATATTGCTATTTTTTCACCGTATCAAAATATTTAATATATATATTGAGTTGATTAGTTGTTCAAATGGAAAAATAACAAAAATAACGGGATATTAAATCATTTCTCCATAAAAATAATTCATTAAAATGACATCATAAACCAAAAAGAGTATTTGCTTTGATACAATAATCAGGTCCAATAAATCTTTTCATACATTCTGAAGTATTCCCCGTCTCATCAGCTTATTTCATTCATCAGTCAAGTGTCCGTTGGTGAACGAGGCGATCCGTATTAACTGTGCCATGTTGGGAAGTATTTGCGTTGCTTGCCAAAATTAATAATATATTTGCTTTTCCTTTAAATTCGAATTGGTTTAAACTTCTGATCGAACATAAATCCAACACTAAGTTATAAAAATCGTGCACTGCAATATTTTCTGATTCACGACACATATTTATAATATATGTGAAGGTTTAACTTAAAATCCTCTTAAATACTCTGAAGAATCCAAGATAGTTCTTATGTAATACGAAAACTTGATGTATTTAATTTTATATTAGAACATCTAAGCGCGATTTTTGTACATTCTATACTTCAGTAATTTTTTTCATGTAATAAATAAAAGAGAATAACGTCAACAAAAGACTAACCAATCGCTTTCATTACGTTTCATTTTAATGGCTAATTAGACATCGATGAATGTCTATCTTTTCAACGTTTATACGACAACGTAGTAGAAACGTTGAAAACTTCTAGACTTTTGGCTGCAGGAAACGTCAGTATTTACTAAATCAGAGTTTGAGTAAATTTTTAATTAAAACAAGCAAACATTAAAATTAAATTAAATTCTTGAAAAAAGACAATAGTTTACTAAGTTAGTGTGCAATTGAGTGCATTGAGTCACATTAAGACATTACAGATAATTAAAACACACAAGGCTTTGTTTCTTTAGGTAATAAGCCATGTAAGAACTGTGTGAAGTCGCAACCGTAGCTGGTGGTTGCAATGTGAAGTATTCTTTGTAATATTAAAATAATAACTTTAAAATTAATGCGTTATATTAAAAAAAGTGATAATTCTAATGTTCTTAAAATTGTGAAATATTTGTTTTCAGTCAATTAATACGGGATATAAATACACAAATCTTATACACTAACACGTTATTTGTATAATTTACATGTATCACATAATATAACAGTAAATGTATGTGAATCAAGATATTGGATTAACACTTTTAAAGTTATCCGTTTTAATTAAAATGTACTGTAAAAGCTAAATCAAATATGAATGCATGAAGCTATTTTGAAAAAATATTATCTTCAGAAATATTTATTTTAATTTCCATGATTTGAGTATGTATAGAATGCATTCAAAATGATAAATGCTCAAGTGCATCGACCAGTTGGCTATAAACCCACACAGAAAGATCACAAAGAACTTATGTAATTTTAGTATTAGCTTACTTTAGATACCTACTGATTCGAAAGTGATTGAGATATTCAGAATATGCACGTAATTTTGAAATCTCTACTAACAGCCCTTAATAATGAAGGAGGACACTTCAACTGTTCAAAGCAGTTGTAGAGAAGCTAATATCACTTAGCAATAATTACTAACAAAGGAAGCCTCCTACAAATTATTAGGCCGACCGTTTATCAAAACCATACTACAGGCTTTGATGTGGTTCGTTTGACCAATTTAGCACTACAAGCAAGATGTTTGCAAATTTGATAATGACCTGTATAAATTTATGAATGAACGATCTCAAAATTACTCTTGCTTGATAGAACTCTTTTATGATACGCTGAAAAATTTTCAATTCTACAAAATTTATGGTAAGGTATACAGATGATATCTTTTTCGGTTTACGCCTTCGTCAGTACTATAGGACTAGAGAGCGTAAGCCGAAATTGATATCCACTTTATCCCATATAAATTTTACAAAAAGCTTAAAAAATCAAATTTCTTACCGAAATTTCATCAAGCATTTTCAGTGGATATCATAATTAAGATACAATTTACATTTACACTATTTTACTCACTTATCACTATTAATGATTAATAAATTTAGCCGACTGGCAGCTTAAAATAAAATTGATATGAACTTTATCGATCAATGGTATTGTTAATTAAATTGAAATTGGACAATTTGTCAAAAGTTTACAAACGCAACGGCTTATATGTTCAACTTATAAGGCTGATTGCTGACACTCACAAGAATAATTGTTTAATGTGGTGTTTATTTTCAGCCAAAAGTATAAACATAAATGTTTAATATACTTGTACTTAAATGAGATCCTGCTTATTGGAGACCTATGGTTTTGTCAGCAAATAATACATAGCATCAGTTCGATCCCCTCTCAATTTGCGGATGGAGATCTGAATCCGTATACCGAAATCAATTATTCAGAATTTTACGATGCTATACAATGACAGTGTTCCAAAAGCATAAATTTTTCATTAGTCTAATTGATTTTTCGGGGAATTTACTGGCCAACGTAGAAGCGTAGAGCCGCAATCATATTCACAAGCGGAGTGTGGATGCGTAGCTATTACACAGTACAATAAAGCGGTATTGGCGTAGCAAATAGTTTTATTTAATCAAAATAATGGATCTTTTGAAATCAAATGCGCATGTGACTATTGAATGAAATATTTTGATTACTTAACTTCTATTCAATAGCTTATAAGTTAAAACTTCACATATATTATAAATCAGAAAATATTAATATTTATCTTCACTTATAAAACAATATCAATAAAACACACTAGAATGAACATTATAAAAAGTAGGTTTATAATCTCATACAAAGTAATTTTCTACTTAGTAACTAAAATTTATTAAATAAAAACGTTGTTTTTTAATTAATACAGAATTTTAAAAAAAATTGTCTTAACTTGATGTTTTAATGTTTGCGTAAAAGATTTTTTCTTTAATTCTTTAAAAAGTTACGTTTAATTAAGCCTTTGATTTATTACGTTTTTGACATATGTAATGAAATTTATAATGACTTTAATTTAGACTTTGTAGTTTGTTGAGGCTACATCATCCGCAAGAAACGGATCACGAAAGGGTTTTTCAACTTCCGAAATGGTGTCGAATAAAAATTAATATTTTTACACATTCAGAACACAGTGGACAATACTGTTCCTTATTTGGATCTAAAAGATTAGGCAAACAAAAAACATTTATAAAGAATAAAATAATTAGACTATGCAACATTGCAGCGCAATCGTTTATTAAAAAGAATATCTGGAAATATATAAAAATTGTGATAATATTTTAAATAACTACAATCTTTATATAAATTCAAGATTTACTTCTATTGTTTCAAAATTTGCATAACTATCATCACGGGAGTAAATATTTTTTAATGAATGTTTCAAAATATTCTGCAATTTGAAGTAACATATATTATGATAAATAAATAGGAAAAGTTTGTTTATTATTGTAATAAATTTAATATATATTTTGTTCTTTTTTGAATAAACATAACTTCCTTATTTAAGCAAACAAAACAATCCTGTTTTGTAAGAATGATTCTTCAAATATCAAAAAATCACTGTATTCGACCCTTTCTCCAGCAGAACTCTCATCGAATTATATTTTTTTGTCTTGCAATAATACTTTCCTAGATTGATACAACAAAATACTTTTTAGTCTTCAAAAATTTAACAAAGGCTTAAAAAATACTTAGCTCAAATTCTTTGCTTTTCACAGTATGACATCATATTTAATTAGTATGAACACACTTTAGTATTTTTTAAGCATATTTTTTATAATTTTTTTTTTTTATATTTTCTATAATCTTTGAACGTAATTTAATGTTCGAGCTGAGCTCAGAGAACTTTCTCTTTTATTTATGATTATCTAACATTGCTTTTTTTTTCAAACAAAGTAATCAATTTTATCATGCGTGATATCACCACCATAAGGTTATTTTTTGTTAGAAAGGGAAAAGGGTAAAGATAATACAATGATCAATTTATCCTTTATCTTGAAACAGTGTAAAACATGATTAGTGACTGTGAACTGACGGCAAGAACGACGACTTCCGGCGACAAATGATGGACACACTCCTTCGCATGACGTCACATCCGGTTGTCAGGCATTTTCGTGACAGGGTCAACATATTTTTGTGATGTGTAAAAATCACAAAAATACACAAGGGCAGCTGACAAGTTGACAGGTTCAGATTAAAAGCTTTGTTCATAATTCATATAGCATGGTATAAAACAATGCCTTACAAATTTCAATTAGGCAAATTTGAAAAGATTTTCGAAAAATTAACACTTTTAAAACAACAAAAAAAACGACTATAATATTTTTTGAACGATATAAAAAAAAAATATCGAAAAACATATATTGTGAAAATTGATCTGTTTTTAATCATCAGATCTCAATCAACCTAAAGTATTATTAAAACATATACAATATATTTTATGATGTTTACTTCCTAAAAAACAATATACATTAAGCTCTTTAAAAGTGGTATCACATTTCAAGTCTCTGTAATATGTAAATATTAGAACTATGAGCTTTTTTTAAATCGTATCACATACTTTGATTGCTTCATTAAAGCTTAAAAATTCCATCATGCAATCTATTCGATTACTTTATTATATCCATGACATAATAAATATAGATACATATCCAAAACTCTCAATACTCTCTCTCCTATTATAATATCTAATGATTTAAGGACGAGATTTTAATAGTAATGTGGCATTTATATCTGTTATGGAACACAAAAGAGATAATGAAATCTATTTGAAACTAAAAGCGTTTGGTGAAAAATTACGTATTGCGTACGTTGAATAAACAAATGATATTCTCAAAACAATCTGTTAGCGTCAAATCTCAATTTAACAGGAAAATCTTCTGCCAAACTCATATATTATTTTCACAAACTGTGCACTTACTCACGCGGTTATTTAAATAATATAATAACGTGTTTTCCATTTATTCTTTTAACTTTACTGTGAAACCTGGAGATATATTATGAAATATATTTCAAATTTAAGCACGTGTTAAATATTGGAATATCAATTGTTTGATTTGTGCTCAATATCAACCATCGTAGATTTCTCAATTGGATAAATCTTCATACATTTGTAAAAATGATGTTAGTCATATTCCGTTATCTTAATGAAAGACATTTTATGTGGTAATCATATGAGCTTGGTTTTAAATTCTACCAAAGTCCATATATTTCTTTCCAATCCTCAATTTATATCTGAGTGTTTTCAATAACTCTTTTCCTCTAGTGTATTTTAGTTTCATTAGCTCTATTTTCTAAAAAAATAACAAGTGGGCTAATAGCTGAAATGGCAGATAGTTCCTACAATTCTCACTAAAAAAAATAATTTGACCTAAATTCATTTAAGTTTCGCAAAACAAATTTAATAATTTCAATATCATTTCAATCATTGTCTGAGTTTTTTAGTAGATATTAGAGTGTATTTTGGTAGTAACTATGAAGTTACAAACCATAATTTAATAGTTATTTTAACATATAACACCATATAGGGTTCGTCATAATTTCAAGTAATTTTCCTTAAGCTTTACATAAAAACTCCTCGATTGAAAATATTAATAAACAATGTCATCGTTTATTATAAACTTACAGTATTCCTATTTCAACTACATTTCCAATTGACATAATGCAAATTTTTTAATGCTTGCAATTGATTGATAAAACCACATCCTTTACTGATAGTATGATAGACACACATTGATGCGTATACATCTTCACAATATTTAAGCAATCGTTTATTGAATAAGTAGAAACAATAGCTATAGTAAGTCAGTCTATATAGATAATGTAAATATAGACACTATTCATTGTGATTGCTATCATAATAGAATTTTTAATTGCATCATATATTTTATATTATATATGGCTTTGTAATTTTGTGAGAAAATTCATTTTAATGGGTAAGTTTTCATAGTGAATTTATTATTTCATCAAAAGTCTATGATAGAATTGTTACTGCTCGAAAAATACAGACATCCTAAACAAACAACTGAAATGACCTTAAAGTTTTCTCATCTATGAGAAAACTGAGGCTATTTCCCGTTAGCAAATAATTATATTCTCTCATTAGGCAGATATTTGTGTTATTCTGGCATGTGGATTTATTTCATTTACATAGTGAAGATCAATATAGTAGGCAAAGCAGAAATAGAATAATTTACTGGCAATTGTAAAAATATTAGGTAACCATGATAGTCAACCTGGGCTAATTTTATCTGTCGACCTATAATTTTTGTAATCTTGTGATTAATTTGCAACAGCTCACTAAGTATAATTTTTTTCAATTGCAAGCTGAATATTATTTACTTATCATTCTTATTTGCAAATACAAAAATTTTGCTAGGAAAAATCAATTTAATTTTTAAACGAATACAATGGTTATGATAAAGTAATATGTATAAAAATATTTTTTTTAGAAAATTTTGTAGTATATTAGTGTTAAATATTTTATCTCTTTTTTATTTTGCGAGATTTTATTTAAGTGATTTATTATTTTTCAATATATCTTGTAAATCAGGAAATAAAAAAAAAATTTATGATTAAAATTAAAATGCATGCTTATTTGTAGATTCTATTATTTTTGGCACACGTATCAATGCTAATTTTGCATTAATAAAAACTGTATTATCAGATCAGAATGACTTAAGCTTTTTTATGATAATATACGTCATTTGACCTAACTTTAATTAAGTGCATACACACTGGGTAAAGCTAAAAGACTACGTGTCATAGAATTTCATGGCCTCTAATTTTTAAGCGTTTAGTAACAATCGATATTATGTTAAACTTGTATAATTATGCCTTTTGTGTCTGCATGATGATCTGGTACAATTAATTTCATTTGCATATTAAAGCTTAGGCAGAGCTTTACGAAAAAACATTCAAAACTTATTTCAACGAGGAGGATATAATTTATTTTTTCAATTCATGGTCTAACAATCGAGCTTACCTTTTTTCGTCTTTAAATGCTTTCCATTCTTTTATTTCAAGCTAAGTAAACGAATAAAAACAATCAAATCTGCATTTGTTTCTAGGATTTAGAATTTTGTTTCTATAATATTAATCCAAATAAATTACATACATCATAAATAAATTTCTTTTTATTTTACTGCCAAAAATTGTTCGTTTCCAAGTGCCCTGGCTTAAAATATTATAAATTTGCAATAGGCATATATATTCAAGTATGCAGAAAGGATATCAATATTTAACGTTAAAAATTTTACATTCTGAGATACAATTTTTTTTATTAATTAAATAAAATATCGTTTATCTTGAATTATCAATTTGTTTTAAGCATTAAAAAAAGTTTTTGTGATAAATTACTTAAGTAAAAATTATGATGACACTTGAATGAAATGAAGATTTAAGTGAAAATTTACTAAATGGATTCATTATGAATATCTTTATGAGAGCACTGGTTTTTTTAATTTATGAAAACAAAGGGTATTCTATAACACGGTGAAAAAATAGCAATGTATTTTAGTTCTACAAAATTATTTTTAACAAATATAGTTGATCACTTTTAAGGTGTTAACTGTCACTTCTTGATGGAAAGGCATTATATTTTAAATATTCGCGATGAGCGAAACCGGTCCTGATCAAAAAAATATATTGTGGAAATAAGTACTAAAAAATGTGTTTTTATTATTTAAAAAAAAAAAAAAAAATAGTTGATAGCTATTTTGGCTCACGCCATCGTCAGAACTAATAAACAGAACAGGGATAGTTCTGACGATGGCGTAAGCCGAAATAGCTATCAACTATATTTGTTAAAAATAATTTTGTAGAACTAAAATACATTGCTATTTTTTCACCGTGTTATAATGGAGTTCTACCAAGTGAATGCCAAGTCAATCAATAGGTATTCTATAAGTTATTATAAATATTGGGGTTAAAGGTGATAATAATACACTTAACAACTAAGCAGTGAAAATGGCATTAACTTAACTGTCCAAAATTTCTATACAGCACATCCACTTTAGTGACGCTCCCTATAAAAGTAACCCATCTTTTCCTTTGTCTTAGTTCTTTCAAAAGCCATTAGTACAAAAAGTAACTTGATCCCATTATCAATTACTACCAAACACTCAGCCTTTTAGCAAACTATCCCATTGAATCACCAGATAAACCCTTCTAGCATTTCCCAACTAATTTGACGAGAATTAGCACCGTTTCCATTAAACGCTCGAAATTCAGCGCACTTTAAATGAATCTATCTACGAAAGTAGATATACACGAAAAGGGTTTTTACAGCGTATTTAAAATTTTCATAGCACTATTTCCGTATGCTCTACGTCATAAAACGCTTAATTTTCGGGCTGAAATCAACGCATATAAAGTTAAAATTTAAACGAGTTTTTATATGAAAATGTACATTTATAAAATGTTGCGTAAAACATATTTTTTCATAAAATTTGAGCTTTTTAATGGGATACGAAAGATAAAACAAAATACAAACTTTAAATTTTACACGGTCGTGTCGTTCACATTTTTGAAACTAATGTAGCACAATATTTTGTCCACTTGTAAAAAATTAAATCTCTTTTTGATTTCTCTCTTGGCTTAACCCTTTTTTAACCACGTATTTTTTCATTATTTCTGCGATATGAGTAATTTATTACTGTGCCTACATCCCGTTATACAAAATTGATGAAACGTTTACAAAATAAATTTACAAAACCGTACCGAAAATTAAGCCCATGAGTAACGTTACCAAAGAAAACAACTTTGGCCACTAGACTACGGAGCTTATTGTTAACATTATTTATTTATAAAAAACAGCGTTATTTTTAATTTAAATTGGTATAGTTAAGAATAATACATTACCGATTTCCATGTACGTGCCGAAACTACTTTTTTCTTCTCAACTATGATATTATGCTGAATTATAAGCTTTTTATAAATTATAAATTATAAGATTTATTTCAGCCTTTTACCTTTTTATTTATTTAAATTTCAAGTGATGGCTTTATCGGCATAAGTTATCTGTTTGTTTACCACGCATCACTGTATAAAAAAAATGTAAAATAAACAAATAACTTCTTAATATTTATGTCATGCCTAAAATATACATGATCATAAATACTAAAACTGAATATTTTAGTAACGATAGGTCTAACTCAAAACATTTTGAAAGAACAATTTTACTACCCGGATTAGTTTGACTTGAGTGCAAACTTGTTTTTCCTGGTTTCCGCGTACAAAAATACAAAAGAATGTAAACAAGAAAAAAATTGAGAATAAATTTATTTTTATCTTCAAATGGATGATTTTTTTATCGTTACCTATTAATCCAAAGCATAACTCTTTCTTAAATTCGATTACAAATTTGCCAATTATCATTTAAAAGTACAGATACTTAACTTGTTTACAAAATGCTAATTTCAAAACATCCTTTAAAAACTTCTTTTCACATTTGAGATTTATTTGATAATTATGTTTTTTAGGTTAGTTCGTGCTGAACCTTAGTGTTATGTCAGACATTAATATTTTATATGATAAAAACATTAAGGTATCTGTGGTGTTTTGGTCAATATTTTTGACTTCGGTTACAGATCTCACCGACTCAAGTCCCAAAATAGATAGTTTCAATATTCGATTTTTCTTTCCAAAAGCATATTTTTTTATTATAAAAATTCTCTGTAACCCATTGTATACTGGAAATTATGTGTCACAAGAAAAATAAACTTACCACTAACCCAGTCTTACAGAAACCGATTAACTTTCAATTCTACAAGTAACAAATTCGTCCATTAAGGGAGACCATATGATTCTTGATGGTTTTGAAGGGATGCCATTAAAGACTAAAAGAAAATTTACAAAAACTTATTTTTTCATTCAAAACCAATCGTTTTTTACGTTATAAACATAATCTAATTCAAACTAATATATTATCGTCTCCATTAGTTCAACCTATTTCCGGGGGGGGTGGGGTGGCCTGATTTGCTTCCGTAATGACCACTTCCGTGCCACATATAAACTTATTGTCATGGCCGCCTTTTGTTTCATTTACACTTTTTGAAAATTTAGTTTTATTGTGAGAAAGTAACAAGATAGGCCGTTAAAACAGGAGAGAAGATGTATTATGTACCTTTTCTACACACACGTATATATATATATAAAAGCAAATGTTAGTTTGAGCATAGTTTCTCTATTTTTTTTTTTAAATAATTCTGTAAAACTAAAATACATTGCTATTTTTTTCTTCGTGTTATAATGGAGTTCTACCAAGTGAATGCCAATTCAATCAATAAATCTAAAATATTTTTTTGACAGCAATTATTGTATAAGAATTGCTTTAGCTTAATCGTTTTTCTAGAATAATCATTGTTTGCTAAGCATATGCTACATATACCGTTAGTTCCATTACAAAAATGAAGTTCACTCATCATATAATTATATTGTATGTATATAATACCTACAATGAACTTTTGTGTAATGTAAGTATGTATTCAGTCAATATCAAATATTTTTTCAGATTATATACGAAAACTTTTTTACGAGGTTGTAATGAAAATCAAAGTTTTTCACCAAACAGATTAAAGGGAAACTGTCGAAGTCTCAATAAAAATACCTATTACGACAACAACACATATATATTGAGCTATTGAGAGTAACACACCCATCGAGCTAGTATTCCAATATTTTATCGTGAAGAAAAACTAGAACGAAGGTGCTCCAATAAAAGTTTATCTGCGATCGGAGAGAAGAAAAGGCCCCGTGTGGAACATTCCTTTGTCAAAATATACTTGCCGGAAAAAAAACCAATGCAAAATGTATTGACTCCATGTCGTGTAAAGATTCTCAAGCAATGTGACGTACTATGTACTGTTTTTGGAAAACTCTTTGTTAAAATTAAATTCCACTGAGACGCCAATCCTGAGGGTGGGAAAAGTTGTTTGAATTATAGGTTATTCTCAACGGATAGCAGAACGTGATAGAAAATACAGAAAAAGTGTGATCCCAATGTAGATCATTATATCAGAAACTTTATTTATATTCAGAATATTGCAGCTATGCGGACACGACGATTATAATACAGCCACGAAATGGGAGAAAGAAATACTTTAAAACATTATGTTGTAAAGTAAAACAATTACTTAAGTCGGTGTTACAACACGCCAACAACAAATGGATGACTAGTTCTGACGATGACGGGAGCCGAAATAGCTATCAAAGATATCTTATAAAAAAAAATTGTAGAACTAAAATTCATTGCTATTTTTTCACCGCGTTAGTATTATTTTCATTTACGGTGTTAACTGGCTCAAATCTTCAAAACAGACAATTTTTATGAATTAAATGCGTAGATGAATGTAATGACTAAGTACCTTTTCAGCTAATCAGACCTTTATAATAGATGATTTTGAGTATTAATAAATAAATTACTAAAAAATGAACTTTATACAGTATAATCATACTATTTATAAATAAAATGATCATTTTTGATCAGGCTGTGAATACTATAATTATTTCTTGTGTATATGTGTGTAATTACTACTTGTGTACTTTTTCACCAGGGATAAACAGAAAAAAAAAGTTTTTATTTTGGAAAACGTTTGACGCCTTTTTTTCTGAGATAAATTTTACCGAGCGTAAATTTATATTCTTGACTTAAAGAAATTTTATAACCATTATTTTATTCATTGCGTGGGTAGATTTTACCGTCTATTTTTCATGTCGTTGATTGGGACGAGTTCATGTCATTTGGATTCAAATACAGCCTCGTAGCTTAAATTCCAGGAACAAAAAAAAAATACTTGTCATAACATGTGTGCTACCCATTATTCCAGATTTTTTCACGAAAGCTTTGCTTCTCGTCTCTGATTTATCACTCTTTCACCGCGGGACAAATATAAGCTTTCACGAGTTCCATGTAAAAAAGTTTTGTTTGTTTAGAGATTATATATAGTTAGGCTAAAAAACATGCCTTTTTTTTTGATTTAAAATGTTAATCAAAATTTTTTGGAATAACATTTCACATCTTTGTAAATCAACATGAAAAAAACTGTCATGTCGCTAATGTACAAAACTTTTTTCTTTAAAAACTATTTTTATCATTTTCATACAATAACATCTAAACATAAACAGCACAAAATTAATAATTAAAAAAAAAAAATTTGAATTATATTTTAAATGATGACCACGACCAGTTTCGTTCATTACAAGCATTCAAGTAAGTAAAACTGGATTTGCTCGATATAAATATGTGAAAGTTACACAATAGAATTTCTTTTTTCATATCATGCTTCCATTTCCATTCCATCAAGATTTATCATCCATTATAAAACAAATATAAATAATTTATAACATCAACATCATCAACCGAATCAATAAAATGAAATCGTTTTAAAAATGAACGAATATTTCGATACGAATCATTCATATATGTACTTCTCCAAAAATATAAATTAGACCTATGTTCAAAATTCAAACAACTACTTAGTGGTAGCTTGATAAAACTAAGTTCCTAAAATTTTTTCATTCCTTTACATTCAATTTAAACTAGTTTAAATTTAAATAATGACATTATGGCACAACGAAATTTCAGGATACTTAAGATAAATAGTTCTTTACGAACCTATTGAAAACACTTATTCCATCAATAATAATTGATATAAAAACTGTAAACATGTATAAAACACTTTTTAATTCCAATATTTTTTTATAAAAAATCTTGACAATCACAAAATCATTATTAGCACGACACATAAACTTTAACAGAAATCTATGAACAGGCTGAATTTTTTCGTTCTTCATTATAAAATCGGTGACGCAACTGTGCCAATAATGGTAGTCCGTGAGACTTTTGTTTGACGATTAGATCACTCGAGTATAAATACTTGGGTTATTCAAACGACATATAAAATAAGGTTAACAGTGAGTTAATGGCAGAAACGCGTGTGGTCGAAGATTTATATAGACCCACACAATCGTTTTGTCTAGCCTCTAAAGATTCCTTTTAAACGTGGTCGCTATGTCACAAAATAGATTTTTGCAAGCTCACTCGATTTATTTTATTATAAGCATCCTTAAGGCACTCATTTTATAGTAGTAGTCTAGCCACACGCTATTTTTTCACTGTTTAAAGTCTTTCTTATATCTTCATTGAACTTTTTTGACGCTATTGGCTGACTGCGTGTTTGTATTGGCTCCTATATAAATTGTCATTTTTTTTAGCTTTCTGTTTTCATAACCAAAAACATTTTAACTAGTCTAGTTTTCTAATAAAAAATAAGTTGCTTAACAACACGTTAGGATCGTAAAATGTAATTGAATAACATCATTCATATTTTTCAAGTCATATTTTGAATTGCATTTAACCGAGTTGTTGGTGATTGAAAATATATTGTTGGCTAAATTTAGTATTTTCATTTTTATGCAATGAGTAAATGATAAAAATAAATACATTGAAAATATTTACCAACTTGAAAACTAAAAGAAGCAATATTTTAGAATAAACCGATGTATTTTATAGCTTTTAAGTTAAAAAAAATTGTATCTATTTACATCCATTTCCCAGTATAAGATAACGTAGAGAGCTATTGAGTTTAATGACCCTACCGTCATCAAATTTACTGATCAACTAATTTTCAACGATTTTGGTTCATTAGCATCTATACGACTCTGTTCCGTGAAGTTTCGTATTGGTATGGCTTGTCGTTATGAATTGTCCTTAATGTGTCAAAACTTTCACAGTAATGTAGATAAACATTTTACCCCAAAGATCTTTTATCTATATAATTACGGTGGAACCGTATCAAGTAATCGTTTTATGTCAATAGTGGTTTTGTGCAATAGCCCGTTACAGATCTGATGATACAATTTCAATTGTCCGGATAAAACCACAACCCCAGTATCTTGAAAATTACTTTCTTTGTTCGCTTCTTTTTTGTACATGTTTGAGCGTTTGCATACAAGTGTATATTTGTGTGAGAATTATATATTAAATGGATAAGCATAAAAACATACATATTTATTTGTACATCAATGCATAAAGTGTCCACTTGAACATGCTGCTATGTGGATTGCTCAGAACAGGAACGATTACCTACAGTCAGCAAAAAAAATAATATACATAACAGATGACGGAGACTTGAAGAACTCTGAAGCTAGTGCGTCTTAAATCATAACACATCATTTAATTCACTTAAAAAGGAATTGTTTTACTATACTAGATTGAAATATGTGAACGTCTTCACTAATTGAGTTTCCGTCTTCTGATACACTCCAAATTTTCAAACAGCTCTTGTCAAACTGTCACTCATGCAATATGCCTGGTCAATTATGTGGCTAGGTATTGAAAATAATCTTTGAGAAATACTTCAGCATCTATAGAATATTTTATTTACAAATTTTATTACTTTCTTGCGAGTGTCATTGAATTTACCCATTTTAAATAATTTGTTGCATTCCGGCGATTTTTCTACATCAAGTATATTTTTTTAATAACGAATGTATGAAGCGTTTTATAATATTAAAACAATTGATATATTTATATATATACATTGTTTTCTCCTTTCCATTGAAACTCATCACATAAAAAATATGACAAACAATTCTCTGTTGTTATTGTTGACGAAACTTAATAAAAAATCGATTGTATATCGTTCTTTTATCTTATCAATTTATAAGCAGTCATTCGTTAGTATCAATCTGAAATAACAATAGGTCCTTTGAAATGTTTTCAGTATAATTTTCTTTTCCCAAACTCGAAAAGCACTCCTTAGCGATCGGTGGCATTTCAAATTGCAAATTCATTTTTACAGACGTTTTAAACCATTTCACAGAAAACGATATTACGGGATCCATTTTTTTTAGTTCAGGTCATTTTCTTTTCCATTTTGATATGCTTTGCTAATACCAACCTATGTTCCCTCGAAACGAATGTATGTTCAGAAAAAATAGGATATATACACCCTTGGTTTTAACGCATTAAAGTTATTTACAGTATGAAAAAATATTTTGTAGAAATCAAACCAATTGTTTTTTAATGTGATAAAACATTTTTTAGTTCTATTAACACAATTTTAAATTATCCAGATCTGGGCTAATATCCCTCAACGCAAGCATTATCATCAGTGAGTAAAACTTAAAAGTAAAACTTGTTCTTATCTGGAAAACATTAATTTGTGGATATAATACTAAATGAGGTATTTATTTATTTAAATATAATGCTTTTCCACCGAGAAGTGACAGTTATCAAATTAAAAGGAGTATATTTTGGCTTAATATTTTTTTAAAATTTAAGAAAATATTCCAAAAGATTTTTTACTCAATATTTATTATGAAATAATCGTCTATTACAAATTTTTTGTCCAATAAATATTCTTTGTTCTGTCAGAAAACTATTATGTTTTGTATTACGAATATATCATTTTTTATTGTATACTAAATTTCGGTATTATCAGTAATTAGACGGCTTTAGATTTTAGTGTCACAATTTATGACACGATATAAAAATTTAATTGGGAGTTTCACACTACAATCAATAAACTGATCGCATCAAAATCCAATACAATTTTGTTGGATATTTTATGTACTAAAAAGATTCTACGGTCATATCGGATTTTCATCTATGACATTAATGTATGTATTTTGTTTTTAGTTTATCCATTTTTAAGTAATTAAAGCTTTTTTTCTTAATTGAAAGTAAATTAACCTTACTCAATCATTTAATTCACATATTTCTAAACAACTTCAGCCGTAAAAGAGTTTTGTGAATCAATATAAAGGAAATCTGCAAATTATATATCTTACAAAAGTATGCATCACATCCAATTAAAAAAAAGGTTTCTTACCACACTTTTTGAGCTTTTCTCGCACAAGTAATACTCTCACAGTTCTATTTGTATTCATCTTTCTTCCCCACCAATTACTTTTTTGTGGCTTTTCCATTCTCTGGAAGGCCTACTTTCTTCACGCGTTACCCTCAAAAATAAAACATACAAGGGAAGATTTCGATTGAAAATTTCCTAGATGACATCATTTAAATGTTGGCATTTATTTATTAGTGTTTTTTTGCCAAGGAAAAAATTCATAACTAATGAAAATATAAGTAACACTCTTTCAACCGACCAATTTATACCAATTAACTATCGATTTACTAATTTTATTTACTTTCCTGTTAAATTTGCGACGGATAAAATAGTTATAAACAACAATAAAAAAACTCGCTCGTTGGTGCGTTGAAAGTTTGGTACGGACTGTTTCGTAAGTTAGAAAGTTTCCTAAGCCAAAATATTCGATTATTTTAATCAAGTAGTCACTTAGTTAAAAGAGAGTTTCTTATAATTAAGTATATGATACCATTTGTAATATTAACTCAAGTTAAGTATATTTTATACGCTTTGTACAAAAAAACTTTATAAAAAAATGTGGAAAAGTATGGCGAAAATTTTAAATTTCGTCAAATTTTCTTTAACCAACCATCTGACATGGCTATGTCAAAAATGACGTCACTGTGTTTTCTATCACAGTATTTTTTGACCATTTTTTCCATAAACAAAATGTTGACCCTCATCAAAATTAATAAAACTCATGACACTCTGTGACACTTTTTTTACAGAAAAAAATTGTTAAATCAGAGCTTAAAAAAATATGATGAAAAAACAAAGATCCAACTAATCCAGCGATGACTCTTAAGCAATTTATAATTTGTCAATATTATGAAACAATCCTACTTGAGAAATCATCTCGACGCATTTTGAAGATAACTAGATATTGATTAATCGCTCAACTTCTTTCGTCAGATGCCTAAATAAAAAATTAAATGTTTGATCTCCGTAGTTTCGATTCACGGAATGAAATTTACTATTGATTATACAATAAATCTATTCCCAAGTTGTTTTGTGTGATTTCAGCAATTATAATGTATTTAATTAGAGTAAAACAAAATCCGACTTGCACATTTTCAATAATATATTTCGTTTGATCATTAAAACTGAGTTAACTCTTTGTGACCATACATTTTAAAATTAAAAAAATCTTCATTAAAGTACAATTTGAATAACGATGTTTTTATGAAATATATTTGCTTTCTGTTAAAAATTAGACAGTAACACCATAATAGTAAAATTCAAAGACACATTTTTTTTTTAAATCTCCATTGGATGTGTCAACAATTGTATATTTCAAACTTATTGTGATAGTGATAATAAGAGAATTGAAATCAATACTTTAAAATTTCAATTGGTTAATATTCATTAAATAATTGGTATTTTTTATCGAGGAATCTTAATTTCACTTATGATTTTATGGCGGAGAAAAAAACAGTTCTTAACTATCGTTTTGCGATTTTCTCAAAATACTTTAAGATATGATTATTGGTTATTAAAATAAATATTTTTGTATGTCTATACGGTATTTCTATTCCTTATTATATTCATATTATAAGTACAAAAATCGTTTAAATATAATATTTGTCAACCGCTTTAAATACTTGATTAAATCAATGACTTAATCACGTTCAAAAATAGTTGTTGGTCAGAGTTTTATATTGAAAACTTTCATGCTTATTCTCATACTGTGGTCTAAAAAGTGATTTAAGTACTGTGTAAAAATATTTACGTCTTTGTAATATCAAGAGACATCGTAATGTTTATATGACTATTTCCACGAAGACATATTATCCCACATGACAGGAACACATTTCGTGGCAAGGCGAACATCAAATATAGGAGACAGACAAGGTCACAGAAAAAAATGAGATGACTTCCTTCTGAATGGCCACCAAAAAATTGGTCTCGATAAATAACAATTAGCTCGCGCGAGACCTTTATGGTCTGATCCTTCCAGGGGAGGCTTTCGGGCCGCTAGTAAAAAGACTTTCATACCTCCCATGAGACTTATACCCCAGTGAAACGAGTAGACTCGCTATGTGCTATCTCTTTTTACATACGAACACCTTATGTCGGAATTACACCAACAAACTAGTCGATCTAGATATACAAAGTAAAAGTAAAAATTTTGAAAGATTCGTGACGAAGATTAAGTCTCAATAATGTTTTTTTATTACCATGATTGAAGGTGCTTAATGGAATTTCAATATCAAATTTAAACTGTTACAACTTTATACGATTCCATCGTACGATTCGATTCGATGCTTGAAAATGCCAAGAGGCGGAACCTGGGTCGTTAGTGACAAAACATTTTGAATCATACAAAGTTATAACAATTCAAATTTACCATGATTTTATTGTAAAAATAGCTTGTTTCGTTTATTTTACCCAAATAGAATATTTGGGTAAAATAAATAAATGATGAAGTCAATAAATTATCGATTTATCGAAAGTATTCAGATTTTTTGGAATTAAAACTCTATACTATATTATTTTGCAAACTAAAAACTTTAAATTATCATTACATACTTATCTGTAAAATGGTAGATAGGCGATTTAAGGTTTAAAAATAAAATAATTTCTTTTAATTGTGATCAAAATCATTTCTACTAGTTGCTAAATTTATTATCTAAGAAAACCGTTTTAAATTACTTATTGAAAGAATTGCCTCGTTCACTGCGATCAATTAATAACATTACAAAATTAATATATTTAATGCTTATATGAAAATCAAATAAGTATCACATTAAAATAGGCAATCTTGTGAGTAAACTAAAACTTATTCTTTGCTTTCTAGGAAAAGCAAAGTCAATTAGAGTAAAAAACTTTTTATTATGTTCGCTTTGACTAAATACCCACGATAAAGGCCACGAAAAGTGTAAGTAAGTTAGCAAGATCATAAATGCGCATTATGGAGTTAGGCAAAGTATTGTCTCGACTGAAACCACCGCGATTATTGCCCGAGAAGCCTTTTCAGAGCCTTAAAAGCTTTCTTTATATGGAAGATAAAAAGACTTTTCATACTTACATTTTCCCATTAGATTGAACGAGGCTGCGAAAATGATTGAAATAAAATTATTGTGAAAATTTTTTTTTGAAATATTACCTGTTTTTAATCATTAATATTTATTTTGTATCATAATTTTTAATTTAATTTTATTTTATATGGCATTTTTGTATCCATGGATCATTATTTATTCTATTCTTTTTAGACAAAGATATAAAGCCATTTTGTTTTTCTTTTTCACAACAAAATGTTCTTATTTAAAAAAAACTGTGTAATAACATTCAAATGTTTATTTGAATTAAAATTCTATGAGAGAGCTTTACTTAAATCATTCATAGCAAAAACATATTGTAAATGTAATTAAAAAAGCGATCTTTTTCAGACCCAAAAGTATTGATTTGAACAGAAATTTATATTAATGGCTTTGGTTTTTCACTAGATGTGTTAAATCCAAGACACTAAATAGAAAAACAAAGATCTCCATTATAATTTATATTTGTAATGAACTTAATTCGATCGAATCCATTGAAAATAGTATTGAAGTTGTTTGATAAATCAAAATTTACCCATTTTTGCCATTTCAATTTCAGTTTCTGAATAATGTAAATTTTCTAATACGAATAATACAAATTCAATCAAATCGGCAAAACCTAGATCCATCGTCGATATTAAATATTCTTTTTGCTTCAGAATGTCCAAACTATCGAAAAATGAAAACAGTTCTAATTTTCTGCAAAACTTAAATTTAATAGTTTTGTAATCAATTGCCGGTATAAAATTAATTTTTGAAAAAGACTGTTAAAGATTTGCGGTTAATTCCAGGAAATTAAATAAACTTCAGCCATTAGATTCACTTAAGCTTTATCAATTGTTCATGCGTAAACGGTTCGAATGAATCGTGAACTTAAAAGAAAGTCAAATTACTTCTACTGAGCAAACCATTTGGGGTTTGTTAAGTCATGATAGAATAATTTTAATGAACTCATATTTGTAATATAAATGTTGCATATTCCCATTCTGAATGATCATTAAAAGAAATAAAAAGCTGTATTATCACAAATATGATACTTTTTAACTTCGAAACTTTTTTAACAAATCAATATAGAAATTATTTGATCAGTTATACCGAGTTTATTATTATATCTCCTTCAAAAGTGGCCGTCGATTGAAAATTCTTCTCACTACTTTGTGTAATATAATTTCGTTTATTTTGTGCCATAATACACTATTTTTTTTTTATAAAGTAACTTGATTGCTTAATTTAAAGCTATAGTGAAACCTATAGCTAAAGAAACCATTCATACTTATATCGAACGCTATATGACAATTGAATATAACTAAATTGTAAACCGTTTTTCTGTATATAATCAATATCAATCTAATAACTTTTTTTACAATCATAAAATATATGCTGACCTTATTTAAATACGAAAGAAATATTTCGATTCGCAATCAGTGATAAGTGTTTCATCTAGAAAGTTAAACTGACCAAAGAAACAATTTCATTTCATTTTATCTCACTTTGAACATTTCATATTTTCTTGAAAAACAAATAAGCAGCATTCTGAACGTAAAATATGTTCGATATTCTTACGGTAATTTTATTTATACCTTTATGAATTGCCGAAGCAAAGCGTTTCTGTAGGCATTTTTCTTAGCCGTGCCCTTGAAAATAAAATGGTTCGTGCTTTTAAAACCCCTTAAGCCATTCATCACAAACTTTATTACAAGATTTTCTAAGCGGTCGGCCATTGAGATTTTCCAATCACAGAGTTATTAACGTTTTATTGGAACGGACCCGTTTTAAAATTCATATTATAAAAAAGTTTTTCTCAAAAACGATTGGTTGTTTTTAGTTTATTTGTGTGCATATGTTATTTTCACTTTTTATGATTAATGTGTAATTACACTGGACTGTAAACCTCTTTGATATGAATATACACTTGCATGATATTAGCTAAGAAAAATATTAAATTGAATACTTTATCGAATCTCTGAACTAATATGTAGCTTTATTATTAAATAAAACTTTTTATCGCATTTGTATTAGGTTAAATTTTATTTAGTTTCTTTTTGCTAATATTTTATTTACACACTTTCTGATAGAAATATAATAATAATTTGAGTAAAGAACGTATTTTTAACCAAAATGTCACATCCCATAAACCAGTGGTTATTAATCTGGGGTGCGAGAAAGTATTTCTGGGGGTGCGGAAGAAACCTCTACAAATATAAATTATGATCGCGATATTTGAATGCTATTTGAATTTTGGATGTCGTCGACCAATTATTTCATGGTTTAAGTCTCGCTTCACAAGAATTCATTGAATAAACAACAAAAGTCAGGCCAATAAAAAGAAATTGTGTTTTTTAATTGTTTTGAAATGTACATTTTTTTTAAATAAGCAATATATTTCGCAAAAATTGTATTTTTCTAAATTCAATATAAAAATCTCAGCGCATTTTGTAATGGGGTGCGGAGATCTATTTCCAGTTTAAAGGGATGCGGCTCACTAAAAAGATTAAGAATCACTGCCTTTAACTAATGTAAAACATTAATTACTTTTAACAAAAAATCTATTATAGCCAAGTATGAAAAAATTTTACTCATTATTATTTAAAAAAATCATTTTATTCTCAATCTTTTTAACCTTTAAATCAGAAACTTGCTATACCTATTTATTTAAAATAAATGATACCTATTGAATCATTTACAATTTATTATAATATTTTGTTTATCTGTTGGTTCGTAGTATTTTTTTTAGCAAGCGTATGTAACAGTTATACCAATGATATAAAATTAAAATCATTATTTATTCGTTGGATATCATTACTTATCAATCAATAAATGAATTATAAGCTTAAGTGAAAAGATAAATTCATGTAAACTCCATCATAGATAAAGGTATCGGAAAACTTTTGTATATTTTATAATTTGAATCAGAATAAAACAGAACGAATAAAAAAATATATAACGACAGTAATATCCGTTCCGAACATCAATAATAAAATAAATTATTTATTCAGTCATTAAGGAATAGATTCAGATTATTCAAAATGTTATTTCCACATAGATTTATTTACTTTAAGCACAACTCAAAGCAGATGATTAATATAAAATACTTCATTCAAACTATTTGAAAAATTTCATTTTCGCAGCTTAACAAAGAATGCAATGCCGGAATGCAATACGGTAGTACACAAAATGGTGTAGTACCAACGCTGTTTACCTTATACACGAGGCATTTTGGCCTTGGAAAAACACCACATTTTATTATTTCCATAAGAAAACACTACAGAACTCCTAGCCAGCACTGTCAACATTCTTCTGCGGGCTAATGAAGAACTGAAGAAAAATGAAGAAAGAAGGAAGGTAATTTCCGCTGGAGCTTTTTGTGATAGAGGAAATGAAAAAGCCTATCAAACTTTAGACAAGAATCATAAACAATAAAACATGTAATACCATACACACATATATATAAAATATTTCAAAACATATTAATTGTGATATAATATATAAAAGTTTATCATTTAATTTATATTCTAATTTTTTTATGTTGTCACGAGGTCGAGCGCTACGTTGAAAACTTTCAAGCTAACCTTTAAGAAATTTTCATTCGAAAACGTGGATTTCTTTTTATATAGTTTTCAATCCCATTCGTTCACTATGTTATATAAAATACTGCAAAGAAGTCAGATATCTTTCGCTTATTCTTTACTTCGATGTTTTTAATCATAACGTTATCCAATTAGAAAAGTTAATCAACTGACTAACAACCAACTATCTTAAAGCAACCGCTCTAGAGATTTATATTACATTAAAGTATCTTTATCCAACATGCATTATATAAGAATTTTTACTTTCTCATAACACAGTGAAAAATAGCCAATAATTACTATAATTTAAATTTTAATGTAATTTTTTTAGCTCTTCAGTAAATTTTTCAAAAGTTAGATTGTCACATCGTTTTTAACAAGTTTATTATTAGAAAACGTTTATGAGCTTCTAATTTTTAAATTACTCCTAATAAATGTACTACTACTATTTTAAATACTATCTTTTTAATTTTTACCACCATCAATTCGCTTCAAATTAGATTGCCGATGGGAAATTGTTTAATTTTTACGTAATGTTTTAAAGTGTTTTAGAAAAATTAAAAAAGCTTCCTATAGTCAAGTCAAAATGAAATTCGATTAATAATTTAAATAAAGATTCAAGGAAATTTCAGTTTAAATAAGACGTTTGGCTTTCGGCTTTATGTATGTCTATTTACACTGGGATTTTGACGACCAAAATTTTTTATTATTTTTTGTACCTTATTGCTTATCGGAACTAGTAAAACTCATTTTTTAAATTATATTCTTTAGTAGAAAAGAAACCAATTCGGCACATATGCCCTAGAAATTAATTTTAAAGTAGAATTGGTGTAATGATAAATTTTGAAAAGTTCAAACTTTTATAGAAAAAATATCAATTAAAACTTATAAAAATTACAGCTCCACATGTAAAAGATTGCGGAAATTGTACATAACGATCGACTAAAATGTAAAGCAACAAATCCAATGTCTTGTTCCACATGAACAGATCCATACAATGAGTCTCTGATTTCCAAGCATTTCAAAATATTCCACGTACGTATAGCTGTGTGATAATGTAAGAGTTAACCTTTTTGATATGAATATACGTATCAAGAAATGTTTTCGTCAACAATTTTAATATTTGGCGCACACGTGTGGTTTAACCAATAAAATAAAAAAAATCGAACACTATTTCTGAGCTTAACTTCTCAATGATAAAACTTTTTCTCACTTTTGTGTTTGACTCCGTACGTATGAAAAAGACGTGCCTGCCTCCGAAGAATAATAATATATTTCCAACTCTAGACTGGGGACAAGATAAAGAAAAAAGTTTGTTAGGAATTTATTTGAACAAAAATGTCAGAAAATAAGGCGATGCGAATCGTGCACAAGCATTCAATAATAAACTCGACTTCAACTTATTTTCAATAAACTGTCAGCAATATTTCAAATAAGTCTCCCTAGATTATATAATATCACCATTTTATTATGGTAAAAATAACAAAGAATTTGACTTTACAAAATGGAGTAAAAAAAAAAAATTTGTACATATAATAATTTTATTGTTATATTTAGTGTATTTTAAAATCCAACGAATTCAGTGCCAATGCGATTGAATCGTAAATTTTGAAAATGTTACGAGTCAAAATTTTTTGATTGTTCAGAAGATTAAAATATATCTTACCTGTAAATTTTTATAAGGAAATTTTTTCATGTTGTATATATTTTAAGGTAATTATCAACTCGATTCAAACAAAAAAATCTTTAAGCTCTTAACGTTTTCGTTATACATGTATACACTAAAATGCTATAATAACATGCATACACGAGAGATTTTCGTATTACATCTGTGTATTTAGGTATTCTGAAATTGTTTGCATTAATAATTAATTAACTTAATTCATTTTTGGAATAAATATGACTCGTAACGTTTTTAAAATACACGATTCAATTATTCAAGTATTTATTTTTCTATTCATATTGTCGTAGAAATCTGAGCCACCATTAATAGAACATTGATTTTCAAAATTAATTTATGCAGAAAACAATATGAAATTTTGATTCTTTACCTCTAATAATGTAATTTTTATTAATTCGTATTGAAATACCTATTTACACTTCCATTGTCTTTTATATGAAATAGTTGTATTGTTCTGTGAACACATTCATCTGATTGACAAAATCAAATAATCATGTTCCATTTTGAAGTAATAATATTTCTTAACATTGATTCGTTTTTATATATATTGTATAATAAACGAATTCAAACTATTGATCAGAACTGACATTTTTACACAAATTACTCCAGCTGGTACTTATTTTAACAAAAAAATCAACGACATAAAAATATATACAATATAGTATAAAAATAGCCTAAAATTTGTTTCTGTATCATAGTTCCTTTAAATCAAAATGTGCTTCGATTCCAAAGATAAAGTAGAAAAATAATTGTCATTCAAAATAAAAAAAACGAAGATTTTTACACCCCTGAAAGATTTTAGCAAAAAATGCGCGGTAATTACTTATGTATATATTTTACAATACGAAATATTCCTTATATTATTACTACATAAGGTAATTAGAGATTTTTCTTGATACAAATTTTAACTTACCATTTTGACATTTAAAATTTTTACTCTTTCATTATGCCGAGTATGCTAATATGTATTTCCAGTAAAGAAAATGTCATGAATTTGCGGTTGATATTCTAATATCAAGCTTAAAAATGGAAAAATTTTCACATTAGCTGGATACGGCTTACAAATTTAACATTTCAAACATATAATATTTAAAAATGCTAATTTGTAAACTGAGAACTAATTTGAAATAACATTTCGCATGAGCATTAATTAATAAAATAAAGAAAAATATTAGTTTATAGTGTATGATCCCTTTAGGAATTAAAGATACAATTCACGATTCAGATTGATGTAAAAAAATTTACAGGAAACGTATTTATATTTTCACAGAATAAATTGAATTTGAAAACTTACAGACGAAGCTTAATTCATTCTTAAGTGACTACATTGCAGTTATAAATAAAATTTACATACAATACCTTTGATTTAAATAAGAAAATTCACTTCGGTGACTTTATTGTAGTGGGAGAAAAAATGATCGAAGAAAGACCAGGTTTTTTCATATTCATTTTCACACATACGTCTATCTATAGTAAGATAGCCTGAAAAAATTCTGCTTTGTGAACTGCGGTAACACCGTTGAATAATTCAAACAGAGGGTGCCGCTGGTGACTCGCTTGTGTTCGAATAAACACAATAGGCTAGGGAACGGGCGTTGAAAACGTTAATGCTAAAAATATGGAGCCGGCATAGCCTTAAACGGATATTTTTGAAAGAAAACTGGCTGGTTGAAATATAAAATAACATTTTGCGATATGGCACATACAAATTTCTCACCAGTTTTCAACAAGTCAAATATATTTATTTATTTATGTATTATATTTAAATAAGCGGTTGTTTTGATGAAATCGCTATTTGCTCTTAATCATCCTAACAAACAAATACAGTTTATGATATCAAATGAAGGTGCTTGATGGAATTTCAATATCAAATTTGAATTATTACAACTTTTTTCTACGATTCCACATGTCTTGTCACTATCGACCCGGATTTCGCCTTTCGGCATCTTTATGCATTCTATCACATAGATGCAACAGAACTGACATAAAAACAGTAAACATCTTATATATATATATCCTGTAATTAATGACTTTAATATATATATATGCGATGCTAACTGTTTATTTTACGCCAGTTCTGTTGCATCCGTGTGATAGAATGCCTGAAGATGCCGAAAGGTGAAACCTGGGTGAAAAAACGTGGAATCGTACAAAGTTATAATAATTCAAATTTTGACAAATATAGCTTTTCTTATGTTAACTGTCACTTCTTGATAGAAATGCATGATATTTTAAATAATAAAAACACATTTTTTAGTACTTATTCCCACAATATATTTTTTGATGACCTGACCATATGCACTAAAAAATGTGTTTTTATATTTAAATATAACAAATATAGATATTTCATCATTATTAGTTAAATTCTAATAAAATATATAATTTACTAATGAATCGAATTTATAAAAATTATTATTAAACGATAAAAACAAACATGTGGATATTTCCATTGAATATTAAAACCAATATTAAGTAGCTTAAGTAGTATTTATTGGTATTTTTGCTTACGAATCCTTTTCCCGCTGAATAAAAGACTAAGATGCAATAGGTATGTATTAAAAAACGAAAAAGTCTATCAAAAAACTTTTAATTACAGGAACAAAATAAGTTTCTAAATATTAACATAGTTATATCATTTTTTTATATCACTATTTTACGGAACAATTGATTATTAAAAATTTTATTTAAAAGTGTATACGAAGAGTTTCTTAAAGAATATATGTTTTATGACAATCGGCGTTACAATATTCTTTTACGATATGCTTTTTGCATATGCCATATATTTTTTGTACATTATAGATAATAATTATTACTGCTTATTATTCAATCTTGCTTAACCTCATTTTAAGATTGTATAAAAAATAAGGTAATGGACTGAAATACAACTAAAATAATTGCAATATCCACGCCCCATTTAGATAGATAAGAGAATCTTTAACAATATCTTTATACGAAAGTCCGAAAACCTTTTAAAAAATCAACAAATACATCTGTTTGAATGTTGAGAAAAGTTTTTTTTTATGAAAACTGATTGTTATGATGTTGATATGATCAACATCTTTTTTTTAAAAGACCAGGAATCGACGGACCTTCAGTTTAAAAAAAACGTTATACTCTAAGTTATTGAATTTATTCCATGGATTGACCGAGTAAAACGAATAATATCTATATTTTACATTAAGTGCTGAGCTTTTCAGTGTGTTAACAAACAATATACAACATATCTCAATTTGGCTTTTCACGGCTTATAGGGTCACAAAACCATCCTCCGGGCCTAAATCCATCACCGAATTCCAGTACCCAGAGAGGCTTAATATTAATATTACATGTCTGCGGGGCACATATTATACATTTATGAAAGAAAAACAGATTTTTCCCGCAGGATAAGCTTTTGTCTCATCAACAAAATATTACATGCTTCAAGAATTTATTCAATACAATAATTCTAATTAGTACAAAATATGAAAATGTATTTTTATAGCAATCCATTATTTTTTACTACTTTAAGCTTTTCATAATTTTGATTTTGATGTACAAAAAAACAAAATAAATATTTCAACTTTAAATGTATTCATTAAAATATGTATTTTTGTTTTTTTCCACTTAAGAGTTTTTAACTTGTAAGCCGATTAAATGTCTGAGGATCATCATTCTAGAGCTTTTATCTCTTTTCACAGAAAAGTAATATACAATGTGTTTGCTTTTTTTTACCCAAAAACATTGATTCTAGTGATGATGTCGTTTATAACCAGCTATGTCCAATGTGTCATAATTTTCAACATGCTCACTTATCGGCTGAACCATGCTTTCGTTATAATCTAAGTAATATATAACGAATCCTCATGAAAAAAAAATATTTATTGAGATAAGTACATACACTAAAAATGAACTTGAGTCTTATTTATTACAAATAATAAAAAAAAAATCAAAATCGTGTGACAAAGGCGATAAATTATCTGCTGCGATATTTAGCCTCGGCAGCTGGTCCACGTAGATTACGCCCTCGGTTATTGTTGACACGAATGTGGCAATAAGCTTCGCGGATTTGCCGATCTTCACGGTTTGTTATTGTGATGTTTGCTGGCAGGGTGGAATGTCATAAGTCATAAACCAGTGACAAGGGATAACCAAAAATCGTGCCTCAACTCCCCCGTATTGGGCTTTCACAACGTATAAGCACCCGGAAAGTTATCGCGTGATCAGTTAAGACAACTTGACTGCTTTTGAGGATAATGTATTGTTCGTATGTATTCATTACGTGAGTTAATTTCAGTTACATGAATGTCTTTAAGAGATAAGTTTTAATACTTATAAAGACTCATTACCAAAATTATGATCCGTATTGAAACTTCGCTAAAACGACACATCAATTTGAATTATTATTTATTATAAACTAAAACAAATAGTCACTGAATAAATTTATATCGCTTATTCATTGTTGACTTTATTTTAAATAAATTAACGTTAATACCAAACAAACAGAGAAATAGTGTGGATTCAAAATACTGGCATTCTTCAATCGACAGTTGGCTATGAGATGCTAAGTTATATTGTTTTGTTGTACATATCCATAAAAAAATATAAATACAATTTATCAAGGATATATAAAAACCTTCTGAGCACTTAAATGTCATATTTTGTAGACTTATATCATGTAGAACTATTTAAAAAAAGAACACCACTCTTAAAATACATAGCATTATTTTTTCCAAATTTATTGTTGACATATTTTAAGACATTCTCAATGTTGGATCGTTGAGTATATAATTTTATGTGCGCGTTCCTTGAGTAAATTTTAGCCGTCACTGTGCTTGAATTATTCCATAAAAGTCTTAAATGGGAACTCAATGTTAAATAAATAAAAACACATTGTAAGAGTTTCAAAAATTATTCATAACGTTTTTCTTCACTTTTGTGACACCGTCTGAATTTCCGTTTTCCGTTATTTTAGCATTCTACTGACATTTTTTATTTATGCTAATATCCGCAAACTTTTGACTTATCTCATGTTCTTTGCACATAAAAACATGGAAAAGTTCGTTTCATTTTTTGACAACATCGAAGAGCATTAAAAATTTATCTACACCATACTGTTAAAAAGTCTTTTTGACAAAATCTCCTCAAATATTTAACGTAATACCAAAGTTTGTTTGTCCTTTCAAACTTTGATTGGCACAAAATAATAAACTTTTGTCAGCAAAGACTGTATTATGATGACAGATGACATTATTTTTGGATATTAGACTAACTTTAAAAACATTTTTATCCTTAAGAAAAACAAATCAACGACAATACTTAGCAACTTTTTTCAATGTTTTGGTGAGCTGGCTAGCATAATTGAAACATGCGTATTGTTATCATTTTTTAAAGTTCAGAAAAAATTAAAAAAAAATATGCTGTCAACATGCAACTCTTGCAACTGTTTTTATGAATAGAATGCAATCTTTATAACTGTATTGCCATGAGATAATAACAAAGTTTTTTATTAAGAAACGGAAGTAATAATAGATTAAGTATATTTCTTTTTTCACACATTTTCAAACTTTATTGTACAAAAAATATGATAATAATTGTGATCAAAAATATTGTTTCTGATAATACAGTAACATATAAGCATTAAATATTTATTGATTGAATTGGCATTTACTTGGTCACAACTATCACAAGGGATTCTTAAGGAACAAACTAATATACGTCGATCACCATTGCTTAGCTTTCTGCGGGGTGCTTTTTTGTTTCCGTAATAGACCATTTCCGTGCCATATGCAAACATTGATATTGCGGTCTTTTTATTTTCATTTACAATTTTTTAGTTTTATTGCGAGCTAGCGAGCTAGGTCGTTAAAACAGGAGAGAGGATGTATTGTGTACCTTTTCTACACAGCTATATATAGATAAGAAATATAGCAAATGTTCGTTTAAGTATACCGCTAACGATAGCGTGAGCCGAAATAGCTATCAACTATATTTTAAGAAATAGTTTTGTATAACTAAAATACATTGCTATTTTTTTCAGCGTGTTAAATATTTATCCCTTAATAACATACACACACACATATTGTAGAAATGCATTGTCAAAGTATGTCTTTCTTAAAGGGTAAAAATGTTTTATTTAGATTTTTAACAAGTAAAAAAATAGTAAATAAAATTTTCAAGTAAAATTGAAAAGTAACCCACTTTCAGAAAATCATATTGGCTTATTATTGTATCCAAACTATCTAATATTGTTTGAAGTTCATATTTACCCGATTATGCAACAAATTTTGCCTCAAAATGGAAAAAAATATATATTAGGCGTAGCTTTTGCTTTTAGAGTATTGGCATTCAATAAATATAATGCATTGAAATTGGTTCTTGTCATAATTCTCGAATAATTTCCGTTGAAAAAAAATAAGTCAACCAATAGCGGTATTTAAAGAAAGTTACCAATTTTTACCTGTGTTCATTCACTATAAGGAACACATTTTCCATTTTTTAGTAACAATTTTTATGGGTGAGAATATTAAAAAGTCTAACATCTGGGTGTGGATTTATATCTATAGTGAAAGAATTTTTTAAATATTCACCCTAGAAATATTATAAGAGAAGAATGTGTGAAAAAACATAATTTTAAATTTATTGTATATATTTAATATTTAGGATGTTCAGTGGATCACTTTGATTAAAAATACCTCTATCAACTTTGTATAAATATTTTCAATGTGTTTTTTACCAAAATAAAAATGTATAAGCTTAGATATGTAACGTACTATATTGTGGACTTTTTAATTGTTTCATAATACTTAGATATTCATTCATTTGAATGTCAATATTCTACTGTTTATTGATTAAACAAATGTAAACGATTTCACTATCCGTCTCACATACTTACGATTGAATCAATTTAATCAACTCCAGACATTTTACGTATCTTGCAGGACTAATTGATAAGATCACTTCAATTCTCAAAGAATTTGAATCTTAGCTCATTACCGTAATACAATCCACTCTAAATTGAAACCGATTTCCGTCAGACGACGTTCAATCTCATGCTAAAATTTCATTCACGAATAATTTCTTCATCCGGAAGAATAAAGCAATGTTATAAGTAGTGACGTAGGTGCAGGGATGCTTCAGTAATGCGGATATTTTATCAAAAGAATTTCATTGAAGTTAGAAATCGGTTCATAGATCCACAGACACATATTCATTGCATATTTTCATCCTAAGTGTAGATAAATGACAATATGACTTTAAAATTGTTATCTTTAAATGAGTAGTAAAAATGAAAGCTTATTTATTAGATAATATTTATTCATTTATTATATCGACTGAAGGTTTAAGATGGAATTATAATATCAATGAAATGTGTAATCTTACAAAGATTCAACGAATCTGACATTTATTCCGTTGTGTTTCTATGCTTGAAATATTATTGCCATTCATTGTTTTTGCAACTTTTTCAAGGCAAGAAAAATGCTAAATTATAGTTAAACCAAAACTAAGGTAGTGAGTGACAAAACATGTGGAATCGTAAAAAGTTATAGCAATTCAAATTTGATATTGAATCTTGTTAGATTCCACATGCTTGAAGATGTAAAATCGTAATTATAGTAACAATAATTATTTTTTGAGATTACAAAGAGTCTACTGATGGAAATTCTATGATTATAATATTGACTATTTTGTGATGATAAAAAATGAATTCGTTACCGAATAGTTTTAATTAAGTAAAACTAAAACACTAAAAATATACCGTCAAAATTGTATAATTCTTTGTAAAATCTTTTGGTGTTACCCTAAGGAAGATTAGCCATGACGGATTTTCTTCGTTCTGGCCGTATACGTCCAATCGATAATATTAAGTTTGCTTCAATAATCACGGAGATTTTCTTTCGTAGATGAGAACAAATCTCTGGTGATTGGTACCGTTTCCACGTTCAAGGAATATTATATTTGCATTGAAAAGATATAAGTAAATTTAGTAACCTTACTTACACAAGTTTCATTGTTCATGTCTCTTTTATTTTGTCTATAATCTTACAATTGGTGCCTGAAATTTCGTTTTATCCAATTTCAATTTCTGAATCATATTAACTTTAACGTACATCAATTTATATGGCTAAACATCAAAATGATCAAAACAATCTCTTTGATACAATCGTTATAATAATATAAATAGTCAGTATTCAATTAGTCGATCCCAGTGGAATTACACACAATATATTGCAGCAAATGCAAAGTGGTGTTAATTTATCTAATGTTTAATTAATCGTTAATCTCATACATTTCAATCAAATAATTCAGTAGCTTTATCATCTATATTTGCATCAGATAAAGGGAACATTACATCATTTGTTAGCTACAAAATGAAACGAAATGCCATGCACAATAATCATTCGTGAAAGTAATAATTTTGTACACCGGTACCTGAGTATTTCATACAATAGCTAGCTCTGGTAATTGCAGAGGTTGCGCATACATGTATGACGATTATTATACGAGCCGTTCCAACCATTCAGTCTATTGTGCTTAGCCTGGCGGTAGGTTCAGAGTGCAAATTATATGTGATAAGAGTTAATGAACATGGACCATTTTACGTGCAGTTTATTTTTCACGTATACGCTCTTCAAAACCCGACGGACCGACAGCGGAACAGCCCGGCGTGCGGTTTTTATTTTTCCGCCTCATTTCGCCATTGACGTTTCATAAAATAAATAAAATTCTGTAATTATTTAAAGATGTTTATTCACCTTAATATCATTCAGTTTTCTTATTTCAAAAATATATGTTAATTAAATACACATGCAGCAGGGCTAAAAAAAAATTTTTTTCCAAAAAAATATATTTATTTATTTATATTTACACCAACCGATAAAATGTTTTCGAAATGGATATCAATCTCTAAATCGAAAAATAATAACTCAGTAGAATAACTAGGTTATTCGAATTCAAATAAAAAAAAACAACCACCAATATTTTCATGTTGGAGAACAGAAACACCGTCGATATATTTAAAATATACTAGCGTGTACTCTGCATGCGTTGCAATGCCACTCAAAAAAAAGAAACCGCGACTTTATGGAATCGCCTCGTCGGGAGCCTCTCGTCTTCCGATTGGATAAGTCAGGCTTGAGGCGAGGCTGGAGCCAATTAGAAACGATAAGCTTATATAGTTATGTTTTTCTTACCGAAATTTGACAGTGGCGGCCGTATGTGTTTTTATTTATTGGAGTGCTTTTGGATACACAATGTTTTTTGTTTTTTCTATCTGGTGCGTACACAAATAAATCAGGTTTTCCAAAACGTGAGCAGGCCATATACAGTTGTCCATGTGAGAAGCATGGATATTCTAATTTTAGTCCACATACTTGTAACGACTATTCTTGTGCCTTATTGATGGTCATTGCAAAGGCGACTCGCACTGAAAACTACAGACGTTTAAATTCAAATGGCATATCTGTCAGAATAAATGGGATGCGTGGCAACATTACATCTTCTCCTTTGAATTTTCCATTAAAAATTGTAGCTTCAATAATTCATAATTTTTCTTACTGAAAGCCTGGTACCGTTACAAAATCGTGAGGAATTTATGTTTCGGAGAAGAATGATAGGGACGCCAATTTTCAATGCTAAAACATGCAGCGGCATGCCTGACAAATCAAGTGAATTCAAGAATTCTGTTGGATAATTTACGGCTTCGTCTTAGTCCGTTATAGTATCGATGGACTTATACGTTATCGCTTCTCCTGGTAATTCATTCAGTATGCTGAAATTGATTGCATTGATATATTGATGCTAATATAGCATGTGCACTGAGCCATTGATGACTTTTATGATTTTGTGCAATATTTGGAAAAACTTTGTGAATTAATTCGTCTATGGTTGCGGTTATTTTATAGAAATTCGCTGGCAATGTGATACATTGTGTGGATTCCTCTATTGTTATTTTCTCATTTCCTATATCCAACAATTGTTTTACGAAACGTTCAATGGATGCATCATGTTGTATTTGTACACGCATATTGATCTTCAAAGTGAATCTGTGTAGGTATCGCCATAAAACGGATGATTTGAGACATGCATTAAGTTCATCGGTCATTCTTGAACGTGATATAACAGGTAGAGTTTGTCGAAAATCACCAGACAATAAAATGAGTCTGACACCGAAAAGTTGCTCATTTCCTCTCAAATCTTTTAGTGTGCAATAAAGTGCTTCCGATGATTTTTTGTGTGCCATAGTACATTCATCGCATACAATGATTTTACATGATGTAAGTAGTTTGCCCTTTTTAGAATTTTTGTTGATATTGCATGTTGGTTTCTCAATTATTACATATTCAATGGCAGTTTCAGTACTGAATGCGCTGTTCGGCCCTTTCCAAATGAGTTGCTGCAATTCCAGATGATGCGATTGCTAGTGCAATTGAGTGAAATGAGGAAGTTTTTACCTGTGCCTGCGGGTGCATCTATGAAATAAAATCTACCACTTTGACTTGTAATTGCATCCATAATTGTGTCATACACTATACGTTGATCTGAAACCAATTTCGGAAGATTCATTTGAACAAGTTTACCCAATTCATTCACATCAAAGTGTGTTTCTCGTTGGAAATCACGATCACGTCAGTCGTTTGCAGATGGATTCAGCGCAGCCATTACCAATGGTACCAATGATTTGTTAGCGATTACTAAGTATATGTCCTCAATGAATAGCAATGCCTCATTATACACGTTTGGTGTGAATTGAACGTGTGGATTTTGAATTGTTTCACGCCAACTATATAAAATATCTTCACTCAAGTAGTCTTTGTATTTTTTCCAAAGATCTTTTGGATTGGATGGAAAGCAAATTGTTAATATTACTGCAAATAACGCATGTATTTGTTGTGGGTCAGCAGTATTCGATGAATCAGCGAGTGAAGTGTCCCAATGTGCATCGTTTTCTAGAAGATTTAATTCGAGGCAAGCTTCACGACAAATGAAACATATTCGACCGTTTACTGTTCTCAATTCTTGGAGGGATGTCGGTCCACGTATGTTGATTAACAGTAATCGCAAGTAAACGCATTCTGCATTATTTGGTTGAACAGTATACAGACGGCCTAATGCGTCGGTTAAATATACATTGCAATGTCCTTCAACTCCTTTACCTTGTTTGGGACGTTGAATTTTTTCCTGATGCATTCCATCTGTAGAATGTTGGCACTTCAGAGTAAGGTAGCGTCTTTGCAAACATATCATCCCTACACAATAAGAAAAATGCAGTTAACGTTGTTGGCTGTGGTTACAATGCTCTTACACGTGCATTTTCTGTTGTGAAGTACACTCGCTGTTCATTTTCAAGGTGAACTGCCAAATGAGTAACTGGTGGATGCCGTTCATGAATTGAAAATGATAAAATGCGCCATATTGCTTCATTGCTACTAATGTAGCGTCCCAGTTGATATTGGTTGATTTCATCGATAGATGCAGTTGAATTTCCCACTCCGAAAACTGCCATA
Source organism: Himalopsyche japonica (assembly GCA_028555115.1). Lineage (NCBI taxonomy): Eukaryota > Metazoa > Arthropoda > Insecta > Trichoptera > Rhyacophilidae > Himalopsyche > Himalopsyche japonica. The sequence continues at coordinate 2,045,325 of JAHFWJ010000526.1, read as the reverse complement.
TCGCTTCCTTTGTTGACATATTTACAAATGTATTTGATGGATTTCACTGAATTACAATACTCGACGTTGATGTGTGCTTTGTACGTTTTCGAGAGAAGCTGTGAATACGGTACAATCCAACGATTATCAACTTCAACCTCATTGTTTCACCCTTTTCTTTCGTGCTTGAGTTGTACTCTGACCAGTTCTTTTTCGTTTGGGTGACATAATTGATTTCACAGTAAATGTTACGTTTTGAAATTCACTTTTGAAACATAAAATAAAGAAAATAATTGATATATTGAATAAATTCTTTCTTTATCACACACGATTTATACGTAATATTCATTTCAGTTTGTTCTGTCATGCGACATAAAACCAAAACAAAAAAGTCGGTAAAAAGTAGAACATTGAAATATTTTTTCGAAAATCGAACTTTGTTTCAAAATATTCAGTACCTTACGTAAGTACCTACAGGTGAGTGAATGTGACAGATTTGCGTCGTTCTTGTTTTCGGCGTTGCTATGGATACATTGTGTCATAAATGGCCATTATGTATCACAACAGTCTTGCATGAAAACATGTTTTTCGTAAATATTCAATTAATTTTTGTAATCAAATCAAATTCTGAGTATCTTATCTTTTGTCCGGTAGTCTAAGCAATAATTTGACAAAGTTTTATCGCAATTGGATTAATGGTGTAGGAGTTTATAAAGGACAGGCAGACAGACAGACATTCATTTTTATATATATAGATAGATAGCAAGTACCTGGCATGTGTTGTAATGTCAGTCAAAGAAAAAAGATGATTATGTTCGCTCTATTCATTAAAGTGGTTTTTAACAGACATTGTTTTTGTTCCATCTGATGCGCACATAAATAGATCAGAAAATTTTACGACGCGTGAGCAAGACACATACAGTTGTATAATGTAAGAAACATATCAACATATTTCAATATGTCAGTTGATTACACTCGCAATGATCTAAACAGGTCCTGATCTAATGGTTGAACTAGTTCAGAAACCTTCACGAGCGATTCGCAATCTGATGAAATTGATAAAATTCACGGTGAGTAAAATCGGCCCAGACATAATTATTGTACTGATTTAGAAACTTTTGCGAGCTTATGCACAACCACCTTCCAAAATTTCATTGCAATCGGATGAACGGTATAGGAAAGCATACGGGACGAGCAAACAAATAAAAATTTATTTTTTAAATACCAACTGTTCTTTATTAGATTCAAAGTTTTCGAATTGAGTGAGTACTGTATAACAAAATCATTTTATAAAAAGTTTATTTCAAAATCTAATTTAGTTTATAAACAATTGACAGTATGCAAAATGTCATTCTCAAATTGTGACAAGGTTGACAGTTTCGTAAAAGTTTTTGTAACGGTTAAATAAACTTTTAAAATGTGCTGTCGTGTAGTTATAATAATCCAGAAACCTTTGTAAAGGTGGAAAGAAGATATTTTAAATGTTACAAACATTTCCTATCTTTTTTTATAATATAACAAAGCATATATGATATATATACAAACAAACAAACGAACATTCATGTATATATATATATATATAAAGGAGAAAAAGACTTATTTTTATTTTAGAAAGTTTTGTATGATAACGTTCAGTTTCTTATGTGAAATATATGAATATATGTTTAATAAATAATTCACAAATAGAGGGACAAGATTAAACAAAATTGAATCTTAAAGGGCAGAAATGACTCTAACGGTTCTATTGTAACATTCATCAGCCAATACCAGCCATCCTAAGCAAACAGTCTTGGCTAATTATAAGGGTTTATCCGTTAATTATTCCTATCTTCGTCTTAAACTGGTTCTTCCAGAGAGGTAGAAGGGAGAACCTCTTCTTCTCAGGCAGCTTAATAAATAAATTACTGCCTGCTAGTTTGGTTTGCGTTCATGCCAATGATAATATTTTGAATAAACTTAGTCTTAACCTTTATACAAAAGAGGCTTATTATAATTTTAATTCTCGTAAATTTACTATTCACAAGGAGATTAAAATAAAATTTTCATAATCTATAGCAAAATAGTCTAAGCACTTTAAGCATTTGAATAACTTGAATTTTGTACGCATCCACAAACATTTCATTTACGACTTGAATTTTTCCTTAAATGTTTGAGTAAAGCGTCGGTGGGTGGAAACAAAACATTTTATTGAAATCGAAAGCTGTAAAAAAACAGTTTTAGTCGAGTATATTAACTATGAGCTTTTAGGAAATACTTCAGATTTAAAGCTCACAATAAATTCATTATGGATACAATAATTTAAATACACATAACTAAAATTTGGTAGATATCAAATAAAAATTAAGGAAGCACTCAACTATCCCAAAAGGCTATGAATAAAAGCTAGATAGCTGTGTATTAGATCTTTCAATTCAAATAATTACCAAATGCATAAACTTATTATGTAAATATCATTGACTTAGAAAATAATTAAAACTCTTATAGAAATGTTGACAGATAACAATAAAATGCACTGAAGGGTTTGAGTTTTCTGTTTTGAAAGTCTTTATAATATTAATTCATTTTTTATTCAAATACTGTGTACATTTATGATATTAAATTGTCAATAAATTATCTTGATACTATAGGTTGCATGTGAACTAGACAAATACCTTTAGTGGTTAATTGAATACGATATATATTTAAGCAGCAAAAATTTCAATATAACTACGTGCTGTGAACTATTATTTATCGACCACAGAACAGCTGCTTGTTGTGACAATATTTCGATTAGTTTTCTACGTGTGCTGTTCCAATTTATTTACACTTTGAAACCCATTATCTAAATTGCTTACACAATCCATCTCAGGTAAATATAAACACATTTTGGGAAAACGATATCCTGCACTAAGACCTTTTATTTTATTTTTTTACAAATAGGGGAAATATCAACAATTTATTTAAATTCATTCTAATAAATTAAAAATATACTGTATTGTCAGAATATTTTCCGAAAATAATTTAAAAAAAAAAGGTTTCTTTCTCAAACATAAACTACAGCTAGCTACACATATTATATGATGTTGAATAAAAATCAAATTTAACCAAAATATTTGAATGTAGTTAAAGTACTGATTTTATTAACAAGACAATATGTCTCTATATAGATAAGATATAATTGTGTGTAATCATTCAATTGAAAAATGATAAATACAGTAGAAAAAAAAACGAGTCAAATACTATAAGTTTTTTCAAATTTTTGTGAAGCTCGCGGGTAAATTGTACTCCAATCTAAATGAAATGCTTTCCAGCATGTAATATGTGTGACTATATTTTATGTTCACGAAAAAAAATGCCACTTAACCAATCATTTTTTCAATTGAATGACTACACACAATAACGTGTTATCTATTGAAAAACATATTTTCTCGGAAATAAAATCAATAATATTACCACATTTAAACATATCGAATAAAGATGACTTTTTTCAACTTTTACCAGTTATTTTACTAACCGTAATTATTAAAAAAAACACTATCTACAGAAAGCCAGTAGCGTTTTTCTCACTTATTTATTATTATAAAAAAATTAATGAAATTACTTGGCAGACTCTTACTTAATATATTCTAACATTATAGTGAATTCTGAAGCTTGGCATAAGTATTATTGGCTTGAGTCTCTTGGTATTACTTTTTGTCCTTTTTAAGCGATTTTTCCATCTCGGACGGCCCTTTGCTAGCGTTTTCCAATAATTGTTCTGGTCGAGCACTCTCAAATCCCTTGTGACGCAACCGACTACTTCTTTCACCACCAAGGAATTTGTAGCTACATAACTAGGTTTCTGATACTCTTTCAATATTTTATTTCAACTAATCGTCATATTTAGTGAGAGATTACCAATTCTTTAAAAGTTATCCTTTATCCTATATATGTATATATATATTGGAATTTTAACAACATATTATAATTTAACTATAATAGTCGTATTTTTATCGTGGTAGTGTATAAATTTAGTTGCTGCAAATAGTTATAAAAATGTATTTTTCCTATTCAAAAAATACCACAAAACAGCTAAATAGAAACAGGTATTCAAATTTCTTTTCTTCAATGTTTTTTCTTATTATATTCGATAAGGTTAATGATGTATACGCAGTCTTTGCTTTCATTTTTTTTCCAGTGACGTTCCACACGTGACATTATTGAAAATCCATTTATCCATAAAAAGCGCTCGCTCTATTGTTGAACAAATTTATTATAATTTTGTGAAATTGCAAGAAAAAAATATCGCGTATAAGACATGTCCATGTCTATGTGTAAGTTTTGCATGAAAGAAGCGTTTTCAGAGCATGATGAAAACTGAGAAAAGCGTTATGAAATTTTCAATATCCTTTGAACACTTTAAAAAGACTGCAAAGCATATTTTGCGCTTTAGCTTATAGCGCATATACCTTGGGCCAGTGTAATTATTAAATATACTTTAATATTAACTATCATAATAAAAGTATGACATAATGTGTCGATAGTATAATTTTTTTAGATATTTTGATGATGCAATATATATGAATTATTTTCTACTTCAAAACAAAACAATACAAAAAGTGACGATGATGAAATACGTTTTACATTCATATCCGTATATATGTTATTTATTTTATGAGTAACAGATCAAATAAACTGCCGATTCAGTAACGATTAAACGTCGTCTTAGTTTATAATATATATTTATTCATATTATACAAGCGTATCCAGTAACGAAACACAATGGACTATCCTGTGCCTTATGCACGTGAATACTATCTTTTAATTCACGCTTCACATCAGCAACCATCCTGGCTTGGTAAATTAAGCGTTCCTTATCACTTGGTGCAACCAGTTATTTTTTGATTATCAAATTGAATGAAAAATTGGTTTCAAAAGAGACATAACTGCTATGTGCAGCTATACCAAAGTGATTTTTTCGCATATGCTTCTGGAAAATAAACATAACCATAATAAATTCTCGGATCATCAGTTTTATCGGTAAGCCCGGCCACAAAATCATAAATTATTACCATCTGGGAGCACCGCGCCTTTCCTTTCTCTTTTTACTCGCGACCAAATAATTCGGTGACAGAATAAAGGGCAAAGGTTTAAATTATCCTCAAATCCGATACTGACGGTACACGAAACAAATATCGCATCGGCCCTTTGGGGATCCGCAAGACTCGTCCATTTCCAGTTCGGAACCTTTTTGTGCGAAAAGGAATAAACTTTTTTCCACGAAAGAAGTATAAATTGCGTCTTTTCCAATTATTTTCTTTCGATAGGCAATCGAAAAAGTTTTTTTTGTGTTTATTTACAAACGCTCTATTATAAAGCTCTCATAATATTTTCGTTGCGTACTTGCTTACATATTTTTTTAAATATATTTTTATAAAATATAAAATTGGTTTTCATTGGCTAAACATAATAAGTTTATCATTTATAAGTTGTCAAATATCACATTATTTGCAAAGTAAAAACCAATTGATTCACTTTTAGACTGTATGCAGTTATTCTAATTATGTAATGCAGTTAATTCTAATTGATGTCATTGGACACTATTTTATGTTATTTGTATATAAATACATAAAATACAAATAACATAAAATGGTGTCCAATGACATCATTGTCTCAAAGTTTATCTGGAGAGTGTTTAATATATTTTATTAAAAATAAATCTTCGTAGACGTATGTAGGAGATTTTCGTTAAAACCATTGTTATGAAGATAAAACATCAACATTTCCTAAATTTAGTAATATTAAAATTAATTAATAAATAATTATACTTGGAAAAGTTTTTTTTTATACATAATAACTATTTCTACAATAAGCCGTAGTTTTGCACCTTTTTAATTTATCGATTACGCAGTTATTTTTTAATCAAATTAATATGAAGTAAATCAATGGGTGATTTTTGGTTTTTAAAGAAATCATAAATGTATTGTTAAAAAAATACAACACATATTTAATGACAAGTAGATTGTAGAAGTAATTCGCATTAAATGCCCCAGTGTTGCCTGAATGCAAAGTTTCCTCGTAAAAACCTAAACTTTCTAGTTTAGTGCTACGCCATAACTCTGTTTTCACACTCACTTCTTCATTCTCATTTTTATACAATTGTTCCATTTGTTATAGCCAGCTTATGGAGTCTCAAAACTGGCACATAGGCGGAAATATCGTTACTTGGATTACACTGCACAATAAGAATGAATGCCAACCATATTTTTGATGGTAACCACCAACGTTTTGTGCCTTATTTTCAACGGAATATTGCCATGTGTGTTGGTGACTTTTGCAGAGAAATTATTTCCCTTTAAAAATAAATACACTCGCTTCTACAGTTTTTTATCATTTCCGTTTTATTAAACTCATTATTCATAATTTTAATTCAGGAAAAAAGTTATTCATAGCACCATAAGCATTAAATGTATATCATTAATTTTAAAATACATTGCAGAAGATATTTAAATGTGAAACTTTATTTTAGGTGAATTTCATGAACGTCTATACAACACTAACACTCGTACCCATTGTTTAAAAAAGTGTTTATATGTGAGCTTCCAGGTGTCATCTTTAAATTTGTTTACGTCATCTAATGCTTATTGAATTACAGTTTAATATTTTAACAAAAGTATTTTAGTGGTAATAATAAATTTGGTTTTTCAAGTTCTGGTTTGAATTTCATGAAAAAAAAACGTTACTGAAAACACTGTGTCAAAAGGTCAAAGATGTCAATTTTTAAAATTCAATCACTTAGCATCATGCATAGCTCCATACTTAAGATACAATCTTTGTGGCAACTGATCAAAAGTTCTTTCTTAAGACCATATAAATACATCGACGTTCGTATAAAAATAAGATTTTTCAGCTTGTTCATGATAAACCTACTGAAAAATTCATTAATAATGATGACGGCCATTTTTATTCAAATTGATACATCAGTAACCAAAGCAGTTGGTTGTAAGTAATAGAAAATCCTTCAACTATTCATAAGCCATCCTTTTATGCACTAAAATGAGCGATAATTTGAACGTAACTATTGATGGAGAACTCTTCGCAACGTGATTAACAACATTTTGACACCAAAATTAATTCTTTGGGGCTAATATGAAAATGAAATTACTGACTTCAAGAAAATACTTCCAGAAACGATGATACCAATTACTTCCACAATGGCTACAATTAATAGCTATATCTACTAGATCTACTTTTTACTAAGATATTTAAATATCTAAGGTACCAAACCATAAAATGGTATAAATCAGCTCACATTATGTGGCTATTAAGGACCGACAATCATTTTATATTATCATTTAGTAGAACATTTATCATCATTATAAATTTTTTTTTCATTATATATAAAGTTATAAAACAATAAAATTTTTAATCTTCCCGGTGAACACCGTGTAGCATTAATTACAATATATCAAATTTGACGTCACCTTTTGAAGTATAGAGTAAGTAAATTAAAAACATATATTTCGTAAAACGGAAATACTCTTAAAACATAGTTATAAAAAAATTCATTATATTCCATGAATTTTTTCATTTTGTTATATTTTACTTACATTCATTTATTTTAGTCTTTATGTTATATTTAAGTATAATGAATAACTTGACACTTCATAGAATGATAATCTATAAAATAAATATTGAGTTTTTTCATGTCAGAATTTTAATATTTAATTTTACAGCCAAAGCCAATATTTTTTTATCTGTAGGAAATAAAAATCAATTTGGGAACGCATTATGATTTTTATTATTTCAATGGTGTCATTATTAAAATATTTTTTAAAATAGCTCAACTAAAAAAGAGTTTTCTAACTAATCGCCTTCAAGTCTACAATTTTTCTAACTAAGCGTTGAAATACAATATGTATTTTACTTTAAATAAAAAAATAATCATTATATTTTACTATCGTAATTTAATTTACTTGTACTACCTAACTAGAAAACAAGCCCTTTTATCAACACTTTTTATTATTTTTCTTCAAAAAAAACTAAAAACGTATTACGATAGTTAAAAAACATTTTCTTTTGTCTGAATGAATCCAATCCACTATATTCAACGCTAAAAAAACACCGTGAGAAAGTTTCGTATTGATAAAGCCATTTTGAGAACTGACGTCAGCCTTAAACCAAATAGACAGGCTGAAGTCTATCGATTATAACTTTTTAGATATGTCCCGATTGAATGTATGTTTAAGATTTACGTCAATCGCAGCTCAAGTTATCTTTGACATATCCTTACTTTCGAATTTACGTTTTTTGCGTGTATTCAAAAATCCATTATTGCTCAACGATTTCATCTTTAAACTAAAAACTTTGTTCTTTGATAAATAAAATTGAAATGGAGCGAGAAAATCCCTTTTATATACGTGAAGTTTAACACATTTCCTGACCAAAAATTGATTTGAAAAAAACTTTAATCATAGTTATTTGTTTAATCAATTTGATTCTTCATTAAAAAAAATATTTAAAATCATATTTGAGATATTTGATGTCCACAGAATACGAAGAAAACACAAAAATGTTGAAGACATTTTACAATCTAATCATTTTCTTAGGCAATTATACGCCTTACTAGAAACACAGATTGTACAACTCAATAACAAACAAACATGACAAATTAAAAGAAACGACGTATATAAAGCATATCATTTTAGCTATTCTGTATAGATCAATATGCAATTTTTTATATGAGATATGACACATATTTTAAATTGTCATCACAAATTATTTATAAAATTATATAAATTTTTCGATTTTGAAGATGCACATTACGCATAAATCTTAATCCATCGAGTTTATGATAGAGTGCGACCCGAGACAATTGTTTCAGTATTTAACATGGCAAAAGATAATTACATTTTTAATAACTTATAAAATTAGTTTATTCTATGCTATTTATTGACAACCGATTAGATAATCATTTTAGTTTTGGCTTTCGTCAATTTTATGTGATGAAAAAAAAACATATTTTTAACATTACACTGCTTTCTCAAATGATATAACTAGACATAAAAATAGTTTATTAAATTCTGAATTATAAAAAACCAATAAAAAAAATAATCTTTATTATATCGCGTTTTCAATTTATCAGCCAAAATATTATCGATCGTCTTTGTTATATTTTTTTTCCAATAAAAAACTTTTTTACGTTATCGAAACCTTGATTTGAATTCGAAAATCTTTCTAACAAAAGAGTGATTTACGGAAAGTTTTATTTGGTTCCACAAATACACACTTTTTTGGCGTCAAAGTATCATGTTCTATTTTTAATATCATATAATCTATCGCTTAACTTCTATGTAGAAGTGTCGGGAGCAAGCGAGAAATTTATTGGGTGTCACATAAATTTTCTACATTGATAGTGGAACCACTAGATAATACACTTGGTATTTTAAAACTATTGAGAGGTTTACTTGACCCTTCTCAACTCAATGAATAATATTAAATTTATTATACGGCGTTTTTAAATTAAATCTGCTTTGCAAATCGATAAAAAATCGGCCATTTTTTGTTGAATTGGGGATCACCTAATGCTAAGACGTGACAATCATATATATATTTAAATGTTCACCTTATTGAAAACAAATACGTTTTTGTTGACATTGGTTTCGTTCTTCTGAAATTCTTACAAACTGTCAGTATACATATACAAGTGGGGTAGTTTTCTTCAGTCATCAGTCTTTCTTAAAATTATACTTTTCAACTGCTTGCATTTCTGATTCTAAGCATAATAGGAATTTTATAACATGTTCACATAATAATTTAAATACTTAGAGAAAAAATAAAATGCATGATTCCGTAAATTCGTGTTGCTTTTCAATAAATCGTATTTATTACAACGTTATTTTTATGTTCAAAAAAGCATTTATGAATGAAATTAAACTTTAAATAACACTGAAAAAGTATTTTTTATTGAAGATAATACTCTTAACCACATTGGTGCTTCATTGATGTCCAACTATTGAAAACTAAGGCAGATTTTCTAATAAATGGTTGGCAAAGTAAACAAGAATGTGGCTTGAGAGTGTTATATTTATTCAACACAATGAATATCTCAATTTAAGACAGCAAAACTAAAGAAGTCTTAAGTATTTTGTTTGAAATTTAGCAATTATCATTGATAAAAGATTATATTATTTGATTATTAAATGAAGACTTTCCATTCAAACAGAGCAACCGTCCTAAAATTTTAATTAGTTCCGAAGCTTACGTATATTTGTAGCCGCATTCATAAAATGAACCATTCGTATCGTGCAAAGCCTTCCAAAACGTCAAGAAGAAACTTTCATTCCTATAGCATCGAAAGCTCGTTCACGGGGCAAGTGGGAAAAGTTCTCTTTCATTTATTTAATTCGCTCGTGGTGAAGGGTGAGGGTGGTATTCATGCTAGAATGACCGACGACTGTAGCAAGATATTATGCCGGATCTTCACTTACACAACTTTCAAAGCCTTTGAAATCCAAAATGATTTTGAATTTTCTCGGAAAATTTTTAACACAATATTGAAATATTCATTCAAATAAATCTGCGTCTGCCTGAAAGTTCGCAATTAAATATATCGTTATATTGATTAGCAGCTTTTTGTATTACATCGCACATCTGGCTTATTAAAAGAAAATTTGCCAGTTGATGACAAAATATTTTTTTTATTGATTGAATTAGCATTTAGTTTGTAGATATCCATTATGATGGATATCTACATATACATGAAATTTTGTAAAGAAACAGGGTAGATTTAAATAGTTGACTAGTTTTTAATAAATTGTCTTAAAATATTAATCGTTATATGCATTTATATTCTGGAAAAGCGATATCAATTAAATTTTAACACGGTGAAAAATAGCATTGTAAATACAATGTAGAACTAAAATTAGTTCTAAATATTTTTTTATAAGTTGATAGCTTATCATCAGAACTAAGCTATTTTTTCACAGTGGTATGCCACTGTGAAAAAATAGCAATGAATTTTAGTTCTACAATTTTTTAGAACTAGTTCTGATGATAAGCTATCAACTTATAAAAAAATATTTAGAACTAATTTTAGTTCTACATTGTATTTACAATGCTATTTTTCACCGTGTTAAAATTTAATTGATATCGCTTTTCCAGAATATAAATGCATATAACGATTAATATTTTAAGACAATTTATTAAAAACTAGTCAACTATTTAAATCTACCCTGTTTCTTTACAAAATTTCATGGCATATTAATGAATTATAACACCTTAATAACTTTAGCTCTAAGCCAAAGCGATTATATTTATACGTATTTCGCTCATAAACTATTTCCTAAATATCAACTGGAGAGCATCCGTATAATATATTGCAGTAAGGTTAAAGCCACTTTGTGATAAAGCAAATGGAAGTTTGTACAATTTGAACTGTTTAAATTTGAATTTTAACCCATATATATGTTTTTTATCATTTTATTATTTTGTTTCTTTGTTACTATAATTATATTGTATTGAAACCAAATTAACAGCGGTCATTATTTCATTATTTTTTTTGTAACTTATACACCATATTGGAGCAAAAAGTGAGCACTTCGATTTGATGACACTTTACGGCAACACAATTGTATCTTAAGTTTCTTTTAAAAAAATATTTTATTATGGATTGCTTCAATATTCTTACTGTATTATAGCTTGAGAACTTTTGAAATGCTTTTGATTTATGTTTGAGCTTTATGACGTCAGATGTCCTTTCAATTCCCGGCACATTTCTCCACTCGCTCACTAAGTAACTTGAAACACCCTTCTTGATTTCAATACGTAAGAAAATGTTGCTTATTTTTATTTCACGGAAGCAAATTTTTTAAAAGGATGACGCCGCATATGAAAACTTCTCGTAAAATATTTTTACAGCCAAAATATCCTTACGACAATGTATAAAAACGAAACCTGTTTATGGAAACTAAAATTTTATACTGCCGGAAAATATGACATTTATTCAAAGATATGCATTAATATATTTATGTTCATATCCATTTTACTTCGTTATATTATATATTCAAAATTGTAAAAATATTTTCTTCTTGATTAAAAAATATGTGTAGTAAACTCATATATATGAGTTTACTACATATATTGCAATACATAAATAAACACAATCCATACATATTGTTTGATTATTATCAAATGACTAAGTTGTGATCTTTTTTCAAGGAAAATAATATTTGATAATTTGATTTTAATAATTTAATTTAAAAACACGGTAAAAACATAGCAAAAGATATTAGTCTTACAAAATTTATTAGACATATAGCTAATACCAAGCAAATACCAATTCAATCAATAATATTTTATAACTTCATACTTTTAATTCACACTATTTATATTGTTGCAAATGACCCGAGCTTTGTTACAAAAAATATCTCATCACCTACAATGCAACCTTTAAAAGTTACTTTTTATTCGCGTTCACAAACACATACAATCTCTTTCTGCGCATGCATAAATGGATATTGTATGCGATACAGACACATATATTTGACAAAATTTTATTGTAAGTATATGGAAAAACTTGGAAAGGAGTGGAGAATTTTTTATTCACTTACATCAGAGAAACTGAGAGAAAAAGAGATATCAAAACAGAAGCCATATTGTTTATCTTATTAAGCCATCTCTTTAAAATGTTCAATGAGTGAGATACACATGATATTTGCTAGGATGCTTACTTCTTTATTTTTGTATCATAAATTCAATTGTAAAAGTATTCTATCTTTTTGCGTGTAATCCAATTTTGGTATCAAAAAGTTATCATTCATTTTAATACAACGTTCTCTATTAACGGGTAACATAACGTTGATCACTAAAAAGATAAGGGTCAATGATTCTTAAATTATCGCTTTTTTATCTTCTATATATATTTTTATCTAGCTGTGGAAAAAAATAGCTTGATTATGACAGCGTAATACATATGATTATCGAAATCAGTTCTGACATTAAAAATATTCAATTGTAGAAATTGTACTACACGTTGTGTTTTATTATTTATAATATACAAAAATATAATATTCATGTAATAAAACAGTGTAATCCTAATACAATAATCGTAGCTTTCTAGCCACCCTGTACACATAAGATGTCTAGCATGAAAGCTCTTACCGCAGACTAACGACTTAACATATTCGTACATATTGGAACAAGTCTGTAATTAAATTTACCGACATTAAAATTCCTTCCCGGCACGTCGTCAAGTTGGTATCGTCTTATTCTTCCTCTTTACCACTATGACACAAGAGCGCATCAAGTTATATAGTAACGGGGTGATTTCGACTGATATAACGATTCTAATAAAGAGAAAATATTAATTCTACTTCAGCTATTTGAAACAGTAAGTTAATATCGTCGTACGTAACTTAAATTCGAATCTGTTTTTGATTTTACGATTAATGGAGATAAATACTTCATTTGCCTATTATTTCCGCATATATGACTCCAGTTATACTTCAATTGACAGAATATTATTTTTCATCTCTGTAAATTCAATACAGCGCAAAAATTATTGCAATTCACTTCAATCATCTTAATTTATGGTCTATCTGTGACAGAACCTTACACTATCCGGCATTGATCATATAACGAAACGAATGTCAATAATAGTTTTTATCCTTTCATTTTTACGTATCTAATAAAAAAAAATACATTAGCGATTGTGTCTTTTGAAACAGTAATTATTGGTCGCAATACTACATTTGGAATAATACTTAATCTTACTTGCATGGTGATTAATTTAATAATGGTTCAACGTCAACAAATGTCTTTTTTTAGAAATTAAAGAAAATAATTTTAACAACTTTATTCCGCGTACATGTGATTATAGCTTTGCTTAATAAAAAATAACATATTTTTTATCATTTTCACTTTAATGTGGGCTAGAGAGAAATCTTAAGCTTGACTCATTTCTCAAGTATTTGACAGAAGAAGTGTCTCGTCCACATTATGCAACTGATCACTGTTCTTTCGATAGTAAATATTGTTATAGTTCTGACGATGGCGTTAGCCGAAATAGCTATCAACTATATTTCTTAAAAATAATTTTGTAGAACTAAAATACATTGCTATTTTTTCACCGTGTTATAATGGAGTTCTACCAAGTGAATGCCAATTCAATCAATAATATTGTTTTTGTTTTCGTTGTGTTGTAAAAATGGCCGCTTCTAAAATCCGTAGAAAAACAATTTTAAACAATTAAAATAGATTTTTAAATATGGCCTCATCAGTGTTATTGATCGATTTTTATTCATTTACATAAAATCATTTGAAACTCTTTCGTATATATAGAGTGCTATGACAATTATATTCCCTGTTTGTATATATTTTTAATACAATGTTAAGTATACTAAATCTCCATAGATAATACAATATATTTACTATGTTATATAATATATTACAATCATGGGAAATACCGATAATTGTATACCTTCCATCTCAAATCTATAAATTCTTATCACAGGTTCTAAATTCATATAAGCAAGCCCCCATCGTTAAGTATGCCTTTGTCTTATTAGGCATACCTCCATTTAACTTCCGTACCTCATTTCTCCCACCTCTAGCAAAACCTCATTCCCATTACCTCAATTGAGTAAATGACTACATTTTTCATTACAAAAGTATAGTGAGTGTCTTCATATTCCTTATTATATTAAGGCAAAGAGAGTAAATAGCGCAACATGTAATACGTGTTTATAATATGTATTTATCAAATTTAAATATAAACAATAAATGGAAGCCTTATTTCTTATAGTGTATCGAACAGAAGTGAGTTAAAATGTTAAGAATGAATAGTATTGTTAAAATAAAATAATTGTTTTTCGTTATAATAAACTAAAATCCTTCACTTTACAAGCTCGCAGCTACCAATTTTCATTTTTTGATATCATCAAAAAAGTTTGCTTAGCTCGGATTTTTTAAAATTGCATGATACATTTTCTACATCAAATGTTAATACTATATGACTTCAATTCGCTCACAGATACTTTTATCGGTGTAATGGTTTAAATTGTCACTTCTCGGTGGGAAGACATTTTATTATATTTAAAAATAATAAAACATATTTTAAAGTACTATTTCTACAATTTATTTTATAATCATTTTTCATATCTCAAATTAATAATTCCTGTCCACACGCTTACTTATTTCGATTAAGAAATATTAATAAATTAACGAATATTATTAGTTTCACTCACATACTCTATTATATTGTAGTTATATTAATTAAAAGAAACCTTTAACATTATACAATACGTTTCTGATGAAATTATGATTGATAAACAGTTCGCTAGTCCTTAATATACCAGTTAACACATTTATAAACATAATTCACCTAAACATATTCCTGTTATTAATCTACGACCACAGTAAAAAAAGAAACTATCTTAGCAGGAAGTGTGCCGTTAAAAGCAGAATGTTATATTAGGTAACGTTATTATTTCGAGGTATCATGTTTAATCCATTAAAATATACAAAACATTGTTCTCATTAGCATTGTTCAAGAGAAATTCTAATGAAGTTTGCGATTCTCGTAAGAGATACTTACATGCACTGTAACGGCAATACTCGGATTGTATAATAAAACAAATATGATTACATGAAAATTTCGAAAGATCTTTGAATGCACATACGAATCTACAATTTTTCCACATAATTTATCATTGTATTAATTTACATAAAACAATTCAACAAAATGTACAGTTTTTTTCAGCAAAGTAGTGTTGGATCAAAATCATAAAATAAACAACAAAAGTAGTTCTATTTGGGAAACCTTATATTTTTGTGGAGTCACTATAACAGTTTTATTTGTACATTTATACATATATAGCTCATACGTATACGGAAATAAGATATGACATTTCTATAGACTTAACAGAGCGTAAATTCTTTAAAACGCCTTATTTATTTATTTTTTTGTAAGAAAAACAAGACCCCAACTTCATAAGTCTGTTTATCAACGACACTGACTACTGCGTTAATTCTTGAAATCCAGAAAATATTTCAGTGAAAAAAGGCTCAATAATAACCCCACAATACTTGACTTTGCTTTGACAATAACTCTTTTTGTAATGCGACAATTTATCGTTATCCAGAGAATATAACATGTGCTTTATACGACATTTTCTATGTATCTATGTGTATAAACAACCGTATTTTATTATTATTCATCTTTAAAACAAAATACATGTGCACTTGTCAATCAAATTAATCAATAATGAAATACTTAATCCATTTATTAATCTCATCTTTAACGTTTACTTTAGATGAGCGACTGAAAAACGATGAGATCTTGTAAAAGCACTTCAATTAATATGCCTAATTATGAAGTCAAATTATTTTCCGTATCGATTGTTGTAGTAATTAAAATGAAGCTTATATCTCAATGTATAAACGAGATGATTTGAAGATATTTTACTTAGACATTGACTATATGTAGAATTATGATTTAATTATGAGTTCTCTTTCCAAATCATGAATAATACATTACGTTATAAAATCATTCTACTAATTAGAATGCAAAATATTCTTTTGTGTGATGGTGAAATATTCGAAATTAGCGAAAAGATACTTGACTTGAATTCCGGCATGCCTCGACGAAAATAGGTTGCATGACTGCACTTGTGTGCATATTTGAGAGCAATACAAAGCCTGGCTAGCAATTAAAAATTCCACATTTGCACGGAGCGCGTTAAATTAGGTACACAATCATTATCCCAAGTCATGCTTTATAATCTCTCATCTATTCAAACCTGAAAAACTTCTTTATTTTCACTATTTTTGTCTTAGATGTCTTATTTTTTCAAGTATATGTACCATTTAGTTTGGATTAGATGTCTCGATTGCTAAATGTTCGTAATGATACAGAATTTTATTAGATTTCGCCAATATAAATTTCTTTTGTGTGCTTTATAAAAACTGATCAGACAAATGTATTTTACATACCAATTATTTTATTTAATATTATGAAAATCATGTGTAGCAGAAAGAATAAATGGTCTGTTGCCTATTTATTCAAGGGCTAAGATTATGTTCCTAACAAATCTTACAAATCACACGGGGCCTTAATTTTAATATTATGTGCTCTTTCTTACCAGAAACAATAAATTTCTCAGGTGACACCTTTATTATCATTTAAGGGAAAAATTCGTTATCTAAGTATTTTCCGATAATTCAAAAGTTAACGATTTAATAGGCATTGGCACGGTCAGCCCTTGTGAACGTGAAAGTTTGGTTATGAAACTTCATAATAAGCATTAATTTACTGTTGTTTTGTGGTTATATGTAATTGATATAATATCGGCGTACAGGTTCTCGCCAAAGAAGTCACTGATTTCTAAATAAAAAAAACATTTATTTAAAAACTGCATTTTTTATATTTTGATGTTATCTTTACCTTTCATTTTCAGATAGACGCAACGAAAGTGCCCAAGAAGGCTTGAGCCGTTTGCAAGTTAATGCCAGTTGCTAAAGTGACCTCGGTAAGCTCGTTATAAGATTAACATTCTGTTAAATTATTTAAAAATAAGATCTTGCACTACTTTATAATCTTTCTAGCTTGACTCTGACGTGTCATCAATTCAAGGACTTTTGTTTGTATGAAAATATATCCTGATTTTTCAACCAAAGGAATGAAACGTATACTCTTTTATATCTTAATCTTTTTGATTAATACATATTTTTATTTTATGTTTTGCCATGATAAATAATGGTGTATTTTAAAGCCATTTTGAGCTTAATTTTAACATTTTTAAATATTTATTTTATGTTTCTGTTAAAAAGTATTACATTACTTTCCTCTCGATTGCATTTTTCTACGATTAAGAAAATATTAAATATTTAACAAAAACTATTAAACAACAAATTAATTATATTTCAATTACTTAGTGACATTTGACTTTTTTTATGTTTCATAAAGAATATATAAATATAGTTTCGGATGTTGTTTTTTTAAGTATTGAAAAATTTACGTGCCGATGATGTAGTCGTTTCGCTATTTTTCATACTCTTACTTCAACCGTTTTTTATTTCATTTACACATTTTATTTTTATGACGGCTGTCGCGTATTGTCAATAATATAAAATTGAATTTGAAATTTTACCAAAATCCATTTAGAGTATTTAATAAAATAATAGTCTAAAATATCAAATCGTTTTGAAAAATATTTGTTTTTTGAATTGAGTGACTATAGTTAGTAAACTACAAAACCCCAAACTTAATATACAGAAATATTGAATTTTCTTCGTTATTATTGAGCATGTAGGCAAAAAAAATGGTTGTTCTTGTGACAAAAATACCACATTCATTATCAATATTTAAAATTACATATATTCAATTTATGGCATTGTGAGTGCTAGATAAACATTATAAACTTTTGCATATAATACGTAGAAATTTTATCGATTTATTTAAAAGAAAAGACCCGGCGAGGCATGAATATAATTTGCTGAATGTGTTCCTTTAAGCTATAATTCTGCGGTACAATGAACCCACTCAGTGTCGTTTTTCAAGAATGCAAAAGTTATAGCAAGATGATTTTCATTTTATTATTCATGGATAATAACAGTATAACCAACAATATTTCTTTTCACCTCGCAATAGACTAAATTAAAAAATAATTCTTTTCAATTACGTTATGCATAAACCTGTTCGGTACAGTAGATCATTTTTTACAATAATTTTCATGTTCCTGGTGCTACGTTTATAAGCAAATCAAATAAAAATACATTTTTTTGATACGTTGTCCTTTAACGAAACGGCTATTATTACATATACTAAATACAGTATGCAATTGATCCAACCAAGGAAGCAAATCGTTTACCAGATGTATTCAAATAAAAAATTAATAAGATAAAAAAAGATGTTGTACTTATTTCTTGGTGATTGATATCGTACACATTTTTTTATTGGTCTGTAGTTTTTCACCAGTCGAAATTAATTATTTGACAAGTAAAATTCTGCAAACACCATAATTATACCACAATTGAATTCTACGATGTATTTTGTTTGTAAAATCAATGATGAATAATTTTTTTTTTACAAAAAATAGCAATGTATTATATTTTAGTTCTACAAAATATTTTTTTTAAATATAGTTAAAGCTATTTCGGCTCACTCCATCGTCAGAACTATGCTTAAACTAACATTTGCTTACCTATATATGGCTGTGGAGAAAAGGTACACAATAATCTTTTCTCCTGTTTTAACGAACTAGCTTGTTTCTTGCTCGCAATAAAATTAAAAATTGCAAATGAAACTCTAAAGGCGGCTATATCAATAAGTTTACATATGGCACGGAAATGGTCCATTATGGAAACAAAACGTCCCCCCATAATGGGTTAAGCAATGGTGATTGGTATATATTAGTTTGTTCGTTAAGAACTAGCCAGAAGAAATAGCTATCAACTATTTCTCAAAAAAATATAATTTTGTAGGACTAAAATACATTGCTATTTTTTTCACCGTGCTATAATGGAGTTCTACCAAGTGAATTCCAATTCAATCAAAAAAAGAATTTGTTAATAATATTCATTTTTATGTACGTAAATTGTCACATTACTCTGGTCGGATTTACAGCATTCTTTTGCCGTATTGTTTTCTGAAATAGGCATTATTATGTAGCCGTTTGCATTTTATAATCGATGAATACTTGTTTCCATTAAGGTTCTCGGCGTGTTAAAACATTAGGCGTCGTTGCACCACCAACTGCCGGCTGGAGATAGCTTAAGGGTGTAAAGCTTCCAGCACCCCGCTTTCATCCCCTGGTTCGTCTGACCGAGCTGAAAGACGTACCTAAGCTCTCTGAGTTAACTTTAATAAAATTGCGGACGATTCCTCTGAGATAGCCGCCATTCGCCGACGACTCATATTTCTGCGGCACTGTACGCTCAGCGCAAATACTTAATGAAATTTCATTCCTGAAAAATATTCCGAATTCGCAAAAATATTTTAAAAAATAGGGCAGACATACCAGTGAAACTACTGAAAATTGAACTTTTATTTGTAGAGCATGTATAATTGAAAATTAATTTATTGATATTCATTAGTGAATCATATTTTTTTGGACAATATGTTTTTCTAATAAAGATCAATTGTCTTATTTTTCCATTAATTATCATTGCTTCCCATGTAAGGAATATGTAATTTTTTTATGTAAATGAATTTTCAGTATAGAAATTAATATAAAAATGTGCGAAAGTTTCTTGCACTTTCTTTTGCGCGATTATCAGGCTCATTATTAATTCACATACACAGAATAATCAGTAAATAAATAAATGATAAAAATACATTTTTTTAAAAGTAAACCCAAAGTGACCGAAAGTTATTTTTTCTTTGTTTATTTTAAAGTCTGTCAAAAACATGCCGCGCAATTTCGTAACTTTTTGAAATATGATATTTGACAAACAGAGTGGCGGAAAAGCTGCGTCAAAACGATACCGGTCCAAAGGAAATGACGTCATTCATTCAAAAGCGGAAACACAAGAATCTCACTTTGGCACCGGTCTCAGATATCGATTGTAACACTTCACTCCAAAAGCCCTTACACAAGCCGGGATTGTAGCTTTTCAGATTTATTCTATTTTGTCACGCCACATCTGACTGAATAATAAAACTCCTCGAAAAAAAATTATTCTACGCAATTCGGCTGAAAATATGGCACAGTGTTGGTGAAGTTGTTGATTTAAAGTGAAGTGGCATTTGGTATATATTAATTGAGTATCATGAAATATTTCGGGTCAAAGAATTTGAATTAACTTTTTGAGTGAAGTAATAAAGTTCATAAAAAATTGTTAGTAGTTGAATAAATAATATTATGTGCATGACACATTTTTACAAGTTATGTCATAACTTTACTTTAATAATATACGACTTCAAATTTGAATTGTTACAACTTTGCACGATTCCACGTGTTTTGTCAGTAACGGCCCGATTTTACCTTTCGGCATCTTCAGGCATTCAATCACACGAATGCAACAAAACCGAGTCAGCACCATTCAACAATTCAAATTTGATACATATCATATTATTTTTTCAAGAAAATAACATAACTATTCCAATGTGAGTTTAAAGATATATTTGTTATTTTTTAATGCAAGAATCAATTATTCTTTTAGATTTTAATATTTTGATGTTTTTTTTTTTAAATAATAAAAACACATTTTTTTAGTACTTATTTCCACAATATATTTTTTGATCAGGACCGGTTCCGCTCATCGCGGGCATTATCAACTGATAGAATACAATTTACAAACAAGTCTATTTATACAAAACAAAAAATAAGTTGAGTTAAAGGTAGCAGGTGTACAAAACCATGGGTTCAAGAACTAGGAAACAATTTACATAAAATCATACAGTATTGATACAAATAAAGTAAATTAGTATAAAAATTAAATGTTCACAGTCACTTATTAAGAATTACAATTATGGTAAATCAATAATCCATTAGGAGCTCTGAACAATCAATAAGGAAGTAAGGAGTGGGAAATTTTAATGACGAAAATAACCCACACTTACTACTTAATGGAACTCAAAAAATATATTGTGTAAATAAGTACTAAAAAAATGTGTTTTTATTATTTAAAATATCATGCCTTTCCATCAAGAAGTTTGATGATCGGATTTTATATTTGTAGCTATTTTAATATCAGCAAAGATAAATATTTTTATTTACATAATGATAGCTTGATTTATGAAAATATTAAAGAAATTATCAATTTATTTATAATGACAGATACTGTCAAACAATTTCATTAGTAAATGTCATCTTAATTTCCTGACAATACAGCAATTTTCCGAATAACAGAAGGTAAATTTGAACGAAAAGAGGTAGAACCAACCGTTGGAATCGGCTTCTGTGGCCACAGGTCAAATACCAAATACCAACACCCCCTAAACAGTTCCCCACCTGAAACACGCAAACTAACCGACAGTTTCCGGTAGAAATTTCCAATCAAATACCACTAATGCTTTTACTACTCTGTCATTAAGCCGCATTTGTGTCTTTTGACATTACCAATGACGCTATAAAAGCAATCAACGTCATCAAAATTCCTTGCAACTAAACTTACTTGCATTGGTTTTAAAATTCTTACTATGAAGTTAATCAACTGATTATGTTGAGTAAAAATCACTAAAATATATATAATAAATTCTTAAATCAAAAGTAAAATAAATAATTATACGCAAGACAAATAAAATTTCCATGTCTTATTCGATTATGAAATAGTTTTATAAATACCATTGTTTACTTTTTGGAAATAACGAGTAAAATATATTTTGTATCTTTGATCTATAATGCTATACCACAGTCAAGATTTGAACAAATCAGTCATATACAATTTCTGCATATTTATTGATATTTTTTACGATTTCTTTTTTTTTCTGTACATAAGTTACCTGGATTAAAGGTAAAAAGGTTTATTAAATTTATGATTGATGCAGATATTTAAATTAACCTTTCATCATATTCAATTACAATTGTATGGTAAGCGATACTCAATCAACGACGATTACCTCAGATTTTGGCTATTATAAAACCTATAAATATGAGTTGATTAGAATATGTTATCAAAGTGAATGCTCACTTTTTTTGCTTTGCATACATTTAATCATCGTAACAAATCAATCCATTCTAAATAATTTTCTTCATTTCGGAAAAAATATGATTTGACAATCAACAAAAGCTACGAGTTTTTATTATATGATTTCTAAACAAAGTTGGGTTTGGTGAAACATGAACCGTTTTTCTTTTGAAAATAAATAAATTTAATATAAAGGAACACGAATAATGACTCGAATTTTTAATGTTCCGACATTATGATTCATTTTTTTGACAATACCTTTATTGAAAAACGGAAGGAATGAATAATGTCATTTAACATTATGATTTCCTTAAAACCAATTTGTCGAAAAAAATAATTTGTTTTCTTTATGAACAACTGATTTATTGGAACGGAATTGGTCAAAAATACAGCTTCAATATTTAAATAAAAACTTATTTCCTTGAATAAATTGAGACGCCGTTAAGTGAAAAGCCTTTGGCATTTGTTTTTAGTGCACAATATAACTGATGAAGTTTGTTGTGTTATGTCAATTTCTCTCGTTTGTGTTTGTTGGAGCATGTTTTACTTCGCCAAAGAAAATGGTCGGCAGTTTAACAATCATACGCTTTGCCGCACTCTTGCTCATATATAACAAATAGTACTCAACGATTGGACTGAATATGTATACTTAAGTTATACCTCTCAAAAAAATCCTTACTATACCGTATGCTGAAATCCCTTTGGTTGCTTAGTAATATTATATTATTCAGTAAATTAGTGATGTGAAAGAGTCAACAAGTTAGCCTAAAATAATATGTTTCATTTATGTATTCCATTTAATATCATAAATTATTTTTGTATAGTGCGGGGCTAGTCGATCTGTCATGTTAGAACACACTTTGGATGTAGAAAAATAATGATTGTATTTGTTGTGTACGAGGAAAATTAATATTTTAACAATATATGTGTACATGCGAAGCCTGTCAGTCGATTGTTATAAATTGTCCGAATATATAAAGAATATTCTGTTCATTAAAAAGTGCAGTCAATCAATTCAACATCGCTAATTTTATTTTTGGTTATTGAAGTATTAACAGGTTAATAAAAATAGATAAAAAACAGAATTTGTAGTAATACTTTAAGCCATATTTTTTATTGAAATCATTTTGTTAATAATATTTATTTTTAATAATTTTCAACAATATATTGACAAAAAATATCAATTTTTTTACATACATATTTAAATACATATTATATGCGCTTCTTTACCATTTTTTATAATCGGATTGAAAACGTATCGAGAGCAGTTTTTGAGTTCTTATTTCTCTCATCTTGATATCTGCAATAATTTACTTAACAATAGTAACAGTTTCCTTCGCCACATGATACGCACTACTTTTATATCCCCAACAATCCTAAATGTGCTAGTTCATTTAAGTAAATTTTGTATTCCCGGATTCCCGGAGGAAATTGAGTGTTATTCTCAAGCAAAATAACTAAATTACATTGGCGCTTCAACACTAGTACGGCCGTAAAACAATTTTGTTTAGTTGAGACTAGGCTTTTATTGTCTCTATACCACTCAAATGTTAATATATCTTTTATCATATATTATATTAAAAATTGAATAATAATTTATTAATTATTATATTAAACAAATCAATAGCCTAGTTTTCAGAGACCAATACGAAAAAAAATACCGATTTACCTGTAACGATTTCTGCAGTTATAGCATTTTTAGAAAAAATATGTTAGTAATTACTTTTATTTATAATTTTTACAACGCTTCATAAAATTATATTTCTTCTTCCGACTCTTTTGAGATTTTTTAGGGTCACCATAATTGTAATAAACCTAATGAAAAGTCAGAATAAACATCCAAATTTCCATAGCTGTTATTCTTACTTAATTAAATAAAGAATTCCTTTAAGATCAAATATATTTTTTATCTTTTAAATAATAAAAACACATGTAAAGTACTTATTTCCATTACATATTATTGGTCAGGACCAGTTTCGCTCATCGCTAGTCAGTTGATTATGCTCCTGGCCTAAAAAAATATTGTGGAATTAAGTTCTGAAAAATATGTTCTTATTATTTTAAAATAGCACGCCTTTCCATCAAAAAGTGACAACTGTCATCTGAAAAGTGATATTTTTTTATCACAAAACATCAATAACATATTGAATCTTATAGACTCTACTATATTTTAATTCATTCATTTAAAAGATTTTATATAAAGCGGAAATACTATCTTTCGCCAGAAATAGTTCTAAGCATATTTTCATACATACGCTTTGATAAAAATGAATAAAAATATTTTATTAATCTTCTAATACAGTACTACTCTAGAAAGATTTAACAGAATCAAAATTTAAGAAAATTAATGTTACTATACAAATTAACAAATTTGTCAATTATTTTTTTGTAAATTAATAAAGTCGATTAAAAGCCACATTTATCTGCCAATTTATTTTTCTTAAAAAAACTATATGTACAATTATTAATTCTGTTATCTATTTTTTTATTTTGATCGATTTATAATACATTTTTTATGTATAAGCTTACTGTTGATTCAGAATAATATTTAATTTATCAATTTATCTTTTAAAAGAGAAATCTCTTAAACATTTTTTATTTATCTGTTCATTTTGTGATTTTGGGGATATAGGTTTTTTTTTTAACTGACAGTCGATTAAGAATAACACATATTTATTAATTTATCATGGTCAAAATATAACTACTAATGTTAGTCTACCTTATTAAAAATTCCAGTGACGATAAAGGAATTTATTTTTAAGCTAAATATAGAGCAGAAAAAATAACATATCCGGAATTAAATCAGGTACAAAACACACAAAAATAAATTTCCCATTAGCAAAATCCCATTATAGGACTGACTGAAATATTGTATTTCCATTACAAAGCGTTAAAGAAAATAATCTGATGTGCAAAGATCACGTAATACACGCCAGATGGATAATGTATCCATTAGTCGAAGCAGTCAGAGAGATGATACCACCCTTCCAAAGCCTTTTATACTAGAACACTATTTTCCACCTCTTTTTTTCACGTTACCTGTCAAGGTCGAAAAAAATTCAGAAAATAAGATTAAAACCAAAACACGTGTACACATCTTTGTCTTATGCCAACGAACATTTAGTATAATATGTATTCTTTTCCCAACTAGATTAAATAGCTGTACATCACTGCTTAAGAGTTTTCGCCACATAAATGAACTGCTAAGATGTAAGAATTTCTAGAAGTGGCAATTGTCTACCTCGTCCAAAAGTCAGTTGAAATTTAGGCATATGACTTTTGACGTACAAAAAGCTACTTGTTCCATTTTCAACCTCTTAGTGCTTTACAAAATTGACCCACCTTACCGGCAGTTGAAAAGCTTTTGTAGTTGAGGTTCAGAGACTATAAGGCATTTTTATTATTTAAAAAAAAAACGTATAAAAACAGATCTCGAGCGATTCTTATTTTTCATTTTAGTATTTAGCGTATTTTATCAATATTGAATAGAATTCTTAGGTACTGTTCAATAGATCTATCAATCTAAACTTAATGATATATACAAATACAATTGTTGCTGAAAAGCTTAGATGCAAGCTTTTTTTTTGCTCTCAACTTCTCAGATTAGTATTGATGTTCTATAAAAAAATACGATTCAATTTAAACACGTTAGAAACCATTCAATGAAAAAACAATTCATAATAAGCTTTCACTTTCGTGAAATACGGTATAACATGAATACAACACTTTGTCTCTCGTTCTGACGCGCAATAAATCATTAAGCTGCCAACGGTATGCGTCAATCAAGAACATATTTCAAAGATACGTGTGGCATTGTTTTAAGTAATTAAATTATTGTTTCAAATTTAATTCGCACAGTCAAACTTTTGGCACAGATGTTGATCGCACACAAAAACAGTTTCTTAGTATGCCGGGTGGATCAACCGCTTGCTTATTTTTCAATGTATATGTATTTAATTTATGACATCGACTGAAGGTCCTTGATGGAATTTCAATATCAAATTTGCATTGTTACAACTTTGTACGCAAAAAGTTGTAATAATTAAAATTTTTATATGTATTTTACTTCATCAGCACCGTTTTATTTAATTTATAATTATCTAGAATCTAGTCTTTAATGAATAAATAATTTTATATAATATAAAATGATATTTTCTTTGTGGGTAATTCAAAATGTCATAGTGGGTAATTCAATTACCTGCGGGTAGTAAGTTGCCGGCCACTGATCTAAACTATAGAGAATGACCATATGTACAATACAATTGGAAAATGATTTTCAAACAAGAAAAACGTCAATACAAAATATTGTTTTTTCCTTTCGGTCAAGTAAGATTGATAACGAAACGAACGTTTAAAATTAACTTTCTATTCGGGCCAAAAAACGAAACCAATATAGAGCGAATTACTTATTACTATTGTTTTTCCATGCTTCCATCCGTGTCTATTATGAAAAATCGTTGAAAAAATATCTTACAACTAGTTTTTTTATTCCAATAGAATTATATTCTTTAAGCAAATCTGTATGTTTTTTATATTCAATTTGCTTTTTAAATGTTATACTCGCCAATATTTGATTGTGGAGATCAATTTTTTTGTCATTTATATATGATTGCATTGAACCGAAAACACGATTTTCCTTTCCAATTTCCTGAATTCTAATTTAAAAAATATTGAGTAAATTCTTTCGATCCGTATTCATAAGTTTACAGAAAAGATTGCCTCGAAGTAAATTGGCTAAGGGGGGTGAATTTCAGTGGTACGCCTGCGGCTACGGCGCACTCAATGCCGTCTCCACTCAAGAATCATCCATTATTGTATTCTCACTGTGATTGGCATGTAATTATTGAGCCTAGATAAAAAGACCGAGAAAATTATTAAGACGATCGACAACGTGCAATGCCAATGTTTTCTTTGTATCGTCAATACACTGATAATAATACATCATTCCAGCCGCGATATAACATACAATAATTGTTAAAATATTTGAACAGTATGATGGATTGAAAATACAAATGTGTGTGTGTAGTCTAATTGAATAGATTATAAATTAAATTATCAACCTTTATGTTGTTAAAAGGAAGATTTAATTTCAATCTGAATATGTTAATGTCGATTCTTGGCAAGAAAGCTTGACATTTTTAAAATAAAGGTAAAAATAAAAAAAAATTGAAAGAGATTACAAATTACAAAAATATTATTTCTCATCAATCAAATATATTTTTTAATGTTAAATACAGAAAATATACTGTAATTTATAGAAAATGCCTAGATAAATTTAACCAGAACAAATTTTTAATTTATTTAAATTTTATATTTACAACAAAAGAAAAGCTTCTGTTTTTCATATTAAATACACGTTATAATATTTTGAGTGAATTAGCATTTACTTGGTAGAGCCCATTATAATACGGTGAAAAAATAACAATGTATTTTAGTTCCACAAAATTCTAATTCTAAAATAATTTTGTAGAACTAAGATACGTTGCTATTTTTTCACCGTGTTGTTATATTATATTTTGAAGCGAATACAAAAACCTGTGTTATCAATTCTCGTACATTACTAAGCTCATCGAAAACAATGTCAACTAATCTTGTCATATACAATCTTCAATTCAACGAATAAACAATTCGGAAATGTTACCAACCTTTTTACGTTTACAATGGTGGTGTTTTGCGCCAAATAAATATAGCAATGCCTCCGATTTGTTGAGAAGTACGTTATGACCGCCTGCGGGTCGCTCAACAACCTACGTAAGCTTGATCCACTACTTACCACCGCCGACAGAGTGTTACGACCCTTCAAATGGTTTATTATTTACTTAAATGAAAGTTATCCTGGGCTCTTCATTAATTATAAATGATGTACACTAGCATGGAAATCGATATGGCTCTAATCTAAATATATCTAACGATTCAATTTAAATTTTAACGTGCAGGAAAATACAATACATTATTATTAAAGATAGAAAAGGTTGTTTTCTCATCTCATCTTTTAACAACATTAATAACGAAGTGCATTACCACAAACCAATTTAATATAACAATATGTTTCATAGGAATGGATTGAGTTTTTATTATTGACTGCATAAACATTTTTGATTGGTCGCAATATTGTTTTTACCTATATTGAAATATTTTAAGAAAGTCACAATCTATAAGATACGGCGATTGAACTCTTATTTTAAAACATATTTCCTTATTTTCAAAAAGAATTCTGTGAATCGAATTTCAATTTTATGTGTTCAGTTTTGTAAGTGGAATCTATATATTGAATAGTTTTTTTAAGACTGTAAAAGTTCATTAAAAATGTCAAAAAATGTTAAGATATATATATGTATATATCTTATACGCTTTCACAAAAGTTATATTTTCAATACAGCTTATAATAGTAAAATATATTTGTATGTTCTCTCAGTGAAAACCGTCTGCTTAGAAATGCTTAAACCTATGAAATAAGTTTTATTCATACAGAGAGTATTTTGTTTTATTTTGTGGAATAGTTTGCAATGAAATGTTTAAAAAAAATTTATAAAACACAGTAGTGTATGCAAGCTTTTTTCATTTTTATTATATTCATTTTATGAAAATACGCAAAATATTTTTTGTTTTATCAAAAGTTTACAATGTCTCAGCTGGCAACACTTAGATTTAACGCGAGGATCCTTTCCACTTCTATCTCTATGGCAACAGGTGTTGGCGCTATACGCATAAGTTTAGACATAGGATTCCACACGCCTAGAAAATTAAAGCATTCAGAACTTATCATGGCGAATATTCCAACGTAGAGATCGTATAAATTCCAGCCTTAGACAGAATCCGTACGAGCATGGAGCTTTATTTAAGGCTAAACACATAGAACACATTTACTATTCCAGCCCTAGGATATTTTATATTATAAATTGTATTTTATTAAACTTTTACGGCACATTGTCTCGGAATGTCATTAGTTTTTTTTAAAAGAAAATATTTTCATAAAAATATGCAAATATTATGGAATATTTAAATTATACATACATCTTTTTTAGCAACCATTTACAATTTTATCTGTTAACTTTTATTCAGTATCTGAAATGGCTGTACAGCTTATGCAAATTTATTATTTGCTAAAATTTCGATGCGTACATGGCACATGGCATACCATGGCGATAAAAAAATATATAAAACAAATATATACAATGAATCAAAATTAATATATGAATATGTGTATTTTCGTTCGTTCCGTATGAGTTCCTATACCGTTTATCTGATATCTTGCAATCAAACTTTGATGGGTTATCGCGCACATGCCTGCAAAGGCTACTGAACAAGTATAACTATAAAATGAGTACCGGTTTTGCTTATCGCAAGCACAATCAGCTGATATACTGAACTGTGTTGATATACTTATCATATGGACAGCTTTCTATGGACTACTTAGGTGTCATAAAACCTTCCGATTTATTCTTGTACACAGCAAACAGATAAACAAAAGTATTTTGAATCCAAAAGCATTTCGATGAACAGAATTATAACATTTTCTTTGTTTTAATGGCATTGCATCGCATGCTCGGTTACCACTAGTATTCAGTCGCATACTATCTATTCATTGATCAATCAAAAAAATGTTTATGTAGCATTAACTATGTCTTGCAATTTTTGTGGTCACTAACATTTTTACAGTCCATACATCTGAATAGTTTCTATCAAATCTCAATAGAAACAAAGGAGATTCTTGAAAAGTGATAAAATTTTGGTTGAAGCCTAAATTCGAAAATGATAAATGAACATATAGATTAATTGGAAACGTATGCATTTAATCAGCGTAAAATATAGCGTCGTCTACAGACCATTCATCTTAAACATTATTTGCGCAAAATAGTTGCCTTAAATAAGTGAAAAAACCTGTTATTTTCTCACATACAATTTGTTTATTATTTTGAAATTATCGAACAACATTTTTCACCTGATCAATTTTTAACTATATCTTCGACATCTGTAGAAAATATTTTTCCATGATTAAAATGTTACAAATTTAAATTTTCTTCAACTGTCCACAGGTGGTTTTTATAGCTCAAATTAATGTAGACCTTTTGGCAAGACTGAACTTGTGAAAAAGAAACTATTTCACTTTGTCTTCAACCGATTATGCCGAGCGGAGTTTGTAGCAAAACTTGGCCAAAGAGTAACGCGTTAAAACGTACCATCATTGAAGCATGGATTCAAATAGGCATATACATACATACTATTTTCAATATGAATGAACTTGCTCTCCGACAGTTATAGTTCGAATATGAAATTTTACGACATCTAAAAATACATAATTTAATTCCTAACATTTTTTTTTATAATAGTTAAAATTACCTGTTTTTGAATGGATACATAGTTAATACCTTCAAAAATAGCACCAATATTTTTCGCTTATTTTCAGACTTGAATTATTAATATTCTGTACGTTTCCATATGGTATGTTACCATTTTATAGATTAAAATTTTGCTGATTAATGCAAAATCTTATGGTTGAAAATTTTAATGAATCGTTATAATCAAATTAATTTACATTGAAACTAATTCAGACATCATTTTAACTCTAAAAATAAATTTTGATAGTCCTCCTTTATAAATTTTATAATTATATTATTTAAGCAATTAACTCATTTTCAGTAACATAAGTTTTTTCTTGTACGAGAATGGGTGACGATAATGAAAGGCAAAAATCTTGTCAAATACAAAATTACAATCAAAATGTTCAAAATTATAACGACCAACATTTGATATTTAAATTTTATCAAAAACTTTCAATTGTTATTTTAAATTTAAATGTGTAGCTAATTTGTCGATTTGTTGACTTTTTGATTGCCATTTTCAAATTTAAGCGGAATTAAAATAACGTTTCTTGAAAAATGTTATTGGTTTAAGTCCATTGTTTATCTAACGTACTTTAAATTAGATAAGGCGAATTAATAAACCAACACGGAGAAGAGGAAATTATTTTGAGTTTGAAAAATGGTAAATATATAAGGAAATACCTATCATAAAGAAGAAATAAAAAGTTCGACCATAAGACGCGTTTACAAGTTTTTTAAATAATTAGAAAAAATGTTAGGTATTTTAATATTGTAAAAAAGCTTTCCTTTCATAAGTATTGTTAACCATTCCTAAAAGCTTAAAACTGTGAATGCTACGATACTGAGGTTTTATAATACTTCCATTTATTTTTAAATTTTGACTTTAAGAGTATAACTTGTTATGTCTCATTTGTTTCATAAAACACAATATTTGAATTTCTAGTAATCCACAAAAATATTTAAATAAATATTTACGATAGCAACTGATATAAAACTCAGTATTAATAAATAGATCTGCTCACAAAGTAAAGAAGTTGATAGTGTTAACGACAGAAGGTCAAACAACGATGCATTTTGTGTTTGTGGTTTTACGTCTACGGCGATAGGTCCAGCGGGATCTTTTGTCAAAGGAAGTTACTAACCACCATTGGACAATGTTCACTGATGAAAGAAAAATATAATGCACAGCTTTCAACGGGTTAGATTACATCGTCGCATGGTCATAGATATTAGATGTACGATAGAAAATGTAAGAAAGATAATAAAGAGTTATTACGTATATACGAGAAAACCACTCTCGATATTTTAGTTATTGCGTCGATGCAAAAAATACATTTCTGAGAAAAACTAACAGTTGAAAATGACATCTATTGAAAAATTATTTAATCATTTTTTGTTTAACCATAGTTTTTGTATATTGAACAGTGATTAATTCAATAATTTGTACAAAAATATCGTTTATTATTATTTTATTTTTCAAAATAGTAAAAACACATTTTTGTTATATTCCTACAATATAAAATATGAAGTATACAAATATTATACTGAACATGTGTTTTTGTCGTTAAAAATATTGTTTTGATTGAATTGGCATTTACTTGGTAGAACTCGATTATAACAAGGTGAAAAAATAGCAATGTATTTTATTTCTACAATTTTTTTTATAAAACATAGTTGATAGCTATTTCAGCTCACACCATCGTCAGAACTATTATCGGATAGTTCAGACGATGGTGTGAGCTGAAATAGCTATCAACTATGTCTAATAAAAAAAAATTGTAGAACTAAAATACATTGCTATTTTTTCACCGTGTTAAACATATTGTGCTTTTCCACCAAGAATTGACAGTTAACACTTCAAAATTGAAAACAAACGACGAAGGTTATACAATTAGAGTTATGACATATATTTAATACTTATTTTTTAAAAAAGTATTCTATAGCTAACTTCAAACCAAACTAATTGACTGTTTTATTGAGAAAAAATGCACTTCAATAGCGTTAACTGCAAATTTTTGTTGGTAAAAAACATTTGTAACTTTTATTTAAAAACAAATATTTTCTTACCATGCCTAAAACAATTATTGCGAGATATTTTTTGAATCCAATAAAAATGTATTTTATGGTTCCTTAACTCAGAGTTGATAATGTGACAGCGGAATCTTTTCTTAATTAAGTTACAGTTGTGTTGTTGATTATAATTAAATTCTTAGTAAAAAAGTTTCCTTCTCATTGTTTGCAAGCTGCGAATGAATTATTTTCTTTTTTGTAACTGTCAACAAAACTTCATTAATTCTGTATGTATTTATCATTCTTGTCTACAAATTAAGAATGGTTACGTAATTCGCCGTGAAATGATATTTTTGTACTTTTTAACTTCATCTTACTCATATTCATTTAAATATTGTGTAAGAATGAAAGTTAAATTTAATTCTGTCGTGTCATTGTGAAGAAAAAATTTATTCCGTAACAATTAGTAAAGATTTATGACATTTATGTACTAAACAAATCTCTTATACCTTACCTTCGATGATTAAGCTCAGCTAAAAAGACCCATGGCCTAGTATACAGTGAAAACACTTTTGTTAAGAAATTTATTTGCAACACAATATTACATGACTCATTTAATAATATCAAATATATCTCACTTTAGAACCAAATTATCTGTATCTATCTCTGATCTAATGGCAATTAAAACGATCAGAATATTTATTAAAATACCTGAGAACTTACTAACTATAAAGCCTTTCTTCAAATTAAACATACCATGACTGGCTCAAATATGCATCTATTAAGGTAAAATACATATTTTTTCAATTATATATTATACACGTAGCGATTAAGAGTGAAAAATGGACGTAAAAAGTAAACAAAAACATTTTTCTCGAAGGTAAACATTTTATTCACATACAAGACACTTCTATATTTTAATATAATACATTTAACAATAAGCCTTATATGATTTTAATTAAATCCACGAGTTTTTAGTATAATATGAATTATTTATAGCTACGCGTTGGACTATTTTCTGACAGAATTGGTGGTAGCGATACAGTGTTATGCAAATTGTCATGAAGTTGAATGTAACATACAAGAAAAAATAACAAAACATTGTGAAATGTAAAAAATCTCTGCGACTGTAAAAGATTACCATATATTTCCTGCTGAAGCACTCGTATTTTTCTTTCGCTACCTTCAGAGTACTACTTATACTAAGAGATTTTCTAAAAATGAGAGATGAAGCTTATTTGTATATCGTTTCAACGATATAAATCTATTTTTCCTAGAGCTCTTCATGTATTTTTTTATTTGAATAAGGTTCCATCAAAGTATTATATACAATTAAAATTAAAATACACATTATTTAATAATCGAGCTTTGAAATCGCAAACAACACTGAATAATTATAAAAACAATTAAAATTATAATAGTTACTTTTTTATTCCTCTTGTGTGTATCAATTCAATACGCCTTTGCTATGATTTATTCAAAGGGCAGTCGACAAATACATAACTATGAATGTTCTGTCGAAATTAAATAAAAAATATGAAAATGTCTCTAGAGTTTTGAATAATAATGGAAAAAAACGTATGCATTATCACCAATTCGAATGATAGGAGTTCTTACGCATACTACGAAATTCGCTTTGTAGCTCATTCAGATTTTTTTAGTAATGTTTGCTTTGATAAGAAATGTCATATTTGGTTTTCACTATGATTCTAAACATCACAAAGATGTAGTGTACTAAATATTTTTTTTATTATAAGTTTCTTGGGTAATTTATCGTTATATCTATGCATTTGAACTCACGGGAATCCTATAAAGAAATATTGACTTTTCGTGTCATATTTAGTACTTAATACAAGGTTATTTATTTCTTACAATCTTTTTTTACTTAAGTACTAAATTATGGGTTAAATTTTTAAAAATTCTAAAAAGACATATGTTTTAAGGTTCATATTATTGTTTCACATAATAAAAACAATAATATGTATTTTATTGAGTGTTTCAAAGAGTTTCTTATAGTAAACGAGCTTGTAAAATACCAGAGATTTTTTACGGGCTGTATAGTATATTCGATAAAAGCATGTCTTAAAAAATCTCTAAAATATATCAGTAGTAAAAATGCACTAGTACTATAACATTTAAGTCGTAATGAATTTAATTTACTCAATTTATTTTAAATGTTTATCAATTACAATGATTGACATAAATTAACAATCTTCAAAAAAGGGTTGTTTTTATTTACTATGTTCAATTTATTATTTTCATTATTTATAATATTATAAATATTTATGTAAATAGACACTTCAGATCTCGTTGCAAAAATCAAAATTAACAATAAGCACACAGAATTATTAAGTGATTCAAAAAAATCATTAAAATAATCGTAACGTTGACTTGTCGCTTACATAATAAAAAATTCTCTTTCTTTATTGAAAAAAACAGTTTGCAAGTTTTCTTTCTCTAAATCTTTGATGAATAAAAAAATACTTTTTAAAGAGACGCTTCAGAAAAAAAACAAAACAGTTGTTTCGCCTAATGATTCAAAGTGGATGATAACTAAGTAAGTAATCAATTTTATTTATTCGTGTTCACAATTTTTGTAGAAACTTAGCACTGCAAATTGTTACTCGGACAGTGTTTTATAATTTACGCAGAAATAATAATGCTAATGAAAATACACGAGTATCATTATATGAGTGGTTGTTTTTAAATGCATAATTTGGTCATTTACAATTCACTCCGTCTTATTATTGTTTTGTTCTTAGATGTGACGCTTAAAATCATAAAATTAACAATGTTAATCTCCTTTCAACGGATTGAGATGTAATCAAGTTTTCATTCAGCGTTGACACCCTGTCTAACACAAAACATGCCTGCCACAACTCCTCCTGTAGGACATGTTTTGAACACAATACAATATCAAGGACCTTTTGTGGTCCTTCTCAAAATGTCACGCGCCACGACTTGTCAAAAAATAACTTCGTTATAATAATTCGCTTCCTTCATCACGAAGCACTTCATCTTACTATCTAAAAAAACTATTATGTGAAACACGCTCAGAAGTTCTGTGCGATATCACGTCGAGGTCATCATTATTTGCTGTGCTATATTTGAAGTATATTTTATCGATTTTCATTATCGTAAGGGCATTTTGAAAATCTCGTCATATTGTACGATGTGCTAAAAGGACCACACTCCATGCCCGTTCAAACATGACATATACTCTGCCATTAAAATAAAGCATACGATTCTTTCAGATTTCTTATCGAAAAAATAAATCATCTTCTATTACAAGTCTCGTTACTTTAACAAGAAATCGCTTCCTTTTCTACTTATTAAATATAATAAAATAATTCAATACTTTTCCAAAGCATAAACGACATCTCAAATACTCAAAATTTTATGGAATAGAGGATAATTTATATTTCATCTGCTTAACTCAAATTAATTCATTTATATTTTATGTAATAATAACACATTTTTTTACTTATTTCCACAATTTTTTTTTTGATCAGGTTGATAACGTTCGCGGCGAACAAAACCGGTCCCGATCAAAAAAAATATTGTGGAAATAAGTACTAAAAATGTGTTTTTATTATTTATCATGCCTTTCCACCAAGCAGTGACAGTTAACACCTGAAATGTCATTTACATTTATAAACGTTGTTGATGCTGATTAAATAAATTATGATACAGTGCAAATATTTAATCGTTTATATGGATATAATACATCTTCATTTTGTGAATAGATTTACAAAGAATTTGTCTTTTCTAATGAACTGTTCAATCATTACAAATAATCTGCTTATGTAATAACAAAAGTGTATTAAAATAGTGTTTATCTATAATTGATAGTTTAGAATCGCAAATTTTAGTTTCATTATTCATCCGCTAGTTTCTCTGCTCTCTTGACGTTTTACAACATCGCGTCTTAAAAAATTTGTCATGACCAGTATTGGGTTGTTCAAAATCGTTTACAATATTGATAAAATGATATTTCTATACCTGTAATATTTTTTCAATTCTTTTCGGTATTTTTATTCATAAAAACGATAACAATACAGAATTCGAATAAAACAAAGGAAATAATTTATTCGACTAGTAAAAAACTTTCTTCTGCGCCAAATTTTTAATCCATTATTTCAATTCAAAACAAAGAAAATTATTGCTATTTCATAAATTATTAATACAAAACTGTCTCTTTGAAATAAGTGACATACAGCCAGCCTGTTTTTTTTTTGAATTCATAAATTTTCATAACTGAAATGTTTTCATTGTAGACTACAATTTTCACGTTATATTATTTGTATAGAGCGACAAAAACTGTATCTCTTTTAATATTTTCATTTTCAAACGTTCCAACTTATAAGTAGTTAGACCAATCCAATATTAACTCTGTCATAATAAAAAATGCTTTCAATCAATATCATCATCTCTTAAAAAATATCCTTCGTCTGACAATTGTCCAATTTATAGACGTGTACATCAATGGCACTACCATTTGCCAAGATTAATCTTGATTTTTGCAACGAAAAGCGTTTTAGAATCTTCGCCGTAATGGCGAGTCTGGGCTTAAGTTGATTAAGTGAAGAGTGGATTGGAAGATCTACTTCTATTAAGCGAAACACAATGGAGTTTATGACGTCAGAAGAACGCACGGCAAATTCTGCTGGGGACATAACCGAATGAGAAATACCTACGTAACTAAAATTAGGTAACTAACTCATTTTGTGTAGAAATTAACCCACGTTCCAATTGACATAACATGGATTTTTCACAATGCAATAGGTAATATGCCGTTGTACAGTACATTGTACAGAAAGGTATTTTTTTAAAGTAATAAATCACAATGTTAAGTAGTTCGTCTACATTTTTTTTTAAATAAGATTAGGATCGGTTTCGCTCATTGAGATCGGATGATAATGCTC
Organism: Himalopsyche japonica; assembly: GCA_028555115.1. Classification (NCBI taxonomy): domain Eukaryota; kingdom Metazoa; phylum Arthropoda; class Insecta; order Trichoptera; family Rhyacophilidae; genus Himalopsyche; species Himalopsyche japonica. Next base: position 2,007,500 of record JAHFWJ010000526.1, on the reverse strand, counting down.
GCGATGAGTAACATCGTTCGTGATATAAATTATACGTAATTAGCTTTGAGAATTATTAATTAAAGATAGATTTTTTTTTCGTTTTAGCAGAAATGAATACTTTATGATAGAGATATTTATTTACAAAATAAAACAGGCTTCTATATTTGCAACGTATAGTTTTTGATTAATTTATTTATGCATGTCATTAAATAACAGCATTTTTTAAATACCATATTTCGTTTATAGAGTAACCATTGTTCACATACATAATAAATATTCAAAAAAAAATTGTCTGGCGTAATTCCCATGTAATATTTTTTATAATTGGTTTCACTGTTAATTTTAAATGACCAGAAAAAAAACGGTATTTTTGCTTAATTTGCTTTATTTGCTTCAGTATGTCTTACATTAGTCACTTCTATATTCATACATAACATTTTTATTTCAAATTATTTAATCGTGACTTTTATAGCTTTAACATTTTGGACCGCTTATTGTATTTTGATGACAATTATACACGAGAACATATTGAGTTTTTTTATACAAGCCATATAAATAAATCATTTTTGAAAACCTTGGTGATATCATCTTGCCTCTTCGGAATGGTTTCTTTAGCGCTGTTCTCACGAATTTTCAGCAAATTAATGTGATTTCTTTACATACGCTTTTTCTTGTTTATGTTTGTCTTACGTTTATGTTAGAAGAATAATTGAAATTTTGATATAGTATTTGGACATTTGCAAACATCCTTTGTGTTTATGAAATAAAATCGTATTATTAATAAAATGATTTTTTATGTTTATTTCCCTTCTTAAAGAATTACTTAAAATGTCATTTATCTGACATTAAATTATACGTTGCTTCATATAAAAAAAGATCAATTAATTTTTTTAATATAAATAAACAAAATGGTTAAATTACTTCCGTTTTGCTATCTGAGTGTTCAATTCCCAAGATGTCAATTACATTAATGCTAACTGATGTTTGATTCTTTTATTCCTGAGGATAATAAATATTGATTCAAAAACCTATTTTCTTTTTATTATAATAGGCAGATTTCTGCTTTTTAGATCTGTTATCTATTAGAATATAGTTTTCAAACCATTAACTAAGTGATTAAATGACTTCAAAATCTGTAATTTTAAATACTTATGGATTTTTTTTTGTTCAACTATTAAAAACCTTTGTCAAATACATTTCTTCTCTAAAGAATTCTTTCTAAAAAGTATTAATATCAAAATACGCATTTACCCAGAGAATAATAAAGTACCAGACTACTTATTTCGACCATAATTGTCGCGTCCAAGTGGTAAAAGATAAAATCACAAAATGTTTGGTGAAGATTTAGTTCTATCAAATTCTTTTATATTATAAAATACATCTAATTTTTCTAATTCGATTCCAACGCAAAGTATACAGATAAATATAAGTCAACTTCCAGTTTTTCCGAAGCCTAACCTTATATTCCAATTTTTATGTCTATTTAATCAAATGACGAATTCAAATTATCTTTACAGATAATGCTGAATAAATTCATTGTAATAAAATATTTCAAAACTGTACGCCAGAAAATGACAAAATTTGGCAACCAAATATTTGGAGAGATCTTGACGTTTTTCCTGACACGAGCCTTTCATATGTTGACTTAGCGCCATGTGGAAATCGCTAAAGGGTTTCCACTGTAAATATAATATTTAAGTAGTGGTTTTTATAATTTGTTAAGAGCACTTGATGTAAATTAATGGATATTATTTCTAATATAATTTTTCATCGTAATATTATTTTTATATAAACGACCAGACAATGGAGTTTGATGATCTTTTAAATAAAAATATTATTTTTGTTGTACTTGTCACCAATATTACCTATTAAAGTACAGTTTAGTGAAAAATCATCCATGTTGATGAAAACTATTTGAAATAATTATCATATAAATTTAATAAGTGATATTGGTTTCCGTAGAGTTAATAACTATTAAATGATTATTTCACCAATCTTTTCACGTGTTAGCAATCACTATTGGGCAAATGGGTAATAAATTTAAAAAAATAAAACACATCGTAAAGTACTACATATAGAATTTCATAAAACAAAAATCAAGACCGGTTTCGTCATCGCAAGTATAAAAAATAAATTTAAAAATTAGGCTATTTATTCCAAAAATCGATAAATAGCTGGAAGGTATATAAAGCAAATAATTCAAAGACGGGGAAAATAATTTTCAGTTCATCATAAAATATACACTAGAGCCTCGTATAACATGGTTTTAAACAACAGTATTTTACACAATACTGTTGTGTAAATTGTGACATTTTTTACAACACGGTTTAAGGAATAGAAATATTTCATATGCTTGATTTTTATATCCATGGAACGTGCCATTACAAAACCTTACTTTATTTTTGTTCTAATGATAATGTGAGAAACGTTTCACTTGTACCAACAAAACTTCGAATTGTTTTAATTTGGAGCTGTTTCAAATAAACATACCTTTGATATTACAAAAACCTTTATGCTTTCTCAAAAATTATGTAAACAAAAGTATTAGAAAAGAATCGATACAAAGACTTGAGAAACTCAAATGAAAAGTAAATTTAAATAATTTTATTGACGTCACCATTGTTTTATCTCCTTGATTATGCTAGATTTGAAAATGCCTACAATTCGAGAGTTCGTTCGTGAAATGTCTCGAAACTTTCACCGTACGATTTCTTATCTAGATAATTATGATGAGACAGTACCGAGTAATCGTCTAAGGCCAAGAGCGGTTCTGCCCGATGACCCGCCATAGGTTTGTTGTTACAGATCTTAATCCCAACATGGACAACCTTGGCATCTGAAAATGACTTTCCTATTTTATTTCCTTACGTATTGTATAATATATGCATACGTGTGGCTGTGCGTATGCCTGTATGCACACGTATGCGTGAGTGAATATAATGCGTATGGTGTCCGGGTGAGCTGCACTCATTGTGGGCTCCACGGCTCAGCTGCGACCTAATATTGTCAACAATGACACAACAATTATAACAAAATTAAATCTATATATGAGAGATGGAGGAGACCTGAAGAGCTCTGATGCTGACGCGTCATAGATCTTAACGCTCCATGAATTTGATATCCCAAAAAAAATGCATCCGTATTAGTATAACTATTTTAAAGAAATTTCATAAATTTCGTTTTTAAGAATTGAATTTGTGGTAATTGAAGTATTTACTTTGTACGCCTCTGGCGGACTGATTTTATTCGCTGCGTTTTAACATTCTAAGGAAAATCGAAAATAATGAATTCATTATGGCATCTTTAATTATTTTGAGAGTAGCTTTGTAAGAATTTTTGAGCTCATAGAGGACTCTTCAATGATTTTTATTTACAAATTAAGAGATTTTTTTATTTGAAAAGGTTCTTAACATATTATTTGTAAACTACTTTAATTGGATATATTTTAGATTTTTTTTCTGGTGTCATTTGTTTTCTTTTTGTGTGATTTTTTTATCTAAAAAGAATATAAATAAAGTTGTTTTGATTTGTATTGTATCCGCTAATAATACTCGAGTTAAGCAAACCCTGCCGGGATCTAAACATTTTAAAACTGTAAATACAATCTTAAAGGTGTTTCATTTATTTGATTTTTCTTGCATATTTAATGTTATCACTTTTAAGGTGTTAACTGTCACATCTTGATGGAAAGGCATGATATTTTAAATAATAAAAACACATTTTTTTTTCTTTTTCAGTTGATAATGCTCGCGATGAGCGAAACCGGTCCTGATCAAAAAATATATTGTGGAAATAAGTACTAAAAAATGTGTTTTTATTATTTAAAAAATTTAATGTTGTATCTATTGTCGAAGATTACGATATATCTAAATAAAATATACATTTCCATGTCTAAAATTTATAGATTAACATCAATTTAGAATTTTTAGTGATAACTGTTCTACATGTTTTTATTCCGAATCAATCATTATTTCCAAATAAATTGTGTAAATTGTTAAAAGTATGCGCAAAATTAAAGATTCACATTGTCGGTCGAATAGAGAACTCTATTTGAAATAAATTGTAATTTTCATCTCTCTGTTAAGCGGTATGACCTTAAACATTTTAATTTTAAAATCTCTCATATTATTACACAAATATTACTCAAAATAAAAGAGTAAAAAAGTTTAAAAGATAAATGTATGAACGAAAATCTCAATTGAGTTTTTTAACTAAAGACTATTGAAAGTACAAGGAAAACTTTCTTCCAGATTTTTTACTATTTGTGTTTTCATTTGTATCCAAATTATGGGTGTATATAAAATTTTCAACACAAACACTCAACATTAATAAAAAAAACTTAAGCTTATAATTTTCCATAACTTCTTAAAACAACTTAAATTTATAAAGTCTTGTAATATAATTAAAAAAAATATAATAAATATTCTTAAAATTGAATTAAATGGATTCTTTTTAAACTATACTGTTGACAGTCAGTAATGTTTTCTTATTTGATTCCAATGATATAAAGTCTGCTGCAATTGATTAATTAATCACAGCCTAGACATCAGCAAATAGAGCATTCACGCTGTTCACAAAGAAGGGTGAACTAAAAAAAGAGTTGAGGCCTTCCATAAGTGGTGTTGAATGACATCGTCCATCAATGTCTGCGTAGTTCAGTTCGTCAGTTAGACGCCAGGGGACACTTATGCGAGTTGACCTTTTCAGGGTCGTTTTGATGCGGCGTTGGATAGTGAAAAAAGTCTATATTCTATTAAATAAGGAATCTATTTATGTAAAATTATAAACAAGAAATGGTGTTGCAGAAATTTTAACTCAAGACCAGTTGATATAATAAAATAAATATTTAAAAAATACTAACTTCGTCTCTTCTAGATTACATTTAATTATGATATTACTAGATGATAAAATATCTTTATGTTGTATTAATGTTTCCATAGTAGAGTTACGATACAAATTAATGATCAATAAATTTAAATAGATAAGACTCATTTTTGGAACGATGACATGTATGATTTTTTTGCCGCAAAATTCCAAAAAATGTTTTATTTGACAAAATAAAATTAACGACATTAATTAACAAATTTCACAAAATATAATACTTTCACTTTAAAAGCTTCTCTTTAATTACACGCAGCAAATGTAATAATTGCTTAGTTTTACATTATAAAACAACGAAGCAATTAAAAAGGTCCATAGAAAATAATTTGTAAATTGTCATTTTCCATTACATTAAAAAATCATGGTCATATCCAATTTACGTTGATGAAGGAGGCGTCATGAAACACGCCATTTATCACACCATTTTTTATTAGACTCATCAGCCACTCCTTCATTGGTCATATTTTTTAATAAAAATCATATTCAAATTACTTTTTCCCTCTCTTTTGAAATATGTATTTTTGCGGATACGCCCTGTTACTTAAGCAGAGTCGATACCAAATTTAATGTAAAAAATCGTAAAAGATAAATCAAATTCAGTATTATTTGTAAATAATATAAACAGTGCGAGAAGCATTAGATTGGCATGAAACATGCCTTATATCACATACTAAAATAAAATTATTGCATAAGTCATCAGAATGCTTCTTATGACTGAAATCAAACCAAGTATTATAAATTCTATTAAAACAACAGTGAAAATACATATTACAAAAATGTTTTTTATTCTACTCTCTGATTTATTTTCATATATAAATTCAATCGGCACTTATGTATTTAACCAGCAATACAATACTCAATAGTTTTACTCGTAAATTTAAAAAAATATTGTATGAACACAAAACAGTAGATTTTAGTGTAGAAATTCGTGTAAATTTTGCATTAGTTATAGCTAGTATTTAACTAAGTACTCTTCGCCAAAAATGAAATAAAAATGAATGAAAAATTATATTCTGGCTTGTTTATAGTAATATTCGAACGAAACATTACCAAGCTGTATATCATATTCTTTTTAACATAAAAGGAAATACGTTAAAATCTGAATTGTTGAAACAGTGTCACTAACAAGCCGAGTTTTTCCTTTCGGCATCTAAAGGTATTCTATCACACGGATACAACAGAACTGAAAATTGTCATATAAAAATTTTACTTTACACCTTCAGTTAATATAATAAATTACACAATATATACACATATAATTAGAATAGTAAAAATGAAATCAATTGATAGTAAAAAAAAAATGATTTCTAAATAATTTGCGTCCATAAAAAACAGTATTGTTGTATTCCATGAAAGCTTGTATGAGTGTAAGCTATAAATTTTCCATTTTTCACCTTACCTTAATTTCGAGGTAATATGGTTTGTTAAACTAGGAATGATATTAATATTAGTTCACCGGTACCTCAATCAATTTACCATAAATACTCATGAAAATATTCAAAAACTGTTTATTAATTTACTTTATTTTGTACCGTCATCTTTATATTTTTTAACAATAAAAATCTTTACTTTTAAATTTTCTCACATATAGTTGATAATCAAAGAACCAACATGTATTTGTTCCTCATCTTAATTCAAATTTAGCATTTTACCCATAGTTTCTTAAATACAGCATATATGTATGCACAATGAAACTTTCATATCCTATAGTCGAGCAAATAATTGCAATGCACTTTCTAAAGAACAGTTTCCTTTGATGACAAATTTGAATGGAGTAGAGAATCTTATAAATGATAAGTAGCATTTGTTTTAAAATGTTATTATATAAATATTTCTGGTTGATAGAAAGTCACTTTTACTTACTAAGTTTTAGATTCGAATTTGATTTTCTTATACATGTTTTCTCATTATATTGAAGCTCATTCAAATTTAATTCCCCTAAAAGATTATTTTAAACTACGAAATGCTTAACCATATATATGCTGTATTTTGAAAATAGCATACGTTGATATTTTATTAATTTTGAGTCATTCTTTCTTACATATAATAGGTATACATTAATATGCAACGACTTGTTTCACGCAATTTTAATTTCCATTCTTATAGAAAAAAAATCGTTTATTAATATTCATTTCTTTATAACAAATGAACGTAAAGCATATTTTATAATTATTCATTATGTTTCTTTAGTGAATATTAATAAATATAAAGTAAATCATATAGTAACAAAGAATTTTTGGTCATCCATAAACCAATTCCTTCATTTGGTCCCACCTTGGGAAGTTGGTTAAACTATAATACATTATTCTTACACTTGAAATAAAATATCCCACACACGTATGTTCCTTTGAATGAGATTGAAAGGATCAAATCATTACGGGGTGTCGTTTGCGAGAGAAATCAGAAGGGAAAACCCATCAGGTCCAAGGCCGGTGTTTCGGGTGTCCTTATGAATGTAAAACGGGTTTGACGTGTGAAAAATCTCCCGATATTTTTCTTTCCGCGCAATCCAGACGAGATGCTTTTTTACATTGCTCACTTTGTACTGCTCATCACATCATCTCAAACTACACAAGCTTGGTCGACAGTTTTGAAATAATTGGATTTATAATTAATGTATACATTATAAATAGTGACAATTATAAAAACTTCTATAATCTAGTTTAAAAAATATACAAAGAGGTTTAAGCCTCAGAAAGTGTTTAATTCTTTTTGAAGGGAGAGATATTGAACGTCAATATTCATTAATGCCGGGTACATAATGCAGTGTTCAACGTTGATGGCTTCTGTGACGGACCTCAAGGGCTCGGAAACAACATTTTTTAATCGATTTTTGGATATACGTTCAAAGACATGGATGTGAGTGGTATAAAAAAATTCTGCCATCCGACCAATTCTTAAAAGCGGGGTGTAGCAAAAGTGACTGCCTAACCACATGTCCTGTCCTATCCATACATTTTCTATCACTACTTTCCCAAAAACGAGAGGATGAGTGATTGAGTAACAAGCACATTTTTCATTTAATACCGCGGAAAATTTAATTAATAATATTGAAAGCTATATTTCGAGCTTAAATCAAATCGAACTAAGCTTCTAGGTCTACATTATTTATTTGGTATCATGAAACTTCCTTTTTTGGTTTTTATATATGCTACGTAATTACGTTTCATATATAAAATCAACAAAAAGCTTTTTCTATTCCTGATAATTGATTTATCATTGTATCAATTTTATTTATTAAGGGTCGAGTAAATGAAATCATTTTACATATACTTTATTTAGACATCACAATATTATTTTAGTATTTATAAAAATTTGAATGTTTTTTATAAACTTTTCAATAGTAATCATATAAAAAATATACTTGATACATTCACTCGATTTTAAACATTATTATTTTTTTTGAGTTAACAAAAATGTATGGCTTCGAACTGTTCTACACGTATGTAGCAACGTCTCAAATTCAACGACCCTTTGAATCACGGTTCACCAGTAATCGGCAAAGAGAATTTATCAAACTCCGTCTTCTTAAAAGATAGTACTCAGGTTTTACTTTAGATCTATCCACAGGCTGCTTCACTCTTATGCTACTCGAAACAGAAGAGTCGGTATTTTTAGTTTTAATTGCTTTGTCTATTGAATTAAATATATATTATATTCAATGGATTTAATGGTTAATTTGTAGAGGTTAATTTTTAATAAAAAATTTAAATGATATTTTTGTTATTCCAATGAGTGTGTTACTAAAAGTAAAATATTTTTTATTGATTGAATTGGCATTCACTTGGTAGAAGTCCATTATAAAACGGTGAAAAAATAACAATGTATTTTAGTTCCACAAAATTATTTTTAAAAAATATAGTTGATAGCTATTTCGGCTCACGCCATCGTCAGAACTATGCTTAAACTAACATTTGCTTATCTATATATAGCTGTGTAGAAAAGGTACACAATAAATCTTCTCTCCTGTTTTAACGGCCTAGCTTGTTACCTTCTCACAATTAAACTAAATTTTCAAAAAATGTAAATGAAATAAAAGGCGGCTATGACAATATGTTTACATGTGGGAGGGAAGTGGTCATTACGGAAGCAAATAAGACCACCTCCCTTTGAATAGGTCGGACTAATGGAGACACTATTATATTAGTTTGTTCGTTAAGAGTCCTTTGTGATAATTGATGTCTATTGATTTCCAGCTGGTCCAAAGCCGTCATTCTGCGACCCTTACTACATATATTGCTTCTTTGGAAATCATATTTAGAGTAACTCTTTCGTAAGGTTTATTTTATTTATATAGGATATTTTTCTATAAATTATAAATACTTTATAAATAAACGTATAACCCAGTTAGTATGATAATTATATTTTCATCCGTATGTTATGTAAATGTCTAAATATACCGAAAGATGAAGCCCGGTTTGATAGATTCAGAACACTACAAAGTACTACGTACAAAGTTTCAAAATCACTCTCAGTTGAAATAATAAATGATATTTTTTTACGAATTTTCGTTAGACAATACTCATCGATACTGTCTATGCATATCCGTAGATTCTTTATATTCCAAGCAGTAGTAAATATATATCCACTTCATTTCACTGAGACCTCATGAGTTGGATTAAGGAACCCTCACTGGCTCCTTGTACATCACAATTCTTTACCATTTGAGTAGTATGGCCGTACATGTACGTCCAAATATTGTGATGTCTTTTATCAATTGTAAGTTCCGTATTTTTTGTTGAATAATTATAATTTCTTCAGGTATTCATTCTGCACATATCTTTATATGTCAATAATTTTAAACAGTCGGGCTTACATTTTGTATATGTTTCAAATTAATAAAAGAATTTTATGAAAAAAAAAATCAAAGGAATTACACTTTTAATCATGTATCATAAAATTTACTGTCTGTTCAACCGCTTTCTTTCTAGGAATTAGTGTCAATATCGAACTATGTTAACTCAGCTGCAATTATTTTTTTAGGCTCAAACTATAGTAATCGTTTCCAGAAAATTCACAGTGAATAAATTTATTTACATTTATTACTACGCATTTCTCAATTATAAAACTTTATTTACTACGTGATATAATAATAAATATTCTTTCTCGATTGAACCACAAAAAACCGCATAATTTTATATGAAGTATAAAAAAAAATATTTTAAATAAACCAAAAAACTTATTTCGTAAAGTAAAATTCGAGTTAAGAACCTTCCAAAATCTCTTATTATTAGATATTTATCCGAGGTGATAGTTTATTTTTATATACACATATATTAGTTACATACAAAACAACTGATGTTTCTTAATTATACAAAGGCATTTAATTAGACAGTCATAAACTACTATCATTTCATTTTAAAAAATCCAATAAGAATCTCCTTCACTTTTTAATACCCAAAAAATAAATAAAATGAATAAGACAAGTAATAAACTTTATGACTAGTCATTATCTTCATATTTACATTGGATAGGCGTGTATTTTGGTACAACACGTTTAAGGTGTAATAAAATTATAAACATTTTGTTTAAATTTTACGATTCCGTTATTATTGCTTCATTCGAGCAAGGATTCGTTTGAGGCTTTTAGTAATAAAACTCGAAAATTAAAAAAAAACGTAACACACCTTACTTACCATTGCTCAGTATTTTTTACGATACAAACAATTTTGCCTGTAACCATGATTTTTAACACATTCGTTTATATTTTTTACCATCCATATTTTGCTGACATTTTCATACCTGAAAACTACATTAGATCGATATTAGATTTTATAATATCAATCAATAATGTTCCCAAAAATTTTACATTTTATTGATTGAATTGGCATTCACTTGTAGAACTCCATTATAACACTGTGAAAAAAAAGCAATGTGCCTTAGTTGTACAATTTTTCTTAAGATATAGTTGAGAGCTATGTCGGCTCACGCCATCGTCAGAACTATGCTTAAACGAACAATCGCTTAACTATATATAGCTGTGTAAAAAAGGTACACAATACATCTTCTATCCTGTTTTAACGACCTAGCTTGTTTCTTGCTAGCAATAAAACTAAAAAAATTCAAAAATTGTAAATGAAACTAAAAAGGCGGCTATATCAATTAAGAATTCTCAACGAACAAATTAATATATGTCGATTGCCATTGCTCAATCCACTGCAGGGGTCTGTTTTTTTTTGTAGCTAGCAAGTAACTGTAGCTATTTTTTGACAATTTTTAGTTTTATTGCTAGCAAAAAACAAGCTAGGTCGTTAAAACAAGAAAGAAGATGTATTGTGTACCTTTTCTATACAGCTATATATAGAAAAGCAATTTTTTGTTTAAGCAAAGTTCTGACGATGGCGTGAGCCGAAATAGCTATAAACTACATATTATATAAAAAATATATAACTTTAATACATTGCTATCTTCTCACCGTATTAATTTTACGTTTATTAAAGTTACAGCAATTTTGACTGTCAAATTAAACTAAATTAGTCGATCAACTCTGTTATATCTGCCTCAATGTAATCTACTAAGAGATATGTTTGACCATAATTTCTAAAGGACTATATGTTATACATAATACAAACAAAGCGTTTTGCAGATATCATCCTTCAAACTGGATATCTTTCAAGTGTGCGTTTTCGGTCAATGTCGTGCAAATGAGAGGGTTAATTCAATAAAATCAACCGATATCCAATTATGACATTAACTTATCAAAAAACAAACCGAATAAAAATAATCTAACCATCTAGAGATTTTTTTTTTTTTAAATGCTAAATCAACCCATGAGAAATTTATAAGAAACTTTTATATAAGATACTGATTTTAGTATCAAATCGTGTTTTTTACTATGATCGACATAAATCATGTTTTATTTATTATTAAAGGAAATTCTTGTTTACGTAGCAAAAGTTTTAATATCCTTAAAAGATATTTAAAAAATTGAATTTTTTTATAGTTAATGATATCGACTGAAGGTTCTTGATTGAATTTCAATATTAAATTCGAAACCCGGTTAGTGACAAAACATGTGGAATCATACAAAGTTTCAACAATTCAAATTTTCTTTATTATTGATTATTGAATAACATAACCCACAGATTAAAACCTCGTGAACAGAATTCGTTTAAAATAACCCAATTAAATTTGTTGCAGAAAAATATGGAATATAAATGAATAAAATAATTTAATTTTTAGTTTTAATCTATTTAAATGAATAATTCATTCAGAATTTGTGAGAAGTAGAATCAATAGATTTGTGTTTCCTTTCAATATACACATTCTATCCATTCAATGTATCTGTTTAATTATTAGTTATTTTATTTAAATTGAATTTGAAAAATAATTATATATTATAGATAATATATTTTGATTTCGAAACAACGGCATAATTTTAATATTTGTAATAAAACCGTGTTTGAAAAACAGTCTTTGTTTATGTAATTTTTATCTTTCTCCATTTTTACCATATTAAAAAATATTGCAATGTGAAAAATATAACAAGTAATATAATTTATTTTATCGTCAAAATATTTTTCCATCTTTACCTTCAATGACTAAAAAAGACTTATCACGTTTGTTGATAACAGTCATATGTTTCATATTAAAAATGAATAATATTTTATTAATAAAATTCTTTAACTAAAATCATACTTGGATTTATTATTGGACGCTACAGAACGTTCAAATGGCCCGTCTTGAAGCGCACTCAATATAATTGGATGACTTTCCATCAGACTGATACTGCAGTAACTGTCGCCTTCAGATTTCCAGATTTAACACAATCATATCTCTGTGCAGTCAATAAACATCATAAGATTACAACGTATTCACTAATCATTTATATTCCCTATGCAATCCTCATGACAAAGGAATATCAGCATCGGCATGATACTATTGATAAATTTAGCACAATTATTTGTAACCAACTCATGTCTTATATTGTATATTAATATAATAGCGGTGCTTATTAGCTCAAGCATAATTGCGAACAATTTTAATATTTATTTTTTCTGTCAAATCTTGAACAAATATTCAAAATTTTAGAACTTGTCTCTACTTCCTTCCACTCACCCGATTCAGCCAGTGCATTGTGACAACTAAGGTTTTAGAAATTAATAAGCCATCAGTTCTCTCTAATACATCTTTTTTTGGGATAATCTCCAACAAAATTCCCACATTTAAAAAAAGAGACGCTTAAACAATATTACCTTTAAACCATAATTTAAATAAAACAAACGTAATTTTTATTATTTTCTAGCGAGTACCCGGAATGCGTTGTAATTCCACTCAAAAGAAGAAAATGTCTGTACATTAGATTTGTTCATTAAAATTATTGGGATGTGTACACGAATCAATCAGAAGGTTTACCGACGCGTGATCAGGTCACATAAATCTGTCTCTGTGAGAAGCGTGGATTTTCTGAACTTAGTTTACAAACATGTTGCAACAAACAAAGATACATTCATTTATATATATATATATAGATTAAGGTATGGCCATTATATTAGTCATAATTGTTTCAAAAATTGTTAGGACAGTATTGTTTTAATTTGTATTGTATCAGTTGATGACGGTCGCGATGAGTGAAACCGGTTTTGATGCAATGGTTGATCTAATTTAAAAACTTTTTCGGTTGTGTGCATAATAACGCACCAAAGTTTTATTCCAATCGGATAAATAATATAGAAACGCATACGAGACAATCAAACGAAGAAGGAGGCATTTGTAATATATTTGTAATTTAAATTTACAAGTTTTATTGACCACTCACTGGCATTCACGATTTTATTTTTAGTTAAAGCTTAATTTTGAAGTCTACGCATTATCTGTACTTTTATAAAATTTAACATTGTAATAGATATTTAAATAATCAGTATTTCATAATTAAAGCACCAACACTTAAATATAACAACTGAATAAATAGCATGTTTCTTAAACTGCTGAACGAAGTTTTTTTTATCATAATGTTGTATTTTTTGAAAAGAATGTGAAATTTAATTCAACAGCTGCTTGTTTCTAATTTATTACGCCTAAGTGAATTTGTATTATGAAAGGTCAAAAACTTATTTGTTTCTCGTCTAATATCGTGCGACACTTTTGCCTTGTTCACCCAAATGGTGAAAGTTTTCCACTGTAAATAAATACATATAAAGTTTTATATCAATGTAGAAGAGTTACAACAAAGTACTTACCAGATAAACCTTTTTTTGTTTTTCTGTTAACATTTACCACTAAAAATAGTATCACCAAAGGTTTTGTAATATTTCATGGAAAATGAAAAAGTAAACAAAAATATCTGTATAAAAATATGAATCTTTTGATAAATAATAATGTCAGTTATTTTTTCAGTGTCTACCGTGGTAACTTTTACATCATAAATATATACCATTTATAAATTTCGCAAAGAAAAAATAATCACATGATACATTCGTTTTTTTTTTCCTATTTTATCTAAGCAACTGTTTTTTGTCTATATGTAACATGTCAATATTATTTAGACCGATATTTTTTGTAATATTCGTTATAAATACTACAATTAACCGCTACTCCAACAAAAAAGAATTTATAATATTGTATATTCTCATTTCAATTTATATGCAGTGCCTTCCATAGAATCACCAATCTGCAAATTTGTCACGTAATTAAACATTGTTTTTCCTTTAAAAATATTTATAACTATCATCAAATATGTAATTTGAAAAAAAATCTTAATGTTCGAAAAAATACATTAAAATTAAAATATTTTTTTATTGTATGTTAAAATCAAATATAACATCAATTCTCATTAAATTCATACATTATAATATCTTCCGCAATATGGCAAGTTTTGTGTTCATTGTTTGTCTAGTAATTTCTTTAGTACATATCTTCGAATAATAAAAGTTGCTTGATTTGAAGCCTTCTCAATTTTTTTTTATTTGTATAATAATCATATAAAATCTGAGGTTGTAGAGAATCAGAGTTGGTATTAAATAAATATTATATATTCAACAAAACGCATAAACTTTGTATACATTAATTATAAATCATATATACCATCTATTTTGTAGCCATTCTAACATTTCTATCAAACGCTAGTCCATTTTTTCAAACATCAACAACCGTCCGAAAATTTTACGTTATCAGCGACCCTTACCGTAACAGCTGCTTGACCATTTTTTTTACTCCAAAATGTCTTTTTGCCGAGGAAAAGTCCAGCGAAGCCTATAAAATAATATTTCTCGAGAACAGTGTTTCATACAAGCAGGTCTATTTATTCGATACACAAAAACCGATTGACTTTTTTATGGGGTAACCCTTGTGAAAAGCTATTGTTTTTCATATCACAACCCCCCGAGGGGCACTCCAAGTGTGACCAAGCCCGGGCGCTTCGGAAAAAATATTTTAGGGATATGCCACCCGAGTGGCCAATTTGTTTAAACGGGTCTAACATATGGTAAAAGTTTGTCAAGTACGAACTCAAAATTACTTTGATAATAGTCATAAACGTAACATATTGACGTAACCTTTTTTGCTTTAGCAAGAAGATGAATATTTATGATAATTTTGTTTCCGAGTCATATGAAATTACATTTCATAGTATAAATGTCAATCATATAACTTATTTATTAGAAACAAATTGTTATCAAATTAAAATGTAAAAAAATTAATTCAATAAAACTAATATTATTTTCCATTATTAACAGCCATTCTTTAGTAAGTTTCAGCGTATGAAATATGTATATTAACCAATAATACATAACTGGAGTAAACTGAAAGCTAAATAATAATCAGAATTCAAGCAACAATATGTTTGAAAACTTTTGTTTGTCAAGTTGTTAAGCGTTTTAAATCGTAAATAACCGAATCGATTGGGTGGCCACTAGTTTTTTCGATGTAATTTGAACTGTCTAATAAAACTTTTATATGCACTATCATCGCATGATCAGAAGTATAATTTTAAATTAAACTAAATACTCAAGGTATATTTTTGGTCAAATTAATTTTATATATCATCCAAGCTTTTCAAACAGCATAATTGAAATTCTACTATTCTTTCTTTGTGATACTGTTTTGCAAAAACCAATATATAATTTTTTACGCATCTTACCATAGCAGTTCAATTATTAACTAATACAAAAAGCACTTAAATTTAAATAATCATAGTTATTGTGTATAAGTTTATTTAATATTAGAATTTTTCGTGATTAAAAAATCAATTCTCGCGTAGTTCTTCAGTAATATAAATAAAAAAATATGTTTTTAGCATATGTAATTTTTATGTAAAAAGATGTCATTTTTTTATTTGACAATCAATACAAAAAGATTTTTTTGAATGGCAAAACAATATTTATAAACCTTTGGAACAAAAAAAGGATCAGTTTATTTTAAATGGTGATTCATGATATTTTTACATCATCTATTGTTTTATTTTGCTATTAATAACTGAAGTTCTATTTGAAAATAATTCCTTTCACCTCCTTATTTTGTAACATTTATTCAATGTAATAATTTTAAATATTTATCAATCATAAAATTATATCAATATATAACATAAAAATTCAATTCAAACTAAGCCGTCATTCACAAAGTTTATAATCCTGCCACAAATAATCGGAAAATAATGGCAGCCCGATTAACCGTGTCCCTGAAAACTATCATAATCTGTGGCAACTCTACGACTACGTTTGACCTCACACCCCTTGCCAAAATGTCTACCACGAACGCCCGAGCACTTTTCGACGGATTAATAATTCATTGTACACAAGCCCGATTCAGTCTTCACCAACTAACTTTATTTATTTTCTTGTAAAATTATCAAAAAAAAAATAATTGCCTTAAAACTCTAACTTTTTACGCTTAATTATTTGAGATTTCATCTCAGACTGTTTCTTAAAAGTTCCAAAGACATTTTTTATATAAAAATTGTACATAAAGTTATAATAGTCTTATTAGTCAAATGAACCTTATTCAAGGAATGACTGTTTTTCGTGGAAAAAATAAATATATTCTTCCGCGTGTAGACCTTAAGTTATCAGAAATATTCTAGCAAATTTGTTTTTACTATTCTTTTAAACCGTGAACACAATTCTCAAAATTTATTGTTTTAAAACGAAATTAATTTCTTATATTTAAAGTTACATTTTTTCTATAACATGTGTCATTTTATCAAAACAGCAATTGTACGCAAATATATTGGCAAATGCAAGTGATTTATTAAGTGCTTAAACAATATGTCATAGAAAATTTTAATTGTTGAAATTTTGTCACATGTTTTGTCACTAACGACCCGGGTTTTGCCTTTCGGCATTTTCAGGCATTCTAAATCGTACAAAATTGTAACAATTCAAATTTGATATTGAAATTCCATCAAGCTTCTTCAGTCGATATCATAAATTATATCTCATACAGATATAATTATTCTATAGATTGAATTGAAGCCCACTTGGTAGAACTCCATTATAAAACTTTGGAAAAAAACCAATGTATTTTAGCTCTACAAAATTATTTAACTTATTATTAACAAAACTTGATATAGCCGCCTTTTTAGTTTCATTTACAATTTTTGAAAATTTTTAGTTTTATTGCGAGTAATAAACAAGTTAGGTCGTTAAAACAGGAGAGAGGATGTGTTGTGTGCTTTTTTCTGCACAGCTATATATAGATAAGCAAATGTTCGTTTAATCATGGTTCTGACGATAGCGTGAGCCGAAATAGCAATCAACATAACTTTAAAAAAATTGTAGAACTAAAATACATGCTATTTTTTCACCGTGTTATAATTATTATATTTTTCTTAATGTAAAATGGTTGAATTTTCCATAATTTACATAACCGATGATAAATACCTCATTTCAAATGGCATAATAAAAAGTCTTGTGTGTAATAACAGATTGAGAATCACCGGCTTTCTCTTGTAATATACTCTGAAGGGCCGAGTATCGCATCTGCGGAAGGCTGAGTTAGGAACTCTCGCAAAAGGTGCTAGATCCGACAATGGGGATGAGGAAAGTCTCCGAGAAGAGTGGAAACAAGGGAGGAGGCGCTAAGTCTAGTAGAAAATTGGACCCAAAAGGATATTAGCAACCCTAGCCGTGAACTCGCAAGGTAGGCTCTTTGGCTACCTTGGGTATGATTCGAGAATGAAATGATTTAGAGACGGTGCTAAACAGAAGGACGTGGAATATTTACGATGCGAATTAAGACAATTTGGTTTGTGTTTGAACCAACAAAATTTATGTTCTCTGGGTATCTTCTCAGTATTTGTCCGTTACATTGAAACTAACAATTCTACGATGCCGAAATGGAAACATATTTATTGCTTGAGATTATTATAGCTCTGATAATATCAAATAAATAATAAACTTATTATTTTTGTCATTGCGATTGTATTTAATTCTTTTTTTATTATTCAAATTTTCTATTTACTCATATTATGAGTTCTTTGGTTTGGCCATTTCATTTCATTGTCACCGATATAATCGCTTTTTCTCTTTCCATGACATGGCAGTATCCTTAGATACTACCTAAGTGCTAAGTAAATATCAGTTTTAGAAGTCAGATAATGGTTCTTGGTAGAATTTCATTTTCATATTTGATAGCAAATATCTGAAAAAAATCAAAAAGATATATGGCTCTTTGAAAACATCCGCGAAGCGTTTGAGAGATATTTGTTATACGACATTACTTAATGACTACTTACGTTAAAAGAAGCTGTGCTTTGGAAAAGAAAGTTTTGGCTTACAAATACTTTACTTTTACTTTGGTACTTGCTCCAAAAATCAAATAATTTAGAGACTGTCGTTCATTTGCCATTACTTTAAACCATCATTTTCCTTAACACATTGGTTATTTTAATACAAATGACCAAAAAAGTTTTGAAGAATTTTTCTATTCATTTGTGGGCTGAATGATATTTTATTTCATTTTCTGATAAAATTGTAAAACATGATTCGCTAACTTCCGGTCTTGTTACCTTTTTTCCACAAACAATTTTTCATCGAAATCAACTTGTCAACAGTTATATCTTTGCTATAAATCATTTAAAAATACAAATATAAGCAAAAACATGAATAAATTTCCTGAAGAACCAAACAAATTCAGGTTATTTATGATACGCCGTTGAAATAATGTAACAATCTATACAATATTACAAAACTTTTTATGTTTACCTTTCAAATTACGAGTAAATTTTACTCATTTCCTTTATTTCCTAAAAAGTACATTTTTCTTTGGCTAAATTCTGAAAAAAAAATGTACATAAAACATATAACAGTAAAAAAGTATGTTTATAATACTCACATACATATTCGAGCTTTAAACAAAAAAATCTTTAAAATAATGCACAAAGTTTGTTGTTCATTATAACTTATCTACACAATGAATTTATTAGTGGTAGAGTTACTTGTTCTAAATTATCAATACAATTTACCATTTGAAGGAGAGTATATTTGATATGGTTTTGGCCACATAGATCGAGTCGAAAACGTTTAACTGATAATATATTCAGAATAAAAAACTTGGAATCTTAGATGAAATGAAATTAAGTTAGAGTTAGAAAATCCTAAATGATCATTAAGCTGATTCTTGAAGACGACGTTTCTGATATAAATTTTGTTCAATAATACTGAGAGGAAAAAAAAGTTGCCGGAAAAATATTTAAATTTATACTAACCACATTATATATCAGCTATAGCAGATCTCAGCTTGACAAGGCTCTAAATTTTCAATTCATGAATAAAAATTTATATTGTAATCATTTTTGATAGTGAACGCAGTTTCAAAAACAAAAAGTAAATTGATTGAATGTGCATTCACTTGGTAGAACTCCATTATAACACGGTGAAAAAAATAGCAACGTATTTAAGTTCTACAATTTTTTTTTTAGTATCTAACTACCTGGTTATTTCTGACGATGGCTTGAGTCGAAATAGCTATCAACTATATTTTAAAAAATAATTTTGTAGAACAAAAATACATTGCTATTTTTTTTTCACAAAAAGTAAACCTTATGCTATCATAACATTTTTTTATGAAAAATGATATAGTGTATAAAAAACGTATTACTTACTAAAATGACGGTTATCACAATTTACGTGAATTAATTCCTTATGGCTTATAAAAATATATATCTTACGCGTTTATGAATACTCAATATGTTTAAGCCAGAATACATTTATAGCCAGAATAGTTTTAAATGTATTGCACCCATATGGACCTAAATAAAATTTAGACAATAATTTATTTTCCACAATTCCGATTGGAAATTTTCACTCTCTAAGTTTTTTTTCAAAATAATTAATTGTGTTGCAAAATTTCTTTAAAAATAATATTAATAATTTATATTATAATTTATTTTAATTTTCCAAGCCCTTTTTTGATCATGTATTTTTATATGAATATATTTTATGCATAAAAAATTCTTGATAGAATCTTACAGGCAATTCATTCAGGCATTCCATAAAATTATATTAGGTTTCTAACTTATTCGAAATAAAATTTTGAACATTTTCTCTATTTGAAATATGATTTTTTGCAACTCACGTCTTCAGACACCAGGTATTTAGTGTTTCATAAATAATTTACATTTCTCTCCTAAAGTGCTTTTATGTGTCGTATTTTTATGGTAATAACAGTTTTCTTTTATTAAGGTACAATAAATTATATTAATGGTGGCATATTGGGAATACTAAAATCTGGAAAATTATTTCAAGCAAAAGGGCAGTTTTTTAAAGTTCAAACGTATTCAGGTATCTTTAACGATATATAATTTAAATAATTTAAATAATGTGGAATCGTACAATTTTTTTACAATTCAAGTTTAAAGTTTTTTGGTTGTTTTACACTACCTTTTTGACTTGATATTTATTACAAAGCAAATGAGAAATGCAAACAATTTTTTTGAAAGGATAGTATAAATGCAAAATGTTCTTATTGTTTTGGAAATAATTGCATTGCGGTTTTCGACTATATTATTTATAAAAAAAAAATAATCCAATATGACTTTATTTCCTTCATTATTTCAACAAACATTCTATATTCGGCATTTCGTTAACTTAGAATCTTAGATAATTTTATCGCTTGTTATGTAAATACGTCTCTTATTTTCTTACCGACCTATAAAAGCAAAAAAATTATACATCTCCCTAGAGTAAGTCAACAAACTTTAACGAAAACATCTAAGTATATTTTTTCATATGAATAAGGATATTATAACAAAGTAAACATTCACAATAATATTTATCATGTTTTTTTTCTCCGAACTGAACTCGCGGGTAGCACTTATTTGCTCTTCATTTAATATGAGAGGCAGAATTTCAGATTCTTCTATAAAAACATGTTTGCAATTCGCTTAATATTTTACTCGAATAAAAAATATACTTCGTCAAAAACCAGAATTCATCATTATACGCAATATTATATAAAGGTGATAAATTAAATACTTACTATTTATCTGTAGTTAATTATTGTTGAAAACATTCTAAAATACTTATAATAGAGATTCTTTTTACTTGAATTGACTGCATAAATTATATATTGATCACGAACGTTATTGAACATCGCAAGCAGTTTTCAATAGCCATTATATAATTTTTCGATTTATTTTTGTATATGGGTACTCATTGTTGACAATTATAAAAAATACCACTTATGAATTATATGTCCACTTATTAAGCTAATCTTAATCGTAAAAAATCCGTTGAATTGGCGGTTATGTTTTGTTTTTATTTCGATAAATATGTTATCAAATCTTTGCTGAAATTATTATTTTAAATTATGTTTTTGACTCAAGAAAAGAATTTATGTTTTTAGCTGAGGCGCATAACGATAACGGCTATATACCATTAGGATTTTATTAAAAAAGGACAAAAAATCTGATCTACCAAAAGACATAAAGTTACTTGCGTCATTTTATTTATACTGAGACTCTAAGAACGGCTTGATAATAAAAGATAGCAGTATGAAATCACCGATAAAATTACACCAAGAAGAAAGAAAAAAGCAAAAGAATACAAGTGCGATGTATAGAGTAATAAAAAATCATATCATGAATATAAACTCTTTGTTTTTTATTGCTTAATTAATACAAGTTGGTTGTCTCACATCTATACGATATGTGTATGCAGTCCCTGTAATACGACCCCCTTCCGTAATACAATACTAATAAAAAAAATCGATTCCACTAATCATTTTCTTGGCCCGATAAAGAGCTACACAGACTAATATTTAAATTACTCACAATTATGCTTATAAAGAAGAAAAACGAAAATGTATCGTGCTCGGCCACTTAACTTACGTGATATTAATTATCATGTGTATCTGTGTACTGAAAATCTGAAGAATTTAATCTGCTCGAAAAATCGAATCGAAAATATCTCGTTTCCGGTATGATCTTGCAAATTTTTCAAGAGCGTCAAGGTTGGCCTTGATTGATATTGAATCAGCGTGACCTATTGGGCCCGTATGAGGACGGATCACAAAAAACAGCTCTGCTCGTATTGTGTTTGCTTCGAAGCATCAAAAACTTTTATCATTCTAATAACATACGAACACAAATATTTATTTTTTTATCTTTTCAGCTAGTTATACAAAAAGAATTAAAAAAACATATTTTATGCAACCGAGTTCGTATACTTTTTTTTGTATGAAACACAGATGGGAATAAGAAAATTCGAATGATTAAACCCTTTTAATATTTTAGCGATAACAATGATGCCAATAAATTTATATTTCTCAGCATATTTCTTCTGATAAATAGAACGGTCTCCTTTTCGTAAAAAGGCAGTAAATTTGAATAGATGACGCATAACTTTTAATTACAATTTTCATATTTATAGGATAATTCATCATGACCAACAGTTTTCAAAGTGAGCACTGTAAACTAATAAAATAAAAATTATAAGAAAGCTTCTTCCATTCAAAAATTAAGAGGTAGTCATGTTAAACGTTTTCTTAATCAAAACAATAAAAAAACATGTCGAAACTGATTTTGAGTGCATTTAAAAATATGTGAAAATGCGGATAAGTCAAATCCGAGACGCAAAACCTGTGGTTTTTTACAATCTTTTAATCATCCAAACTTAGCCTATCTATTAAATTTAATCTGATTTTATATTAAACCTGACGTGTTTTTTTATATTTGAATTTAACTGAATCACACAGTTTTCTAATAAAATTGTATCACTTCATTCGAGTGTAAGCATTTGATTATATTGCAAATGTCGTCGTGAATAGTAATCATAACATCATCTATTTCCGGCGTTCAATAAAAAGTCCATAAAAAGGGTTAAGGCATAATACGACAGTTCACCCTTCCCATTCACCCCTATTGAGTCTAAATCCGTATCAGATCTATAATTCAATTATTCAAAAAGTTCTACCATTCGTTGGTTGTCTGTAACGAGTTAGAGTTAGACAGAGCCCGCCTACAAAACAGACTGCCAGTTGGTCTTCATATTAACCCCAATGCTGGAACTGAACATAAATTTACTCTTTCTCTCTCTATCATGATGTGTAGTGATCCTCAACTTTTATTTTAATTTTTAAATAAGAATTGTGAAAACGATTGGCTTTTTTAAAATCCTCATTTTTCACTCTTATAAACACTTCTTTCAGTATATTTTTAACTTGCCAAAAGCATTAACCTCGCTAAAAAATAAGATTTGTAGCTGGTAACATATTTAAAATGATTATTATGTAGAATAATTCAAATACACTATCAAAAAGAATTAAATACGATTGTTCCCCAATAATTGCAGACATGACAGATGGTATAATTGAAAAATGGTACACTTTTTCCTGCGCATACTATATTTTTAAAAAATATACAACTACCTTTAACATATAAAACGCTTCTGTCAATGAATACGTCGTGTAGATTAAACTATCTCGTCTAATTAAGAAATCTAAGTTAAGAGTATTTTTTCTTTGATTTATGTACTTCAGTAAAATTAAATGGATTAAGTCAATATAACACAGTCTCATATTGAAAATTATAAAATGTACAACAATCTGAGAAGATAAAAAAAAGTCTTCGGAAGTGCAACTTAAATGGAAACAAAATATAATTTTTTTTTGACCCAGTCAAAGTGATTTTTATACGTAATTTAAATTTCAACTTACATAGCATCTTTTATATTACATTTCACTGGTTAAATAACTAAATACAAACCATATTTTCATAATAAAAAGTGTACCTTCAAATGTTAAGCTTCACTGATTTAAATTCTTTATTATTTGTCACCAATTTTTTTCAGATTAATAAACCGTAATTTTTATAGTTTTTGGTGCTGTAAGAGCAAATAGCAGATAAATTAGTCACTCATCAGTCTTATGCATGACTTGCTGTCTATAATGAATTGTATCCATATTGAAATCGTTAAAAATGGTTCATTATCACTGATGAGTAGAGATTGAATCCGAAATACATCGTGTTCCAAGTGAATGAATAATACATTGCCTCGGAAACATGACATAGCACACAGTTATGCTATAGAATCGAGAGCGACAAAAGTGTATACCTTTGATACGCTATTTTTACAAAAGGTATCTCGTCCTATATTGATCACGTCACAAATTTGTAGCTGGAACTATCAATGGCTCTCCTTTTTGGAATGTTGATTATTTTACTAACCATAAGGGATATTAATAGCTGTTGATATTTTTATTTTTAGAAAAACACATACAATCAAAATTAATTGGTTCTTTGGTTTATTAATATATTGATTAACGTCTTGGTATAACTTATTCACTACCTAACAATCTTAAATAATAGTTTAATGTAACTGTGCTTTAATGAACATCGGTGTAAACATAACCATTTGCATAAAGCATTATTCGTGTATCAAAGATCATAAACAATAAATGCGTGTCAATGTTATTATTCAGTGTGACTGTTTTATATTTATTTCATTATGTAAACCCAATATTTAGCATTGTTACGACACGAATTTATTAATTTACTCACAGAATCTTGATAAAAAATGAATTAACTGATTTTTCTTTACAATTAATAAAAAACGTTTATCAATTAAGCGATTTCCTTTGAATAAAAATATCGGAATAAATTGTATTTTCCCATGACTATTGTTGATATTTTATATATAAATATTATTATATTTATATAGCAAGCAAACGAGGCGTTTTACTATAATATATTGTAACGTTCACTTCCACAATTGACAGATTAGATATTGTAATTCTGTAGATTAGTAAATCTTGCGAATTTACGGTACGTTTATGAGGCTCATAAATTTGAATTGTATTTGCAGATGAGGCAATCTAGAAGTTTATTGAGCCCCACTTGAATTTATTTGTGTACGATTACTTCATTCGGAAGAGATAGTAACAACAAAACGGGTACATAAAATATTTGTCTAAATAATAGCTTTATTCGCGGACAATATAACGACCGTTGAATACGTAATCACTTTAATCAAAGTAATAATAATTGTAATAAATTGCTTTTTAATTACATAACTAATTTTTTGGTGTTACTAAAGACGTGATATTTTGGTGAAGAAAAGTATCAATTATTTGAGAATTATTTAATAAATGAAAGTTGTTCGATTCTTAAATTTTAATTTGAAACCAAATAGAGACTATTATAAGATTTTATCAAAATATATGTTGACTGCCATTTCCTTATATTTTATATCCTTAAAAAAATGGTTAATTATATAAATCTTACCAACAATATTTCTATGCAGAAAATTAGTGTATTTTGATCGCGTTGCACTGAGCCTAACGTAGGCGAAGTAAGTTTAAACGCGATTGCGATGCGATGAGAAGCGAAGCGACAACGCAGTCTTATGTGCCGTTAGTGCTCCGTATACATTTCTACATCTGAAAACACCGTTGTATTTACCTGTGCGAAAGCCTTAATTGAGCTGATCGCGCCGCTTCGCACCGGTTAGAGCGATTGACTTCATCCACGTTAAGTGTTATCCAACTGGTAATGGAACTTTGCCTTTGACCAACTCGTTTACGCAGAAAAAAAAAAGTTATACTGTGAATATTGTCACACATGTATTAATTTTTCAACTGATTTATTAAAAGTAATGGTAAACACTATGAAAAAATAGCAGTACATTTTAGTTCTACACAATTTATAAGATATATTATTTGATAGCTATTTCGGCTTATGCTCTCATCTAGTTCTGATACGTCGAAATACCTGTCAACTATATACCTTATAAATTTGACTTATGATAGAACTTAACTTTGAAGTTCTACCAAGTAAATGCCAATTCAATCAATATGTTACATAAAAACTTTTTTGAGAGAAAAAGATTATAGCCGACTTTTAAAGGTAAAATCAATTTGTATTCGTGATATGTTTCTTGACTCAAACATACACGAATCAAATAATAAGAAAATAATTTATCATTTTCATTTTTTTAATCTTAAGCATGATCTATTTTTCTAAATTGAGTTCAGGTAGATTTATTGAAAAGCATTTTCATTTGCTTATTTTTAATTGTCAAGAAATTTACACGGTTAACTTCAGTTATTTTTTTAGAATCCTAAAAATAATTGTTCAACAGTCAGACATCGATATTTTAACCCGAGTAACCTTACACAAAAGGGTACAAAAATATAGTTTCTTAAGTAATATCTCTTAACGTACAAAACTTCCAGCATGTGCTTTGGCATCATTATACGCTGAGTACGGTATCAAAGTATTTCTAGCCATTATACCCGAAGGCACGCGTTAATTATAATTCAAAGACTAACCTCATCTTTCAAAAACATTGATTTTAACAATTGTTACATTATACTTTTCAATTTAAAGATAATCGCTAACGAACAACATACTAAAGTACCAAATTTTGAGTTACTAAAAGATCTAATAAATTGTTGGATCACATAATTTTTCTTTGAAAGTAAAACCAATGCTTAATTTTTTTATAACACTTCTTTCATTCATTACATCAATATTTAGTAAATTAATTGTGGAATATTTATATTGGTACATTTTTTATTTGACAAGCTATTTACAAATCATTCTTATAATTCATTCTATAACATCATAAATAAAGCATAATTAACAAGTACTGGATAAATCACATAAATAACCAAATAAAAAGTCTTGATTTTCTATATTGGACATAGTTATATCTTATTACGAGAATGATTGACTCAGTATATATACAATATTACTCATAATAAATTCAAGAAAAAATCATTTATTTTCTTCTCCCACGAGTGTAAAATATCGAATCGATATAAAATGTATCCACTGAATGAAACAAATGTATGTAAAGTCCACTTGTGCTCTGATGAACCAAAAACTCTTTCTAATCGGTATGAGCGAATACATTTATTTCATTATCGCATATCACATTTAATTATTTGATGTGGAAGTATTATCAAAAAAAATATCTTAACTCCAATCAGATCTTAATGCCAAAATAATTAGTTTTAGACAATAATAACATTGTTTCCACGATATTTAGTCAGTCAAGGACTGAGATCATACAACAAACACTGATATTGTTTGAAAACACCCTGGGTGACGGAATTAATGGTAAAAATATGAAATTTATCAAGGCAAAATTTTTGAGTAGCAACAATATTTTGTTTTACAATTAAATTAATTTGTGTTGATTGGTTATGAAAAATCGTTTTGCTTTAGAGACTTTTTATCCCTAGACTCGCAAACCTGCTGGGACAATTTTCACATTAAACCGAAAGCGCCTACAAAATGAAGTAATATAATTATTTATTATAGCGTACTTGGGAATTAATTCAAACGAAATTTGACCAGTGCTGCGGCTGTGCGGGATATTATCGCAACACTTTCACATTTTTATAACTCTTAATAATGGTTTTTTATTTCATTTGGCTGGTACGCCATTTCATTTTCATTTTGTTTCAAATTATTCCATCCGGAAAATTTTGGATATTATTTTTATGTTTTTATTAAGCTGCCCAATATATTGCTGAATTTTGTTTGCTTCTAACGCTTGTTGAAAAAAAATATTCAACATACCCTTTCATTGTTCACGATAGCAACTGATTGTGCTTAATAAAATTTCAATAATGAGGCTTTTCATATAGTTTTCACAGCATTTAAGACTTTTTAAATTCTCATCGCTTTAATAATAAAATAAGATGTAACAAATTTTAAATTATAAATCTTTAAAGCTTTATATAAGCAGATAATGCTCATATTATGAAAAAAAAGAACTATCTTAGATGAATAAAAAAATGCTCCACTAAAAAAGTCATTGTGTCTGTTGGCAAGACTTTATGTTTAAATATATGGTTATAATTTTCATTAAATAAAAAATAATAAGAAATTGCCTATTCGAGTATTAATTCTAATGAGTATTAATGCTTTATCCATAATTAAATATTACACTTAATGTCAACACAAATTGCTTAGTCATCCTCATATTTTAATACTAATTTGTAAATTGGTTAATGATCCGAGATCACTTCTTATAGAAAATTCGCGCAATTCATAGTATAATAAAATGTATCATTCAATTTAACAATAATATTATATTAATCATCCTCAGTTATGGTTCAAGTAGTAACAAATTATATTTTCCAATACATACTCTATTCCGTTTTGATTACAGCTTGCGTAATTATTTGACCCAATGGAAAGGGATATCTACCATAATGGATCTATTCTGAAAATTTCCCTTAATTTAGGCTTTGTTAGGTTGATAAATTGGCATTGTCGTTTTGGGTTCCTGTACGATTTCTAAGACTTTGTATTACATGCTGCGTACCTTAGCCAATAGTTTCAGACATTACCAAGTCTCATTTCGCAAATAAAATTTGTGCTATATTTATATATTTTTTAATAAATATTACAATATCTTGTTATAATAAAAAAAGTTTATATTTTTGTAATTCTCATATAATGACACGGTGAAAAAATAGCAATGTATTTTAGTTCTACAAAATTATTTTTAACAAATATAGTTGATAGCTATTTTGGCTCACGCCAAACATTCGCTTATCTATATATAGCTGTGCAGAAAAGGTACACAACACATCCTCTCTCCTGTTCCAACGGCCTAGCTTGTTACTTTAACACAATGACACTAAATTTTCAAAATTCTAAATGAAACAATAGGTGTCTATGACAATAAGATTATATGTGGGACGGAAGTGGTCCTTCTGGAAGCAAATCAGACCACCCCTTTGTACAACGGCTGGACAAATGGCGATGCTATTATGTTAGTTTGTTCGTTAAGAATCCTTTGTGATAATTGGTGTCTATTGATTTCCAGCTGTTCCAAAGCCGTCATTCTCCGATCCTTACTACAAAGATGCAAACATTTAGGGGCTGAGTTTGAATTTATATTATGTGATTCATTAATAACGTGATTAGCGAATTGTGAATCTGTTTTTTTAATGTTGAATGATCTTACATGTTCCTTAGCTCCAGTAAATATACTTCTACCTGTTTGTCCGATATAAACGGATAAATATAAGCCACAGGACATTTTATAAATACCGCTTCTGTTCAGTTTATTGATTTTATCTTTACCATTTTTTAGATGTCTGCCTAAGTTATTGTTGAACTTGAAAGCTATGTTTATTGAGTTTTTAATCTCCCAATGAATTTTTTCGCTAATGCTACCTTGGTAGTTAATAGATTTATAGAAGCGGTTATCTTGTATCTCATATAATGACATTTTTTATATAACAGCCGCAATTTACATGCTTAATGTTAATATGATGGTATTCCTCAATATAGCCTTTTGTAAGTGTATTTATTATTATTTTGGTTGTCAATTTCAGATTGTTTCTCGTTATGTCGTCACACATTTATCAAACACGATCACTCAGGCAAAACAGAAGGTCGAAACAAATCAGAGAGGTCTTCAAGTGAACTTTTTCTCGCAAAATTACAACAAATAACATTAAGCAATTACGATTCGTAGCCATCGAGTCAGTACAATATTTTGTTACAATTAAATCGTTTTTTACTGTAACCATAAATGTCAAAGTTAGACTTGATACAAATATTCGTATTAATTACGGTCCACGTCGGTCAAGGTACAATTTGATAATATTAGACAATTCATAATATTTTCAATTTCTTTTAGTGCTATCTAATGTTAAAAATAATACGATAATACAAACCAAAATGACATAGGCGTATGTCAATTTGCTATGGTTAGCCGATTATGAGTTATTGCAACAAACAGATCGATCAACACATATTTTTTTGGTTTTATATTAAAGATGGCATTCTTTCGGTATGTGTTTCGTTAAAATCAGTGAATGTTGACAACACGTGTAGCTTTCAAAATCTGAGAGAAGTCAGCCACAGCCCTAATAAATATGCAAATCACCAGCGTGTACAGATGGTTGCTTTGACCTTTCGGCGGCTTGAACATAACTGATTTGTCAAAGTTGTGATCTAACGAGCCATTGCATTTATGAGACAGCTGCGCAACGTCAATTTTGCGTACAAGTCTACTTTGATGAACATTATTATGCTTTATCTATCAAGATCGATCGGGACATTCCATTTAAAGACCCATATTAATTTTATGTATTATGTCTGTAGTAAAACTTTCATTTGGTAAATGATAAAGTGGATCATTTATATAAATATGATCTGAGGTTATAATAATATAAACTCAAGCAAATTTGCTCAGCGTTTCTCAACGCCACTTTCTCGTGGAAAATCATTTTTATTTCACATAAAATTTCAAATAAAAAAATCAAAAAAAAAACAACATAAAAATGTTTTTGAATATTGTTTCTCACATCTGATTTACAATACAATACTTGAATGAACTTTACTGACCTGGCTCCATATTTAATATATCGATACCAGGATAGTAATAAACTTGGGAAAAATGTGCCAAAATATTTCACCTTAGTATCAACTGAAAAGAATATAGTTAGTGTCATAAAATCATTCCGCATATATTATACTTGTAATAAAAATATGTATATGTGTAATCTGATGATGCGCTTCGTTTTATTAAAATATTTTCATAGAATTGTTTCAATTGTTATTTAAGTAGTTGAGCGTGCTTTAAATATTTTAATTAAGAAAAAGATTTTAAAAACTCCACAGATTCGAAAAACCCATCACTACATGATGACTTTTAAAAAAATCGATATGAAATCAATTGAGTTTTCTATAGAACCCTAGTATTTTTTGATAATCATTTTACAGTTCGTGGAAAAAAACGGGTCAGCCGTTGGAAAACTCTACTTTAAATATATTTCTTTGGTGTAAATCTACGAAAAAAAAACTTCTAACAAACACTGATAGTCAAAAATATACCACTTGTTCAAAAATATACTTTTTATTTGTTATAAACATGGATTTTTACAAATGTGCTACCAGCCACATATTTGATTTATTATATCCGTTTCGCGCTCACCTAGTAATAAAAAATAGTATTTTGTTGCTATATCAATTAATGTTCAATATCTTATACAGACAAAGAGCGTAGAAAAAATACATCCGTATTGTCAGCGGAAGAGCCTTCAAATGTATTTGATATCTTCTACGCTTAATCTTTCAGATGGACACTGTATGCTCGTGAACCTTTTCCGTTTTCCGAGTAAATGATCTAGCTACAATAACCAGCCGGAAATACGGTAGGCGCCAATTGTGAAACCTTACTAAATACTTGGTTGGATTTTCATATATCATTTTTTTCTGTTTAAATGACTGCATTTTGGATAAAATACGTATATGCTGACCAAAATATCATTTTTTCATAATATTTTGGAAGCAAAGTTATCTTAATACCATCAATGACTAGTCATTCGTGTTTTAAATGTTTTCCATAAGTTCTTCTGACCAACACAACAGTAACAACTAAATGTACTGCAATATTTCAAGTCGTTCGTAACCCACAAAAATATATTTTGAAACATATGAAAATATACAGCTTAAATTAATTAAAATCATGAAGTGTAAACAATGATGGATTAATATACAATTATTTAAAAAAGATTTATTCTAAAATACAAACATTTGTTTTAATTTATTCAAAATACAAATGGTTTTGACGATATTTATGATTAGACGTTATCATTTCTTTGTTTAATATTATATACATTTGTAAACATTTTTTTTCTAATAAAATATTTTAAAAAATCATTCAAAAGCCTATTGAACATTTTCAGCCCCACAGTGACATACTTTTTTTCAATTAAAGGGACAGGAAATATTTTCTTAACTAATACTTAATTGAATTTAATCTATAAGGTCAACTAATTAAGTTCGAATAAAATAAAAATTCGGTATATTTGTGTGCTTTTACAATAATATCTATAAATCGACAGCTTTTTCACCACTGGTATAAGCGATATATTCATTTCACACGTAAAACTTTTGCACCCTCCGAAAGTTTTGTATAATATAATTTGGTAATAATACGATTGCCTTAATATTAAATCAGATCTAGCTTTGTATTCAAATATGATAACAGCACACAAAACGCCAAAGCATTCTGAATTCTCACAAACCCAAGATAGCATCTCAATTTATTGCAAAACTTCAGACTGGGAAGAGAAGCAACAAGTAAGATTTAACAAATAGGAAATAGCTGCCTTGTGTAATTTAACTTTTTCTTCGCTAACTATGACTTATAAGGTCTAAAGCTGGAACAAGAATCTTTCTTTTCACTGTACGTGATTTGTAGCGGCAATAAATTTATTTATGATATGCTGCCTTTTGAATTATACTTGTAAATTATTTCGTGGGAAAGAAAGCCCTGACTATGTTGATGCTAACAAAAATATTTCCTTTATACTATCGCCGTTTCAATTTGTTTATTTTAAGCGCGATGCTTTAATGGCGACTGCTACGTTTTAATGAAATAAATTCGTTACATTATTTATAACCTTTTCGAAAACCTTTACGGTATAGAACATAAATAATTACCTTAGCAACTGATTTTTAACAAATAATTCACATGTTAGGTATAGTTTTAAAATATTTACCTACGATATTTCACTGTTTTTTTTACGTCCTTTGCCCTTCGTACAACGTCGTCTCTTTTGTTCTTATACGCACCATTATTATATATATAAAATATAACTAATAAATAGATTATAAAAAAATGTTTTTTTTTTTATTTTCGGCAAAAAATATTCTTCTTTATTGTAAAGAATTTAAATTTATATTCAGTTAAATATGAAAAACTGTATTGTATATTAATTCATTCTAAGGATAATTAAAATCACCGGCATTCCACACTAAAAAAACATTTTAAGTTTATTGAAGGACTTTTTAATATATCATATTATAATTTATTATTTTCATTGATAGTCTTGTGACTTTTCATTGGTAATCAACCAGAATCGATAAATTAAAACAAAGTAAGAATAAATTTTAATTATTATTATGAAGATATCGGCTCATAAAAGAATATGACATATGCTTATATTTTTGTTTGATAAACTCATGGTTTGTCTAATGGAAATGTTTCATTAAAAATTGCATAATTCAGAAAACAGTTAAAATTTTACTTAATACTTCATCCATATTTCATAATATAATAATCAAGAACGGTCATCACCGGCAAGCATTATCAAAGTTTTTGAAGCTGGTGATAAGTGCAGTTATTTTTACTATAATCATTATTTTATAAATTATGGAAATAACAATAAACAAAAAGTATCATATTAATATCAATAAAATATGTTTACGTTAAGTATTTATTATCTTAAACATAAAAAAAATCACCTCAGACATGCATGTTAAGAGGAACGTGCTTTGTCACAATACCAACAATTTCAATTACCAAATTCAAGTGTCTTGCTTTACTTATACATTGAATTATGTTTAATTTGTAGCATTACGCAGACGCCAGATTGAATCGTGCAAATGAAAACCAAAGTATGTTATACTATGTACATTTGCGAGAACAAACACTATCATACACGCCAAAGTTTCGTATTGTTGAAAGCTAACGGACGAACAAACGAGCAACGCCTCTGGTATTTAAAACTTACATCTCGTCTTAGTTTCAAGTAGGCAAGTTGGCATGTTCTAAAATTACTGTATCATATGTTCATTGTTAATTATTCATAGACATTAATTTTTATATATTAAATAATGTGTCTTTTAGAAGGACTTATACGTCTTTGTATTGTACTTCTGCATCGTCTTTTACGTTTACAGGACTTGATAATTCTCGTTTTGATATACCTGTGAATATATAAATATTTTTTTCTACGCGAATTCTTTTTTTATTTATGCAAACGATACACATAAAGTATGTAGCAGATTGTGTTTTCTAAAATGTAAATTAGTTTCTCATAATGTCTAACAGCAAATATTTTGAAATCATTGGTATACATCATTATCAAACATTTATAACATTATTTTTAGTTCATTGTAGGAAAAATATATTCATTCAAGGAAGTAGTTTTAAATGTAAAAGTAATCAATTAAATTTAACATTAATGTCATAATAAATATAATGGTAATTTGATGTGATTACCTTCATGGTCTAATCTTTTCCTTTCGATATTAATGAATAACAATGTCTCAGGGATTATAGTTACTCAATAAGTCCAACTGAATATTTCAACTACTTGACTGTATATTTTTTATCCATGTGAATTTATTTTTTTCCGGCTTGATAATTTATAAAATCCTAACAAACAAATTGCTTTCATTTCTTTATTCAACTTTTACTTTGATTCTATAATTTACATAAAAAATATACATAATAATTCATTATCTAATATTGCGCGAAGATTTAAGCTAGCTTGTATAAGTAACCTGAAATATTAATACAATATCAATCATTTTAGGTACAGCATTTATGTTTAAGCTTAAATCTAAACAATGTTTCGTTAAACATACATATACACACTAGTTTATAATAAATCTTTCAACTTTCAATATTTTTACTGTCCATAAAATTGCGATTTAGAACAGTTTCGGCTTATATTTTATGAGAAAATCGGAACATCTTCAAAGCGTTAGTGCACACGTGGAAATTTAAAATTTAATCGTAGAAAGTTTGCGTGTCGGACAATAAAAAGATAACACGCTAAATAAAGATTTATATTTGAATAATTTAACGATGATTGGATTCAGTTTATTGAATACGAAACATCTTCAGAAATAATAAATTCAGCTCATAGAAATAAATTTACATTGCTTAAATTGGATCATGACAACTTTTTTTAAACGTGTTCCTACAATAATCTTTATTTTAAAATTTTCTGATCATTTTTTTTCTCTTCTGTAATATTGGTGGCTTAAAAATTATTCTTCATATCACTTTAATCAATTCACGCCACTGAAAGTAATTTTTATATACGTTTTGTCATTCATGCTATGCAGATCAAAAAATATAATCCAGATATTTTGGCTCCAGCTAATAAGATATCCTTTTTGGCAATAATCAGTCTTCGTAGAGTAGAATATGAAAACTATACTACTCATTGCAACACTCCGCGTATATAGCATTCACTACATCTTTAACCGTTTCAGTACCGCAAGGACATATGTGTCTTCTAGGCGGGGACGACGCGAATACCGTAGGAACATGTGTCCACAGACATTTCAAAATACGTATAAAATATTCCAAATGGAAATGTGTTCACATTTTGCTAGAGGCGTCTCTCTATTATCATGGAGAAAAAAATTGTGTCATTCCTGTAAATAAATATTACCTAAAAATCAAATTCAATAGAAGTCGACGTAGAGAGGTCGCTAGGGGTGCCACTTTCGGTGTAATGCATATAATTAAAAATGATATTATAAGTAGTGATTTTGTACAGAACTCTTCGACTAGACAAGATATAAATGGATGAAATATTCCATCGACAAGTCAAAATTAATCGTCACGAGATGCATTCCATTTTGATTGGGATTCCATGCTTGTGACAACACTGATTTTTTCTTTCACACACAAATATTTCAGTTGTCAATATCCTGTCCTTATTATTCAATTTTAATTATTCAAACTAATATTTACTTTTAATTAATGTTTTATAAAATGTTATTAATGCTAGTGACAATCCTTAAAAATGGTTGATATTTCGACTCTTTGGTATTAAAAATTCAAACAATATACGTCAATTTATAAAAATAATAGAATTATTCATAAATTCGATAAGTAATATTTAATATGATAAAATTTTTTTTAATAAAAAAATCGCGGTATATGAATGTCACCTAGCTTAAAATTTCGCGGCACTCAAGCGGTTAACTGTTCTTTTGTGATGGCAAGTAGTGAATCAACCTGACCAAGTAGTGTTTTTCTTCCTTGATCACTCCTGATAAAGCCGATATAGTAAAACAATTAAAAAGACTTAACTAATGCTATCGTCAATAATTGTGACGCTTATAAGAGTATAATATTTCATCCTGCCGATTTAATAATATTTTTTACTTGTACCATATATATCACAGGCCAACAGCTTAACAGATGTAATTATTTAGCGGTGAACAACGCTCATCATCTGATCTGATTTTCTTGTCTTTAGTGATGATAATGTTACTTTAAGTACTATTTTGTTATATAAAAATATTTCCTCATTTGGTTTTTTACTACGAAAGGTTTCAAGGTATTGTACATTAATATTCTTTCACTTTATATGCTTTGGAAGCACTGGTTTGGTAGTCCATTAACAATGTACAGTAAACGCTATAAATATTCTTGAAGCATAATAGTATAGCGTCAAATATATGCAAACAAAATAATACCGGGCTTACATTTATGCCTTTTTCATATTCACTTACTAACATATACGTTGTCCGAGTTTTTTTTTATTTTCTCTGTTACACGGGTGGTTAGATTTTATTTTGGCCCCATTGAGTGTCTTTTTTATGTTGCCAACCTCATAATGCCGTGTTGACGTATAAAATCATCGTTGCGTTCATACGAATATCGGCCGTTACTCAAACGGACCTCAAAATGGACTCGGGTATTGGGCCTCACTGCCGCAAGGGATGAATTTTGATTTTTAACGAGCAACATTTGACATTAATATTAAATCTCCAAATCTTTCGGAACATTTTATGACTATGAAACCTTTTTACATAACTCTCATCCTATTTTTTCACATTTATATTGTTTCATAAAAATCTTTTAACGCCTTTTTATTATCATTATATTATATACCATCAACGATTTAATAGTAATAGTCAATTCAAATATATGCTATATATTTTTCATGCGTTTTTTGTTTTCGAAAGCTTACGCACAAATTTAAAAATTTTATTTACACCAAATATTTAAAAAAAAGGAAGGAATGCAAAAACAAAAAACATGCATTTTATGAGAACAAATGAGTGCTTTTATTATAATCGTATGCCCGGATTCATTCATTCATTGCTGAAATATTATTTTTTACTGTATTTTGACAACATTATCTTACATTTTATGTATTCTCTCTGTTATATTATTGGAATATATCCTTAAACTTTATTTACCACACGATTAATTGACAGATAAATATGTTCTCCTCTTAAACGATCTTTATGATGTAAGGTAAAAACTATTTCACAGGATAACAGGGTTTACCAATCCATGTTCTGCGAAGAGAGAAAAGGT
This sequence comes from Himalopsyche japonica, assembly GCA_028555115.1. Lineage (NCBI taxonomy): Eukaryota > Metazoa > Arthropoda > Insecta > Trichoptera > Rhyacophilidae > Himalopsyche > Himalopsyche japonica. Next base: position 1,970,148 of record JAHFWJ010000526.1, on the reverse strand, counting down.
TTGCATACTGTTACAGTTGAAACAAATGCATACATGTCTTTGTTTTGATTTTATTTAGCTAAAAAATAATCTAGGTGCTTAGAAAATATTGCCTTTAACAATAACCATGAATTTGCACAATTTTGAGTTTTTTCCGTCTTGTTTTTTTATCAATGTTAATTCGAAAAATATTATATAAATATAAAAACGTGATATAGAAACCTCCGACAGAAAGTTTAAAAAAATCATGATTCATAAAAATGATGTACTTTTTTTAACGACCTTTACATTTTAAATAAAAATATAGTAAAAAAGAAAATACAGGAATGTTTCCTACACATAACCATGACCCTCATCATCCAAAGAGCCTTAAGGCATTTTAAAATGACGCTTTTTCAACCTGAGCTTTTTCTGCCATGAAGGTTCATTTTGTTTTGTATGCATATATTAAACAGAAACGGATGAAAATGTTATTTTTTCAAAAGAAATCATTATGAACTGTTTTTGAAAAAAAAAGTATGTTTCATTTTTATGGTAAAGCCCGGGCGATAAAGTTAATTGTTTAGCTTTGATGATATGAATGCAATGTATATCACGACACTTATTTATAATCTCTAACTTATTAAAATACAGTATGTATGTATCTACAAACCCCTTAACATCACAGTTTATATACTCATAGGATCAATCAAAATTTAACGTTTCAATTCGAAAACGAACTTTTGCCTATCGACTCATCGGAAATTAAAAATTTTATTTTTGGCCAAGATAAATAATTTTAAATTTAATTTGAACTTCAAAAATTAAATCTTGTTACATTACATGCTACATAAAAATTAATCATGGTGAAAAAATAGCAATGTATTTAAGTTCTACAAAATTCTATACGATATAGTTGATTAATGATTGATGAAAATTTTGTTGAACTAAAATACGTTGCTTTTTTTTCACCGTATTATAAAGGAACTCTACCAAGTAAATATCAATTCAATCAATAAAAAATAACCATTCAAACGATTAAATATTTGCAACACATGTTTGTTTACTCATAAATTTGTGCATTTGCTCTACATAATTATAAGTATATTTTTTTTTCATACAATGTATAAAATAATTCATTCATTTATGAGTATCCTTTTATATATATGCTATTCAGTCCGATAATTCATACGATAGTATAATTCATAGAACAACGTATCAGACTGCATTAGTCAATATAAAATTATTCAAATATTTTTTACACATCACAGTTCAAAGACATGCTTGCAATGCCACTTGACGTTGATCTTCTTTGCTAGTATGATTTTGAATAAATTATAAATGCGAGCGTTTTTTTTATATTCTCCATTATAATATTTGATAATCTATATTGTACCCTTTCATGTGCCCTTATAAGCTTAAGAAAGAAAATAATAAGTGACTTATTTTTTACGTCATCAATTATTTAAATAATATTTTAAAAAATCAACACACTAACACGACACGCGCGTACGCTCAAAGCAATATATATTTATACAGTGTAATATACAATGAATAAGTAGGAATAAGTTAATAAGAAACCTTTAGATCAAGCTCCACATTACAAACGGACCCCTGCGTGTACAACGTATGTATTGCCAGTCCAAGCATCCATAGAAAAACAGTCGGCGCCGTATGCTTTCAGCTTACACATAAAACCGTCTCTCGACAAGTGACATAAGGTTCGTGAAATCGTGAAATATTCAAATACCGGCCGATCCCAAAATAAAAAAGAATAGTGCCTTGCAGAACATTCCATGAAATAAAAATATATTTTGTTTAAATATTTAATACAGCATAATGACAAAGTCTTTTTCCGCAGATTCTAGGCATCTAAGATAAACATTTATAGCTTCTGAAGTATCAAAACAAAAACAAAAAATGTGACATTTTGCGAAGTTAGATTTCGACAATCAAAATTTATTTCATATTAATCAATTATTAGATATTATAACAAATTGATATATACCAATATATATTTAACTTTTTTTATAATTAACGAACTCGTGTTAACGAATATTCCGACCATTTTGTTTAACTTTATCTTACATCAACCACATTTAAGAAAATTGCAGATTTTTTACAAAATTATCATATATTATTTAGTATTATCCGTTTCTATGATTTGTCAAAAAATTTGTTAAAAATGAATGCATTTATTATTCATAAGCTTAATATTTTTTTATTTTTGCAATTTAATTACTATTAGCGATATAGACATATGGTGGTTTTCAACTGAAGCTTGAATTGTTTTTTCAATTTGGTCACATTAATCCAGTTAATTTATTGTTTACTTAATATACAGTTATTTTAGTCGTATGACTTTAACGGTAAAGTTTTAATTTAAATCTTACATAAAAAATAAGTTTTCTGTAAATAACAACCGAATTACAAGCACGTGCTGATAGTTATTTTATTCCAAAATCGATGATATAGATAAAAGAACACATAAAACATATTTAAAATTTAAATTGACAGGATAAATTTACTCCTTAAACGTCATTTACAAGCTACTTAAATATGAAAGTGATTCTTCTGTATTAAATTTAATATGTACGTGAACCAATACCATCTGCGGATACTATTTTAATATCAACCAAAACATCATACAAATTATTCATCAATTTGATAATAATTCATTGCTTTTTCACTTTAATAAAATCGATATAAATAGATCGACACCAAATAGCCTCACAGTGTATAAATTGCGTCTATTGCCTCTGTAATCCATAAATTTACATCGAATAACTATGAAACTAATATATTAAACCATTATTTGAACAGTTTTATCATGCGAAAATAAATCTAGACCAATATCGGCTAACAATACTAAACACTCTAAAAAAATACAATTGACAATCCTGTGACACATTAATGGGCCGAGAATACTAGAGGGCTACAAACAAACCGCTTATATAAATACAAAATATCTTAAAGATTCATTATTGAATGATTTTCCAATCTCAAAAGAGTTACTTCATGCATTCCTATAAGCTCACATTTAAAAAATTTATATTTCACAAGATTGATTTAATAAACAATGCTCTTGACAAAAGTGTTAGAAACTAAGCGTACAAAATATTTTCTAATTTTATGCGTAATGGAATTAAAATTATTTACTACTGATTTTTTCCACCTAACATCTTGAGATAAACTTCATTGCTATATTTTTTATTTTTTTTTTTAGTTTTTACCTTAACATTTTTTTTTTTGAGATATTAGCTGATAGTTGGTTAATATTAAGTTATATATAGGTTTTTGAACTTTTGAACCACAAGATTGCGTGGTTAAGAAATCTCCGAGTGGATGTATTCGTTTTAAATAATAAAAACAATTTTTTTAGTACTTATTTCGACAATATATTTTTTGATCAGGATCAGTTTCGCTCATCCCAAGCATTATCAACTGATGTTCATGAGTTTATAATGCTCGCGATAAGATTATATATTGTGGAATAAAAATATTGTGGAAATAAGTACTAAAAATGTGTTTTTATTATTTAAAATATCATGCCTTTCCATCAAGAAGTGACAGTTAACACCTTAAAAAGGATATATTCGTGTTTAAATCATATCCAGAGTATTAATGGAAACTTAAGAGTTCAATAAGGCTATTTTCTATCCACTTGTTTCCTTTCCTAGAAGAAGACAATTTCTTGTAACCACGTAACGACCAATTCTTGTTTAGATAAACGATCCATATGATTCTCACTGATAGCGGATATTTTTACAAATGATATGCTAAAATTTTCAAAATTATGATTTCACTTTTAAATAATGATATTTAAGAGCAGTGCAATCAGCCGGTCGATTTAATTCTATCCGCAGAGCCGTTACTCTGTCGGAAAATGCGCATTCCGGTCCGTTAATGCTGAGTGAAATTTTCCAGACCGTTTCACAGGCGCCCTGGATTGTGTCACGTTCATAACTCAAATTCGGCTGCCGTGCAAACCCTTACACGTACACCTTGAAGGTGACCCTGAACGCTCAAGTCGTTATTTAATCCTAATTTGTGATATATACGACTTGTCATTTTTATCTGCGACATCTTTTGGGTGTACGTGAAACAATAATATTAGGTGTAGTAAAAAGTCCTGGCGTTTTTTTCAAACGCGTGTCTTAAAATCGGTCGGCTTCGGGCCTTTGGTTAGGTAAGATGTCATAATATTTTTTTTCGTATTGTGTGACATCTCAAGTTATGTTCCGTATGGAAAACAAAATGTTCATTCGCCCCAAACAGAATGACCGACCTTTGCCCTTCATAAGAATATCTGCGCGGTTGCATGCTTTTTCAATATAACGCCCAAAACAGTGCAGTCTTCGCCACAAAAAACATTTGCGATGTTTATGGACACGTGTTAAGGGTTTGAAAATGTCAGAGATGGCCTACAATATTTAAATTTGGCAATTTAAGCATTGAAAATTACCCTCGAAGTGGACGACCTCATACAGTGGATGAAGTCGCCTTGAAAGCTGAAATCGAAAAAAATCCTATGCTAACAAAAATGAATTGTCCAAAATAGTCGGTACTAAATGGTCCATAACACAGAACTACCTTAAAAGGCTGGGGAATATTCGAAAAATAGGAATTTGGGTGCCACACGCGTTGAGCGATCGGAACAAGGCGCAGCGACTAAGCGCGTGCAAATTGCTGCAAAAAAAACACACTTTACGTCCATTTCTTCTAAACCTGATTATCGGAGATTGAAAATGGGTGTTATATACAAATATATCGAAGAAAAAACAATACCTAAATCGTGGACAACAACCAATTCCGACCCCTCAAGCCGGTTTACACCCAAAAAAACTCTTTCTTTGTGTTTGGAGGGATTTCAAAGGAATAATTCATTATGAAGGGTTAAAATATGGTGAAACTATGACGGCACAAGTATATTGTGACCAATTAAACAAATTAAGTGCAGCTTCAACAAGAAAGAGGCCGGGCAGGATGAATGGATGCAACGATAAACTCCAAAACGATAACGCGCGACCACATGTGGCGAATATGACCTGGGAAAAAATCCAGGAGTTGGGTGGGACAACTTTATTTCATCCACCTTATTTACCAGATCTAGCACAATCGAATTACCGTTTATTCCTTTTAATATAAAAAAAATTAGGGATTAAATATTTCAAACAAAAAATGACATGAAAAACGCTGATTCCGACTATTTTAATTCCAAATCAGTAGATTTGTTTACTAAATGGATTTTAGACTTGTCTAATAGGCAGCAGAAGGTTATAGATAGACAGGGAGATTACATTTTAAAAATAAAAAAATTTTAAAAATACTAAAAAAATCACTTTGAGTTTCATTTTAAAAAAACGTCAGGACTTTTTACTACACCTAATATTTAGCCTAATAATTTTGACAGTATTACTATTAATTTTTATATTTAAAAAAGGACGATAAAAGGATCATTTTTTCGTTATGTCATATTTTTTTACGATAACTGATGCGTCACCATGCTTTTAAATGATATTATAATCAAAATGCACATTAGTAGAAAACATTTTGAACGCAATTAATCCTGACACTTACATTTCACTTTACAGAAAGCTTAAATTACATGAACTTTATACATACAAGACACCGTATATTACTTACTGTAACATTTCTTCTTTATAATCCAGCTGCCGAGTGTTGAAACCAAGTATCCGTTTTTTTTTAAATCTTCGTTTCTTGGCAATATCGTTCTTCATCAATCGTAATACTCATTAAACATGAAAGTAAAATTTTGTACATGTAAATAAACTCAACATTGAATACCGTCAAATTTATGTTTTTTTCATCAATATATCCCAAAGTTTTTTTGAATGAATGCTTATTTGGTTTTTGAATAAAATAATCTCTGTTTTAGATCCTGATATGAACAGGTTTAATGGTCAATTCTCTAGTCAATTAAATATTTTTATGTAGAATGCAAAAAATGTGTAAAATATTTTAATTTTATCCATCCAATCAATGACCCAATTCTTAAACGGGGTATATCAAAATCAAACACCAAAATACATTCATCTCATTCTATGAGAAATACTGTTACTAAAACGAAATGATTGACTGGTTTATTAACAGTACGTTTTCGTAAAATAAGGCGCCCAAAAAAATTTCATTTCGATGACTATTTTGTAAATTTTGGTAGTTACATAGATTGGAAATAGATAAGCAGTTAAATCTTACAATGTTTTTGGGATATGGAATTCTATTTGGGATAAAAATGTTATAAAAATAAACAAGGTTCTTATTACCATCTACTACTAGATTTGAAAAGGAAACGAAATCTAGAGAACAATTATTTAAAATTCGGATAATTTATCATTGAGCGCCTTAACGACTTTTTCTTCAAAAATCACTTATAAAGCACGTTTTTGTAACATGGTCATTATATAATATAATACTACAAAAAATTTTCCTAAAAAAAAAGAAATTGAAATACAAATTCTATAACAATAACACAAAATTATTTATAGAAGGTTTTATTATAGATTGATAATTTAATAATGAAATATCTTGTATACTATAATATTAAACACTATTTTATCTTTTATACATACATAACTTTATAATTTTATTAGCTGTTTGTGCTTTATGCTGCATAAAGTATATACGTGATAATATATAATATTGAACATCCTTGTAATTCTAACGTCATTTGCGTCATGAAAATAGCTTAAACAGGTGTAGTAACCGCATAGCAAACCGCGGGCTGTCCTTGCAAAGCAATTACACAACAGCTTTCTGGAAATGCATTTCAAAATATCACACTATTTGTTTAATACTACAGTATTTATTAAGCTCAATGAAAATTATTTACGTTTCTAAATACGTCATATTTAATCTTTTCTATCCAAAGCATTATTGACGCGGTTCCCTTCATCATAAATGTTTCGCTTTTTTATTTAACTTCATAAGACAAGTCAAAAAATTCGAGATATTTTTTCATATATACACACATGCATCGTCTTTTAAAAAAAATGTATTTTTTATCATGGATTTCTTTTACTTCAGGAAAAAGTTTATGGTATGGTAAAACACTTATTTATCTCCATACCATTTACAGATTTAGTTGAAAAACTTGATTGATGGTTTTAGTGTATTTCAATGAACTTTTACAAAATAAATACCAATTCGATCAATACTTGAATAAAATGTTGGACAAAGTTTTTTTATATTTAAAAACAGCAAATATTTTCATACAGTATCGGAGAAATTATTCTTAACTAAAATACTATGAAAATTGAATTGTTAAAACTTTGTCTATTCACACATGGTTTTTTATTCGAATGATATATTGAAATGCCATTAAAAATCTTCAGTGCATTTTGTTTTATATCAAATTGATGGAGCTCTAAGATATATGACGCGTTAGCATCAGAGCTCACAGGGCTACTTTATCTCTAAATATAAATGATATGCATCTATTAATACGAATGGTATTGAAATATAAACTCAAAATAAAATAAAATGTAGTAAATTATAAATATTTTATTATACAACTTTCAATAAATAAAAAAATGACCTATCCAATAAAGCTTTATTTGGTATTAAGGATGTTTCCTTTTCTTTATTTATTAAAAGAATTAAACTATTTTTGACGAGTCCTCTAAGAAAAGTTTGAGACCATAATGACAATATGGACTCCAGGAACAGCTGCCCGAAACAATGCCGACGTGCTCCTCGCAAAACAAGGACATAGTTTAAGCCAGTAGATCTTAGCTGGAGTTGTATTGTAATTGAGAACTTTTTCTTGTACTATTTTATTTGCATAAAAAGTTATGAACCGTCATTTTTTAATATTTATTACAAAAAACAAAAAAATATCACTCAAATATTACAGGAAAACTTTCACTGATACAACTGTTTGGCCATCCAGTAAACCAAAATAATATATCATTTATTCATAATTATTCACTAAGCGATAAAAAGTAGGGTTTGGTGGCACATTATCTCCACCGAAATTTTACGTAAATTTCTTATCGTCACGATAATTGATTGTTGAATTTGATAAAAATATTTTTCAGATAAAAGCACATTGGTTAATCGAAAAACACCACAATTAATTTTCACGTCTATGTGTCTCTCAAGGCTACCAAATATGAACTGTCAAAAATTATTTTCCTCAAAATGGCGACCGAAAAAAATAGTAAAATATCAACAACCTGTATATGTAGATAGTTTTCATAGAAAATACCTCATTCCGATTTTGTATATAATTTATCATGCTGGCTTTTCGTTCATTCGTCTTTTCTCAACAATCAATCACTTCAGCTTAGTAAGAAAGCTAATGAAGACATACAGAACAACCGATCTGTTTAAAAATGTTTACAATCTATCACTGAAAGAATCGTCTAAATCGCCCGACGAGCTAATATGATTTTTTAGTACATCCTTGCAAAAGCATCGTTTTCTCCATACGTAATTGTATCACCATTTTAGAATGAAATCAACAAAAAAAAATATTGCAATTCTTGCTTAATTTTGCTTGAATGATCGACAAGCATCGACAAAACTTTTTGATGAGCATGGGTGCTAATAGTTTCAATAAAGAAAATTCTCATCATAAAAATTTGATTTTTAATTACTCAAATAAAAAAAAAAACATCCAGTGTTATTTAAAAACAATTCAAACATTTGGTGGTTGAACCTACGATATACTTTTAATATAATTTCCTTATATGTATACACAACATTAACATCGATTTAATTCTAGCATTTTTTAAGAAAAAGTTATACCTTCTATCGCAAAGCGGAAAAGAAAACAGGAAAACAAAAATAATTCAATTTTCCAGTGTATAAGTATGTATGACCTTTTAAACAGTGTTTTTGTATTTAAATTTAAATCAAAGTCTCTCCAAGTATTTCTCAAAAAGAACTTTTATTGTTCCTCTCTGGCTTTTGTTTCTTCCGTTTGTAGCGCAGTTATTTTGCCAAGTAATTTCATTCCCTTGTGTGGAAACAACGACTTTCAAATTGTTAAATCTGTTTTACTTAGAGTATTTGCTATGTACATAATGCCCGAGTAAATTTTAATATCAAATTCTTAATGAATATGATTTTACGTCATTATTTTTCATTTCCAGAATAATTGCTGTCGTAGAATATTAAATATTTACTTAGATAGCATAATGTGCATTACATATTCTTCATATTTCTGATTCAGTCTGCTATACTCATTACTGCTCATAATCCGTTAACGAGACACTTTTTAGTTAAACTTAAATTAAAACTGTGAAAGCAAGAATAACAATTATTTTCGTGGTTACGTGTATTTAATATAGCATTTTGCTTTGAGTAGATTTCTATAATTATAACTAATATCATATCCACCTAACCGATTTATAATTTCCACTACTTTTAATCTTTCTCCTAGAACAATAAAATATTTTTATCAAAAATAACAAAAATATCAATTTTAAAAATACATATAAATATATTGAACGTATTGTTCGCATTCTGATTAATATTTTTTGATATATGTTGTATTGAAATTTATAAAAAAGTTGCGTTTGCAAATACATATTTTTTAATTGTAATACAATTAAAACCAAACACTGGTCGTTTGTCAGAAAGTTTATTTATTGTTTTCCCTAAGCTACTACTTTTTGCTGATCTCAAAAATTGTAATATTTACTTCAAATCATACCATTTTGTATAAAACTCTAAGGTCAGCCACACAGTCAATATTTAATTGGTGTATTTCTTCTTATCGAAGAAGCCTTACCGTATTTTCTCATACTTGACTGAGTATTGAGATTAACTAATTTGTTCATAAAAAACTCATATATAATACAAGCCATGAACGACATCACGACACATATTCTTGCTTTGTTTTGTAACGACAAAATTTCAGTTTTAGAGTTAAGCGAGTTAAGTTTTTTTGACAGCTGCAATTCGTAGAGTTAAGTTGGAACACGAGATGTGCTGCTTGCTAAATCTGAGATGGTGGACAAAGTTAGAGAAAGGCAATCAGTCTATGCCTCAGATAAGTGCAAAGATACATTTCACAAAGAGAACAATGTTTCACCCCTGCGTCTACATAACGAGCGAAGGCTTTTACAGTTGGATGAAAGCACTGGGTGATTGCAAACTACTTTGTTTCAGAGAAGAGCTTAATTCAAAATTGTTTTATGTTTCAGTTTTCTTTTGTTCGTATCTCTTTTTCGGAATTCTTAATCGATTGCTGTAAAATGAATATTGGTATTTTCATCGTGAAATATAATATCGCGTTTGGTTCTTCGCTTTAAAGTCATTTACAAATGTTTTTCGAAATATTATAATGAATATGGTTTTGATACAAAAAATACATGAGAAGTGAGGGAAACCTAAATAACTCTGATGTTACCGCTATAACGCAATATTTATAACTTGTAGTGTGCCCAATTTTAATTGAAAAACATTTATCATAGAAATTAGTCTCATAGACTTGACTCATACTTGAATAATAATGTACAATATTCAAACTGGCTCAATGATGCATATTATAATTCACTTATAAATGTCAAAAATTTATATGTTACATATTTTAAGAGTAAAAATGTTTTTTACAATAACTTTATTATATATACTTAATCATAAAACATAATCTTCATCATTTTCCTTTAAAAAAAACACTTTCTTCATAGTATTCTTAGGTCATAAAAAATGGTATGTGGAATTCCACAATCTCAATTGATTTTTATTTTGAAACAAGTATTTTATTGAAATAACTATAATTTAACACGATGTAGATATAGCAATGTATTTTATTTCTACAAAATTTATAAGATATATAGTTGATAGCTATTTCGGCTTACGCCTTCATGAGAACATAGTTAAACTATAACATATCGCTATTTTTTCACCGTATTATGATGTAATTCTACCAAATAAATGCCAATTCAATCAATAAACTAAAAAATTTACTAACTTTGGGCTCAAAAATGAAAAAGGTGACTTCAATTGCTGAAATATATAATTGTTATATCATACCTTATAGTTTATTGTTTCGAATAATTTCTTACCAAGAGAATATCTAAATTATTGAGAAAATAGCATTTAAATGTGATAATTAAACAAATACCAAAGATTTTAAAATCTAATACATAATAAGTAATTAAGCTTTTGAGCGGCTAATTGCGTAACGTTGAATAATCAACACGACCGTGCAAAATAAAGATATCTCACTTAATTAGAGAACAGCTGTGTACATTTGCACTCTTTGTACGTTTTTTTTTTCATTTTCTTAATAAGTATACAGCAGAATATTTCTAATTAGATCATGACAAGATCTTTTTTCATGTCTATAAAAAATAAAAGATTTAATTGGAATACCAAGATGATATGCAAATAATGTTATGAAATATAATTTTAGTAAAAATTGAAGTATTTATATTTTATTATACTCATGATACCGCTTAAACCGATATCCAATTCTATTTTTAAAGAATATTAGTTACACTACGCACTTTTATTAATTCTGTTACGTACATATGACGTCAATATTAAATTAAAGTCTACTAAGCCATTTCTATCTTTCTTGTCTCAACAATTTTTGGCTATTATTTGTTTTAATATTTTTATGATTTGCTTTAAATATTAAAAAGATAAATCTTAGAACATTTCTACGAAGTTCAAATGCTTTAAGCACTCAATTTATATTACTCACATCTTTCAAATGTATGTAAACTTTTGTTTTAATCAAGTTTTAAAAAGAGTAAAACTTAAACGATGTTTATACACAGATTCTCCGTTTACTTAAAGTTTTTGAGAGAAAACATCTAAAATATTATTTTTCCCGTTGTTGAAAGTTAAAGTAATTAATAAATCAGTTCCACTAGTAATTTTAACTCTCAAGTTCACAACACGCACATAGAAATTAATGCCAAATATGTTTTTTTTAACGTACGGTAAAATTTTGGAGAACTATTTTACTAAAAAATTCAATTTAATTTTGTCAATATTTGATGGTTTTACAATAAATATTATGCACCATGAATCATGTAATGATTTAATTTAATATGATTATATGTACATGGCGTTATTTATTTAATTACATTTATAAAAGTTTTCAATAAAGCAAATATTTAGAATTTTTAATCAGTTTAAACACATTCAAAAATAATTTTAAAACATCATTACATAACATACACCAACATTTTCCAATTCAATGTAGAATATTCAATTATAAATTAAAAAAACAATCATTTGGTAAATATTATCATCGTCAAGCTAAGTTTACTATTACTCCACACATTACGGTATTCTTATCGACATTTCTGCGGTCGTAGGTAAATGACAGGATGGTAGAATTCAATCCTTTAAATTATTTTTTTATACATAATTAGAGTGTCTCAGGAGCAACTACTTGAGAATATGACTTTATCTAGATAAAATATAATGTGGTCGCTAAGACACAGCTCCATTTCATAAATATTTACGTATAAACAGCGAGGAGTCACCAAATCGTCAATGGTTTTAGTATTCTACTCATATTCATGGAAAAATATATATTTAAAAAAAAATTGTGTCATATCAGGACAAAAGATCAAACAAACATTTTTATAAAATATTGGAATAAGTAGTCTGCAGATAATTTGGTAAAAGTAGCGTATATTTAATATTTATTGATTGAATTGGCGTTCACTTGGTAGAACTCAGAGAAATGAAATTCAGTTCTTTTTTACGATACGTTTTACGTTTTCTTACGATAGTTCTGACGATGGCGTGAGCCAAAATAGCCATCAACTATATTTAAAAAAATAATTTTTTAGAACTAAAATACATTACTATTTTTTTTCACCGTGTTAAATATTTATATTTTCCTACTTTTTAAAACAACGTTTTCATTAGTATTCTAAATTAAAATAGTCAAGCCATTATGATATTTTTAGAACAATTTTTTAATCAGCAACAAACAATATTTACAATTACAAATATTTTTTAATTTCAAACTAAGGATAAAAAAATATGCGATGCTCAAAAAACGTTCTTTATTTATACGGTGAAGTTCAAATTATTTTACCTGTCACATACATATCAATTAATTTTACCATTAGTGCCATCTGTCATGCGAATGATAAATGACCCCGATCGTTTTTGTGTATTCAGTTCAAATGATAATATGTCATGTCAGACACATAAAAAATTACTCCTCTAAATTATCTACAGCTGTATACGATTCCGAGACAGGTAGTGTCAAATGATGTACACACTTGATTACTTTTTAAACATTTCACGTAGTAATTTTCAAAAATGCTTAAGCGCTTTATTTTTCATTGTGATTGATTTTCATATTTTTCGTTGTTACATATTTTGCTAGGCTCAATTTAATTCATGAATATGAAGAAGTTCATTATTACACGGTAAAAAATAGCTTTGAATTTTAGTTCTACAAAAAATCATTTTTATTTTTTAATACCTTCGTACCTATCCGAAACATTAAAAAACTAAGATATAAAATGAAGTCAGCTGAATAGGAAACAGCTTTCTCAAGGTAACACCAAAATTTTATATCATCGGATATTTTTTGGGGAAAAAAATGGTGAAAACATATATTAAACAGCCAAAACTCCTTTGAGTATTTTCTTAGTAGCTGCCTTAAAAATAAAATATTCGTAAGTAAATTTTAAATTCGTTAAAGTAAATACATCTTAGCAAACGGTTTTACTACTATGAGGAAATCATATCTTTGTAAAATAATTTTTGTTAATTGTCTTCAAATCAGTTTTCATGAGCTGCAAATATAATATGAACCGCGTTAGTTATATTGTGTGTGTGTTTCTTTATTCTCATATATATTAAGTTAAGTTTTTTTCACGTCAGAAAATACCCTCATATCGAGGACAGCATAGTGTGACAGATTTGACATCAAGGGTCAAAATTTGGCAGATGTAATGCGCGCATATCCTTGATCCAATCATTGAATTTAATATTTTTTTTTTTTTGTATCAGCGTCAAAAAATTTACTGATAGATGGTGTATAAATTATTCAATACAACTTTTCTACAAAGACATATATAGTATAAATCCGTAAAAATAGTATTTTTAGAATGACTTTCTATCACTAAATGAGCGTTTCGTCGATAGTACAAAACACAATATAACGTGATTAATAACGTTTCAATATGTTGTGTTTTGTAATTAGATGACAACTTTTATCTTAATCAATTATATTATATATGTTGAGTATTAACCACAGTACTCTTTCAATCATTGTTGTATATAATATATCTATTACTAGTAGGTAGGGTTAAAGAAAAATGCTATTTTTTTTCTGAAAACATATGGGGCCGCTATTATTTGAATCACAAAACACACAATGACTTGTGACACTTAATGATGTATGTAATGAGAATTTAACGACATGTGACAATTAAGGAAAAGGTTGGTTGATATAAAATTACTAATTTCTGTTCGAAAATAATAGGTGTATATTCAAATATAAAATATCAAACAAAAATATACTTAAAAACACATATCAAAATAGTATGTAAAACGTATATATTGTGTTTATCTCGTTTGATATTCGTAAAACATATAAAATTATACGATGACTTTTAATTAATTCGTTGCAACGTATGATTTAAAAAAAATAGTCCACATTTATCTTATCGAATGAAATAATAATACAAAGTTGTGTCTGCAATTAAGAAAATTGGCGGCTATATGTTGGTTTAAGTTCTCTCATATTTTATTCACGTTTATTTTGATAAAATACTGATTACTGATATACACGTACAACAACTCTAATAAATTCAAAAATTTATGACAGAGTTTCCACGCTAAGCAAAAATGGTTTCCTGTTATTAAAAAAAAATAATTACAAAATTATTGTTTGGAAGCGGTAGCTGTGCTTGTATGAAAAATAAATGTTAACTTAAAAAGGGCAATCATCAATGTTTCAGTTTTATATTTTTTAATAAATTCAAAATAAACGCTACAAATAAAAACCTCCTTCACGATAAGTAAGCTTTTCAAAAATCTGACACATTATAGTTTTTTCTTTTAGATAGCGCCCATAGTCGATAATCGTAAATTTTGATGATACACTAAATCTTACATCATAATATTACGCCATTTAATGTATAATACAATCATAAAATTTTATATTCTTTTGATTTTTTTTCATATCGAAAACCCTGATTTTATAAAGGAAAGGATACACACATGTGTCACAACCATTTTTTTATTCACTAAATATTTAGATATTTGCTCGGTAACATGTTTCTAATACAAAATTTTCGTATTCTATTTAGATAACATAGTCTAATGATTTAGACTAAGTTTAGTTTGAAAAGTTTTGGAGCCGACTTCCAACTAAAAATAAAACCTTTTATTCTGTGTGGAGTGTTGGGCATAAATTCTTTTGGTTGCCAGAAGAAATATGCAAATATACCAGTGGTTCTCACATGAAATTTCACTGTGGCCGCATTATAAACATCAGCGGTCATATGGATATGTCTCGTAGCCACACCAAATGTGATGAAAATAGCTTCGATATGTATTTTATTTAAAATTCATTATACTGAATGATCTTTCACAATTTATAGTTGTAGGTTAAATCGACAAAATTGATAAAGCAATTATTGTAAATACTTTATATTGATTCTATTCCGAACACGCCAGCTATAATTTGTAACAAAAAAACTGAATTTTTGATGTTTTTTTTAAATTTCATACACATAAATAATTAATAAACTCACCAATTGCTTATTCTTATATCACAAAAAAGCTTCAAGGAAGTTGAAGAATTTTGAATAAAATTGATTTAAGTAACCCTGAAACTATTGAGATCTGCCAAGTGACAGTTCGAACACACTCGAAAAATAGCGAAAGATCGATGTAGAAATCCTTTACAGTCATGGTAAAATGTTTTGAAACCTTTCTTATAGATATCAGTATGTGTCCTGTCAAAGAATCATTTTAATACAAGGAATATTTTTTAAGGAAAATACGTTTAAAGATACTGACAAGATATCTCGTCTCAGACAACCATCTGGTTAAGTATGTGATATTTTCTTTCAGAGATTTTATTTTATGAGAGATTATACAAAACAAACTATCTTGCTTTCAGGTAGTTAATTTTCACTTATTCTTGATATACCGCCTAGTCCTAGAAAATTCTAATATCTAAGATTTTCTGTATGTTTTATGTAAAATAATTATTTTTCCTTTTCCTTACGACTTTTACTTTACTTAGCGTTAGGTTTTTTCAATGCTGAGAATGTGTGTTTGTTGTGCAAAATGTATAATATAAAAAATATGTTCTCTGATAGTTTTTTTATATAAATATTATAAATGACACTTCTCAGTTTTCAAATGCGAATATTTCGATACAACAAAAAATACTTTATAGCCATATATTCCCCATTTCGTGCGGCGCCAGATTATGAGTTTCATATTCTGTCACAAAAGCGCTGATAATCCAATCCGGGAAAAATATGGTACCTGGGAAAACGACAAAGATTAATGGATCCGTAATTTTTATTTTCGACGCCATTCTTTGAGAGAAACTGCGTCTTACGCACACATTTTTTCATTATTTTCCTTTACACTTAGGGTTTTATGCCATAAAAATTATGTAGATACGTGGAAAATTTTGGTATAAGGCTTGAAAATGAGAAATGAGTCTCCTTTTGTGTTTTTTTTTTATTTCTCGATCATTAATTTTTAACATTTATAACACGTAACTCTTCATTGACATCATACGTATTTATTTACCATGATTTTTTTGTCAATATTATATGAATTTTATAAATTATTAGCCTACGAAAGTATTAGAAATCATGGCTGCCAATGTCGTCTTTTGCTTATAAATAAATATACGTTTACGTTCAGCTGGATTTGGACTCAAACTCTAGCAATGTCAATATTAA
The DNA here is from genome assembly GCA_028555115.1 of Himalopsyche japonica. Lineage (NCBI taxonomy): Eukaryota > Metazoa > Arthropoda > Insecta > Trichoptera > Rhyacophilidae > Himalopsyche > Himalopsyche japonica. The sequence continues at coordinate 1,953,298 of JAHFWJ010000526.1, read as the reverse complement.
ACCAACATTTTTTTAATTCAATACGAATTTTATAATTCTTTTTTGCAATGTATCTATCTGTTCATTGAGTTGATTTGAACTGTAATAAATTTACAGATATATCAAATCTAAATTTTTATTTCTGCCGTATTTTTGTAGTCATCTTTCATATTGATATTAAAAAAAAAAAAAAATCATTGCTGTCATTGTTTGCAATGTTCTCTAGAAAAGAAAGTATACATTAAGTCCATATATAACATATGGAGTCCTTCCGTTTGATTCAACAATATGACAAAGTTTCCTTATTAGGGATCAGTAAAACATATTCTCTAATGCAAACAATGTTTGCGTTAAAATAAAAATTTTGCTTTTATCTCGGTATCTTTTAAATATTGTACTTTGCGACGTCACAATATTTTTTGTGTAATATAAACTTACAAAATCTGATATTTTCTATGGTTAAAAAAAGAAAGAAATTTTGAATCGCATCTTTTGGATTACACCTTTTAATTTAAATCTTAAAATATTTTATTTTATTTGTGTATTTCATCATATTTCAATTTCACTAAATAAAATGTTCAGAATACCTACATATTTTCTATTATTATATATATTCCAGCTATTGAACGAAATTGAAAAAAACTACCCAATTTGCAATCAATCGAAAGCCGAGTCAAGATTTACATAAATTTCAATCTTCCCAGTATCATTAGTTTTATTATTTAAATGTCTACCAATTCGACCTAATTTAATTTGACAAGCCGTCCCTTTTCATTTTCGATTTCTGTAAGCTTGCAAAAATTAATTTCTATCTTTAAAACAATGTCTATAAAAGAAGCAATTCAAAACACAATCGGATTTAATAGAATCCTTTTCTAAATCTCGCATTCCAATTTAGCTGTTACCGCATTTGTTGGACCACACTGACCGGCGACAAATGTGCGTAACGGGGCAACTTTTCCCTTTTCGAAGCTCCCACATTTCCAGTACTCAGCATCCAAATTACACGTCATTTACTGAGACGAACGCTCCGGGAGACATGATATTACCACATGACCAATTGTACGGTGGAGTGAAATATTCTTCGAAAATTTTCATTACAAATTAGCGACTCAATTCATCAGTAATTGAAAACTCAATTTAGATTAAACCATATTATCTTGAATGCTTTTGTTATTCATATTATAATAATATCCATTACGGTTAGCAGGTCAAAATATGTTATTATAACTTTTTACAAAAAGTTTACGAGATCATTTGAGTTATTTTTTCCTTTTTGGAATAAAAACTAAGTTATTTAGTTAGTGTTAATATTATTAATTTTCTTCGAATAATGAATAATAATACATTTATTTGTTTGATTGTACATACACTACGTGTATAACGTACATCAAAACACTGTGCATTCGTATGGTTCACAATGTGCACACAAAGAAAAATTGTGTGTGCTTCGGCGTTAATTTAAGCGAATAGTCAAAAATGGTTATACCGCTTTATAACTGATATTATGATTGCAATATGTCGGATATGAGAACGACAATATTTAATATTATATGTAATGTAATTTAGTGTAATATAATTTAATTTAGTATAAATGATGGGATTTTGCGAAATGATCATTTAATCATTTATCAAGCGAAGCATACATTAAAATAACAACTGTTTTAGAAATCATATCATTCAATTTTACTAGATAAAACTTCATATTCATTTTAATTGTACCTTGTACGGATCCACATGTTTTGTCACTAACGACCCGGGTTTCGCGTTTCGGCATCTTCAGCCATTCTATCACACGGGTCGTTAGTGACAAAACATGTGAAATCGTACAAAGTTGTAACAATTCAAACTTGATATTGAAATTCCATCAAACACCTTCAGTCGATATCATAAATAATATTCTTTTTACAATTATTTATACATTATGAATTTTTTTTTATATATATAGTTATATAACTTTATTATAATATATAATATTTATAATATTTATATAATTTGTATATAGCTAATTCAAATAAATTTTAGGGATAAATTAAAAGCTTATTAACTATTCTACTCGTTTTTAGTTTCATTTACAATTTTGAAAATTTGTAGTTTTATTGCTAGCAGGAAATAAGCTACGTCGTTAAAACAGGAGATAATGTGGATTGTGTACCTTTTCTACACGGCTATATATATATAAGCAAACGTTCGTTAAAGCATAGTTCTGACAATGGCGTGAGCCGAAATAGCTATCAACTATACTTTATAAAAAGAAAATGAACTAAAATACATTGCTGTTTTTTCACCGTGTTATAATAGAGTTCTACCAAGTAAATGCCAATTCAACGAATAACTATTCTACAAGATCTCGATCTACATATCCACAGTCTATTATTAAGAAATATTTTAATAGCATGATTTCAATATTCATTATTTAACGATTATTTTTCTAGTAAAAATTCTAAAAAATATTTGCATTTAGGTTGATTTGTCGAGTTTTTCCTTATTTAATTACTATTTAACATCCGACCAGAAATACTCTTGTATATAGTGTAAATATTTATTCAATTCACCAACCTGGAAACGAAATCTATGAAAAGCAAAACAAACATATATTGGCACTCCACCCTAGAGACTAGCCTAACCACTGCAGAGTTTTCCGCTTGTCTGCATAAGCCAACAATATGTCGCCACAACACGAATGGATAAACTCACGCTTATAGCCTAAACTTAGTATTTACACACGAGCATAACTGGTTAAGTTTTTTTTTGCTACGCTACACAAACGTACTTAAATTACGTCTATATTTATAATTTAACTTACAAAAGAAATGCATATTTATATATTATATCTTCAATAATAATACAAAAAAATGAACGAACACGAGTACTAATAAATGTAAAGCAAAACATTTGGTTTTTTGTAACCTATTATAATTCATATATTATTGAACATATTGTGATTATAATGTTGTCAAATAAAAAAAATCTTTTTTTGTACGATAACCTTCTTATTATATATTTTTAATGTTTGTTGGCAATACACGGGAAAAATAATATTAAAGAAGGTCGTTGCTCCATTAGAATTTTTGTGACACGTGGCAACTTACATATTTTCATAATGACTTTTTTGTTAATTTTTGATGAATATATTCAAAATAATAACGTTAAGTTATTGCAAACAATACTTTAGATGTATTTTTCTCTTGTGAAACATTTGTGATGAAATTATATGTGTGCTAGACTAACAGTATATATTCGGGGCATGCTTTGTATATTATTGCAGCAATTTTATGAATCCGTATCAATACCGAAATGTTTATAAATCTAAAAGTACAGATTTTCAGTTTTAATTTGCATAATAGATATTTCAAATATAATTTATTATGCGACAATGTCTGATTATATTCTTAAGATAGCTGTCAAAATAATCACAATTATGTTTCCGTAATTGGAATTTTTCGATGTGTTGTTACTACTGTAAAAACAAATATAGACAAATTCTCTATGTAAACAAAATTCATACGCATATATTGACGGCAATATTTTCAACTAGAGTTAAATTGGCGGGCCTTTCTCCCACCATAAATCCTTTGGGTGGCGAGTGTTAAAGCCACTTCGCAATGAGAAACAACAAATAGCAGGGACAACAAATTGACATAAAGCTTGATTTAGACGGCGTCTTTCTTATAAATTACATTTTTTTCAAATGTACATTAATTTTAAGTGGGTTTAGGTTGAATATTTGCGAATGGTTGATAATTTTTACAATACAAAAGCTGTATTCGGTAGTTATTTTTGTTTCATATTAAAAAAATATTGTCTTAATAGATTTAATGATAGATTTTTGTAATTTTTATTGTGCATAAAAGTATATTAAAGGTTATTTTAAGCATCTTGATAGCTTTTCACACTCAATTTTAAATACACGTTTGCACGTTTACTTACGAAGAAATAACTGTATAATTTTTCTTTCATGAAAGTAAGTGGTTGGATTAGTTCATAGGTTCCCAACCTGGGGATCGCAGGGTTTTTTGGGGGGTCATTTCATCGAAGCGTTTTTTGGAGGGTCGCCAACTTATACAATCAACTAAATAAAAAAAAAAAAAATTGTTTGCTTTTGGATTATGGATTTTATGAATAGGTGTCGCCACTCGAAAAAAGTTGGGAACCTATGGCTTAGATCATTTTTGTTTTCAATAATTTCAATAAATGTTAAGAGTTGACAAGCTTTTGAGAAGCATTATTTAATAATAAAAATGCATATTGCAACATTTTTTTGTATCAATTTTAAAACTATCGTTTTATTCATTTAGATACCTTCTGTTTCTATCTCTCAGTCAAACGTAATTGTAACTCACAGAGCGGCCAGTAGAGTGCGCCACGGGACTCTGGTAATGCATTTACCGTTTACATTCCCGCCATTTATCTTTAGACACCTCCCATGCCACTCGAAAATTATTTCGACGCCTTTCGCGCGTCCTTGCGGCTTTAAATTTTCCACGAACGCCGGCGTCTGCTTGTGGCAGAAAAAAACTGGCGAAAAATAAATAAAAATATTTAGAAACCCAATTTTGTCATAAAATTTTCACTCATCATCGAATTCATCAAAGTTACCAAAAATAGCGTAACTACTACACTAATAAATATTTTAATAAATGAAACTCTAAAATAATTACCTCGTAGTCTTTACAAAAACGTTATCAATATGGTAAACCATTTTATAAAAAAATCACCCACTTTACACCACTACTTATTATACGTAGATGCTTTATCAATAATTAATTTATTTAATAAATACCACAAACGGATATAGTTAGTGTATAACTTTACTATCAGAAGATATTTAAAGACAAATAATACATATCACAAATGGTAAATAGTATCTCATAATATGTTAACAATAATTTGAAACTGAAGTAATATAAACATAAAAATTGGTACAACACATATTTTAGATAGTAAAATTTCTTACGCCACATTAATTTCAAAATAGTACCATTTTAATTATATCCGTAGTACATTAATGTGGGAAAAAAGTATCCATATAAAATAACACTTATTTTATTTTAATGCGAAATGATTACTGTGTTTTTTCCAAATATAATATCTTTTGATAAATCCTTCGGTTCTCATTAAATATATAACATCAAACACTAAAGTCTTTGGAAAAATATTTTCAATAGGATTATATTTTTCCCCTTTCTGATAAAGTCGAGATGTTTGATTCCTCTGATTAAGCACGATCAAATTCGTAGCAAAAGTTCAAAAAAGCTCCACCGAAACATTACGACAGACCAATGAGAAAAATTAGGTCATGCTAAGAAGAGAGCTTTAGGGATTTTCTACTTGTTTTTAGATTGCAGCTTCAAACAGAAAATCTCCTTCAAATGAAAGTGATAATGGTAACAATGTTTTCTAATTGCTGCTTTGTTATATCCTACGTTTTCTTTAACTCTAGACTCAGAGATTTTCTGCCTTCTTTGTGACCATTTTATGCAAAAAAGAAAAATCTCATTTTTTAACGAAAACATAATCATTATCAGCTAAAATAATATTTTAAAACAGCATTCACTTTATTCAAATATTGTATAATTACGAGGCGTTATTTTATTATTTTGTCACTTTTTTGAGATGAAATGATTTTCATTAACTTTGATGTATTTGATTGAACTTTGTGTTATTTACTTTATTTTTGTTTAAAAATAAATTATGTAAGAGGTTCGAAGAGTCTTAGCTAAAGCCTCACTTTTCAATTAATATTTTTAATAAATTATTTCTTTCTAAGCTTCCATCAAAATTTTCTAAGCGATATTTGTATTAAAGTAGAAAAACTTATCTTAAGACTACACATTATTCAATATCCTTTATTTTAATTATTGTAAAACATGAGATTTTTAAAGATATGATTTATCACAACAAATGCTGATAGCCTTACCTTACCTATGGATGTAAATTACCTCTATAATACTGTGAACAATACATTATCGTCATACTTATCAAGTATTCAAAAAATATTATGAGTCATGGCACTCGTTGACAAGTCAATCTGGTAGACGGTGATTTTTTGAAGTGACAGCCTTTACAAAGGAGGACGTCTTAAAAGATTTACATCGTCATCGTGTACTGTTATTCTTATACTAAAAGCGTCTGTGTATTTCTATAAGGAATACACCACTACAGTCATTTATGCGATGCTTGTTTTGCGTAGGTTCAATAAAACAATAGCGCATGAAATATTTTCAAGTGTTATCTTGATTTTTACTAATAAGAAATTTTCAAAACGAATAAAAAAATACTCATTACTTTAAACCACGTTTTACAAACAAAGTCAAAACTCTTCTAAGTCAAAAATAAAAGGTTATTTCAAGGTTATTTTTTGAGTCACTTGCTACGAATGCCTCTGGAAAGCTTCTGTCTCACTGAATATCTTCATCCGACAGTAAGATACGGTATCCAGGAAACTTTCGGGTCTCTATCCACAGGATATACTCTATGAATCTGAGGAAATCTAGCATATTATGATATGAAATAAATCAGTTGGCAGATGACAGAGACATATGATCAAATAGTTTACAAGTATTTTAAATGTAAGAATACATATTTTATGAGAAGTTATTCTGTCCAAATTCTATTACCCCTATTACAATTGAGGTAATAAATAATCAAGTGTCATGTATTTTCAGGCAACGCTTTTGTTTCTACAATAAATGAAGTGTTACAATCAAATGCATAACAAATAACGAATCCGTATTTATTCAAATTCTTTCAACGAATGATCTTATTACAACGTTTATTTATACTCTTCCTTTTTTATCTATTTATTTTAATTAATAATAAATTCAACGAATTTTATTATAAATCTTATATATATGGAATTTCTTTGCGGTGTTTTATTTTTAATTGTTAATAGATTTATATTTTTTAGAAAATATTACAATCCGATGTTGCACTTTTAAATTGTACTGTATTTTAACAACTTTAAATATAAAATTTCATTGCAAACGACCATAATCTTGTTAAAATGCATGTCACCGAACCAAATACATAAAAAATTTAATTTCCTTTACTATCTGGATCACATCCAATCACAGTGAAATAAAATTAACAATTTCAAGTTTTTTATGTCCACGTTTTATTTGAATTGTTATTCTTGTCAGTTTTATCACTTTGATCGCTGAAAAAAAAAACATATTCCTTTCACGAAAATCACGAGCTCGCGGTGGCATAACAAGTGTAATAATAACTATAGCATTGTTTACAAAAGCTGACCTATATATTTTCTTCAACAATAATTTTAATAACTAAAAAAAATTCAACAACTTCCAAATCAGAATGATCACTTAGCCTACCGCGTCTTCTTTATTGCTTTTCCACTTGTCAATTTGATACGACCATTAAAAGACAATATTTTTCATTGTTTTTTTTAATTTGGATTATCACAATTTTAGTGAATCCGCATAAAGACGTGATTATCAACTAACAATTATCATTTGTAATACAAAAAAAAATCTTTAAGCTGTTTACCTTAAATTTTGGACATTCATATTGACCTACGAAACAAATAAGCGATTATTAATGATAGTCGTATTGTACTCTCAGCTTATATAAGTTTAAAAAAATCAGATAGTTCTGTTGCATCCGTATGGTAGATTACCTGAAGATGCCGAAATCCGAAACCCGTGTCGTTAGCGACAAAACATATGGTATCGTACAAATTCGTAAAAGTTCAAATTTGATATTAAAATTCCATCAAGACCTTCAGTCGATATTATAAATTATGTAAGATAGATCAATTATTATACGTTAAGCTTCTATTTCTAGTATAATATATTTTCTATGCCGTCTGTACGAACCCACACCGTCTGCAGCGTGAGGAATTATTATTTTCACATTTTACGTGGAGCAATCACCAACGTTGGCGCACGGCGCCTGAATACCAAATCCGTTTTAATTACTTTCCGTAAAACGGGGCCCGTTGATTTGTGGCGCCACCGCACAGTGGCGCCTCGTTTTTGAAGTTACCGATCCATCTAGCCTGGGATGTTCAACTATATTCGCAAATTATATCATTGGTTTTGTGAGTATACATTCTCAAAAAACATCCATAAAATCTCGCCACATCGAAAATTAGTTTACTTTGGATATTAAAGATATCCATACCCATTAACCTGCTACCACTTTTGAGCGGTTTTCGAATAAACACTATTATCAGGCTTCTGTAGAACTCATTGAAAAATATTATTAGATAACAAGACAACGCGTATGACACATAAATATTCAATTTCTTCTCCTTTACGATTTTTCTTTTGAGTCATCAACATTTAATACACACGATGAACGAAACCGGTTTTGATCATTACATTCAAAAAAATTGGAAAATTATGCTTTTTAAATTTCTACATAATGCCTTTAAAGCAAGAAGTGAAAGTAGAAAAATCTGATCATTCTTCTTCATGTAAGCCATGTCTTTAAAAATTATTGATTTAAGAATAAAAAAATAAAAAACACAGTGAAAAAATAGCAATTTATTTTAGTTCTCCAAAATTTTGTAAGATATGCTTGATAGCGATTTAGTTCTGGTGGTGACGTGGTCGAATAACTATCAACTATATCTTATAAAATTTTGGAGAACTAAAATACACTGCTGTTTTTTCACCGTGTTATAATGGAGTTCTGCCAAATAAATGCCAATTCAATCAATGAAAAATAAATATTTGATAAAATAGATGGTAAGAATACATGCGAAGTGGCTTTTACTAAATATACTCTTAAATAATTTGTGTTTTTATTGTTCAAAAATTGTCATGAAGTAACTATCAATGGAGAATCTACATAACTGCAAAACGGCAACGCCAGAAGGCCGATGCTGGGAGTTGTAATAACACGAGGAGGGGTCCGGTTTATTTAATCACGCTTTGTTGTATTAAGCTTAGATTCGCAGAGGGGGTTGAAATATTGTCAGATTTCGCCTCTGTGTCATTTTCCTTTTCATTTCAGTAATTTTGTGTACGCGCTTTGTGACGTAATATGACTTTATTATTTCCTTCACTCAATTATGCCAGCTTTGTCTGTACACGCTCATCTGTCATATAATAACAAACAACAAAAAGAACCTTCATGGCTGAAGATTGTTTTTTTTATTTCGCATCATCGGTAATAATTATTGTTTAATTTAAAAATAAGCTACATTCATTGGTTAAACAGCCGGTAGTCGATGATATTTATCGGAACGCATAATTGAATGGATACAGACACGGGATTTATTTTCTCGATTCATCAATATATAACAAAGATATTCATTAACAAAGAATTAATATATATTGACCGAATTGGCGTTTACTTGGTAGAACTCCATTTTAACACGGTGAAAAAATAGCAATGTATTTAATTCTACAGAATTTTGTAGAACTAAAATACATTACTATTTTTCCACCGTGTTAATTGACAAATGTTTAAATATATAAAGTGTTATTTTTGCTGCGAGACAAATTTATACAAAGTATTCAAAGCAGAACTCATCAAAAACAAGCTATTTCAACAATAAATAAACCTTGATTAAACACATTATAAATAATAAAATAACGCATTTTTCAGCAGCTTGTAAAAACAAGAAGAAATTAATTTTTAGTTAATTCTAAAGAGTGTAAATCTAAGACACTGTTTGTAGTATTTACTTTTGAAGCATTCGATATCATCAAAGATTTCTGTTTCTCATCAAATCTCTCATTTTAATTAAATTATACGGTCTTAAATTTCACAAACAAGAAATTAGAACGCTAATATGTTACCAATTGGATTTTTGTATTTAAATATTTTGGTTCGGTGTTTTATTACGATAAGTCACCAGAGTACGATGGACAAACAAAAAAAAACAAAAATGAAAAAAACATTACAATTACATGATGAAACGACTTCAAATTCATATAATTGAATACCAATTCACAATCTCGCCTAATGGCACCCTAATCGTTTGTCCAAATTGCTTTCAGAAAACATTTAACTTTGCGACATGACAGTTTGACTTCAATTTGATAAATTATTTCGCACCGAAAACCGGAGGTCGTCAAAATAAAAGCTTTATAATGTTATCACGTCAAAAGCTGCGTGTCTTCGTGGCACGGGACTTCCCTACTAACGCAAATTATAATGATACAATTATAAATACCAAACACACAAACCTTTTTCAGCGTTACTTTCTTATTGTATTATGGCAAATTTAATGGATGTTATTTTTGAAAATAGCATAATTATACATTCAGCAGCACATATTTTAATGGTGAATTAACAAAAGGTACTAAAATGAACTAATCATTTGCCTTTGCCTCCGAGTATATAAGTTATTTCAATGAAGAGTGTCAATTTGAATACATAAGGGATGGTCCCCTGTTTTTTTTTCTATTTTATTTATATTTATTTATAGTCTATAAAAAAACAACTTTTATTAATTAAACTTATATCAGTGTCTTTAGCTCCACAATAATTTTATCAATTTACTGATAACATTGTTTTAGCATTTGATAACACATTGATAATATAACCTAAAATATTTTGTGAAGTTTCTTTACGTCAGTTCGATTTCAACCGACAATGTTACTGTATATATTTTTGTTTTTATCTTTATCTTTTCAATGATAGAAAAAAAACACTCCTAACTTCTCATTTATATTTTTACGTAACTGGGCGAGACATTCATCAAAATCATTCTCATAACAAATATAATATATCAAATTCATACTATATTAAAATGGCATGTCCTACGGAGAGTAATACGTATAGTTTTTTGTTATTATTATAATCATTTCAAATGAAATAGTTTCCTGGAAATGTAATTGATTATGGGAACTCCATAAAACTCAAAAAAAATATCACTCTGCTATAGAAGTAAATACACTATCATAACATATTTAACATGATAAAACGCGTCATTTGTATTGTCATATTATTTAAGGCGTCGACCCACTTTCTCGAGCCAAGTCTACTAAAGCACAATAATAAAATCCCTCATTATTCCAAGAAAAGGCATTCCAACCTTCCGTGGCTCATTTCCGTCCAAACATTTCAAAGTGCAAACATTCCCATTGTGAAGGCAGAATAAGTGTCTCAAACGTCGCTTCTTGTCCGCACTGTAACGAGACAAACTGTCTGGAAATATTTTCAACAACAACGTTATCTTGTAATTTATGATATCGACTGAAGGTGCTTGATTGAACTTCAATATTAAATTTGAATTGTTGCAACTTTGTACGATTCCTTGGCACCTTGGTCAGTTCTATTGCATCCGTGCGATGGAATACCTGAAGATGCTGAAGGGCGAAACCCGGGTCGTTTGTGATAAGACATATGGAATCGTACAAAGTTGCAACAATTCAAATTTAACGTTATCTTGACTACGTAATTATTTTGACCGCGGTATCGTGGCCAGGTTTGAATAGCATGGGGTTAAAACTCTGCCACAATCGATTCGTTAGTCAAGGAAAATTAATGAAAGCTATTTCATAATCTGGTATGGCTTTGTCTTCGGATTTATACGTCAAGATAATAATTGTTTTCTCTCTTAAGATGATATTTTGTTAAATATGCTTATTTAAATAGAAATAATTTAAATTGACAGTAGTAAAATTAACAACAAATATATAATACTTTAAATTTTGTACACATTTATTATACTTTGTCCGTTTTATTATATTATCTATGAATTTACAAATAAACAGTATAAGGTTCTTTGTGTATACTTCATTTCTTCACTATGAATGTTGTATAAACGAAGAAAAATGAAACAGTGATCGCAAGAAAATAATTTCGTTAAATTATTAATAAATCAAGATTCAGATATAACTCTTAGAATACGTGGGAATATTTAAATTTGAATTTGAAATATTGTCAAGACACACGCCATTATTGTATTACTTTATAATAACTCTCACATATCGCAATTTAATACTGTACACGTAGATGGCGGATTTACTAAACGAGTTAAAATAATGAAAAAGCGATGCGCGAACACATTGTTCTCTGCATAATCGCATAAACGTGAGCCATTAAATTGATTAATATTTTATCTTTATTCTGAAATGCCTTCATAAAAACATCGCCCTAATATTAAGAAACAGCTTTTATGAGTGTATCTAAAATTTATTTTCTGTTTATAATGAATTAGTCGGTAATAAGTAGATGTTTTTGTTTTAATGCCCATTATCTATATGTATTATTAATGAGTATAATAATAATGAAAATACTCAAGTTGCACTGAATATACTACGCCATTATACCCATAAAATTTATTTAAGATCCCATTCTTTTTTTGATTTGACTTGACATGACTTGTTTTTTCATTGTTAATCAACTCAACAATTCACATACTTTAAAAACAATCGTGATTAAAATCGATGAAGAATTAACCTGTACCTATCATATGGATTTGGAATTTTTAATACATATTTAAATCCAGTACAGTTTTTTTAATAAGCACAAAGGAATCGTTTCGTTTTCATTGTATTTGAAGGCAACATTAAAATCGATAAAAGAATCTCTTACGTTATACATTTATCAACTTTTAAAACTCCTTAATAGAACCAATATTTTGCTTCAAATACAGGTATCAAAAGCCTTGAAATGATTAAATAGGGCTTTAGGTATTTTTTTTGTATTTGTCAAAAAGTAACATGTTTAATTTTGTATTGTGCTCGATTCTTAAATTCTATTAAATATCTAATATTAAGTATTTTTTAATTTTGATTATTCTTGATTTCCTATTAATTAATGAACGATTCACGTAAAATCAATTCAAACTAGTAATTCTCAATTCTTAAAAATGGTATCTTAGCTTGAAAAAAACACTCGTTGTAATGGAATCCCGATAATACAAATATTACATTACCCAGACCACAATACGTATAGCAAAGCTTTCGTGTAACCATTTCATTGGTAAATTCATGTAACCATTTGTAAATATTCATAGGGTGATCTCCGCTCTATTGTGAACCCAGCTTAGTGTCAAATACAAATTTTTATTGGAAAAACGCAATAATATTGGATATATTATCTTCACAGTACTACTTTTGCAAAGCTTATTTGGTACCCAATGTAATATAGTTCGATTTCGTTGACATTTATTTTTTTACACATCGTTAAATTGAACAAATAGGTTTCGCGTGAGAACAAGAGATTGCTATATATGGATTAAATGAGAATAGTTTTTATTGACCCAATTGCGTATTTTTTACGCATTGAAATGTCTAGCAATGACTACAAGTCGCACACTATTTAAAACTGCATTATCATTTATTTATAGACTTTTGATTTTTTTACCATGGTTCCTTTTCAGTACATCGAAGAAATGTATATTGGATATGAATGCTTTTGTTTTATGATAAGGTTAATTCCCTCAGCGAAAAATACACGTGTTCAATAAAATTGTCAATAATTAGCCGAGTTTCATATCACACTTACAAGCATATGGCAATTGGAAAATCTTAATTTCCATAATATATAAAATATCTACTGCACGGTAAAAAATGATTAAATCAGTAAACTTTTCCTTAAAAGCTATCATGTTAGACGACGATACAGCTGACTTTTTAAGACTGTAATAGATCCTGGAAATCATAATTGTAGACCTGCTGAGCCACAATGGTTCCAGTTTTGGAATTTTATGATTTAATAATCGGTATCGGTACACAGCATAAATTCGTTAAACAGTCAAAACTTTGAATATAAAATTAGTAGCAACAACAGAATTTATCGTAAAATATTGAATTATTTCCTAAGAGGAAACTTAACCACACACGAAGCGAAATCGAAAGCTATGTTGTATTTTTAAACAATTTCGAAGACTTGCTTATTTATTTAATGAATTGGATTTTTTTTTTTAATATTATATGGTTTCATTTAATATAAGTATTTTCAATACATATAACGGTTACGGTTTTAGGAATCGTCTTAAGGTTATTAATAAACATATCTTGTTACGAATATCGATGCAATAAGCGTGAAGCAAAAGCTATATTTTTCTTTATTTTAAAGAAATTATAAATTTGTTTTCCCGTCATAACAAAACAAGACATTTCGCGTAAAAATATGTACTAACAGTTGTTCAAAAATATTATGTTAAAATGTAACTTTTTCTTTTAAAGTTAGAACACGTTGAGCAGTTGTCGTATTCGTGACTTGGAAAATATGACCTCTTTATTTATAACCATGCCAAATTTTGCAAAGGTAATAGTGACGCAGTCACTACTTTAACAGTACCGGGTGCATATTTCATTTCAAGATATACAAAGCGTTTTCGTAGTCAGCGAAAATAGTCCTTTAACGATTCCGTTTCTCGGTACAGGATGTCAGACATATCATAAATAATATATTTCACGTTGTATTATAAATCATGCCTAATAAGATTATGGTATACGTTATACTTTCAAAGGTTAGACAGATACGCTTTGATCGCTTTATACGCAAAAAGTTTTTTTTTTCTTTTTCTTTCTAGATACATCTACACTGTTGTAAATTTTGTTTACTGTTAACAGTGCTACGTGATGATCTTTTGCAAATGCTTTTTTGGATTCCGGTATTAGCTGTCGTAATTTATCACTTTGAAATGGGATAACGTTACAAAGTTAAAACAGTCGCTTTCGTCTAGATCAGTCAAATTTTTCAACGCATTCGAAGTCAAAATATGTAACCTATGCCTACACATGTATGGTCAATATTATAATCACCATAAAACTTCATAGGTTGCATAAATCATTTTTAATATCATTAAAAATAAGATCATAAAAATGCTCTCTTAAATAAATAAATAAATATAAACGTTATTATTTTGGATATACTTGATATATGTTGAGTAAAAGCTATAAGTTATGGCCGCACTATAGAACACTCTCGGGGAATAATTCTTGCTGTGATATTTTTACGAAGTGTGTAAAGTGCTATTACCATATTGTGCATTCGATTCTTCTATTTTCTATTCTCACTTCTTTACAATGTGACACATTTTATATTATATTTTCAAGTTTCTTCTGAATTTCTAAATGAAATTCTTTTACATGTTAGAGTTTATACTAAGGGAAATATAGATATACTTGGACTCGGAGCATACATCGACAAAACATTTTCTAAAAATTTATTTGCTTTTTTATTTAAGTAGAATGGATAATTTATAAAATTGACACAGTCTTATTCTAAAAATGAAATGCTCTTTTATGGATTTAATTTTTTCCTACCCCTTCTTCTTCTTCTTTTTATTTCTCTCCTCGTAGAAGGTTGGATATCATGGTATATACCCTCTCTCTATCCATGGTTGCCCTGAAAAGTGTTGTGGAGTCACATTGGTACCATCCACGAAGATTTCCTACCCCAAACATAAAATTTTCCATCAGATAAAACGTATCCAAAGAAACTATAGAATTTTCTGTTCGTTTACTATGGGTCGCCATTTGATAACTTTGTTTTATTTGTTTACTCGTAATAATTTATATTCATTTATTTCACTTAAATATTAAATGCAGAGAATTCATAGCATCGAACCTCATCTTATTCTATGCAACAAAAAAGTAGTTATAATCATATAGTTCGTCCTGTGTTGCAGAGTGATAAACACAATTGGGCGTTCTAGCTATGCTTTTCAGGTTTTCACCGGCTTAAAATCCCATACGCCAAATTTAAAAATTTGTTTACATTTGTGCTTAAAATTTTTTTCTTCTTTTTTTGCTTAAATTGTTTGTCATACATGCGATCCTAAAATTATTGAGACAAGTACCCAGCATTTTTTGTCTTCAAATTATTTTCTATAGGTTTCCAAAAAACTCATATGGAACTCGTATAACATAAATGAAAATAATCTGACCGAAGTAAATATTATATGACAAAGTTTCTTTCTCTAAAAAATAAAATAAATTGGCAATTTTATTTAACATTTTAACACGATTCGATCAAGAAGAAAAACATTATCTTACTTGTGTGAAATTGGAAATAGTATTGACTTTAACAATAGTCAAATAAATTCATTTAATTTATTTGATATCATATAAATAAAATATTACACAAAATATCAACTTTGTCTTGGAAAACATAGTATACAAAATATTATTTCATTTCCACAATATTTTGTATCTGTGGTTCAAATTGATACATTTCTCGCTGAAAATGATAAATAAAAATATACCTTAGAGCTGAAAAAATCTTCGTTTCACATATGGTGTAATATGAAAGTATATACGCGAATGAAAAGAAATATAAACCTTTTTATGAATACGGTCAAATACGAATACATGTATGTAACAGAGTTTTTCAAAAAAAATACACTTGTTCTTCAAAATATATTGCCCTGGTAAAAGTGCCAAAATATTATATTTCATCGGAGAAATTTCATTAAATTTCAAAGTATTTTTTTATGATTTGTGAATGTTAAATTACAGTTGAATAAATCTGCGTTTTAAAAATATATGTTGTGAATGTCAAGATATGATAAATAAATGCAACTCTTAAGTTTTATTTTTGAAGAAAAAAATTCAAAATTAATTTTTCAACTTAACAAACGCGTTAGTGTTCATCAAGATGAACAAACATCAATAAAAGATATTTATTGAGATTGTCTCTTCTCTATGGTCTTATCACAAGAAAATTAATGTCATGAAAATCTCTGGTAAACGACCAGGTTGAAATGCTCGAATTTAATACATTGGCTATAATTCCAAACGATTTTCCTTTGGGCTATGCATGTCGTCCAATACCGTTGCGTAATGACAGCAATGCGGAAAAAATGATAAATAGAAAACGATCTTTAATGGCTATAGTAAATCGAATTTCCATTTTTTTAAAATAGGATTTACTTAATACCCATTAACTTAAAAAATATTTTTCTTTGCTTTTTACTTTCGTTACTGAAACATTTAGTTATAAATGAAGAGAAACAGTAACTTTCACAAAAATATATTTAATTTTCGATTCAGCTTAAACTGTAAAATTTTGCAAAATTAAATGGGAACTTTAGTTTAAAATATTTGATGCAAATATTATAATTTGAAATCACCCACTACAATCTATTTTCATTTGCTTACATCGGTTCGTAACAAAAGTAAATCTTTTGAAAAAAATGCATCATTTTGGTTCTTCATTTTAATTTCTTCATCATTATTACTTTTGTTTTGTTATGAAAAATAAACCTACTACACATTTTTTCTTATAAATGTTACTATATCAGCAAAATTTTACTTACTTAATTTATTAACTATCTATTCAAATGAATATCTTTAAATTTTATCATATGCTATTGTATTGGAAATTTATTACGACAGCATACTTCTACCAACAAAAAACTAAATACGTAAGATTTGCAAATATCCTGAAAATAGTTTCTTTAAAATTTATGACACCCAAAATAGAATTTCGAATCATTTATTCAAATACATTTCCAATTGTAAAAAAGTCCGTATAGGCTTATATTTACATCCAATAGCTTAAACGTCTATTGCTTTTGGCAGTTTCAATAAAAATGAAGGTTTAGTGTCAGCTCATCCGTATTTTGCTCGTTTTTATAACAGAAATATCAAACGGAGTACACTCAATGTCGAATAAAACGTATGTTTTATGAATGGTAAAGTTTATCAGGAAAATAACAGCATTCACCTATTTCCAATAGCGATCATAATGTAAATCATTTAAAAAATAACAGAATTTATTATATCTAAAGAAATAAATATTAAGTGCTTAAAATTATGATATTTTACATTTTTTTAAATAACTGGAAAGCTCTAAGGGCACGGGTTCAAAAACGTTTTCGTCAAAAAGACAGATTTGAGATTAAAAACGGTTGGCTTTTTTTATTTTGCAAATAGTTCTGTTTGTAAAAAAACATAAGGCAAAATAATACAAAAAATGTTTTTTAAATGTATGTTTTTAACAAAATGTACATTTTTTTTACTCATTTTTATTCACTTTATGGTTTACGCAATTGTTTGCTTGAAACTAAATGCTACAAATGCCGCACAACAGATTTTGTGTAATTTATGCGAATGCACACATTTCTTCTATTTATTATTAAAAAATAAAAAACAAATAATATTCGTATCAAGATAGAGATTTAGTGTAACGCTCTCGGGTCAAAAAGTCATTCGAGACACACTTTGTGAACAGCTGGTTTTTTTCAGTGTTGTCAAACAATCATTTATATGTTTCATTAGGGCTCCAAATATATTAATAGCGAAAAGTATTCTGACTCAGGCGTTTTATTATATAAAATCGCAATATCCATATATTTATAGGACTTTCCATTAGACTGTCAGTTGATTTTGGTTGGCGGAACGGATACCAATATTGTCGTTCATAGTTGGCTTTTACATAAAATTTGAAGCTTGGTAGGATGAAAAAATGTCGAGAATCGTGAATAATAAGAATTCGCAGATACTGCAACTACGCCGCTCAAACGCAAATTGAATATTCTATATTGGGAAAATTTTCGCTGACACTTTTATTTCGTTATCAGACAGATTAACCTGGTTTTTGATGTCCAATATATCCTAAGCGCTTCGTTCCTAAATCATAAGCGGCCATCGGTGCATTGCAGGCAATGAAGTGTTAAATTATTGTAACTGTGTGTCACACAAAACATCTCAAATGATAACCGTAATAGCAGTTTTTTATATTGAAAAATCTTAATAATGTGACTATTTTTCACTCGTTCCATATCTCTCATCTAAATTTATGAAAGATATGATGCATGAAAAAATAAACAGAAAAGTGTTCAAAAATAAATTGAATAACCGGAAATTCTCGTAAACATCCAAATTAATCTCGTTGGAAAAATGTTCATAATAAAAATAAATGGTAAAGGAACCATTGGCCAGTTTTAAAATCGGAAATATTTAATAAATATATATCATCAGCCTTATATTGTAAAAACATATTTTTTTTGATAAAAGATTCGACATAATTTCGTGCAAATAAGATCCACTAAATTATGTTTTTTATGTGAAATTGAATAAAATTTTTATCAAAACAATGTTCAAATTACAACGAATTTACAAATACAATAGACTTTTACGTAGACAGAAGATTCAACCCACACTGCTCATCTAAAATTTAAAATTCACTTTTCACATGAAACGGGATAAACAGATTGGGTTGTAAGATGACCTGTTGTTCACGGATCATTCTTTATGTAACCTATTTTTACAATTAAGTAGATAAGGGAGTATTAAATGCTTCGTCATTTGTAAATCATTGCCGTGAAATTTCATTGGTTTTTTTTTTTCTACCATAATATTTTTTCGATATAAACGTTTTTCTTGATGACATGAAAAAGATTATGGACTCACTCAAAGTAGTTGTCTGAAATGTGACAGGCGGAAAGAGCTTTTTCTATACAGGAACTTTCTTCTAACATCTACGTTCTTTTCCAGTGGGAATTATAATGATCACCTAATGTCTATTTTCTTCACCATTGCTATTTTGTAGTCATCAAGTAATGATCTTCTTTTTAAGCTTTGATAAACAATGCTGAAAGTTAATTATATAGTAATAAGTCGAATTCGTTTTCATATTAACTAAGATATTGAATTTTTTTAATATTTAGTTTATATTTTTTTTTAAATAATAAAAACACATTTTTTAGTACTTATTTCCACAATATATTTTTGATCAGGACCGGTTTCGCTCATCGCGAGCATTATCAACTGATAAAAAATGTGTTTTTATTATTTAAAATATCATGCCTTTCCATCAAGAAGTGACAGTCAACACCTTAAAAGTGATTTAGTTTATGTTTAGTTATTTTTCTGTTAACATCAGATATTATCTTTTATTTTGATTATTTATTATTTCAAAAACATTTTATAAGAAAATCTTTTCAAAATATTGCTCTCAGTTTTTTAAGCTATTTACTGTAAAATTGTTTTGGAAAGATTTTTTCCAGGTGAATATGATACTAAAATATGTGGTTTTGAAAATATTATATAAAAATACATTTGTAGTTTTAACTCGAAAAAAAGTGTTTAACAAATTTACAAATATTTTCATCACCTGAGAACTTTTATTGGTTATCTCAGTCTTAGAATATGCGAAATTTTCTTGTATGTATTAATATTCGGTTATTTATAAATATATTATATCCAATTTAAGGAGCATTATTTTGGACAATATGTTGTTTGATTTTGAGAAGCATTTTTCTTCTTTTTTTTAATCATTTACAAACTTTAATTACTAACCATTTCTTTTATCGAATATATTTAATATGAAAATACATAAATGAGTAAAAAATGTGCCTGCTTTTCAAAATTTATATTATATAAAATTAAATTAAAAATTATTATGGATCTAAGAAATGTTAACTTGATAAAATAAATTGTGTTGAAGCTCAGTACTAAAAAAAAAGTATATTAGTTTTAGCTTTTATTAACAAGCACTGATTCACGAAAAAAGCTTGAATAATATTTTTTTCATATAAAAATACTACACATGCTTTTTGTAATATGTAATTTATAATATACGAAATCGCTGACTTCAAAAATCTGATGAAAGTCGTCCAACAATGAGAAAATTCTCTGGTAGTTTTCATCTATTTGCTTTAATTCATTGTTTAAATGGAAACGAGCTTTTTCATCTGTCAGCATTAAGAGTTTTTGTATGTGCTCTTTTTTATTTCAAGCCTAACACGTGCAAAGTATTTCCAACAATATTTTTGTTAATTATATAAGAGCAGCACTTCAAATATCGTAATTTTAACAACCCAATTTTAAAACTTCTTACTTGTTTGTAATAGATTAACGTGATTAGTCGTTTTAGTCCCAGAAAGAAATTAAATAATAACGAATAATAATAACTTCAAAATAATTTCCATAAATTAACCACCATGATATTTATTCACATCCAAAAGTATTTTTATTCACATCCGTTTTGAAAGAAATAATGATAAAAAAATCTAAATTAGAAAAATTTGACGATCTGTATATTAATTCTCATGTTTTCAATGAAGTGTTTTTTATCGATGCAAATGAAATATATCCATTTATTAAAACAGCAAATCTTTAATCTTTCCGTTAGAGATACATTAGCTTAAGTCTTAATTTGAAATATTATTGCATTAGTTGTTTACGCCTTAATTATAAACTGGTGTATCCGATTATTCAATTCATTGATTCGCGCTTTGTTTATTATCTGACAATATACCTTAAACTGTTATTGTTTTCTTTGTCATTCTATGCGCTGGCATTAATGTCCTTTGCATGGGACTTTAATCGAAGCAGCTTAATACCAGCCATTGTACTCGGTTTGAAAGGATTCTATGCCAACTCACTTTCTAAAACGTCGCTTAATACGATTAAGGGATGAAAATTTCCATATGAATCAAACTTTATTTATCACTTTCATGAAATTTTACGACGTATTTGCAATAGATATTTTCAATTTCTAAGAATTACTTTAAATATATATTTTATCTGTAGATAACATTAATAACCTAAAAACAAAAATATTTTAAGCTCAGTTACTACTCAATCAAATATTTTAGTACAGTTATATAATAGTTTATTGTCTAAAGCAGTGAAAGCAACCTAATTTACAATTAATTGTTTCACAAGATATATTCCCATTACAGCTAGTGAGAAATTTAATATTATGTAAATTTTTTTTACACTATATTACGTCTTAAAAGATATTTTACACTGGTTATAATTGTAGTTCATTTTATTTTTTCATTAAATGCATTCTACTTTTAAGGTGTTAACTGTCACTTCTTGGTGGAAAGGCATCATATTTTAAATAATAAAAACACATTTTTTTAGTACTTATTTACACAATATATTTTTTGATCAGGACCGGTTTAGCTCATCGCGAGCATCGCGAGCATCAGTTGATAATGCTCGCGATGAGCGAAACCGGTCCTCATCAAAAAATATATTGTGGAAATAAGTACTAAAAAATGTGTTTTTATTATTTAAAATAAATGCATTCTAGGTTAATTCTTTAAAAAATGATTTGACAAATGAATTCACTTTATGAAAATATTTATACAAGGAATTAAATTTCGTTTACTTACATCTTATGCGTTTATTTTATCAACTTATTCGATAAAAACTGAAGTTTCTGGTACGTTAAATTTTCCAGTAATGAACGCAACCAGAGACAATCACCAGAACCAATTGATTGATAAATAAAAGTAATTTCATAATTTATAAAAAATGTGGTACTGGGAAGTTTTATCAATTTTCATTTACTGAAGATAATTTATATCGTTAATCGATTTCAAATATTTCAAACCGAATATATTAATTCGTGACTATGAAATACGACTTTTATTAAAATTTTTGTTGCAAAGCCCCTTCACTGTGTTACTTTTTTTACTATATAATGGCTACTGATGTAATTTTAAAATTCTATTTTGTTGTATTTGCCCATAAATTTTAAGCACAATGCCACTGTCTAGTTTGATTAAATCTATTCATCCATCAGTATTTTTATCTACAATCGTTTGCCTTAGCGGCGTCGCTAATTTCTCTAAATAAATATGCATTGGAAAGAACTTGCAATTCATTTCAGTCAATTTATCAAACGTAGTCTACCCGATTTATGGCTTACTAACTGACTGACACACAAAGCAATCCGAGCTTTACTCTAAATAAATTATTTCGAATGATTACCTATTTTTGTGCATTGATTCAAAAAGTAAATTCAATGAAAACTTCAATTTACTCCTGCATAATGGATTTCTTTATATACCATTTATAATTTCAAAACTACTACAGCTCACAAAACCTACAAAATAGGATGACTTTACAATATTTTACTTAAAAAGATTGAATCCTTACGGTTATTATAACGTGGTTTTTTTTTAATGAAAAATAATTACCACATCATGTTTAGGATAATCATTTTAATTTTCTTGCACCTTGAAATCATCAATGTACAAATTTTTAAATGTTAAAATTATTTTTAAATATCATAAACCATATTTAAAACATATTCTTTCCAATCCTTCTTTCGTATAAACTTGCGTTGATAACGATATTTGGATATGCTAATATAATAATATGTTTACCATTACAGATATTTGTTGATAGATATACAGTCTTTTTTACTTGCTTTTATCATCTTATTGTATAAGCTTTAAAAATGTCAATATAGATGATTCTAGGTCTTAAAACTCTTTTTGATCAGTTGACATTATATCGCATACATTATATCTATACAGACAGAATAAATTTATTCAAAATATTTTTATAGTGTTTTTATCCGTATCAATTCTCAAATTAATAAAATTATAGTATGCCTTTCATCAAAGCATATTACAAGTTGGCTGTCCCACTGCCACCCGTTATGTGTACGCAGCTGCAGTTACACGGCCGCCTTCCATAACGTAATACTGATAAAAAAAAGAATCGATTTTACTTCTCATATTCTTGGCCCGATACAAAGCTGCACGGACCTATCGTTAAACCGTGCACCATTGTGCTTAAAAGAAAGAAAAAAAAAGAAAATGTATATGTAAAAAATACATATATTTATATATCGTCGGTTTCGCTGGTAAATTTCACGTATTTTGAGCTTTGGCCAGTTTGCATAGTAAAATTAAATCCAGCCGGGCAAGTGTAAAAAGAGCAAATTGACATCGTCCGTATAACGGGGAGTGCTTTGTTCAATTACCCGTCGCTTCCTGTCGTTTGTATTCTGGGAAACTTTTTGCTGCAACACTTCACGTCGCTGGAGTCTAAAACCAACTACCAACAGTTTCCACTGTGAGTACTTTACGTGACTATATTTAGAACCATTTAATTACTGCGTTAACCACGTATTGTAAACTGCCTTTTATCCATAGCAACACCTGAGAAAAGGAAACCTTTACAATTCTTCCATAATCGCACATATGCTAAAATCGTCATGCAGTTATTAATATATTTTATAATTAGTATTAGTATTGATTAGTATCAATACATTATATTGAATTACCTACCAATCACTATATATTTTTTTATATATTCAATGCCAATAATATATTTCGTCGATAAAAATTGGTCTTAAACAGCAACATCAACGAATCGTCGAATCATACAAAAAACAATTTATTTTTATATAATTGCGAATTCTTTAATTCACCACCTAAATTAAAATACAAAAGCAAAATTTTCAAACAGGGGTGTAAAATCTTACACATTCCACAAGAAATATTCTCAGGTTATGTTGATAAAAATAAGGAGAATTTTTTTCTCATATGAATGCAATCAACTAAAGTTTACTTGAATTTGAAAAAGCAATATTTCATTTATAGTGTTTGAATTATTTTTCAGGATAATATTTAATGTTTTCAAGACAAGTACGAGTAATACATTTATTGTCGGATTTCATAACTTCGTATTTTATTTAACTGGCTAAGTTTATATTACAGATCATTTGTGGAGCAAAGTCAAAATGACACAATAGTGAAACAACGTCTGTCAAGATGTATATTTAGAAGCGGATATGATGTAAATATATTGTGTTTGAATTGATTATTTGCGGTGGTGGTTAGTGATTGACATTTCTGTGTATAATATAAAACTGAAACAGGAATTCGATTTGAAAAATTCAATTTCGCTACAATAATTTTTACGCCTATCCCTTGTGAAAATTTGATTGACCGCTACTTTTTACTGCATAATTGATACTTCTGCGAATTCTCCAATTGAATTCCGGTTCGAATTTAATAAACACTCGCTTATAAAACCCTAACTTCATATTCAGTTTTCGTTGAATACCCAAGTGGATTATGCAAATATGTGGCAAGCGTGTAATTCCATTAGTTTCCCTGGCAATGATTCTGATTCCTGGCAGAAAATTATTCCATGCCCCGCTGCTTTAGGCTGAACCAAATCCTCTTACCTAACCTAGTCAGTAAGTTGTAAAATTTACACACTCTGCAAATACGCGGGACTAGTCGAAAAATCAAAATGCGCCGTTTTATTTTGCGGAAAATTTAACCACAGAAGAAAGAACGCTGCAACCTTTGCATTAGGATATATTTTTTATTTTATTCGTGATACGCATACAAAATATTTTAAAGTTGCACGCCTTTTACCTACTGCCACGGGTTATACAGTTCAGTGCTACCACTAAAAAACCATACTTGAACAGAGAACAAAATGCATATTTTTGCAAAAACAAATTAAACTTTTGACACCTGAGGTAAAAAGACAACAATATAAAGATATATTAATACGTATCATCTTTCAATGTACGCTACACATTGACTAGACATATACTTTTAATGATGTTATCTTATTAAAAAATCTACGAAGACGTGGTGTTTTTTTTCAATTTTTCAATTTTTCAATTTATTTATTTTCTATGTAGGAAAATTGAATTAAGCTCAGTGGCAAGCTTATCAGTCTCGATATGCCTTCATTTTATGAACGGATGAGGGGAAAGGAATCACAAACTTCCACACCCGAGGACAAAAATTCATAAATCATATTAAAAAATGGGTTCATGAAACTATCCTTACAAAGTCCAAATAATCCACCTCCGTAGCCATCGACGATCATCATCTAAACCATGGACCTGCCCGAAGTAATACTTCTATTCCTAAACAGTCTATTACATACAAATCTACTTCCAATGGATTCAACAGTAGCTTTGTGGATGTTCATTTTAAATAAAAAACAATATTTATTACTTTGCTATTCCACTCGATGTATTCCAACAATTGAAACATCTCCAGACTAATTGTACGTTAAGCTATTCATTGTTATGGTACGCAGTTAATATAATTCTTGCCATTAAAATAAGCCGTAGATTGAGGACTTTTCCTTTTTTTCATATACCCATCTACGACATTCTACGACACTAAAATTATCAATTTCATTTCTAACGATCTGCGTAACATACAAAACCATTACAGATTTTTTCCAGTTTTTTATTTCTACTTTTGAGGGATAATTAATTTCAAATTGTAATTTTATTAGAATGCTTTATTATATTTAACAACCTGTATACATTTTTAATAAGAGATATTTTTTTCTTTGTTCATTTTAATCACATTTTATTTTTAAAGTAGCGCAATTGAAAATTTAAAAATGCATAAATTTAGTATAGCGTAACATAAATAATATTTAAATGTTTTAATTCTTTAATTTAATTAAATGGATTAATTAGCGCTGACTAAAGAAAATTTATTATTCATAAAACTAACAAAAATTGTATGGATTCAAATCTCATTTACGTAACTATGTACACCATATGGCTATTTAGGAAATTAGATATAACAATTGCATAATAATTTCACTGTATTTATTAAAATTGTATACGTAAATAAATATATTGGATGTTAATGATTCATAGTTTGTCGTTTCCATTTGTGCTTATTTGACGGCTGACCTAAAATAAAGTTAATCTTACAGCCTTAACTCTGCTTTATATCACGTTAGAATTCTATAAATATATATATATAAATATATATATATATATATTTAGGTAAAATGTATATATATTTATGATAGGCAGATACTATATAACTTAACAAAAGCTTGAAAATATTATACGTACAAACAAAGCAAACGTTTTTTTAACCAAAAATGTTTTTAGCATTTTTCAAGCTGATAAGTTTCTTTATTGTATAATATGTAAAAATAAAATGCCATGTATCTCAGTATTCATTCCCATAAACAAAAAGAAAAATCGAAAGTTTTGTCACCTCCTTTTTTTAATTCCAAAGTCCCACCGTATAAAATACAGCTATGTATATGTCAAGTGGGTACAATTAATCACGGCGCTATGTCCATATTCAAATGACATACTGTACCATTTTCACAAAACCCCCCAAGTACGAGTATAATGTAAAAGTTCTCCCATTGAAGTACAAACACACACTATTTTTAGACATGTGGTTTTGAGATTTCTCACAGTGGGTGAATGCAACATTAATATTTTTTGACGTTTAATAACTTTTTTGATATTTTTGAGTCAATTAATTGATAAATTATCACCCCATAGTCATTTTTTTAATTCTCCAATACATTCACACACCTAATAGACTTGTGAATTCACTACTAATGACGATACAAAACACGAATATACAAAAGAAGCATTAAACTAATGAAGTATTTTTTTCGTTGTTTTTTATTTACATTATGTTTATAAATCATAAATAAACTATGCAAATATTTTGTGGCTTCTTGTCCAAGCCACAATTTTCAATTTTCGTACATGAATGGATAAATGTGTCTTATATTTATACCTGACTTTCACGAATCTTTTTAGGAAAGTTTTTTAAACTAAAACTAGCAATTCTTTCCGAAAAAAGTTACATTTATTTAGTTATATATTTCTACCACATACACATTACCAATGAAACAAAAATAAACAGTATTCTGTTATTAAGCACAGTCATTGAGTAAATTTAATTATAATTTATATATTCTTATTCTATAGATGTTGTTATCCTGATAAATAACATTTTGCATCCTATTTGAAAGAAGAAAAACAACAAACAAATGGGAATACAACTCATAACTCAATGCCTTACTATTTTTGATTTGAATTATATATCAAGATTAGCATATATATTACTTTTCTTATAGATTCAATACGAATGCGTAATAATAGTATTATGTAAAAATATTATATTTAAATTTAGAACATTAAAGTTACTAGAAGTTTACTTGGCATCGAAATCTGTGGTACTTGAAATGTAGTATATACAATTGCCACTCGTTTTTACTAGTTACCATCGACAAAAGAAGTTAATATTCAAATTGAGAACTCTTCTCTGGTTAGAAGTCACATATAATATATTTGCATTATTCTGCGGCAACCTTTCTCCCTCTCCAACTACCTACTTCAGTTTGACTTTTTATGGACGATCGTTTCGCGTTTCGGAAACAAGTTTTTCTATTCCTTTTTTAAACTTGTCAATACGAATTGGAAATTTCTACGGGCAGCATCGATAATCAATATAAGCTTCTATTCGTAGTTTTGAAACATACTACCAGATCAGGATACAATATCATTCGTAACATCAGGTTTTCATAGAGAAACATTTACAATGTGTATATTTAATTTAAAACAACTTAACACTGCTATTTGCATTAAAATAACAAAACCAATAGAATAATTTCACTAGATGTATAGTTTCAATATTGATTGCTTGATGTATAAATATTTTTTTAAATTTATACGCGATTCTAACTGTTATTAATTAAATATTCCGCTATCTTTTACTTGAACATGGTTTTGTGCTATCATCCCACGTTCTCGAAATTCAAAGATATTTTCTGTTCAGTAGTATTTTTCTCGTCTTCCACGTCGTCGAGGTTAAAATCCTAAAATCCTAAAAATCTCAAGGATCAACTTTCGTGCTCCCAAATGTTGCCCTCGTGGATGAAGCAATATCTAAACCATTTTTCGAATCCAATTTCGGATTTTTCCTATATGCAAGGTGTATATTCATTACATTTATCAAATCCACGACGCTTTGGCGTTGGTTACAAAGCCATGTACTGTCATTTCATTTTGAAGCAATCAAAATAATTTCAATAACTATTTTAAAAGCTACTGAATCTGTTTTCTTTTTACGGGATCATTGTTGTACAATATTTAAGCTATGATAATGTTATTATGAATCTTATAAAAAGTATCTAAAATAATTGAGAACATAATTGAATTCATCAATATTAATAAAATAAATATTATTTGAAAAAATCTTTGCAGAACTTGGCAGAACCATCTAATCACTTGATTATACCTGTAATCGCTAGGCGAAAAACGCTAGCATTTTATCTTCATAGTAAACTGTGATAAAGTCGTCGTACTCTCTAAACTATAAAGTGCTACTTAATATTTAATATCTTCATAAGAAACTGATAAATCTATTGAAATATGTATCTTTCGTTTTTGAAAGATTTATTATCAAAATATAAAACCATCCTAAGTAAAACTACACATTTTTGGTCATCATATATCGTCGCTTAACATCCACAATTAATTACTGTCTTAAAATTCATCTTATTGTCTTATTTGAGAAAAAAATTAATAGATAGTACAATATTTAGAACGCCTGTTCGAACGAGAGAAAATAATTTGCTTTTACATTTCCTACCAATGTTCGTGAAGTCAGATCTTTGGGAATAATGCAATATTACGAGTATATTTTATGTCTTTGTTTAATGGTCAGTTACGTAAAGGTAGGTTCTTCGCAATACCCGACAGTGTATGTCTGGTTAATGAGGGTATTACGAGAGTAAGCCGGTCGTCACTTTTCAAAGGACCTCGTCTTAACAAAGTCATTTGCGGTCATGTTTGCCAGAATGACGTAGGAACAGTGGTGTGCCGATGGATTAAATAACAAGTCACCTTACGTGAATAAACTTTCATTCATCACTAGAAGATGAATAGTTTGCGATAACAAAATATATTCGTTATTTTGTACCTTCTCATTGTTTGATATAGAGAATGTATTTTAATGTCTACTTCAAAAACCTCGAATGAATCAAGAACGAAGACATATAAGAAAATTATCAATACAATTTTTTACAAAAAAAAACATTTGTTTCTTATTTTCTCTTAATTGTTTTACCAGCTATGATAAGTGAGGGTTTATTTAATTTAGACAACTAGGCTACTTTTCTGTCTTTCAAGTTTTGTGTAAATTTGAATATCTTTAAATAATGTGTTCTAGAAATTGCAGTATAATTATTAAAAATTATCAATTTTTAATCTACGTACGATTTTTATTCTCGGGCTATGTCCACGTTGTATTACCTTTCAGTCGTTTTGCTTAATTTTCCATAACGTCATTCTTACGTTACCCCAAGTAGACACCATGTTTACTTGAGTCTTGCCTGTCATAAAAAGATGCAAGCTGGCAAAGACTCTCCGGAGACACTATAAGCTTATCATTCAGTCAGCTTTAACAACTATTGAAGTAGAAAAAAGGCTTTTAAACTAAGCCATTGAATGTACCCTTAAATATGTACTAGTTGCCACTGCACTGAGGGCTCTAGTCTTTTATGGACTAGGGAAAGCGTGATAATTTCTAATAAAGATCACAGCTTCATTAACAGTCAACGGTTAATGAAATATTTATTATGAAGCTAATGGTCGGGAAGAGACGTCATGACGTCACGGCGCCGCAGCGACCGCCACATAAACGACGCTAGAGTATTCATAATGGACGGCGAAAGGCATTGTGCTCGTTAAATTATCAACTACCACCCGGATGTTTGACCTTTTACCCATAAGAGACACGTCTTTTTAAAAAACCTCCACCTTATGAATAGTAAAACAGCAGGATACCAATCAATTAATTTATATATATTTGACAAAAAATTTGCTTTTCTTCTTCAACTCAACGAATTAAAATATTAAAATTGAAATATAAGTGACGTATTTACTTATTTAAAGGTCACAAGAATGATTTACAGTGACATGAATAATCACATCGTTTGCTTATTCAGTTAATATTTGTGCATGATTGTAGTATATGGTTTATCATAAAACAATTAATATATCGTATTATATTACAGTAATTATTTAATAAAATAGTGGAATCCATATACCCAGAATTCAGATAAATTAAATAAAATAGCCCAATCTTTTAAGTTCAATTAAAAATAGTCACATAGCCGAATCAATCAAAACTAGTCGATATATGAATCAGTAAAACGATTTTTAATGTGATAAATATATCTCTTAATTTTTAAAATCATTGCGCATTGGAAAAATTGGATGATTTAAAATTTTAAGTGTATAAATAATCTTGGCTTTTACCTTCAATCAGTAAATAAATAATTTATTTTTAAAATAAATACATGGAATATATAAAATAAACTGCAATTTGAATGATTCTGTAAACATTGGACATGCGTGAATATTTGAATTGATTTAAAAAGCACAGACGGTCATTCTTTTTCAGATTCTCAATTTGATTATCATTTTTAAGCTGTACACACAATAAAACTTATCCAGTATACCAAAATTCTTATGTTTTGAAAGCTTGGAACTAAAAGCTCTCAAACAGTAAGCAATCAATAGATATTGCTTAAATAATCAAACTAACATCAACTCATTACTTTTACTTAAATCACTACAGTAAATTCACACTTTTTTTCATGATTAATTAATTAGGATGTAATTTTTTTAACAATTTATCAATAAAACATATTTGAGTATATTTATTTCACTAAACAACTATTAATAAAATAACATGCTAAATATTTAATATATACATAAAATTGTCGACGCTAGAATAAACGCGACGATGTATTTTATTTCCATACAACAAAAAACAAAAAAACTACAAAATGTAAAAAACTAAGCTTAGTTCGATCATAGTTTACATGGTGGCGAAAGCTGACATAGCTATCAACTACCATTAATAGTTTGACCTTATTACAAAACATTATTTTTCTTTTCAAATTGTGTATGCTTGTGTGCCCAATATCTTAGAAAGCCATTCCCACAATTCTTTAATTATTATTTTGAGATTTTTATTACATAAACTTTTTTGGTAATCTCAAATTAAAAGCTACATATATTTACAATATGCACATTAAA
Source organism: Himalopsyche japonica (assembly GCA_028555115.1). Classification (NCBI taxonomy): domain Eukaryota; kingdom Metazoa; phylum Arthropoda; class Insecta; order Trichoptera; family Rhyacophilidae; genus Himalopsyche; species Himalopsyche japonica. Next base: position 1,921,822 of record JAHFWJ010000526.1, on the reverse strand, counting down.
ATAAACCTGTTAAATTTCATCCAAGCCTTATGGAAGTGAATTTCAAAATTTCCTTAGCATTTTTAATTCTAATTGAAGAAGTCAAGAAATCTCATTACTTCCAATTAAAATAGAATCCATGGGGAAGAGTTTTACCACCTTAAAATTTTATGAAATATTAATTATTTTAACAAAATATTCATTAAGATTTCATATTTCTTGTTGGGCGCCTATTTATGCTATAAATTCTATTTTTAAAAATCGAAAATTAAAAGATTACTCTATGACCTCGTTATTTAATAACTCTTCGCATATATATTATGTTACGATATTTTACCCAAAAAATTATGCGTAGTGGAACAAAAATTGAATTGTTTTTTCACTCTAAATTAAGTAATGAATATTTATTTAGTATACAGAATTTTAAAATAACATTTTATCGCAAATCAATAAATTTACTGAAAAAGCAGATATTATCGGATACATAAAATTATCTGTAATAAATTCAGATCGTATAATAGACATAAAATAGCAATTTTATCAAAAGCATCTCATTTTCTATTATGTGATTTTAATTAAACTATAAAATGGCGTCTTCAGTTTTCACTCCATATTAACTGGCTCTTTGCCTTGTTTTACGGCCATTCTTAATTTATAATTTATTGATAACCGATCGCAAATTTTTCGTCATTAAAATTTAATATCCTATTTCATTTATTTGATCAAGAATAAGCTTTATATTACACATCAATATATACATGATTAATAATCGCAATTTTAGTAACTACTACATCGAGTATGGTAACTATACTGAAATTCGTCAGTATTTAATTTTAACCATCAAAAATTATATATACAATGAAAACATTTATGACGACTTTTTAGTTACATTACCGTTCATGTTATATTTTCTGTAATTGCACTGAGATAATTTAGTTTTACTTTTTTATTTAATGTTCTCTTGGTTATTATTCGATCTTTATATCGGAAAATCATATCATGCCACAAGTCACAAAACACCGTCTCATCTGATTTTAATATAATATAATTGAACTTTTCTTTATTTATTATCTTGTTCTTTTTTTAAAAAAAACTTTTAATTTATCGAAAAAATTTATCAAACAGTCTGATGTTGCCAATATTTAATTAAATTTTTGTATTTACAGTCAGTCAATAAAGAATTTTAGTCGTATAAAAAATACAAATACATTTCAATGTACACTATATATGTCAAGATATTGTATATTACTAAAAGTTCTTTCATAGACACTTGAAATGATATCACTAATATTTATTTTTCTTTTTTTTTAGATAATTTCCAAAAAGAAGCGACCAAGGCAAAACGAAGTAAACTCACATTTATTCTCGGGTGAACTTAACGACTACAATTTCAAATTGATTTTTACCGACTGCAAAAATAGTCACAAGCCAATTGACAACCCCATTAAGGATTACAGTGGCATCAAGCGAGTGATCTAACGCTTTACTTGAGCGGAGATTACCCTTATCGCTGTTGATAAGCACCAAAATCCGCCTAATTTATACAAAACCATTAACAGAAAAAAATCAACAAAACTTACTACATAATCAATTTTAAAATCAATTTGTGCTTTGTTATGGATAATGTTTTTAATATCTCCACACACAAGTCGCGATTTATTAAAAGTAATCACAAGTATATTATAGAGTGATTTCTAATAAAAAAAAAGCGAATTCTTCGTGAATATTATTTTACTCTTTCAGTATTAACCATATATTTTAATTTAATATAAAATATATTTCTACTTTGGCAATTTATTAAGTAATACATAACTCTCTATCAAATGAAACTATATCTTATCTGTTATTCAAATAGCAACTTATCATTGATTACGTAATGTAATCGTCTTTCAATTATTATTTTTGAATAATGCATACTCCCGAGCATCGGATATTTGTGTAATGAATATTTATTGATTAACTTGATACTGGTTTTAATATTACTTATTTACTTCGATATTAATACTCGCTTTTGAATCTATATTGTCCGAACGACAAATCTATCGGGTTGTAAATAAACGTGTCGAAAAAATTTACTTTCTTTTGTTTACGCGATATACACTTGATATTAAAATACTGTATTAAATTATTTATCGTCGAAGTAGAAATATTTACAAATGCAAGCCAAGTATAGCGCACTAGCTGCATTCGGTACGGCAGGTCAAGAGATGAATATATGATGCACATTCGCTAAATCGGACACAACTGCATCACAGCAGATTACCGAGCTCCTTTATTCTACAATAGATCGATTGGACTGTTATCTGAGAGATTAATTTATTTCTGTGAATAACAAAAAGTGCGGCATCGACTGTATTATTTTTAGTTTGTATTTAAGATTAACCGAGTGCGGAACGTTTGATTGATCTAATAATGAAATTAAATTTAATATAAGTGTCTGTGATTTAATCTAGTGAAGTTAAACATTCATATACGAACGATTTTTAATCGAAATATATTTTTTCGTATTTGTTCGGCACACTAATTACACGTTAAACTTATAAAACTGTTCCATTTTACAGTATATTTAACGAAACAAGCACAGTGGATCTTAGCAAAAAGATTGTCAGTACTATTTCTCGCAAACAAAATATTATAAATTTCATTTTGCACTTATTTTTGCTCAGCTGTTATATTTGGTGAAATCTTAAATCTTATATGTGAACACAGAGTGTGATATATGTGATCTTCATAAATTGTATAAATGTGCTTTGGTTTTATGAGATATCAAGAGTTGCTTTATTTTAACAAGTTAACATCTCAGACAAGCAAATAATTTTACGTATACATATATCATTGATTTTATTTCCACTTTTCAACTGATATAGTATATTGTAGTTACCGAATAATCGGTATTATATATTTAAATATTTTAAGCTCTAAATAAATTAAAATAAAAATACTTTTATTAAAAAATTGATGTAATTTTTATCACTTGATATTATCGATTAAATAACCAAATAAGCTTAAATCGATGATAGTTGTTATACTGAAAAACTTTTAAATTATTATTTCAAATCATAACTCACGACCGGCTTCAAAAGGTTCGCCAAAGCTTTTGTGGTTTTGCTATAATTTGAATCAAAATTTACGCATCTAATAAGCTGAAATATTCTCATTGAATGTTTGCCTTTATACAGTAAAAATGTAGCAATATTTACATCTCAATAGTTTTTTTAAGCAATTGAAATTTTCAGTAATCTACTATCATGTTTCTTTGCGTGCCTATTTTTTTTTTACACTGGATTGAGCACTACATTTTTGTTTTCACGCTAATTTGTAGCATAACAATCCTTTTTTGACCAATTTCTGGCATCAAAAATGTACGTTTTCTTGTAAGCTTATTGAATTTTACCGATGTTTTAATTTTATCAATCATTTTATAGTGAATCCGGTAAATTATGTTAAAACTTTATAATTAAAAGTTTTGTTATTAATGAATAACTATAGTGAGATATTTTATTCTTGGTTGTCTTCTAGAAACTATTTCAAACTGTATACTGTTAGAAACTGATTTGACTTTTGCGTTGGAAAAAATATTTTCTTGTTAAAGCATAAATAATCAAACTGGCCAACCATTATAATCACATTTAAACTAACCACATGTTTTCTCTAATCTACACATTTCTTTCAACAACAATAAACGGAGCTATTTCACAGGAATGACAAAATAACAATGTTACGTTATTTGTTTTTTTAATTTCCAGACATTCATTATATTGCGCAGTAATCGAATAAAACTTTCCATCTGCAAAACATTGTGGTATCTTATCATTCACATATAATTTTTTGTGTGTATATGTCTTATCTTCCCATCAATATGCATTATGTAATATCTATAATCGCAAACTAAATGCAATTATTCCGCAAAAATACTTAGACATTCGAAATCGAACACATTTTTGAATATTTCAGTTTCAACACGATCTTTAATCTCCAATAATAAACGTCGTATTTTGTTAATGAATAGGTCATTTAGACAAATTGGAAGAAGATTAAATTTGATAATATAAAGAAATTGAATGAAATATTTTATACAATAAAGGAACTAGATAAAATGATCAATATTTATTACATTAAACTATAAAATATATAAGGATAAGTTTCTGGCTTCCCAATCATTAATCAGTCACTTTTTCATCCTTGCTTTACATATCGATTAAAGATTTAAAGTGACAGATTACATTGTATAAGAAATATGTTACTTGCAATAAATCAATCTGATTTTCAGAAACGAATCTATATGATTCAATTCAATAAAACTTTTTAAATTCGAATAAAAAATCAATCTTCTTACATTTAACTTATAAATCATTCAAAAGCTTTGGAAAACATTTTTAAATAGTAATTATGTCAGTCGACATCTTAAAAATGAAAATAGTAACTGTTAAAGTGTTAGTAAATTATTATGCAATTTAAAAACAACTTGGTACTATTTCATCATTATAATAACATAACATAAATGACAGAACAAATGGGCAGCGAATTGCTAATATTTTATCTTATTTTTTGATATGGGATATGTACAAAGATTGAATTGGCATTATTTGTTATAAATCCATTATAACACGGTAATATTTTAAAACTAAAACATATGACTATTTTTCACCGTGTTAAAAAAAACTAAATTAACACCAATATTTGTAGTAAGAAAATATCAATAATTCTTTTTGGAAATACTCGTACAAGTTCGAGCTCGTAGACACTGCGACTATGTTCTTTTTTCTATATGATGAAATAATAATCAAAATTAGCTGCTACATATTTCATGTGTAATTGATACAGAAAGACTATAACATCTGTTGTCTTCTTGTGTGAGATTCGATCAATAATTAATGAACGAATTCGCAGACGGGCAAGCACACTTCTAAGCGTTTTATTCTCAAAGCCCTGCCAAACTTCTAACCCATCCAATAAAATAAATAAGGAGTTTGCACCGCTCTCAATGAATTATCTTTGAGACTTTCTGACAACCAGTTTATCTTAGGCTTCTGCTATTTCCTTTCTTTTTCATGTACTTAGTATCGTTTCACACTTACAGTATTGTTTGTTAGATTACGTTACATTCCTGAACCAAATTTTAAATGTTTTCATTGACTCGTTAAAAAAATTCCAAATGTTCAATTACTCTGAGTTTTGAGAACATATATTTTTTTATATAACAATTATTCTTTCGCTAACATCTAAAAGCAAAAAATATATAATTTTTTAATTTTTTCTTCTATATGCAATCAATTTTTTGTTGCGATTTCTATAAAATTTGGTCTAAAACTTTACATATCCATATTCGAGAATATTTTTTATCGAATTTACAAAGTGATACGGCTTTGCAATTTGCCTGTGTTAGTGTTTTTATTGTGAAAATATTTTTAAACTATATATATATAAATTTCATTATTACATGAAAGGTTTGATTTTTATCAACATATTTAAACAGCACATCATGATTTATACATGAATTTAGCTTATGTTAAGGGATAATCTGTGCTCATGATAAAGAATGTATTTTTTATCAATATTAAAGACTTTCTTTTAAATAAAGACAAACCTTTACCGAAGTAAAGAAAATTACCCATCTGTTTTACTTATAACAGTCAAAGTTTTTCTCTTTGATCTGGCGATCAAAAAGAAAAATAAATTGGTAATGATTTATATTTTTGAGGTCGTCATTTTCAACAATTTCAGTAGCAAAATTATTTTTATTTTTAAATGAAAAACTTTTTGTTAATATTTATTTAAAATGTAATGCCTTATTATACCTAACATTAATTTGTCATTTCTCTAGATATATCAACTTAGAAAAAAATTTAAGTTAAATTTTGATTAAATTCTCAACTTCAATAGGTATTTCATTACAACAGTAATTAATTAATAAAATATTCGACAAATACGTTGCAATAGTACAATCAAATCACTGTAACCGGTTTATTTAGTTATATTGAAAACTATTTACATGTATCGTTACTTATTGTGGATAGATGAAAAATGCAAGATGTGCGACGCACACTATTTTAATTACCTTCAATGTCTTATTTTGTTTTTTAAAAATTCACAGGAAACATAAAAATTGTAAATTATGCACATCAGATAATACACAATCAAGGCTACGCTCTTGAGAAAAAACTAAGGAAACCATACCTACAATAAAGTGAAAATGTGCAAATTGTAGTTAAAATAGTATTACAACTTTATACAGGAAACGAAATTATCACCAATATAATTTAAAATAAAAGTGGTATTGCATATCAGTGAAAACGTTCGTAAAAAGTTTCTTGGTTGAAAATTTTACATTAAATAAAAAATATATATATATTTAATTCTGTGTGCGTGTTTTAATCGGTAAAAGTGGTGTGAGAGTGGATTATTTTTAGTTACACATCTAAAGAGCCTAAGCAATCATCAACGGTGCGGGGTGTTCGAAGGGTCCCCCGCAGTCGGTGAGCCGGGTCGCGGCGGACGGTGCGAGCACGTCCAGGCAGCGCGGCGACGCCTCCGACGCGGGCGACGCTCAGGCCGCCATAACGACGGCGGCGGAGGAAGGCGTCAGCGGCGGGGGGGGCAGCGGCGAAGAGGGGGGCAGCGCGGCGGGTGACGCGGAGCGCCCGGGAGCGCGCCGCCGCCGCCCGCGCCCCCTCTATCGCCGGTTCTTCAACTACTTCCGGTCTGCATGGACAGGTGTCAAGTTTGCTCTAGGTGAGTCTATTTAAAATACATTTTTTAAGTTTGCTCCTTTAAGAATATTGACGCCAAAGACCAACACCATAGCTATCTAAAGTGCCTATCATTATTCAGTGACGGAAGAAAACCTTTCAATTTACATTCTGGGAAGAACATCGTTTTGAATGGGACATTTATGGAGAAACCTGAATATCAAGTCACTCTACCAACAATATAATGAAATTTTTAAGCAGGTATATGTATTTTGCCAAACCCGTCCCAAAAATGATAACAAAGCAATGATCTTTTGCATTGCATGTCCATTACATATTTTAATGGCAACACTGACATATTTCAACAAACACTAAGGTTTTTTTCCCGATGTGTTATTGAAAGTTCGTCAACGATTTTTACACAGAAAGTAAACTACTACTACCAATAACGCTAAATAACCAAAAAACATTATATTTTTAACATAATTTTTAAATGAGTTTTCAATAAATTTTGTAACATTTGGAATAACAATGTAATCATTTTTATTTATATTAAATATATTTGCACCGATTTGTTATACTTTACTTAAGATTAATTAATAATTTAATGTTACATAAACTACTTTACAAACCAATTTAATACGCTTACATAAGACAGAACTTATAGTTATCCCATCAGATATACCGTGTTACACAACTCCATGTATCAAAATGGAAACAATTCATTGGTAATTATTGTCTTTGAAATGGCTGCTGTAATTGGTGTCGGCTTGGCAGGGCTGCTTTAAATAGACGACGTTAATTCACAAGAGAAACTATTATTGTACGAGCATTAAATAATATTTCGTGCAATGAAATGATACTAATTCGAGAAAATGATTGCAACTATATTACAATATATTCAACGAATCATAAATTTATTCGCATAAAATACTGCCCACGCGTTGAATACGTTGGGTATTTTTCAAATAATGATTTTGGAAAAATCAATATTAAAAATCTTGTAACTTTACCAGTGATATTATATACAAATTAATCAATAATTAAGAATTTTTCAACTGTTTTTTGTAAATTAAAATACTTGCTTTCATTATAACTTGTGATATCGACTGAAGGTGCTTGATGGAATTTCAATATCAAATTTAAATTGTTACAATTTTCAGTTATGTTGCATCCGTGTGATAGAATGTCGAAAGGCGAAACCCGGGTCGTTAGTGAAAAAACATGTGGAATCGTACAAAATTGTAGCAATTCAAACTTGCATTTGTGTTCAATAAATAGTTACATCGCAGACTTTATATAAATAAAATACAAAGCTGTGTAGCAATAATCAGTCGCGAGTATATCTATTTTACTGATCGCAATCATTTTCAACTTACGAAAAATTGCTTCATAGATTAAATGAAACACATTTTATATTAGATAATTCAAATATTTTAAATTCAACAAAAATGAACCGGCTCGGTGTGCATTTTCTGTTTACATCTAAAACTCTAAGGTTTCCTCAAATGACAATTTTTAAATTCCAATGAGGAATTATAGAGGAGAGATAAGGGTTTGTTGTTTTCTCTTTAATATTTTATCATATTTTTGTAATATAAAAATGATGGTCAGAAGTACCAACCATAAGGTTTCTGAATTTGATTACAGCCAAATATATTGTAATATAACTCAATGACGAAGAATACGATGTTTCCACATTTTTTTTAATAATATTATTCTGCAAATTAGGTTGCTAAATATTTCTCCTTTACTTTTTGTGTGGTGGCAGATTTTTTTGCTGCAAATTTTATTTAAATACATAAATATTTATCAAGTTTCTTTGAAAGTCTCTAACTGTGAACAATTTTTAATACAATTCAACACACCGCGAGATTATATATACTTTGTTTTTAATGCAATTTTGAAAACTTCAGTCCATATGTTCATCCTTATATCCTCAAACTCATAAGTGAATTTCCTATCTTCAAAGCGACAACCGCGCGTGCTTGTTGCGTTATGTTCATTTCCCCAAGCAAAAGCGTCCCTCAACAATATACAAACAATATTGTTTGACATCATCGATTATATTTGTTTAGAACAATTTTTTAAATAATTACACTTTTAAAATCATTAAGCATCTGATTATATACAATTTTCACGGTATATTTTTATAATCAGACTTATTTATTTTCTTGATAATAAAAAAAATTCAGGGAAAAATATATAATCGGATCATGAACAGAAGTTTATAAATTAACAGCAGCAATCCAATTACTTGGTAGAAGAACCAATATATTCCAAAAATCAATATAATTAGTCATATTCCATACAACCTTTCTTTTCCTTTTATTATTTTTGATACAGAAATCGCTTATCAGTTACACGTATTCGCGAAAGAATATTTCAAGGAATAATTCGACATGTTTAAAACAATAAAAATTAAACCTTTTTTTTTATTACATTTATACTGCTTAGAGTTTGAATATAAAGATGTATTCACCTGGGAACTTTACAGTTTTCGTGTAAAAAATTCAATAAATTGTTTAATACTAAGTTTACATTTGGCGACAGGACACAGGATTGGGAGTTTTGCTGTGATGTGCGGGATAAGCTTAATGAAAGGACGTTGATGCTAAGCAGAACGATGAAAACCATTGAGTCGTAGAGACAGCAATAGAATTAGTAAATGTTCGTTAGGACGCCTTGTATTTTCACAAATATAAGGAAATGGATTTATTATAGAGCATAGTAGCAAAGACATTTATAACAAATATTTAAAAGTCAATTTATAAAATCGAATGCAAAAAATAAATATAATTTTTGACATTTACATATTTACAAATTTTATCCAAATAAATATTGTAAAAAATCATTTTTTAAGTCATTATTATTCAGCTTTTACACTGAGTTCAAGTAATATTATCATTCTCGTTTTACACTTAACCCCTTATCAGAAATTAAAGCCATCAATTGTTTGAATACAAATTAATACAATTAAAAAAAGCAAAGCACTAGACGGACATATTAAAATTGAAATGTTAATCAATAGAACGTTGTATTAATAATGTTAACAATGAAACAGACAAAAAAATTAAAAACTAATAACATTAACGCTTGTTGGCGTCACCCAAATCTATACTTGAGTTTTCTATATCAAAAGGTTTCTTGAAACCACGAATGTCAATACTGTTAGTACGTGCTCAGCGAATCGTGTCGATGAATTTTGAGTTATTTTTTCTTTCCGTGCTAGAATACACCGCAGCGCGTCTTCCGGCTTTGTCCGTAAGGCATGTAAGGAACTTGTATCGCGGAAACTCTCCAACACGATTCATACCGAACGTGAATTGTGCCTAGCTTTTCTTTTTTAAACATCTCGACATGTTTACGTCGGTGTACATGTATTTTTTTCACCGTTTTTCTTTACTTTGTCATATAAAGTCGAACAAACAGATTGCGACAAATCTTTTAATATATGTCTATGTAAAGCAAATTAAATTTAAAGAAAAATGCAAAACCAAAATTGTTTAATACGTCGAAAGTGCGGAAACGGTCATATTTGAAATTTACATCTTTCATTTACTAATACAAAGAAATTCAAAAATATCTGGCGTATTGGAATTATATTTAATGTACAGCTCTTTCTGATAGAAGTGTTACAAAATATTTTCATCGACAACATACGATATCAATCTAAAAAAAACTTCTTACATAATCGTAATTTAATTTTCTAATAAATATTGTCTAAATATCATATCTTGATTCAATTTGTTTATTATTGTGTTGATAGACCGTAAATATGCGTAGGTAGATACATTTTCCAAGTATCCGGCTGAATATTCGAAATGATTCTATAATATGGTCTCCCACATGCCAGACCGAAGAAAATTCACTTAATAACATAAACAATTCCGCCTGAAAGTCAATTTTACTGTTCGCAAACAGACTTCAAGGGAGCGAGTATTCATTCGGCAGACACGCGCCATTCCCACGTTTATTGCCTAGCAAATATTATTTACGAGCTGTGAATTAACACTTCACCGAGATCTTGTGAATGTTCGTCAGGGTGTATAATCCCGGAAACGATTATTGGTTAGACGCAATAACCCGGGATTGACAATTTCATAAACCTTGAACTTTAACCCTATAAAAAATATAATCAATTATTTATTAGGTGGACGACAAGACAATTTTTTTCTTAAGTGGTCATCACTTTATATGTATTTTTACCATAAATTTGGTTTAAGAATAAGTTAGTTCTACACTAATTTGATGTATCTATGTAAGCATTGCCTTACGTTAATTAAACAAATTTTAGATGAACGTTACTCAGAAATATTTAAAAATATGTTTACAACAAAGTTGCATACATACATATTTTGAAATTGAATGCTTTAATATAGTAAGAGCATATTAGATAAGTAAATACTGTATAAGAATTATTCATAAATTTAAAGTTTCCAAGACGAAATATTCAAATCAAAACTTGACTGGTTAATATAAAAAAAATCTTATGTGATTTCGAATAATTTTCATAAATGACCGAAAAATAAAGCATTTTTGGTATGAATATTTGAATGAAGATATTATGAAATAAAATTTCAACCTTTCATGCAGCTTTTTCGCTTTCGACTAAGTAAGCATAGAAACACACCATTATTTCTCATATCTCGAGTTTCAGTACCGATCACCGACTTATTTGCGGTCGTCGCCCTTAATTCTTCATACGTGAGAAATTTGATATATAAAAAAAATAATTGACATCTCGGAATAACTCGTATAAAAATGTCGAAGATGTAGTTTATTATTTGAAAATATTACATCGAGCACACGTGTTTAATGGCTTGATGAAATTTTAATTGTTATAATATTTGCATTGAGGATGAATTTTTTTTTCTATTAAAAAAATATATGGTTATGGCAACACACATTGAAACTTGTGATATTGAATACATGATCATGATGTAGGGAAATGATTGATTAAATAAATAATGCAAATCCAAAAGAAAATGTTTAACGGTATATATAAAAAACGGTCATAACTTTTGCATCAACCAAATATTTATATTGTCTCATTAACAAAAAACACTTTGATTTTATACTTCCCAATTTATGTGTTGTTTTTTTTTATTACTATTTCAAATAATAACCAAAACTTTACTATCAAAATTTTAGGTTTTCCTTTCACATGAGATAAATATTTAATCACTTTTAAGGAGTTAACTGTCACGGAAAGGCATATTTTAAATAATAAAAACACATTTTTTATTGCTTATTTTCACGATATATTTTTTGAACAACTGTTAACGCTCCTTGATTGCTCAGTTGATAATGCTCGCTATGAACGAAACCGGTCCTGATCTAAAAATATTTTGTGGAAATAAGTTCTAAAAAATGTGACTTCATTATTTAAAATATTTAGTCCTTGATAATACATAGAGAAAGAACATAGCGAGCACCTATGCCTGATATCATAAGCTTCAAATAATAATTTTAAAATTCGACTGATGTTATCAATATAGTTAAGTCTCCAATAGTTAATCAAAGAAACAAACAATACTAACATGCTTGAGACATGCAACCGTTTTTGCAAAACAAGAGTTTAGTAGAAATTTCATATATTTAATAACTGCTCTTTACGGTGCAGCTCACTTTCTATTGAAAAATATATACTGTAATTTGTATACATATATAGTTCATATAATACTTTAACACAAATACTGACATCAAAGAAATGGTTTAATATTAGTAGTATAACACTTCGCTGAATTTTGTATGGCAACATCTGTGAATCTGGCCTGCATGTAAATCATTTAGCAATTAAAGTAAAAGCTGAAACGGTGTTTGAGTAAACTGTTAGCAAAACTCTCGCAACATAAATGCAAATGAAGACGTATTTGCGAGTTGATTTAATAACGTCTTTGTAACCACAAAATTATGGATTAGAACTTTTCGTGGCGCCAATCACATGAATATATTGATGCCACAGTGGTACACAAATATTTTGAGGAAACTTTGTCGCCATCACCAAATGCATTTTTATATATTTAATGATTACAAACTCATATATAAATAATCTCCGTCAACGTCAAACAAACATTTTGGATTTTGAACATAGGTGATTGAGCGCTATTGATATATGCTTGCTGCGTATACATATTATATATCACGGGCTCAAAAAGTTCAAACAATTTAGAGCGTAACTATAATACAATATTGTTAACTGTAATTAGAAAATTTTTCTTTGCACACATTTACATATTTCAAAATATACTCCATCAAATTTTAATTTTCGTTGAAATAAATGTTTACTGTATCAATGTGGAAATCAGTATTTCTTTTATTTATTCAATTGTATTAAGTTATAACCAAAGATTTTTCTATTCCCGATTTTAGATAATTTTTTACAATAGTATTTTTAAAATAATTGGCAATACTAAACGTCAGATTCGCACTTAATAGATATTCTTTCAATTTGTCTTAATTTTAGACTGCAAAAAATATTTTTCTTGCTGTATGTTATCGTTCATAGTAAAGTATAGTGTTTTTGCATTAAAATATATGAAAAAATCACATTGTTTTGATTATTTTTTCTTGATATGATAACTGTTGGTTGCAATTAACATAATTTCTTTTTTATAATTATAAATCATACCGTAAGCTTAAAATTTACTGAAATGAAAAAATCATACATTCATTAAACATTTATGCCAATAATGTCATATTATTTTTAAGTTGAGTGTAATCCAATATAGATTTGATGTCTTTATAATTCTGCGAAAAAACAAAAAACTTGAAAATTCTTTTCACAAAAACAAATGAATTCAAAAGTCAAAAACATATATTTCTTTGTCAAATACATGATTACATATCAAGCTGTGATAGATTTGCTTCAAACGTGACATTGTTTGTCTATTGTAGAATATCTTAATACATATCTATGCGTCGACAAAAAGATTTGACAAACAGTAAAATCCTTTATTTGAAATACGATCAAATGATTTATGAATGCTCAAAATTGCGTATTTTAAGATTAATACGACTAGTTAGTCACCAATTCAGCTTTTATTTTTAATGATAGTCGCGTACATCACATCTATCAATGATATCGCCTTAATAACTGATGAAAACTTTTCAATTATAAGCACATTTTAAGCATGAATAGTTTATTATTTGTATTATAAGTAATGAAAAAACTTTATTGATTTTAACGCTAAAACCAAATCTACTAACACAAAAAAAAAAACACGTTAAAAAGTTTAACTGAAAATCTCCTCATTTGACACATTCAAAAAAACATTTCACCTTAAGGAACTGGGGTAAATATGTCGCGAGTAAAAAATTTTAAAATGTCTTATTTTCTTATCACTTATTTACATTTTAAATATTAAGTTATTTTTCGTCAACGAACAACGTGCCGTATCTGAAAGCTTCTTGCCACGTTTCAAAACTCATTTCATTTACCACCGTCTCTAAATTTTCCGATCCACCGCATTCTCAGAGAAAAGCAATCAAAGCCTTAATGCATTGGTAATGTTCCATCTCGCCGTATTTACATTAACTACACGTAAAGTTTTATATTACCTTTTCGAATAGTTGACTGTTATGCCCTACTAGATTCAAATTTGAAAAATATCCATAAATAAATAATAAGATGAGCAAATTATTAATAGTAAAATTTATAATATCGACTGAAGGTGCTTGATCGACAAGTTTAAGCAAATTCAAAATTTTAATTATGATATATTCAAATGCAAACAATTTTAATTTCTATGAATCAAAAATAGTTATAGAAATATCAGAACTGATTTCTATTCGAAGGCATGGGTGCATATGATTTACAAAATTCGCTTTCACCTATAAGCCTTTAAAAACTTTGAATAATGAGATCGATTAATTAACCCCGTCATCCCCTCTGTATTTTCTAAATTTTTTTGTTTCAAAAGCAAATGTTTTAACAACAGAGTTTCCGTTTATTTATTTTTTTGAAAGACATACCTACATTTTAAGCATAACATATTTTTTTACATTGGGAGCGGAAACTAAATTCTTTTCATAACAGTTTTGCTATTTGACATGCCAATATTTGCATAATTGTTTGGTTTCGTAGCCCTCATTCGAAACATGTATAAAAAGAAAAAATAAAATGCAATATAAAATATATTTCTTTAGTTCCTTTCGATATTGTTATTGGATCATTTAATAGTTTTTTCTATAAATATCATTGATATTTTTTTATTGATTGCAAACACCATTTTTATTATTTGTTATACACCTCTTGTTATAATAATGTAGGTTGCAGAAAAGGGTTCAACTCTATAATAAATTTCACGAGAGCAAGTGTCTATCTGTTTGCGAAATTCGCCTGGCAGGTCTTTCTATGACATGTGAGATGGAAAGCACAGTTATTCTATCATCAATATTCGATTTTTCATAATTTTAAATGATTACGAGAACACTTTCAACAAAACAATTTTCTTGATAAAAACAAACATAACGTAAAACAAAGGCTGCATCTGATTTCAATGCTAATTTATAATATGTTAATAAAATTTAGGTGGCTGCATATTTCACATTAAATGAATCATATGGATATAGTATTTATGGAAAATATATCAAATACAGCTGTTGGTTAAATATACTATGTTTATCAATGGTTAGCACCATGTTTATTTTCAATCTTGATAAATAGCCAAAACTTTTTATTTGATATTATAGGAAAAAGAGTTTTAAAAATTTATGTTATGAAATATTGTTATTATTTGCAACAAAGATTGTGAAAATACAATCGGTTCGTATGGTATAAATTTAACTGCCGTGAAATAGCGAGTAAGCGCTGGAAGCATTCGCTAGACACAGTTGATTGTTTCCGCGGATAAGTTGTGGCCGCATGCAATTCATGGCACCAGGAAGTCGGTGCAATTTATAAACTTTCAAGCTTTTCCACTGTATTCAACAGTTCAATTTACAATAATTATACATTTTGTAGCAATTTTCTACACACTATTTCCACGAAATAATCACTATTTTAAAAATATTTTTTTATTTTTTGTGATATATTTTACATCATAACCATAGACAATTTTTTCTCTTTATTTTTATTAGACCATAAAGTATTTATTATCTACGCGGTGAAAAAATAGCAATGTACTTTATTTTTACAAAAGAACTAACGTTCTCACGATGACGTGAGCCGAAATAGCAATCAATTATATCTTTAAAAAAATTGTAGAATTAAAATTAAATACATTGCTAATTTTTCAGTGTTATAATGGAGTTCTACCAAGTAAATGCCGATTCAACCAATATATTTATTATCTACACTAATGTAACAGTATACAGTGGAATAAAATATTTAATTTTGTTTAATTGTATGTAAAAAAATCTCCTTTTTTCTATTGAAAGTTTGATTCAGAAAAAGCAAGTATTATATTGTATATTGAATAACACTGCATTCCTTTAACGCGACATGGGTAAAAAGTACAATTTTGCAATTAAAAATATATTTACAAAAGTTTATTATCGTATTTCATAAAAAATTGCATTACCATTAATTTTCAATCATAAACAACAAATCTTTTCCTCAGCAGCATATGTAACTTTATTATAATATTTATGATCATAAAACACCATAAAAGATGACGATCCGCTTATTTGATTACTTCATAGACAATTTTGTAGCACCAATAATTTTTATTTGTTTTTTTAGCTTGCTCAGCTTCGAGTTATTTCAAACATGAAATACATAAATATTTATTCCATTCCACTTTGCAACATGTCGCTCATGTGCGTGCGAAATATCTTTTCAGAGATTTCACAGATCTACGATCATATTTCACGCCTACATTTCACTGTTATTTAACTACGTTCTGTTATTTTTCCATTTTGCAAACTTTTTGATATATTTTTTGAACCAAAGGTTTTTATATTCATCTAACAATAACAAATAACATTTTCTTTTAGTATCCACCCAAATATATTTAATTTTTCGGCCAATTTAAGAACATAAATGCGAAATTTTCGAACGTCTTCTTACGGTAGTAATTATCGTCTTGTTAAAAAACAAACTTTTCCAAGGAATATCGAATAATAATACTAAGCTGTATTTAACAACTTTAGGCAATTTGTGTATTTGGTCATGAGGTCATAGGCTGTAATTCCAAATTGGAAACATTCATTAAATGTGTATTAAGCTTTTTATCCAAATAGGTGAATATTTGTGATATTTTTATACCTCACCAACATATTGCTGTTGACACTATGAGTTGTTTTCTTAAGCCAAAGTTGCTTTCTCACATTATCCAAAGAGAAAAGTTGAGCGCTTAACCTTACCGATTAATTATTTCGATGCTCATTAAGAAATATTATCCACATTGGGAAACTGCACAGTTAAAACATATATTTATATCAGTGGTTCTTAACCTGGGTTTGATTGAACCCCAGGGGTTCGGTGAGTCAGTCTCGGGGGTTTGGTAGAGTTCAAAACACACACCCGACTGATATGATTCGTGATGACACGTTCCGCTTGCAATTAAGAAGGGTTGTGTGAATGCGCATATGAAACTGGTGGGGGTCAGTACCTCCAACAAGGTTAAGAACTACTGATTTATATAGTCTATTTGAATCGGAAATGAATGTTTACTATCAGATTAATTACGTATACGTTACCCATTATTATATTTTATTGGCAGTCACAATCCATATAATATATATGTTATACACGTAATACTGCATGGTATAAAGCAATCTTTTACAATCTGATCTTCAACAGATTACAAAAAAAGATTCTTGTTGAATATATGTCGATTACGTAGCGATTAATATATTCTTCATATGCTTGTAAAATCAAATATTTTATAGATGTCATTACATCGGTGTGATTATTCTGAGATATTGGTTTTATTTATAAAACTCTCCGTAACATCTATGAGGAACGAATTTGAGATTTTACGGCAAGCCATTAAATTTTGATCCGGTCTTAATAATGTTTGCCTTTGATCCATTTACTATTTTCGGATCATAATAATAGCTTAGTTTCCTACAGTAAACACTCAAATTACTTAATAGTGTATTATAATTCATACAATTAAGCAATTTGTTTCATTAAAAATTTGCTATAATCACCGAGTCCATCTTGGCCACTCCTTTGTGGAGTTCAGTTTTGCCTTCAAACATACCTGTAATATATACTGCGTAAAAAAAAACTTCAATGCGCCATAGATTAACAATAGGGTGGAATAAAAAAGTATAAAAATTCTAGTACTATTAATGCCGTCGAATATGTATTAAAGACAATTAAATAAGCTATATTTAATAATTATTATAGATTTGGTAGCCGGTGCCTAACATCATTATTACACCATAAATAGTAACTTTGTTATTCAATTGGCTATACAACCAGATCTAACATACCTTTCGCCCCTTTGAGTAGCATCGTCATACTAACTACAAATATCTTAAGATTTTCACAAAAATCAAAATAAGTTTTCATTTGAATCAACCTCTTTACTCATATTTATTTGGAAAAATTATCAAATTGATAAGATGAACAAAGAATTTTTCTTACCGACAATTTTAGTTTAATTGACCGGTTGATTTTATCGTCTTTGGTGACATAAATGGTGACTCAATCCCCAGTACTGGTAGATTCATTAAATTAAATTCCAATCAATTTATGGAATTTGTTCGAAGGTATGGATGAGGTTAGGATCTAAAATTTCCTTCAACTCATCTGACTCTAAAAACAGGGCATGGTGACAATCAGTAGCTAACCATAAGTTCTGCCTTGACCTCTATCATTGTTTCCCTAAACCTTTTAAGTGATTCAATATCTTAGTAGCAAGAACTTATAGTAAAAAAACAAACAAAAAACACCAATTTATCCAAATAAAGTTGATGTAAATAAAAACAAATTCACATGAAGTCTTATATAATATGTATGGTTACATTGTATTTATAATCTCTTTTGTGGATCAGCGTGGAGTAATGCACTCATCTTTAATGTTTACATGTTTTCCGATATTATAAATTTTTAAATTTAAAGTTTGAAACCACTGCCATGTTTTATAAACAATTGATGGAAACTGAAATTCTCGTGATATCAACAGAATCGATTACGCACGCTTTATTGCTTCCATCAAGGTCATAAATCATTTAGCTGCCTTCAATGCTCTGCCTATTTTGGTAAATGATTACACTGCAGCGTTGGATCAATATCGTTCTCATCATATTTAATAAATATAATGATAATAACTGGGTTCTATTATCAAATTATTGAAATATGATAATCTTGGTTGTCGTTCTTATAATTTTTAAAAATACTTGCACACTCAAATTGTGGCAAATATTGGGATTTTTTTAGTTTCGCATCAAAATATACATCAATATTAAATTCTTACTTATAAGCAATACAACTTTACACCACTTAACTTTAAAGAAATTTTCCTTTTATTAGTGTGACGTGTATTAGATCGCTTACGCCTCATTCACTAAACCAATAACGAAAACTACGTTATCAAGAGAATTTCATTCTTCTTCCGATTTTGTTCCTTACATCATAAGTTAAAACAGTTTCTGAAATTCTTATTAACGTTGCATAAAAATTCATCTTTATATCGATGATATTATTCACAGTTGTCAGGCAACATATTATTTTAAATAATGCCGAATAATACTTCTTAGTTAAGTTTAAATTATAAAAGGTTTAGGCCAAATATTATTTTATCAAATTTAACCAGTGTATTACGTGATTTTAAGTCAGTTTTATCTTATGTTAACGAGAAAACACCCCTTTACATATGTTTTGGATTTTCTTCGAAATGAAATTGTTATTATAGTGAACATATTTTTACAAGCTCATTTCCCTTATACGTGTTTCTTAATTAAATCTATCTCTAACATTTCAGTCTAAGGTAATTTTCTAAAAACTACTCGACCTTCCTTCGTTCAAACTAAGATTATGTAAGATTTTCTTGGAGTCTGAAATCAAATTTCATGATGAAAATATAACTGGTATATTAAGTTTTACAAAAACCTTTTTCATATTTATTTTCATTCATATCTTCTTTTGAATGCTATCGTGAATATTTTTTTTTTTAAATTTTGAATTGTTCATAATTTTTAGAAATAACTTAAAAACCACTCATGCTACATACTTTTGTTTTTTATGATTGTTTATTTGCGATGAAGTTGTAAAAGTTACATGTGTACATGCAATCCGTTCCGAAATTTTTGCCTGTGGACAACAATTAAATATGAAGAACAATATGCAATAGCTTTAACCTGTCAAAATCAAAAATTTTCTTATCTAATGCTTTGAGTTATCGCGTTACGTTTATTTACACTTAAAGTTACTAGGTATATAACTAAATATACACGGTATGAGTTCTGATCGGTCCATCTGCAACTTCCGGATAGTCAAGGGTGCACGGATAGCTGCATACTTAAGCGCAGTATTTGTATGTCTGTGTTAATTTGTTTGCGTAACCCCAGTTAAATTACTGATGCCATTCGGGGTAGAGTAACAAGCAATTACAATTCTAAATGAAATGTAAACGATCAAGTACTAATAATAATTATTACGATATGTATATCTTTTACATCATTTATAATTGCCAACACGATGTAATTTTATGTTGGAATTTAATATAATCTCTTAATCTATTTTAAATTGTTGTAAGTGTATATTACATATTTAAAAGAAAATGTCATATCTTTTTCTGGCATCATTTTAACAACATTATAAAGAATACTTTAATTGTGTGAATTTAGAATATTTTTTTAATGTGGAAAATATTACAAGGTTCGTACAAGGTAAAAACTATAGTATAGCTATGCTATACTGATCTATACCTATGCCAAACTATAGTATAGCTATGCTATACTATAGTTCTGACGATGGCGTGAGCCGAAATAGCTATCAACTGTATTTTAAAAAATAATTTTGTAGAACTAAAATACATTGCTATTTTTTTCACCGTTTTGAACCGTAAGAGTTCTACCAAGTAATTTCCAATTCAATCAATATGTTACAAGGTATAATTTACGACCGCAACTTTATTAATGTACTTTTCATGTTAGATCAAAAATAACTGATGCTCTTCATTAAAATTACAGATTTTAGTAATAAATTTTATGTTATAATGTAAACCTATTTTTCTTCTATTACTAAATATTTTAACAAAACTTTGCCTGTCCCTTAGATAAAATTCATAGTTCGAAATATAACATGGTCTTCATGACTATTGAAGTACATGATTCTTCCCATTAAGATTTGAAAGAAAAGAGCTTTGAGAAAATTTTATTTACTACTCCCAAATTGTATTTTAAATGTAATAAGATTGATTTGGGTGTTATAAGATATTTTATTTTTTTAACTTTACTGCATAGTGATACATACAATAAGTAAAAAAAATGTTTGTCATTGAGGCGGTGCAATCATAATACCACAGCAAAAAATGCCATCGTATTTGGCAAAACATTTTTTGCATATTTCACAATATAAAAGTGTGATAAATAAAAATCCAATTGAATCCAATAGACCAATATTTTTAGAACTGAATTGCTTTAATAAATCCTACTATTTGCTAACTGTTATCCAAAAGTTAACCGTTTCTCTCATAGACAAACATTCAATATGTTGATACTATGAAGTGGTGCATGGCGGTTCACTGCAAACACTGCGAATCAATGTGGTGATGATACCAGAAAGCAAATGTCCACCAGGTTTTAGATTCACTCAGTATTTCAGTAACTATAATTAACATTCTGGATAATAGTGGTACAAACGGAATGTCTGGTTTTAGATTTATGACCCTAGAACATTTAAAAGTCGCATATATTCACATTGATATTAAACAAACAGTTTTCTTATATAAACATATGCTATGTTCATATCTGATCTTCAAATAATCCGGTAAAAATTAAATATATGTTCAAGAAATCAACCCGCTTTTTTTCAGTGCCTAATTGTATGATTCTGATGAAAAAATTCTTATTTTTAATTTTTGATTATTTTATTTAAAAAAATGGAAATTAATTGAGATACTTCATTTTAAATGACGTTTATTCTAAAGAGAATTTCATCACTACGGTCATGGTCACGATTTGTCTTTTGAAACAAAAGACGAATATATATATATATTGTAGAATATTATGCTTTACCATATATCTAAATACAGTGAAACCTCGATTTTACGTTTTCCAAGGGACCCTGAAAAAATAACGGTAAATGCGGGAAACGGTGAATGCGGGAAAGCTTCAAATAATAATAAAAAAGTAAAATCGTAGAAAATATTTATTTATTAGTTACTTGTACATACTGTATATAAAAATTATTTTTTAAAAAAGTCCTTTATGTTAGTTTGCTTTTTTGTTATTTGGCACTTTAACCGAAACAAAGACTTGTTACTAAACTTGTGACTAAAGGTTTGTATGGACAGCAATCATTATTACCATGAATTTTAAACAACTCTCCATTTGCATCATAAACAATAATACGCGTGTGGTGGATTTCAACCCAAAAAATAGCACATACGTCCAATGCGTTATGTTTAACATGTACAGCGGATTCCAACTTGTCCAGACATAACACCTGCACTCGGCTGTGTCAAACTTGCTTGCTGAGATACGGAGAAATATGCAATAAAAACGGTCAATCGGGATAATATTTGTGACGGGACCAAAATATTTAGACAGATCGGGAAACGGTCAATGCGGGATTATTTATCATTGTTCTTATGGGAGTTTGATGGGACTATAAAATATAAGCGTTCCATCCGGGTAAACGTATTATGCGAGAACGGTTGATCGAGGTTCCACTGTATACTGGTAATTGTTTGTTGCTATTGGCATTTATGCGAAACTCTGATTTTTCTACAATTACATACAATAATGAACTATAATATATAACAGTTGACAATGCTTGCGGAAAGACAACATCTAATGGAAATATTAGTCTATTGTGAATTTGTATTATCTTAATTACAGTTAATGATTAAAAAGCAATACTAGTACATTCTTTACAATTTATACGTGATTGGAATTGGTTACATTTGCATACATATTTACTTAATTCAGTTCAAATTTGAATTGTTAAGACTTTGTACGATTCCACGTGTTTTGTCACTAACGACCCGGGTTTCGCCTTTCGGCGTCTTCAGGGATTCTATCACACGGATGCAACAGAACTAACAGGCTGAACAGACTTTGTCAGTTCTGCTGCATCCGTATGATAGAATGCCTGAAGATGCCGAAAGGCAAAACCCGGGTTGTTAGTGACAAAACATGTGGAATCGTACAAAGTTTTAACAATTCAAATTTGATTTAGAAATTACATCAAGCACCTTAAGTCGATATCATAAATTAATTCAGTCCAATCAAACTTTTTTCATATGGACAACATGATGCGTCGATCACTTATAATAGATAAACAAGCACACAACCTCTCTCTATTTTACTTCAAAAATCGTTCTTAAACACATTAACTGTTGGTATGCGTTAGAGAAAAATATTATGTGCTTTTTTTTTTAATTTTATAATTAAACTCTAACACCAAATATCTTTTTGAAACTTAAATAATATATTCATGCAAATTTATAGCAGTGCTGTAATTCCGTTTTTATTCTTTTATATAAATGAGGTACTTTATAAATCCATGTAGACTCGCAATGGAGAGCATTTGACCCATGGAAAACTTTCTACGATAACTATTTGTTTCTGATGTACTCAACCTCTTTTTTAAAGATTGTAGATAGATTTGATGTGGCTAGAATATGAATTGTGCTCTAGTAATTGCTCTTGCCGTGTTCTATTTTTCAGAATATCATGGTGATGAGGAAAATTAAAGGCATCCTAAACACTCATGTCTTTGAACCGTAGTCCATACATCAATCGATAAAGCTGTTCGTACTGGGGATCAAAAATGTGTTCGCAACGGGATCCGATGACGTCCAGCATTGCTCCACGGACTTCCATTATACATATATAAACAGTAAATTATATTGAAAGTTGTATAGTGTGATCGTCAAGCTAAATCTACAATGAATGCGTGCCAGGTGTTCCTTCAATATTGCAGTGAAGCTCAGCGGAGCGTTAACTGTGGACAAACAACTAACTGTTTTATCTGTAAATAGTACGCGATACACTGGGGTCATCTTCTGCATCATAAATACCCTGGCACTAGTCTGTGCAATATACATTTACGAAACTTCATTACGATTATACTGTTTGAGATTATAATTATGTCATGTGTAATTCATTGCAAGTCAATAGATTTGTATAGTTTGATAAAACAAATTTGATATCTTAGAACATACTCCTGTGTGAGATGCGGCGTCTTTGAATGTTTGAATATTAACAATAGTTTTACAAAATTAATCTTAATTCTTTCTCTCTCTTAAATATTCTTATGTATTATTTGATGGGTGGAATAGAAAGTAGATTTTTGAGCTACGAAAAAAAATATTTTTTATCTTGAGATCCATGGATGTCGTAACTAAAGAGAAAAGAATTGATCATTCGGCTATAAACCTCGTTTACCTGCTAAAATACCCTTTTCGTTACCTTTAAAATTTTGCATATTAATTTACATCAAAAAAATATTACATAATTATCCCATGCTTCTAATGCTTAATACGAATAAAGCTTCATATAATATCTTTTTATTAATTTTTTTGAGTATTTTTTAAACCATTCATAAAGCTCTACCAAATGATATATCATTTCTACAAGACAGTAAAAATACTTATATGTTGACTATCGTATCAGATATATCACTGTGTTTAATGCTTTTTATTAACAATACACTAAAGCTCATTCAAATTTCTTCAAAAATTCTACAAAAAATCTATATTCAGTAAAACTCAAGTAGTCCTTTTTATTTGCTAACAATTATATCTATAAGCTTTCTTTATCGCAGTAATAAATATAAAATGATACATACATATCGGTTTATGTAATTTGTATTCTTGAATTATTCGAGGGAAAATTATTACCTAATTAATCAATGTTAAAATCTACAGACATTATAGTTTTGTTGTTGGTCTGTAGCCATTTTCACGTCTACGATTATATTACAAGACTGGAACAATTTGTAACGTGCTTTAATCTCGTTATTTAATATAAAGCTTCATCGCAATGACGTAGCTGTGTAAAGTTTTTATTTTTTTTAAATTGATATCAATTTTCTCAACAAAATTTTCATATTTCAAATAATTTTCACTCATAGATACATACAAATCTTATTCAACCTATTCATACATTTATCAAAAGCTCTTCGCATCCTTAAAAATATTCGAAATTTTCCAAGAAAATTCTTCGAATCACATTATCTCACAATGTTGCTTGCCATTATATAACGTTTAACAGATTACTGACAACCTTATTGAATTGATTGAAAAAAAATAATGTGAGAATGAAAAATCGTAAAGAAAAAACACCATTTAGATGTTTCTTATATAATTATAAAAGTTTAGGCATTTTAAACCACAATAAACAGTGCTTTTTTACTAAAACCTAATGAATTCTTCTTTTTATAATATCACAAGTGTATAAGGTAGATTAACTACATGAAAACAAATTGTGATTTAAAATAAACTAGACATTTCTATCATTATGCTGTTATTATTACCAAATAACTGTTGTTACAAAAACAAAGTGAAATTCTACGCTGAAACGTATACACTTCAAAGCTTCTCCATGCTTTATTCCAAAATTTTTATATGAATTGGTTTCATAGATTTTATTTAATATAATAGACTATATTTTATCAAAATGACATTTGCAACAGCCATATCTTTCATAAAGACCAAAAATATGGGACTAGGAATATCTTGATCAATCGTTCACCAAATAAATTCTGCGTTGATGATACTAAACAAGCTTTGAAAAGTGAGGAGTATAGATTAAAGATACACGCCGCTGTGTTACTTCAACCCTTTATATTATTTTATCTTACTCCACTAAACTTCATTCCATCAATGTCATCTAATGCGTGTTTTCCTCTTCTTTGACATTCCATTTACTTCATCTAACATCAAACTAAATCTAAGTTTCGGCTGTCGGATCTCACAGCTCTTGCGTGGAATTACAAACCATGTTTCTGCTATTTTATATCCACCATAATAGTCAGTAAACAAAAAAAACCATAGTATTATGCGTAAAAATAAAGTACAGCTCGTTCAGTTCGCTAAAGTAAATTTTAATTATATACATTATAATTTATAAATATTATAATATAAATATATTTTTTAATTGTTGTAAGTTAAAAGCGTTTCTTTGTTCACTTTTGGTATTTGTTTTATTATTTTTTCAAGGTTTTCAGCCACCGCAATAATTTGAAAAAAACCTTTTCTCGTTTTACTAGTTCATTGTAAATGTTATTAATCGTTGTTTAAATACGAATACCAATCTTGTGCTACTCAAAATTGACTTAAAGCTTCTTTTGATAATTGATTTAATTATTTTTTACGTTGACAATTTCCGAATATTATAATCTTTTGTTTAATATTAAAATCAGATAATAATGTATTTATAGTATCAAGCTATATTTTATCGCATACAATCAAATATCATTCACAAAGGTGTGTAGACGATTAAGCTTTTCAAAATAAAGCTAATAAAACATTTTTTTAATTTTTAATAGATATGTTAAAAACTAACTTTTCGATAATTTAATTGCTAATTTTTTATACGACTCATAAACGTTCTTGGAAATCTTAGAATTTATTTTTACTTTATAGAAATCTCTATATGGACATGATAGTCAAATGGTGCTGATATCAATCATTTATTTATTCTTTCCTGTTCAATTCTTATTTGAATTTTTGGATGTAGCATGTGTGTTATGTGGTGAAAAAATGTGTATCGTATTATTGATAGAAATCAAATTACCATTTGAAGACACTCAAAACATTTACACATAATTATCATATAAATTTTTTTTTTCACCTTCACGTTAGATTATTATTCTTTCCCGCTTGTTGTAACTAAAGTTAATTTATTCCCAAGCATTTTCTAACAAACTGGTTTAATACTTTCCACCAACTCAAAAGTGTAAACACTTCACTATCTTTACTTCTCTGAAATTTTTCCCAATGCTACATTGTGTCAAGATTTTGATGGCTGTTTTAGGATTCAGTCTTGCCAGTCAACTTTTGACATTTCGAAAACGACAAGATTTTATTCCACTATTTACTTACTGTTTTAAACCAAAAAAGTAAACATCGTATACAACAATTGTTGGGTAAAAATTTAATTTATTTTGTAATATTGAAAATTATAAAATGAGTTCTGTGTCGTACATTTCTGTGTAGAACTAATTTTCTTAGAGACTATTTTTTTAAATTTGTATAATATTTTTCGCGCTAGTAAATTGTTTCAAGTTGTGTGCATTTAAAAGCCATTCTTTAGTGATTAATTGAACTTACTGTTCTCTACGCTCATTCCATTGCAAAATGTATAATTTCATAATATTTATGGGCTTAAATATTTTATATGTATCGCCTGCAAGCAGTTGACATAGTATTTTAATGATTATTTAAAGAAAAGAAAATTTTATCGGTGCTTGTTGTTTTTAATACTCGAGTTGATAATGAATACCAATTGATTTTAATTTATCATCTATAATTTTCAGTAACCATTATAACTTGATATCGAAAATGCATTGTTATTATTGTCACTTAACATTGTCCGGTATTCTTTATTTTTTTAGACTTAATTCAAAAAATATCGTGTTGTTGAACAATGTATTATCAACTTATAAAAAAAATATTTATTTGAAACTTTGTACGATTACACATGTTTTGTTTTGTCACTTTTGTTTCACCCGTGTGATTGAACGCCTGAGGATTCTGAATGGTGAAACCCGGATCGGATTTAATGAAAAAACATCTGGAATCGTAAAGTTTCAATAATTGAAATTTTACATTGATAATCTGTCAATCTCTTTCAGTCCATATAAATTATATCATGTATCAATTTCCTAATGTATTCACCAAGTCATTTTTTTTAAAGTAAAATAAAGTATTTTTATTCATTAGTTTTCAATAAATAAAACATTAAGTACTATAATATATCAATTTTTGATAAATCGTTTCTGATTTTCTTTTTATACAGTAATATTCATAATTATGGATAACGCTACGTGATGTTTTACCATAATCAAATATTCAAACAATACTTATCGCTACTCAAAATGAGGTTTATCGCTCAAAGTTTCCCGTGATTTTTTCGTTGTTATTAAATTACTAATCAATCAAAAGCGTTCGTTGAATTGGTGAACGTCACGTCAGAGCTTCAATCCATGATAAACCAGCATAATGATAGATTAGCAACTTCATGGAAATTTATATTATGAGCTGTTTACACTATAAATGTTTATAACTAAAGTAATTAAAGTGAATTATATTTTGTTACAGTGGTTTACAATAAGTACAGTATTTTATTTTTGATATAATACAATAGCATAGAAACATATTTACTAGTACGTATTAAATAGACAAATTTAAAAAGTGTTCATTAATCAAAAAACAAAGTAAAGAAAAAACTTTATAATACGATGAAAAAATAACAATGCATTTTAGTTCCACAAAATGTATTGCATGCAAAACCAGGATGAATTAACAGATGAGAAGATGTGTTGTGTTCTTTTTCTATATTGCTATATATTATTTATGGGTAAATAAATGTAAATTTAAACATAGTTCTGATGATAGAGGCCAAAATATCTATCAATTACATATTTTTGAAATTTTTAAGAGCTTAAATACATTGCTATAATAGAGTTCTACCAAATAAATTCCAATTCAATCAACAAAGACTTTATGCTTTATTTTAATACTGACAATAAATAAATCTATATAATTAGCATAAAGTCTGATTTCGTATTTTTTTAATTTTATTTGTGTTTCGGTTTATAATATGTACATAAAATTTTTTGCTCATCAATAGTACTATATTTCAGTCTTGTTCGAATCGGACTGTAAAAGACATTTTACAGCTGTTGGACGGACAAACCTTCAAACAATACTCACTCCTTCTAAATTTTTATCACGCTTTTTATGATTAAACATCGTTATTTGTAATTATCGTTTTTAATGAAATTTTGTAAGTTTTTCTTTTTTTTTTAATACGGAAACCCAAATATTTTGTATTTTAATGGCCACTATTTCAATTTATGAAAAAATAGCACAATACTGAAATCCTGGTGTTCTTTATACTTCTATAGCAGTCCTTCATTTATATATAAGATGAAACCAAAACTCTTTCATTAATTAAATTTACCACCTCAAGCTAGATCGTAAATTCGGTCGAAGTCATTCTTCGTTTTAACAGATGTACAGTCCAGCTAGACAAATATACATTTCAGACCTTAATTAATCGCCTACCACCTTTGTCGAGCTCTCAGTCACTAATCAATCAATGGCATCTAAATGCAGCAATGGATATTCACCAAGGAATGTCTATATTAAATTTATAGTAAAATTTATGACGAGTGAGTTTTTAATAACGATAAAATGTATCTAATATAAAAAAAAATGAAAGTGTCTAAAAGGTGATCACTCTTCTCCTCTCTAACTCTTCATCTTGATTAAAATTCATTTCGTTTGATTCAAAAGCTTCTTAGATTAAAATAAACTTTTGTTAACAAAAAATACGATATTTATACATTAGATCGTTTAAAGTGTAGCTTAACAATCGTAGGAAAAAGTAACTGTAAATAAAACAGCAACTGATCAAATATGAAAATCGTATTTCCATCATACATGTTTGTCTAAGATATATTTTTTTAATTTCCAAACTCATCAAGTGTAACCATGACCATCTCATACATATATCTATTCTTTTCTTTGATTTTCTTCCTCTAACTGCTCACTTTGTTGTCTTGTTATATTTTATGAAGATATTTAAAGAAGACTGTTTATCTACAGACATTTTTCTTCAACCTTACTTCTTTCGTCGCGTCAATATTTAAAACCATTCCAATACACACAGCAGGGGAAAAGTACTGCAAGACATTGGAAACTTAAAAATATGTAGTTCAACTCATTTAAATACGACTATCATTTGAGTCTGGACATTAGATGGTAACAGGCAGACTTTTGTCTTAGCTAAACTGTTCGGTAGATACCAAAAGCTCCCGACCCGACGTCTATTTTCAGGATGTCTTCTCTAAATATAGCGCCGAATGTGCGGAACATGTTTACACGCCATCTCACCTGGCATTTAACACTCTAAAGCACGCAAAGCTTTCATCTTTCTATTTGTGACTTTTCTTTGTAATTTAATTTAGTTTTTTCTAGCGGCTGTAACTGAAGTAACAGAAATTGGCAACTAGTTGTATCGAATGTTCATATTATTTGTGACATGTAAATAATTAAATGAAATATTTTATTATTTTAATCATTTACGGTATTCCATTTGTTTGGATTAAGAAAACAAGCAGCGAATTGGCTCTTTCGAGACATCCAAAGCAATAAAAAAAAATCCAATAAGTGAATAAAAATATTACACACTAGTTTTGATAACCAAAATAGCCATAAAATATATAACTTACTTCCTTTGTCCACTAATCACTTTTAGCTATTTTATAACAACTTTTCAATTTTCATTCAACATTCAGCAGATCACTTCACCTCATACCATACAATTCACAAATATAAAAATTAAATTACATACAAAAAATAAAAAAAATCATATTTTTTTTGAATTGACAAAATAAAATAGAGACATAAGGATACTTACAAAACAACCAAAAATATATATATATTATGAGATTATTAGCTGAAAATAATACCTTTCACGTGTTTTACTTTTTGAAACTTCCCTCTGTTATATCTCGTTTATTTTTTTGTAAATACATAATAAGAAGAAGTAAAATCGCGTAAAAAAATATTTAAATGAATGCGAAGGACTTGAATGGTAAATTGAATTCGTAGCGTTTGTAAGTTTATTTATACAAAAACGATTGCACCGCTAAACAGTTGATTCACAAAAAAACTCTATTAACATAAGAATACGAACATTTTTGTTGCAGTTCTATTTCAGCACATTGAATTTGTACATCTTAATGCAATCTTCTTTTCTAAAAAATCACACTCATATGTTTCTCTTCATTATGTCACATTATAACAGTATTAATCAATTGGAATATAATGTTTCGGTGAATGAAATTACAATTAAATATGATTAAATGTCCTTATGTTTACTTTCGTCTAATATAGAGAAAATATAATTGTTCTTATTTAAAAATATTTTTTTTTAGATATTTCTCAGTACTGGCATTTCGTTCATTGAATATTCAAAATTGTTTTCATTCCTATAAAATTACAAATCCACTAGCCGTGTTTTACTTACTTTTCGTCATTATTACCTTAATTCTTAAAAACCTCTGAAAATTATAATTTTAATAAAAATAATAAAGCAGTTTTCCTAGAATAGGTTTTAAGAGGTGAACCACATTTAGGGCAAGTATATTTTAAATATTATACAAACAATAACAATATAAAAGTTTTAGTAATTCTGAATTGGTAATCAATTTTATTAAATTTTGTGAATATTTACCTAAAATAAATATTAACTCGCACAGAGAAATATTTTATCAAAATCCTTTGCTAATCTACAATATCAATCGAATCAATGAGTTTCATAAAATAAACAAACCCGTGTTTTCCACAAATTATTCAGCTTTTGTTTACAGACTAAAGCAATTCAGTTGAATTTATTTTGCAAAAATCAGCTTGACTTTTTTCGTTGTCATATTAAATTTTCATCCTACTGGTGAAGGCAATTTAGGAAAAGTTTTTCAACAGAACTTAAGATAATTTAGATAAAAACTTTAGTTTCCCTGAGACTTTAAGCTTTCACTGAAAAAGTGTCATTACCATTATTGTGTTGGAGTGCTGTCTAAAAATAAAATTTGCACACTTTCTTTTGGAAAATTTACTTTGTTTTTGTGATATGATAATTAAAATAATAAAAGATAAAACCGATTCATTTACACTTTTTTGGTTTATAGAATTGGTGGGAGGAACTAAAGATATCTAAATGATAAAAGTCAAATGAATATTTTGTTTCAACTCCATGACTTAACGTACAGTATTCATAATAACTTCATCAGATAAATTTATATAAACATAGCTTTTATTATATTAATGCTGCCAAAAGCTTCAGCAATAACACTTGTACCAAAATAACTTTTTGTTCTGATTTTGTAGAGCGAGTGTGTAATTATGCAATTTTTATGAAATCGAATGTTCTTTATAGTCTACAAAATAAAAAGTTGTTCGATAAATACATTTTATAAGAACGAACATCAAAAACATTCAGCCAAAAATAACAGTAAACAATGAAAATATTCGCATTTGACATAAAACATATGTTTTATATTTTTCAAGCAACAAAAAAAAATAATAAAGCGGTCTCAATACTGTCTTAGATAAATCTCATTTATTAGACGGTCGTTTTATAAGAGATGATAACGAACTAATTTCTTGAATGTTAAATAATTAACAATCACAATTTGTGATTTAATGTACTCAATCAACATGAATAATATTAACTAATCGAAAATTTAAGTTGTTGAAACAGCTTTGTCGAATGTATGTCACCTACTCAAATATTAATACCAACAAATTAACAAAGCGTCTATCCATTTTGAATGTGGTGGAAATATTATTTGTTTACCGGTTAATTGTAGATCTAGCAAATCGAATGGAAATACTGAATAAAATTTTTAGTTTTATTAATAAATGTATTCTTCTATTTTTTTTTTAACAGAAAGTAGATTTATTTATCAAATAGTTAATTCTTTTTCCTATTGTAGTTTTAGGACCAAAACGGAAATTTAGGCTTCTAAGTCATGGTGTTTTGTCCGTTTTTTTTCTCTTCGATTTTGAATTATCTAAAATTTACTTTTTTTAGCCTCTTTGTTTCGCCGTTTGTTATTTCTAAAACATAAAGCTTTATAATAATTATAATAATAATTCCATACACTATATACATTGGTATTTTGCTATATATACGTTTAAAAACATTAAAATATAAATTATTTTCATATTGTATTTTTATATTAAATTGCGTTTAAATAATTCAGTGTTTTCTTCTAATTTTTGATTTGAAATGAAAGATTTTTGTAAAAATAAAATAGTGTTAATTTGTGAACGAAAAATAAAAATATTTTCATACTGAACTAGTTTCTAGCGTAGATTAAAAAAGCTTCTATTTTTTAATCAATATGCGCGTTTAGTAAATATTATTTGTGTTATACATATAGTTTAATTTTCATCTTGGTACGTGGTTAAATAGCGGTCGCTTGCCATTAAATTACTTTCAAGAATATTGCCTGCTGTTATTTGTATTTCACACGCATCCGTCGTTTACTTCCATTTTAAATGGACATATTTAAAATTCAGGAGGTTTTCGCAAGAGTGTTAATAAAATTACAACCGTCGTGGTTTCTTTGGGACAAGTTTAGGGTTTCTGTATCGGAAGGAACGCTGAATATTAAGATTTTTTGAATTAATTTTACTGGTAATTAAGATGAAAGCTATGCTGTCAATTATTTGATATTATTAAACAAAACAATAAATGTAGCAAAGAATTCAGTTCTACGAGAAATATTAAATATAATTATTTGCTTTTTTAACACTACGCATAGTTTTGACATTTCAAGCAAATTCGATTATAAAATTACTTTTGTTTTTTTTTAATAATTTACAATTTAAGACACAAATCGAAACAACCATGAATAAAAATGCAAATACATTATTGTTTTTGAAGAAATTTACTAATTCTAGTTAATCACTGCTGCTATACAATAAAGATACAAAAATCAGTTTTGGGCAAAGATTTACAGTTCATTCACTACTTTTTAATAATAAATTTTATTTATTTTCTGTGAATGTTTGATTAAAGTTATAGTAAAAAAAAACACAGTGTCCGTGACAAACCTTATCATTATCCTTAGCGTTTATGGCAAAACTGCTTATAGAATTGTATTTTATTTAAAAAAACATGTTAATTTATAAATTCAATATTTTTTTAAATTATAAACGTTGGTTGTCGTACAACCAAACATTCAATAGTTTGAAATAGATTCTCCAGCTCAACTATAATATATTCTCAGCATAGACGAATCTATAAATATAATTTCTCCCATAGAATACGTTTTGACGTTATTCAAATAATACCACACGGAGTTGTTTAACGTACCTATGCTTACGTGTTTCCTCCGAAGCTGTCAAAACGCAACAGACAAAGGAAACTGAATATATCCTGAAATTCAATATCATCAATTTTCATATAATATATTATTATGACGTACCAATGCGAACACTGTAGCTTAAGTTCTAATCCAGCGTATCGCTTTCTTATAATAAAACAGTGATAACAACCAATTTTTGATATTCAGTTATATGCCGTATTGAGATATTTAACTTTCATCTACTGCATAAAATTCTGCGCACGAAATTCGTAGCTATTCATTTGAGTAGATAACTTTAGAGATAATAGACTTACTCTCTTTATTCATATGAAATGGTAGTTTTTTTAATGTTGAATGAGCTTTAAATATTTTTATTCAATGATTAATGGACGTAGCTGTACATCAAAAAAACTCGCTTGTTATTCTCTTCATCATATCACGAAAGAATTTAGATTTACCAAATAAAAATTTAATATTTTTCATTTGCATTTTACATTTGTCTGTCTCACCGTCATTTTGACAGAGATATAAAAAATCTCCATTGCCTATAACTAATTGTAATATTTATCAAATATACGGGCGATTTATTATTCATTCGTCTAAAATTTTATAGTAAAATTACAATACAATAATGCTATAAATCTAGTAGTGCCTCGTGCAACCATACACACACTTTTTGTACTACTTTTTGCGCCTTTATTGTGTGTCCGAATTTCATCAAATGTTTTTAGTGAAGATAGCGAACATTGGAATAAAAAAACATGTGTGTATTTGATGTAATGTGTGGGTGTGGTGACATGTTAATGCTATCTCAAAATTTAGAACAATGAGAAATTGTTTCGGCTTCTTAACAAGATTTTAATGACAAAGATAGATACAAAGAGATGCGTTTTTACTACGTAACTTGGCGTGTTCTTTTTAAAATATATAACAGTACCTTAAGCTTTATCACAGTGATGTTTTGACTGAGAGACAAATATTATGAATAACGGAAACTCACTGTCATTTAACACTTTTATAAATTAATATACAGTACAACGAAAAAACTCGTTGGAATATTTTTTGAAGTCACTACAATTAGATAAAAAAAAATGATGGGTGCTGTGTGTTGAAATTTACACATATTTTTTATTTTCATGCCAAAATATTAGGAATTTAAAACGTATGTCAAACCTAATTTTTATGGCATATGTTTAATGTGTTTTTTCGGAGTTGTTTCTTTAGAATTTTTGTATCGTTCATCGTATTGTTAGAAAATTGATACAAGATAAATTTTTATTTTGAAAGCGAGTTTTATGAGAAGAAAGTTACTTAAATTTTGTTTTAAAATATTCTTTTATACGCTTTACAAATTACTTATACTCTCTTGATTACGTCTCGTATCCTTAGGCGTAAAGGCGTTGGTATACGTGACTGCGCATGTATTTTTAGATACGTTATTCTACGCAGTTTTCATTGAAAAATTCAATATAAAAGGTTTTCCATTTCATGAAAAAGTGTCACTTGGTAAGATCCTTTGATCGGATATGTCAAACGGCATAAGCCTCTTTGAGAAACGACCTGCTAACTGCGAGCTTTATAAACAACATTAATTATATTTATAGCTACACGTATATTGATATCCTTAAGCTGTTTTAAGCCTTGGAAAATACTCTCAAAATATTTTTTTTTATTGAAATTTATATTTAAGTGAAAAAATGTATTGTATAGACGGGGGAAACAAATGACTGCAAATAAATTTATATCTTACCATTTATGTCTAGTAGTGATTCTCATATAATTTAGATTTCTTTCATTAGCCATTTTAATTCATACTTTTCAACAATCGTACATCAAGAATCATACAATGGATTAAGTAAATATATCATTTAGTTTTTAATACATTTTCATTTAGATTACTTCGTTTCCAAGCAATAATATAGTCAAAATAGTGCAAGGTTTTTTTCCATATCATCGAATAATATTCCTTTAATTTTTTTCACCTTTGTATCAATACGCGAAAACAAAACTCTAAATATATGGAAATTCATACCGTCCAACAACTTTTTCAACTCATTGCTAGAAGAAGATACGCTACATCTTCAATTCGATATATTTATCCAAAAAACCCAATTCACCTCTTACGCTTCAACCCAATCAAATTCTTTTAAAAAATTACGACTTTAACAATTTTCACCAATATAAAAATCTCTTTGAGAAAAATATTTATATCCAAATGTGCTAAACGAATTATAGATTAAAAAAATCTGGTAAGTTTACTTTTGGACACAATCATCAAAATTTTCATTGTTGCATATCACTTGAAAATAAAAAATACAAAACAATATGATAGCAAACTAAAAATGAGAATTAATTCTTAATAACAAGAGAAGATATTGTTATATTATTCTTTGTGATCATTCAAACATTAAAGAAACTCCATAATGAAAACAATAAGTTAAAAAGTATACTTTTGAAAGTTTCATTTTTCAGGTCTCGTAGAAATAATTTCTATCGAGACATTCTATCGGTAGCTTGCGAGCTTCATACCTAGAACTGAACATTTTCTGAAAAAATATCAAATGAACAGTTCATTATTTTTCTCCTGCACAAACAACAGAATCAACTTTATTTTGTTTTTTCTTCCTTAAAGAAATCTTCCTTAGAAAAAAAACAACAGAAATTTCCTTAGAAACAACTTTCTCTAAAAATAGATTCTGAAGAAAAGCAACACAATCGCACGGAAAATTTTCGTGTACAGAACGCGATAGTTCAAATGTTTATGTGCTCCCGCGTGTATATATTTATAAAGACACTTATGTATGTTTGTGTTGTCCCAAGTCTCTTGAGGCTTGGATAGGTAAGTAACAAAGGCATGCAGCTCCTCTGAGCTGCGATCACGTAATTACTCAGGATCGCCGCTCTTCTGGAAAACACCTTTCACCATTTCGCTTTGGTGGCAACCAACGTGGTGGTTCTGCAACGCTACACTTTTGTGCTCAAGCTTCTCGAGCAAGGACGTCTCTATTTTGTATCTGTCGTAATTATTTGTTTATTTATTATTATCGTTTGACATTTTGAATAATGATTCTAAGAGTATTTGATATATTATAATACTCAATAAAGATATAAAAAGGCAATAAAAATTAAGTAAGTTAAAAGCTATCAATAAGCGTGAAGCAATTGAATCAAGCCACTTTTTGCATGCTTATTTTATGTCGATCAAACAAATACTTTAAACGATATTTGCATAGTCTTTGGTTCATTGTACTTAGTATATTTAAATTGTGAACGGTGGACGGCATCTAGTCTCCCGATGTTATATTAATATTATTTATGTAAACATTCGATATTATTGCCACATTTATATATTTATCTGAACATTCCATACAATATAGACTTTTTCTGGAATTGACAAACTTAACTGTTACCTCATTGCTTGTTTTTCTCGTCGAGATATTGTATATACATATATACTTGTATAATATATTTTATAACTGGACATTTACTATTGATATGCAACACTGATTTATGATTTTCATATTTTTTTTATTTAATATAAAAAGTTTCTACTGGTTAAATAGCTGAAAATTTTCTACTCCGAATGATTGTCATCAACTGGCTTCAAAAAAAATTATTTAATGACAATAAGGACAATTTACGCCTCTAAGCTCTTTTTAGCCATTCGCAAAAAATAAACAAGTCATCTCAGCTTTGAAATAAAATACCCTTACAAAAGTTCGAAATTTTCATACTAATCTAATCTAAATATACAGCAGTAAAAATAAACAGAACACTTATTTAAAACACCAAATACTTATGCAAATAAATAAGTTCACATGTGACATGAAAATTGCTACACATTTAAAGTTTTATAAAAATACAATCACAATTGCTTATATGTATACATTAAAATAAATTAAAATAAATTCTTCTTGCTTTGTTTATTATTTCAAACATTATGAATGTATACTACTACACTCACCTTAAAAAGTCTCGTTTCTAAGCTTTTTGAAAAGTGCTGTCAACTGAGTGCTCTGACAACTTTGAGACGTTAAAGCTTCCGCTTGATGTTTGTTTATTTACGTTGAACTTGGCATCTATATCTTTATCATTAGCTTTTACAACTACGTTATATATATCTATATATATAATGATGCAATTTTATTTGAACCATTTAATTAGGTTTTTAAATATATTATTTAGACCTGTATGATATTTTGAATAGGGTTGATGGTATATGATAAAACAATTTTCAAATTCAACTCCCAATTTTTTATAATAGTTTCATAAAAAAAAGAAAAAATATTTACTGTAAACATTGAAAATTGGTAACAATGCATACTTTGATGATAAGACTACGTTAAAAAAATCACACCGCAGCTAGAAAGAGCAAATCATCTGGACAAA
Organism: Himalopsyche japonica; assembly: GCA_028555115.1. Classification (NCBI taxonomy): domain Eukaryota; kingdom Metazoa; phylum Arthropoda; class Insecta; order Trichoptera; family Rhyacophilidae; genus Himalopsyche; species Himalopsyche japonica. The sequence continues at coordinate 1,883,584 of JAHFWJ010000526.1, read as the reverse complement.
GAGCTTTTATAAAAATATAATATTATACATTTAACGTTACTGTAACATTTTGAACTCTATGAACATATAGGAATAAGTTCTAGTCTTTATCAATAATCTCACAATTGAAACGAAACAAAAAAAAAGAAATGGTGAGTTACTTTAATATATATATTATGTTATGACAATTATTCGTAAAAATCAAGTTTTAATAGAACATTCGTTGTTAAAACTGAAAAAAAGTAGTTCGATAAACAGTAGAATTTTTTTTAAATTATAATAACAAATGTTCACTCTTTGCATTTTTTTCACTTTCGATAAAATGTCAACGATACCTTTTAGTCAAAATCCATTTATTCGAATGTTTAAACTCTGGAAATTCGTAAATCAAAACAATAATTGAATCCGGTTATTTGTGGTTTATAAAAAAAAACCTTGCGTTTAGGGAATAGCGTAGGTATTTTGGCGAGTTATTTATTAATACACTGATTTGGTATTTTTTCGAAAAAATTTTAAATTATGACTAATACTTTGAAATACCATAATAACATAATTCGTCAAAGCTGATTTTTTTACAAATTTCTTAGATTTTTTTGAAATAATCTGATATTTTTTCGTCGTCCTTAAGGTAAAAAAATGAAATTGAAAGACTTAACAACATGCAATATACTAAGAATAAATTCGTAGAAATTTATCCAAAATCCATTAGTTACTATAGACTTTTTTTTCAAATAAGGGTAAGATTAAAGCTCAACGCTGGGAAAGAATTACTAATTTAGTCCTTACTTTTTGGGTACGTTGAATGATTTAAACACAAGTATCAGAAACATCCATACCTCTAAATATTTATCTGTAAATCGACAAAAAAATATTATTTACTATTTTTTTCGTGTCTCGCGGATTTTTTTTTATTTACCCAAGATCACTGATCACTTATTAAATGAAGCATAGATAAAAATTCATAAAACTTTTTAGCATATAATACTTTCTGGCATTAAACTTTTCACGCCTTTTTTTACGAACTCAATATGTTTCAACATTAATATGAAAGTTTACTCAATGTTAAGATATTTCTCGAGATTTTTTAAACAAGTTTTTGATAAAACGCATATCTGCAGTCATGTGTTAACCTCAGCTCGTTTCAGTCCTGTTTTTTGTGATTCGAGATACTAAAAAATCATTTAAAAACAACAATTTTCTATATCAAAACTGTATTAGAATTAGCATCTCGATTAAATCCAATAATTTGGTACAAATATTGAGTGATATTTTGAATTTTTGTTCAAAAAATAATTTGTTTTTTCAATTATACAAATTATATATTACATATTTATTCGGTATACAGCAGATACACATGTTCCATATTAAGCCACACATAGCTTAAATAAAAAAATCATTTAACGTCGGTATCAACAATTTTCAATCTTTTTTATATATTTAAAGCTTTTAAAAAAAACCTTTTTTTTTGTGTTTTAAAAAATTGTTTAATCATCATACAGTTTCACTTGATTACTTAATATTTAATACGTAAATTCATTAATTGCGCAGGTTGAAAGTGTTAAATTGATTTCTTCTAATTCAACGATTTTAATCTCTGAATTCCTTCAAGCAAAATAAATCATATCGTCATAAACAGCAATTAACTTTTATCTATGAGAAGAAAGTGTGCAAATATAGTAAATAATATACACGTATGAAATAAAATAAATAAATTACGTTTAAATAGAATCTTATTTTTAGTCTTCTGTAAATATTATTTTGATTACTATTAGATAACTTATAAAAATATGATTTTCATTTTTTTACACAATATCATGAAAGGAAGTTTTCATTTTTAAGCACTGTGTAAAATATTTCAAATATGACGTCATTTAATAATGATGTTGCAGATTTTTTAAGTAGATAAATTTAGTAGCTCATATCTTCAGAAGATTGCGTAAATAAGATTCAAATAAAAAGTGTTTTGATTCTAGCTGAATATAAGCTTTCAAAACGGTTATTTTTTTTATTAATCAATTTAGAAGCACATGTTTTCAGTGAAGTTCCGTGTTTACAGTACACTCCCAAAATAAACGGATTTCCAATCAATATTTATTTCGCAACAGGAAAAAACAGTTTATAATTTTACTGAGTGGTCTTTGCGGACTGACAACGTATAGATCGACTGTTTCATTCTAAAAATACTTGTAATAGTCTGAATACGGATTTTTCTTGAAAACTTACATTCCAACCAGGTTGAAAAATAAACTCACAATAAATAAGATTAAAAAGGTTTTGTTAACATTTCACACTTTTGGAAAACACACTAATATTGTTTTTTGCAAGAAACGATCAATAGTTTTGTAATATACGAAAAACTGGAATAGCTATTCTTTTACACATTTCTGATAAAAACAAAGATATTTAATACGATATAATATACAGTATATAAGTATAATGTCAAATCAATTTATCAAAATTGCTTATATAAAACAGTCACACTCCTTAACAACCGTTATGAAAAATAATATATTGTAATAAAAAATATTATTAATTACAAATAATTTATATCGTCAAGAGAACTATTTTTGTTTTCAGTAAAAATTAATCCTTCGGACAAATAAAAATCCACAACTAATAATTAGTAAATAAATTTGGCATAAAATATTATATTCTTTATGCAATCATAATCATGGACCAAAGATAATGACAAAATCATTGACAATTAATAAATATTAACAAATACTTTTAATAAATTTGCACAGTGAATTGTAATTCATTTCAGAATTAACTAATCATTGACAATTTAATTAGTTATTAATATAGGATATACTAAGATTTAATACATAAATAATTAAAATTTTGCATGTGGTGTAGAGCTTTTTTACATCTTGAAATATCCTAAAGCTTATTTTTTAAAAATATCAGCCACAAGTTCTACGTTTTGCTTATTGTTTCCATAACATTAAGCAATGCAAATCCTTTTTCCGCGATTCTTGTACTTGCAGATGAAGGATAGCAGTGCTTCGAGTAAAATTTCCATTTAAAACGCTTGAAATCTTATTCTCCTCTCCTATATCCATTATACCACTTTTCTGAATAGTTTACAGAGGCAATAATAAAACTTGAACTGAGCTGAAGTTTTCCACCGGTACGCTGATGAATTTGTTTTAACGATTTTGCTTCAAAGCGAATAAAGAAAATGCACCGTCGTAGCATCAGAAACAGTATTAGGACGGCCATTGCTTTATTGACGAAAAACTCTCCCGGTAAGTCTTTTATACTCCTTAACAAATCAATTTTATTGAATCCATAATTACATTAAAGGTGTTCAATTTTGACTCTCTTCAAATAGATTGATTTTTCTTAATTGAGGGCCATACTTTAGATATTAGCCGTTCCTTTTTATGTAATTGTGTTTTTATCTTAATAAGAGACGTAATCAAAAGGTAATCACAAGGATTTGAATTAATAAATATATCTTAAGTAATATTTATTTATAAATATTACCAGATTTTACAATTCGACAGTTTAATAAGATTAATTGTCTTCCATATATCCTTTTCAAATCCATAATTATAATCTTAAAACTCAAAGCAAAAATTGAAGTTTGATATTTGACATACAAACAAATCTTATGATTATGGAAATGTATATATTACGAAAAACGAAACACTATCCTTCTCTGTATATTAAAGTATTCAGTAAATCAATGAAGCGTCGTATATAAAAACAGATATCATTAGAAATTGCTTTATTTAAGTTTTAAAAGCATAATTCCTTCTTATATGGCAGTATCAACCACAAGTTTATACTCAACTTTCTTCATCTCAATAAAACATCTGCTCTTTTGATCAACTAAAGCTTTCAATTAACTTGATTCTAAATATTTCAGCCATACAAAAGTATCTAATATGTTGTCAAACATCGATGACTTTGAACAGTCTTTGGGATACAATTTATTCAAGCATATTTCATCAAACAATATTGATTTTCCAATATTCAAAAGTAATTTGCGGTTGAATTTGATGAGCCAAAACTAATACGCAAACTTATCTAAGACTGTCAATAATATTAACCCAATATAATTCCAGAGGTTCACTTCACAAAACCATCGACCATTTTCTGGTTCATGGATTTAATTACTCATTCGCTGAGCGAAGCTAGATAACTTCGTTTATTTTATCAAAAAAACATGTTTTACACCAGTGGTGTTGAGGATAACAAATTTCTACACTACGATAAATGAAGAAAAAATACCGAGGACCGTTACCGGTAGCTGATTTTGAGCATAAGTTTTTTGCACAACTCGATTTTAGAACATTCGAAATACGATAGCTATTGTGCTATTTGTTATTTAACAATTTTTCATTGAATAAGTTTTTTGAGCCGTATAAAATACATAAATTTTTAGTCGCTTCAATTTTATAAATTGCCGAACAGCATTTTGAAATATGTTTAATCTTGTTGTCTTACTAGTGTAAAAAATATTTTACGTGTGACTACGAATTCAATTTGAAAATATACTTCATAATTTCTTCAATATTAAAAAGAATAAAAAAAACTTCTGAATGTTCTTAGATTCTAATTGAATTGCCTGCAGAAAAATGAAAAATACTACATTCAGCCCTCGGAAGCCTCTGGCTTACTTTCCACCGATAAGGGATAACGATTTTTTGTATGCATTTTTTCTATCTCAAATACTTCCAGTGCTATCTAATCACTTTAGACCGTCCATCCATCAATCCAAAGTGTAGATATTTTTCCTATGAACACTTATTCAAGAGACCACGCGCACCTACAACTGATGAAATTTGTTGGCGAAGGCAATTATTATTTACCAAAATCGGCTCATATAAAAAAAGTACCGTTTATCTTGAACCTTCTTTCAAAACATCCGTTCAATTATTTTTTTTCACATAATGGTTCTTTATTTCACAAATTTAAAAGTCAATTGTGTCAATCAAATTTTTCATAAAAAAAAATATGTTTTCGTTGAGTCTCATTTGATAATTGATATATTTATTTAACAAGTGATTATATTTTATATTTTCGTGTGTATTCCTAATTTAACGATGTGCCAGTAATAAATGACAATTGACGTCACATTTAATGATTGAGTTATATCATTAGTAAAAAAATTGTATAAAATATTTATTCAGCTGCCTGTTAATATTTTGATTCAATGAGATCATCGATTTCGTATCATTAAACAGAGAATGTTCGCCGCTCATTCAGAAGCTATATTATAAGAAAATCAATAATAGTAGTAACAAAATTCTTCTTTTTATGAGTATTTCACAAGCGCAATATTCTTATTTTTCCCGATGTTTTAGTATAAACAAATTATATTTTTTTCAATAAGTTTAGTTTGATGCTATCGAAAAAATGAGGTTTCATAATTTTTCTAAAAGGTTTTGACTGTGTCTTTTAACTAATGTCCTAGGTAGCTAATCAGAGATGAAAAAGTTCATCCATATTCTTAAATAAATCTGGGCGATAGGATTACCACAAAAACTGAATCTAAATTAATCAATCAGCTGTCGGAGGGGGGGGGGGGAAACTTTGATTAAGTTTTAAAAGAAAGCATAAAAGTCATTATTAGTTTGTGAAGTTTCCCCTCTGCACCCATTAGCCAAACCAGACTGATCGCTTTATATATCTTAATCTATTGATGACCCATCTTGTAAAAAGTTTTTTTTAGGCATCGTCATCTTTCACGATAATGGCTTTTTAATTTAGATGTCGTCAAACTTTTATTTCAACATCACCAAACATGACTCAATTTCACGGGCAGAACTTCTTTATTTTTCAGTTAACTTATTACCAAAGAAATAATTAAATTTAATAGATTAATTATATTTTTATGAACCATTACTTACTAATAATCATACATGTATTTTAATATCGTTTAAATTTATTATAAATTGTTTTTAGAATTTATCAATCTATAGTTCAAAGACACTTTATTATACTTACAGAATGAAAGTATTTAATTTTACGAAAGTTAAATAAATGGCTTAATTTATGTTTTTCGCTTTCGTAAAAACCAACGAGTGTACTATTTATTTATAAACTTATCCAGTTTATCTAAACAAGCCGACATGCTTTCAATGATTTTTCAGTGCATTGTCTGCCAATCGTTTGATGTGCGTCGCTATTTTCCAATTTTCAGCATTTCTGTACGATAGTTCGTTAAAAATAGCACCTCCACTTAATCGGAGGATTTTAATGGAAAGATGCACACAAGTGCACCACTTGGGTTGCAGAGGCGTACTTGCAGTCGTATGCGCTCGCTGCACCGTTCGTGCATTAAACCTTCCCTGTGCAGGCAGTAGATCTGTTCCGTTTGTACACAATGTGAGAGCTTTTGCTTCCTCAGACTTTGAAACGCTTGAAAAGACGGAGTAAGGCGATATCGAGAATCTCAGTGCAGTGCTTTATTTCACAATGTTAAATTTATAGTGCTACTTGAAGAAAATTATTTACTTAATAATTCAAAATCACTTATTTTTTGTATTAACAATATTTTACGTTAGGTTTGTTACATAACGATTTATCACCACTTAGCTACTATCGTCACAGTGGTTAATCGCTTTTATCGACCAATAAAAATAAAATATATAAAAAGCTGAAATTCGCAATCGTGATTCTGATCCTGTAGTCGAGTGATCAAATCACTAAAGACTACCATAAATAAACTTTGACAATTTGATATTTTTAATTTTGTATATTTTTTTAAATATGTTGTAATACACCTAATGTTAATTCGCCAAATATTTTATATTCTAAAATTATGCAACATATAATCAAAGCTAGCAATGTATTTTAGTTAAACAAAATTATTTTTTTAAATATAGTTGATAGCTATTTCGGCTCACGCCATCGTCAGAACTAACACAATAGTAGCACCAAAATAGCTATCAACTATATTTAAAAAAAATAATTTTGTAGAAATTAAATACATTGCTTTTTTTTCAACGTGTTATAATGGAGTTCTACCAAATAAATGCCAATTCGATCTATATAATCAAAACTTATCATTCGAGGTTGACTCAAGAAAAAACGTAATTACATTCATCCGTGTCCAACACTACAAATTTTAATTTATGTATTTGATATCCTTTGCCAGGATTCGAACCTGGACCAACTTCTCTTAAGCTGCAGAGATCTTTGTATTTGTTTTACACTTATTTCTTATACAATATTACAAAGTCTAAACGATTTTCCGCAAAAGTGAAGCTATTGATGAATCACTACTTACTATGATGAATGACTCAACCTTAAAAATACGTTGAAATTTTCGAAGTATTCTGTTGCTGAAAAAATTGAGGAACCCCGTTCTAGCTAATAACCTCTTTGATTATTATCATAAATGCTTACTTACCTCAGTACTAGTTCTCCCTACTCTTTACAAAGAGCGAGGTTAAGTGACTAGCTTGTTCCAATTTCGTATCGGCTGATCATAAAAAACTGTAACAAAGAACAATCCTTTAAAAAATTTATGTTTAATGAAAATTTATGAGATTTTTATTATACAGGCAGAAATGGACATCTTAGACTAAATTTTAGCTTCAATTCAAGTATAATTCTAAACATGTCTTAAAATGTATGACATTTATGTATAGTTTGCTTTTTGAAGTTCGCAACTCAGTCAAAAGAAACGGTTATAAATGTGCTTCTCTTTTTTGTAATATATCTAGTTATTGTTTCATAAATAGATGATTTTAATGATAAAATCATGCTAATTTTAGCTCAATTGACACAAAACTAGCTTGGCAATGACAAAATAACTTCGGAAATGTATGATCATACTTATTTGTAATATAAACGGTTGGGTAAAAATGTGTTAGAATCACTCAGTTGATAATTTCTTGTAATAAAAAAATACATAATTCACGAGATGTTACTAGAAATTTATTCAATGAATATCTAAGTTCAAATACCACGTTGAAGTAAAAAAATAAGAATACAATTATCCACAAACATCGATACCTTATTAATAATATCATAATTGAATTTTTAATATAAATATTAAAAGCAATGTACACTTTGACATATTATTTTTCAATGTACTATCATTTTAAATAATATAATATTAGGAAATTCATTCTGAAAAAAATATCTAATATTTTATAAATAATATAATATTTAACCATATTTGAGACTTTGGCATATTAGCATTTGTTAGGTTGAGCTACATTATATATTCTTTTTTACCACTTGAATAGTTAAACTCTTCGTTGAGCTAATAATACTTTGGCACTTTTAATTTGAATTCGTTCAAAAAAAAAATCCCAAAGTTTTCAATTTTTAGATTACGCGCATTATTTCATTTTTGAAATCTCGATTAATTTTAAAAAATCAATATTTAAAAATATATTATAGATATTATTTTTTTATAGTAAAATTCTTAATTTTTTTATGCAAGAGCATAACGATGTTACTTAGATGTTTATGTGAAGAAAAATATACGCTATTTGTTATTACCCATCCCCTTACGTTGCCAGCCTAGTTCTTGGAAGTCTGGCGACAAAAGGATCGCTTTAGCAGTTGAAAAAGGACTATAAGGAGTCGTTAAGACATCCCTGTCACTTAAGCACAAAAACACATAATTTTTATATACTGAGGGTACTTACAAAGAAAACTTAAAGGCGTAGACAGGTCGTTTTACCATTATTAGGCGACGTAAAATAAATTAAGATTAATTATTATACTTTCTTATTTCATGCGTAGTTAATCTACTCCAGCGATGCTGGCTTATTTTTTCTGCTGATGTCTTTATCAATTTTTTCTTAGAACACACAATTGAATGCTTCTAAAATAAAATTTAAAACATTATATCAGCTACAGTATAATACATTACAGGCTTTAACCTTCTTTACGGAGAGGTCAACTTTTATTCATTTGATATTAATTTTCAATAAATACCTGTGGTGTGATTAAATATGTTTATATTAATCATGCATTGTATGAACAATTTTCATTCACAATTGAAAACGACAATAAATAGCCAAAAATGGCGTCAGTTATTAAAAAGTATTAAATAATGACACTAAAATAACATACCATAAACAAATATATTCATATTGATGCAAGAAATTTTTATTTTATAATTTCATATCCTATTACAAAAAATGAGGCCATATATAATAAACGTGAATTTAAAAACAAAATAACAGCTGAATTCCAAGAAAAACTAATGTTTCTTATTGTATCATTGAAATAAGGTATAAATGTTACATGAATATTCTTTATTGATTCTCTTTTATCGAAACTCGATTGCCTAGAGCACTATTATAGTACATAAATGGGTAATTTTTATGATTTTAGCGGCCAAACCAGAAAACTACGACTATTGGAAATTATAAAAATTCATGTTCACATTTGAAACATTTACTTTTACTCATTTTACGAAAAAGTATTTTTCTCATTGAACCATTTTGAAAATATTTCTCCTGACTTATTAATAAAAAGGTAGAAGACCTTAAATGATACTTTCAATATATCTCCCAAAATAGCAGCGTTTATTTTCATTTTATTCTTCTGGTATAATTTCCGATAAACTTAACTCGTCTTAAATTTTTGAGTGCACAGTAGCAAATATTTACCTTCTAGAGTATTCTCTTGTTTAACAATCAACGATTAACGGAAATTGATTGAGATACAATTATTTTCTCAAAATTTAACTATTACAATTTGTTATTATTTTTCGTATATTACTGCAATATTTGCGATGAAAGTTAACTAACGACCCGAGTTTCGCCTTTCGGAATCTTCCAGCATTCTATCACAAGGATGCAACAGAACAGTGACAAAACATGTGAATCGTACAAAGTTTTAACAATTCAAATTTAAAATAAATGTTTTTAAATAACAATATATTAAAATTTTTAGCATTTCACGTGAAAAACATAAGATCAAAACTTACAGCAGGTGTTCTGTTACAATCTTCCACTTTCAAAATGTACACAAAAATTTTATTAAAGAGATGTTTTACAATTTTCGTTCTACGGAGCGATATCAATGCAATGCTTTTCATCATGAAATGCAAATAGCATAAGTATCAAAAAGCTTCTTAAATCTCTTTGCATTACAAAACCAGATGATGTTTGAGTAAAAGAGAAATGTCAATAGCTTTATCCGAGGATTGAACAGAGTAGTTGCTTTTCCACCTTTAGAATTGAGATTTTCATTCCCAAACGGTTCGTCGGTAATGTCGTCTTTAGCTTCAATACTTTTCCACATTACTTTTGAATCGCTGGATCTATTTTCCCCTGCATACAGAAGGGTGGACTAGCCATTCACTCTATATTATTTTATTAAACGAAATTCACTTTATTGACTAATTGAAAACTTTTTTATTTATTGATTTTAAATGTTTAATTAAAATATAAAACCACTATTCATGCCAAAAACTTTACACCGATTTCTCTTTTTGTGAGCATTCTCAACGGTTTTCTTTATAGATCTACTGATTTTCGGATAGAAATACTCGTAATGAGCGAACCCATTAAAAGAAAAATATTTTTTTTCTCTATTAAATACTTTTTCACGAAGAATTAGCAGTTAATATCATCACAATTATTTAAACGTATCGGTTACACGGAACCACGTTGAAGCATTAATGTCCATATATTAATTGAAAGTAACAGTTTTAACTGAATAAAACTGTGCTAAAAAAACGTAGCCATAATATTTTCACTGGCCACACACGCTTCGGCATAATCAAAAAAATTAAGTACGACATATACTGTATCTCCGAATAAGTATGCTGGTATGTTTTTTCTATTTTTCTTATGTCGTCCTTTTTTAAGCAGGGAAAAGTCTTACCGAATATTGATAAGACAATGTATTTTTAGCGTAGATTATACGGGAAAATCTTCGATAAGCTAAAAATATTATTCGTTCAATAGTAAAATTGTATGATATAATTTTCTGTATTTTATGGACAAAGACATGAACACTTCTTATTTATTATCAATTGATTTATGAGATGAATGACAAAATGAATTGTAGAATCTTTGAACGATTTCGAAAATGATCGGAATCGTACAAATTTTAAGTCTAGCACTATAGACATCGTATATTTATATTCATCTAAATATATTTTAAAATACACTTAATTCGCAGTGACTTTATTTTTTTTTTCGTTTCAATTGTTTTTTAAAAAAACAACTGATTTACAAAAAATCAAATAAAAATCGATTCTTGATCCAAGGCTTAATTTTTTATCCAAATTTTTCAGAGTTTTCTACAATTCAATTACCACTAAGCCTCAACTAGAAGTCAAGTGAAATTACATAATACTTTTTTTATAATTACTGTTTCTTAATTTTCATCTTAGATACAGAAAATGGAAAAAATGGTTTATGTAATAACACACGTCATTATAACATTACTTAGAACGCTAAGTCAATGTAAAGATTAATTGGTCATATGTAAGCGTTTACTTTGATGTATGGCTTATGGGTAAATATAAATATTTATTTTGTTATATTTGTGAATGTTGGATGTTTTGCTGCCGGAAACAATAAGGCAATTCATATTAAGTCAGAATCTTAGTAGGATTATTTATAAAGTACCAGGAATTTCTTCTTTTATGTTTTTGATTTTTTTTTAATTTTTAAAATTGGTCATGATTGTGGGTAAATAACAACAGTTTCTTAATCTACCATCTTATTTAAAATATACGATGAAGCCCGCTGGAAGACATTTTCATGTTTTTTTCAATCAATTATAAGCTTCCATCTAAAATTTGCACTGTAAAAACCAAAATGAGTGAAATACCCACGACCAAATTTTTGTCAAAAAATACATTTCTCCCTTAAAAATCTATATTAATCGCATGTAAAACGCGCTGATTAAAATCATTCTACAAATTTATTAATTAAGTCCATTGAACGAAGGTGCTTGATGGAATATCAATATCGAATTTAATAATTGAAGATCTGTAGACGTCCACATATTTTCTACAGTTCTGATTAAGTGCATTCGTCTACTATAATGCCTGAAGATTTTGAAAGCCGATACCCTGAATCCACAAGCGGCAAGCGTTTGCACAATTTAAAAAAATATAATTTTCAAACCTAAAAGCTTTGAAACTTTACAAACGTTAGAGTTATTTACTAAATTTTCCCACGTAAAACGAGTTGAAATAAAAACATATACCACTTATCCCTGTTTTGATATATCTTTTTTCTTAGAATCAATGAAGAATTTTAATAGTTGAAATTAAATGTTTGATTGTATGAATGAATATAAATTTTGTCAAATTGGTAAAAAAATATTCGACACTTTTCATTTCTTACAGTAAAGGCAATTTCCCATTAGAAAACAACGGCCAAATAAGCCGAATAAAAAACATGGAACATTTTCGGTGGTTTTGATGTAATCGCTTAACTATCATATTGCCTCTTAAACGTGTCAAAACATTGTTAGAACGATTTTATAGTAAATATAGAATAACTCGAAAATTTTCATTTAAAACGATGTTTACTACTAGAGTATATTTTACGTATAAAAGTTTATTTTTCCTTTTTTAGCTGGATCATAAATTTCAAGCTGTCCGATCGTAAAAGTAAAATTGATCAAACTGAACGCTACAACTGAACGTCAAACCGAAATTCATCCACGACCTCTATGCTATAATTTCAATAATTTTAAAACTATTTGACGTCATCGTTTGGTCATATTTTATTTCTTAAAAAAATACTGAACCAACACTATATTTGAAGTAATTCTTTATCTCTTCAACTCATTGCAAACTTCATTGATATTTCGTTAAGAGACCTATGAAATCTTTCAAAAGTCTTAATAAATGTGACAGTTAAATAAATCATTTCCATTTTTAAATTTGCTTTCATATCACAGGAGTGGAAAATACAAAATTAAAAAACTTTTGAAGTAAATTTTAAAGATAATGAAGACGGAATCACATTTAATGTTGTGTTTTAAGCCTAATCATAATGTTCGCTTATATGGTCATTTTACAATGATCTGTCATGTTAACACCAAAGGTCATTCAATGTAAAAAATAATGAAACGATAGATATTTTGTGTGATAAAAACATTGTATCAAGTTTTTAAATATAACATATTGTTTGGTTTCCAATATTAATAATAAGTATTTATCATGTGATTTTGTTTTGATAGCCATGAAAAGATGGAAAACTTTATAAAGACGAAATCTTTTTAAGACTTGATTTTCATTGTTTTTGATGATCAGAAACGTATTAAGTTGAAGAAACGCCTTAGGTTACACGGCCTTTACCTTCGAGTCATGACTATTGGTCTTGTAAGGCCTTTCTTAAAACAATATTTACCAACACTTCAAATACACCTTTGGGAATACTTTACACAATAATAAAAGCACTACTTATTTCTTTAGCATGAAAAAATCATAAAGTAATGCCACGAAACAATTCATACATCTTTGACAATTTTCAAAAACGACGATTAGACTTTTTCGATAATTCTTTTTATTTTCAAATTTATTCACTTTGTAATATAATATAAAAATATTTTGATCAACTTGATTAGCTTTCAAACCCATAACTTTCAGTTTAATTATATGGACAACCACACATATAAATGTGGAGTGAGTTGAATGAGTCGAATCAATACTCATCATTAACTTAACAAAAAGTAGATTCAACTCCATTCCATGTGTATTGACAACAATTAGTCAAATAGCTTTCATTCAAATAACGTATTATTTAGATGAAAACGCCCAGAATCAAATTAATATCTTTCAAAGTATTATGAGAACATTTTTATCTATCTGAATTTCGTGCGTGATTTTTAGTTTTCAGTATAAAATTAACGATCTGTCTTTTCGTCGTCATTCTACGTTTGTTTGATGTTATCATTTAACAAATCATGTAGACTTTTCATTGTTTTTGTTTTCAAAGACATTGAGAAAACTTGTAAAACTTGCTACGTTAGCAATAAAAAATACTTCTTCCGTCGACAATTTCCATAATTATTCATACTTAGCTTCAACATTGATTTATAACTACATGGCTTTTCAAGTTCAAAAATACCCATATAAACGGCTTTGTCAATACTTAAAGCAACAATCAGATAATATATCAATTGAATTGGAATTAACGACAACTGTAAAATTTTAAATCACCAATAATATCAAAAAACATGATTTTTGAAAGATTTTTACATATCGCTATAACTTGATGTGGCTATAAACGTCACACTTTTCATTTCTATACGTTATGCGTATGTCGCAGTTATTTTACAACATATGCTTATTTATTTGTACCAAAACACTACCCAGGGATTATCTTTCACATCCGTAGTAATTTTCCACAAGTCGCAAACTAAGTTTGTGAAATCATAGTACAATATGTTTTTTTTACAATACGTCATTAAATTCTATTTAATCTTGCTTTCACAAAAACAAAATAGTTGGTTTTCAAGGAATGTATTTATTGTATTAAATATCGATGCGAAACCATAAATCGATAACCATTTGAATTTTTAAAACTATTTAGAGCACCGTCATCGTAACAGAATTGACATTTGGTTCAAGGAATCTTATAAGCCTAATAATTATTTTCATATAGTTTCATATAGAAAATCCTTAATAATTATTACTTTCATCAACGTGGGTGTGTTACATGTAACGAACTTTTAATGATACGTATTAATTATTTTATTCTCAAAACTACTTCACACGTTCCATATGTTTTGTTACAGAATAACCCCACTGAAGTTACGTTAAAATAAATTACATTATTAAATTAAATTGTAAACTGTCATTAGCAACATTAATTTATCCCCAAAAAAATATTTAGTTAGCGTTTCAAAATGAGTTTTAATTCCCTAAATTCATTATATAAATTCGTAACAAAATTTCAGCTTTGGAATACGAGAACAAATTTATGTTATGTAATCTCTGTTTTATATCAGAAAATACTATTCTATATGTTCAAAGAGTAATTTCACTTCTATATAACCGATGCAGGTGCATATATCAATAAACGTGAAAAAATAGAAAGATTCATCAATTCAAATTTCATATTAAATTCTATCAAGCTCCCTCAGTCGATATCGTAAATTATATGATGTTTCTAGCAAAATTTCATTTGAGATTATTCGTGATTTATTTTATGTACAACCCTGATACTGTATACCATAAATAGTTTAAGAGCATTCACTGAAAATTTGTAATACAAACAAGATTGATTTGAAAAGGCACACTGCTAGTGCAGGTAAGAGCTTTCTCGAGATTTATGAGACTGTCTTTGTGAAACATATTGTCAGATATTTATCATATACAAGATTTGCAACGAGATGTATTCAAAATAATCTCTCGCCATGAAAAAATAATGCAAAACTGCAATTCATATGAAAGGAATGGCTTCCAGAAACCAATTTAAATCTTGAATACAGCATTAAAATTTCATTTCAATGTTTAATATACTATTTTCTGACATCTTTTTAATATTTTTAATTGTTATAATTATATGAATATTTTCTATAACTTTTAAATATAAATTAAACTTATAAATAAATATTAATTAAGTCAAAATATCAATAAAAATAATTATTTAAGATAAAAAATTAAATCTTAGGAATTAATTAAGAAAATAATATTTTCCGATACTCAGTATAATATAATATTTTATGGTAAATTCTAAATTAACTATAAAAATTTAAACTATATTCTGGCTGAGATACTCGGCTTTAAAATATGGCCCCATATCTGGACCTTCCGGACATTTGGTGAGCAATCGCTGATTCGGAAATTCAGTCATGAGAAAAATAACATTTCATTCAGTTTATATTTAGCGTCCAGCATTACGTGCTCTTATAACGTCTCACAGGTTATTGCTTTTGCACTGGCCAACTTTGTTTTTTTACTGGCACGCTTCTACCGAATAATAAAAAATCACATGAATAAAATACGTACATAATAACACCGTTAATCTTTAATCAGCCACGGAATTTTTTAACACCCGAAAATGAATAGATTGATATCCTTATTAATAGACTAAAAAGTGATGACAGAATTTGATAATGAGCTTTGGTTTTTAATTATCTTTTTGCTTAATTTACTAATCAATTGCGTGTTAAATAAAAAGAGTCATCGTAAGAAAAGTTGCCAATAAATTAAAACATTGCAAAATATTTGTACTTCATATTTGTGTTGATTTACTTTTTCGTAATATAGTTCTACGTTTTACATGAATTGCCGCGAGAAAAACCGATTCCAATTATATCAACATTAAATCTGAAAATATTTAGTAACTTATATTTTTTTAATACGAGGCGCTTTACTTTAGTGATTATCATTCCTCGTATGTTATGTATGAAAATACGTTTTTTTAATAAGAAAAAGAAATTGTGAATATATAATGAAAAATATGTCTACTGCTTTATATTTTACATTGAAACAAGATATATTGAACAATGCCTAAAAAAATAATCAGATTTATATGAATCTGTCGATAGTGGCTCCATCTATATGTCATCCTACGTACTTATTGATTAATATATTACGTATTTATAATCAGGATGTTATTTCAGATTCTGAAGTCGAGGATTTGGGAGAAACGCCCGCTCGCTACCGTCCAGACTCAATCGGCGCCCTGTGCCGTGCAACTAGATTCACCGAAGCAGAAATTAAAAAGATATACCGCGGATTCAAGGCAGAGTGTCCTAGCGGAGTCGTCAAAGAAGATACGTTCAAAGTTATCTACGCGCAGTTTTTTCCTCAGGGAGGTAGGTAACCCTCTCGATTTATATCAACAGGAAACAAAAAAAAAAAAAAAAATTAGATTTATTTACCTATGCATTTGAAAATATTATAGTATGCGTGTCTTTTTCTATATTATTTATTTCCATATTTACGAACATTACATCAAGAATCGCATATTTCGATTTTGGGCTGCCGAGAATTTCTAATGGTCGATATTACTTACCGGTTTTATTTTCACCATTTTTCTTTAATTTATCCATAATATTGTGTGAAGTGTAACTCAAGATGACTCAAATCGACATCTTCAAATAAAGGTAAGTGACACAGGTAAGTAGGATATTTCATAAAATGATTTTGAGGTTGAACTAATTTTTTTTGTTATTTGTTACAACTTGATACAATTTTTTTAAAGTTTTAAGGTTTTTTGTTAAGACGATAATCTAAATGCTGTTAATTGTCAGTGTCTCAAAAAAATAATATATGGTGTACACATAGTACACCATATATCTCCATGAACACAAGATACGCATTAATAAAACGCAGTCATTCAAGATTTGAATATGAAAACAATCGTATATTTTAATAAGGCTGTATAAACAATGCATTTATTTTTTAAAAGTGGACGGCATCGTGTTCATATTCATGATGATTATCAAATTAAAGTTATAATTTAATTTTCTAAAGTTTCGCCATTATTTGAAGTGAAAAATTTTGTGGGTTTTCAACAGCAAGCAGTTTAAAGAACAGCGTTATGCATTAAATATTAACATAGTTAAGCAAAGAGTAAAAATTTTTGTCCGACGAGAAATATATATATGAACTTTGGCAAAGTTTTAAGCAAATCAGCTCACAAAAAATAAATGCAAACGGTTAAAACAAGCTTGAACAAATCAACACTTTCCATTTTTTATTATGATATCGACTGAAGGTGCTGGAATTTCAATATAAAATTTGAATTGTAGTAATGCACACGGATGCAACAGAACTGACTGTCAGTTCTGTTGCATCCGTATGATGGAATACCTGAAGATGCCGAAGGGCGAAACCCGGGTCGTTTGTGACAAAACATATGGAATCGTACAAAATTACAACAATTCAAACATTCCATTTTGTTGATATCTGTATAACAAATTACTTACATTTTACTATTTACAAGTAATCATCAGTATTTACAAGTAATAATCAGTTTATAATGCCTGCAATGAGCGAAACTGGTCCTGGTCAAAAAATATATTGTGGAAATAAGTACTAAAAAATGTGTTTTTATTATTTGAAATTTACGAGTAACTTTGCCTATATCTTATGCATCGTTAAAAGAGAGCTCTTTGTCTTAAAACGGAATTTAATTAAGTTATTTTGGTTGATCAAAAGAAATATTTGAACCATTTCATTAATATGTTAATTTACCATTACTTTTGCCACGCAGGTCTGTTTGTTTTCAATTAATTTATCTTTTTTTTTTTGTTTTAATTTTTTGCTGTAACGTACAATTATATCGATAACATATAATATGTATAAATGCATTATTAATACAACTATTTCATCCTTAAGAATTATTACTTTGAAAATTTTGATTTTCAGTCAACTATTTAACGTATATTTTACTTTTTCAGAAAATTGCTCCAATATTTAAGCGTTATATTTTGATGTTGTCTGTGGAAGTGTGCTTGAATAAAACTTTTTATTACTTAAACAAGATAACCATTTTCGAAGCACCCCGCATAGAGAGCAACATAATTTTGCAGTAAAAAGTTAAGTTTTATTGTATATCATTGTATTATACGCATATCTAAGGGAAGAAGTCCAAATTCCCACGACGGTGATTATGTTTTTATAACCGAAACAGCGTTGAAAGAAAATTTGCAAACCCAAGATTTTCTTTGGTAACTTTATTTCAGTTAAGTGCGTGCTGGGTACTATATTATGTACTCCGTGTTTGTATGAAATATTCACAAAGTGAAAAAGATTGAATATGTTTTATGAGATGAACGCAATAAGCTTCGAATTATCAATTGATGTGTTTTTGAATTTTATAATGCGCTTCGACAATGGTTTCTTACGTTCATATTTGAGATTAATATTTTTAGCCTGTGAATAACGTAACTTATTAATATTCGTGCACGTCTCTTTTTCCGACCGATAAAATTCCCTACCTATTAGTTATAACCAGAAATGCTTCGGTGGAACTGTAAAAAGTTATCATTTTATGACAGTAATCAAAGCAATTGATGCTCCGCGTAGTGGTTATATACGATTGTTCACAATTTATATTATATTATGATTTTTTTGTTCTTTTTTAATTGGCTTGGTGATTTAAAGACACTTCACTAAAGACACAAACACATGAATAAACAATGGCAATTGAATCAATTTAAATATCCATATTTTTTCATTCGATATAATATTTATAAGAGTTTAATAATACCTAAGTTTTCAACTAAATATTTTGTATTCAATTCATATAACAATGTGTAAAATTGGCAAACTAATATCGTTTTAAGTACCGTCTTTAATTCACTTAAGTGTACACTTACGCATATACAGTATCGTAAAACGTACTTAAGTGAAAAGTTTTTGAACTTTCAACTTTGACGGAGGTTCGGAACGGGCTTCCTAACGCACATTTTAAAAATTCAGATCTTATCACGTGGTTATGTGTAGGTCTCCGTTTTAAAATTTAACGTATCCTCTAAAAGTCGTTCAGCGAAGGAATATTTGACAGAAACATTATATAATTTATTTCAACGGCGAATTTTACAAGAATACCCTATTGTAATTCCTATCATTTCAAACTTTGTCTACGGAATTCATTTAAAACTAAAGTTTCACTTAGAACATTTATCGGTATAGTTTTGCGTGAGAAAAATTCGAAATCGCTTTTTGGTGTATTCCACAATTTCTTATTGAAATTCTTGAAATTGTTTTTATACTAAATAAATACTTCAATTTCATTTTGTTTTACGCTGAATTCCCCTCAAAATTATTATGTACCATACTTTAAATGTTGATTAAAGACGGTAGGAGTGGTTTAAAATCTAGTGACACATTTATTACGAGGTAATGTTTTTATTGGTAAATAAAATCAAAAATATATATATATTATTTTATTGAATTCAACAAATTTATCAAATGCTTGTCATCTTTTTTTGTTTATTGATATTAAAGTCAAACTTGTATACAAAAACTTTTTTACTGTATATCTTTACTATTGAGACTATAAAACACCGTTAAATTCTCGACACTGTAGATTTTATTGTAATTGCGTAAAGTAAGTAAAGAATATGATTACTATTCATTTTTATTTTAATGGATCATAGAATATTTTTCAATGAACTGATATTAGGTATTTGTATACAAGAGCGCGAGTGTGAGTGATGTAAAATTTAATTTTTTTAAGTGATATTTATTTGATAAAATTCCATTAAGGTAAAAATAGATTTCTTTTATCTGGAGGAACTTTATGGAATTTGAATATCGAATTTTAATTGTTGAATGTTTAAGCGATTCCGTATTTCAGCATATTCATGCATTCTATCACACGGATGCAACAGAACTAACATCAGCTGTAAAAATATCAGTTAAATGTGTTCATTATAAATATTATTTAGATCAAAAAACAATTAAACATTGTTTATAAATATTTTGGCGAAAACCATCTTTAGCTCTATTAATGAACTAAATTCAAACATAGTTTTACGTACTGCTATCAAGTGTATATGTTTTAAAATGTTAGAACTAGATACTTGGACATTCTCACAAAAAAAATAATATTATCGATACTTTCACTAACTGAACTGCTTAGAATTCTTACCATATTCAGAAAATATGTTTGAAGATTTGCTTAAATAATTCTTAGAAAAAAATATATCAACATTCAAAGTGTAGAAATAAACTTGATTTTTTTCATCGATGAAAACTTTTTTTTTTAATACTAAATTTAAAAAAAAATGTTTTCATATTTTTATTCGAATCGCCTTTTATAAAAATGAAAATACTTTCTAAATAAATACGTACATGCGATAAGGGCGAACTGCAATAATATTTGTTCAATTCAAAATATATATCGTGATATCGATGATCAAATTTGGCACTATGCCAGATCAAAAACATCGAAATTAGTCTGATATCAATTTAAAAAAACGGATAAAAACAATTCATTTTTAACAGTATGAAACTTTATTACATAAACAATTTTTTAAGTTGGAAATTTAATAAAGTGACAATATAATTTTTTTAATGCACCTGACCAATTTTGTGAAACCAAAGTTAGTATTCAAATTTCCATATATTTCATGAAACTGTCGTTTGTTGAAAATTATCGAAAAAATTGTAATGTGTTTCTAAAAACTGTATAATAAACCTTTAACGCATTTAACAACTGGAAATAGTAGAATAATTATAAAATCAACTAAATAACGCCTCTTAGTAACTCACTATTTAGTTTTGGAATATGAAAAGCTTGCATATTATATTTAAAATATATCCACTGACGTGGTAGGTATGAAAATCTTTATTTTACCATAATAAGGCTGTAATATCAAATATTAGTATTTCAGCCATATTTTAAATTTACTAGCTTGATGTTTCATACCTTAATATAAACATTGTTCTAAAGATGTTGAGGGGCTGAAATAACCTTTAATAAAAAAAACATGTCATATTCTAGAATATATAGAGCACTTACATGTACTGACAACACTGTAGTTAACTCACCTATTAAATGTAGAAAAATATATAAATCAGATAAGAGAATAGATTTGTCTTTATGCGACCGTTTAATCATCACACGTTTTATCAACCATTTTTTTAAAAACAAATTCAACTGTTTCAGTGCCGTTTTATTTTCTTCCACTTATTGTTTTCATATCATGCTTTTTCGGAATAAATAGGATATGACGAATTTGCTTAAAAATGGTTTACATTTATTCGAATGGTAAAACATACCAATAAAAACTCTATAAATATGACTTCGTAATTTTCTCAAGAGAAATATTTTTTGTTCTTAACTACAACCCAGTTTACAAGCAAACTTTATAGCATAATTCACAAAATCATCAATAGTGAACATTATGAAAACAAACACAAAACTTCACCAAAGAGATTTTTTTTTAAATACATATTTTTAATAAAATAATGTTTTTCTCCCCTGAGCGATAATTTTCATGAGGGTAAAAAGAGTACTCGGCAGTTGCCACCTAATATCATCGACCCTGAGACTAATAAAGGCAAAGTGGGTAGGAGAGTTTTTGTGAACTCACATTCAACCCACTCCTACTTCCTCTTCCTATTCCGCACTTTGAAAACTTATTTCCTTCTTAATGGGATTCCCGGATCAGACTTAAGGCTCCCATCCTCGCATAGGTAAGACAAAAAACACCCCTCGTTTGTAATCCTCGTGACTTGCCGCACTGCGCTAATTTCACTACATATGTCGCAAATAGTAAATTATTACTGATGCATTTTTCAACAGTTGTCACAGCTATCTTTACCGCAGTAGTGATACGTTTTGCCTGAGACGTTTTAAGTATGAAAAATGGAACTATTTCAACTTTTTTTTGAGCTGATCTTATTCATTATACATATTAAAAATCATCTAATACTTTTTATTAATGTACATGAATAAAAATTCATTTTTATCAACATCTATTAACAAATCGTCCAAAACATTTTCGATACATAAAAACAAATTTAATTTAATTTTAAAGCCGAGAGCCGAAATAGCTATCTTATAAAAATATTTGTAGAGCTATCGCTATTTTTTCAATGCCAATTCAATAAGTTAATTTAATTTTTATGTGTGTTCAGTTAAAAAATATATCTAGGATTTGATGTATTCGTAAAAGTATGGTGGTATACTATTTAGAATATTTTTTTTCATTTATTCATCAGAACACGATACGTCACCAGATTCTCAAATTATTTGTAACTTCAATTTACTTATCAGACGTCAAGAATAACCAAACAAAAAACAATAGCTTTTTCACAACCATCATCTTATATATCTTACCTCAATTGCAATTCTTACAATTTCGATCATAATATAAATTTCCAATAAATATTTCATATAATAGATATATCTATTACTATAATTATTTGCAAATATTACAGTTACATGCACATAAAACATTAATATTTCTACAATCCACCACTATAAATGAAAAACTCTTCGTAGCATCTCTTTTCAATTTGTCATTTTTTAATGTAAAACAAATAAAGTTTTTGTTTGACGAATATTCCTGCATCGAAACGTTATTCGTTTCCGGGTTTATTCAAAACAAACTAAGCGCTAACTCGAAAAAAACTATTTATTTCATGGCTTGTGTTCTTTTCAATGTTCATAGATACGGTTCGCTTTTGAAATCCACGCTGGTTCGTTCGTCATTCAGACGAGACTCCATAGACAAAAAGTGCTGAGGTTTTTCCATTTGATTCAATGCTTAGTGGTCTCAACTACGGGTTTTATTTTACAAAGAGTCGGTTGTTTGAATTATATTGTCGTTTGGTTCTATAATATAAAAAAGATTACCAAAAATTTTTTACGAAAATATCTTGAAAAAAAATTATGTTTTATATATATATGTCATACATCATTTGAAGCAATTAAGTCGACGAAAAGTGACAAAATGATTTCGTACAAATTTGATAAAAAAAAACCATTAAATATTTTCAAATTATGAAAATATCTCATATTATAAATTATGTATCATTATCTATTATAAAATAAATAAATAATATCTTAAATTAGTTTTACGTTGTGATAGGGAATGTTTTTTAATTCAATTAACATTTCGTTCACAATTTGTGATTAAAACAAGAATAAAAAGCATACGTGCAATTGGAAAAAAATATAGTATTTTAAAGCTACTACACATTCAATAAAAACAATTGCTTCTGCAATTCAAATGTATTTGTAAATAGCAACAAATTATTTATAAAAAAACCAGCCATTCAAAGTAAGAATATATGTTTTAAAATGAAAGTAATTTTGAAAGTCTGTATATGCTTTTAAATGTACGTAAAATCTTCCATCATTCTTTATCTCATCCTAGTAAATATTTTATTAGCAGGATTCAGAATCTCATGAGAACTTTTTTTTGAACACGATTTTACTTCAAAATGAGTATACATTTTAAATTAAAAAGTTTTCGTGTATGTTATGAAAAATATAGAATTTCTTTCAAAAAATGTTACCTCATAATAAGAGTGTATATATAATTAGTTGATTTTTAGCTTGGACGATTTAATATTATATTTATTTTTATAACCATTTAATTTTGCCTTCTGTAAAAAATTCCAACCATTTTTCAATATTTTTTATTGTGTTTGAAGTTCTAATGTAATCTTTCTGTTTTTTATTTCACAAAATATCATAAGGAAAAATAAATATAAAAAACGTTCACAATCTAAGCTACAGTATTAACGTCAAAACGTGTCCTGGATATGAAAAAATATTAGTTTACAAAAATGGAGTAGCATTGAGAGATAAAAAATTTATGAGCATACACTTTGGAATAAATTAATTTTTTTACATGGTTTATTTTTTGGTGAAGTTTCTTTTTTAAAAATCTAAATTGTATTTGGATTTATGGCTTATGATTTAAAGCCTATGTGGTAAATAATTTGATATTTTCAAGTCAAACTTCGTTTCGAAACCATTTCGTCAGGAGAAAAGATATCACAAACACCCATGTCTTTAATTTCATATATTTTAATAAACAGATAACATTTGATATAAACCTTGTCTTGGCTCGAAATCTAGCCCACACGATCACTAGACTAACAATCACAACCACAAGACCAACGTTCATCAACCTTCCACACTTCGTGGATAACTCATCTTCAATTCTTCAATCTTGTTGTTCACTTACATGATTATATGTATATATCATTTCATAATTTAAAAACATATAAAAATAGTGTTTGTAAAAAGCTGTTTTATTGTGAAATACCTATTTCACATTTCGCAAGGTGCTTAAAATCTTTATTGGTTTCTTGGTTCTCATAACGTTACTACAGCATCCCTGCAGACCAATAAAAGTCCGATAAACTTAAAAATAAATCTTAAATACATATATTGTTAGATAGGTTAGAAGTGTTGGTCCCAGGTTGTCTGATTGATCGTCTGGATAGACTCCATTGCTTGATTTATTGAGTATAGTTGTAATTTATTAAGTATTGGTAGTTAAACAAGCAACCGCTTCTCCGTTTCTTTACAGTTACACATATCACTTGTTATAAAAACAGGTTAATACCTTTGTCGGGTATCACGTTACAGTGATTTTAAAGCTGACTTTAAAATCACTGTCACTTTCCAAACATTTTTTTAAGTTTCAATAATAACTACATTTGAATATACTACCAGCCTAACGCCCAACAATTTGAACAGAAATTTTTCTATTTAACACTAGTGAATACGCGACAAGCATAGATATGCCACTCAATGAAAGAATGTGTTTTAATTTTGTTCATCAAAATGCTTTAGACACACAATATTTTTTTCTTCTACTGCATATACGAATAAATCAGAAGACTTTACGACACGTGAGCAGGTCACATAAAGCTATCCATGTTAGAAGCATATCGACATAGTTCAGTGTATCGGTTGATAGTGCTTGCGATGAAAACAACCGGTTCTGATCTTATGTTTGAATTAATTCAGAAACCTTCGCGAGAGTATTTAAAACAACTCATTTTTTATCACAATCAGATAAAGGAGATAATTCTCGCAATGAGCGAAACCGGTCCAGTTCTATTAGTTGTAATAATTCAGAAAAATTTGCGGACGTGTACACAGCAATCCACCAAAGTATCATTCCAGTCAGATTAATGGTAAATAAACGTATAAGGAACAAAAAAATATTAATTTTTATATTTATTGAGACTACCACTCTGCGTAACACATAATGCATACATTATTTTAATACATTAATAATAAGTTTTAATTAAATCATCATTTATGAAATTTACTAAGCCAAACCGAATACTAAAAGTTCCAATAGTTTGTGACACACTTTGAAAATGTTTTTCAGTTATTCCAATATTGGCCTTTTTTCATTTTATATTGGACACAGTGTCTCCACTACATCCGTAAAGGGGTAAAATTTTAAGCAAATTCTTGTGACACTTTTATCCGCGTAAAATTCACTACAGCTGGTGTATGCAACAAAAAAATCACTGCGTAAGTTTCATTCGGTGACTATCATTTTCGATACTAATAATGTATTATGGAATTGCTAACAATTCCTTTAGTTATTTTTAATACAAAAACAATATGCAACAAAGATTTAGATTAAATTATATCATTTCGCTCGTGATTAAGAAGCATGTTTTCGTTCTTATATATATCATATGGAAACTAATATTTGAGAAAATTACAAGAGTTTTTAAATCACAAATTGTTGGATATTTATTTTCTTCATACTTTGGTACTGTTTCACATTTATCATACATTGCCAATTCCAAACATGAAGCCACTGAAAATTGAACCACATGAAATTGTTTAGCCCCTAGAATTTGTATTTGACTAAGCATTTCTTACTGTTTATTTAAATCTATGATAGTTTTAGTGAATTTAATTGAGGAGTCCAAATAATAAGAGCTAGAAAATTGATAGTAAAATTAGCACTTATTTGATTAGATATTTATTATGTCACGTTACATTATCAAAGTATGTACTTTCACTAGAATAAATAAATCTGTTTAGTTGAAAGCCATGTCGGCATTGTTGCGTTTAATTTTCTCACACAATTTTATTTTTACAACATGAGGTCGCCCTACGATTGTCTATGGAGAATGAATGATGAATCCCACCAGTCTGCATTGATATTCAACACTTTGTTCAGTTCCGTGTAAACGGCTCTGTTATTGGCATACCACTTTTGTAGAATAAATACAGTGAAATCGAGTCCCTTATATAGATACGGTCGGTGTTTATTTGTTTATAACTATATTTTAAGCGAGTTGCAACTAACGGACTTTGTATTTATACCATAACTAATTACAGCAACGGCCATTCCTAAGGGTGGTTACGGTTTGAGTTGGTTAGAAGTATTTAAACTTCAGAGATCACTTGCTTTCAACGCGTTAAAATCTTTATATCAGCCCATAGTATAATTAAAAGTTTTGTACAATTGTTTGTGACATTCAAATAAATAGCAATAATATGATGCTGGAAGTTATTGTTAGTATTGTTTATGAATTATCTTTGTGCACGCCTCTTGAAATTATTGGATAATCATTCACTTGATAATATTTGACATATTGATAACATTTCAGAATAACCTAAGTATGCCTCTATGCGTTTGACCATTTAATTTCCTGATTCTTATTTCCTGCCTAATGAAGAACGTCCTACACTCTCGTCGTTTTCTATCCTATACGCAGAATTTTTTACATCTTTAAATCATATCTTCTATCGTCTTAAGTATTAAAAAAAAAAACTCACTTCATTGGTAATTATTTTATAAGACTGCTACATAAGTGATTTGTACTATTCTTATTCGACATTATGAATGTTTTCATGACACCTCAATTTAGCATCAAAAACCTATTTGCAAGCTCTGGCAAAAACCATTAAATTACGTTGATGAAAATTAGGAATTTACACTGTATAATGTAATGAAAGATAGTTCTGTAATTGTTACGATTTCGTACGTTTCGAAAGACGAATTAAATGGATTTCCTTTCGAGATAGTTTCAAAGGTCAGGAATAATTCACTAAGAGAGTTTTCTCAGGAATTATCCCATAAACGTGGTGTATAGTAAATTCTTTGAATAAGTAAAGACACTACTGAAATCATACTTAAACACAACCGCAATATGAAAATAAATTACTTGTCATTATTCTATCCTACTTAAAGGGACAATTTCACAACAGCCCTTTTCCGTGTCCTTTAAAAACAAATGTTAAGCCCGTAATAAATTTTCTTGAGATTTGAGTACAAATTTGTCGACTTAGATGTATCTTCCTGATAGTAAAGAGGAAGAATAAGATCAAGATTTTTGTTTTTGTTTTTTTTCACACTTCAAATTGAATAAATAAGATGCTGTAAGAAATTTGAAGATTGCCGAAAATTTGTCCTTGTCATAGTTAGTTTAATGTTGAATGTTATGGCATAAATCTTGTTTGAGTTATTATGTTAAAATAATTTAAACGTTAATTTTATAGTGTTAAAAACACTATTTATTGCGTCAGCAATATTTCAGTGAAACTCTTAGAAGTGTTTTTAATATTTTATATCTAATGAGTTTTGCATTTTCTGGTGGAAAATAAAAAATCATTAAAATTAAGATTTTTTGCAATGAAAAATGTATGATTACCATCATTACAGAATTTCAGTACTTTTTTTTACATTGACCGGATTTTTTCAGTGTCATAAATTTTTTAATAAAAATAATTTATCCCCTACTCGAAAATTCTCGCACAATTTTTCAGCAGTATTCTGAAACGAGACTAAATTTAATGATATTTAATTTTATTTTTAAAAACATTATTCATTTGCTCATCCATTAAAATTATTTAGCAATTATTATACAACCGTATAATGACACGTTTTTAAATTTTGAAATATTTTTATAATTCATCAGTTTTTTTTTTAATTTCTTATCACAGATTGAAATTAAAATCACCGTTAATAGAGGAAATGTTGAAATAAAATTTAAAAAAATGTTTTTACAATAATAAATATATAACCATCTTTGATCTAATTTATATTGAAATTAATCAAGTAAGCCCTGTTGATAATAATAAATCTATATTAACAAAAATATGTTGTATTTTGTTTTTATCAAGGCATAGTTACAGCAATCTAGATATATATAAACCATTCAAATAACTAACAAGGCTATTTATTCAAAAATTTACAGGAATATTAAACCAATGATTTAATTAAATTGTTAAATTGTTCAACATAAACAGTCATAAAAAAACGTTTAAGCGAGATTAACGATTGAAAATTTTTCGCAATGAAAATAACAAGCACTTAAATATTTCAGAAAACATAATGCACTAAATGATTATAAATTTCTATAGATAGTAAAACAAATATTTTCAGTTCTTAAACCGTTGGTTTTATACACCTATTCATGTTAAATTCTTTTTTTTTATTTTATCTTTGTTTCTAATTTGTATTGAATTATTTGATAATTCTCGAGATGAGCAAAACCGGTAATGATCATAAATCTATTGTGGAAATAGTACTAAAATTTATAATTTATGATACCGACTGAAGGTGCTTGATGGAATTTAAATATCAAATTTGAATTGTTACAAGTTTGTATTTGTTTCAATAGAACTGACTGTTCTGTTGCATCTGGGTCGTTAGTAACAAAATATGTGGAATCGCACATAGTTGTAACAATTCAAATTTGACTAAAATGTATATTTATATATTTATATGGAGCATTATTTATACATCTTTCAACCACAACATCTATCAAATATTATTACAGTATTATGTAATTAAATTGTTTGATATTTCCTTTTATATTATAACGAAATTCTTTCTTGTGTGTGGAGTAACGAAAACACAAATGTTACACTAAGATACATCAAATGTTTTTCATTTTCGTTCCGGCTCTGCCACGTATACATTTAACGTGACTCACCTACCCTTATGAAATATGAAACGTCATAATTTACCCATTATACTTAATTAAGCTGGTCATATCTACAGTACGCAGGTTCTGCGATTATTCTTGTTTGCATTATTTCGCCTCGGCTCGAGCTTGCGAATGCTTTTCCGCATGGTTTGTCCGAAAATAGTAAAAATAATAAAGATATCACCACGCGCTTCTCAATCTTTCAGTCGCACTAATATGTTATTTCTAATTTTTATGTGACAACAATTATATGGTTTTGAATCTACGAAAAGAGTGTTTTTTTCATATTTTTTCATTGTCAGCCTATAATATGATATTTTTTATAAACTAAGATGTTTTTTAATAGAACGAATAAGGTTTTTTAGGAATCTACTAATCTGACTTTTTGACACTATCGTTTTCGATGTTTCATACATTACTTGAAGCAATTAAATTGAAATCATCAACATTCAATTAGTTTTTTTATAGATTTTTTAATCAGAAAAGTGACGAAATGATTTATTTCATAGTTGAAAAAAAAAAAATTAAATATTATCATATTAAGAAAATATCTCTCTTTATAAAATATGAATCTTCTAAATATATACTTATTTATATATTTATATTATAAATGCGTTTTATATTATGATAGGAAATATTTTTTTATTCAATTAACATTTAATTTACAATTTGTGCTTTAAACATGTCATCAAAAAGCTCAGAGTCATTGCTTATCAATTTATCCACTGATATTATAACAAAATATCACTAGTTTCTTCGCTAAAACATGTCCAATATAACATTTTCATATTATTTTGTTACGAACTTTCGGTTGCATCATGATTAAATATCTTCTTAGTGATTGAAATATTTTTAATGAAATTTATTCAAATAGATGCTTTATCATGAAAAAAAAAATTTAGTTCCGCGTGCAACATGATCACTGAGTTCACCATATTCTTTTAAATGTCATCGAGAAACAAAAATAAATAATTTACTTCTATGTTGTTTTGTTAAAATATAACTAAAATGCGTAGCGATTACAATTTTCAGACAATCGCACTTATAAACAAAATTGTATTCAGCCAGGATTCTAACAGCCCTATGTAGTATAAAATAGATTGAATCGTAAAAGAATGACAACATTCTAAGAAAAGTGCCAATTTCTATATGCATGAAAACTTTTGAAAACCATTTGATTCAACTGAAAAATGCATGTAATGAGCATACAAGTCTGTATTCAGTGGGAGTAAGCTCTGATATTTTGATACCATTTTCATCATTATGATTAAATAAAGCATTAATATTTTTAAAGCCACTTTGTATAAGGTTTCATTGTAAATGATCTCTTTTAGCTTGAATTTTTCTTACAAATTATAAATTTCTATTCTAAAAATTGTCTTTGTTCTTCATTTTATATTCATATATGTTCATTAAATATCTTAATACACCCAGTCCTTTTTTACGCGAATTCGATTATATGCGATTTTTTTGGACGACACCGTTACATTTTTATACGCGCTTCACTCGTTCTTGCGCGATTCTTTCCCCAAATTTGTTTTATAGAAGAAATTTATATATGATGCTCGGCATGTACGTTTCATTATTTTTTTAAACGAAAAAAAAATATGTATATTTTTAAAACTTAATTTTGTAAATCATTCCATTTTTTAAATACACATACAATTGCCAAATGTTGACAAGTGTATCGGATATTATGCGATTTTACGTTTTAGGGTATGCAAAGAAATATAATGCAATTGCGTAAAATCATGGGATGTGTGTCTGCTCGTAAACTTGTTTAAATACAATGCATTTATTAAATCCGTTGAATAGCACTTTTCTCGGCTATAAATTTTACCACTTTGAATTATAGTTGAATAAATGACCTCCAATGACGTCCAAATATTTTAAATGTTAAAAAATAAATGCGAACCGAAGATAAAAATATTACTCTTGAAATAAAAAGCATTTAAAAATGAAATTATTTACACTTGCATTTGTATTTAAAAAAGACAGTTTTAACTTGGCTTTCATACATATTCCGATATACAAGAGTCCGAGCAAAATTCAGATTCATTCAAAATTCAATACTTTCGTTCAAAAATCAATACTTTCGTTCAAAAAATCGCAAACGATTACATTTCGCAACCGAGAGTGACAGCAGCAAATAATTCATATAAGTGAAAAAAATAATATTTTAGTCTAATTATATTTTTATAAGCAATAAATGACATGATAACATATATATATTTTTTTTTGCACGAATTTTAAAGAGCAAATTTTGGTTTTTCATACGTTTCTAGGACTTTTTCACGCGATATTTAAATTTTTGGAACCAAATTGTCAAATTATATTTGTTGTAATTTTTTACGCGCCGTTTTCTGGAACCAATGTATCGCGTAAAAAAAGGACTGGGTGTACATATGTTTAGCATTCAAATACTGAATTCCGATTTTTCATATAAATAGTTTTATTTTTAGAGAAATAAAAAGAAAGTATTTTTTCAAGTGAAAAATAAATGTTGATATATTGTGACTATTACTTAATAGAATCGTTGTATAATGTTATTTTATCAAATTATATTTTAGTTATGATGGTGTAAAAATTATAAAACATTTTTATATTGAAATACTTTCTTAGGCTACTTAGGCAAAAAAAAATTGATCAGTTCCGAGCGCATAATCTAATAATCATTCATCACTAATTTACTGATTGGATGGGCACTTACTTGGTAGAACTCCATTATAACGTGATGAAAAAATAGTAATCTATGTTAGTTCTACAAAATTCTGTAGTAATTCTGTAGAACTAAAATACATTGCTATTTTTTCACCATGTTATTCAAAACTAGCTTTTACTTTATTGATATAAATAAAAACACTGCCACTTTATTGTGAAATTTCTTGAACAAACGCTATTAATCTGAACAATTTTTGATAAAATATGACTACAAAACGATTAGAAAATTATAGAAATAATGCTTAAAATAAATTTATAAATACTATTTTTTTTAATAGTGACCTGATCAAGAAGTCATGTAAAATCATTAAAAAACTTTTTTTATATTTTAATAATAGTATTTTTTTTGCTATTCACAGTATCAAAAATCATATTTATTTTTGTAAGCATATTTTTAGACCATATTATTGTTTCTTATTTTACACCCCCTTATTTTCTTTTACAAAATTCTTTTTCAAAAAAATAAAATTTTAGCATACAATATTTTTTTATTTTGGTACAAGCTTTTAATTTTAGGCTCACAATATGTTTTGTTATCATTATTCTTATATAAGTATAAAATATTGATTAATAGTATTTAAATCTCAATCGTTTATGAAATGAAGCTTCAGCTGAGCTTATAAAAGCTTTCATATATTTATTACAAAGTTCATATTTTCTTTTGTCTGGTTTGGACACAAATTACACCGACATTAACTTAGTTACTGTCCGGGTAATAAAGTTAGAATATATTTAATATCTTTTTCACGTAATGAAGTTATTGGCTGGCATCCTTTATCGCATACTTTCACTGATAGAACTTTTCCATTGTGAGTTAGTTCTTATGCTTCACGCAATATTTCATTAAATACCGGCCAAAGCCGAAAGGCGTTGTTAGTTAATGCCCGATCGTTATATTTTTTGTTATTTATTGGCTCATTATCCGAAAGCTTCTTCTCTTTTTATAGTCGGCCATATCTGCTTTCTTAGAGGAAATTTACGACATATCTTCAAAAGGAAATAATAAAATCTTTTGTCTATGAAATGAAATACAGTTTACATGCATTTTATACCTTTACTAAAGACCCTAGGATGATTAATCGATGAGGTAATTATCGATTTGACCATAAACTCGCAAATTTTAGTGCTTATTATTACAAACGACCGGAACTAATTGTACATTTAAGCAATAAACTCACCATATTTATTCTAGTCTGGCCTGCGAAAATGAATTGTTGTTTTAGGAGAGTTTTCATTGAAATAACAACAAAATCAAATATTGTTTTTTAATTTTTCACAATTCCCGATACAGAAAACACCCAATAGCTGTGCTTCAACGTTTTTTACACTACCTTATTAGTGTATTTACTATATTTTTAAATCCTGTATATAAAATATGAATTAAGGTTCAATATTTTCTAATCGTCGACAAAAAATGTATTGCATGAAACAAAGGGTATATGTTTGTTAGTCGTAATAATATAAATCACTTAAACAAAAATAAGCAAAATTCCGAATGTATTCACTATAATTTCACGTCGAACGGTACGCAGAATAATCTCGACTCTTGTTACACATTTTAGCAATAGCTTGGTCAATTAAGTTTTTTTTTTACTCAACATTAGGAAACATGACTATCTCAATAATCTTTAAATAATATTTGGCTCTTACCGCCACCGTTTATAACAACAACAAAAAAATAATATATATATAACTTATGATATCAACTGAATGGGCTTCATCGAATTTCGATAACAAATTTGAATAGTTACAACTTATTCGATGGCAAGTTCCGAGATTCCGGGCACGACCCGGGATCTAAATATGAACATGCCGAAAGGCGAAACCCGGGTCGTTAGTGATAAAACTTGTGGAATTGTACAAAGTTATAACAATTCAAATTTAAACGAATATACGTATTTAATACATTTTCTTACCAAGCTCTGAGAACGATTCATTGAAAAAACTTTTTATATTTAATAGATTAAAATATGGCTAATTGTCATGATTTTTATGAAATCCTTTAAATTATTATATTATACATTCTTGCCAATAATAAAACAATAATTCTTATAACCCTCTCATCGCATCAATTAAAAAAGAGAATAAAAATAGTTGTGCCAATTTGTACTCCCATTTAATCAAACCTTGTTTTTTTTTACAAATATGTATTTTAGTTTTTGTGATCTACAGTGGAACCTCGATCAACCGTTCTCGCATAGACGTTTTCCCGGATGGAACGCTTATTTTTTATAGTCCTGTCAAACTCCCATAAGAACAATGTTAAATAGTCCCGCATTGACCGTTTCCCGATTCCCCGATTTCCTCGATAAACCGTCTAAATATTTTGGTCCCGTCACAAATATTATCCGATTGACCGTTTTTATTGCATATTTCTCCGTATCTCGGCAAGCAAGTTTGACACAGCCGAGTGCAGGTGTTATGTCTGGACAAGTTGGAATCCGCTGTACATGTTAGACGTAACGCATTGGACAAATGTGCTATTTTTTGGGTTGAAATCCACCACACGCGTATTATTGTGTATGATGCAAATGTAGAGTTGTTTAAAATTCATGGTAATAATGATTCCTGTACATACAAACTTTTAGTCACAAGTTTAGTAACAAGTCTTTGTTCCGATTAAAGTGCCAAATAACAAAGAAGCAAACTAACATAAAGGACTCTTTTAAAAAATAAATTTTATATACAGTATGTACAGGTAACTAATAAATAAGTATTTTTTACGATTTTACTTGTTTATTTTTATTTGAAGCTTTCCCGCATTCACCGTTTCCCGCATTTACCGTTATTTTTTGAGGATCCCTTGGAAAACGTAAAATCTAGGTTTCGCTGTATATTAAAATTATAACTTTGAATTGATATTTTCTAGTATTATATTATATAATATATTTCATTCATGTTGAGTAGCAGTCCGTATTAAAAAGTCACAAAGACTGAGATAAAAGTCTTTTATTTTGCCAATTTATGATTTAGCTACCATAACAAAGAAGAAAAATTCTTTCTACATAATTCAAAATAATATTTTCCTTCTCAGAATTGAGAGATGTCCGTCCTTACTGTCTAGAAATTCAATTCCCAACGGAGAACCCCATAAAGCCTACGGTGTAAAGTGAGACAAAGTCACAAGACTATGTACAATGTCAGTTGACCTTTCCTGAAATATTACGACAGGAGTCCTACTTACACATTTGAATATAGAGAAGGATACAGTGATTATCACTAATATCTACATATCTACATATCAAACACCCACGTGTCTACGGCGTAGCGTCTACGATTATGATATAATATAAAAATAAAATACAGAAGGATGAACGTTAAAGATATAACTCTGTAGTTTTTTCAAATGAGCATATTTTCCTATAATAGGGTGGCTTGAATATTTTTTTAAACTACACATTGTATACATTTGATAAGATTAAAAATATTGACAAAATCATTTAAACTATTAACTGACGTTTAAATTCGATAATTTTATTTTTATTATTCAATCTAAATCGTGTTTAAAGTTAAAAAAGAAACGTTTTAGTATTTTGCTTTAAGCATTACCACTGATGCTCGCAATGAGCAATACAGGACCTGATTATAAAATATATTGTGAAAATAGTACTAATAATTATGTTTTTATATTTATTTAAAACATAAAGCGTTTCCACCAAGAAGTGTTATTTTTATTACTTCATTATTATATTAAAAGTGATTTTTATAAATGATCAATTTTTATTTTAGGTTTTGATTCAAATCGTATGCAATGGACGAATACATAAGTTATTTATGTAACAGAATTGAATACAGTTATTTTTAATATTCTTCAACTGCCGAATTTTTTTAATCAATACGACCGGGGATACAAACAAGTCAATTTAAAAAGTTCTTGGGTAACCAATATTCAAATTATTATAATAAATACATTGCTATACAAATAAACGCTTAGTTTTCATCAATTCATCATTCAATTTAAAGATAGCACTAACTATAATATGTGCCATAAAGAATAATAATATTTTATTCTTAAAATATTGGGAAACTGCCTCAAAAGTTCAAAATATTTTGTGTGGGTATACACAGATGGCAGTGGACTGGGCAGCGCCTTAAAACATCTGTTTAAAGAGACTAAAACTGACCATATAACGTACTGTGAGTTCCTCTCAAGAGCATTAGCATTGCTTACTTTTCTTCTAACCGATGAGACTTTAGTGTCCTGGATGACTATTTGGTAACATTTACTTGGTAACACTAATGGATATTTACATGCCATGGGAAAAAGTAAAGCATTAGCGGGTAACATGGGAATCTTGGAAGCGTTGCGTGATAATAGATAAATATCCTTCAAGAAATATATTACATGTATGAAAAAACAATTGTTTAGACAAAGTTGTTAGTTCTTATTTAATATTACTCAATTCAATTGTTTACTTGCACAAAATAAATTTATTGTAAATCTATTTGACGGTAAAAGTCTCAATAGTCTTAGAATAATTCAATCTAAGGAATAATGCACTTCGCTCCAGAAGTAATTTGCAGCAGCTGGCGTAAATGGCCGTCGATTTGTAGAATGCCACCTTCCAAAAGAGGGAAGCACTTTCTTCCCCGCTCAAAGTTTCCATCACAATAAACACCTTGTCACTAACGACAAGTGTTATGCATGTATCAAGCAACTTTTTTAAAATGCGATTTTTTTATTAGGATGCACTTTTAAATTACTTGTATTTATTAACAGAACAGTCTTTAAATATTTTGTTACAAATATTGGTTACTTTTCATTTCTGATTTTTTTACAAAATGTTGACACTTTGACAATAGAATCAATCAATAGAACTCTTAGCGTATCGTATACAGTATGTTTACTTTACTTCAAATATTTTATTTAATAAATAATGGCATGCTTAATTAATGAAGGACTTGAAATATTTTACAATCCCAAGTCATCTGTTAAAAATTTGACATAACAGTTCAACAGAGATAATAGATCTAACAAAATTTAATTCCTACTATTTAAAATAGTAACACGTCGTCAATCTTAACTTTAATATTCTTTTTGACAATACGTTTTTCCGATACAATTTAAAACTATGAAAGTAGCGTTGAGAAGAAATGCCTTAAAAAAATAACCAAAAATACACGTACCGATGTTTTAAAAAATTGGAAAGCACTTCCTTAATTTCAAATCGAAGCTTTATACTTAACTACTTCAAAACAAAATAATCTTGTCACCTGATGTGTTTATGTCAAAGTAGTTATTTGCAAACTACTTCGGTGTAATAATACACATTCAAAACGCAGCGAAGCCTTTATCGGAGAATTAATTAGTTTCTGATTGGATGTCTCTAAGCCCAAGACAAAGTTTTGGGTTTCGCATTAACGAAGCAACATCGTTTGTGGCTGATACCGCACCAAGTGTTGCCAGTCGTAAACTCCGGTAATTGAATCGCGACGAATAAAGGAAATTTATTGAATTAGTAGTAATTAGTAATTCATATCCGTACCTTTTTTGATGGTACGCCACTGTTGAAAACAACGTAAATATCGCAATTTTCCATAAACTCTATCATTTAATTTTTCAATTCTTCTTTTGTGAAAATATATACTGTTTTTTTGTATGAACTTGAATTATAACATTACTGATGCTTCTTGAAACCTTGAATCCTTTTTTAAATTTTGTATTGTAATGATAAGCTAGGCTACAAATTACGAGCTGATTATATGATTTTTAGCCAAAATTATTAATTTCTTAATATAAAACGTTACATAATTTTCCATTATATTATATGAGGCAGCCACGTTTCAGAGCCGATATAATTTGAAACATCGAGTGATCAAGAGGTGATAAGACGCTTACAATAATATTTACGTGTTAAATGCTCAAAATAAAATTTTCTAAGAGATTTTGGACAGCAAGTCCATGATGAAAATAAAAAGAAATACGATGACTGACAAAAAACCTACAGAAAATATTTATTTGGAATCCACATAACGAGATATATGCACTCCGAGGAAGGATTAACTTAGGTATAATAAATATAATACATACGCACAAGTACTAAGCTATAAGTAATCTAACTTTACTTCAATTTAAAAAAAAAATAATATTTTTGCAAAATGCTGGATTTAGGTAAGGATACTATTTATACCTTCAGTGTTTTAGTGAATTGAATCTACTCAATAGCAGAAAAATTTTCATGAAATTACATATGAAATAAGAATCATTAAATCTGTGCGCTTTACTATCCGCTAAAAAGTCATTTACTCCGTCAACTTTCCAAAAAAAACTATCAACAAATACTTATTATGAATATTTTTGTAAATTTCAAAACCAAATACTTTCCTATTACACATAATTAATATTAAAAATTCTAAATGTTTTGTTTCGTTTCTTTGTGTATGTTTTTTATAAATAATATTTTCTCTGGATTAACGAAATGATTTCACACAAATGTAGATTATCGGCTAAGACGAAATTTAATTGAAACACCAAATCATCTTCGTTGAAAGAGTTAATCAAAATTGTATCGGGAAATTAATTACCTCTCAACATTTCACTATTACCAAATGCCAGAGGTTACTTGATCCAACAGGCTTTATCAATGAAGTTTCCTTAATTAATTATTACCAACGAGATTTATTCTAAATTTCTTCGTTACATAAATCTAATATCCGAACTTCATGCCAGTTTTGTTGAATAATTGACAAATGTTTTCAATCAAGGTGGCATTTCAATCTTGGTGCTGAAAGTTTTAGGCGTTCCAATCGTTTGGTTGTAGCTCAAGAGGGGCAGATTAAAAGTTAAGAGGAGAAGAAATTTGAGAAATGAAAAAATTATTAACGCATTATACAATTAAATTAGATTCATAAGTACATATTATCTATTTAAATAATAAATTTCAAATGGCGTTTTTATCAACAGACCTCTTCCCTCGCTACATTATCTCATAGGTGTTTAGAACATTGCTTTGAGCAATAAATAACCAGAAGTGAATTCGTGGCCACTTTTATTTTGACTGCTATTAAAGTCAACAGAAAAAAATACCTTACCAAATATCGCCCAATCCACCCCAGTGTCTTTTCTGCTATATCCACTCGTGTAATGTTATGATTTATTAACTTGAAAGGATTTCTCGGTAGGCATTACCTCCCGATGTGAGAGAAACTGGGGAAAATTGTTTTAAAAAAAAAATTAAGTGTCATAATAAGCATTATTGAAAGAGGTAGATGTGATATTAAAGATATTTTGAGATTTTTTTTGTGTATTTAGTCGTTTAAAAGTTAATATTGTATTGTAATGTAGTTAAATAAATATCGTTTATTTTCAATAGAATTAAAATATAAATAGTTCTTGTTAATTTAGTAACGCAGCACCAACTTTCTTCCCTCTCTATGTCTCTAAAAGAGAGAGAGAGAGAGAGTGTGTGTGTGAGTGTGTGAGTGAGTGAGCATTACTATTTTTTTGCAAATGAGTAAATTTTTAAAGCACAGGATTTACGCTCTATCTGTTTACGGATCGATTGCATCAATATTATTTAGCGAATACAGTGGAACCCATACATCCGTCATCAATTTATTCCTGTGGGCGGGACCAATACGGAATATAACGAATACAAAACCTTTTTTTTCATAAAAAGTAATTAAAATTCATCTAATCTGTTCCCGGTCTCACAAAATTTACAAAAATAAAATGTTAGTTAACTTTATGTTTACTGTACTTAATAAATGTCGTAATAGAAGCGAAAACGAAGGAAAGTTCTTATTATTTTGAAAAATAGTTACTATCAACTAAAACATCAGGTTTTCCCAATTCTAATTATGGAGTTCAATTCGCGGATGATTCAGTAGCACTGCATTTAACAAAGAATTCATCCAATATTGTCCGCTTTTTTAAAACCTTCCTAAAGTATTCAACCATATCAACGAATATCTAATAGTGAGGTCAATTGATATGGGGGTTCAAATGTACTACATTATACGTTCTGTATTTATATAACTTATTTTACATCATTGCATATACACCCAGTCCTTTTTTTACGCGATACATTGTCCAGAAAAAGGCGCGTAAAAAAATCACAACTTTCATATAATTTGATAAATTGGTTCCAAAAATTAAAATATCGCGTAAAAAAAGTACCAGAAACGTATGAAAAACCAAAATTTGCTCTTTAAAATCTATGCAAAAAATAATTATATATTTTATGATTTTATATGAATTATTCGCTGCTGTCACTCTCGGTTGCGAAATATAATCGTTTGCGATTTTTTGAACGAAAGTATTGAATTTTGCATGAATCTTAATTTTGCTCGGACTCTTGCTCGAAATCTTGAATTTTGCTCGGAGATTCTTGATATGAGTTAATTCTTGATACAATATGAAAAAATCGCGTAAAAACGACTGAAGCGCGTAAAAATGTAACGGTGCCGTCCAAAAAAATCGCGTATAATCGAATTCGCGTAAAAAAAGGACTGGGTGTATATTTACAATATTAAATCAAAAGTTGTATTTCACTGCCATACTATTTTCTTTCATCAGTTTAACTTGCCCATTATTGGCGCATATGTCATTATTTAACGTCATTTATTTGTTAAGCCAAAGCTTTTTTACAAATATATATTTTTTTATTAATATAAAAATACAATTTGAGCCTGTGAATCTATTCTTTTTATCGATGGTAACGATACTCATTTTTTTTTTTTAAAGAGTCTCACGATCTTTCTCTTTTTCTTAGGAGACCGTTTCTCGAACCACATTGTTTGGGAGTTTCCAATTCGAACCCCGTTAAAAATATCGCCTCAAGCGGGGATAACTGTCCCAATTTCTTTTATAACTCATATTTTTTTCTTTATTTAAAAGTGTTACAATACTCACATACAACAAAGTTTTAAGTAAATGATTAAATTGGGAACTTTTAAAGAATAGATTATTATCAATTATATTATAACATTTATTAAAAACTCGATTAAAAAAAACATATCATCTGAGATTCAAACCGCTTGCTCTGACCAATATCAATGTGAAATCTAACAATTTTAATAAAAATTATTGTATTTTTTCTTTTTTTTATGAATGAAGAAGAAAAATCTCATTAAACATAAAGTTAATTAAATAATTTAACATAAATTAAATTAATTTTTAAACATTTAATTATACATTCAGTTTTGTATCATGAAGTATAATATATACTCAGGAATATTGTATATTCATTGTGACATTTTATAAATATAACAATTCCTAACATTAAATATGTACTAAGGTGAACGGTACATAAAATATATAAAACTATTTTACAATGGATATATTATAAACTATTATTAATGTATATCATAATACTGTATACACTTTAATTTAACGTAGATATGGACAACTTAACACTAATACTTATAAAAATTATGAACCCTGAATCGTTAAACAGATTTTCTAACAGCAGTGAACATATCCGATATTAATATCGCTTTGTAATTTTCAAAAAATTCAGAAAATTCAGAAAATACGACAAACTCAGCCTGAAGAAATCGAGTATTTACTGAATGGGTTCTTTTAGTGACTGGCCAATAAAGAATCATTGAAAAATTACCGATGATACGTACTTATATTCAATTTTATTTATGAAAAATATTATGTATTTTTACGATGCGTGGAAAGTCTCACCTGATGAACCCGAAATATTTAAAACCAATTTTTACGTAAAAATTT
Organism: Himalopsyche japonica; assembly: GCA_028555115.1. Taxonomy (NCBI): domain Eukaryota; kingdom Metazoa; phylum Arthropoda; class Insecta; order Trichoptera; family Rhyacophilidae; genus Himalopsyche; species Himalopsyche japonica. The sequence continues at coordinate 1,841,906 of JAHFWJ010000526.1, read as the reverse complement.
TTTTTCGGTAAAATGAATGATTTGCCATGACAAAAAATTATAAGCCTTCCATACTTTCTGCAGAAAATCAGCAAAACGAACGGAAAAAAAACAAATGTACGTTTTCTCTTTTTATGTTTTCGAATTTTTTTTTATTCAATAAATATCATGCAAACGCAGTTACATAAGAAAAGTTTTTCGATAATATTTTTTTTAATTTTGGAAAAATCGCTGGATTAAAGTGATTTTACGCACATTTTTTCATATTTTAAATGGTACATCAAACATGTTTCTTGCTATGTAGAAAATCTAAAACATTCGTCGCGTTCGAGGCACCGACTCACCGGTGAGTCATCAGTAACGAATGTCCTTGCCTGTTCTGTTGTACGAATTACTCCTGTTTTTTCGATCAGAAGGTACAAAACTGCGGGTTTTGAAAAATGAAGGGAGAGCAGCGCTTTTCATGGCTCGTATTCAGCCTAGCGTTGATTTGTTGATTGGTTGACTCTAGCAAAAGTTCCACCTTATATCTAATCCTCGATCACAGCTGTAAATTTTATTTTTTAGCGATAAATTCATATTTCATATTAAAATTAGTTGGTGGCGCTCATTTCCTATCAAACATTTATTTCATTGCTACTTAATCGACATTGGTATCTCAAATTAATATTATCATTAAAATATAAAATGAAACACCAGATCATAAACATTTGTTTATTTCTATATATAATAAGCATGTTTGGTTTATATGCGATTATAATTTCATTATTAGAGAAATATAAAATAAAATTGAAATTGAATCGTGATCATACTAAAAAAATATATAACCACACGTTTATTTTTTGCACTGCCATCTTCTGTTGAATCAGAAAACTATTTTGAAGCTATACTCTGTTACTGACAGAAAAACCTCCATAAGCAATTTCGTGGTGACATCTATATTTTATAAATTTCACTGAGGAATATAGCGTGCAGTAAGTCCATTTTTCATTAAAATGGGATAAAAGGTTTTACAAGCTTAAGTTCTGAGACTTTTTCACATGATAAAAAACATACCATTTTTTCCTAATTGAATCAAAAAATATCCTCTGTAGTAAAAAAGGAAGCCGCACTCGTGTGTGCGTCACTGGCCCGTGGAGGATTCGAACCTCCATCCCCCGTTCTAGAATAAGGCCGGTGCTCTTACCTATTGAGCTAACGGGCCGACGCAAATTCGGAAGGTTTTAATTTTATATTACAGTAAAGTATATAAAATTTTGTTTTATTGTTATCAAGCAAATTTTTCCACTTGTTAACTCTTAACTCGATCGATGCGACAGTTTTCCATACAAAAAAATCTGTCCGCGTTGCTATTTTTCAAAATATTCTCTTTCCATATGGAGCTATAAATACAGCAATTAAAAATAATTGGGTTGGCTTATATGGAAGCGAAATGCATTAGGAATGTTTCACAACATTAAAAAACACAAAGAAATGTCCTATGTTGTCACAATCACCTTAACAAATATATCCCTAACAAATAACTAACTCGTAAATGGCCATTACGGTGACGTAACGAGCAACCAATCAAATGAACAAGCCCCATACTGTCACGTGTCATGGAGTGTCAGATTGCAATGCCGCGAGATTGGTGCAAAGTTCAGTGCGAAGTTAGACGCGAGTATAGCACACAGTTCAAACTGATATGTTAAAAATGGCAGGATCGGAATAAATTTGAAGGGTTCGAAAAATCGATGTATTAAGCATTTAAACCTAATACGTTTGACAATTTTATGTAAGTGGTAGTATCAGGACGAATTGGGCGATATTTTAAAACCAAAATCAGTCCTATATGCCAAAGATTGCCTGCGTTACCGACGTTTGAATGTTCGCGTCCCAACGTCTGGGGCGCTCGCGTACAGGCCTTGCACATTGCCGTCTCATACGTCGGGGCGTTATCGTGGAAGAGATTAACTAGCCCCAGGAAATTAAAAAAAAAAAATCAGTCAAATTGTAACCAAGACATGCCACATACATATTTTTTTTGAATCTTTATAAAAAATAGTTTATAAAATTAACAAGTTTTTCAAAAATTTTGATCAATTGCGAAACTCTTAAAATTAGAATGAATTTAAGTACATTTTTTTGTTGATAAAATCATGTGACAAGAATATATTCCGCAGCCTATATAATCATTTTTGAAGAAGGTTGATAACAGTGTACAATGGTTTTGATTTTCTTCTAGAATCTCCTTGATTAATTTAGGTATTATCATGTGAAATTTAATATGATTTTTATCAAAACACTAGACAATATTTAAAAAATCCATATTTTAAATCACAACAAGATTTAAACTAAACACTTTTGATTAATCAAATAAATAAGCTTATAAATCAGCGTACATTTTTCAATCTTGGAATCTAGCTTGACATTGAAACTTTATTATTAGTGGTAATTTCTCATTAATTTTTAAATGTCCTATTTCGCAGCCAAAAGACGTCATGGGTGTAATTGAAGTTTTCTGGGCCCGCTCATCATACAGACAGTAGTGGATTATTCCATAAGAATAAAAGGCGCAGGCTTATGGAGTGCGAGATTTAGGGCTTCAAAAATTTTGCTATTATGTATAATGTGAAGCATTTTTATTTATTAAATGGAGAACTTTATTGGATGTTTTTAGTTTACTTATTTTTGTTTGAATTCAGTTTATCGATATCTGTTGGGCTTGTGGTGTAATTTTTGAATATTATCAAAAAGGTAATTTAATATGAATTTAAACTTTTACTCATTCTATGGCAAGCTATATAATTTAAATATTTTGAATCATATTATCAATTTGATTCATGGCAATATTTTATGACCCATCGTGACTCACAATTACCAACAAGAAAATGTTACTTCAAATGTTTGGTTGACATTTTCTCTTTTACTTTACGGCGAAAGAAACTATTTTTTTAGCTATTTTAGTTTAAAACGTTTATGTTATTTTTAAAAGATATTAGTATAAAATATTATTTTTGTTGTAATTATAGTAACTACTTACTTACTTCAAATTCAAAATTAGAAATATAATTAAATAATTAACGTCATTGATATATTTATTTTTCTTTCGGCAAAAATATAGCAGAACGCTTTAAGCACTGAAATGACTAGTAAGTGTGTTTTTAGAATGTTTAGGGTACTGGTTAAAAAGGCTCTTGCTCATTGAGCTATTTAAAATGTTTAAGATTTAAACGTGATTAAAATAGATATCTTACATTCAAGAGACATGTCATATTTATTAAAGGTCTCAATTAATACGGTAGATATTTTTTATTTCTTTCGGTCTTCAAAATGTAGTAGAATTCTTTTATTTTTAGAAAAAATATTCATTAGCTGAATAAAAAAAAAGATGTTTAGTGATGTGCCCAATCGATTTTGTACATGATTATAATCGATCTGAAAAATGCAGAGTCATTCTCAGTATCCGGGCTTAACTGTTGCCAGCAAAAAAGTATTGATATTACGTAACATTTATGGCCTACGAGTATAAAGGTTGAAGTACTTCAATTTACTTCACAATTTTCTATCTTTACGTAGATTTTATCTATCTATAAATGCATTCACTAGTATATACTATTATCAATTTATACATATTTTACCAGCAATGCTATGCAATCTATAAATATATTTAAATTATCATTTTTTTATGTATCGTATACATATTATTTCCCGAAAACTATTTAATTGTTTCAATATTGTTTATATAATCAAAAACATTTCAAATTAATACATATTTTTTAATTCAAATATCATTGTACATATAATATATATTATAGTAAATTTTTCAAAAAAATGGGTTTCCCGTCAGAACTTTTTAAAAATTTGCCTGAAATGAAATTTGACTAGTTGTATAATAAGATCAATTAAACCAAATACTTCAATTTATACGTCTATAGAAAAATGTTTTATCGAATTTTTGCTGATGTTTCGATGCGCGCGCAAGTGTCAGCCATCTTAGCGTTGGCTGGAATGTTTCCGTTGCAAGACGCCAAACCGGCCAAATTGTGCGGGACGCCATTAGCACGCCATCAGATACAGTTCGCTGTCACTGTTAACACATTTGGAGAGCGATTTATCGACGCATTCCATTGTTTTAGTGTTTAAAACAACACAAAAAACTACATTCACCATGTCTGACGAAAAGAAAGTAAGTACAACCTTTAATATCAACAGTATAGCATATAATTGTGTAAGTTTTCTTCTACATTGCCGGGAAAATGCTTGTTTCATTCTTGAAGCTATGATTGTTGAGAATTATATTAATTACATCCGAAAACTTCGGCTAAGCTCTGGCTACGATATTGTGCAAGTTTATCCGGTAATATTTCGTTTATTTTCGTACCTCTAATAATGTCTTGTTGAAACCATAGTGCTACTATACGATGTGTTCAGAGTCACAGCTCTAATATGATTAATATGATTCTTGGAATTAGACGGTGTGTTGAATAATATTTAATATATCCTATGCCAACTTTATTTTAGGGAGAAAGCGAACACATCAACTTGAAAGTGTTGGGGCAAGACAATGCTATCGTACAGTTCAAAATAAAAAAGCACACGCCTTTGAGGAAGCTCATGAACGCCTATTGTGACAGAGCGGTAAGTCTTCATTTATCTGATTTTATAATTAGTTTGTGATTAAATCTTTAAAATGCAATATTTTTCTATTGTAAAAATTCAATGAGCCAATCTCTATACCACCTTAGTTGATACTCTCCCCTGCTGACGGCTTCATAATCATATTTCATGCATACCGTGAAATATCCTTGCAATTAGGTAAATTGTTTCCATTTGTTAATATCAGAATCTGTGATACTATCAGTCTACAAAAGAAAATGGCACTATTTCACCTCACATATTTCAAATTAGTTTAATTTTCCCATTCTGACACTTGCATTCTTTTAGGAAAAAATCACAAATATCCCTTGAAATCATGCATTAGAATCAATGGTAAATATGTTTTACAAACACGCCACTCTACTTCTATGTTGAAAAAAAATTACATTGTTTTCTTGGCACTTCCATTTAGACGAGTTATCTTGATGCATTAGTACACCACAAGTGTTAAGAGAGTTAACCTCAAATTCTAAGGATCCAATTACAGAGATATAATTATGAATACTATATGTAACAATATATAAACTGTCTTAAATATTGGGAACTGGTGATTTATTTGAATAAATGGAAAAATTCATGTCCTACCACTTCTCTGGTATTATATTATTTATTCTCTTTGAAAAATAATGTGTAATTGATAGTTTAAATTATGTTACACACTATTTTACCAGAAGTGATGTGTAATTTTAATCGAAGCTTAGATCTATTGCTTAATCAACATTTACAATTGGATTGTTGTATTATAAAACAGAAAATATTTCATTCAACTTGAAACAGTCACTGATCAATAAAAGAAAATTCTATTATTTGGATGAAACACTCTCTGGTACTCACTCAAGTGAACTCTAAAATTTGCTACAATAATGTTATTTGAAACTCATTCATTAACATAGAGATGGAGTTAAGTCGAGTTTGCTTATGTAAAAGCTTTTGATTCCCATTGTTATTTTAATATTACAAAGAATGTTGCTTTTTTTATATATATAAGAAATTATTTAAACAATTGATTTGAGATGCACACAATAAGTTATGGCGTTATATTTGCATTAGAAGAATGGTGTCATATAACTCAACTAAAATCTGGTTGACAATCCAGCTATATACTAGTCTTCCAAGTGTGAGGTCTTAAATTTCCCATGTTCTTCAGAATGTGGCTTCAACCTGCAGAACTGCAATTCTTTATTCATTGTAACAATACTCGATACAAATTGAAAGTCTCGGTAAATCATGTCAACAAACAAGTATAAACTTATTCACACCAAACTTAATCTATTATGTTTCTAATCAAATTTATATACATTCTGTGTGTGTTTCTGATATGTAAAAATAATTTGATCCAATTAATTTATAAAATTCTTAATTCATTCCAGGGGCTTTCCATGCAAGTAGTCAGATTTCGATTTGACGGCCAACCCATTAATGAGAATGACACCCCCACCTCTCTTGAAATGGAAGAAGGTGATACCATAGAAGTATACCAACAGCAGACTGGAGGAATCTGATTTTACTTAACTTCATATATTTATCAGTAGCATTATTTGAACATAAAATAGCATTCATTTTTTTTATATTGTTTTATATTTTCTTTTCAATATAAACTTTTTGCATATAACACCAAACTGCTGCGATATAAAATTTTGGAAGTTTATATTGTAAATGAAAATAAAAATGTATGTTACCGACAAGATTTTGCATCATGTGAGGACTTAATCCATCAATTTATGTTGACAAATAAAAATTGCAGTAGCATCTTCTGTTTTGGGATCTTTGATCCTTACCCAATTTACTCATCAACATCACTTGTGGCACATTAATTTTTTTTTGTCATTGACCAACAACTTTCTGTTTTCTAAGTAATTTTAATACTCTAATTGTAAGAATAAATATAAGACAAAAAATCTTTTTTTATTTCCTATAATATATATGAATCTCCCACACTATATTTAATATTGGAATCTTGGTTTGTGCGAAGGCTTTTGAGGAATTTTTGTATGTTGCAATTAAATTTTCAAGTATTGAGCTTCAACTATGTATAATTGCATCCAAGATACAGCAATAAAATGTTGAAACAATCAAAACCTTTACCTCAGTAGTGATATAGTTCCACAATACTTCCAAGAACTATTGACTGAGCTGTTGGCTTAGCATTGTTGTATAAAAAAAACTGTTCAATATATTTTTAACAGTCAACATGGTACAACTTCAGAATATATAAAATTTGTCGAAACATATTTTATTTTTTATAAATGCTATGTTGAATCTAGGAAGTACAATTGTACCTTCCTTGAAATGCATTGATTTTTCTTTACACAAATCTAACCTGTTGACCTCCAAGGATGGGTTTAATGGTTTTGGGGTTTTCTTATTCAAATTTATAAGAACCCCTGGATCTCCATTAAATTTAAGTGGTAGGTTACTATCCACATGTTAAAGTGCGCCTAAATCTCTAGGCTTAACCCTTGGCGTTCTGTGTATAATTTCAAAAAAGTTGACCTAAATTATTAAAATATATTTTTGGTGATTTTGATACAGTGATTGTGAACTCTACTGAATTTATCCTTTTTCCACTCTAATCAAACTTGGAGAGAAGACAGGCATTGATAGTGTAGATTGTAGTTGAAAATTTCAAAAGACGCATAGATGCTCAGGGCTACATTTTTGGGCAACTAGATCAAAAAGAGTCTGTAAACTTTAAGTACAGAATTTTGCTTAAGATCTGCAGTTAAAAAAGATTTCCACAAGTCGCTCATGACCTGGATTTTATCTTTTGGTATCTTCAGATATTTCACTCGGATACAATAGAACTGACAACACGATACATGGCTTGAATTGGTTATATACCAGAGGAAATTACAAAAATAAATGTAAATATCTACTGCAGTTGTATCGAAACGGTTTTATCTGAATCACATTCACTTATTGTACTATTTTTACAAAAGACAATTATTTTCTACGACCATCGAACATAGAGAAATGATGTGCGTTCCATAAAAAGAGTTAGTTTTTATTCATTTTTGCATATATCCAGACAAGTGATGTTAACTTGACTCAATGTCGCGTAATTAGTGATGCTGCCTGAGTATATTGTTATTGTATTAAAAAAATATGAAGATTGATTTTGTAATGGGTATATTCATTAAAAATTACCATGTGTTTATGTTGATGGTTATGACTTTGCCTCAAAAGGATTCAAATATAAATGGAACATGCTCATTTTTTTTATATTTATCACCTCCATGTTAACTTTGTCATCGATGGGTATTATATTTGATGTAGAGGAAATATTCATATTAATGTCGAAATAAGATATGAATAACTTAAAACTATATAATGTATATTTGCACCACCCTTGGTGCCGACACAAATAAAAAAATAATTCACTAGCAAAACACTATCATTTAGAAATGACAGCTTATAAAAAATATAATAAATTTTTTAAATCAAAATTAAGAGTTCTTAATCACTTGACTATGAAACATGAACCATTAAGATGTTTGAAAATAATTTGTCAATATGCCACTATTTATCTTCTTTTTTGTACAAAACTTCAACGAATCAAATTTTAAGATTTTTGAATTTAATTAATGAACCAAGCAGCTTCCAACATTATCGGTGGCTGAGATCGAGTGAGAGAACCAAGACTACATGGTTAGAATATTTTCTGCAAATGAATCTGGAGAACTTGAAACTTGCTTGTCTCTCTGGCAAATATAATAATAGTATCCTAGAGGACTTCTGGTTATTTGATAATTCTGACAAATTGAAAGGAAAAAAGTATTATAATTTGGGCATACAGAGATAGGGAATCATGGAATTGTTGTATTGTGGTCATGAATATCATACAAGAAAATCAAGTCTCGTATGATAGGAAGAAAAAAGATTATCACAAAAGGGTTATCTAATGAATATATTAAAAAAAAAATAACAATACAATTTTAGACTTGTAGATGGCTTATTCATAATACGATTATTACATGCAAAAGGTTCCACACCTCTTTGATTTTTCTATACAAAGTTCGTCTGACTCAAAAAAGTAAAATTATGCTTCTGCCACATACTATTAATTTATGCTTGGGATGCTGCATTGAGAAGAGGGACTTCGGAAAACCAATGTAGACTGAATGAGATTGAATTAGGTGGTTAGTCCATTTTATTCAATTTTGGTTTTCTGGAGAAATTTTCAAGTACATACAATGAAAACACATACACTTGGGCCTCGTATAACATGGTTTTACACAACATGGTGGCAAAAATCGTGGTATATTTTATACAACACGGTTTCAAAAAAAAATTAAATGATTTGCATGTTTAATTTGTACGCCAATGTAATGTGCACATGACAAATCTTCCTGAGCATGTCGAGACCTGTCAATTTTGTTTGTTTCGATACATTTCAGTTGCACTCTGGCAGTCAATGGTGCAGTGCATATTTCTTTGTAATCCGTGGATTATTCTGGCTTATTTTTTGTATGTATACACTTTACATATTTCATTTTATCATTACGTATGTACACACATGTACATAATAACCCTTGGCAGTTCAGAAGCATGACGTACATTCTCTACTAGATTCCACTTGCCTTGCTAAATCTTTGGTTATTTGAAAAATATTTAAAATTGTGTACTCAAAATCAAATTATAAATAACATATGTAGTGTATAATAGTGTGTAATATGTATTTTATTTTTGTTTAATTTTTTTGTGCGATTTTTGGGTATATTTTGTATGGCTGTTTCAAAGTTATGAGGTTTTTAAAACCCATGGAAAGGAACCCCCTTTTTTTCTATGTTAAGCCATAGCTTTTTTTGTGTGATTTTCCCCAGAACGCATCTATCGCAGAAAAAAAGGTTTGAGTGTATCAAGTTATAAAAATATCTGCATTCGAGATTTAATATGCACGTGTGTGATTGGTGAAAATAATTTGATTGATGCAATACATTTACTTATTTGGAAAAATAACATCATCATATGAGAGATAACTCCAAAAAATATGTACCATGCAATAAATATTAACAATTATTTAACCAGTTTTATTCTAAAATGTTCTTGTGTACCCATTTTTACTTTAAAATAATTGGAGTGCGAAGGGTTAAATATATGTACATACGTAATATAACGCTTGATAATTTATACCAATTTTATAGATTTAATTGTATCAATTTATTATTTATTTGTAGATGAAAAATATTTAGACCCCAAAATGTCGACAGTTACGGGTAAAATTAAAAAAAAGAGAAACTTTATTTCTATTGAAAAAAAAATCAATATCCTAGATTGTCTTAAAAGGGGGGAGAGACCGTCATCCCTTGCTAAAATTTTCAATTTAAATGAAGCAACAATTAGGACAATACAAAATTAGACCTATAGCTTTAGCAGGATCGTCTATCAGTGCGACAAAGATTGCCCGCATACGCTCAGTAATAATAGAAAAAATGGAAAGAGCTCTTATGATATGGCTAGAAGATAGCAATGACAAAAACATTCCTGTGGACAGAAGCATTATACAAAAGAGGGCACAAGAAATTTATGATAATTTAAAAAGAACTGAACAATCGTCATCGGAAGATCAAAACTCATCTCACAATTTTTTTGCTAGTAGACGATGGTTTGAAAATTTTAAGAAGCGATTCTCACTACATAATACATATAAAAATTCGAGGAGAAATTGCGTCAGCTGATTTTGAATCTGTTAAAAAGTTTGTTCCAGAATTCGCAGATATTATAAAAAATAAGGGCTACACACCAGACCAGGTTTTCAATGCGGACGAAACGGGATTGTATTGGAAGAAGATGCCGCAACGAACCTACATATCAAAAAATGAAAAACATGCGAAAGGATTCAAGGTGGCGAAAGAAAGAATATCTTTACTATTATGCTCCAATTCTTCAGGAGATTCCATAATGAAGCCATTATTTATTAATCGAGCCTTAAACCCCCGAGCACTAAAAGGTTATGATAAAAAGAATTTACCTGTTCATTGGAGAGCCAATAAAAAGGCTTGGACCACAAGTATTCTTTTTAAAGATTGGTTTTACAATTGTTTTATACCTGATGCAAGAGATTATACGAGAAAAAAGAATCTTGATTTTAAAATATTATTGATATTGGACAATGCACCAGGACATCCTCTCGATTTAAAATATTCTAATGTTGAAATATTATTTTTACCACCAAATACTACGTCTTTAATCCAGCCCTTAGACCAAAGTATAATTTCAACATTTAAAGCCTATTACATTCGTCGAACATTTGAAAAAATATTAGAAGACATTGATCAAGGTGAAAATTTAACACTTCCACAGGCTTGGAAAAAATTTTCTATTCCAAATTTTGTCCAAATTGTTTCTGCATCCGCTAAAGAAATAAAACAATCCACTTTAAATTCTTGTTGGAAAAAACTATGGCCAGAAGTAGTGTCTGGAGAAAATGTTTTACCACCAATAGAAGATGAATACCAAAGGACAATAAATATTTGTCGTGAAATTGGTGGAGAAGATTTTAATGACATGAATATTCATGACATCCAAGAAATATTGGACGATCGTACGTTGAACGAAGAAGAATTAGTCGAAATGTTAGATGAACCCACTACAATTAACGACTCAGAAAGCAGTTGCAGCGAAGAAGCTACATGTTTCACATTAAAAACGATAAATGACGATTTGGAATTGGCTACAAAATTAGAAAACTTTTTAATTGAAAATGATCCTATAATGGAAATTTAAGAGGGAATTGCAACAGATTTTGGAACCTTATAAGGAAATACGTAAGGATTTATACGCTAAAAGCAGACAATCGCTTATTACCGAATTTTTGAATGCTAAAACCACAAGAAATCCAGAGTCCTCCGATGATGAAAACGTACAACCGATTTCGAAAAAGAGTGAAACATATAGAATTATAAGTGATAGTGATGATGAATGATTAACATTTTATGTTATTAAAGTTTTTTTCACAAATATGTAAATATATATTTGTTTATTTATAAAAATAAAGTATATATTCATATAAATTATATTCATTATTTTTTTTTTGGAACGCATCTCCTAATTTTGTATTAACTTCAAACCTTGCATAACACGGATTTGTATTACAGGAGGTTTTTGTGGAACCATATACCCGTGTTATACGAGGCCCAAGTGTATATCATAAGGCTTGGAAGACTTCTCTAAAATAAAACAAAACTTTACACCAAAAATTCTCGAGATGAAAGTTTTCAGCTCAATACTCAATTAGTCTGTGGGCATATTTGAAAACAATGAAAGTCTGAACACGCGACAATTCTAAAGATGTACAAAAAGTTTATTAGAATTGTATCAATTCTGTTGAAAAGGATGATGGCTTTGCTAAGACAGTAAATTCGAAGATTCATGAGGTGGTAGGTCTTGGAGTGATAGAAGCGTTTTCTGGTTGAAATTTGTTTACTTAAATGATATACAAAACTTACATATAAATTCTGTTTTGAAAAATCAAACTATAGGTATCCAATTCATTAATGCAATCAAGGACATGTAATTTTTTTTTTTATCAAAATGTGAAAATGCCCACTCACTTGTTATTGACAGTATACCAAGTTCTTTTTTAATAGGATATATTGATCTCATCAAGATTCATATGTGTAACATATTTAATTTGATAATGAAAACAGAATTTTTTTCTGAAATATTTATACATTGCTTTTCATCATATTTGTAAATGGCATAGTAAACATTAAAAATGCTGAAGTCTTGTTATTTGTTGAAAATTTTTAACTTTTTTTGCACCATGGATGAGCAGTCTCCAATCAGATATAGTTGATATAATACAATGGGAAAGGTTTAATGGATAAGATTTCACTGCAGATAAATTCAATTTTGTATTGTATACAAGAGGATTGCATGTGTTATTCATTCGCTATTCAATGAAAAGTCGAATTCTCTCACATTTTTTTTTTCAACAATTAAGGATCTCGTGAAACAATTTGAAAGCTAATATTTGATAATAAAATCAACATTTGGAAAAGAAGAAATTTTTGAGACTTCTTTATTTGATGGAGTATGAATTCTACCCATAGCCTTAGCCTACTGACTTTCTATAAAGCATGCTCACTTTAGTAGTAAGTCAAAGAGAAATGTCTATATACTCCACGTGAACAAGAGTGAGTCTAACATACACAATTTTTTACTGTATTAAAGTAGATTTTGTCTGAACTTATATATATTTAATTATCATCCCTGGTTGACTTCCTTGCCAATTTCCAATGTTACCAATTATAAAATATTTCTATGTAGTGAAAACAATAAACTTATTTAAATTAATTTGTAATTTTGCGATGTATGTGTATCAAATAAATAAATAAGGTATCTGTAATAAGGTTTATCATTCATCTACCCTTAGTCACCGAAAAATAAAATATTGCAATTTCTAAGCAGCTCTGCACTGAAATGCTACATTAGAATTTCACAGTGATCAGAAATAAATCATGAAATCCATAGTAAGAAATATAACAGTAATATTTGTCACTTTTAAGGTGTTAACCATCGCTTGTTGGAATGGCACAATATTCAAATAAATATATCACACTTTTTTACTACAAATCCCACATTTTATAATATGAAAATGACCGATTTCTATTTGTCCTATTTTTCTTCCACTTCAAGATCAGTTATTCTATTTTTTCATTCCTGTTACGTTGTTAATTACATAAAATACAACACAACTTGTTTAACTATGTTAATAGTTTATGCTCCACATTTTACAACATCAGGGCCAATTTCAAACATCGTACTCATAAACAAAGCTATGTTAATATTTTTTAGAAAAATCTATTGGTTCATGAAATTTGCCAAAAATTTACAGATAACCATGCAAATAATACAAAGCTGAAATTAAATAATCTAAAATTAAACTGTTAAAGCCCTCTCACGTTTATATTTATTCTTTTGATAATGCTCACCATGAGTGAAACTGGTCCTGAACAGATGTTATGAAATCTGAAAGCTAAGCATGTTGCATTTTATTAATTTAAAATCTTACCAATTATTGAAAAAAATTGCCACAAAGTTTTGTTTTTCTTTGGACACAGTCTCAAATGACTTTGTTTAAGCCTTAAGAGATTAAGATTGATTAACCCAATTTAATTTTTATCTCTTTCCAGCAAATACCAGCCAGTATGCACACTATGTCTTCAATACATTGGATCAAGACAATAGTGGATTACTAAGTTTTGAGGTGACTAACATAATTATAACCAATGAAAATTCTTTACATACCAGTCTTTATGATCATCATAACCCTCAAAACATTGAAAATAAGATTTTAATATTGCTTTATTACCACATTAATAACTTACCGTACAATGAAGGAATCATAATAAAGATTCAATACCCAAGCTAGACATTTGCTAGTACACTAGCTAGCTAACACAAGTAGACTTTAAACTTAACCCTCCAGAGATGTACATAGTTTTTAAAAGATATTGTGATTTATAACCTGCTTGCTGTTGTTTATTGAATAAATTAATTTTAAAAAATCAATAAAATTTGTTGGAAACACCATCCTTATTGGATAAATGCATAACAGCAACAACATTGTGGGCCAACATCGCTGGCTGATATTATGATTATTATGTAACATGATCTTATATGGAATCTAATAACACTCCAATAATAAATAAATCCTTCAACATTCAATTATTACACAGATATATATATATATTACAATATATAGAGTTCTACCAACTAAATGACAATTTAATAAATATTTTTTATTGTATAATTATATTACAGTTGATAGATTCCATAGATTAATTCTTATTCTACCTGCGTTTTCTTCCGGACTGTAAAATGTTGAATAAATTCAGAGAAGAATCATTTTACAGGCAAATTATGTCAAACATAATTTTTTATTAAAATTTAATAGCGCTAAAATTACACTGATTAAATTTATATATCTATTTAATAACAAAATACCATATTCTTTTACTGACCATATAAATATATATAATTTCAGGAATTTGTCACAGGATTGTCTATTTTATCAAGAGGGTCACTCGAGGAAAAGTTACGGTGGACATTCTCTCTTTATGATATAAATGGAGACGGTTATATAACTCGTGAAGAGATGACAGATATTGTCAGTGCAATCTATGATCTCATGGGGAAATTAGCAGAGCCCAGTGTCGATGATGATACAGTCAAGGAGAAAGTTGATAGGATATTTCAGGTAATTTATAATGTTATTTTTTTTTTCAAGAACTTATCATTATTCAGTCACTCAGCCTTCTATTTTTTATGTACATTATTTCATTTTGTATCAACAGTAAAAAGATTATAAGATTTTGTCAGCAATACGCTGATGGATTAGAAAAATATAATTTAACAAAAAAATATGAAACAGTTGATGGTTATCTTGATTTAAATATTAATTACAGAAAATGGATGTGAATAAAGATGGTGTGGTAACATTAGAAGAATTTCTGGAATGCTGCAACAACGACGAGGACATCTCCAGATCGATGACGGTGTTTGACAGTTCCTTCTGATGATCTCCTGTCGGCACACGTCCTCTGCCTCCCTGGTCCTGAGGAAAAGAGACTGCGCCGGCATCACAATCCTCTTCATCATCTAACGTCCATTCCAATGCGGAAATACTCATATGAAAATGTTGTGACGATTTTCAAAGTGGCCGGATTGATTGAACATTGAACGGGAAATAAAAAATTGTCAATCTTTAACTAGTGTTAAAATGAAACAAGGGTTATTATTATGTAAATATATTTTTTCTACTGATGTAATCAGAATGTTGAGTATGACTGGATCGGTTATGAGGATTTTTGTAAGAAGTTTGTTGAAAACAATAAAATGGTGGCTCAATTGTGTTGAATTTATGTAACGGCCCAAATTATATTATGCAAATGGATTCACACATAGGTGTGAATTATTTTTTTTTAATTTCACCAGCCATCTCAAACACGCCTCATGGATGAGAATGTCTTTAAAATGCTTTCTCAATTAGCTATTATGATAGCAAATAACTAAAAAAGATCCAGCAACTAGCGTAGATTTACACATGTATTATTAAAGTCATCGCCTGCTATGGAGCAATTAATACGGAATAATAATTATCTCATATTAAGTTTACATTAGAAAAACAATCATGGCAAATTTTAATATTTGTGCCCTACAACAGTTCAAATATGGAAAAAAAAACTTGCAATTCCAACAACAGCTCAGTGCTTCCCAATGAATCCTTCTGATGGACTATTTTTTATTGTCTTTAAATTTAATCTTCTTCTAACAAATCAATATACTCTAATTAGTTAGGACATGTCTGTAAAACTCCTTGTCATTATCTAATTTACCGACACTTTTAATTCTTTTTCATAGAAAAGATACATTTTCATTTCAACAACATGGTAAAGATTGTGCTAAAAATATTAAAGTTTATATACTTATGTTATAATATTGCATGATTGTTCTATGGAATTAAGAATGTTTCAAATAATTACTGCATATTTTACTGCTTAAAATACAACCATATTTATTATATTTTATAATATGTGTGTACATATATATAATACAATATTTATAATAGATATTCTTTTAATTGGTGAAATTTGTGTTCTTTATTTATGAAAAAAAAAACGAATTGAGTTTGCATATTTTCAGTTTTGCTAAGAAATTATGATTTAATGTATATATTAAGTAATAATGTATTACTAGGATTAAGTAAATATATTTTGAATTACACGGATTAGTATAACATATATAATTGATTACATAAATTAAGGAAATAATGTCTTATGATCTTCAAAATTTATTCACTCGTTTCCACTGTCTTAAGCTGTATTAAAGAGTTCTTTTATTTTTTACTAACTGTTCTGATCTTTATACCAGCGGTATAAAGTCTTCATTGCTTCTATAAAAGGTAAAGATTTTATTTCCAAAATATCAAACTAAATCCCGACAGGATTTTTTCAGTAAACATTTTTTCGTTCAATATTAACATGAACTGCAGTCTGAAATGGTAGGCAAGTTTTATAATCCATAAGACTGCCGAAAAAAATTATCTATTTGTTGTCACATTAAGATTATCTACTTCATATAATATCAAGACACTCAATATCAAAGAATATATCGATATTTTCTAGTTGAATAATTAAAAAAAGATTCATTCAGTGTTATTCAATGTGTATTATAACTTTTAAAAGACATTATTGTAAATAAACCAATAAAGCACCAAAAATATTAGATAGTTATCTGTTATATGTCTCCTATCCAAAAAAAAAACAATATAGATTCATAAAAGATATATTTATTGAATAATAAAGAGTCATTGTTATTCATACGAGAATATTTATAATTATGAAAATTTAAAGAACTATGCCATTATTGATCGTTAATCTTTCTCTTCTGAGATGCAGAGATAAAAAAATTGAAATTTTAAGATAATAGATAATTATTGTCAAATTCAAAAAAGTCTCAATGTTTATTTGAGATCGCTACTATATTTCTGTGGTTTATAAAAGTTGTTAGTTTCCTTTAGCTATTTGTAAATGTTATGTTCATTTTTGATTAGTTGTAATGTTTTCATTGGCATGATTTAGTGTTTCAAATTAATGAAAATTAGAATGAAAAATCTTTCGTGTTTCAAATTTATAGTATAGATCTTTGTGATATAAATATATTTAGAAACTTTTTCTGTCAAAATATGCATGTTGAAGCTCTTACAATACGAGAGAACTATAATAAATCTGGACCCACTTTTCCTCTTGAATATTGTGAGATATGAAAATATCAGGAGATTTCTCTTATTCATGTAATTATCGTACTTTACTATCAATCTTAGCGGTACTCCGTGATGACTAAGTCAATAAAAGATTTTTTCTTCCAAAAAAACATATTGGTAAGCTATGTATAGCCTATTAATGAAAAATTATTTATTTTGTGTTATTATAATTTTTATTAAAATAAATAAGGAAAACACACCACCCCCTAAATAGTGTTCTATTATGTATTTAGGAGACAGCAACAATATTTTTTCAAAGCGGCCATAAAATAAAATCAGTGCTTGATATTTCAGTATAAAATATTTTTGTTTGTAAATTTATGAGCAAAATGCGGTGTAAAACTTTTATAGTTTATTTTTATGGTGGACATCCTTCAATTACGAGTCATAATATTATATTAAAACTTCATTTTCCTAACCACTAACTTATCTCCACAAATCTTATTTCGCTTTTTATCAAAAGAGTCTTCCCCTAATTTTTTTTTTCACATAATTGAGACAATTTTTCTATTTTAAAGTAAGTTATGCTATACTATGTTGCGAATTTTTTATCTAGACAAAATGACATATCAAGTAATTGCTAGAATGATTTTTAAACAAATTTCATTAATTTCTAGACACCGATTGAGTGAATTGTCTCTACACATTGTTATTGTGAAGTAAGCCTAGATCAATTTTTCAATCACCCATAATGTGAAGAATTTCATTGTTAAATCAATGTACCTATGTGTGTTTCAAAATGTTTTATGATGTAATTATTTTATAAAAAAAATACAGCATAGTCGACGTAACTAACTTGGTTTTTCTATAAGATCCTTATAATTTCCTGTAATATAAATAAGACACCTATTGAAAACAATATGGCATTATTTCAGATATTATAGACAAATGTTTCTCAACACCTGAAGGCCGGTAGAAGTAGGATAAATGTTTCGCGAAATTTCACAAATGTGCCCGTTACACAAAAATAAGCCCTACTTTATGACATTTTGTTGATTGAGTCATTTTTCTTCTTCTTCTTTTTAATCCTCTCCTCGTAGAAGGTTGGATATCATGGTATATACCCTCTGTCTATCCATGGTTGCCCTGAAAAGTGTTGTGGAGTCACATTGGTACCATCCACGAGATGCATCGTCTACCAATGCTTCTTTTCCCTTGTACTCTCCCCTGCACTATGAGCTGTATGATTTCATATTTCGGATTTCTCATCACATGACCCAGGTATTCGAGTTTTCTGCGCTTCACAATGCTTAATACCTCTTGTTTTCTTTTCATTTGTTTCAATACTTCTTCATTTCGGACTCTGTCCACCCAATAAAGAAGTGCTGATATAACGTAGCAGTGTAGAATTCTCATCCTTAGGTCATGATTGAAATCTCTATTGCAGAGGAGATCACGCATCTTGAAGAAAGCGTTTCGTGCCATCTCTATTCTGATTTTAATCTCTTGTGAATGGTCCCATTGGTCGTTCAGCCAGCATCCTAAATATTTATATTGATGCACTAGTTCAATGTTTTTATCATTTATTTTTAGTGGCATGGGAGACATTTCCAGTTTTTTATTTTTGGTAATAATCATAAATTTTGTCTTCGCTGCGTTCATTCTTAACCCATCGTTATTACTAGCCTCGTTAACTTTATCGATTGATTTTTGCAAGCTTTCCATGCCGTCCGTAAGAATGACTGTGTCGTCAACATAACGAATGTTATTAATAGTCTGCTCATTTGAGTTATAAATATTAGAAAATAATGTATATATACATAAAATGCATTACATTATAATAACATTAGAAATCTTGGGTGGTACGTGCTCGTGGATCCATTGATTGAGAGAGAGTTTGCATTTAATAACAATAATGGATAGAAAAAAGAATTTTTTAAAAACCATAATACGTTGAATCTAGAAAAAAAATCAATGGTAAGCTTGTTTGCCAATGATCAATATCGTTATCGTTGGTTAAAGTGTTCACAGACATGAATTTCACTATCAGATACATTCCTATATTAATATTCCAATGATTGCCAATTTGTATCAGAAGATATGGTTGCCTATTTGAATAAATTCTTTCCTAGTACCCTTTCGATCCTGACAAAGAGGGAGGGTAATTACTTAATATCTTCTCATTCTTCTATCCTTATACTAACTGTATAACTCATACAATTCTTATGCTTTTTTCATTTTTATAATATAATTTTATGAAACTTTATTGAGTTATTAAATTTCATGAAAGTTTGTATGGGTCAGACAAAGGAGAAGAAAGAAGTAGGCAGAGGGTTTACAATTACTTTCAATACTTTTCTTTTCTTTTTTTCTCTCAAGACAAACCTATCCAATGGCACTTGTCTTATTCTTCAGTTACACATATCAACACCGGCTTCCTAGGAGGTCACTGAAAGCTATCCATGATTAATACAATGTTCTCTGTGGAGCTACGACATGCTGGGATGATCCGAAAGGAAGGAAGGATGCCGGCAGAGGGACTGATAATTTCAGAGGCCCCGTGTGGAGATCAAAAAAATTTACTCTTATTGCAAGACTTCATTCAAATGAGTTAAAATTATTGACATAATTTCAAATAGCATTAGTTTTATCATATATACAGTCTCCTATAATTTTCAAATAAACTCAATATGCTTATCGAACAGTCTCTAGAATTTATAGAAGTCTTCTAAAGCCTTTCGTATTCCATCACAACATGGTAGATTTTTGTGAAACATACATAAAAAATAATATATACAATTCAATATAATTGACTAACAGACTCATTCACATCACAATGTTTATAAATCTTATTCCAGTCTACTTCACTTATTTAAGAATGTAGGTTTCCAAAGTGCCCATTCTAAAAATAACATACCTTGCATAAATTAACTTTATACACAGAAGCTTAGTTTAATATATTCTAATGTGTTAAATTTTGTATATATATGTAAGCTCGCACAAGCAGGAACGTACACTGTGTAAACAACAATATACTATTACTAAAAGCCTTGAGCAGTAATATATCACTTTCTATGAAGCAATTTTAGTACTGGGTAGTGAAGGGAGTTGGGTAACTTACGACCAGTTCTGATAAAAAAACTTTTTCTAGATTCACCATTAGATGTTCATATGGCTTGCATTGGGAGCTAGGGAGCTATGTAGAATATAAAAAATTGTGTTATCATATTTAAATGTATAATGGCATACATAGAAAATACAATTATATATATATGTAACAATTATTGAGGAAAAAATAATTTTATTAAAAATTTTATTGTGTGAAAGTGACATAACCAAAATTATACGGTTACAAAATATAGCTTTTTGCAATTTTTTTTCTTTGCTGAAGTAAAATTGTTTATTTTATCCGTAACCGTTTTTATCTTTGATGTATTTATTTAGAGAGATAATAAAATACATTATCATTTAATGTAGGGGCACAACTGTAGATCATATTGTTAAGTGACATACATTTTTTTTCTAAATGGATGTCAATGCTGACGAAGGTAATGAAAATTTTATTTAAAACATTCCAGGGTGTTCACATTTTTTTCTTTTGAATCTTAACCAAGTTAACAAATGGTCATTCATTTATTGAATCAAAACAAAATCCATATGCTAGTTCAAGGTGAAAATTGTTTTGCATGAAGCCCTGTGAACTGAAATAGTTCAAAAGTCAAATAAATAAGTAATAATTTATCAATGAGTTAAAATTGAACATTTAAATGCTCTACAATCGTATTCCCTTTAACTAATTGACATAAGAATGTGTCTACATACTTTTTTTAAATGTTAGAATAGCTCTTCTTAAACAGTGTGTAAAGCCAAGCTTAAATCAATAATGGAATAATATTTAAATAATCTGAAAATATTAAGAGTCTTTGTCGAACATGAAATTCAAAGTATTGACGCCAACACATAAATTTATATATTTCAAGTGTATAGACAAGGGTCTGCTTTATTGCCTTATTTTCATATTTATACTAGAACTAGAATAATAGTATGGAACTAAAAGTGACAGTTGAAAACTGTTCATTATTGCGCTTGCCATTTTATATGTTAATATATTTTTGCATTTTTCTACAAATTCATATACATGAGTATTTCCAAAAACACTTCCCAGGCTTAAAATATTAATAGCCAATTAGCTTCCTTGTGCATCTAATGTGTAAAATAATTTCATATGTTGTATTGAATTTTCCACAGATAAATCTCTCAGATGCTATAAGAGGAGCATAATTATAGCAATATGCGTATTGATTGTCATATTTTTTATTGGTCTATCATTTATCCCTGAAACAATTTATATCCTATATGCAATTCTTGGATTTTTGATAGTATCTATCATATGCACAATTATTGCCATTGAAATATGCCGACGAAAATCAGTTGTGAGAAAAGAGAACTCAGTAATTGCACATGTGCTACATTTTGAGGTAAGGAAATTATTTTGAATAATAATAATTTTTACAATCTTTGACAGTAAATATGAGATCTGTTCATTAGACTAACATCACTTGCTGAAAATAGTAGGGATAGAGGATAAGGCTCGAACAAGACTAATAGTTAGGGTATCACTCTTTCAACTTTTTCAGATATGATCAGTTATTTTAGTCATCATAAATATCCATTCCTTCAAACCAATTATTGTTATTTACCTATTTTCTAAACAGATGTTTCCGGTCACCGTGAGTCATGGGGAATGGTTTGTTTCGAGTTGGATACAATGCGGCAGTTTTAGTAGCATTTCACAAACTTTTTAACCTGAAAAAATATTGCTATTGATGTGAAGAAACAAAATATGATAGACTTTATATAGGAACTTCTAACTTCTGTTGTACATCCACATCTAAATTACACATGGAACCCAAATTCGCATTATACTGTCAAATCATAACTTAAGAGTAAAACTAAATGAATGATCATAAAAATGTAATAAATCAGTTACAATTTTTTTTCAGCATATTTATATTTTAAAAACACATCGCCTAAGTACATAAAAATATGAGGATCTGCAATCTTTTTTACATCATAATTAGCTTATTAAAAAATAGTACTGGACTGTTGATCTAACTCAAAGTCTAAATTTCAAAGTTGACTTTCCATTATTAATTTAGTGTCATCATTTATAAATCAAAAATTTAAAAAAAACACGATACCTTAAAAAAATCACCCAACAACAATGGAAGGGGTATAAAACAATCAAATATCATTAGTTATCACTCTATTATGTTTTCCTGTTGGAACCTTAGTATTGGCACTCCTACCAATTTTTGTAGCTAGCAGATTACAATCATTATTTTCGGGTATGTATAACCCCTGCAAGAAAAGTGTCACTATTCCAAAATTGTATGCGTAGCTAGATTTCAACCGTCCAAAGCATCATATCAGTTTATTGATTTCTTCCTTAGAGAGTTGAAATGACCCTATAGTAGTGTAATAATTTTGTGTAGTTGTAATCGTTGATTGTGTCACACAGGGATGTCATTTCAGTTTTGTAGACTTTTTTCAGGGAGGGCAACATGATTTTTTGTTTCATCTATATTGGCAAGCCATTGCAAAAATGGAACCCCCAAATGACACCCTATTGTCAAAACTCTTTATAGTAATAGTTAATTGTTTTTTTTTTTTTTGTTTATTAAATAAGTAATACTGAACATAAATAAAAACTGTTCCATTATGTGCTAGATTAACTAGTATAAAAATGTTCTGTATATTTGTAGAAAGACGAGAGATCACATCACAAATCATTCGACAGAAGAAAATCTGAAAGAAGTTCTTGGATATTTTTAAAAATTAATACACCGTTGAAAAAACATGATATTAACTGATTATATTTGAAATAGGATGTATTAACATTTCATTTATCCAAAAATACTTAACTTATAAATACTTTCATTTTTGAAATTAAATAGTATTTTACCTATTTATCACAGAACCAAAGTGACATAGAGAAAACCCAACTAGGAAAAAACCATGCAGGACTAATCACACCCAGAAAAAAATAACCATAGAAAAATTAATCACATTTATAAAATACTTTGGATAAAAAAAATATGATTATTGGTAGTAAATCATTTTACATATGTGCACATGTTAATGAAACTCTATTACAAAAATAGAATAAAAAACATTCGATATTGCCTGACACTGTGTGTGCTAATTTCAAATGTTTTTACAGTGGAATTGTATCTCTTTGAATTGTTGAAATCCAAAGTTTTACAATACTGAACTGTAACCATATATTTAAAGTTTTTCTGTCTGGGAACAAAAATGGAAGTTTTGATTGTTTATTCACCAGATCAGTTTTAATGATATCGCTTAAACCCAGCCAAGACCATACCATGTTGAAAGCACCGGCTCTCGTACGATCACCGAAGTTAAGCAGCATTGGACACGGATAGTGCTTGGATGGGTAACCGCTCGGGAACACCGCGTGCCGTGTTCTCTTGGCTATGGGAAGGAAAACCCAGACAGAAAACCGAACACCAACCCGCCTGGGCAGCGTGGTGTTGCTATGTCTAAACAACCCCCCTGAAAAAAAAAAGAAGGGGGAGGCCTTCATCCAACAGTGGATCGACCCCGCTGATGATGATGATGATTTGAATTAGTGTAACCACTTCACTTAATGTGCATAATTCAATTTTTTAATGGGCTTAGTAGGCTTACAGAATACTTTTTTGGACATGATAAAATATCAAATATTTTTTTCACAAACTTAAGTCGCATAGAAACAAGGTAAGTAAAAATATTAACTAGAAATATTCAATGTGTCTGAATGAGAATAATGACCAATGACTTGACAGTTTCTTTTGATAACTATTGAAATTTCTTTCTTCATGTTGTATTTTTGTGTAATATTTATCAGCCTGCTTTATTTTATTAATTTCTATGAATTCAGTATTGTAAATAAAAAAATGGTGCTGGAACTCACATTTTGTAAATATCTTATTTAAAAATTTATGGTTGTTTACATCTTAATATAAATTTGATTTTCCCCTTTATATGGTATCAACTGTCAATTCTTAGTTAGAAGGCATTATTAATCATAATAAATAAATGTAGATGTAGTTCAAGTTGCGTTTTATTTTTTGAAACAAATTTAATTAAAATAAACATACTTCAAGAGAATTTTTACAATAAATACCAAATTTTTGCCCACTTCTCTTCGGAGACTTGGGCAAAAATTTTATCAATTGGCTGTTACTCGTACAGATACTCTATGTGAATGTCATCCTATGAATAACCAAAGATTACCATACAATACTTTGATGGATGGAGATGTCTCAGAAATGATGTGACAAGGTTGAACAAAAGTGCTGAGATTATTTAAGTATTCAATAAAGCTTTAGTTTCTGTTGCAGCCAGATTCATCTGTAAAAACCAGTGATTACATTCACTTGACACAAACAATCAAAAACAGAAAAGGTAATAATATTTAGAGTCTGAATTATTTTTCTGGATACAACTTTTCACGGAATCCATGGGTCATTTGTCATTTAATTATGATCTGGCTCTATGAGGAGAAAATATGGCATTTGCTCAGGACAGTAGATTAGGAGGGGGATCTGCAGCCAAAATTGGTGTAAAGAAAAGTGATATTTATAGAAAAGAAAATTACAAATTACCAACAGTGCATTATCAACAATGTTCAATAACAGTGACCAATTACTGGAGACTATGAAAAATCAACAACTATAAAACATCATTTCCAGCGCATAACTCAATACAATTACTTACAATGCAATTCAACTCTATTTACAAAAACCTCATAAAAAAGGTTTATTGCTCTTATCTAGCTTGTTGTGTTTGTTGGACTTATTCAAAATTGTCTTTATGATAGTTTCAGGAATCTATTTGTGAAAAAAACCAGTGGGAGGGATTGTAAAATCAAATTTACATTTTATTAGCATTGAAAAAATCATAATTTAAAATAATAACATATTTTGGATGAAAAAATTATATTTTGTCCGAAGCAGAATAACAGCTGGATCAATACTTGAATATCAGTCTAATTGACGAATTTCAATTTCTATTTCTCCATATGACAAGTGTATATTAATATTATCAGTCCAATGTTTTTAACCAAGTAAGTAAATGAAATTAATACACCAACTTATTCTCTTTGCTATCGACTGACTCATTTAATTTCGTGTGAATTATACTTGGGCCATTTTAAGGATCCTTTTTTAAAGTTAAGGATGATTTGATCATCAGCAGCAACACATGTATAGTAAATCCCAAAGATCTCTCGTCTTCAAAAACAAATGATAATTTTTATTTTCTTATTTAAGTACCTAGTACAGGCGGGACTGGATTTACCTATATTCTAAAAAGGCTTAAACCTATAGCCCCCAACCAATATGTATATATAACATAAAAGAACCATTTATTTCACACAGACTTTTGGCAAATTATTTACTGATGGCTTTTCCCATTAAGACGCAATCCTTCAGCTGTTTCTTAGCTTAATGGCTAATAACTTGGGGTCTTTTGCTAGTCTTAAAAAATAAAAAGTGATTAAAGAGCTCTGTGTCATGTTAGAGATCATTTGCTTGATAAAAAAAGACTTCATATTTTTTAAAAAATATTTTTTTTTAATGTATATTTCTTGTGCTTATCAAATTGTCAAAGGCACTTTTGATTTCTTTTTCATCACCAATTTGTTTGTTTTGATTAAAAAAAATTAGATGCTGGAATAAATAAAAACAAATGGGAAATAGATTGGGTGATTATGTAGTGTGGTAAACATTTTTATTTCTGCCTACTTAATTTTTTCACGGTAATCAAGGCAATGTGGTGCATTATTGTAAAACAATACTGCTCTATTGACCAGTATTGGATTTTTATTGTACTATTTTTTATTCATAATCTAAATTTTTGTCAGTGCTCACTGTGACAAAAACCATGTGTCAAAAATTATTGATAAACAGTTCCTTCAGCAAACCATTAAATTGGATACTTTCTAAATTATATGGAAGTCCAAAAACTCATATATTGTAAAAAGAAAAAGAAGTCCATAATATATGCAAAACTATATATATATACATATACTTATATATAAATTTAGTTTTGCATGTGTTAAGGATTTCTTTTTCTTTTTACAATATACGAATTTTTAGACATCCATATAATTTAGAAGCTATCCAATTTAATGTAAATAAATAAAACACATCTTCAAGGTTCATTGCGACTCTATAAATATTTATAGCTCATTTGACATTTTATACAATAAAAGATCATCGTTTTATTGATTTATATTGTTATTATTATTTATTTTTAAATTTTTACTTACATTATAAAATCTGGAGACATAATTTTTGTATGAAATTGAAATTAAAAATTATTTAAGAATACATTTCTAAGTAAACAAATAAATTAATAATAGTTACTTCCATAAATATTAATTATTTTCATGCAAATGTTATATCACTTCTAATTATTTTTTATTCCAATCAATTTGAATTTGAATTTGAATTTTATTTCGTTTAGATTAACCAAATCAATTAATGTACAATAATTTTCGTCACACACTAATAAACATAGATTATTTCGATTGGCAGCACTACAAACACTAAACGTCATTACAGACGTTTATTTTCCATTCTAAAAATTTCAATATATTGTTTTATTAAAATGCGAGGTGAATTTTACGCTAGTTATGAAAATTTATTAAATTGAAATAATGACGAATGTATGGCTGTTCTAATGGTGACCTCTCATTATTATGTTCGATTCTGACTCGGAAAATAGAAGTCCTGCTCCTCCAATGTACGTATTTTAAATTATAAAAAAATCTATCTGCCAACATTTATGTTTGATACTTATTATTTGTTGCATTTACTTCATTGGCCGTTGTCGATTTTTTTTAATAAGAGCTTCTTTTGTTGCGTTTGTTTTTAAAGTTATTCTTTATTATAATTTTTCATTTTTGTTTTATTTTATTTTGTCTTAATATCAATAGTGGACAGGAACAGGACCTGAGAAATATTAAAAGAAGAGCGTCGTTAGATGTTCCGAATTTAAATTACAGGTAAATGTTCTTTGAATTTTCTCCCTGTGATTGTAGTAGACCTTCTAGTCCATGCCCATGGTAGCAAAGAATGTAGAAATAATACAAATTCCACCAATTACCTAAAACAATAAGCTTATTACTAATTTTCATCGATAAACTCTTTATTATACAGTAGTTATATCTTCTTCAATTTCTAAAAATATCTTTATACTTTATTCCATAGGCTCCCAACCTTTTCGGGTGGCGACCCCTTTTCATAAAATCTATGTGATCCGTGACCCCCCATACAATCCAAAAGCATACAAAAAAAAAATATTTTCTCAGTCGACCATATAAGTTGGCAATCCCCCAAAAAAACCCTTCGCGACCAGGTTGGGAACCTATGCTTTATTCTATACATTGTTTAATACATGTTGGTACTTGTTTCCTGTGAGGAGTTTTGGTATCTAGTATCATCATGTTAGGCTTTATACTCCATGCAACATTTCAAGTGCTAAGATCTTGATATTAAAATGCAAGATTCACAGATTATTCACAGGCGAAAATTAGTGAAAAATGCAAAAAATATTTTTTTGCAATAATACTCCTATCTTTCACATCAGCGACCATTTTTTTACTATAATTCCAAATATTCCTCTCAATTCCGTTTAAAGTTTGTTAAAGTTACAAAATTCTATGGTATTTATCACATATTCAATGGAAGTTATTTTTTTTAATATTCTTTTCACATTATATAAATTGCCAGATTAAAATCTATTTTTGTAATTGATTCTTTCTTTCTATTCACTGAACACACACACGTCATTGTCTGTATAGATATCGATTTTCCCTCCAGTAACAATTTTTATTGTTCAATGGTTTTTCATATCTGATGATAACCAGGAGGGTTGCTTTTAATACTATAATAGCTAGAAATGAGTAAAATGTTGGAAAAGCAACACATCAGTGAGATGTTAGCTTTAGACATGTCCTACATCCTCTAAAGTCGATGGCATGGTCACCTATCTTATATTTACTACCAATGCGTAGAAGTTGTTTATACAATAATCTTTTGGTCGATTTTTATACATTTAAACCATATATATGTTTCTGTTAAATATATTAATCTGAAACACGCCCAGATTATAAAATGGTATTTTATAATTAAAAAACAAATATTAATATTCATCTTAAATCAAGGTGGATTTCAGAAATTCGAACAACATATGTTCCGATTCTTCATGACACATGCACCTGCAATGGACAATACACTGCACACATCCATCATGTGTTTAATGAATGCATTTCAATATCTACAAAAGTCTCACCTTTTTTCTCACTCACGTAGGAAAAAATATTTTTGACATCACCATAATAATATATTCACATTCATATAACAGTCGATCATATTATGTCTTCAAATTCATTTCAATAGCTGATGTAATCTATTCTACTCACTCATCACTGGAAAGTTAAATGATAGAAGAAGACAGATATAATTTAAGACTTTCATTGTTTCCTTGTCACCAATTATGGAAACTAATATGAAAGCCAATCTTTTTTTTTAGTTGTATGTATATCAAGTACCTTCTTGCAAAGACTGACATGTAATACTTAAAAAACAGAGTAGATATACCTTGCCCCCCATTTAAGTGGAGCCGGTAAAACTACATTACTCGATCAATATGTGTTAACGAACAATTCCAGTTTTAAGAAACTTTAATGTGTTGATTGTTTGGAACCCAAAATATTCGGTTTAAGGTTCAAAAATATTTTTTGATATTTCTCTATTTGAATACATATGGATACACCCAGTCCTTTTTTTACGCGATACATTGGTTCCAGAAAAAGGCGCGTAAAAAAAATTGCGTAAATAAATGATTTCACGCAATTGCATTATATTTCTTTACACACCCTAAAATATAAATTCGCATAATATCCGATACACTTGTTAACATTTGGCAATTGTATGTGTATTTAAAAAAATGGAATGCTTTACAAAATTAAGTTTTAAAAATACACATATTTTTTTTCATTTAAAAAAATAATGAAACGTACATGCCTAGCATCATATATAAATGTCTTCTTTAAAACAAATTTGGGGAAAGAATTACGTAAAAACGAGTGAAACGTGTAAAAAAATATTCTGGTTTTGGAAGTGTTAAGAATATCTATTGAATATCTGCACATTAGAATTTTTTGTATGTAAAAATGATTCAACTGCCATGCAAATCTGATGTTCACCAGTGAACTGCGTGTGTTGTGCTTGGGATTTATTTGGCTTAAACATTAATAAATACATTTTCTTACATTAACAGTTGATGTGAATTGAAAATGAACTTGCCAATTTATATTGGATGAATTCCATTGGAATAATTCACACAAATGTAGGTAGAATTGCTACAGTTTGATCGAAAAGAAATTAAAAAAATTAAATACATTTTCCTTCAGCTTACAACACATCAGTGTAAAAAAGTATTTAGGTGATTAGTTGCAACAAAATATTCTGTAACATTTTCTAAATTTGGTACACCTGCTAATTGCATTTAAAAAAATCAATTTAAAGTAAAATTTTGTTTTATTGTATACATGATCAATATCCAATGACTAATTTTGTTAGAAGCATTAGCTGTAATGTTAACAAAAAATGTATGCTCACCGCGGCAAGAATTTTGGTCACAGTCCACTGGCTGCCTGTATTGCCGATTGTTGAATTCACCTGAATTAAATGATTGAAAGAAATTTTACCGAGTTGAATAATGTATATACACAAGAAAATTTCTCTAATGCACAGTCATCAGATTACTCTTTCCTAAGTCTCGAATTTCCTTTCAAAATTACTAATGACTCACTTGTAAATCTTTAGGTGTGTCGCACTTTTGTATTGCAATATATTGTCACTTCAAAATCAAAAAGACACCTTTTTTTTAGTTTGTGAGATAAATATTTTCTCAGAAAGTTATTTCTTAATAATCAAATTTGAATCGTACAAAGTTTTAACAATTCAAATTTGACATTGAAATTCCATCAAGCACCATCAGTTGATATCATAAATTATTTCTTAATACTTTTAGATAAATATTGAAGAATAGGCAATATATTACTCAAATATTTAATTGCTACTTTCATTATTTTTGTAATCTTACAAAATTGTATTGTTATGGGGCTACATTCGTGTCAGAATTTCACATAATCAAAAATTCTTAATTTTTATTTTGACATTTTTTCTAAATCACATTTTAAAATATAGGCAATTATAGGCTAAATTAAATTTCAAATTTGCTCTTAATTTATTGAATATCAAATGTAAATATAATTCAATATTAAGAACTACTAATATTAACAACATAGAATATCAAGAATATGCAAGTGTCTTACAACTCAATCAATGTGTTTTTAATTTCTTAAAATTTTGTGAAAAGATGCAAATTGCACCTTAAAACAATCTCAATAAATAACACAATTGCCTCCGTTCAAAATATATTTTTTAAATATTCAGTATCCATTGCTTGACTACAACCTCGTATTGATTGATAGATACTTTCTCATATTTAATGTTTCAATTAACTGGCATTATCTATCTTCTGCATTCACAATTCAGCCTTTTATCATCAGTGAGATTACAGATAATGAAAATGAATAAATAATAAATTGATGAACTAGTCATTCTATTCTACAATGTATGACTGAAGTATAAATTCCTGGATAGCATGATTTAACCATTTTAGTGCTGTCCTGTTTAGCCTGATACTCGCGAAAAATCGCATTTTTTGCCAAAATAACAATAGTTTTAATTTCTTTTTCTTTTTATAAGTATAGTAAAACTGTGTTACGAAAATATCTCTTGGAAATTTATAAACAATGTTTATTAATCCTTGTAAAATCCTCTCATGAAAGACTTATTAATAGTACTTATTGTCAATAAAACTTATCACAGGTCTCTTGAGTGTTATTATTATTAAATCAATTTTATTGAAATTTATTTTATTTCCCATTTGGTTCAAAGCCTTGGGGTCTGTTTTTTTCCTTCGATTAACCTCTTTGGTATATAAATGATGCTAACTCTTTATTGTGTGTCAGTTCTGTTGCATCCATGTGATAGAATGACATCATAGAAAGTTTCAACAATTCAAATTTGACATTGAAATTCCATCAAGCACCTTCAGTCTATATCATAGATCTACATTCATTACATTACTGAATTTATACTCAGATTTCTTTTGTTTTGTTTCTGCTACCCTAATTTGAGAATTTTCATAATTCTGCTTCTATCATTTTTTCTACACTTTCTACAGTATTTACTTGCATTATTATGCATTTACCTTTTTTATATTATCATTTATACTGTACATTTTTGTGTTTATTTTTTGTATAAGTTGACTTATGTAGATTTGTGTTATCAAAATACACATGTATCATCATGAAGTGTCTCAGAAGTCTCTTTATTTTATGCCCGTGAAGGCGTATTGCTCCAACAAACTCAAGCTTTGTAATATATTCCTATCCTCATGCCATGCATAATAAATACAATAACATATTAAACAGTCCATACTTGGTTAACAATACAATAAATAAAAAAAATAAAATAATGAGCAATATGGTAAATATGCATACAGCAGACTTCTGATAACACTGGTTAATGATGGTCATGGTGAACAGGGCTGGCACCAAACTTTGGCCGCCTCAAATGATTTTTCCCCTTAAATGTGTTAAATTTTATATTGAAATTCCATCAGGCACCCTCAGTCGATCATTACAACTGCAAGGTTGCTTTTTTCAATTACTATTTACGAGGTCAATTGCTCTCTCTCTACATAATGCTAACCCTGACTGGAAAGAAATCATCAAATAAGAAGGAATATCCATAGATTGATTCTAAAATATGTTAACATCTTTTGAATTTGGAATATTATTTTATATGTATTGTCTATCAAGAAAATCAATAATTTGCTTTTAAAAACTTCTTGTGAGTCCCAACATATATTCTTTATTAACCCTTTGACTGAAATGATTTTCAAAATCTCAACAAGTAATTTTACACTTTAATTGATTACATAAAAGAATCTTTAATATTTTTTAACACCCTACCCTTTGAAATGATTGTATCAAACTATATGCCTGTGCTACACTGTAATAATAATCTAATTACTAAAAAACACCATGTGAGACTACATTATGCGTTTATATTTTGACCATTTTCTGTTTCTTTATATTCTCAGCAAATTGAGGATAAAAATAATTTATTGAAACCCACAAATCATGTAATGTATCAAATATATTTTATAAACTTATCTTAGTTTAAAATTGTAATAAATTTTTCTTTTAAAATTACAAATGATGTGCAGTTATGTATGTATGGCCTGATATATACCCGTTTCCAAGTAATGATATCTATACTGAAACAATTAGCCACCAGTTTCTCATAATCCCCTTTGAAATACTTACCATTTCTGGAAACTGAGCTCTATTGGATAATTTAAAACCAGTTCTTGTTAACCTATCGACTGCTAATGTATCAACTGTTTAAACAGTCATACTCAAAAACAGTGATACCCAGTTTGATACCCAAAAATAAGAAAGTTTTAATGCCAGTGAATTGATTTTTATAACAAAATGCACACCGCTTTGTCCTTAAAGTCTCCAGAAGTTTGCTTCACACTGATATTATACTACTGGTTTCATTTTTGAAATATTATACAGTGTTGAAATATCCTTTACAGAGTTCAGCAGGGGAAGGGTTACAAACCTTCCCTCGAAGCATAGATTCACTGGAAGTGGATTTTTTTTATAAGCGTCATGTAAAGCAAGAGGTTATGAAACTTTTTAACTAAAGAGTAAATATTTTCACGGTACATCAGTATATATTGACAAGTATGGTTGATTTAGGCAAATTAGTATTTACTTATTGCCACTTTAGACATTTCTTTTTTTATACAATAATTCACATGCATTAATTAGTTAAACTGTGATTTTTCATTAAATGTGTCAGTATGTTTGCCTTTTATCTTTAAATTTTCATTTCCATGTATGACTGCAAATTCACATCAGTTTTTCGACTTCTCAATATGATCTGACACACTGACACACATACATATAGATGCCAGCCTGGCCCTTCATGAAATTTAGTATTATGTATACTTTAAAACAACACACATATCAACTTTTACTGAGACACTGCAAAACAATAGATTCTGACATCTATAAACATTATTTCAGGCGCAAGTCTGTGGAAAATCTTGTGGTTCCTTCTCACGATGCTATCGGCCAAAGCATCAGTCATGCTCTCTCTTTTTCTGGAGCAATCACTCAGCAAGTGTCCCAATTTACTTCCTCTGATCACAGGTGAGTTGAATTTCTTTATATATCAATTTTAACAATAATCTGCTAAGACAAAACAACCTGTCAACTCACTTTTCATTTGATATCAATTATAGATAATTTCTTCGAAATTGTCAGCAACTTTTTAGTAAGATATGATAATAGTAAATACAATTTAAAGTTAAAAATGTGTAGGGCACGCAGTGACCAATTTATTTAACTGATTTTCATCTGCATCATACAGGCATGTGTCTACGTATTGAAATATGTTCAGAAGATACTTTCATATACAGAATCTTATCTTCTCGTCTAAATAACAAATATTTCATGTAATCATATATTTTATTAAATGTGATCGTATTGTAATTATTTCAAACTAATATTCTATTTCAGAAGTGTTTCTAGGTCGCCGTCTCCTTGCCGACGCTCCTTGGCTCCTTCAATTCTAGAGCATGGGGACACTTCTGGTCAATCTGTTGATAATGTAAGAATTTTTCGAATCCAATTTTTTTTTTTTTGAATTATATTCTTCATTGCTATTTTATGACCATTAATCTAAAACATGTCAACAACTTAAATCGATTCCCTGTTTTATCTTTGTAAATTGCATATCCGTCAATTGAATGTGCAATTTTTTATTAATGCATCAATGCTATTTTATCAAAAATTTTGACATCTTTATTAGATATGGGTATAGGAGGCAGGCAAGCATTCTGCCACTGAATCTCATCGCCAACTTGGTCACAACAAGAATTTTAATGCATTTAACTATAACCGCTTCATCAATTTCAAGAGAATTGCAACCGAGTCTTAGATTACTATTCCTAAGACATCTCTGGTTATTATTTGAAAGAACGTAATGCCACTGGGTATAGGATATCCCTTACGTGCCCTCTATATGCAAAACATGTGACAGCAGGTGTTGTTTTGAATACTCTAAAGATGTTAATTTGTTCAGTCTTTTGTTGTTAAAATAATCTTAACAATTTTTTTGCATCTCAAGAACCTCGGTCCTCATTTTTCTGTGACTTAAAAATTATTCAATTCTCTAATATTTAAAAACTTACTTAAATTTGTGGGTTATTTTAATTATTCACAGTTTGTTTGATTTATTTTATAGACAAAATTCTTCAATTCCTGAATGCTTTAAATAATTAACATATAAATGAATAAGTCATGCTTCACACTTATGCATTCCTTCTAATCTTAATTTAAAATTATCTCTCTTGTTCTTCAAGCTATCCATTTGTTGACTTTGTACTTTTTTTTCTATTCATCCTTTTTAATCATTCATCGAAAACAATAATAAACCTTTTAACCCGTAAATAATTCAAAGTGTTGCAAATTTATAATTTTTTTTTAGTTTGAAACAACATCAATGAGTTCAAATACATAAAACATTGAAAAAACCTATAAATATGTAATTTTTACTCGGCACGAATATGGGTTAAAATACCTTTTCTAAATAAAATTACAATAAAATCTAAATATTTCTTTTCGAAAGTTGGGTAGACTTTATGCCACGTATCAGTCGGCATTGTCTCTGTCGCGAGACATCAGTTTTTTTTGTTAAGAATTATTATTTTTTATTAAAATGCATATATTTTAATTATATTAACGATACCATAAATTATTGGTGTTCCTATAATGGTAAGATTTTAAATACACTGCCTAATCACACGTTCCAATCATTTTAAAAAACCATGTATGAGGTTTTCATACTTTAATGTAATGTAAAAATGCAATAGCATCACTATAGTGTGCAAATATATTTATTTTTGTATTTTTTTATGGAATGATTACATATGTGTGTATTTTTTATCATGTAGTAACAATAGTTTTTCCATTGTCATGTTATATTTAATAATTAATTTTGAATCAATTACCTTCAATCTTACATTTAAAGATATATAAGATTTTCACTGCTATTATAGATTTTCTGTTTCAAAAGTCTTGTTTTGTAGATGAATGATATTTTTAATTGTAACAAAATTCACTTATGCATTCAGAGCCAGAAAAAGATTTCAAAATGTGGTTACATTCTTGGTTAACTCATAGATCAATTGTTCATTATTTAAAAAAACCATTGATATCATCGATGAACTGACGATACACACTTTTATTATTTCACCTGAACATTTGGGTATATTCTTGTAAACTATAAAGCTTCCTATCTTATTTAGTATATCTTCCTTAGTCTCGGATCATGTTAATACACTCGGTTATCTTCGAACACCTGCGCTAGTAATGTGCTTCCGTTTGCGCTTGAAATATTATTTAATCTTTGCAGGCCCAAATCATTTCAAGTATCATGTTATATTTAAGGATTCAATCGACCTGTTGGAAATGTAGCTGTAAAGATTATATTAGTGTTCCCTGACCAGTGAGGTGGAAGTTGTCAGTGTAAAATTGTGACTTGAGAAATTTTACAGCATTTAAAATTATGTTTGAAAAGTTGAAGGCTTGAAATGTGTACTTTTCACATAAATTATTTACGATCTCCATATGTTAAAATTTGTCACCCCCAAAAAAAGGGTTTAACTCACATTCTATTATTTTGTAGAAAATCGAAAACAAGTTTTATAATCTGTCTGTTAAAAATTAAAAGCATAGGCTTGATAATATATAATAAAAAATATCAAAACATTCCAAAATCTAATATCAGCTAATGATATTTTTTCTCGCTGGTAAAATTGTAAAACGTGAATTATTTCTTTGAATATTAGAATTGGCTATGTGTAAAAATTAAAATATTTTCTAATTAAAATGTGCTTAAAATGTGACAAATCTTTTCAGGGTGGTAATATTCAATCTGTAAAATGTTCGGGTGAGACTTCCTCAAACATTTCGACTTCGTCTCCGCCCCCTTCTCTGTCCTTGAGCACTCCTTTACCTGAACAAAATTTTCTTCCCCCCTTGAACCGATCCGCCAGTCAGGAATGTCATCCAAAGTCTTCGAATCAATCCTCATCTAATCTTTCTTCGGCTAATTTGACAACTCAAAAATCACAAGAGAGCAGATCGAAAAAGAAATCTTGGTACAGCGCTCTATATCCAACATACAAAAGTAGATCTGAGGATTTTAAAAGGATTTTTAAAGAAGTACCAGATGATGAGAGGCTTATTGTAGGTGAGAAAGACTGCGATTTTTATTTACATCATTTTTATCTGCCTTGTTCTCTGCAACCTCTACAATCTATGATATTTTTCATTATTTTGACTGAATTTCCTCAATTGAAAACAAAGTAAATTTTGTATTTCCTCAAAAATTCTGGTGAAAAATATGAATTTCAATCAAAAATTAATTTCTCAGGAATACAATAAATTAGCATATTCGAATGACTTTCTATTGTCATAATAATGATTTTTTTTCTACTTAATCATGTTTAGTTGAATTTCAATATAAAACTCCACTTCTAGTTGTGTATTAAAAATACATTATATATTAATTTATTTAATATTTTTTTTTTTTATCTATGATTTTTTTGCATTCTATTTTGTGATAATGTATAAATATTTTTATCGGATATATAATATTTTATTGATATTTTAATTCTATCAAGCACCCTCAGTTGGTATCCTAGATTATGTAGTAATTGATAAAAAATCTATTAAATTTCTCAAACCACCTTTGTAGACAGTGAATTTTAAATTATTCAGTGTCATTTATTAATTTAATAGCTGTCAGTTCTGATACACATCCAATGATAATCATTATATATAAATATATCTATAAAATTGATTATTAAGGCCAAAGAATTCTTTATCGCCAATTATAAGTTTTTATGTGGTGTGATAATATAAAAATCAACAATGCTGATAACCGATAGAACAGCTGCAGAATGAAACATTGATTGAAAAACATGTGTTTCCGTATCTGTGTCATCACAAACATTGGCACCGAATGTTTTTTAAACTCGTTTTTTTTTAAATAGTTCTATCGGTATTGTGTGTATATGCTTCATGTCATTAGCAATATTTATCTTTATCATTGAAAAGATAAGAAAAAATAACCATTACTCTAACAGTTTTCATTTTGGAAAGTCTCAAATGAACGTCTTATAATGTTGTTGAATACGGGCTGTACTAATTTTCATGTGAGGTATGCATTTTATTTTTTATAAATAAAGGAACACTTTCAAGAAATGCAAAAAAATGACAAACTGCGTATTACATAACCTCACTTCTAAGTCAGTATAACAATTACTGTGCAATTTTGATTTTGATGAATTGGAATTAATTCAGTTTTTTTATTTCATATTTAGAATTTGATTCAAATCTAATAAAATATTTTTTAGACCGCTCGTCTGTGATGGATGTATCATAACTCAATATTTTGAATGATTCATTCATCAGAGACTAAAAATATCATTAATATTACCATTCATACGTTTGCATTTTTTGTCGGTATGTTTTTTTGATTATTGTGTTTTTTATCTGCTTTTTATGGATACGAAGACTATTCTTGCGCTATTCAAAAAGACATTCTAGTCCACGGTCGGTTGTATGTGTCCCAAAACTACCTCTGCTTCTACGCCAACATATTCAGATGGGAAACGTTTCTGTCACTCCGATGGAAGGACGTCACTGCGATAACGAAAGAGAAAACCGCTCTGGTTATTCCTAATGCTATATTGGTCTGTACCTATTATGAAAAGCACTTTTTCACATCGTTTGCGGGGCGGGATAAGGCTTATTTGATGCTATTTAGAGTATGGCAAAATGCTTTGATGGACCAGCCGATGTCAAATCAAGATTTGTGGCAATGGGTATGTACTATTTAATGGGCAAAACATTATGTATTTAGCACTCTTATTAAGTTTATTTATGAAATCATTTGCATACATATCTACCAATATTTGAAAAAAAAAATTATGTTAAATAAAGTCCATTTCTTGATTGATTGAATTGGCATTCACTTGGTAGAACTCCATTATAACATGGTGAAAAAATAGCAATGTATTTTAGTTCTACAAAATTATTTTTAACAAATATAGTTGATAGCTATTTCGGCTCACGCCATCGTCAGAACTATGCTTAAACTAACATTCGCTTATCTATATATAGCTGTGCAGAAAAGGCACACAACACATCCTGTCTCCTGTTCCAACGGCCTAGCTTGTTACTTTAACACAATGACACTAAATTTTCAAAATTCTAAATGAAACAATAGGTGTCTATGACAATAAGATTATATGTGGGACGGAAGTGATCCTTCTGGAAGTAAATCAGACCACCCCTTTGTGCAACGGCTGGACAAGTGGCGATACTATTATGTTAGTTTTGGTCGTTAAGAATCCTTTGTGATAATTGGTGTCTATTGATTTCCAGCTGTTCCAAAGCCGTCATTCTCCGACCCTTACTACAAAGATGCAAACATTTAGGGCTGAGTTTGAATTTATAGTATGTGATTCATTAATAACGTGACTAGCGAATTGTGAATCTGTTTTATTATTGTTGAATGATCTTACATGTTCCTTAGCTCGAGTAGATATACTTCTACCTGTTTGTCCGATATAAACGGATAAACATGAGCCACAGGACATTTTATAAATACCGCTTCTGTCCAGTATATTGATGATATATTGATTTGTTGGCAAGGCACAGATAGACAATTAGATAAATTTCTACAGAAAGCTAACTCTATACATAGTAATATTAAATTCACACTAGAGATAGAGGTAGACAACTCCATCAATTTCCTGGACTTAACCATTAGCAGAGTTAAAAACAGACACACTTTTAAAATTTTTAGAAAACCTACTTTTTGTGATACCACAATTCACGCAAAGTCCCTCCACTCATGAAATCATAAACTTGCGGCTTATAACTCCATGGTCCATAGGCTAGTAACTGTACCTATGAGTCAGGCAGATTACGACAAAGAACTGCATACTATTAAATCCATAGCCCATAATAATGGTTATGAGATAACGACGATAAATAATTTATTATATAAAAAACAATTAAATCTAGCTAGAAAACTCATTTACCCGAACCCAATACAAGATAACCGCTTCTATAAATCAATTAACTACCTAGGTAGCATAAGCGAAAAAATTCATCGGGAGATTAAAAACTCAATAAACGTAGCTTTCAAGGTCAACAATAACTTAGGCAGACATCTTAAAAATAGTAAAGATAAAATCAATATACTGGACAGAAGCGGTATTTATAAAATGTCCTGTGGCTCATGTTTATCCGTTTATATCGGACAAACAGGTAGAAGTATATCTACTCGAGCTAAGGAACATGTAAGATCATTCAACAATAATAAAACAGATTCACAATTCGCTAGTCACGTTATTAATGAATCACATACTATAAATTCAAACTCAGCCCCTAAATGTTTGCATCTTTGTAGTAAGGGTCGGAGAATGACGGCTTTAGAACAGCTAGAAATCAATAGACACCAATTATCACAAAGGATTCTTAACGAACAAACTAACATAATAGTATCGCCACTTGTCCAGCCGTTGCACAAAGGGGTGGTCTGATTTACTTCCAGAAGGATCACTTCCGTCCCACATATAATCTTATTGTCATAGACACCTATTGTTTCATTTAGAATTTTGAAAATTTAGTGCCAGTGTGTTAAAGTAACAAGCTAGACCGTTGGAACAGGAGAGAGGATGTGTTGTGTACCTTTTCTACGCAGCTATATATAGATAAGCAAATGTTAGTTTAAGCATAGTTCTGACGATGGCGTGAGCCGAAATAGCTATCAACTATATTTCTTAAAAATAATTTTGTAGAACTAAAATACATTGCTATTTTTTCACCGTGTTAAGTCCATTTCTGTTTTGTGTCAAATGACATATGAATTTTAAATCATTAATTTTCGTTTCCCATAAACATCTTTTGAATTGCTTAGTTTTCATAAAAAACATACTTGTAGTTCAAAATGTCAAGAAAAAACCTACGTTGTATTAATTTTTTTGTTGTTATCATGTTTTTGCCTTTAACTACATAGAATTTTCCTTTATATGTTTATTTAAGGTAACATCAGTGACAACAAAATCACATTTCTTTCATCAGATCATATTGCTTATATAAAATTTTTTGAAAGAAAGAAATATATACAAACATTCCTTTATTAACACTTAAAAATTTGCAAATTTAACAAGATTTTTTTTTGACTGGCACTGCCAAAAAACAATTTTTTTTAATAACACACAGTTATCATCACTATAAAACTTTTCAGTGACTTTTTCACTACACCATTATATTATTGAGGAAAAAAAATATTTTGGGATTGTTTCGTTAGGCTATCTAGTTATAAAAATTTTAGTCAATCCCTTTTCACATATATGGCCCACAATAGCTTATTCCTCACTGAAAAAATATTTAAATCACTCAATCGATCATCAAGTACTTAATCTAATGAAAATCATGAACTTAAACTTTTGTCACTTTTTTGAAAAATTATATTCATTTATAGGTTCATATCTGCTATGGTGAAGAATTAGGATTCAACTCTGATGATGAAGAATATCCTCAAAATTTTCTTGAAGATGATAAGTTGGCCGGCATAAGATTGTCTGCAGAATCCATAACAGAGGTGAATATTTCATTGATGTAATACAAACTGTCATATGTTATTGGTTCCTAAAAAATTCACTTTCATATTTTGTCATATTTATTTCATACAGTTAAGGAAATGGATAAGTATTTTAGTTAGCCGTATATAAACAACCATTAAAAAAGTCCAATCTATAATCTGTTCAAGTATGGAATCTGCTATTATTATTGTTCTCAATTTCTTTGAAAAAACTCTCTTCCATTGTAGTATTATCGGCAGGGAATAAGTTTTCAAATTGCGATAATATTTTTAATAGGATTTTTTGGAACAGAGCATGGAAAGTGCAGTAGGAAAAAACGCAAATGAAAATTTAGGTTCACCACCATTGGCCGATTTGTCCACCTCCAACTCCACCAACAATTCAACTTCACCCCAGTGGCCGCGTTGCGCTTCCCTTCCCCACGTTAACAAGCACGGTATGTTTCAAATCAATTATACTGTCCGTATTTTCTGCTGTCAAAAGGGAATTCGAGTCTCATCAATTTAAAATAATAATTATCACCAATATATTTAGCTGATTTGTCCATTTTTGATCAATTAAGCTGTGTGCAATTTTGAAAAATACAAATATATATACAACGAAGCCACCTGAAAAAAATTAAATCAATCAAGTAGAAGTCTTAAATAAATTACTGAGTAATAGTCTCCTAATATATGTTAGATGAGGGAATTTTGAGCTTAAAAGTATCGTTATGTATTAACAGTCTAGTTTTTTATTTATTAGCCTACTATGCCCTAACAATGTTATAAATCATTCCTTTTCTTTGAATGTAAAAATAAATTTACAGTCCATCTCGATATTAAATATTTTATAATTCAGAATATCCAGAATATATTTTCCAATGAGATGAAAGTGCATAAATTTTATATCTAATCATGTTTAAGGTCAGTACCTACTCAATTTGTACTGTCGTTTGTAAAAGAAAAAGAACAGTTTTCTAAAATGACTCGAATGCTGTATTGTTATGTTTCTTCAGATACTATAATACTAGTCTCTCTAATTCCAGCTACTAACGGTAATTTCAACAGCGGTGACGCGTTACAAACCGACATGTCAGATACATCTGAAAGTGAACCGGATAAACCTATCAGGTACGAATGGATCTTCTAATTTTCTTTTTCATTGGTAGCTCAGTTAAAACATGACATTTATAAATATTGTTGAAATTTAAATTGCTAATATTGTATCTCCAATGATATACCATCTCAATATTTATAAGACATTTCAAACAGGATTCAATTTAACTGTCGTTAAAATGAATTTGTGTACACATTGTTATAGCTTTGGTCATGAAGTGCACGGATCTCAATGCAATGATCCCCACGAGGGAAAAAAGCTCGTGTCAACTGAAGTACATGTTCACATTGATCAACTGTTCACCATGATGTTCACAAATTCCAAATTTTACATTGAACTTTTATCTGCTAGAAAGACAACAGATTTAGTTCAAGTAAGAATGATTTTCAAATATTAACATTTATTATTTATATTTAGTTCACTCTTTGCATGGTTATTTGTGAAATAATACATTCTAAAAATACACATCAAATAATTTATTATTTTTACAAAGCTTTTACTTCCAATTTAAGGCTAGATCTTTTTTGAGCTTTGTCTCCAAAGGAAAATCAAATGGAAATGAATTTTTAATTTTGTATTATGTGGTTAAAATTTAAATTCAAATGTTAGATTTTTGCAATACCCATATGTGATGAAATAATAATCATTCAATAAAATAAAAATTGCAATATATAACGGCACTACAATGCAGTGATACCACTATAAGGGTTGAGAGTGAAATTCACATTAATCAACATGTTTGAAACTACAAATTAATTTGTCAAATTATTTTTTAGGAATCGTGGAAACACAATTCTGAGACTGGACTGAAATGTAGAAAAGTTAGTTTTACGCTTTTACTCGGCCAAGCCGTCGGTCCTAAAACTGCACAAGTTACCGAGACTCAGGTGTGTATTTGAAATTCTTTGAAGCAAAATGACTTCTTTAATTGCATGTTAGTTATATGCATAATTTTTCATGCATTGAAAAATGGTTATAAATTCATAACAAATAATTTATCATAAAAATAACTAGAGTGTCACCTCAATAAGGTGTCGGTCACTTCTTCCAAAGTTTACTTTGCATTACAAAAAAGTTTAGGACTAACGATTGTTCTCGGTCTCTCGGACTGCTTATGTTTTATTTCTGATCATTTTGCATTTAAACACATATCTTATCAGCCCTTCAATTAATAAACTACCGCATTAAAAATGTTAAGGCAGAAAGACAGAACAGAATGAGAGTGAGCACGAATGAAGACTTCATTCCATCAAGTAGTGATTCAATGTGACAGCAATGATTAGCATGACAAATATGTGATGGTTGTCATATTTTCTAAGTGCTTGTTGATACTGTAACTTCAGATTTGTATTCAATAGCTCTATATATTTCTCTGCAAACACTAGACTATAAAAAGAAGTATAAGATGATAATGAAAGAGTTTTTCTCTTTTTGTGTGTGTTTTTTTTTCTATTTCTATTTTGCCGATCACATTGATCAACTTGATTGAGATTCAATGAATTAATTTTGTCAGTAGAAAAATAGTATCAAATGAAATATAATGTATTACTTTTAGGTCATGTTGGGATGTACAAAGCCAGGGCATGTCTATTCTATTGAAGTGACAAGCACTAATGCTGGTATACCATATGCCGACTCTTTTACAGTAATTGTGCATTACTGTCTTCATAGAATATCAGAAAACGTTACAAATCTGGAAGTCTTCGGTCAGATTAAATACAAGAAAAATGTCTGGGCATTCGTAAAAGGTTGGTCAAATTTTATTTTTTTGAATACCAATGAGTCAAAGTAATCCATTATATGACTGTATCCAGGTTTTTAGTAAATTAATGCCAAACAAGCTTCACATGTAACTTTCTTTTTAGGCTTCATTGAAAAAAACTGCTGGGCAGGTTTAGAAGATTACT
The DNA here is from genome assembly GCA_028555115.1 of Himalopsyche japonica. Lineage (NCBI taxonomy): Eukaryota > Metazoa > Arthropoda > Insecta > Trichoptera > Rhyacophilidae > Himalopsyche > Himalopsyche japonica. The sequence goes on along the minus strand of JAHFWJ010000526.1, from coordinate 1,797,659 downwards.
TTGACAGTTTCGTGAAAGCTATTCACACAGAAGTCGAAGATGAACGTGGTCCGTCAAAAAGAAAAAGCAGACGAAGAAGAAGGGGTATAGGTAGATCTCTTTTTCCCTTTCCATTTTTTTTTTTATTTTCCTATCAATATCAGTAAAATTTTATATAAAACATTTATAATGCATATAATTTTTTTAGTCATCATTTAAATAGTTTATGTAGCCGAGTTAGATTCATTCACTTATGAAATTTAAATGATTTTATTTAATTTAATGTCACTTTTTATGTTTTAAACTGTCACTTCTCCGTGGAAAGACTTTGTTTAAATAAATGGAACACAATGATTTGTACTATTCCCACAATTTTGATTTGCAAGCATCAGGAGTTACGCTGGGTTTGTATGGTACTAAATATTGCTAAGCGTTTGCTACAAGTCTTCTTATATATATATATTTATACTTGTATCCAAGATGTGTGTTTGCATTTCTTCACCAATCAACTCGTTTACTTCATTTGAATATATTTTGTACGATACCCTGTAAATTATTTTATCAGTTGTTAAACCATTAGCTTTGTATATCTGGTAATTACTAACTCTTAATTTATATAAACACTTAACTTTAATTTGTAGTATATCAATTGATAATGTTCGTAATGAACGGAACTGGTAGTGATTGTTTTTGAAATTTTTAATATAAAATTGTGGAAATAGTACTAAACGTTGCGTTTTGTTTATTTGAATTTAATTTAATATATCAAATAAAAGTACTTAATAGAATTTGTACAATATTCAAATGATTGATGATAAGTAAATTATTTTGGAAAACATTGTAAATTTTAGTTTTGTTTGTAAGTCATGCTTGTTTTTATTTACTTCAAAAACTGCAGTTCAATGTGTACATAAAGTTAACAAAACAACTGAAATGATTGTTGACAAGGGCTGATTTCATCTTAAACTATTTACAGGAACTCAAAGGGAATTAGAGACGGGCACGTTGCAGGCTTCACCAATGCACAGGCCTTTAGCTTCGCGAAAGTCTTTAACTGGCACGCCATCCCATCACGGAGGGGCTCCTCCTAACGCTCCCATCAGTATTGTATCATCTCAACTCGTGTGGATTCTGTTGGTTGGTTTCTTCTGCATACTGGTTGCATTAAATGGTCTACTCTATTGGAAATTGTGGAGTGTGGATAACACGTCTCATAGCATGTTTGACAATGGTAAATTCCCAGCTAACGTTATCAGGTATGTTTTTTTTAATTTTTTAAACTTATTTTTTTGAATGTATTCTTTAACCATCAATTTTATTATTATTTTTATTACAGACTTGTATTATGCATAAAAAATATAAATTGTTACAATTGAAAAAATAAATTTTGGCTAGACAGACAAAAGGGACACAAAATATTCCAGAGAACCATTACGCTAATCTGTACCTACCAATATCTGATGGCTTCTCTCTTAGTAAATCAAATTTTGGAAATGAGTTAAATGTATCACCAAAATTCTGCACAAATACTCTAATTCTTACAATGTTTTCTAAATTTTTTACTTTTAAATTTGGCATTAAATAATGCAATTTTAATTTTGTTACAGTCATGAGAATAGTCCAACACCGGAACTTATTGCAGAATGGTCACAATTATTGAAAGATCAATCATCATTTCATATAGCAGAGTTGGACAAGTGGAGAAAAGCACTCAATGATGCGATTTCATTACTAAAACATGTAAGATCAATAAACATTTCTTTTATTTTTCTTCATTACACTGCAATATTCAATTTTAACCTCAAGCAACAGAGCAGTCTACGAATTGGGGCGAGGTGCTCCACCTGTGAAAGTTTTAAATAGTAAAATAATATTTATTTTTATGTTATATTTTTCATACAACCCTCCCAGTATTATTATTTATCTTCTTCCACACTATGATCTAGAACATCTTTGGATTATTGATGGTCAACTTGAATCAAATCTGTTTTTTTCATGTTGCAGACAGAAACGGCACTTGCTAATTTGCAATCAGTCATAAAACCATCGCTGGAAAGAGCACCTCCATCGACTTCCTTGCCTCACTCGGAACTGTGATTTATAATTCTTTACATTTTAGTATTTTTATTTACTGATCGTGATCATTTTATGTTTTAACTTTACAATAAATAGGCCGGCATCCCGTAAATAAATATTGCAAAATTTTAATTGGCTAAAGAATGATGCGAGCCTAGAAAAGCATCAGTGAGTGCAATGCAAATTAGTAAACTATTAGTAGTCAATTTATTGCTATAATTATTAAGGTGTGGTTATAGTGCACTCTTTATTATATAGATTGTATGGTTATTGTCTCAAATTAGTGTATGTACTGCATTAAGATCAGATAAAAATTTAATTGATTCCATATAATGTAATTTTGGTAAAACGGAAGAATATTTGAATGAAATTTTAAAGAAAAGTTTGTTGTGGCTCAAATTTAGAAATTGGATTGTAAATTTACAATTTTTGATTTTTTCGATAAATTCTGTACACCGTTTCAATCCAAATGAGGGCTCGATTACAAAACACTGTTATTAAAAAATATGTGGCTTAAAAAATCATTCTGTAGTAAATATAATGGTATAAGTATTACCTGACGCAAGTAAACTCATACTATAATAGTGATAGCAAAGTATGACGGAATATAAAATCATACAGTGAATCAGTACTACAAAGGAAAGAAAATTCACTCAAAATTCACAAATTTACAAGTTAACTTTGTTTTGAAACTGTCTTCCCATTTTTAGTTAAGATAACTTTGTACGGGTATCAATTAAATGCATCGGTTTATTTTGCCATAGAGTAGTGGCAGCCCACCGGCAGTATGAATTTGTATTGGTACTGCTACAGTAATAAAATGTTTAATAATCGCCTTCAACAATCAAAGTATACTTACATGGCTTCATCTGTGTAAGACTTGCTTATGAATTTTATTAATTAAAAACTTTTTGGAAGTCAATAACATAGCAAGAACAATATGTCGCAATGGAAGGGTTGTAACCCCGAAGACTATATGAACAATTTCCCACTGATATCAACTACTTTAGAACATGTCATACATGAATATATCGACTTCATATTTTCTATTATATCAAGAATCAAATTGATATATATATAATTTTTTATATTCTTTTGTCAGTGATTTTACTAGTACAATCATGAGTTCAATATAATGATTGCTTTGTAGTAAAATCATTTATATGTATTATTTTATATAGAATAGATTTTATTTTAGTAGTATAATAGATCATACCAAATTCCAGAAAGTTTTACAAAAGATTGTTTTGATGAATATTATATGCTATGATGTTATGATATATATATATATAATTCAATTTGATTTTTTTCAGACATTTTTTATTACAGATTATAACTTTTGTAACAATCATTCCGCTTATTCAAAATTTTCACCTCGCTGAACATATGAAGCGATCGTCAATGATACTGTAGATATTCTTTTATTACATGCTGATCATTGTAGGTCACTTTCAAAGCAATGAAGCTATAGACAATTATTGTATCATAATATTTAAGTAAAGTTCAAAAATTTATCAAGCTGATTATTGATAGTGATATATTTTTAAGCGGTGGATTATTCCTTACTACTTTAATTTCTATAGAAAAAAATAATTAAAGGCAACCCTAAAAAAATTTTGATAAAACTTGTGTTTGATCAAATTCCTGGCATTCGGTTATGAATTTTATTGTAAAAAAGTTGACGTGAAAAGTACTTAGGAGCAAATCAAATACCTCGAGTCCACTGCCCACTAATATCATATCATTATGTAAGAGAAAGATTACTCACTGTTCAATTCTAATCGGATTCACTGCAAGTCATGTTTCCTGAGACTTCCTTTCGCTATCGCCAAACCGGTGATTGAGCTAATCGTATGAAAACACAAAGAACACTCGACTCCTAAGCTACTTATTATGATTCTGATCTGTTTGCAAATGTGAAAAAACCTATAATGTGAAGCTATTAGGTGTGAATTTGAAAAGATAGTAAAATGAAGCTTTCCATAGTGCAGAATGAGAACAAAATAGTGAAAATAGTGTGCTTTAAATTAGTTAATAACTACTTAAACTGATCAGATTCATTGATGAAATGATGTTAGTGATTTTATTCCAAAAAACTTAAATTCAAGTTACAAGTTAAAACGGTCTTATGAATAATTTAAAATAGGAAACCGTGTTAGAAAATATAAGCAATCACTGAAAACCCCAATTGTGGTGTATTTAACATTAAATACATACTTTATGATGCTAGTGTAGGGTTGCCAGCTAATTTGTAGATTATCTAATATAAGTATGTGTTGTGTTGTGTAATAAATGCCCGTATATGTACTATATAAATATACATAGATATCTATTAACATAAGAGAATCTTTCATTGTGAATACCTCATAATTCTTATCAATTTTAACTATATATACCATTATGAAACATGCAAAAAAAATATTCACAACTAGAAAAAAGCCTCACAAATTGGATATGTGAGAAATTATGCTTGTAAATCCTGCAAATTTAGATTGTATGTATGCTTTACCAAAATCGAATGTAAAAATTAAATTAAAACAATAGAGTTCCTTCCATATTACTCAGTAGAAAATATATTGAATGAATGTTGTTCATTATTTATAGGAAAATCGCATAATAGTCTTATCTATATATTCTTTTTTTTTTCAAAACAATTGAAAGTTTTAAACTTTACATCATTATATTACAATTGATTTTTTTAAATTCTATTTCAACAATGGTTTTTTGTTATTCTCAATATGAAATATTTTATGACAGTATTTCTGATATGTACAAAATGTATTTGCACAAAACAGAAAATAAATGGAACATAACATGGATAAATTCACTTTAATGGTGTTTGTTGCAATAGTCAATCAAGTCTTGGTGAAAACGTATTTATAAAATTAAACACTAAGTATAGTTTTTGAATTGTTGAAACTTTGTACGATTCCATGTCTTATCACAAACGACCCGGGTTTCGCCCGTCTGTGTGATGGAATACCTGAAGATGCCGAAGGGCGAAACCCGGGTCGTTTGTGATAAGACATATGGAATCGTACAAAGTTCCAACAATTCAAATTTAATATTGAAGTTCCATCAAGCACCTTCAGTCGATATCATAAACTAAGTATAGTACCCATTCCGCGATTCTGCATAACTATCTTGTTCTGATTTCACCTGGCTGTATCCTTCATGGGTTGAAAACGCCCAACAATTAAAACATAAAAAAATGTGAAAAAATTCCTTTCAATTATGTTTATATTTATAAATGCTTTTAGATTCGCAAGAAAATGTGTAAAGTTAGTGAGTTTTATAAAATCTGTAAAAATGAAAATTAGTTACTTAAAACTTGTTCAACAAATGAATGTCGCATGTGAGTAAATGTTTCACTCATTAAAGCATCCCCAATTAATATTTGCCTTTTTCTTTTCGTTTTGTAAATGTACACTCTTTGCAAAGTATACATCTATACATCTCAATATAATGTACAGAACATACATTGAAATGTGAAAAGTATGTTCACTGTCGACAAAGTGCTGTGCATGATAATCACGTCATACCTCTCGCACACCAATTTGGGTATAAAATCTCATCCTGCTGATATTTTGAACATAACACTAACATTTGCAACCACTATAGCTACTGATTCACAGTTGTAAACTAATTTTTTTTTATTACCTTAAATGAATCGAACCTTTTACCATCCAGTTAATAAGCTTAAATTGTTTATAATTATCCAATGTATTTTCATTATCCTACCCTTAAGTTATAGATGAACAGAAATGAATTAATTTATCTTGATCGATTGCGAAATCGTAGATATATTTTTACGTATTAAGCTTTATTTTTTTTTACTATCATAATTATGGTTTAGTTGACTATGCTGCAGTCTGGGTATTTCATCTATAAATTTCATGCAATGAAATAAATCTGACTGCACCTCTTGCAATATTATTTGTGATATTTCCATATCTCCTTTAAATTTTATGATTCTATATTATTTTTAGATCCATATATTCAGTTTACATTTTACCATATTTATCTTACAATTTAAATGTGTGTACAGAAAAAAAGCACAAAAATATTTCTGTGAGAATTCAGCAAGTTAAATAATTGTAAAGGAGAATCTTATAATGATCAACTGAATATAGTAATAATGAATATGAATATAGTATTTTTAGTTGATCTTTAAGTATGTAACTATATTTGTGGTTAGAAAATTATTGAACTATTCATTTTTTTTTTATTTTTTCAAAAATACAAATAAATTTGGTTTGCCAAAACTTTCAAATTCAAATTACTTCCAGACTCAAATCAATATTTAATAAGGATAAATATTGATTATGGCGACTTACCATCACAGATGACGCAAATTACATGCGGCAACCTGTTGTATCTCGCTCAATCACATCATAGGGCAACTATAAATTACAGCAAATATAATGTCATTTATAATAAAAATTATTACAGCCCTGCCACTAAGACCCCATTTTTTGGTAAGCCGAATAATAATAGTTGATTAAGTTGAACGCTTAACAGTTAGATGTCATTATATGGTGTTGTATGTTGCTGCCATAACTTGGTATCCCATAAACCGATGTTGTACAAAATTTCACCACAGCAAGAATTTTCTTGTGTTTTATCACCGCATATAGGAGTTTTTATAACTTTTCAAAAACTCAATGATTGTCAATGACCAATTCTTTAGGAAACATAATACAATGTTGGAAAAAATATAAATTTATCTATCTACTCGAGCTAAGGAACATGTAAGATCATTCAATAATAAAAAAACAGATTCACAATTCGCTAATCACGTTATTAATGAATCACATAATATAAATTCAAACTCAGCTCCTAAATGTTTGCATCTTTGTAGTAAGGGTCGAAGAATGACGGCTTTGGAAAAGCTGGAGATCAATAGACACCAATTATCACAAAGGATTCTTAACGATCAAACTAACATAATATCGCCACTTGTCAAGCCGTTGCACAAAGGGGTGGTCTAATTTGCTGCCTGAAGGACCACTTCCGTCCCACACATAATCTTATTGTCATAGACACCTATTGTTTCATTTAGAATTTTGAAAATTTAGCGTCATTGTGTAATAATATCGCCACTTGTCAAGACGTTGCACAAAGGGATGGTCTAATTTGCTTCCTGAAGGACCACTTCCGTCCCACACATAATCTTATTGTCATAGACACCTATTGTTTCATTTAGAATTTTGAAAATTTAGTGTCATTGTGTTTAAATAACAAGCTAGGCCGTTGGAAAAGGAGAGAGGAGATGTTGTGTACCTTTTCTGCACAGCTGTATATAGATAAGCAAATGTTAGTTTAAGCATAGTTCTGACGATGGCGTGAGCCGAAATAGCTATCAACTATATTTGTTAAAAATAATTTTGTAGAACTAAAATACATTGCTATTTTTTCACCGTGTTATAATGGAGTTCTACCAAGTGAATGCCAATTCAATCAATAAAAATAATTTAGTGTTCATTATCACCCATTCTTTTAAACTCAATGTGCCTCTTCTTTTCGCAATTCGCATACTTGATGACAAATTAATTAAAATGCAGTCATTTTTAGTAATATTTATTAAAAAAAAAAAATTTGGACTACTTTTTCAATAAACTCGTACAGAACTTCAGCACTTCCAGGCTTGGTACCCTTTATTTTCTGTGTAATGTGACTTTCATGCCTCATTGTAATGTAGTTATAAAAAAACAAAACACATTTTTTTAGTACTTATTTCCACAATATATTTTTTGATCAGGACCGGTTTTGCTCATCGCGAGCATTATCAACTGATGATGATAATGCTCGTGATGAGCGAAATCGGTCCTGATCAAAAAATATATTGTGGAAATAAGTACTAAAAAAATGTGTTTTTATTATTTAAAATATCATGCCTTTCCATCAAGAAGTGACAGTTAACACCTTAAAAGTGATAAAAAAAAAACAGTTGAATGTTTGATTTGAGCCCATGATGCTTAAAAATCTGAAAGACAGAAGTGTAATATAAATCACTTAACATGCTTATCGATCTGAAATTGTTACTTGTCTTGTGATTACAAGTTTTTCAAATCACAAATTCCAATTCGAAACTAATTATTATCCTTTTAACACATTCATTCCAACACTTCAACACATCAGAGGTAATAAGGAGTAACTGAAAAATTGTGATTTTTGCTTTTTGAAATTCACTTGGTAAAAAAAAATGCAACCTTTTATCACATCGAAAAATTCGTTTTTTATGTCCCTTTCTCAATGAACATGGCCTAGTGGTCTTAGTCTAGCTTAGTAGTATGGATGCCTGCAATATTTGTAAGTACACCAAAGCCGTGTCTAATGCACTGAATGTGTTATAATCTAGCGACATTTTGAGATGGCTAAAATATTGCATGCAGAATATGTGCCCACTAAATTGAAGAGATGCTGATTGAGCACCTAGCACATCAGGGAGCTACCGAGTTCATTGTATACCAAATGTTGCCTGTTCCTGAAATCTTTTGCAGCAGCGCCCCTGCCAGTAGTCTTCAGTAGTTTACTCCCTCTCACAGGAGTCATCGCTTTCTTACTCTTTCGCACTAAAGCTTCACTTACAGCAAACGTTAAAATTAAAGCATTTTATGCAGATTATCTTGTATACATTTTTGCACCTAACTTTGCAAAAAAAAGTATGGGCAAAAACGAGCTTATCTTATATATATTTTTTTAATTTATCAAACAGAATGGCAACACAAGTGTTCTGAAAAAAATGATACCATAAATTAAAATGAGGCAGTCGCCCATCACACACAGTAGCTGTAAATATGCCTTAAAATTCATGTAATTTTGAGTTGGAAAAATCTTTCTGTGAATTCTGGAACAATTTCAAGACACTATTTGAAATTAAACCAAAATACATACCATCACTAATACTGCACACATCAGGCAGTTCGGCGGTGATCAGCTGTATTCCAAGACACTAAAATCAAATTGATAGCAGAGGAATTCGAAAGCTGTATGGTGATATTACATTACCAAAAACGAAACTCAATACAGTTGTGGTGACGGTTTTTGCAACTATTAGCTACAAAACAATTATCCTCCAAATAAAGTGTTCCAAAGAAAATCATTCGTGGTAGATTGGTGGTAAATCACTCCAAGAATATGTTGGGTAGGAAAGAAGGAAGACTTCGAAACAATTATTGCGAAAGGGATAAAGAAAAGCCTATCACAGCGAAGTTCAAGTAATTGATAACAACCTGAGGAAATAGTAAAAATCTTTGACGTTAGCTACTGGCATATCAGACCAGTAGCATATGGTTTTTTTTGTTTCACAAATAAAACTCCACACCGTATCCAGATTTACATTTTTATTTATAACATAAATCCATCATACACGGTATGCGAGAATATATTTAAGTCTACTTAGTTTCCTCAGGTTTTGAGAAGACCAAAGTGTATCCACACTTTCCGCAATAGTGTCTGTCTTCCATGGCAGCCATGAACACGCCTGCGCCGCATCTCTCTTCAGGGCATTCACGCCTCAGACGGTGGATCTTTCCATTTTCGTCAACCTTTAAAATAAATAATGAGTGTTATTTACATACATTTAAATGTTAAAATTGTAAAATTAGGCATTGCATCAACAGATTCATAATTAGAAGCACGCCCACAACTTGACCTAATTCGGTCAAATATGAATAGTTTTAAGAAGGTCTTAATATAATCAGATTATAAATGAAATATGCCGAAATAAGCGTGAACATGAATTACACCAAAACTCTCACATTTGAGGTGTGACTGTGATGTGACAATTTTTCAGATTACAATTAAATAAAAAATATGACTTGGTATTTCTACAATTATTTACTAACCCTTTTAGTCCTAGTCAATTATGTCTAGTATGCATAAGTCTAAAGCATTCTTTACTAAGATAAAAATAGTTTTTACTTATTTTTGAAATATGATTCCAAAAATATAATCAATTAAAAATAAATGTAACTTAAGCAAATGACATCAACCCTTTGATGAGCGAGTTAATTCTATGGCATAATACTGTCTGGGAGTGAGTTAATTTTTAGCATCTATTTTTGTTTTTATTTTTTGGTGGTTTTTTTTATGTTTTTATATTATGGTTTATACATATATTAAGAATAATGAAATTGCAATAGATTGTATACAGTAATTGTATAATTGAAAAATCAGTGGTTGAGAGAAAAGAGAGTGAAAAAGTCCAAATCTGTATCCATTTCGAAGCCTGGCTGAATCCTCAATGATGAATTGTCGATGGGAATAATTTGTGGAAAGGAATCACAACCCTCCCATATGTATGATTCTAGGAAGAGTACAATGGAATTGCGTAACAATAGACGTATGTATTAAAGTCAAAACAAAAAAATGGTAAACATTTTTTTTTGTTTAAAAATAAAGGATAAAATTCAAATAATTTTCAATTATCATTGATAAATCTATTTAGAATTTATAAAAAAATTCATATTTTTTTTTTATTTGAATTTGAAAGCGTGCAATTTATAATAATGTGTTGGGGAGTGTAAACGTACCGGTATGTTCATACAGCTCAAAGGGTTAACCACGACGCAATTATGAGAATTTACATTCATATAATTAAATATTAAGACAGTATATTCTACTTATAAATAATTGAGCATCAACAAATATTATTTATATTACCTTATAATATTTCAATACGGCGAGCTTGACCTTCTTCTTCTTGTGCTTGATCTTTTTGGGTGTGGAGTAATTCTTCTTCTTGCGTTTCTTAGCTCCACCCCTGAGTCTCAACACCAAATGAAGCGTGGACTCTTTTTGGATGTTATAATCTGAAAGGGTGCGTCCGTCTTCCAACTGTTTACCGGCAAAAATCAACCTCTGCTGGTCTGGGGGGATTCCCTCTTTATCTTGGATTTTTGCTTTGACATTTTCTATCGTGTCTGATGGTTCAACCTCAAGGGTTATGGTTTTGCCCGTGAGGGTCTTCACGAAGATCTGCATGGTGATGTATCCTCCAGCACTGAAATGAAAAAAAAATAGTTTCACATATAGTTAAATCGTAATTGGTTATGAAATGTAATATGAGAAATCAGTTACCTCAAATAAACATTTGTTAAAAATAACTGATCCACTATCGCACCAGTGCGACAAGATTGATAATAACTCAGCATCTACGTAAGTTACAATTGTCCAGATAAGCACAAACAATGAATGAAACATTCTAGTTGACAGTTTTCCCTATTGACGCTAAACCTAAAGCCATTAACCCTCACACTGAGGGGTGAATGTAGTGCTTGAGGTGAGCAACTTGGAAGTATTATTATAGCGTGACACATATTTTTTCCCAAGTGTTCAGTCCCGTCTCGAGTTTACTTCAATAAATTGAAATTATCTGTTTTTATAATATTTATAAAAACACAGAATACTGTTAGTAAAATATTTACAACTACACCGAAAGAATAAATAAAGTTAGGCTAAAAGAAAATCAGGGAAATGGGGTATTGTAATGTATATAAAAAGAACAACAAGTTAACATATTGAGGAGGCGTTTTTATTATAAAATTAAACAAAACAAATAATTACGATTTAAACTAAGAGAACAGCATTAATACATCCATCATTTTCAGGGTTATTGGTAACTTGGGCATATTTACCCCAGATAACTTTACCGGATTGTGTCACTAAACCAAGTTCTGAAATATTAATTTCAATTACTGTTCCTTTGGTAATAACTCCTAAGCTGGTGTACATGGGAGAGCTAGGATTCTTTTTAACACCAATGATCGGTAGACAAAATGTTGCTTTTAGTTCTGGATGAGTAACATGAGCTTTCTTGAATCTGAGTGCCATAGGTCTGATGAAACGTTCAAACTTAGGAGGCTTACGCGTGAACCCTTCACCGACAAACGTAACCTTAGTGACCATCCTCTTCCAAGCCTTTCGTCGGGTTTTTCCTGAGCTGAGCACTTTGAATACCTCCGCATCAGACTGTGCTCTCACTTTGGGGATAGGTACATCCCATTTTCCAGCTTTCTCCTTTCTCTTTTGCTTTATCATATTAGAAAGAACTTTAGCTCGAGACTGGATGTCTCTGTCGAGCAGGTATACAGGTACGGCTCCCTCGGACAGCTTCTCAGCCTTCTGCTTGACTTTCTTTTCTTCATGAGCTTTGATCTTCTTCTTCATTTGTATTTTTTCATTGCGACGTTCCTTGTTAAAGATCTTCGCTTTGATGCCTCTCAATTTGCGAGCTTTCTCCGCCCTCTTGTGAGGCTCCCTGGCCTCGCGTTTCCTCTTTCGCTCTTCATAATCGAGCCTGCGCCCGAAGAGCTTCTGATGTCTCTCAATATATTCGTTCTGCGGCATGGTGGCTTACTACCTGCAAACGAGGATTCTATAAGGATTTAGTAATAATTCAGCGCTCGAGGTAAATTCAGATATTGCATGATGCGTTGTCAATGTGCATAGAATACGGTTTCCAAGAACGCTGACAACTGTCAATACCTCCTTACGGAGATATCAGCACATTTGAATATGTCAGTATTTTCGTCGTACTTACCTAAGATAAATAATTTCCAATAACGCAATGAGAACCGACCTCGAACTGAATATTTGACAGTAAAACAGTGATCAGTATGAACACGTGAATTGTCAACTCTCAGGTCAACGCTTAATATGGTGAAATCACCATATTTCAATACGAGAACTTTTTGACGAACTTAGGAGAATATAACAGCGGTGTCATCCCAATGTACCCAACGGTTGAGGTTTGAGTATATAGATATATTTTAAATAAAATTGCATTAAAGCACGTGGAAACTCACCTTCACTGTAACCACGCAGCGTTATAAAAGACAGAATCGCCGGATATGTGAAATAACCATAAACTTTAAAAACATAAAATAATAGACATCTATTTTTTTAATATGTCGTATGGCAATATTTCTATAAGCGAACCGCAAAAATAAGATCTCACATACTGCTCCAAGAAACGCATTACAAATAAACAAATATTTATTAGGAAAATTGGTTTGAATTACAAATTTCAATTTGATAACACTATTACAATTACAATTTCGGATAGTAATATTTATAAATATCTACTAACAACCCAAGTTTTGTTTGTTTGAACCTTTGGACTTTTTCACATATGCACCCCGTCGTTTGCTTCCATTTTATGTATGGAGAAAAAATACTAAAATGATTATTGAAAACAGAAATTTTTAATTGAAATTTAAAAATTTATGTTCTTTCAGACCATTCGAAAAAAAGATTTAGGTTATTATTGAGTTGTAAATATAGTGAATAGCTAATCAGCTGTTAAATTTATAACGTATTATGACCTTTTTTCAATTCTTATAAATATTTTTAAATTATATTTATAAGTAGTTATGATATGTGTTTTTATAAACATAAATTTATTCTTTGTCTATGAACCCGTATTTGTATCAAAATAAAATTTGAAAACAACTTTTCGACTTCTCTTACCCTTAATATCACATTTTGACCGTTTCAAATAAAATATTTGTCTTTCAATCATTTTTATTTTCATCAATTAAATTTTCGAGCATTGAATACGTAGGTTTTAAGAGTCAATATTTTATGTACACGGTATGAGTAATATAATGATTTTTTTACTTTTATTCTTTATCAAAAATATTCTTCTTAAGATCTTAATCTAAATCTTAAGAAAATATTTTAACGAGAAATTATAGTATTTTTCTTTTAGTCACCAAAGTATATTGACATTTTACTGTTGTATATTATATGTACTATTTCATCAATATTTTTAGCATGTTGTCTATATCATTATTGTCTATTTCTACAACAACTGTCAACGGTGTTGTTGATTTGGAAGTGTCGTTATTTGAGAATAATATTTTTTAATAAACCTTTCATATGGTAAAATTACATCTTATTAAGATAAAGTTATATTTATCATCGATCAAATATTGTAAATATTTTTCAATCAATTCTGTATAAAATGAAATTTACTTTAAATTAAATTAATTAATTTTTAGGTTATCTTTTCGTGTGAATCACATTCGGGGGGCTTACATTTCACAGATAAAATGCCCTATTGGTATTATGACAAGAAGGAGCTTCTGAATACACCGTCTTTCCTGGAAGGTATCGATCATGGAACTGAGAGTCGATATCGAAAAGAGGGTGCCAGATTTATAGTTGACACAGGAACAAAAATGGACTTAGGATATAATACTATGGCTACGGGAGTAGTATATTTTCACAGATTCTACATGTTTCATTCCTTTAGAACTTTTCCCCGATACGTCACTGCTTGCTGTTGTTTGTTCCTGGCAGGAAAAGTGGAAGAGACCCCTAAAAAATGTAAAGATATTATTAAACAAGCAAAGTTGTTACTTCCCGATGACAAGTTCTCGACCTTCGGCGAAGATCCGAAAGAGGAAGTTATGACATTAGAAAGAATTCTGTTGCAAACAATTAAGTTTGACCTTCAAGTTGAACACCCTTACAGTTATCTCCTGAAATATGCCAAATGTTTGAAAGGCGATAAAGCTAAACTTCAAAAAATGGTGCAAATGGCGTGGACTTTTGTTAATGACAGGTATTTTATACTTTTTTCTTGTGAAACTACAATGTTTTGATTATATATGATAAAAAAATTAGTTAAAACTTTGATTCATGATTGTTAGAATTAGCCAGTCTAATAATATATCATGGAAATATAAAATGATGTTATAATTCACTGGATGGGTCTAATCCTATTTCGTCTATTTTGTAACAGTGTGATTTCTATTATAATATATCCAAGATATTTTGTAATTCAGGAATGATTATGTGCTTTCATTTATTATTTCAATTTCATACTATAAAACCATTGATTATCATATTATTTTATTACAAATCCATTCACTTATTCACCCCTCATATTTAATATACAGTTTTAATTTTTTTATACAATCTCTTAAGTTCATTTCGACCTTTCTATTATTCTTTGATGGCACCACAGATTTAGTTATGCCCTGGCCTTCCTACACCGTACAGTCCAGTGGTCATTCCATTGATATATAAAATCTCATTGAGTGTACATGTTGATGGTCTTATATGATAGTAATACTGATTATAAAATGAAACTTTATTGTTCATGATATATTTTGCTTAGTAATGTAGATTGGTATTTATTATATTTTCTTGTATAAAAGAGCAGAAAGCTGTTGACACAATATGTCTAATATGGAAGTATGCTACTGTCAGCTACATTTGAAACTCATTAAAAATGGCTTTTCACTTACTTTTTGGGTTTAGGGAAACAGTGATTAAACCAATAACATGCTATTTAAATCATTTTCTATTCACAGTTTATGTACCACACTGGCTTTGCAGTGGGAGCCTGAAGTGATAGCGGTCGCTCTTATGTTTCTTGCTGGTAAATTAAGTAAGTTTGAAGTGGTAGATTGGAATGGAAGAATTCCCAAACATACCGCTTGGTGGGATATGTTTGTCGAAGATATAACTACCGAACTTCTGGAAGACATATGCCATCAGGTAATTTCATAAATTTTTTATCAATGCCATCCATACTATTGTCATTTGGTATAAAGAATTACTGAAAGTAGTAAACCTTCCCAGCAAACACTGTATTACCATTTTAATGCATCCAAGCAGCAAAAGTTTACGAGTTATGTACAATTAAATTGGTTAAAATTAACGAATTGTTTAGTTTTACAATAATTTTATATAATCACTGCCATTGAAACCTAATATTGCACTAGACACTGACTTGAAATTGCAACGGTTTTAATAATTATTCTTCTGGTAAATTTTCTTTCCATCCACAGGTATTAGATTTATATTCTACGCAGCCTTCTGGCACAGGAGGTGACAGCCCCCCCTTACCCCCGGCTCCACAGCAAAATAAATCAGATAAAAAATCTTCTCTCTCGCCTCCGGATGCTGCATCCACTATGAATCCTGTGAACGTTTCCAAATCTTTCAACACTCCTATTAAAAATGGATCAGAGAGATTGGATGGCAAACCGGATATTCACAGTCAACCCATCAAGTCTATTGTCGGAGTGGATCCAATGCGATTCCAATATCCGGCTACCTATGGAGCGATACCTACGTACGCGACTGCATTTCCACCACCGATGGCGGGCGTCGGTGCGGTTGGCGCTCCAGCAAATATCATGCCTGTCTTGAGGCCGCCGGCCGGATTCTCAGAACCTCCACCTACACACTTTCCCGCGACGGTAACGCTTCCGCCACCTTATTATCCCCAGCCTCAATCCAGACCTTACTACCCTCCACCCACTTAGTGAACTGTCCTATTATCGCTGTGTGTAAAATTATATTTATAGACATTCAGTAACCGAAAGATATTCTTTCAATACATCGCAATTGGCATGTTTCATAAGAACCGTTCTGTAAAATCTTTTTTATAAATATATTTATTTCATTATTTACAACTTAGGAGATGTTATTGACAAATAGCAAAAAAATTAAATTTTAATTACTATTTTTCAATGAAGACAGGAAGTACACCGCTCAAATACAGAACCATAGCAAATTTTGGGGGTTTCACCTTTATATAAAAATGATCAATTGATGTAAGCATTTTTTATTCTTGTATAAATACGATGATAAATATATAATGCACATCTTTAACATGTTTGTTTAATTTTTTTTTAATCCAGTTCGATATCAGCATTAAAATGTGTCCAATTATTTATTTCCCAAGGATTTCCTTTGAAGAACTTGATATAAACAAACTAAACCTGCAATCAATAGAGTTAATTGTGTTGAGGGCAACTATAATATGCATCGATAGAATGCAATTGGTTGAATTGACAAAATGATTTGGTTGGATGTAAGGTGCATAGGATTAGTTGAGAAATTTTGACCTGATGAATGGTTAATGTATGAATATAGACAACCACTCAAATTATAAAAAAATATTATTCCCGGGAATAGAAAAATGTATGCATCTATGAAAGTTATGATGTTAGAATTTTTACCAAGTGAACAGTTTATACAAAATTGCATATCATGAAAATATTCAACAGCAGCCTTAAGTTGTAGCTTATAACAAACATTTTTTAAAGTTTTAGATGATTTACTAGATACCTGTAAATTTCAGATGCTTTAAAAATATTAAGCAGGAAATTATATCAAGAATCCTGGATGTGAGAGACCATTAAAGATACCCTGGTGGCATAAATAGAAGAAAATCCTTCTCAAACTATTTGTCAGCAGGTCAAGAAACTATCCAGGCTGATTCGATACCGCATACACAAGTATATCAAACAAACTGTCATGTATTCTACTTAGTTGAATATTTCTAGATCTTGAGGCTGAGTTGTTTCTTCTCAATCGTTTATCTTATTCACCTTATTTCCCAGGTATCGGT
Source organism: Himalopsyche japonica (assembly GCA_028555115.1). Lineage (NCBI taxonomy): Eukaryota > Metazoa > Arthropoda > Insecta > Trichoptera > Rhyacophilidae > Himalopsyche > Himalopsyche japonica. Next base: position 1,780,225 of record JAHFWJ010000526.1, on the reverse strand, counting down.
CCTTAGGGCTATTATTTATTTCATTTGCTGTAACACTTGCTAGATGAAAAAAAACCAAGAGTCTTCATGTGGTGCAGGAATGGTTACTTTGTAGATTTATTTAATGAGATTACCAACAATCAGATAAAAGTGACATAAGTCTTGACTACAAATTTTCGCACTAGCTCATTAATCAATTTGGTGCTTTTGCGTAAATATTAGATTTTAAATGTAATGATTCTTTCAAGGTGTAAATCATGCATTTTGAGTATGAGGGTTGAGTATGTATGAGTATATTGCGTTCAATAGATTGGCAACGTCGTTGAAAGTGAGTAAATTTCATATTACCTTCAGTTGATATTAGCTAAAACCTCAATGAAAAGCAGGGACATATAATTATCCACAGTGAATCATTATTTTGGGAGTTAATCAATTTAGACATTCCTCATATTCAAAAAATATATTTCTGTATAGCAAAGTTAATTAACAAAAAGTGAGCGTGTATAATAATTATATAGAAAAAAAATAAAGAAACACGCCGAAATGATTGTTACTCCGGGTAGTCTTAGCTACATTGAGATTATGCTCTTCTACATTCTGCGGGTGGTATGCTAATGATCGAGATATCTCCTTTCAGTATACAATTTGTTAACATAAGCGAAAGGAAATGGGCAATAAAAGGCATGGAAAAATTCAGTATACTTTAATCAGGGTAAGTGCATCAACAGTTTTAAAACACTATAAAGATATAATAATTTTTCTTTATGAACATTCACAAATAATATGATATACAAATCTCATTAAGGCACATTATAAGGGATCGGCGTACTAAATCTAAATAAGTATATGTCACACAATTGTTTCAAAGGTTCTGGGGCATAGTTTCAGTTCAAAGACCAATAATAGCCAATGTAGATATTGAAATCACGAACACAATTTCAGTTTTGTTATTTTTTTTAGGGGGTGGAGAATGTGTTTTTTCAAATTCAAGTAGGGGGCAAATGCCTCCTTCTGAACCTCCAAATGATGTTCCTGATTGTGATATTATATGTAAGAGCTATAATTGTTAACGATCTATTTATATTCTCAGTAAGTGTAGACATCATTTAAGTTTGGAAATTCACTTCTATTAAGTGAAAATAGGTACATTAATACATCAACTCACTGAATAATCTTTATTATGTATGATAACCACTAGAAAATAGACAGGACACATTATGATTTATTAATGTACTGATAAATTAATTTGGTAGATACATATTATGATTGGTCACTGCGTTGTACTAATTTATAATTGAAAAGGCAGAAAATTTTGAATAACACTTAAAATTTATACTAGAAGTTTTATAAACATCTTAATGGACGATTTAATTATAAAATTTTGAGCATTTAGTTCATACATCATTGATATATATAGTTTTCATTAATGGAATTTAAGAAACAGGACATAATCAATATGGCATTGAAAAATGGCATGGAATCATCATCATATATGGTTTTCCTTTATCTTGTTTTGGATGCAAAAATAATAACCATATTATTCACTGTCGGGAGGCGATAAGATAAAGTAATAAACATTTCTTATTGACTATACTGATTGATGTGTCAGTAACACTTTTGTTGTATTCACAAAACCACTATCAATCAATTTTTACTGCAGAAAAAGGTTAATGGAAAATTAACATGCAAAAAATTTAAGTAATTATTATGAAAACATTTTATATCGATATGGTCATAGAATACATTTTTCTTTATTAAAATACTTTATATTTTCCCTCATAGTATAGAGTATTAGCATTTACACCCTTTTAGTTTCAGTACACTGCAACTATGCTTAAAGTACTATAGTATTTCAGTGCAATCTTTGTCGTGTCATATGAAAGACAAAAATGGATTTGTTAAGTTTACCATGTCATTGAGCTCATTCAATAAAATTGATAAAAGCTTGAGGTGTGTAGCTAGGGACTAGGAAGGTTCAATACACATTCAAGGATATCCAAAAATGTCAGTGACTTATAGAATGATTTCATATTGTAGGAGTAAGTTAAGGTAGTGTATTTTGACCATTTTAACTTAATACTGTGTTGTAAAAATAATAGAGAAAGAAAATTGATTCTTCGCTAAAATCAAGAATCACTTTTTCTTTAAAGTAGTAAACTAAAATATATGTCAACTTCAATAAAAAGACTTATAAGAGATAAACACAATTTACAAGCTTAAAGTACATAGCACTATTGTACACGTAAAATGTAAGCTATAGCATAATAACAATGCACATTAAAATGTATTAACTATATGTGTGAAGTAAAATGTTAATTCTAAAAGAGATTTCATATATCAAACGGCTGATATGCATGACTAGTGATTACTTTGAATGGCAGCTACCATTTTGATTAATTTAATCTAGATGCAAAAAAAGAAGTGTTATCTCCCTACGAAATAAATGTGGTCAGGCTATCAGTGTCCTCTCAATAGATAACAGCCCACTATAGAAATCTGTTGTGTACATTGTGTGCTAATCTGGTAGGTTGCATATTCTCATTGAATCAATTGAAAAAGATTATTTTTGCCGCATTTTATGTCATTATAAAAAGAAATTAGATATAATATATCATAATTATAGTCTTAAATCTCACTTTCAAATCAACTATGTAAACAAGTGTGAACAGACTATGTAAACGGCTGATGATGAATTTAAATTATATATATTTTAATATCAAACACACTTGGTTGCAAATTTAAGCTCCTTCCGTTGCGGGGAATACATTCCATGCGCAAAAGACAGGAAACATGAAAAAATAAGAGGAAGGCTAATTGAACGACATACATACTTGTATTTAAAGGAAGACATGCAGTAGCAGAAGTTATAATGTAATAAATGGATATGATATAATTGATGAAAATTCTTAAAATAATGTATACTATATATTTAACTAGGATTTATTATAAAGAAAGATTGACGGACCATCAAAAAAACACACAAAAAATTCCAGCAATATCTATTATATTTGCTGGAATTGTCCAAATATATGCTGACCGTACTGATATTTGATAAAATTATTTCTTAGTGAATTAACTCAAAAAAGAATTTAGGGAGAAATAAGTTACTTTGGGATCAACTAATAATGTATCAGATATTTGAATCGTTGTTGAAAAATAATAACATACCATAAATGTCACTCAAATTGTCAAAAAATCTTATACATAGCTGCTAGTCACACAATTAATTATAGAAAGCTTAATATTAAAAAATAAATGCATTCATTACAAAATAAGCACCTAAAGAGAATTTTCAAGTCTAGGTAAACGATATTCCTTAACATATTATACATCAGAGAAATGTTATACTTTTAATTGGTTTTTGTTGTGAAAGGACAATGAAACCAATCATTGTAAATTGACTGGAGAAATGTTGTTCTTAATGAAATAAATCTCAAAATCATTAATTTTACAATTGAATAGATATGTTAAATATCATTTCACATGTATTGGGAAGAAGTATGGAATTTATTTAAATCTGTCAAATATGGAAGGCAGTGTGTTTGTCTATTTAACTATATAGGTCTAGAATTCTGAACCATAAATAAAACAAAAAAAAAATGACAGATGGCATATTTGTGATTTCAATTAGCTTTGGATGGATTGATCAAAGTGATCATGAATCAATCAAATCTAGTAAAAAAAAATAGGATTATTAAAATCTCAGTTTGGATTAGCAGTTCAATTTGTACCATTCGATAATAATTTTCTGGTATTTGTGTACACTGATATAAAAAAAATATTCAAATGCACAGTCGTGATATCTTGGGTCCTGAACAAAATAACTAGTATAATTACAATGAGGTTACATAGACATAAATGTCTTCTTTTAAATTTAATTGATGATTGATATTATTGCTGTCAAAATTCTGAATAAATGATTACATTTTTGCATATTGCGATAATTCAATCTATCACACAGTTGAACCTTGTGAGATGGGCACACTCTTATCTTTGGATTAGTGTATCTGAAATACATACAATCAATAATGTAATTTGATAAATGCGTCTTTATCTTATTTAAAGGAAAGAATGCTTCAACAAGCGTAAGAAACAATGTAATATAATATGTAAGAGTAATTTTAAATAATAAAAACACATTCTTTATTACTCATTTCCACAATATATTTTTTGATCAGGACCGGTTTCGCTCATCGCGAGCATTATCAACTGATAGAATACAATTTACAAACAAGTCTATTTATAAAAAACAAAAAATTTATTTGAGTTAAAGGTAGCAGGTGTACAAAACCATGGGTTCAAGAACTAGGAAACAATTTACATAAAATCATATCAAATTGTTTTTTTCAAATACAATAGTTGTCAATTCAAGTTGTTATTCAAAAATTGTCAAGATCAGTCAGAAGGAATTAAAATTCTCCGAACAAGAATATTTTGAAATTTTTATCGTTTCTAAAACATAATTCAGAATTAAAAAAGCCCACGTGTTAAGTTGCAAATAAATAAATACATTTATAATATCATACAAAATGTCAATAAAATTCACATACAATGAATGGAAATGTGTAGAATATATTAAAAAAATATATTTCAGTTAAAAATGCCTAAAAAGTGAAGCCTGGGTAAAAAAAATTAAATACAGAATACATACTGCTGTCAAGTCTTATTTAAACCAAGTACACATGATAGGTGGAGATTTTGCTAGGTTGAAAACAGTTATGTGTCAATTCATGTATTTTCATAATTGATAAATTGAAATTCTGTGCATACATATTCTCCTGATGAAAAAACAACTCAAGAATCTTGCAGTGAAAGATTAATAAAAATATTGTTTACATCGAAGGTGAAATAATAATGCAGTTAAAATCGTTACTTAAATAGTCTAGGAGGTTTTCGCACATGTCTAAAATATAAATACTACAACTATTGTATGAAATTATAAAAAGATAAATAAATTACGATATTTTTGATTATACTGTTGGCATAACCGACAGTTTTCGATATTGGATATGTACTTAAGTTCACAATTGTTTTAGTTTTGCACATAACAAATATATATTTAAAAATAAACTTGATGAATTTTTGTTGCGTTCACACCATAGGTGAAAAGTGTATTAATAAACATCCTATAAATATTAATATGGAGAAAATTTTGTGAGCAAAATTAAAAGACAAATAAAAGAATTTTTGGTCGGGAGAATGTTTCTTCGGTGGTAATATTTAATTGATATGTGCCATATATTTATATAAGAACAGAAATATATACCAGAAGCTGCTTGTTAACCAAATACCAATTCAGATATCTGATATGATTACAGGTCTTTAATTTGTAGAAAATATATATGTAGATTACATATTAAGTTCAGGCTTTTGATACTTTTTACAAAAGTTATGTTACACAGATACCATACATTAAACAGTTTAACGAAAAACTATAAGTTGGCACAGTCATTTGCTATCACAATATGTTATGTTTTAAAAAACAATACATAAATACTGACAGTGAACATTCTGGGGACTTTAACTCTTTACTAAACCCCTCTGTGTGTGCAATCACTTAATGGCAATCGAAAATGAAAATGCAAACTTAATATAACTAAATTTGAATTTATTGATTGAATTGGCATTCACTTGGTAGAACTCCATTATAACACGGTGAAAAAATAGCAATGTATTTTAGTTAGTTAGTTCTACAAAATTATTTTTAACAAATATAGTTGATAGCTATTTCGGCTCACGCCGGTGTAGTAACAGCGCCGACGCAAATATAGTTCTGACGATGGCGTGAGCCGAAATAGCTATCAACTATATTTGTTAAAAATAATTTTGTAGAACTAAAATACATTGCTATTTTTTCACCGTGTTAAATTTGAATTGTTACAACTTTGTTCGATTCCATATGTTAAGACATATGGAATCGTACAAAGTTGTAACAATTCAAATTTAATATTGAAGTTCCATCAAGCACCTTCAGTCGATATCATAAATTATATAATATAACTAAGTTTACTTTTCACTTTGTGCAAATGGACAAGTCAAAAGTAATTTGTTATCAAAACCACAGATGTGTTGAGAAGACTAGTTATAAAGCAAAAGGTCATATGAAGGTAAATAATTTAATGAAAAATTATTGAAACCCCCAATTTGAATAATCAGACTCTGAAGCTATTATCCACCGTCAACTGTAATTTTAATTCACATATTACAAATCGAAAGTAGCATAGATCTAAATCAATCTTGTCTGTTTCAGGTAATATATCAGGATAGCGTGGATGAAGCGGTACTGATGAACATTCTGAATGAGATTAGCCCTTTGCTGGTGCAACAAGGTCACCACTCTCGGTATGTCAAGTTCCTAAAACAGAATAAAACAAGTGTTACATGTTTTTGCTGCTCCAATTCGTATGGTTGGATCTTTAGTCAGTTTTGACCCAAATTGAAAGTTGAAAATATGAATCAAACACAAACACCAAAAACGAAATCAAATATTTCTGTTGCAGCCATTGTGAACTGACAGAGGTGGGGGAGTGACTATAACCTTAAGGATGCCGTGATGGTGTTTTTATTTGTAATAGTTGTTTCAGTTCAATTTTATGTTAACATCATTAAAATAGTGAAAGATTGAATTTTCTACAAACATACCTGATTGTGTTCGAGAGTATAAAGAAGCAGATCTGTAATAATTGTGACTCCAGAACGGCCAACTCCTTGAGAGCAAGCGACAAAAACTGGAGGGTTTGTATTATGCAATGGACCTATTTCTCCTGCGCAATGATGTCGAACCGCTGATAATTCCTCCAAGAAACCTATTATCGAAAAAATATAAATCCTCATAATTTGCATGTCTTAATAAACTTACTAAAAATTACCCTGCAATGAAGATAAAGCCCATACTTGGTCCAACATACCTTATATTATAATAATATATATCATAATGAACCCTGCAATGAGAAATTTCGATCACTGGAAATGTAGGAAATCTTTTGTATAGACTGATTTTTACTTCAAAACATTTCCTGATTTATCCTACTACTGTTACCTCCATACACTTGTCAAAAGTACTAGGTTTAAATATCTAAAATATTAACATGGTGAAAAAAATAGCAATGTATTTTAGTTCTACAAAATTATTTTTAGCAAATATAGTTGATAGCTGTTTCGGCTAACCCCATCGTCAGAACTATGCTTAAACTAACATTCGCTTATCTATATATAGCTGTGCAGAAAAGGCACACAACACATCATCTCTCCTGTTCCAACGGCCTAGCTTGTTACTTTAACACAATGACACTAAATTTTCAAAATTCTAAATGAAACAATCGGTGTCTATGACAATAAGTTTATATGTGGGATGGAAGTGTTCCTTATGGAAGCAAAACAGACAACCCCTTTGTACAACGGCTGGACAAGGGGCGATACTATTATGTTAGTTTTGGTCGTTAAGAGTCCTTTGTGATAATTGGTGTTTATTGATTTCCAGCTGTTCCAAAGCCGTCATTCTCCGACAGTTACTACAAAGATGCAGAAATTTAGGCGCTGAGTTTGAATTTATATTATGTGATTCATTAATAACGTGATTAGCGAATTGTGAATCTGTTTTTTTTATTATTGAATGATCTTACATGTTCCTTAGCTCGAGTAGATATACTTCTACCTGTCTGTCCGATATAAACGGATAAACATGAGCCACAGGACATTTTATAATATAAATTAAAACTCAGCGCCTAAATGTCTGCATCTTTGTAGTAAGTGTCGGAGAATGACGGTTTTGGAACAGCTGGAAATCAATAGACACCAATTATCACAAAGGATTCTTAACGAACAAACTAACATAATAGTATCGCCACTTGTCCAGCCGTTGTACAAAGGGGTGGTCTGTTTTGCTTCCATAAGGACCACTTCCACCCCACATATAAACTTATTGTCATAGACACCTATTGTTTCATTTAGAATTTTGAAAATTTAGTGTCATTGTGTTAAAGTAAAAAGCTAGGCCGTTGGGACAGGAGAGAGGATGTGTTGTGCGCCTTTTCTGCACAGCTATATATAGATAAGCGAATGTTAGTTTAAGCATGGTTCTGACGATGGCGTGAGCCGAAATAGCTATCAACTATATTTGTTAAAAATAATTTTGTCGAACTAAAATACATTGCTATTTTTTTCACCGTGTTATAATGGAGTTCTACCAAGTGAATGCTAATTCAATCAATTCATCTAAAATATTGATTACTTGATCCATTTCAATCTATCTTATTTGCCACTAGAGTCCCAAGTAAGTTTGAAATTTCTCACGTCTTTGTGTGTGCGTAATTGAAATGCGTTTTTCTCAGCAATTGTGCATTCGTGGACTAAATTCATTTGGGAAATACCATGCACCGTCTTATATTTCATCACCTTTAAAGATCTTTAACTCACAATTTTATATGTTGCATCTTATTCAAAAACTATTGTGTGTTTATTCTTAAAATATAAAAGCTTTATTTTGCCATGTAGTGTTGATGGCTATAATTAATATAATTTCAATTTTGTTCTACTGAATCCATTTTCTTTTTTAAATCAAAAACTAATTTATGTTTTAAATAATACAAACGCATTTTTTAGTACCAATTTCCACAATATGTTTTCTGTACATCTGTAATGTACAAGTGTACTGTAATTCTGATGTTTATTTTTCAGGTTTTCTTACTGCATTTACTAGTAAATAAATCTCTTCAACAAAATGTGCTTCAACTTCAAATAATTTAGAAGACATCCTGTGCAAAAATTATTTTACGTCATCCATTGTTTACTATTTTTTACAGCAGTCGGAATACTACTTAAGCATCATCGAGGTAAACATGAACACGGTGAATGAAGCAAAAAAAAAAGTTCCTACTCTATTACGTACGTCATAAAAATAAGCAAGGAAGATTTTATGAATTAAAATAGTATGGTAAGTCATCGACACTACAACAAGTGCAGACACTTTGGCGCCAGCAATAAATATTCGCGGAAGAAAACCATATTAAAATAGTAAACGTTATTATTTCGTAAGCGTATTTTTCCTGTCCTTGATTAGGTAACGAAAACGTAGATTCAAACTATAATAAAAACTTGTATTATAAAACAGAACAGGTTTTGCTCTCAATGAGCGAAACCGGTCCTGATTAGAAAACATATTGCAGAAATAAGTTCTAAAAAATGTGTTTTTATTATTTAAAATATCATGTCCTTCCAACAAGAAGTGACAGTTAAGATCTTAAAAATGAAAGATTACTTGTTGATTGTATTCTGATGCATATGAAAAAGAAATAACAGAAGATATAAAAAATATTTGTGATATCTATGGCGATAATTTAAATATGGGAAAATGCTACTGATTCAAAAATTTTCGAATCTGAAAATATTATAAATAAAACAAAATTTTATTGATATGAAAAAAATGACATTCATTTTGGGTACTCCTAATACAGTTTGATAGTACACTTACCTAGAAAATGCTCAGTAGATTTAGGGACAGCAACAGTGGCCGCCCATTCTGGATATTGAAGGTGCCAAATGGTCCTCGCCTGAGATAATGTACCGGTCGCAGAGCCTGTACCACCTTGTTTGCTGTTTGAAACTCTCAACCGAGAAGTGATCACATATCCAGAAGATTGGCTCGATTCAACAAATACTTGAAACTGAGAAAATATTTAAAAATCAATAACAAATAATTGTACACTGACACTAACGCTGAAAACCCCTCAGTAAAATGTCAGTGTTCCGGTGACATTTTCTGCTTCAAATTGCGTTTAAAAGCTTAAAAAATACAATAATGTGAAATCCCACCAATAATAACTGTTCTCAATAAGGTTGTTCATATTGTCAAACACAGTTGAAACTGGGATGTTACAGGAACTTACGAATTGAAGATGGGAGCCATTCAAGATATGGCTGTATCAGTCTGATACTTTTCTGGACGTAATATCACCAATGCAAAGACGGGTCAATAAACTTGAGTATATTAAAATAAGTATAAAAAAATGGAAAAGCTGCAGATTCAGTCACATTGTCAGCAAAGAAAAATATGAATAGCTGCTGACTTTGTGAGTCAATGCAAAAATAATAAGACAGCAGAAATGCAGGTTGAAAGAGACTCATGTGAAAGTCCTATAATAATTAATGTTGGATCTAGCATCTATTGACTCAGGATAGAAAAACACTACAACTTGATAATCAACTTTTTACAAATATAAAAAAGAAAAAAAAATTTATATGTTTTCGTAGAATATGTATTAAAAATTAAAATAATAAAAACACATTTTTTTTAGTACTTATTTCCACAATATATTTTTTGATCAGGACCGGTTTCACTCATCGCGAGCATTATCAACTGATAGAATACAATTTACAAACAAGTCTATTTATACAAAACAAAAAATTAATTTGAGTTAATGGTAGCAAATAAGTAATGGTAAGGAGTAGGAAATTTTTAATGACGAAAATAACCCACACTCGCTAATTAATGGAAAAATAAATTAATACATAAGAATTTTAATGATAGTCAGGAACGCCCCTGACTGACCATATCTTCCCATCTCATCGATTCATCTTTAATCGACTATCATTGAAATTCTTATGTATTAATTTATTTTTCCATTAATTAGGGAGTGTGGGTTATTTTCGTCATTAAAAATTTCCCACTCCTTACTTCCTTATTGATTGTTCAGAGCTCCTAATGGATTATTGATTTATCATAATTGTAATTGTAATTCTTAATAAGTGATTGTGAACATTTAATTTTTATACTAATTTACTTTATTTGTATCAATATTGTATGATTTTATGTAAATCGTTTCCTAGTTCTTGTACCCATGGTTTTGTACACCTGCTACCATTAACTCAAATTAATTTTTGTTTTGTATAAATAGACTTGTTTGTAAATTGTATTCTATCAGTTGATAATGCTCGCGATGAGCGAAACCGGTCCTGATCAAAAAATATATTGTGGAAATAAGTACTAAAAAAAATGTGTTTTTATTATTTAAATTATAATGCCTTTCCATCAAGAAGTGACAGTTAACACCTTAAATGGTATTAAAAATTAACTATGTAAACAGGGCTCACCTGTCCAAATTCTTTAAGTCGCCCAGGAAGTGTATCAGGTAAATGTAAGGGTGAAGTAGAGGCAGAAATAAAAGTAATAAGTCTTGCTCCGGCTTCCCAAACAGCCTGCCAGAAACTCGTTGCACCTGCAATCGATCCACTCCCGGGTCCAATTGAACATGCAATGTAGAACCTTTGACTACTTCCTACGCTAGCCTGGAATGAGAGATTGATGAATTATATATATGAAGTCTATGTATATGATTTAAATATAAAAAAATACAGATTGAGACACATACAGTGATATGAGATGCATTGATGTATCCGTGTTTGTTGTATTTGGACGGTGTGAGTCGCACACGATTGTCATCATAAGGCAAATATTCAGTATTTCCTGCATTCAAATGTGAATTTTCAGGATTTAAGGCCACCGTTACACTTGTGTTTAAGTCACGTCCTTTAGGGATGCGTTCAAAAGCAATAGAGAGCTGGGCATCAGACATCTTTCTTTCCAACAACTGGCACTGCAATTGATCAGAAAACAATTGGTCATCAACAAAATTCAAATAAAAAAAAACAGCGAGATGGTTTTTTATAAAAAATGATCTGGAGATGACCCATTATGCAATTTCTAAAATTATTTTCATTCTTCAATACACCTCCACTTATAAGCAAATGAAATTTTTTTTCTTACGAACATTGGAGCCTATATGTATGAGTTATATTGTATATCTACAGAAAAAGATGATTTTTGGGCCATAATTAATCCAAATTTATATATTTCACAGAAAGGTATCCGCATTCATAATTTATGAGGTCCTTAAAGAGCCTCATAAAGGCCCAAACCAGCACTAGACAAGATAAATAGCAGAAGCATACAATTGATATTGACACTCACCATTGTTTCTTTTGATACGGTTGATGGGAGAGGCTGTAGCTTTGGTAAAGCGGTGGACCATCGGTACTTTTCCGTAGGTTCCGGTCCCGTTGAAACTTTCTTCGCTCTATCTCTTCCAAGAGTGGCGCTTTTCTCTGCGGTCTTTTTACCGCCAAACATCCCCCATCTCCGTCTTTTTTTTTCTTTAATCTGCACACTGCTTCCAGTGGCGGAAGACATTCCGCTAATATCTAATTCGTAGGCGCTGCTCTGTTGAGTCGAATCAAAAAATGATGATGTAGGGACAGTTATATCTAAGCCACTGTGCAAAGTGGAAGCCATAGATATTTGAGAGTTATTGTGAAAACTGTCTGATAAACTGACAGATTTGGGGAAATTCACAAAATTCTTTCCCATCAGTGATGATTGTTTTTCATCCGCATGGCTATTTATTGTGATGGTGGTAATATTATTACTGTCAGACTGCTGTATGCACGTTGATTTTACAGACGCACTCAAACTGGCCGCAGATCCTCTTAATGATGCACTGTTTCTAGCAATCGAGGGAGCTGAGTCTTTTGAAATGGATACCGACATCAGAGAGTTTGTCACTTCTTGTAAATTATTACTAGATGCCATGTTATTGTTTAGTACGACTTTGGTATCGTTAGATATTATATTAGTATTGTTATCATTTTTTACAATCTGCGGATTCCGGTACGGATTATCAGGCGAGTAATGAATGCGATTTATGAGAACATTAGGATTGAAAGCTGCAGGCGGAGGCAAAAATGATGATGTCTGCTCATTGTTCAACACAATAGACACAGGCTGACTGGTTTTTCTTTGGGTGATCGGGGTCACTTCGGGCGGAGAGGTGAGACTCTGAGCTCTGTGACGCACGCTGGAAGGCACCGATTCGGTCTGCCAAGGCAGCGGAACATTCTCATAAATTGGTTCCTGCGAATCACTCACGATGTTCAACGCTGGAGGCTGCTGCATTACCATATGATTTCGGTAGGGAACTCGAGCGGCAGGCATGCAATAGATTATGTTTCCTCTGTCATCGTGAAGTTTTTGAATATGGTCAGTCAAGTGGTGGGGAGCTTCGATAATAATATGTCTGTTGGGGATATCGGCGAGATTTTCATAGGTGCCATGTGCCGGCGGCAACATGTTCTGTACACCCGCATATCCCATTAAATTCTGGGTATTTCCAGCATGAAGGTGACTCATATACTGTCTGGTCAGGAATGTCCTAGAAGAGACTAAATCGGGACTCGAACCTGAGACATGAGGGCTTATGTATCCTATATGATGTGAACCGATGGGAACAATGCTCTGGCTTGCGACGGCTAGATCGGGGGTAGAATTGGAGGCCAATCCGTTATTGGGATAAGGAGGAGGAGGTTTATAAACATTCAAATATTGAATCTGCTGGTGCGCCCCAGGAAGAGCGGAGCTTTCTAAGGAGAAGGCGTGAGGGTCGTGTCTCAAAGGATTCACAGAATATGGTATATTAGGCGAGTTGAAAGTGGTGGTGTGCCTTGTGACATCTGGATAATGAATGGGTCTGTGAATTTCAGGCTGCGATCCGTAGATGAACGGCTTTGTTAGATTCATCGGGTCAAGATGGGTGTGAGGCTGTTGATTTTGAAAATGTAAGGGATCTAATCGCTGACTATACTTCTGTTGGATTGCTGTATCGTAATCGGGTGCCGCTCTGTATGATGGAAGAAGAGCTCTGAAAAATCCAATAATCAATTAAATGATTTTTTTTTTATCTTACAGAATGAAATCAATATCGACATAATCTGAAGAACTAACCTTAATTTGTCAATATCGTTTTGCGATTGCAAGTGACTATTAGAATTGGTGAGATCTAAACAAGAAGTGGACAGTGCTCGCTGGGCGTTGGTGAGCACATGAGGTTCCACTTGTAGACCTTGCTGAGAGCCGCCGTGAATCAAAGATTTCAAATCATGCGATTCCAATAGACCCGGCATGCTTCCACTAATTGCTTTGTTGAGTGGAATGAAGTCTAAGTCGTCACGGCTGTCACATAATCCGTCATTCTACAAAATAAAAACAAAAATATTTATTATTATTTAATTTTTATATATATATATAGTCTTATACTAAGAATTTTGTCATAGGGAAAATGACAACAAAACATATAATAGACTGATTAATAAAATAAAGTTTGTTCCGTTCCATATCAATTGTTATATTTTCTTCCAACAGCTTCCTTCACTAAACGTTGAATGAATACATTTTTCTCTGATCTTTATATCTCAATTCAAAGTTAGAGGATATTTTAGCATTTTTTTTACTTTGTACCTTAAATTAACCATGATTTACAATATGAACTGTGACAAGATGGAATTTTAATATCAAATTTGAATCATTCAGAATCTGTACACTTCCACATTTTTTATCACTCACTACTGATTCGATTATGACATTCAAATTTGGAAAAGGTTATCTTACAACCAACACAATCCGATGACTTTATATGGGAGGTGTTCACAATAATCAATTACTATTAAAATGTAATTCGGAAATTTATTGCTTCAAGATAGATACTAACTTATTTTAAATCTGTCACTGGGATTAAATATCAGATGAGCAATTTTTGTAAAGTTAAATATATCAGACTGTTGACTAATTGGACTAATCTCAAGTAAAGGACCAGGGGGAATTAGGGAGGTTCAGCTGTTTATTAAAATTTCTTGATAAATTTGGGATTCCCCATATTTCAATTCAATAATTCAACACTTTCATATGTCACATTTTATGTGTTGAATGAGTGGTTCTCCAATAATAAATGGTTGGCAAATGTCAATGTATTTTTATTAAAACTTAAACTGGCAAATGTTCAATTACTCTAATGTCTAATATACACACAGTTTTTCCCATGCAGAAGTGCTGGCATTGAAGTGTGATTAATGTATGCCAGATCTATTCTTAAAATGGTATTGATTTGTATAAATATTCCAGCAAATGTTTTCGATATAATGCTGATTTGATACTATCAGAGAGTTGTTTTGCAAATTGTAAGACTTATATTTCTTAAAACAGTGATCCAATAGCTAGTCAGGTCTGTGTTTTTAGGGATTTTCTTTTGATGTAACATTTTTTCTGCCAATTTGATATATTTGTAAATAAAAAAATTTGTAAGAGACATATCCGTTTACGAAACTTCTATTTGATATTGATTTTGCTGGGACTTTTCCGATCATTAATTTTTATTAATTACTATAAATTATCATTAATTAAGATACAGAATTAGTTACATGCCGAGAATTTTTATAGGTCCAGTGCATTGTGTATCACATAGATGGATATACCAAAATTAATCAAAAAAATAATAATAATGTTTTCAAAAGATTAGTTATGTCCATCAAACATGAGCCAGACTCCTGTCATAACTGCGACTATCTAGCAATGAACCATTATTTACCATTGCTACAAAGAGTTCATACTTCTTTCATCTTATAGAGCATTATTTGATCACCTCTAGTATAATTGCAAATAAGTTTTCTGAGATATTGCAGACCTGAAATTTGGGTTGCGGCTGCTTCTGATGACTCGTAGGCGTACTGGTATTATTACTTGGAATATGAACAGATTGTTGATGCTTCATATAAAATGTGTGCTGCAAAACACACAGGCGCCACACATATTTGCCGTCATCTGAAGAACCAAACACAAATGTGGCGCTGTCACTGGGGTTCTGACATTCCACACTGAATGTCCGCTTATGATTTATTACATTAGTTATGTCAGTCCACCTGTAAAAATTTATATTATGTTAGTCAATTTTACTGCGATTGTACTCTATTTGATCAATATAATGACTGTTCCAAAGAATTGCATCTATCATTCATGAAAGATATTTACGATGTAAATTTGTCATAGCAATATAATAAGCATATGAATGAATTATTCAAAATTCAGATATATTTTGTACTAAACTACTTTACTAAAATAATTTACCTATAAAACTTAGGTGCTTCGTTATTTTGAATATCCACCATAATACCAGTGAGCAATATGGAAATCTGTACATTATTTTGACGTGATTGGTCTCTGGCGTTAAATGTTTCTTGTCCATAACCAGTCAAGAGCTGACAGGCACTGATGTAACCTTCCTCAGCCTGAGCCTAAAAATTGAAAAAAATCATAAAAATTAATAAAAGATAGATAATTTACAATATCGACTGAGGGTATTTGATGGAATTTTAATATCAAATTTTAATTATTGAACTGTCAAACTGTCTGTCTTGAAAGATCTCAGATATGCGGAGGTAGTATTTCCAATGATAAAAACATGCAGAGTTTAAGCTTAGAAGTGTCAAGTTATTGTAGTCAATAAGGAAAGTATGACCAGCTACCAGTGTCTCATAATACACACATACGATTTACAGGGCTTAGCTGTTTCAAAGAAAAGTAGCATTTATGGAAATAGCTAAGCTCTGTGAACTGAACTGAACAGACTTTGTCATAACTTTACCTGGGGTAAATTTTGTAGTGCTTGGTGATGGAGAATTACTGCTGCAGTAAGATGTTCTAACTGACCACTTTCAACAAGCTGATTGCCATCGATTATTTGACCGCCATCTACTATCATTTGCTTTGGAAAAGATAACAAGTTTTTCAAATAATCCACAGTGTGTCTTTCAGTGTCATGATTTCCGTATTCAGCTTGTTGACTGTACGAAGCCAAAAGAACAGCTTGCTGACGATCGCACACTATTCTTCCTTCGATTAGATCATTTTTTAGCTGAAGGAAGTAGTGATATCTTGTCATTTCATCCGTGATCAATCCAGTGCCTGAGATAACGTAATACATAACTCTCAGATAGAGCTGGTGAGATGAAGCTTGTTTGTCTAACTGACGTTTCAACGGTCTCTCTAAGTCCACCCATCTTGGTTGTTGGGTCCTGGACGTGTATCGTAACCCAAAAAACTCCGATTGATTGATCACCAACCTCTGACACACGTTTTCCAAACATTCTTGTCCCGTGCTGTCAGATCCGAGGGTGCATTCCACAACAACGCCGTCGAGGAGTTCGATACTTATAACGAATAAACTTTTGGATACTACATTATATTGTCTCGTTTTCTTTAGCTTCAGTTTGAAAGGCATTTTCTTTGTGAAATTTAGTTATGTTTACATCTTCTTGTGATTATTCAAACCGTTGCATCGGTAGGCGGATGTCAAAAGACGGTGAAATTTGATCTCTTTGTTTAATTTCTAAACTTTCTAAATTTCTTAAAGTAAATCATTTATTCACGTTGAAAATCATTTTTTTGAATTCAGCCCGTGTAACTTTTAACGGTCTGACATAAGGCAGATTAAGGTAAAACAGCAAATTTTCTATCCAAAAATCAGCTACTTATGACACATACCAGCGCGGCCATTTTTTAAATATCACAAATATTTCAAAAATCTTAATGGTTTTTGGACTAAAATGCTGTGTGTACGAGGTCGAGTAAACTTATAACTGATATCCTCGATTTGTAGTAGACCAAAAAAAAAATAATAAACAAAATTATTCGTTTTTAAAATAAGATAATTTGATTCAGTTTATTTGTGTTTTTGAAAAATTGCATTATATTTCAAATTTGATACACAAATATAACCAATAATAATAAAATGCTCAGGCCTTAGTTGTCTATAGGCTAATTGCAGCACCAATCTCGTTTGACGTGTGTCAAACTGATCAGAGTACCTTATTTATTTTTCAAAATAAATATTGATATGTGATATTTCTCCGCCACCCTTGCAGCCATATTGAGATCAAATTGACTGCGTACGTATTTTTTTTTTAAAACTTTCTAAGAAAAATATGTTTTTAATCATTTACTATTGTTGTTATATTGGGATACGTTTACAGTAACTTATTTGTTTTTTTTTCTTTCTCTACATTGTTATCTACAGGTTAGCTGATATTCTCTTATCATGTCTTACTCTGATGTATGTCATTCTATAAATCGAGCGTTACTGAAACGAGCCTTTGCTGCACACTATGTCGAACGACGCTTGGTAGACTCTCTCGGTGAATATCGGGATGTTGTTTGGCTGGCACCAGACGAACATGAAATTTCCGAGGACCTGGCGGCGGCGGGACAAGTTTACAATGCTATGTTCCCTAATGGTTTTCCGTCGTTCACTGATTCGAGTATGAATGGAGCTCCGACTGTCCCGTCTCTGTGGGTTCAACTATCTGACCTGCCTTTTGGCTGTCATTGGTTTCAAATCAAAGCGATACAAATTGGACAGAGAGAAATTTCATATCTACTTGAACATTTAAGATCCTTACCGAATGTGAACTTCAGTAATGAAGATCGGCAACAGCTTGGCAAGAGCGTCGGAAATGAAATAGAATTTAAAAAGATATATGATGCATTCTTACTAGATGTAAAGTTTTTTTTTTATAACATTAGTAAAGATGACATTAAAAATATTTTTAACTTTCTGTTAGTGCTGGTCACTACATTAGTTACCGGGCTATTTCATGTTATAAGATTGACTGGTGATTTTACATTAAAATTCTTACATGAAGCATCTTTTTTCATGCACAACTCAACTCCATTCTTCTTGGGTGTCCTTGATTTTTTTAGCAAAATAGTAGGAGGATTATATATTTTACTAGCCATGCTTTGGAGAGGAAATCGTAAACCAAAGAAAAATTATTATGAACAAATACAATATCATCCCAAATATAATTAATTTTTCTTCATCTTAAAATAATAGCAAAGGGTTAGAAGCATTTTAACAAATTGTAATTCCTGTGATCAATTGTTTTTAAAACACCAGTAAAGATTAATAGGCATGGTAATACAATTCACTTGTAGACTAGATTACTTTACAGTATTCCTTTCTTTCCGCGGCCTAAAACCCAAATCATAAAGTCATTTTGAAAATTGACAGTAGAAAAAGCTTATAAATGCGAAAAAATAATTATGGAGGTAGCTAGACTTAGCAGCTCGGTTATACACAACTATTAAAAAAAAAATTTTAGATTTTAATTTCATTGATGATTGAACATTTGTTCATCTATGAACATTCCCTTTCATTTATTATTTCCGTCTAAATTTATAAGGAATATATATATATTTAAAGAATTTTCCTTGCCTTCGTAGTTTCAACCTTTATTTTATTTCATGGTTATTGTAACACCAGTTTCTATTAAGCTTTAGATTATAATATTGGCATGAATGTTACATTATATTTTCAGGGTGATATACGGATTCCAGTTATATCTTAGGGCAAACCTACAAATTTGGTGTAGTATAATTATACTCAATAGTATAATTATACTCAATAGCTAAGGCATTGCGTATGTAATATAATGTACCAACATCGACACTGTATAATTTATCAAGTACTTCATAATTTTAACATTGACTTCTCATAGCATACACTCAATTCAAGCTTTGTTTATAGTAATCTGCTATAAAATCATAGAAAGCTTTTTCAATCAAACAATAATTCTATGTGAAAAAAGAATTTATTACCAATTGTTTTTCAATACATAACTTGATTTGTTATAGATTTTATCAATAAACCAAGGAATATCAATATTATAACTTTACAAATGGAATCCTTCCTTCGTTGTGTAAATGTGTGATTCATTTCACCCTTTGACAATCCAATTAATCAATATTACCCTTTAGTTAGTATGCATACTAAATATTAAGTGGGAGTGGGAACTCATTGATAATATTATGGGAATCCAAAGACAATAGGAAGTGTGTACACCCTTAAATAGCACAGTTTTACATTTACAGGTGTTTACATGTACAACTTCCTGAGCTCCTGAACTTTCCCATTTTCTACTAAGCCTTAATTTGCATTTAATATCAAACAGAGAAAAGTCTCGAAATATTACAACTGTTATGTCAAAATATTGCATTTATTTCATTGAGTTGTCTCATATTCTGGAATAATATTGATTCTTCAATAAAGAAAAATAGCATATTCATTCCTTCAATGTTTGAGATTGAACCATATTTAATAATTTCATTTTGATTTTAACGACAGCCATCCATCAAAATTAAATATCAAAAATTAATCGACAATGCACATCATTCATTTTGTTTTTTTATTTGAAAAGATTTTGCCAATTTTTTTTATTATATGATTTGTTATTATCTTTGTTCTAAGTTAGAGCTCATCTTTAAAAAAATGCATGGTTACTTTTGTTAGTTTTGTTTTGCAGTCTTACTGATTATGAAGATATTTAGAATCATATTGTAAGCATTTATGATGATGTGAGAAAAGTTTCTTAAGCATGATTTCATTTAATGCGGTGATCTATGAAAATCAATCTTCCGTTTTAAGTGAGAGAGTGGTGTATACTATTTATTCAATCTTAATCTGTAATAATTAAATGGAAATAATCTTAATTTTTGGTTTATACAGTTTGGAATATTTACTACACTAACAATTTTTTACCTTGTACCTTGTTTTTCTTTGACATGCTAAACTAGATGTCTAACAATGCCTTACTTTTCTTAGCTTTTCAGTATAAATGCGACTATTGTGATGATTATTTGTATATATGTATTGTAGTGAAAATGTTTTGTGATTATATTTTTAATTTACTTTCCTTCTGTTTTATTATATATGTATATATTTATAAAAAAAATATCATATATAATTTATCTCAAATATAAAGGATGAAATATTGATAAACCCAATTATTATATAAGGAATTAAAATTTCTGAAATAATTATTACCGTCTTTGAGTCATTTTTTCCACTCTTAATGGCCATAAGGCTTCTTGATGGAGGTATTTCAATACAAGTGTTTATATAAGAGTTGTGTTCTTCTTCCATGTGAACTTACTCTCTTTATTTGAAGAAAGAATGGATAAAAAACAATAGGGCTACCACAGGATTAGTAGTTAGCTAATCATTCTTGTTATGCCTCATTTTTGTGATTGAATGAGTGGGCTGAAATTTCAGGCATTGTAAAAACCCATGCCTGTGAACAGAAATTGATTAAAAAAACTGTATATTCTGGGACTCGAAACAGTTGATCTGTAACAAAAACCAATGACTTGCCACTGCATCATGGACTCAACACGCAAAAGTACTAAATACAATATTGTAACTTTAATTTTTAGTGTTAATCAATATAAAGTTTCAAATAATCTTCTTCATAATCCAACTGACATGTGAAAACATCATTTGATGAAATAAATTTTTTAATTTATTGATTGAATTGACATTTACTTGGTAGAATTCCATTATAACACGGTGAATAGCAATGTTTTTAGTTCTACAATTTTTTTATAAGATATAGTTGATAGCTATTTTGGCTCATGCCATCATCGGGACTATGTTTAAACGTACATTTCCTTATCTATATATAGCTGTGTAGAAAAGGTACACAATACATCTTCTCTTCTGTTTTAACTACCCAGCTTATTTGCTGCTAGCAATAAAACTAAAAAACAATTATTAATCATCATCAAAAATTGATTACTTCAAAAATATGTAGATGAGGATAACATGTCTGTGATTATAATTAACCAAATTTATTTACTCAAAACTCAACATACATACCTTATTAAACAGTCAACTGTGATCACCAAAAAATTATCATATATTTAGTATTTCTATATATAGTATTTCTGTATATAGTAGTTTCTATGTGTTAGCAAGAAATTATAATGGAATTTATCAGTATTAGTCGAAGGATGAATTGTTATAAATTGAATGTTATAAAAATAATACATATTTCGTTGACTAAAGAAAAACTATGAAATCGTAAGCAATAATATAAAACTATGATTTTGAAAAATAACATGAAAGCTATTATGTGATATTATTATTAGAAAAAGAAATTCGTAAAGTTAACAGAATTAATTGATACAAATTTGCTCACACCCGCAGAAATATAAATAAAAAAAGTTGATTTTTTCACTGTGACTAGTTTTAAAATCAATATAAGGCTAGATATGGTTGAATAGAACAATAAATATAAATTTGTAATGAGATTTATAACATTTTTGATGCTTCAAAGACATGCTCCTGTTTTTGAGAAATATTTTTACGATGTAGGTATTGAAAGAATTAATAATATATGAATATTTGAGTGCATAAAAGATACATTGCACATTACCTGTTTCCTGAATTAAAAAAGGTATATGATTTGAAATATTTGTGTTTAAGAAAAATATAAATCATTAGATATTTGACAGGTGAAATTGACATTCATGTAATTATGACTATTTTTGTATTATCCTACATCCCATTGTATTCAACTCAGAAATTCAAAATCATACAGCAAATTAGTAATGTATCTATATAATACCATTCCATTGCCAAGAACACCTTTTATATATATATCTATTTTTGTTATATGTATCTAAAAAATTTAAGATCCAGTTATGTATAGACATAACGAAAATATACTGTCTTAGAAGCTAATTTGTAATGTAATGTGTAATTCATAGCCAATCAATTTTAACAATAATCAAAATAACAGCTCTGTCAAATATGATTTTTCTTATATATAGAACAAACTTTTGAACAAAAAATAGTGTAACCTCGATATATTTCTAGGACAATGATATTGTAGAAACATTTAATTTATTTTCATTTTTAAATCACAATGATTTAATATTATTTATTATATTACTAATAATAAAAGTTTCAGGCAATAAAAACAATTTTCCATAAAATAGTGTATTTATTAAAGAATTCAGGAAACAATACTTTCGCACAAATAAAGTTTATCGTTAAATTTTTAGTTACAGATGACTTAGATAATTATTTTACCCAAACCAAAGCTTAATGAACGCACAAAATTATGCAACAACTGCAATATTTAGGTCAGTCATTCACATTATTTTTTGGAATATCAAACATATTTTTTTATGATCTATTGAAAATCATTTGAATTTAATATATATATGTATATATATTGAAATTTGTATAGATTGGCGATTCTTTGCGAGGTAAACTAAAATAATGAATCCATAAAAATTAACTGGGCTCGAAAGTGTCCAATGTTGGTATTTGAAATTTTCATTGCTATAGTAAAAAAAACTTGTACTTGTAGATTTTATAGTTAATTTTACAGACATATTTCAATTGAATGGATTTCAAGGTGAAAAATTGGAAGGATGCTCTACAGAGTATATCTATTGACGGATACCGATGACTCCGCAAGCGATGCGTGCTCCGGCATTTCCGGTCGTCGGACTGAGCTCGTGTCCGCCCAAACCGAGGTCGTCCGGGTCGGCGTGGACTACGAGAGTTCTACCGATGATACTTAAATCTCCCTGCAATAAATAATTGAGTATATTAATATCCATTTTATTAATTGTAATCGGTAAAACGACATCACGAAATTGAGCAGATTTATCATATAATAAAATATAATGAGATTCATAAAAGCGTATTTTATAACTTTTCCAGGTAAAGAAATAAATGAAGAAAAAATTATCTTAAATGAGAAACGTGCTGGTAAAAAAAAAAAAAAAAATTGGACAAAGAGAACATATAGAGGTGCTGAAAATGATTTGTCCAGAATCATGGAGGTCAAAATTCAAAATCAAAAAATGTATTTAAAAATTTGTATAAAATATAAAAATTTTCAACATCCAAATATCTAGGAATCTGTTCCAAAATTATTCATTATATATTTCAAAGAAATGTTTCAATAGTAAAATAAATGAATGAAATATAAATTATTAAAATAGTGTTCAATGCCGATCATATCACATTATCTCAAGATTTCAAAAATATCCCAGAGAAGTGTTTTTTTTCTACTTCATTTATCTTGGATGCTTTCAGTTTCGAACAATACATAAACTTGACAAAATAGTTTTAAGAAAAAGTATTGTTGTTGGTTAAGTCAAGAGAGGAATTATATGATTTACAATATTGACAGAAGTGCTTGACAGAATTTCAATATAAAATTTGATTCATTCAATCTATATATAATTCTATGTATAATTTATATTAACACATTGTTGTCGGGACACGGATTTTTCCGTTTTTGCGGAACTGCTGATGGATTACGGGACCCGTAAAAATCCGTGTTTTGTAGTCTGTTGCTAGAAGTCTGCTCACGTATTTATCCGTGTAATTTGAACTGCATTTTTTTTTGTTGTCAGCAGCTAGATGTCACTGCTTTGGTATTTAACAAAGACATTTTTTTATTAGTCGTCGCATTTATTACAGTTCCACTAAATGTATTGTACTAATTTTGATATTGAATTTTTATACCGTACAAAAATATTTTTTAAAAAATGACACACAAAAGTTAAATAACGAACTACAAATGCTTTATAGCTTGTGATCGTATTGAAATTGACACAAATCAAGAACCAGGACCATCAACATCCCAAGAACCAACAGCATTACTCCCGACACGGCTAACCTCAAAAGTTGATCCACCAGGAAGACTTTCTATGGATATGAAAGCCCATACGGTGTAACGAATTCTTGGAAAGGGAAAAAATAAATACGTTCAAAGACAATGCCGAGTGTGTGGTGCGAGCGGCAAAAGAAGTGACCTACTTTATGTGCAAGTTTTGTGGTATACCTCTACACAGAGGTACGTGTTTTGAGAAATATCACACGTTGAAAAATTATTCATAAAAACAAATTGTGACATATTTTAGTTTTATTTAGTGTTTATTTCGATTTTTTATTACATACATTTTTATAAAACTTTTATGTGCAAAATAAACGGAAGTTTCCAGTGAATATAAAACTGTCATCCTCCATGTTTCTTCTTCATTTGATAGTACTGTTTATGGTTAGTCTGTGTTTAAAATTTCATAATTTTATATTGTATAGTATAAAAGTTATGGCGAGTTTCCGAAAATGTAAAAATACGCGCGCGGCTGCTAAAAAATGCCCCGCGCCAGGCTTAAAACAATGCGCGAAATCACCCGACAACAATGTGTTAATTAATAATAAATTATAAGTTATTTCACTTACAACTTGAATTAAATTATTAGATTGTTGATTTATTGAATTAATCAAGTAGAGGATAAAAAATGTAAGAATCATGAAAGTTTAGATGCCCATTCAATTTGCTCAATCGGTTTTCTATTTATTATTTGAGATATTAGATAAAGATAACCTGTTAAGAAAAATATATGCCTACTGAAGTATGAAAAGTTTAGTTTTCTGAAAATGTTTGTCGAGATATTCAATATTTTGCAGAGCTAGTTTATCTGTATTTTCTATACTAACCTGTAAGGAGATTAGAGAATCTTTTATGTTAACTGCCGTACTGCCTCCATCGGTATCAGCTACAATATTGCCTAAATCTCCAACATGGCGAACAGTGGCATCGGGTCCACCATGAGTCTTCTTAAATGGATTGAAATGGGGTCCAGCGGAAGTGCAGCCATTTGTGTTATCTCCAAACTCATGGACATGAAATCCGTGGTTTCCCTGTTACACAAATAATAAATAACTCATTTAGTCACTGAAATTGTCATTATTTATCAAATGTTGAATAATTCAGGTTGAAAAAGAATTTTGGTTTGAATTAGATAAAAACAATTTTTTAATTTGTGAGTTTGGCATTTATTTTGTGGAAATTCGTTTTAAATTATTTCCTATTTAAAATCAAAGTGAATATCCTCGAATACTTTTTATGCTCTTTGTTGACAACTTACATAATACACACATATCTTGTTACCGCCCAAACTAACGTAACATTGAAATAATACAATATCTCGCTGACCTTAGAAAATAGTGACCTGACATTGAAATAGTTTCGGCAATAATCATTTTTACATAATGAATAAATCAGCGCAATTTTTTTATGTTAAATTGTTATGCATATATTAATTGAGAGATAAACATAGCATTATACTTAAGATTACAGAGAATTCGTGAAAAAATTGAGACAGTTGAAATTGAATAAATTCTAAATTTCATTTCAAATCAGTGACAATTATTACAAAACAAGCTAAGTGTATTGTATTGGGTCTTTCAATGCTTGCTTGAAAACAGTATCAGTAGCTAAATATTGTCATATGGAAGGTTCTGAATAAATTTATCTTAACAGTTTTCGATTATACTATCATTATTATTTATAATGATCACTTTTCAAAACAGCCGGTACTAAGCAAAGAGGAAAAGAATTATTAAATGGAGAAAATAAACTATGGTCTGTGTAAATATTTTATTTAACTAAATTAAATTTGATTCTTGGTATTTATATATTACTGAATTCCAGTGGGTTACCGTTGAGCGATAGACGGAGAATGGAATTGAATCAATCAATTTATAGACAGAGTTTTGAACAGCGGTTACATACATAATATGTTAATATGAAGACACAAATGTACACACACATATATATATTTATTTATGGTAAGTTATGCGCTGTAGGTCAAAACAAGTCACAAGCATAAATTTTTGCTGCACCTAATACTTCAAAAATGTGTAATCTTTAAGAATTCAATTTTTACTACAAATTTGAATATGCAAAATATAAAATAATAATGAAAATTTAACATGCGGTCAACAATTAATTATAAAATTGAGAAAAAAATTATACAACAAAATTTTAAGTTTTGTCGTCTAGTATGAAATTTTTATGAAGCAATTCTAGAGAGCTTTCCATTATATATGAAGAAAATAAATATTTCTGTCCAAATAACAAAAACAATCATCCCGAAGAGACTTAGAGGAGGTAGAAACTATCTATATAGATAGAAAAATATTTTACAATTCAAGATAAAATTTTCCTAGGGGGTATTACAGTCGTGAATTTCAGATCAGAAAATTCCCAAGTGGAATATCTTTCTACTTGTGGCATAATATTGCAAATCTAAGAAAACACTCATTGCACTTGTTTACAAAAAATTGTCAAATTATCATTGTAATCATTCACACAATCATTGATAAGACATAAAAATTATTATTTCAATAATCTGATTTGGCATGCACTTAATATAACAATAGGTGTTGACAATTGGAGGCTAATTTATCATTTGACACACCTAAATGTAGATAATAATGATAAAACAATACACCAAATTTATTGTGCATGTGATCTTTGATTGTTGACTGCTTGAATAAATCATAAATTATTAATTATTATTAAATGAGACGTAAATGAAGATCGAGAATACTTTTATGTATTAAATCTTTGTTATCATAGATTATCATATATGGTCTTTTTGTTTATGAACAAAAACAAAAATTAATAAAAAAAAAAACTTTAGGACCTAGATAGAAGCAGGTTTCTCCTTTTTTGCCTAAGATAACTGGAAGTTTACTAAACAATATATTTGTTACATTTGATAGACTGAAAAAACTATAATTACATTCTCAGTTACCAAATCCATATTATTACTGATCTTTATTTCATAAAAATATCTAGAATGTGTAACTATAAACTTATTATTTCTAATTGTATTATGAATCGAAAAACTTACCTTTTTCAAACCGACAACATCTCCGCTAACCACAACGGGCTTATCAGATGCCTGAAACGAGCAAGTAAAACTCACATATCATAATGATAAGAATTATAATCAAATTGAAATAAACAATGTTTACTTAAATATTACACACAAAATGTAAAGCTGTAATAATTTATTTTCCAAGTACATCCACACTTTCATCACATTATTGTGAATTTCAGTCAAACATATCCATTCAAAATAAATTAATTTATGATTTTACCAGTCCTACGACATATTCATAATTTGGTTTTTAATCCTCTGACTGCTGTCTTAACCGTTGAATTGGCCTGATTGAAGTGCGTTGGTAGTTGAAGATCAAAATATGTTTCTTAACAATGTGAAAGCTTTTACGTAAGAGATAATATTTGAGACAGGAACGCAATATTTAGATGATAGATCAAGGAAATCGATAAATCGAGGAACAGTCGATGCGGGATTATTTAACATTGTTATTATGGGTGTTTGATGAAACTATGTAAGAAATGAAGAATCCAATAACAAATAAAAACATATTGGGAGAGAATGATTGATTGGGGTTCCACTCTTCACTAAAATTAACGTATCCCCCATTTTTCCATAATTAACTCTTTGAGGAGTATAGTTGTATCAGTATGGCAACAATGAGTGATGTATTGTCTATTATCAGTCTTGAATTTTACATTGAATTATCATTATTTCTTTGGATACAGATAACAATTTTTTTACCAGATTTTTGGTTGTCTTTTTTTTATCAATTGTATCAAATGGACAAAATAATTTTGTAGAAGCGAATTTTTGGAAATAATAGTCATACAATATTGACTTTTGAAGTATTAACTCTTATTTCTTGTTGGAAAGGCATAATGATTTAAATAATAAAATTATTTTTTTTTGCGATCGCAAATAGTACAAAAAAATCATCTCGGCTTACTTTTCTTTCCTAGAATCATCAACTATAGAAAAACAAATTTCGATAGGTGAACAAACTAAGAATCTAGTATGAAGTTGTATCTAGTATGTTAGAATACTTCTGGATAATTTTTGAAAATTATAATATTCTATTTAATTTTTTTGATTTACATTTTTACAAATGAATTTCAAAAGTTCTAAATTCATATTAATACACATAAAAAACTCGAAATCAAAAAAAGCAATGCAATTCTTTAGAAAATTTAATTGTCGACAATCAACAAAAATAACCAATAATTCATGGAAATCTTACGACTGCCTAATGGACTGGGATTCCAGGATTGGATGTTGTAGTAATGATAAATTTTACATAATAACATTAAACATATATTTCGAGTAAAGTTATGGCTATCCTGATCTTCATTACGGCTTACGGTCTCAGAATTCGAGATTCTGATCAATTAATCAATCTCGTAATTCTTGTTTTTATCTTAACCTTAAACCGCCCAAGCATATTTTTGTGAAATATTCGCGCGACCCGCAGTTGTACTAAAAATAATTATATCTCTAAATCTATTCATTATATTTGGGTATAATAAGAAACATTATCAAAATAAAAGATTGTTTATAATTTACTAAAGCTTTATATGTAATTTTTCACATTTTATATAATCACGCGTTAAAGTTAAAGAATAAAAATTTCTCTGAGGGGTTCGCACACTCAGATTGGGAGCCACTGCCTCAAAGAAAAAATATTTTATGTATTGTATGAAAAAAATTTGTTTCCCCATCAAAATTTAGTGAATAGTGTAGATTAAGCTGATTTATTATGGTTCGCCTAAAATAACAACGCACATACCAAGAGCCAATATTGTAACACAGATGTTTATATTATTCATCATGATAAAAATATTTTTTGGAACCGAAAATAAAATTGTTGAACGGTATCTCAAAGATATTATTTATATAAGTTAATATTCATATTTTGAATACTATTTTCATGAATTAGTGTAACTCGATAGCGAAATGCACCATAATTACCGGTCCCGTACAGGACCGCTGGGCGTTTAAAGGTTAATACCTCTTTCGACACTCACTGTAAACTTAGGGCCAAAATAGTCTTATATTCCTCGTAATTGAAGCAATAACAAGCACAATTTTAAATGTAAACTAATTCATAGAATGCAATTTTGGTTGATAAACAATCCTGGACACACTGGATTAAAAAATAGTAAATCATGGGTTACAAAATTAGGTTTGTGATGGGATTCCTAAATGCTTCAGGAATGCAGAGAAGTAAATTTATAAAAGGAACTAGCTCCGATCATATTGTCGTATATAGGAGAAAGATGGAGATTGAAAATACATATCAGTAATATTTTCTGATTATACACAATTACTGATAAAGCTGATCATAAAATAAAAGATGGAAACATGTATAGCGGCATGTAATTCTAAAATTCTTTTGCATTATGCCCTGTGTGACCAATCGACGTTATGTATAAAATGTAATTATAAGCCATCCGCTCATAAAGTATTATCATTCAATATAATATCACTTTATTACGACACATCACAAAAAAAATATAAGCAAACGAAAACACATCTTCAGTTCATATAACTACTTACTATGTTTAAAATAAAATAACAAGTAGTACTACCTCTTGATCAAAATAGATAGTTCCAGAAACATCGCCCTTCAATACGCAAACTGCCTTTGTAGCCATCTTCACGAGTTAACTTTTCAGATGTAAAATGCAAAATGAACGGTTGAGCAATTGTCACTAATAATGTAAAAACCGGCTCAAAGAACAGACTGTCATAGTAGGGTTGACACATCATAAAAATATTTTACCTATATACATGGCATACATATTAATAATTAGTAGTGATCGGTCTGCCACAATTGATACATAATATGTGAATAAAGCATTTAATCCAACAGTCATAGGTATAGTTCTAGTGTTAGCTGTAAATAAAACACATTTAGATGTGTAAATTCATTTAATATTAAAAGAATACTGTAAATTTTTATCATACGGCTGGTGTATACATTTATTTTTATTGTTAAAGTTATTAATAACAAAATAAAACCATTATTAAATCATAAATTATGCAAATTCATCAATTTAGATTTGTAGTTGAAATTTATATATTTCCTATATTATTCATTCCTATATTAATTCCCTATACTAACATGTAGAGACATATACAATAATTCTCTTGCGATGGTGTTGTTTATCATTATATATACACTTGTGATAATATTTTTCAATCGTATATTATATTTACGTTTTTATTGTCACAAAAACTATACCTCATGTCTTGTATCTCAAACTGTAATTTAGTAATGATATATTGTATATGATCAGTATGGTAATAAATGGCTAAAAATTTAAGTGTACTAAATATGTTGCACATTATAATTGGTGGTAACACCGCTATATGTGGTACACGTGCGTTATCTGTCAAAATCTAATTATTTACGAAGAGCAAAGAAAATTTATTATTCAACCACAATATATTATCTAAGTTAATGGATCATTATTTTAGTCTCCAAGTATTACAACAGTCCATATAAGCTTAGATACAAGCTTGGTTATCTCTGATATTGTACAATAATACACCAATGATGGAAATATATGGTAAACGTGAGAATTATCCCATAATACTTAATTTTCAAAATGGGTCCCTTCAAAAGATAAACACGGACGCTTGTAAGGGTGGAGTTTACACCAATAAGTCTTCTAAATCTTCAGCAAAAACAGTTGTTGTCGCTATAGATGGAATGATATACGCCGGCACTGAGAACAAAAACGAATACAGTCGGAATGTGATAATTGCGAAAAATAGAAAAACGGGTAAGGTGCGTCTCATTGAAGTAGGAAACGCTTTACTGAAGGCCGTTCCAAAAATGGAGCAATGTGTCCTTGGTGATATGGTAGATGCTACCAAAATAGATGTCAATGAAAAATTTGGATCCAAAAGACGCAAGCGAATGCTGGAACAATCAAAGAAATCCGCAATCGACATAGAAGCCATGAAAGAACAACTAGAAAAAACTGTCATTGAAAAACATATCAACGTGTCGGAGATGGAGGAGCATGTTGCAAATGTCAGTAATTCTCTGGATAAATACACTCCTCCGATTAACAGGGATGCTTCAAATGTCAAAGATATTTTTAATGTTAAAGAATTCCTGACTGATGAACAAATAGAAATACTTAAAGTGAACGCTAGCACTATCTTAGACAGTGAAACACATGAGCTGGAACTTACTGAGTATATAGCCACTCATTTTGAGAAATTGAAGGAGTCAAAGAGTCCACAAAAGAATGAGATCGGTGCTTTGCTACTGTACGCTGACTGCATAATTAGGTATTTAACAGAAGACTATAAAAAAGTTAGCAAAAGCAGTTATGTGGTGTGTTCATATTCAGAATTGATTAATAACTTTGTGTTGGAAACATTTTCTATGACTAGCGAAAAAGGAAGAATCCGACCACAATCATTGAAAGACAAATCTATATGCTTTATCATAGCTTTACTGTTGTTAGCTAACAATTATTTGATATCCGATGTGAAGGTATTGTCTAAAACATTAAAGGTTACTATTATACATCTGACCAAAATGACTCGTGTCATAGGCGCTCATGTAGTCGGTGATGCTATTGTTTTAAAATTACCATTATCGCAACCATTATCAGTTAAAACAAGAAGAGACAGACGCTGATGTTTAAATTTATATAAATTTTGTTCAATAAATATTATTAATGCCATAAAGGTTGTTTTATTTTGATGAATTATTGTAGAAATGTTGAATATTTGATGCGAATTTTCGATTAATTCATTGTTAATGTGGTTACAAATTTGTAAAATAGTATAGCTTCTTTTTTCATCATATGAGAAAGGAACAAAAATAGCATTCCTTTTTACAATGTAACTACAAATCATTTGTGTTTCAAAGTGAAATTACTAAGCAAAGATATTCAAGTATTCAGAGGGGGGTATTTGCACCTCATTGAATTTGAAAAAAATTGATTTATCCGTTTTTGCATAGGCTCACCCATATAAACGAAATAACAAATTAACCTTCGCCCCCCCTGAAAAATAACTCTCACTTGGTAGAACTCCATTATAACACGGTGAAAAAATAGCAATGTATTTTAGTTCTACCAAATTATTTTTGAAAAATATACACCCAGTCCTTTTTTTACGCGATACATTGGTTCCAGAAAAAGGCGCGTAAAAAAAATCGCGTAAAAAAACACAAATTTCATATAATTTGATAAATTGGTTCCAAAAATTAAAACATTGCGTAAAAAAGTACCAGAAACGTATGAAAAACCAAAATTTGCTCTTTAAAATTCGTGCAAAAAAAACATATATATTCATGTCTTTATTGCTTATAAAAATATAATGAGACTATAAAAATACAAATTTTTTCACTTATATGAATTATTCGCTGCTGCTACTCTCGGTTGCAAAATGTAATAGTTTGCGATTTTTTGAACGAAAGAATTGAATTTTGCTCGGACTCCTCAAAATCTTTAACATAAATATTCGGGAGTTACATGGAGAAGTGAGAAATGAAAAAATTGCGTATAACCGAATTCGCATAAAAAAAAAGGACTGGGTGTAGTTGATAGCTATTTCGGCTCACGCCATCGTCAGAACTATGCTTAAACTAACATTCGCTTATCTATATATAGCTGTGTAGAAAAGGCACACAATACATCCTCTCTCCTGTTTTAACGGCCTAGCTTGTTACTTTCACACAATAGAACTATATTTTACTAAAATTTTATTCCGGTAGTATAAAATAGTTTTATAAAAATTATAATCAAATACCAAAGAATGATATTTGAACATAAAAAACTTACTTCCATTACACATAAGACTTTTTGTACCAAATTAGATAACATTCGGTACTTAAGGTAAACAAAACCTAAAAGTTGTCAAATAACATTTTGAAACGTTTTCAGGTTCATGGGTATTTACGCTGCCTCCTATCATTATATTATAGACTGCTATGGTATGTATCAACGGAATTTTTCTTACATATTTTAAAAAGGGATGAAAAATATAATTTCTAAGATATATAATAAACTGAAGTAAGTAAGTACTTACTTGCTTGTTATAAACAAAAAGTGATTTTAACATAAGGGAAACATATTTATAATATACAATGGTATTATAGAACCAATAATAATTTTGCATAACAGGAACTTCTTGCATAACAGACAACTCATCAAACCAGTCACCTGGACCTGTAGCTTCAAGGGATTTCATGATCCTTACTCGGTATAGGCAGGAGTATGATGTTCACGACTTTCCACGGTTCAGGAAAGTATTGTAGCTGTAAGCAGGTTTTAATGATTTAGATGACTGTATGAACCCTCTTCTCGGAAAGGTGTTTGAGAGCCTTGGAGCCAATTTCATCGTTACCTGGAGGTCTTTTACTAATGAGAATTTTATACGACTCTATCTCGCTGGGTGCGATCGGTGTCAGCGCGACGGTAGCTGGAATTATATGATAATAAAAATATTTTCATATTTTTAGATTATTTAATCTATGCGGATCTTAAGC
This sequence comes from Himalopsyche japonica, assembly GCA_028555115.1. Lineage (NCBI taxonomy): Eukaryota > Metazoa > Arthropoda > Insecta > Trichoptera > Rhyacophilidae > Himalopsyche > Himalopsyche japonica. Next base: position 1,746,356 of record JAHFWJ010000526.1, on the reverse strand, counting down.
GCGTGATTAGTCAAGTAGAGAGCGTGGGGAGCGAATTGTTTTTCGAGGGGTCGGTGAATAGCGACAAAAACAAAGTATAGAATTCAATACAAATTTACTTAATTTCAATTGTAAGCATTTCAGTAACAGGAGGCTTTTTTTCAATGATTTCTATAATAGTAGCACCAAACCAACTCAGCGATAAACCAAAATTGAGACAAACGTGTTAAAGTCTAATGCTGTGCACTATTTCTTTTTGGTTTCAAACATAATACATAAACGCAGAAAACTATTTGATTTTTATGTAAACTAATAACGACATCGTAAATTTTTTTGAGTTTCCTCAAAAATTATAAATAAATACACTGCAAGAAAAAAGTAACTGCACATTTTATATTTACTTTCTATACAAAGTACAAATATAAGAAAAATTTGTAAAATAATTGTAAAAAAAGCATTTCTTAATCAGAATTTAGAACTTATATATCAAACTACAATTTTATCTATGGCATGCTCCAGAAAAAGACTTAAAAAATCATTACATTTTATAAATGGTAATAAATAATATCAATTAAGTAAATATATTGCGTAGCTTGAAGTTGACACCTTTATTTTTTTGATTGAATGACTTACATTCTATTTTAAAAATAAATTTATTTCTCTGATTGTTTTTAGATACATGCCAATGAACCTCTATATAGTTTTCAAAGTGTAATTCGAAAACAGCTTTTAGCCTCCTCTTATCCGGCACAAGTGTTTGTCTATAGTGTGTGGTCTATGGTATTTGTTATGGCAACCTTGAGAAGTGCTGTCAGAAAAGGCATGAGTGTGAGTGTTGGAAATTGAGGTTATTTTGACAATTTCTCTAATAATGGTTGTCGGTGTTTCAGTCTAATATAATTAGATTCTCAAAACTTCAAAGTTCACAAGATGGCCGACGATGATGTATTCGATAAGAAAAAGTCACATAGGGATCCTCATTCAGGAAGGAAAGCTGACAAAAAGAAGTCCAAAAAGAATATCGATGAAAATTTAACTGATCGACAGAGAAATCCCAAAGCGTTCGCAATCAAATCGGCCGTTCGCGCAGAAAGGAGCTTTCGAAGAAAAGAGGACCTAATTACTAAAAAGCAACATTTACCCGTTGTGGACAAAACATCTCTTGAACCTCCTCCTATAGTTGTCGCCATTGTCGGTCCACCGAAAGTCGGTAAGACAACACTTATAAATAATCTTATCAAGAGTTTCGTTAAAACCAATGTGACCAATATAAAAGGGCCGATTACTTTGGTCACGTCGAAGAAGAGACGGATCACATTAATTGAATGCAATAATGATATCAATTCCATGATTGATATTGCAAAGTGTGTTGATCTTGTTTTGCTTTTGTGCGACGCCAGTTTTGGTTTTGAAATGGAAATTTTCGAGTTTTTAAACATCTGCCAAGTTCACGGAATGCCAAAGATTATGGGGGTCTTGACTCATCTTGATATGATTAAGAATGTAAAAACTTTGAAACGCCAGAAGAAGATTCTTAAGCACAGATTTTGGACAGAAGTTTATGCGGGAGCTAAACTGTTCTATTTGTCCGGTATACTTCACGGTGAATATTTAAGAAATGAGGTGAAAAATCTTTCCAGATTTATTTCTGTCATGAAGTTTAGACAGCTGAGTTGGAGAACCACCCACGCATATGTTTTGGCAGACCGAATGGAAGATATCACAAACCAAGATTTGATTAGGAAAAATCCTCAGGTTAACCGAGATGTTGTTCTGTACGGATATGTGAGAGGTGTGCCGCTGGTACAGGATGCCATGATGCATATAGCTGGTATGATTCATTTTCAATTTTTGTTGCTAATGCATTTAAATTTATAGTTGCCACGATATAAAGGTATGTCCATGTAACAAAAAAGAATTCTTTGACAGATGGAAGCCATTGACTTAAATTACAAAAAGAAATTTCTTTCGTGTAACTTATCATGCAATAATATTAATAATTAATAACTTTCCCAAGTCAACTTGATTATGTTATCCACCAAATGTGAAAAGTGGAAATTTTCTTCAATCTCTTTCAAAGTTATTTGAATGTTGTCAAAATATTTTATATATCCTGGAATATTTTTATTCAATACCTGATTGACTTTTTGTGTTGATTTCAGGTGTTGGAGATCTGAAGATAAATGAATTAAGTTTCTTACCAGACCCGTGTCCTCTTCCTGATGCCCAAAAGAAAAGAACGCTCTTAGAGAAAGAAAGACTTATCTATGCTCCCTTTTCTGGTGTTGGGGGTATAGTGTACGATAAGGATGCTGTCTACATTGAGCTTAAGGGTTCTCATTCGCACAAAGAAAACAAGGAAGATGAATTCACCTCTGAGAAAAAAGCGATGCTTAAAAGCGTTGTTGAGCAAAAAGAGACTGTCGATGATCAAATGAAAAATACTGGTTTTCGTCTCTTTACAGATGGAGATATCATTTATTCAGATATGGTAGATAAAATGAAAGACAATCCAGAAGGCGGTGAAATGATCAAAGATCCAGATGATGTAGATTTGGAAGATGTGCAAGATTCTTCGGGTATCGAAGATGACATGTCATCTGATTCAGACGATTCTGCCACTAAAAAGACTGTAAAGAAAATAAAGAAGAACTCTCTAAAATACCCCTCCCAGTCGCTCCAGTCCAGCGATGAGGATGAAGATGAATCAAAAGTGAACATTTCATTACCATGGGAAAACAATTTTAATGAAGACAACGCTAGTGGCGACGAGCTGGATGATGATGATGTTGAAAAAGATGAAAATAAATGGAGAGAAAATTTGGCTGAAAAAGCAGGAAAGGCATATCTAGAAAGACAAAATACAACTCAAAATATAATGAAACTCGTTTATGGTATATTTCACCCCAGTAACAAAACATCCGACGGCAAGGATCTATCTGAGAGTGATGATAATGACTCTGATGGAGAGTTGGGAGGACTATTCAAAAAAGTAACGCAGCAGCAAAAGGTTGTGCAAGAGGAAAAGCGAAACATGAATAATGAAGAATGTTCACTTTTTTACAAGAGCTCTCAAGGAGTTGTCACCGATTGGATGAATTTAGAATCTAAACAATTTTTGTTGAATTGTTTTGTAACAGGTAAACGGTCATCAGGGCAAGATGCCTCAGATTTGCTGCGCTTAGATGACGCTAGTGTTGGAGATTCTGATGAAGATCTATTTGGGGATTTCGAAGATTTAGAAACTGGAGAAAAACACAAAACGGAAGACAGTGAAAAATCTTATTTGAAAAAGTCAACAGAAAACATGTCCAAGGCAGATATATTAGCGAAAAAATTGAAACTCAAAGCTAGATTTGATTCAGAATATGATAACCCAGATGAGCATAGGATTACTGGAGATCATGTGTATTATGAAAATTTAAAAGCAGAAGCTCTCAAACAGTCTGAACTCAATAAATCTGTCTTTGACGAATTAGATGATGGCCTACGAGTCCAAGTGGAGGGCTTCCGGCCCGGAATGTACGTGAGAATGAATTTTAGAAATATGCCTTGTGAATTCGTAGAGAATTTTGATGCTACTTATCCTACATTGATGGGGTCCCTGAATATGGCGGAAGAAAATGTTGGATTTGTAAGTTGCAAAGTGAAAAGACACAGGTGGTATAAGAAAATTCTCAAGACTAACGATCCTCTGATCATATCTATGGGTTGGCGAAGATTTCAAACGGTGCCTATCTTCTCAAAAATTGAGGATGATATGAAATGTCGGTATCTAAAATACACTCCTGAGCATGTCACATGCAACATGCACTTCTATGGACCGATAACTCCGCAGCACACTGGTCTTTTAGCTCTTCAGACTTTGACGAATGACTCGGGTCAATTGAAACAATTAGGTTTTAGAATAGCCGCCACAGGAAGCGTGAATGAAATTAATAAATCAACGCAAATTGTAAAAAAATTGAAATTAGTCGGTACTCCTTTGAAAATTTTAAAAAAGACTGCTTTCATAAAAGACATGTTTAACAGTTCTTTAGAAGTTGCCAAGTTTGAGGGTGCAAAAATAAAAACCGTATCAGGTATCAGGGGACAGATTAAACGAGCTATCAATAAACCCGAAGGATGCTTCAGGGCCACCTTTGAAGATAAAATATTGTTGAGTGACATTGTGTTCTGCAGAACGTGGTTTAAAGTAAACGTCACCCAGTTCTATACCCCCGTTACAAATTTACTCCTTGAAATTGATAAAAAGAATGTTTGGTCTGGGATGAAAACCTTAGGCCAGTTGAAGAGAGAGAACAATATTAAGTATGATGCTAACATTGATTCGCTTTATAAAGAAATCAAAAGAGAGCCGAAAGTCTTCAAGCCCCTTGTGATCCCAAAAACTCTACAGAAAAATTTACCATACAAAGATAAACCTAAAAATAAAATTTTCACCAGTAAAACGGGGGATATAACAAAAAATAGAATAGCATTAATTAAGAGTCCACACGAGCAAAAGGTGTCTAATGTTATGAAAATGATTAAGACTAACTATGAGCAGAAAAAGCAACAGACGAAGACAGCAATCTCGGACAGAATACAGAAACATAAAAAAGAGAATCAAGTCGTCGCGTGGAAGAAGTTAAAAAGGCAAAAAGAATTGAAGAAGAAAGTTTGCAGAGCGATTAGCAGAATGGGCGGGAAAAAGAAGGATTGATCAACGATAGCCTATAAAAATTTCTATGGTAATATGAAAAATATTTCATAATTAATGTGAGGAAAATTTACAAGAGTTTGTATTTTTGACCATTATGTTTTAATCTAAAATAAATAACTTGTTTAATCATTTAATAAAGATAAGTTTTTTTATTGGCTATTCAGCGAATCTTTTGTTTATCCCAGAGTGAGTCATTACATAATTCAATGTATGCCAGATTTTCTGTTCTTTTTTCAAAGAAATATGGTGCCAGAACTGATATCACGTTAATATTTTATTGAAGAAATGTATGTTCAGTTCATAATATGAATTTGAATTATATTATTGTAGGTGAACTTCCATACTTGATTTCATAATTTTTAAGGAAAAAAATGGCACGCAATAAAATTTCTCCCTTTGATAATTGATTAAGAAATTATAAGTGTTATCTCAACTTCAAATGGTCAAAAAATGAAAGTCTAATTATTATTGATACTGAAAAAAAATAATAATATTTTTTCCATAAAACAACTCCTTACTTAATTAGTCAACCTCTATTTGAAGAGATTAGGGATGGAAGCATATGACTAGCACAAGACTGGCGGTTAACTAGTCGCTCTTGTTAGGCCCTATTTTTTTGGATCGGATGAGTGGGAGGTAATTTTTAGACATTGAAAACACCCATATCTTTCAACAGAACCAATAAGAAATTGAAAAAATGCTGTTGGTTTGCATACTGCGGTTTGAACCTGAGAGATCTCTTTGGATATTACACATATAGATGTGAACAGATATATCTAAAGCTATATATTAATGTCTGCCACAAGTTGAATATTTAATGAGGTCTACAGATTTGCAGATATTTCGAGGAATTAAATAAAAAAGGAATGTTGAATAGTTTCATATTTATTTTTAATCAACATGTGTACATTATGGCTACTTCTAATTATTTATGTTCTTGTATTAAATGATCACTTAAAAATTGTCACCATATTATATTATATTTATTTACATCTTTTATCAAAATGGTAACTGATAAATATGACTCAATCTACAGAGCACAGGGTATACGAATGAAGGGAATTAAAAAGGTTTATTATGTAACACCGAATTGTACATGTGTAATAAAATAGTTATGCTTTCACGGCACATATGAAAAACCTCTCATGGAAAATGGTGGTTATGGTATACAAAGATTGAATGCGGATTATGCTAAAATATAATGGTCAATTATTTACACAACAGTTATTACAAATTTCCATATAAATTGAATCATTAAAATAATATTTCATATTTGTATCAATTCTGTACCTACCTAAATGTCATTTTTTAGTAATACTGTAGTTCATCAACTTATTGTTAAAGTCAATTCTCTATCGGGTATAGTAAAATATTTCTTGTTAATGTAGGTAAATTGATTATTATTTTCTTGCAAGAATCAATTTTTATCAAGCAAATAGCCAACAAATTTGTCTTTTTTGATGATTTAAAGTCAGAGAAGTCAACGATTACGTATTAATATCTGAAAATGAACTCTGCAATAATTCTTTGCTTTCGAAGTAGCAGAGCTTAAAGAGCAATTTTACTAGCATTATATAATTTTATTTCAATTACAGCAGTTTTTTTGTCAAACTATCATTACAATATATAAGTATTGAATAAGAAGACGTCTATTATATTATATGAAAAGAAAATTATATGACCAGCACATAAAGCCAATGAAATTTTCAACTTTGCATAATAATTTAGTAAATTTACCTCAAATATATTCACAGTTAGCCCTTAAATTCTCCTATATTTGATAGTTCTAAGCACAGCTACAATAAAAATAAAAAGCGATATGGAGAAGAACCGATTGCATCATAATCAAATGGACATATAATGGTGAAACTTTAAGCATCCGGTGTGTGAAAAAAACTTTACATCAAAACCGGTGGTTTCTGATGCTATCGCATGAATCATGACATTATGTTAGCCATTCAATAGAAATTCAAATTAGAATTTGTCCAAATTTATCACTGGAATATAAGATTTATTTTTTATAGTTTTAACGAATAAAATTGGAAAGTCATTTGTAGAGGTAATATTATTAGATATGATTTTTAAGGGAATTTTAGGAGCTACAGGTTGGATACGTAAAGCTAGTTTGTGCAGCATTTTTCAATGTAATAACTAAGTATACAGACTTGTATTATTTTATGTTAAAATTGCTTCGATATCTGTTCAACAGTTGTATGAAATTTTAAAAGTATATTTGTAAGGTTCAATAAAAATAATTAGATCAAACGGTTCTTATAACCTTAATTGTCTACGGAAGAGAGTTTAATGTATACACAGAGCATAGGCTCTCGTTGAATAAATGTTACTGTAGTATTTATGTCAAAATTTATTGTGTTTATTGCTTTGATTTCACGTATTCCTGTTATAATAATTCACCTACAGCTTTGAATCTAGTAAAGGTAGCAGTTTTTATAAAAATATATATTGGGAGGTGTTATTTCATCTAACACCGGAGAAGTATGAAACACATTAGGGAAAATGTTCCCTTAAATTCCTGTTATATCCAAGCCTGTACACCAAATCTGCCCAAAAATCTCACATGCTGGTGCAATGTATAATTATTACAACGGAGGACAACTATGATAACCAGTAAATTGTTTTGTAATCCGGTTTGCCAAAACTGTTCAATTTATTGACTATCTACACATGACTTGATAATAGTTTGCCAATCATACTATCAAAGGAAGAAAGTTAATGCAAATATGTAATCAAATAGTTGAAACAGGTTTGACGCAAAGGCTTGAACTTCACTAAGTGAGGCATAAGTATTTAAGATTGATTTTCTGATTTATTTATATTATGTTTATAGTGAATTTCGTCTAAAATAATATTAACAATAAATTATATAAACCCAGGAAATAAATATATTAAATAGCAAATAAATAAATGATCAATAATTTAGGTAACTTGAGCCTAAAACTATAAATTCTTATCAAGTTGCTAACCACCTCATAATATTTGGAAAATATTTGACCAGATTGATCTCATGTTTCCACTTGTACCGTAAATATTTAAAAAAATATTTAAATTCGCATTCAATGATAAAAAAGGATATGAGTTTTTGATTAAATCAATATCTTTTATGATAGAATTGTAAATTTATTCATTTTGATATGTACTAAATCTAAATTTATTTAGCTACTAACAAATTAATGAATGAAAGTATCTTATGAATATTCTGCAGATAAATGATTTCCTTCAGGTTTATCGGAAAACAATTTTATCTTCACGATAGTTAATATTTGAGATGTCGTTTTCAAAGAAAATTTCCATATTCTTGTTTTAATTGTTTTATATGAATCACCTGAAATAACATTAGACTATTATCTTGCATTGATTGACTATTAACATAATTAATAGAAGCAATGTTGATATTGGAAACAATAGAGTTTGCTGTTCCAGCATGATATTTTTATTGAGAGCATAAAAGAGCAAACACAATATTGATAACTTTGATTCGCATTACAGATGATTTAAAGAGTCTCTAGAATACAGATCATAGAAAGACAGCAGATATTTTCGAGAATAGATTCTACACTCTCCAATAACTTTAACACATATATATATATATATACTTTAGAATTTCAATATGTACTTCCTTATTCAACTTGACAATTGTCTTTAAGTGTTCACATAAGGATTTAAAAATCTATTTAGTTTGAACGAGAAAAATGACAGATGGTGATAAATATAAAACATTTATCAAATTAAATGTTTGATGATTTTTTATAACTGGAAACATGGATTCAATACCGGTTAACGACTTGCGCTTCCTTTAGATAAAGTCGATATGAAACCCGTTTCAATTCTACATAATTTTGATGAGTGTAAATTATAAAGTATTTTTATTTTTCATCTTTCAGCATGATATATAAAACAAAATTTTTAGGCATTTTATAACGAAACAGAATACAAAACTATTTATGTATCTTTAATAAAGTTGTGACACTGATGATTCTTGATTAATGTGTCATTTACAAGTGATTGTAAAACTGTCTAAAGGATGCATTCATTTTTTTTCGCTATACATTCTTTGTATGTGAAGAATTGTTGAAATTTTTCATAAATGGCCATTTATAACTGCTGCATAGCAGATATATTAATTGCAGCTGGAGTAAATGGTAAAAATAGAATAAATGAATACATTCAGACTATGAAAGAACAAACGTTGGTATCAATTGATTTTGACTTGATATTTTTCAATTTTGATTTTTGCACTTTATTTGTATGGCAAAAATCGTTTCCTTAAGTGTTTTCAAATTTAATTACGTTTAAAAAGACAAGTCATACCGCATGAAACACCTACGTTTAATAAAAAAAAGTAATATTGTTCATATAAGCGATTACTAATAATAAGTACACATTAATTACAAGATAAATATAGATCTGGCACTAATAAGATATATAAATAGGACATATGTTTTCCTATATTGTGTAGGAATATATAAATTATGAAGAATGTACACTGATTTACAAAAGATGTGATGTGTCTCAATGATATTTTCTGTTATTAAAGGCGATTTGATAATATAAAATGAACTATTTACAGATAAGAAAACAGACAATGTACAATAGAATAAAGGAGAGGTATGATAAATATGAATGAACAAAATATACCAGTAACAAAATAAATATGACTGATGTAATGAACAAGACATTGTAAAATAGAAAAACCGAGTCAAAAATATTATCAAACCAGACGATGCTCTTTTTGAAAATTCAGCACAGGTCTGAGGTTCGTCAAACAACAGTATTTTTTTAAGCTAGTATTTAGATTAATGTATATAACAAGATTAGATCTAGCCTGTTTATAAAAGCACCCAGACTTTCAAAAGCTCCTAAATATTCCATTCATATACCGACAAACACTAGGACCACACACCACACTTGTTGCACATATTTGTTGAAGAAATTAAATTACAATAATAAGAGACTCAATTTTAAAGTTACAGTTTCAGCTAATAGAGTTTTCATATTATAAAGTAAATAAATGAAAAAAAGAGTAAAAACTCAATCTAATAAACTTGGATACTGAACATGGTAGGTGTATGTTCACACATTTGTAAGATTCGAGGCAAGCTGTTTACTTGTATTGTTTTTTTAAACATGTTCATAATTTTACCCATACATAATAGACGAATGAAGACGATTTTAAGATTAAAAAAAGTCCTTATTAATCAGGAGTGTCTGGGTCTCATATATGTGGAAACAATACTTTATTTCACTACATTTGGTTCAAAAAGACACCCCATCGCTGGCATTAATTCATTATATTGAGTTTTTAAAACAGTTAAATGATTTCAGTAATTTGTAAAAATCATCTGTAAAGAATTTTGCAACATGTTGGACAATTATGAGAGTTAAAAAGCGGTAATTATTTTATCGAACAAGTAAGTTTGTTATAATTTTATACCTTGCGTGTCGATATATTATATAATTATTATCATTACAGATAAGTCAGAGTAAAGAGTTTCAGTGGCATTATTGTCAAACAAATTATGTAGATAACTAGATTGAAGTAATTTAATCACCATTCATCGAATCTCACCAAACTGTCTTTGAATAATATAATTGGATTATTTTGGACTAAGGTAATTATTCAATCAAAGAAGTAAGCATTTTATACAAAAGAGAATTTCATTTCAAACATTCGCCGTAAAAGAATGTCGAGAGAAAGTTAAGAAGTAACCTTCGTAGTTTTGAGAAAGTTATAAAAAGACTTATAATTTATTTAATATATTCATATACGAGTCTAACATTTTTCTGTTAATTCATGCACTCTTTACATATTATTACATAATATATAAATTTGGTAGTTTTTAAAACATAAAAAAAATTATGGCATTCGAAAATACAACATGAAACATTTAACATTTTCTTAATGTACAAACTAATTATTATAAAAATGAATAGTACCATTCGCTAAAAGAAAATATTATCTATCATTTGAAAATTGTCCGTAGCCGAGAATCGAACGTCCTTCGAATAAACTAAAATGAACGTAAACAGTTGGCAGGTAATGAAACGTATTGTATAAAAGACTAGAGAAAACTGGGCGTTGAATTGTCAACTGTTTGGTTACACTTTATCACTTACACTAGAATATCAACAAGCAGTCACCTTAAGATTATCATGGGATCATTGAAAAGGTTTATTCTTATAAACAAACATCCGGACCTTGTTCGGGAGTTAGCGTAGTACCTGTTTCGAAAAAAAAATACGAATTCGACCTCTTCGTTTGTCAATCCGACTCGGACTCGTAGCGAACGGGTAGTTAATGTGGATATCTTTCCTTTTGATTTGAAAGGAAAAAAGTTTCAGCAGGAATTCATCTGACATTCGAAATCGGCACAAACCGTTTGTTTCGGCAAACTGAGCACTCAATTATTATATCTCGAAAACTTGCTTTCCGATTCTGGAGTCATAAGCCAGGAATGTGGATTTTGGTCAATACTCTTGCATTTGCATGTAAAACTCACTTCGGTACGCACAAATTATATTTATTCAGCCTCAGGATTATCGAAATCACAAATAAAACGATTCCCAGACGCAATGTCCACCGTGAATACTGAAGAAAAGTTTGTAAGTTGTAAGTTCAACATCAAATAACTAGTCAGAATAGAATGTGTGGAGTAGTTTAGTTGATGGTGGCTGTATATCAGGATGCTTTGGCGGCCATACTGTTGTCATTGGAGATGTGAGGTTGCTCTCCCGATCTCTGGTGTGGCCTGTCTGTCCCCACTTGAAGGAGGTTCCCAAACTCCATTTCTAAAAGTTGCCGTGCCTGAAACATTTCAATGTTTGTTTTAAATAACATGTGTTCTATGGAAACATTGTTCTGTATCCGAGGGGGTTATTCATAAATAAGGTGAATATTAATCATTGTTCACAAAGAAACAAATCACATCTCAAAACTAATAAAAAACATCAAGTGGAATAACAAAGATATCATTTATATTTTACATTTAAATGTACTTCCACAAAGTTATCTATGAATTTATCAAAAGCTGATAACTGCTTTATATTTATAACGAAAGCAACAAAAATATCACAATTTTTTTAAATATTGAATTCAATTAAAGATATTATTTACTCATTACACTAAAATTTCTAAGAAACAATAAAATTTCAAATTTTGGATCACTTTCATAGCAACAGAAAACTTCAGTGTGAAGTTAAAATAAAATACTTATTTCAAGCAGTTGGGCTGAATATAAATCTATAAAGAAAAGCAGACCTAACCTAATATCAATAAACACAAAAGAATTGAGACAATAACAGGTAGGTTGTGACAATCTAGGTGAAAATATTCAAAACCGGAATTAGGGTGACATTTATTGATACTAAGAAAATGATTATTTTTATGAAATAATTACCTGTGTATTTTGTGTGGGTATTTGAAGAGCGAGCGCCATACTGTTAGAGTCAAACCCATCATCAAGCGCGATGAGGGCTCCATGAACACCAGACTCAGAAAGATTGTTGCTGAAATCCTGAAAGTGAAATACGGGCAGTTAAGCAAATTTTTAAAAGACTTGGCATGAATGAGTGTAAATTTAAACATATGTTTGGGGTATGAAAAAGCATATCGGTGGATACCTTGAGACCAATTTGTCCTATCCATTTGATTAATCTCTCGTTGGTCCAAACGAGAACATCTTGAAGGGCATTTTCGCTAGCTCGCCGTCTTTCTTCCAAAAGTGATCGAGAGTAATTGAGTCGCTTCAAGCATGAAATTCCAAACTGAAGACTTGTCCTATAAAATAAAGCGAGATTGTGAAACTCACCATTTAGACAATTTCATAGATTTAAAATTAAAGTTGACGGGTCTCGTAAGGTTAAGAGTGGAATGGATAAAAAAGTTTCAGGCAATTAAAAAAAATTTGATTTGTCTCTCAAGTAAGAAAAAAACCCAAGAGTATTACTAATTCGAGCATAATTATTCAATTAAAAAGTAAACATTACACCCTTAATGCACGATGATTCTCACCTATGAAAACTGTCAACCATTTTTAGCTGCGTTCTGAGGTCTCTCTTTGTGAGATGATCCAGCATTCTGGCATCCACTAAACATTCCATAAATGTTGTGCGATACTGAGGCATTCCTGAAAAAAAAAAACACAATATTCAAAATACAATTTCAGTTTTCTGATGAGCATTTTTTTATGACAAATATGATATTATAAATAAATAAGGTAAGTTATTTGTTACCTAGAGAGGGTAACCATGAATTGCCAACCCATTCGTGGTTCATATCGCCGAATGCCAAAGTGGTACGTGCAGTCGGCGGAGCTGAGGGGGAAGTCAGGGATACCATCTCTTGAATAGCCAATCTCAATTTTAATCGGTGCAATGGGTTACTGATGCCTGGAAAAATAATAAAAAGTTTAGTGCAGCGCAACCAAATCAATTATGAAAATATCGATCTGCAAATTCAGATAAACATTTTTATTGAATTCAATCTTTCACATTTGTTCTTATTAAAAATAAAAAAGTGTAATATGTGCTAATATCACTTTATAGGTGTAAACTGACACATCTGGATGGAAAGACACGATATTTTAAATAATAAAAACATATTTTTCAGTACTATTTACAACAAAATATTTTATCATCAGGACTGGTTTTGTTCATCGCTATCATTTTCAACTAATGAAAAAAAATGCTGATACATAATTTGGAACACAGAACATGATGCTAACTGTTTTCATTAGTGTTAAAAAATAATGAGATTCACTGTCAGTTACGTACTCAAGTTAATCTTAAGAATTCAGGATTGAAAAAAAAATGTTTATTATAATATTGATAGTTGACATTGAAATGTATCAAAATCCAAATTTTAAGTACAAAAAGTGAAGAAAACCATCTCTACTGTCACCGTGTTCTAAAATTTCAATTGAAAAAAAGACTACAATATTATGTAAAATATGATATATTATTATATTTCATGCATAAGTAAAAGATTACTACAATAATCTTACAATGAAAACTGTCTACACCAAATCTGTTATTACAAGAGATGAAAAAACTTGAATTGTAAGTGTGACATTGTCATTCAAACTGATTTTTGTTGATTTATCATTTGACTAACCAATGTTCTTTTAATGTAATTTCTTGAATGAGTGTATAGACTATTGTAACACATTTCACCAGGAGTTGAGGTTATGAATATGTTAGCACACTGAGACCTGGAATATTTTCAGCCTACTTTGGTGTTATATTTATGAAATGAAGAACCCTTCTTTTAAATTGTCGATGTTTAAGTATTTATTCGATAGAATTCATATTTACCGATTTCTCTTTGGATTTCCTGATCAGACAGCGCACTCATAATAGCTCCTGATTTGACGTTTGCTCTGCATGCCGCGACATACCATGCGGGCATTCCCACCCACAGTTCAAGCCAAGCGACGATAGTCGGACCGTTCCATAGAGCAAACGGTGTGCCGGCCTTCATAGCTTCACCTAAAAGCTCGTGACGATAGTCTCTTTCTCTACTGCTTGAAAACAAAAATGGGTACAATTATTTCATTGATAGTATTGGATGAAACCGTCCAATAAGAAAATAAATATTCAGATACCTAAAATATCTTCTCATGTTAAAATAAATTAAAAACTCATATTTATTTTTCTCGATTAATAAAATCATTGTTTTCAGAAAATTTCATACTGGCTATATATATTGTAAAATGAAAATTATTTATATATGACGATAAGCCATGAAAAATTAATCTACTAAGAAGCAATTTATCTTATAGATGAGTATGTACTTCTTTTTTTGTCTGCCATAATCGGCCTTAGCGGCGGCTGCCGCTTGCGCAGCAGCTCTGGCGTGGGCCGGAACGCCTTGCATGTTAACCATGCCCATTCCCATGCCTGCCAAATCTGGTTCCATTGAAGAAGGACCTTCACTCGGATAGTAAGTGGAGCTGCCGAGCTGCGATAGACCGCTCATCGTCGACATGGATCCAAAGTCACCGCCTAAAGAATCTTTCACACCTTTGGCCTGCAAAATAATATAACATTGTATTTTCCGATTCATACATTAATACTGGAAAAATGATAATTTTTTTTCAAAGTAGACCTTCTCTTTCTTGCTGAAAAATCTTCCCAGAGAACTCTTGATGCCTCTTTTCTTCTGGTGATGGGCAGCTTGGCCGACGGCCGACGCGGGTGAGCCCATCACGCCCAGAGACTCTTGACTCGAACTAAAGGAAAAAACATAAAAACGATGCGGGGTCAAATACTACCACAAACTACAATAAAATCTATACTAGCAAGGGATGAAACATTTGCAATTTACTTCCCAATCAAGAGAAATCCTACTGAATAGTAAGCTATTTACGAATCCAGTTAAGGTATATCTTGTAAAGAAAGCATTCTTCAATGTGAAGAAGTAGATGAAATGAATGAAAATTAGAATTTATATCATTGAAGATTTTTACAGATAGATATGTTTTGCAAGCAAGAAAAGCAGAGAAAGGTGTAAGCAAGTGTGCGGTGTCCAAATCTTGTGTATTTAAGAATAATTATCCAATATTAGGTGCAGGGAAGGTCAACAGACACTGCAATAGCCCATTATTCAGGAATCGAAGTCTACATTCAGATTAAAGTAAATGACGAAGAAAATTAAGAATGTGATATTTTGAAACACTACATTGGAAAATGACATGATTTTTCTTCGATTTAAACTACAAAATTTGCATTGAATTTATTTTTAGACATAGTTAATGTAACATAGAGATGTACACGGATAGGCGTGGTGTAGTAAATAATTATCGACTGAACATTCAGAATCATAAAAAGTTGCTCGGGTCCCAAAGCCAGCCCCGTGCCAAGATTTGTCATGTTCAAGACAGTGAAAGTAATTAAAGTCAGCTCGGTTACTGGTGATTGTGCTTATACTTTCGCTGGACACTTCTACATGCTGCGAATCGCAATACGGAGATAGATAGAGAGTGCCGCTGGAAAGATATGGTGAGGAAATGCACCTGTGGATCGGGAATCCGGAAAGTGTTCCACATGCTCCAGTTCTTCTGATTCGGTAAGCATAGAAACAAATCACACCCACATTATTATGAACAAAAAAAATTGTTTGGAAGTCACACTGTATGCAGACATGTAGTAATTTGTGAAGATCTTATCTATTGTATATATTCTTTAGTGTCTCTTTAGACAAGTCTTACTGCTTGAAAATGTTTCTCACTTCATGTACAAATACCTCATTACAATGTAATTTATGTGTTTAGAATAATTCTCTATGAAGTAAAGGTATCCATTGCTCTACAAATTTATGGCTAAATCAGAAATAAATTTTGTACAAATATTAGTTAAACATCAAAAT
Source organism: Himalopsyche japonica (assembly GCA_028555115.1). Classification (NCBI taxonomy): domain Eukaryota; kingdom Metazoa; phylum Arthropoda; class Insecta; order Trichoptera; family Rhyacophilidae; genus Himalopsyche; species Himalopsyche japonica. Next base: position 1,730,289 of record JAHFWJ010000526.1, on the reverse strand, counting down.
ATTTTGAAAATTCATATTGTGCACATTTAATTTAGTCAAACAAGTCATCTATTGATATGTTATGTATACAAATATAACATCATTTCCTCACACGTTTGAAAGTCATTTTCTACTCTCAGTTAAATTTAAAAGGTTAGGAATTAAATAATGCTTTAAAGAATGAAATACATGTTTAATATATTTGAAATGTCTAGATTCAATCCATGTTCGCTCTCAATGGAGCACATATCCTCTTAAAAAAGGTATCGCAAGAGACATTTTTCTATGAGATCTGTTCGTTACTTATATGCAAAAATTTTATTTTGAGTTAGGAAACGGTTTAAAGATATATTCTATTAAGGTATACCTTCTCAGTTGGTCTTGCTCATATTGAAGTGCTTGTGCAAAGCGTTCCAATTTCAAGGAGCGTTGAGTGAGCGGTGAAGCTGCTCCGCTTGCCCCCACAGGGTCTTCGGATCCACTCAACTGTAACTGATCAGATAAAAACAATATAATGATTCGAATTTATTTCAAAACTGAAATTCAGCAGGTTAAATAAAAGGAAAATATTTAAAATCATTTTGTTAAAACTGAAATAGAAAGAATTTTTAAGCAAGATTGAGGTTAATTTTCATACATCTGTTATAAAAATAAATGTCATCGAATAAAAAAAAAAGAAATGTTTAATGTCAATATTTTTCTAAATTTATATAATATAGCTAAAGAGCAAATGTTGAGGATGTCATATCTTAAGGATGAATTTATTTTTCATCTAATGAAACCACATGAAAATATTTCAAATAGACAAAGTCATGTCACTTTTTGGCGGTTTTTTTTTTTTTTTAATAAAAACACAATGCTTTGCAATATTTCCAGAATTTTATATTTTCAAGATCAGGACAGATTTCAATCATCACAGGAATTATCAATTGATACAATAAAAATTAAGGTTGTTTAATTTATGATATCGACTGAAGCTTGATGGAATTTCAATATCAAATTTGAATTGTTACAACTTTGTACGATTCCACATGTTTTGTCACTAACGACCCGGGTTTCGCCTTTTGGCATCTTCAGGCATTCTATCACACGGATGCAACATAACTGAAGATGCCGAAAGGCGAAACCCGGGTCGTTAGTGACAAAACATGTGGAATCGTACAAAGTTATAACAATTAAAATATAAGGTTCTTTAGACAAAATTTTGAGATAAAATTACAATATATAAAAAAAAACAATAGTTCAAGAACTGACAAAATAATTTACAGATAATCATCATACAGTATATAAAGGGTCCGCCATCTAAAGTTTTTTTTTTCAACTAGTGCTTATTGCATCGTGAATGGTAACACTTAGCTCATGTCTGATTTGACAGATAATTAGTTTTATCCTTCCGCTGAACGAATATGGTTGTGTATACGCTTGAACAACGTTGGGAAATATTGCCACATTACTTTGAAAATCATGGTAATGTTGCAGAATGTGTGCGAAAATTGCGTACGGATTTTGGAAGAAGAGAAGCACCGTCAGCTCCGTATGTTCGTTATCTTGTGAAAAAAGTGAAATAAACTGGCATCCTCATCGATAAACCAAAGCGTGAAAAGCCAAAAACAGTGCGTACACCCGAGAATATTGATGCTGTGGCAGAAAGTGTGCGTGAAGCACCATCAACATCAATTCACCGTCGTTCTCAACAATTGAACATTTCGGAGACATCATTGAGACGAATTTTGCATAAAGACCTTGGTATGACGCCATATAAAGTCCAATTGGTTCAGGAGTTGAAGCCAACTGACCATCCAATGCGTTTTCGCTTCGCTGAGTGGGCCTGCGATCGACTTACAGAAGATGCCGATTTTGCCAAAAAAAATCATCTTTTCGGATGAAGCTCATTTTGATCTTGGCGGGTATGTAAACAAGCAAAACCGCATACATTGAAAAGCCGGTACACCCAAAACGAGTCACTGTTTGGTGCGGATTTTGGTCCAGAGGCATAATTGGGCCATTTTTCTTCGAAAATGAGCAAGGAGTGGCCGTTACAGTCAATGGCGATCGTTATCGGACCATGCTGAACGAATTTTTGTTCACAAAAATTGAAGAGGAGGATATTGGCAACATTTGGTTTCAACAGGACGGCGCTACGTGCCACACAGCCGAAGCTACACTCGATGTTTTGCGCCCTGTTTTTGAAGATCGCATTATCAGCCGCAGAGCTGATGTCGTTTAGCCACCTCGGAGCTGCGATTTGACACCGTTGGACTATTATTTGTGGGGTGCCCTCAAAGATAAGTGTTACGCCGACAAGCCAGAGACAATTGACGCTTTAAAGGACAATATTCGTGAAGCCATTGGTGAAATACAGCTGCACACAATCGATAATGTGCTTAAAAATTGGACCGATCGTGTAGGCTACTGCATGGCCAGCCGAGGCAGCCATTTGAATGAAGTTATTTTCCATCATTAACCGGAAGGATTGTACTTTCAAATAAAAAAAGAAATTTGAGAAAATATTAGTAGTTTTTTTTTTTATAGCATTTTCAAAAAAAAAAGTTATTTGGCGGACCCATATCTAAATGGTGTAAAATGTTTTCAAACAAATTTTTTACACAAAAGGACCTATTAGAAGTAATTTGTTATCAAAATTACCATGTTTGAGTTATTGAAATTATCATTGTTTACCATGCAGCAGATTGATTTGAAGTCACCCCTCTAAAATTTACTATTACTTTTCATTTTACCTCATATATCAGCATGTTATAATGGAGTAAATGCCAATTAAATCAATCAAATCAAAAGTTTATTAAGAGTTAAGAAATAATTATGCAACCCTTATTAGCAAGATTAATGAGTTGGAAATTTATACAATTATATAACTTGCAATGAAATATTTCACGGAATATACAAATTTGTATTGTTGAAACTTCCAGATATTTCGTACATTTCCAAACGTTGTTTGTACAAATGACAGTTTTATTGCATCCATATGATAGAATGGCTGTAGATGTTGATGGGCCAAACCCAAGTTGCGAGTGATGAAACATGTGGAAATGAATGAATGAAAAGTTTCAACAATTCAATTCAGCTCATAGTGTTCACATTAAGCGAAACCGGTCCCGATCTTAAAAATATTAAATTGTGGAAATAGTATCAAACAAGAAAAAGTAAATGTTTGACGTGAAGACGTAGAATGCTATGCTGCAAGATACCTGCCTCTGGATTATTGTATTTTTTCTATAAAATATAATATAATATAATATTTTTTGATGTAATATTGAAATTATTATAACAAAAGAAATTATATGATTATTCATTTCAAATTGAATATTTTTTTTGAATCAAAGTAAGACTAAAATTAAATAAATAAATTCATTACATTGTTACTAAAAATTACAGTTAAAGTAACAAAACTATTGATAATTATTTCTGACATTTAGATATATCTATAACCCAAAATACTGCTTCAGCATATACAACAAAAGTATCATAATACAGAGGTTACATACAAAAAAGAACTGCAGACAATTGATATCTGGTTAGAAAGAATATTGCTATTTTTTGGGACGTTTACTCAAAAAGCTGAAATACAAAAAAAAAAAAAAACATTTCAATAGTAGAAGGAAGGATGCAAATTTTCTCAGAGGAAAATAAGAAAGTGATTCAAATACTGTAATTAATTTTAGTTTGTGTACACTTGGATTGAACGAATTGGGTTGATAATTGCATAAATGAAAACCCAATAAAATAAGAGGTATAAAGCCATTCGATAATAGACAATGAATGTAATATTTTCCATAGCAAAACCAATAATTAATATTTTTTTAAAGCATAATGTTAATAAGACTAGAAGACACAAGGGAGTCGGCCGCAAATGTACGTGCGCATTGCCGATTTTTCTTTCATATATATAACATAAATCAACAGATATCAGAAACATTTCAATTAAATGACTTGTGGCAACACTTGGTAATATTCAATAACATTAAAACTCACGAGTAACATCTGATGCGCATGGTATGTGTAAACGTTGTTGCAATAAATGTGCTGTGCTTGATGTATCTGAAGCATCCGAGTTAAAATGCTTTAGATTCACGAACTGTATTTCGATATGAAGAAAATTGAATATCATCTTGTTCATCATCACATTCTACATCATCATAGTTATCTATGTACTTTCTAGCATTTAATAAATTTCACATATGATTTTTTCCATTTATTTTTATCTATTGTGCTCCTTGAGAATCGCGAGCGAAATGCGAGTCAGTTTGGTCATAAATTTCAATTAATCTGATGATTTTTTGCAACGATTTACCATATTATTTGCACATGTTAATATTTTTTTAACATCACGCAAGAAAACAAGTACAAAAATGTAGTAATGTTATATCATAGATGTGTTTTATGCAAAACAAAAGGTTCATTGATTATGATCATCCCTTTCTTACTGATAAAATTCAATATTATATACTTTTTTAAATAAATCCAGTTCCTACGTAACTCCAATTAGCAATTACAAGTTTTTTTCATCTATATAAAAACTATATAAAAAATTGATAAAAATATAAAATTGTAATGAAAGAATGAGATTGAAAAATACTGATTGTATGAAAAAGCTTCGGACTCCCAAGTGTAAACTAATTCAGATGCATTCTGTTGATCATAACACAAACTACGGTATAAAACAATGTTGTTTTTTTAGTAAATTAAAATAATATACAATATATACCGAACACATTATCTACTGTAGAAATGAAAATTTTCTGATATAGACAGCATTATTTATAAATTATTATTAGATAAAAATATAATTTTAATAATGAATGACTGAAAAAAATAACAAGCAATTTAAAATCATTGTCCGGAAATGTATAAAAAGTTTTCTATAAACTTTCTGGACCCTGCATAGTTTTTGCTGTATAAAGAAAATGTATTTGTATTAAGTTAGTGCTGGAAAATAAAAATTATACTGATAGTGGAAAAAAAAGATAACAAAGTAAGGAAACACAGTCGTAAATAATTGAAATGAATAACATGATCCAAAACCTTTTTCCTGTATAAATTTTCATAAAAAATAATGTTAAATAGCTGCATTTATCCATGTCTACTATAATATGCCGGGTGTGATTTATTGTATGTAAATCATATAAGGGAAAAAAACGAATCAGCACCAACTAATCAATGTAGTAAATGAGAGTCGCCCTTGTTCACACCTATGGGAAAATAGAATTATCCCTTATTTTTCCACTCTAACACTGCCTTGTCAATAGAAAGCAGACTACTTGATAAGTACAAACAAGTCGGATATGGAAAGTGTTTGACTCGTACTAAAATAAAAACAGTCATAACTTTTCTACAGAGGTAACAGTGCATGTTATTCATGGTCATGTGTAGATAATTATTAACTGTAAGAACTCAAAGGGTTATAAGCTTGCCATTCTCGGTTAGAAGCAGAATAGCCAACTGAGAAAATTTTAATTCAGCATCACCAGCATGCGATAGAAAAAAACGCAAGGCATTCGGTGGTTAAAAAGCGATAGCCGTTTCCGGAAGACATCCTTGTAATGATTGTAGCGTTCTCGATACCTGGCTGTTTGGCATAGACTCCGAGAGACTATGCGGAGTGGGCAGCTGCGGCAAGGTGGTGTTGACATATCCGTGCAAGTGAGCGGGAGACATTGACGCTGGAGCCTGACACACAACACATAACCACGCTTCAAACACTCAACCCACATTTCTTTTCATCTTATCAAAAAAACAGCTTCAATTCAAAAGTATATAACAACAAACATCTCGAATTTAAAACCTGTATGAAGTTAAATCAAATGTTTCTTCAGAAAAAAATCCAATTGAATATTTATTGATGGTAGGTATTACATATGGACATCATATATTCAATAAAATATAAATTATAATATGATTCGAGTAATTAAAAATAAAAGGTAATTTGATAATTTATGGCTCCTAAGGAAATGAGTTTGAGGATTAAACTTTCAATTCAATATTACAATATTGAATCAAAAATGAATCTATGGCTTGATATAGCAATAGGAATTGATTTTTAGGGCTCTGAGATATGTGAAATACAGGAACAGTGGTGAAAGTAGTACAGAACATACTTATGATATATTTCTATTTGACTGTATTTTCTGTGATCTTGGGTGTCAGAAAGTACAGCATCATTATACAATTTATCAAATTCCCAATTGATAAAAAAAATATGCAATTCAAAAAAGCACTTTGCATGTAACATTACCACTGTGAATTGCAGCATGCTGCAGTGACTAACTACAATACGGCCAAAAGCCGGTGAGCAATGGCAGTTAACATTATGGAATCACACAGTGAAAAAATAGCAATGTATTTTATTCCTACAAAATTTATAAAATATATAGTTGGTAGATATTTCGATAGAACAAGACCTGATGAAGGTTTAAGCCAAAATAGCTATCAATTATATATCTTATAAATATTGTAGAGCTAAAATACGTTGCTATTTTTTCACCGTGTTACAATGGAGTTCTACCAAGTTAATGCTAATTCAATCAATAATTATCGATTTAATTATGAAAAGAGCCTGCCACAATTACAGATTCCATGTTGCTGGTAAAATATACTATTCAAAACAGTATTATGGGCTATGGTCAATTTTATTTGAAATTTATTTTACATAACGTTTTTGAATTGTCAAATTTATAAAACAATATGCAAAAAGAACCATTATGGTATAAAACTGTGTTTTCCAAACAGGCGGCCGTGAATTATTTTTTCAGATTTAGGTGGCCGTTACATGAAAAAATTTGAGAAGCACTGGTATAAAGTACTAATACTATAATTAAATGGGATCAAACTTACGGTATGGTACTTGTGCAGCATGTAAGGGTCCTGCCGCGAAGGGGAGTGTCTCTGCTGAGGAGTGGAAGTGCCGGAATGCGGAGTGTGCGGCGCACCCGGGGGCAGAGGCGGGGAGGTGCCCCCTCCTCTTTCTCTGTCACCTCGCCCCCCTCTCGCCACCAGGTTCATGTGCTCGTAGCTGCCCACCTGGACAGATGAAAAGAATTTCTTTGTCTTCAGTCATAATGCCAGTATATTTGCTGATTGTCACTTTAGTCATAGCGATTGATTCATGCGAAACTCAGATAGAGAAAATAATCAATACTGCCTACAAAAATAAATGTAGGCAGAAATATTTTTTTAATAAAAATAACAACATACTGTGTCACACATAGGAAATAATCATATTCCACAAGGCTCTATGAGTCTTCAGGTATAAGAAATCTGGCACAGTAAACAAGAAATATTTTTTTTTTGTTGATACTATTGAAATCAATCTGTAAAGAGTTGGTGAATTAAAAAAAAATATGTGAGTTGTTTCAGAAGGAAACGTGGCATCTACTGAATAATTTGACAAAAAAAATTGAAACAAACCCTTGATTCAAGCTCCTCAGCTCTGGCTTCAGTTGTCTGTTTCTCTTCTTGAATGAGTCTGATCTCATCGTTGATGGCATCTAATTGTTCTTGCAACATGAGCGCGAGCGTTGCAGCGTCAGTATGACCGGCTCCTCCTCCGCCGGGTGATAATGCTTCGGCCACAGCACTGAAGATGCTATCTCCGTCATCATTCTGGATAAGAGCAAAAAATTACACCTGTTAGTTTTAGAACATATTTTCAAGAAACAGAATTGATACTGACGATTCAATAATGTGAGAGAAAGATGAAATCTAAATATCGTAAAACTAAGACTAATTATCACTAATGAAACCTGAATAAATATAAGTTTTTTTTATAGTGAAATTTTTATCTTAGGATTTAGGTGCTTTAAATATACAATATCAAATCTTAATGGTCAATAGGTTTGAAAATAATAGTAGTTATAAACGGGTTTAATATTATATAGTGTCACGAAACCAATAAATTCAATACTATTTTCAAAAATAAAACTTATTGGACGTGAATCCCGTAGGGCAGGTATTTCAAATATACGACAATGGAGAGATGGGGATAAAAAAAAGAGTCAAAATTATCTGTCATCATATATACGTGACCTCTGACTTCCGAGTCTAATCTATAGATGGTGGTAAAAACTCTGGGAGTAATAAGTAAGTAATAAGTACATTTATTATAATACGGTGAATGTCAACGACAAAAATATTTAATTTACAGAGTTAATCATATAGTTAGTATTAAAAGATGTGAAATTTTAGTGACGTTAAAGTATGACAATGAAAGATGCAAATAAGCAACATTCATCCAAGACGTGCCAGTAAATGATCATCTGCAGTTGTTGAGATATGATTTCCATCATACAAGACTAAATAACACGACACATTTTGGAAAAACAAAGATATTTCATTATTTATATTATATTTAGACTGCCAACAAGTTGCTGCAGTTATTGTGTAATACCATCCCAGTTCTGTGGTAAAAAGTGAGTCGGAAAACTTATTTTTTAGGATATTGACAGCAAATAGTTCTTTTTACTAAAACTCTATTACTGAGCAAAACGAACGCATTCATCAAATAAAATGTGAGTACCACGGAAGTACAAAATGAGTTCAGTGTAGTACAAATTTTGTTAATTTCGTGTGCTATATATAACTGGATTCCGATTGATTTTGCTCAACAATTTCAACAGTCTTTGACAATATGTGATGAGCAAACTAAAAGGTACTATGACAGCAAATTTGTGTTTCATAAATGGTGGGTTCTTTGATGTGGCAAGTTATTAGAGCTTCAACTGCGTTCATATTTCATTGGTGGAAAAGATATCACCTCTTATTTACTGACATACTTTCAAACTTTGTTTTTGCTCTTCGGTAAAATTGTATAAAAACGAGTTATGACAATTAGCCATAACAGTACAGCATTATACATCAATCAACTCTAAATTAGTATTTCCGACTTCATATTTTCACCAGAACAGATTGGAAAAACTATAGGTTTGTTCAAATCCATTAAAATAAAAACCCTATAAAGACAAACCTCTGCATCGCTACTGACATCAAATGCCTGTTGAACGTTAGCAAGAACGTGAGCCTGCTGTAGTTTTTCCCATTCCCCTCCACTGTCCCCCATGCCACCTACTCTTCCCATACAAACGCCATCCATCTAATAAATATGACATCTGTTGTTAGAACTTTGCCTGTGTTCATTTATGAAAGAAACTAATGTTTCTCAGATTATATAAACAAGTCAAAAGTTGTGCGCATGATCCATTGAGCTACTGATTCAAAGAGGAAAACCAACAATTTGACAACTTTCATGGATAATGAGTTTTCAACTTTAAACTATGATATTTGCCGATATAAAAATGCAGTGTAAGTGGGAATTTGAAATTTTAGGTAGGACTACGATTAAGATAGTTATTATTGTCGTGTTCAATATATAATATTTCCTCTAGGCAAGTAGCCTAACAGATTGATTATTGCCGTAAAGTGCATTAACGTGTAATCCTCAGATTTCTTAGATTTGAGCGGACTATACAATAATTCTATATAGTAACGCACACAGAAAAAGACAAATTTTAAGAAAATTCAAAAAAAGTGCACCATCACCCAATGATAACCAAAGATACAGCCCGCTACCTTGAGAGTTTCAATTGTTATTGGTAAAGAGCCACGAGAAACATTTTGTAGCATTTTAAAAACAAATAGAACCAAAAATGCCAACTCTACAATAGTCAAACCTTGCTTTGATGACGAGAGTCAAAACTGGTATGACTAGCACTTCTGGAGAAGCTCTGTTCTCGACCCCCGCCACCCGGAGAGAGCGATCGGGTGAGGGCGTCCGTTTGCTGAATATTGAAGGCGATCTCTTGCTGAAGCAGTTGCCGTCGCACTCCATCCGTGTCTAGCCGACATTTGGCAAGCTCTTTGACAATGTCTGCTTTTTCAGCTTGGAGCTCTTCCGCCGCTTTCCTGGTTTTGTCTAACTCTTGTGTGAGAGCATTCTTTTCCTCCAGTGCATGCATGCGTTCTTTCAGATGGACTTGCAATCTGGAATAATAGTTTACTAGGATGTGACAATAATATTCAACAACTCGAGAAGCATAGCGAAGCTTCATAAACTTGTATTTGTTTACAAAGCTTACTTTATTATTACTTCCAAGATAAATCATACTTTCAATGCTCCATGTACTACAAATGGATTATTAATTAACAACCTGTAAGTACTGGTGGCAGATTCTTAATACAGAATTTAAAATATACACTACTAAAATAATCATAACTCTTTAATACAATAATAAACTAAAGGTCCCCCTCAATCAATCAGATCTCAAAGCAATTGAATAGTTGATTCATCAGCTCTTATACTTTGAATCTTTATTATATTTAGGTGTTCAAGGTTATATTGGCTAATGTCGGCCATGAAATTGCACTCATTTTAGAAAGCAGTGCAAAAACCATGCACACGGTTATTACTAGCAATATCAAAATTTTTCCCACATATTTAAATTCAGGATGTAATTTTCACCCTGAAATTAACAATAATATCTGTACCTGTCATTTGACTCTGATAACAATTTATCAACAGTGGCCGAGAGACGGGTGTTGTGTTCCTCGTTCATTCGCAGTCTTTGATTGAGTCTCATTAGTTCGGCATTTTTCTCATCGAGGGTCGCCTCCAATCTCTGAATTCTGTCTTCAGCTGAACCATGACGTTCCTGCGCCTTCAGCAACGACAATTATTTATGAGAAATGTGTTTCGGTTTGCGACAGCAGCAATGTTTATTTCATTCATTTTACAAAATACTTTGAAAGTTTTAATAATCGTATCTGTTCAAATGGGGTTTATATTGGAATGATAAAAAATCAACGTCAATATGGCAGATATCAAAATATAACATTGTATTCCGGGAAATATTCAACTAGCCAATCGATATGAACCCACCTGACTGAGAGCCTCCATTCTAGCTTTAAGTTGTTCTTCCATTTCTGGCAAAGCAGACAGCTGAGCTAATTTCTGCGATGAGAGCTCCAGTTTCTCTTCAATAGCCGCTATTTTCTCTTCTTGTAACTAGAAAGATGACAAGTGAATTTAGTGAAAATAATAGCAAAAAATAACAAATGTTTTGTTTGGACGGTAACAAACCTTCAATTGAGCTTCTTTGTGCTGCAGTTCCTGTTCTAATTTCTCATTCAAGTCATGCAACGAAGTGGACTCTCTTTGAGCATTGAGGTACCGTTTCTCGAGAGTCGCTATCCTCTCTTCTTGATCTCCCTTTTGAGCAACATTCTCTCTTAAGTCCCGCTGCAGCTTGTTGCACTGGTCTTGACTTTTCATCAATTCCCTCTGGCCTTTGTTGAGATTGTCTTCTAGTTCACCGATTCTGGTGGTTAGTTCTGCAACGCGGCGCTGCCAAGAACTTAATTCTCCGGCCTGTCATCGGGGAGAAATATATACAAAGTTAGGAAGGTTAGCATTGAGTTAATGAGGCATTGTAATGTAAAAAGCCAAGATTATATTGCTGTTTACCAAAATAACCAAAAAATTCAAGATAAGAAATTATTCACCTTTTGTTAAATGAAAGTAAGAAAATGTAGTCGATTGGTAGAAATGATTGTGTAGTCCATATAAATGCATAAAGTATTCAAAATATACTCACTCTCCTATATTCAATGATAATCTCTATAAACTAAAAAACGTGTTATGTACAATGTTCATTGTTATCAATATTATTCTTCAGACCAAAATATTGGTTAGTAATTAAATAAAAGCCAACAAAACATTGATTAGCATTATTGAAGCGTTAATTAGATCAAACATATACCTACACTATAAAAAGCAACATCTCTGAATATTCTAACAACATACTAATAATTTATGAAATAAAAATGGGCATTCCAAAAAACAATCATTTCAAAAATTGAACACAAGTAAAAAAAAAACATCATGCTAAAAAAAATTGAAAGGGATAATGTAAAAACTTTATTTTTAAGTACTGACAATATATGACTCGTAAAATATATTAGTTATATACGAAATAAAATACAATTAAGTAAATTCCCGAAAATGCTATTTACAAAGAAAAAAAAAATGATCTCAATTCGAATTGATTGTATACTCAATGAAAAAATATTTAAATTCAAACCTGTACGTCTAATGCAGTTTGCAGTTCTGAAATCTTCGTATCGGAAATGTCAGATTCCATCCCATTGATCTGAGGTGGCAATGTCTCATCCGACTGAATAAAGTAAACGGAAAAGAAAAAAAATCGACACATTTACACATGCACACCACGCCACACCTATGACACTACACGTAAACTAAAAAATAGAAGGTTTTACAAGACTATTCCAGTAAAGATTTAAAAGATAAAGATTGAGATATGTTTAATTCATTGAAGTTTTTCATTAAAAGACTGTCACAGAAGATTAAGTTTCGATAAAATCTATGGAAGAATTATGACGTTGCCAGTGATGCACAACTTATTTAATATTGTAACAGTCGTAATTTATTTGTTTTTACAATTGACCATGGTCTGCTTAAAATTGAAAGTTTTGCAGACTGAACTTTCATCGAGTTGAAATCCATAATCAAATTGATAACTACATCTGTTATCTACTTATGTTCATAGGTAATTTAGCAAATGGACTGTAGAAACTATTTGAGGAGAACTCTTAAATATGTGTCATAAAAACAATAGACTAAGTAGATACATACAGACAACACCTGAATTGATCAATATTTCAAAGATAATTTTTGAATAAATGTTCTTCTCACTACCCAATATTGAAATGAGGGTTTTTTGAAACTTAGCAATTGTAATTTGAGACATCATATGCCATGGGTTGTACATCACTGGTGAAGGGTAGAGCATGCATTATTGAATTAAAATCTTACAAAACCTTCAATTTTTCTAAAAATTGATTTTGAAGCACATAACCAAACCAGTTATTGCATGATCACCTTGTGGAAGATATCGTATTTTATCAGAGTAAATGAAATTATTGAAATCCACGATGAAAAATCCTTATTGCATCATAATATTCAAATTACTTATTATATTTTGTGCGAAACCAGTTGTAATGATATATCAAATATAATAAAAAAATATTTGCATTTTTCAGATATGAATACATACCATACATAAATAACGACCACATTATTTTTTTCGTGTTTAAAAGAACACTGAGTTTTGATCATGAATAGAGTTTTGTTTTTTCATTTCAATAGTATTTTATATGGAATATATTATTAAAGTTACACTGGTATTTAATTTCATTATATCGGTGAAATATGGTGTTTCATTTAAGCTCAATTTTTCTTTTAAACGAATAGTTAAAAAGATACAAAAATAATATAATCAATCAAGAGTGCAAAGCCCATAATTCCACAAATTTAAAGATTTATACAATATGAAATACATCTTCCATCTATATTTTGAAAAAGTTGTTTTTTTTGGGAATTAAAAAAACTTTTTTGACGAAATACATTCAGTGAAAGAAAGCTTAAAAACGGCATTCCTAAATCAAATATGATATTGAATATCTATTAAGAACTTTACGTCGAAATCAAAAATAGTTTATTTATCAATTTTAATAAGAAATACGAGCTTTGCATCCTAAATCAATATTTCGATGAAATTCAATTTCAAAGCTAGTTTTTAATTGACCTTAAATACAAACTTAAGGGATTGGTGTGCCGGTGTGTAATTTTCTGAGAAAAATTAAATAAAACTATTAAACTTTAAGCTAAAGTAAGTCAATTAAAACCATTTACTTTACAACCTGGTGCAAACTGTCAACTAAAAAAACCATATTAAAAATTTTATGATGAAGACTTGGAAACCAATTATAATGAAAGATGAACCCTGAGAAATGAATGAACATGTATTTTTTTTGTAGATCTTTAAAATTAAGATATTTTCAAAAACAGTCATTTGTAAGAATGATAACTGTGTAATGATAATAATGAACAGTCTAAAATATCACTTTTAAGGTGTTAACTGTCACTTCTTGATGGAAAGGCATTATATTTTAAATAATAAAAACACAAAATAAATTAATACCTAATAATTCCATTAAGTAGTGATTGTGGGTTATTTTCGTCATTAAAAAATTTCCCACTCCTTACTTCCTTATTGATTGTTTAGAGCTCCTAATGGATTATTGATTTACCATAATTGTAATTGTAATTCTTAATAAGTGATTGTGAACATTTAATTTTTATACTAATTTACTTTATTTGTATCAATATTGTATGATTTTATGTAAATCGTTTCTAGTTCTTGTACCCATGGTTTTGTACACCTGCTACCATTAACTCAAATTATTTTTTTTGTTTTGTATAAATAGACTTGTTTGTAAATTGTATTCTATCAGTTGATAATGCTCGCGATGAGCGAAACCGGTCCTGATCAAAAAATATATTGTGGAAATAAGTACTAAAAAATGTGTTTTTATTATTTAAAAAAAAAAAAAAGTCTAAAATATATTTTTAACGGTTACTAACACTACATCAGTCATGCATCATTTTTATATCCGAGACAGTGCAAGAAATAGATCTTTTATACACCTATCTAAATGTCTTATAACAAAATTTCCATTCCTTTAACACGGTGCAAGCTTTATACACTATATAATTATAAAAACAGAGAGCATCAACATAAATATTCTATAAAATAAATATAAACAGTTTTAGATAAATACACATTCGCGAAACTTAAGTTTTTCGGTGATTTGGTGTGTAATAATTGTAAACTTTCTGATAATTGATTACCTAACAAATAATTCTGCATTTTTGATTGACAAATTGAAAATTTGATATGAGCAATATATAATGATCAGATTCGAAATATTGAAAGATTATTCCGTTATAGTTATAATGCTAAGATTAAAGTTAATATTTGTGTAGTTGACCCATGCGAGTGTTGTTTGTTAATGGAAGATAAATTAAATTAGTTCTATGTTGTTAATGATTAGATGGTAGAGCTAGTATTGGAAATGGTTTTATTGTTTGATGAGTGCAATTTTCGATAATTTTATTCGAGGCAAACGTATCAACACAAGAATTGGTTTGTAAGAAGTCATATGTGTCAAACAAAAGACTTGGTTACCCACTTTGGTGAAATTTAGTAAGTATACTAGATAGTTTATAAATTCATATTGGTTTTACGGTTTAAGCCAATAATCTAATATTAGTATGGCAAGTTCACGTTTGATTGACCTAACGGTGTGCAATTCTTTTGTAGAATTTGTTATCCGATGTTATATTTTGTTAACCTGAAGTAATTGTCAAAAAGACTTACTCCAATTTTGCGTTGAAACAGAAAACTATGTTGAAGAATAATCAAAGTAATGAAAATATGATTTGCGGATAACAGTGATGAAATTTGAAAAAGTAACAATACGATACCTTGGTTGGACCGTGGTGCTGTTCTCCATTGGCATCGGGCGGGGCGGGAGATCCCGAGCCGGGTTGGCCGTTTTCTTTGGGTCGCGGCGAGAGGCCTCCGCTTATGTGTTCTGGGTCTTGTGATGTGTTGTTTGGCACTAGTCCTCCTATCTTGTACTGTTGCAGCTGGAGTTTTAAAAAAAGTTCTATCACACATTTCAGGAATTTTATTTTACTTAATCACCTTTTTAAAGGTGATTAAGTAAAATCTAAAAGTGTAGTATTATATCAAAACATTTTTTTTAAGCAATATATTATTGGACTTACTTCTTCTTTGGTAAGAGCTAATTCCTCTTCTAAACTTGTATTTCTTTCTAATGCTACTCGCAATCTCTCTCGAACCTGAAATATAAATGTTCTTTATAAATTTTGTAAATATAATTTCAAATTTGAATTGTTACAACTTACTGTACGATTCTACATGTATTGTCACTAACGACGCGGGTTTCGCCTTTCGGCATCTTCAGGCATTCTATCACACGAATATAACAGAACTGACTTTTCTAAGTTCTCAGTGGAATCGTCCAAAGTTGTAACAATTCAAATTTGATATTGAAATTCCATCAAACACCGTCAGTCGATATCATAAATTATAAATATAATTTCATTTGTTGAGACATAATAACATGTCATTACCTTGAGTTTTTCGACCAACAAAAAAGGTTTGAAATTCAATCATAAATTATATTTTTAAAAGATCAAACCTTAAAAAAAATCATACATGTACAAGATTTTTTAAATATATTTAATATGTCAAATAACGGTTGCATAATTTAAAGATAAGAGTAAAACAAAAAAATGCTTATGATAGTGTATAAGCACTGTTGTTTTCAATGATACGAATTTATATAAAAAAAAATTCAAATAAGTTCAAAAATTTATCCGAAGAAACCATAAATTATTCATATTTTCTGCGAATATTGAAGAAAATATTTTTAGTTATAGTAAAAACATTAAAATACCCTTCCTTATTTTTGAAAGCATAGATGGAGAAAAACCAACATTCAACAAGAAAAAAGATAATAAGTTATAAAAAGAGAAATGCCAGTGGATGGAAAAATGTGTACCGACTAAAAAAGTTATTTTGCTCTTGACCAAACAGAACTAATGAGATTTCAGTTCGATCTTGTTTTCTGAGATATCTATGAGATAAGCGTACCTAACTGGGAGTCATTGATCAGCCAAAAATAAATAAATGACGTGATGCGAGGCGTTTAAATACTGCCCCGCCATGGATTAAATAACGATAATATTCACATTGATCTCTTAATGGAAAAATCGGCAGCGCACATAAACAGGAAACATTAGATCCGACTAAAAATTTTAATATCGAATAAAAAATAAACCAATAATTTTCGCAAATCATCGAGTAATCGAAAAATTGCTGTAGTTAAGTACGGTGAAAAAAGAGCAATGTATTTTAGTTCTATACAATTTATAAAATATACAGTTGATAGGTGTAACTAAATAGTTTTGATGAGGGTGTTAGCAGAAATAGCTATCAATTATATACGTTATAAATTTTGTTGAACTGTAATACAACGCTATATTTTTCACCGTGTTATAATGGAGTTCTGCCAAGTAAATGCAAATTCAACCAATAGTCGTAGTTAACAATTTAAGCTTTGAAATGCTTAGAAATGATTTGTATTTTATATTATAAAAATAGTTTTCATTATTGTAAATGGCTAATGCTGTTCTTTTTTGAAGTAAAAAAATCTAATAAAATTTGACATCAAGGTTCTGAATACCGTGGATAATTGAATGCGCGTAAAGGTGTTAAATATAGACGGGATAGTCATGTTTCAACTGTTATGTAAGCAAATGGGTATTTTCAAACGAAAATTTAGAGTAGACGTAATAATGAATTTAATATTTTAGGTATAGATATATTGTTAGCATTTTCACGGAAAATACGGCAGCGAGATATAAAACGAGACGTTTAAAGCTAATGGTAACAACACGAAAAAAAAAGGAAAAACAGATGGCGCTTATTTGCCGTCCAAGCTTACGACTGAAAAGTGAGTAAAGTATTCGTTTTGATAGGAAATAACAGGCGAAAGCTCAAGGTTAAACGCTGTGATCTTGCGATAATCCCGCGGGTGAAGTAAGCCGACAAAATTCAAAAGCAGCGGTTGCCTGGCGGCCGACGGGGATCAAAGGAGACTCCTGATAAAGGAAATTGGGCGGCAGAGATACTACACTTCAGAAAATGTACATTGAAACTAGGCATGCGTGAAACGGTACCAGGTTTACAATGATACTTTAGTGGAACACGTACGGCAATCTTTGTGTATAAATTGTGCGAGTTTTTTTTAAATCTACATAAGTAGAAAATTCAGATCATATAATAATTACACGGGAAAACAAATATAGATGTAAGTCAGATTGCAATGAGGTCTCGAACAAAAATAGGTATTAAAAATGATCTTTGAAGCTATACAATCATTGAGTTTATAGCCTAATGTTAGATACAAGTGTAATCACAACATGTCTACAACAAGCATATTTAACTGGTTAAATACAATACTGAGTGAAATACCCGATTTTGAATACAAATACTAATTGTGACGAGTATTCATGGAGGTATTGACACATTATATAAATATTGCAAAGAATGATGATGATATTATCGAATTCCTGGAAAGTTCAGCACGCGTAAATAAGTAATTTTAAGCGTAATCTGTAGTTAATTCAAATATTTGGAAATTGTAAAATCGCGATAATCACGGAAAGTAATTTAAAGAATTCGTTTCAGTTAGGTACCTCCAAATTGTAAGAGTTAATAGAGTATAATATTTTTAAGCGCATTTGTTACAGAAATATTTCAAGGGTGAAATAAACATCGAAGTATATATTTATATATTATACATTTTGATCGCCTATTAAGCTATTTTTATTGCCAAAATATAATAATGTGGGTGATGGCTCTAATATATAAAATTACTTGATCTATCAGTTGATAATTCTCGCGATGAGCAAAACCGGTCCTGATAAAAAAATATATTGTGGAAATAAGTACGAATAAATAAGAATGTGTTTTTATAATAAAAAAAATACTTTAGTAAAATATAAATATCCAACCAAAGTTTTATCGAGTAGAATATGAAAAAACAAAAAAAAATCAATATCTTTTCAATCGCTACTTTGGATAGTACTAAGCTTCGATAGATTGATTTGACTCTCCAATGCAAGACTGTGTAATCTCAACGACTAGATTGCGATTAGGCACACCCCGAAAAAAGGAACCGCGAATGTTTAAAAGGGGTGGTCATCTGAAAGCGGAGTGAAATGGAGTCACATGTGACCTTTCATCACGAAACACGGTCGGTTTGTCTGGCTCGAATGGGACGGGGCGGGTGGCAGGGATACCGTCGGGTGATTTATGTCCGAGGAAATTCGATGGGAAATTATTTTTGAGATGGATGATGATTTACTAGACTTCGAGGGAGATAAGATTTTTCGAGATATGGAATAAACGATTTTGTAAAGTTTTATGAGTTATGAGGGTTACAAGATGACCAAACTTCCGTTCCGTGACGTTTTATTCTAACAATAAATCTAATCGATAAAACTTCAAATTATACCATACACCTTTTAAAGGCTAATACTATATTGAATAACAGAGTCGATCGAAAAGCATGCATTGAGAACTTCACAGATATAAATAATTGACTGAATTTAAATAAAAGAAATACGATTGAAACTAGGAAACGTGGGTCCTCTCGAAATATATGAATGCAAAATATGTTTCACATTTTATACTATTGGCTAGTATTATTTCGATATTTTCTCTAAATAGGCGAGCATATTCTTTGCGATAGACCAATTCGGACATTCGGATCGAGTTTGGTCACCAGAAAACTTTAGCTACATAAAAAACGAACCATTAATTTAGCTTCCCTATCATTAACATAAAATTTATTTTTATCTAAATTGAATTTTGAATCAAATTTCGAATATATAATAAAACTGAATCTATTGATGACGTGACATATCTGTCGCTTTTTGATAAAAATGAATGATATTTAAAAAAATAAAAAAGAAATACTATAATTAAAAAATATTTTATGATCAGAAGAGTTTCGCTCATCATCAAGTATTGTCAACGAAATCATCAGTTGACAATGCTTGCGATATGTTTTTATTATTTAAAATATTATGTGTTATATTGTAATATAAACCTTATCTATATATATAAAAATGAATGCCTGTCTGTCTGTCTGTCCTTTATAAACTCCTACACCATTAATCAAATTGCGATAAAACTTTGTCGAATTATTGCTTAGACTACCGGGCAAAAGATAGGATACTCAGAATTTGATTTGATTACAAAAATTAATTGAATATTTACGAAAAACGTGTTTTCATACAAGACTATTGTAATACAGAATGGCCATTTATGACACATTGTATACCATAGCAACGCCGAAAACAAGAACGACGCAAATCTGTCACATTTACTCACCTGTAGGTACTTACGTAAGGTACTGAATATTTTGAAACAAAGTATTTCAATGTTCTATTTTTTACCGACTTTTTTGTCTTGGTTTTATGTCACATGACAACGAATTGAAATAAATATTACGTATAAATCGTGTGTGATATAGAAAGAATTTATTCAATATACCAATTTTTATTTTTTTTATTCTTCAAAAGTGAATTTCAAAACGTAACATTCACCGTGTAATCAATTATGCCACCCAAACGAAAAGGAATAGGTCAGAGTACAACTCAAGCACGAAAGAAAAGGGTGAAACAATGAGGTTGAAGTTGATAATCGTTGGATTGTACCGTATTAACAGCTTCTCTCGAAAACGTACAAAGCACACATCAACGTCGAGTATTGTAATTCAGTGAAATCCATCAAATACATTTGTAAAAATGTCAACAAAGGAAGCGATATGGCAGTTTTTGGAGTGGGAAATTCAACTGCATCTATCGATGAAATCAACCAATATCAACTGGGACGCTACATTAGTAGCAATGAAGCAATATGGCGCATTTTATCATTTCCAATTCATGAACGGCATCCACCAGTTACTCATTTGGCAGTTCACCTTGAAAATGGACAGCGAGTGTACTTCACAACAGAAAATGCACGTGTAAGAGCATTGTCACCACAGCCAACAACGTTAACTGCATTTTTCTTATTGTGTAGGGATGATATGTTTGCAAAGACGCTACTTTACTCTGAAGTGCCAACATTCTACAGATGGAATGCATCAGAAAAAAATTCAACGTCGCAAACAAGGTAAAGCAGTTGAAGGACATTACAATGTATATTCAACCGGCGCATTAGGCCGTCTGTATACTGTTCAACCAAATAATGCAGAATGCGTTTACTTGCGATTACTGTTAATCAACATACGTGGACCGACATCCTTCCAAGAATTGAGAACAGTAAGCGGTCGAATATGTTTCATTTATCGTGAAGCTTGCCTCAAATTAAATCTTCTAGAAAACGATGCACATTGGGACACTTCACTCCCTGATTCATCGAATACTGCTGACCCACAACAAATACATGCGTTATTTGCAGTAATATTAACAATTTGCTTTCCATCCAATCCAAAAGATCTTTGGAAAAAATACAAAGGCTACATGAGTGAAGATATTTTACATAGTTTGCGTGAAACAATTCAAAATCCACACGTTCAATTCACACAAAACGTGTATAATGAGGACATATGTTTAGTAATCGCTAAAAAATCATTGGTACCATTGGGAATGCTTGCGCTGAATCGATATGAAAACGACTGACGTGATCGTGATTTCCAACGAGAAACACGCTTTGATGTGGATGAATTGGGTAAATTTGTTCAAACGAATCTTCCGAAATTGGTTCCAGATCAACGTATAGTGTATGATACAATTATGGATGCAATTACAAATCAAAGTGGTAGATTTTATTTCATATATGCACCCGGCGGCACAGGTAAAACCTTCCTCATTTCACTCATTTTGGCAGCCACACGATCACGAAAAAACATTGCACTAGCAATCGCATCATCTGGAATTGCAGCAACTCTTTTGGAAAGGACCGAACAGCGCATTCAGCACTGAAACTGCCATTGAATTTGTAAATAATTGCGAAACCAACATGCTATATTAACAAAACTTCTAAAACGGGCAAACTACTTACATCATGTAAAATCATTGTATGCGATGAATGTACTGTGGCACACAAAAAATCATCGGAAGCACTTCATTGCACACTTAAAGATTTGAGAGGAAATGAGCAACTTTTCGGTGGCGCACTTATTTTATTGTCTGGTGATTTTCGACAAACTCTACCTTTTATATCACGTTCAACAATGGCCGATGAACTTAATGCATGTCTCAAATCATCCGTTTTATGGCGATACGTACATAGATTCACTTTGAAGACCAATATGCGTGTACAACTACAACATGATGCATCCATTGAACGTTTCGTAAAACAATTGTTGGATATAGGAAATGGGAAAATGGCAATAGAGGAATCCACACAATGTATCACATTACCAGCGAATTTCTGTAAAATAACCGCAACCATAGACGAATTGATTCACAAAGTTTTTCCAAATATTGCACACAATCATAAAAGTCATCAATGGCTCAGTGCACATGCTATATTAGCAGCCAAAAACAAAGATATCAATGCAATCAATTTCAGCATACTAAATGAAATACCAGGAGAAGCGATAACGTATAAGTCCATCGATACTATAACGGATCAAGACGAAGCTGTCAATTATCCAACAGAATTCTTGAATTCACTTGATTTGTCAGGCATGCCGTCGCATGTTTTAGCATTGAAAATTGGCGTCACCATCATTCTTCTCCGAAACATAAATTCCTCACGACTTTGCAACGGTACCAGGCTTTCAGTAAGAAAAATGATGAATTATTGAAGCTACAATTTTAAATGGAAAATTCAAAGGAGAAGATGTAATGTTGCCACGCATCCCAATGATTCCGACAGATATGCCATTTGAATTTAAACATATGTAGTTTCCAGTGCGAGTTGCCTTTGCAATGACCATCAATAAGGCACAAGAACAGTCGTTACAAGTGTGTGGACTAAATTTAGAAAATCCATGCTTCTCACATGGACAACTGTATATGGCCTGCTCACGTGTTGGAAAACCTTCTGATTTATTTGTGTACGCACCAGATAGAAAAACAAAAAACATTGTGTATCCAAAAGCACTCCAATAAATAAAAACACATACGGCCGCCACTGTCAAATTTCGGTAAGAAAAACATAACCTAAGCTTATCGTTTCTAATTGGCTCCGGCCGCGTCTCAAGTCTGACTTATCCAATCGGAAGGCGAGAGGCTCCCGACGAGGCGATTCCATAAAGTCGCGGTTTCTTTTTTTTTGAGTGGCATTGCAACGCACGCAGGGTACACGCTAGTACTATGTAAAGCTTATCATTGAGAAGACATAATTTTTGGTGAAACAAGTTCATAACGTATAATACAGAGTTCTTATACTCATTACTCATTCTACTTTAGTAAGAATGTACACATTTTCATTAAAAGTATCGTTCGAATTGTTTCGCTACGATTGTGGGGGAGCCTACTTCGAAGATATTATTATTTTCGTTTAATTTAAAATATAATATACTATGATGAAAGAATACGTATCGTCTTTTGTCTTCGAGACTTTACAAAGTGAAGACAAGGTAGGTAGGTGAGTACACAGCAGGTAATTGGAACACGATCAAAGAACGCGAAGGTGAACTGCTGAACCTAATTATATTATTCATTTTTAATTGAAATTTAAATGCGTTTCTCCATAACAAGCAATGTGTTTATTTTGGAATACTTGAATCTTTTTTTCAAAGCTTATTTTTTATGAATTTACAAACACTGTTTTGTCTAAAACAAAACCAAAAAATTATTGTCAAACCATCTCATCACTTTGTTTTTTTTCAATATTTTTGTTAGCTTCGCTTATTGACCTACAATGAAGAAGCATTTCAATAATAACTATATTTAATAAAAAACGGTTCAATAAGATTCAATTTATTTTCCAATCCAATCAGCATCAATAGATGACTAGTGATTATTAAGTCGTTTTCCTTACGCCCGGTTATTAGAAATGACTGAAGTGAGACGGGTAAAAACATTCGTGATTCATCGAGATAGCAATATTTTGAGCTCATTTACGACATTGAGTAACTTCGAGAGTATTAGTACTCGACTCCGCGAATGTCAATGATAAAATGACCACTGCGGGAAACTTTTCTTCTACTAGCAAGTTGTTTCGTCAAGAACGAATTATTGAAAAAAAAAATATATTGCTAAAAGCTATCACATCTTCATACCGAAACAATAACGTTTCAACAGATAAATTAATTTTTTTCATTCAATAAATTTGTGTCGTGGAGTTCAGTACTGTTTTCCAGGATTCTTACAATGTCCACTCCTCGTTTGATTGGACCTATAAGGAGCACTTTTAGGTGTTATCTGTCACTTGTCGATGGAAAGCCATAATAAAAAAAAACATATTTTTAGTACTTATTTCCACAATATATTTTATGAGAAGGATCGGATTCGCTCTTAGTGAGCTATCAACTAATCAATCTAGGATCTAGGGCCTACAACGAGCGATTGATTCATAACAAGCCTGCGAAATAAAAAAACCACATGGAAAAAATATAATGCTTGTAAAAATATTTAAGTTGTGGGAACCCCTCTAGTAAAGAAGAAATCATCTGTTGTGTTTTGGTGCTAACGAGTATAATAATCACAAAAATATGTAGCATGTGTCGCTTCGCTATTGGCGACGGGAATTATATTATATCACGCCGGCGCGTAAATGTAATATTTGACACATTTTTTCGCATTGCCATAAAAACAACTTCGTGTTTTTTTACGCCGACGAACGAGAAGGGCGTTTAATACAGTTTTCAAATTAAAACGCGTTCGAAGCGTGAATGGCCGAGCTCGGATAAAAGTATTATGTCTCGTCACAAGCAGTGGCACGTACTACAATTCGCGAAAAACATTAGAATTAGATATTTCCAACATAAAATGATATCATGCGATTCTACAATTTTAATACTTTCGAAGTAACACCAACATAAGCATGCATGCATTTTTTCTAAAATACACTTAAAAGTCACCACCTGAGAGATCACATATAAAAGGATCGTTTGTGTCAAAAAAGCGATTGATACGTTGGAAAGTCCTGTGCACAAAAAGAAGATGACAAGACATTGGATGTAATAAAATATCACATATTTACTGGCATTCTATTGCATATAAACTTAACGTTCTTTTCTCTATTTTCTCTGATAAAACACGTATATTACAGTCGACAAAGCCATTATCTAAATATTTGTATACTGCATTTGGATGTTAGCAAATGTCTTATGTTGTCATATGCGGATTCGTGAGTAATGTACGCTACTGAAGGGGGAGTTTGAGTGGTTTGAGGTATGGTAACAATATAATGTGTGAGAAAAGAGGATAAAATTATTAATGTTCAGGCATAAAGGTAAAACGACATAAGTTCAAATTATAGCGAAAGTTGTAAAGTTTATCCCATTCGAGACGCGTCGGATGGTAGAAAAAGAGCAGATAAAAATAATTATTATCTCATGTAATTTGAGGGCACATCAAATCTGCACAATATCAAATTGTGGTATGCATGAGCAATTTAGTCGGAGAAGGTATATTAATCACAGTGAATAAAGCACATGATTATACATAATAATATTACGATTATCTATGATTATATCGACTAAATATTTATTAGACAACATAAAATGCGACTCAACTGAAATATTTCGAAGATAAAGCTCCATACTTCGCAAATAAATAAGTCGTTACACATAGAAGGTTTCGTTAATCACAAATATTTCATTAGGATATTTCTGAATAGTTTTAATTTATTATTTCAAATCCCTGGGTGATCCTAACATTTCCTAGTCAAATTAGGCGTGACTGATGACCAATGAATGGTATTTGACATATTTTATCGATTGGAAAGAAAATATTATATACCGTCAAAATAACTCATTTTTATACAGCAGAATAATATACATAAATCTCAATTAAGATTGTAAATTTTTGAACAAAGATTATACCGTAGGTAACACAGATGATTTCTATGATAATTACATCGAGTAAATTTATATTCATGTTGAATAAAATAACGTTTTATATATTTGTTTCATACACAATCATCAAAATGTAAAGATGGATTTGATTAATATCATTTTTGTCTGAGAGCAAAAAGCAGCTAATTAAAATTACTTCGAAAGTTTTATCAAAATTAATAAAAACCATTAATAGATTTGATGAAAATATAGTAAGATTAATCCAAAATAAAAAATATAGATATTCTATAAGATGAAGCTCTGTTTTTATAGAAATAAATACATATATACGTCAAGGCGAAAAATGATATAAAGATTTCTGAAAAAAATCAGTACCAATATGTCTCAACAGAAAAAAGGATCGTTCAATTTTTATTTTATATAATGTGGCATAACAATGACAGAAGCCCTAAATTCGATATATATTTGTCACAATGAAGTTGGGTCGGAATCGTTCAATATGTCAGACATAAAAGCATTTAGAAGCGGGTCTGAACGAACGATCATAATACAGATGTGCTACGAAATAAAAATATTCTATCGAAAAATAATCATGACTTTTTTATTGATCACTCGTACTGACAAGCAATCGATCGAAATATTTATTTATTAAACTTATTATCAGTTGTTTTTTTTATAAAAACGAGAAAGCGAAATGACTATATGTATATATCTATTAAAACCCGTAAAAGAAATGTAAAGTAAAATGAAGACAACACATTTTTTCAAGATTTATTGAAAATATTCATGACTAGGTACTCATAAAAGGTATGAAACGTAACTGACTTTATATGACTATGATAATCTTTCCACAACGAACTGATAGTTGACACCATTCGTATGGTTGAAAATCTTGGAAATTGAAATATCGTTCCTTTCACGACTGTGTAGAGCTTCCATTTGAAAAATTGGCCGTTAAAATTATCTCACTCCCCTCCTCCTCACCCCGCACAAGGAGGATGTTCATCTCTTGGGGGTGTATTTATTTTCTCGTCACGTCGACGATTATTTGTCGGAGAAGTGTCCTGAGCGGAGTTGCGGACATCGGGCCGCACATATAAATCAAAATAAGTATATGGGAGCGACCAATTCGACGAGTGTTGCCCGCAAATCGCAACGTAACATCATAGAATTTATCGCTTTATGGCTTTGTACAAGATTGTTAACCCTTCGCAAAGAGCTTTAATCTTATTTTTGTTATTATGTTTATATGCTCTTTTTCTATCTTTTTCGCATTGCCTGACTTGATTTATGTTGCATTGTGAATAGAAAGTTGTTTTTATTTTCTGTCAAGGGAACGATACTAAATGAAATATTTTAGTGGGATTTATTATCTTTTTAAAAATCTGTAACAAATATATAGCAATTCAAACAAACATCGATACGGAGGAATTCAGATTTCATAACTATAAATAGTAAAATCATCAGGTTTGCATTTTCAGCAGAGCGACAGCCCGCAAGCAATGTTCAGTGTAAGATAAAAATGTGATCACACAGCTGTGAGAGTTTAAGCGCGGGTCGGTCGATTATTTATTACTTAGTGGACTTTTGTTTTTAGCGAATACACTCTTACGTTGCATAAAAGTTTTATTTTAGTTAAAGGAACTAATGAAGTAAACAAGCGGTCATGAGGTAAACGATATACTCGAATCACAATGGAAGATAAGAAAACATATCCATGAAAAATGGTTACGGTATATGCGTAAAGACGAATATAATATATTGATTGAATTGGCATTCACTTGGTAGACCTCCATTATAACACGGTGAAAAAATAGCAATGTATTTTAGTTCTACAAAATTATTTTTAACAAATATAGTTGATAGCTATTTCGGCTCACGCCATCGTCATTTAGTACTATTATTTCACTATTAGTTCTGACGATGGCGTGAGCCGAAATAGCTATCAACTATATTTGTTAAAAATAATTTTGTAGAACTAAAATACATTGCTATTTTTTCACCGTATTACGAATATAATATATTGTCTTTTTCTTTAATTTAATTTTGGTTGAAGAAAATTAAGAGCAATTCCACGATGAATATTTTTCAGAAAAAGTGGGAAAGAATATCGTTTTTGATAGATTTCAAATGTTTACACATTATTATAACAAATAACTAAAAATTTGCATCTGCCACTATATATTGGGTTGAGGCAAAAGTTATGATCGTTTTTTAAAACTCGTTAAAGTTCACAAACATCCTCTACGGTTTTCAGTTAAAAACCAAATTTCAGAAAATGTAAAAAACCATCGACTATTTTCTTTAAAGTTTTAACGTAATATCAAATAAATTAGTAATATTAAATGTTTTAGTTCTACCAGAATTATATAAATCAATTTTTCGGCTTTCCACTTTTGTCAAAACTTATTGTTCTACAGTAATTTTTAATCATCCACGGCTATGGATATATTTTGTTTGATTCCAGTGAAAAAATATTTGAAACATTTTAAAATGTAAAATGGGGTACCAGGATGAAACGATATGCAGATATTCATTGACGATATATATAGAAGATATATATTATAAGAGTAAGTCTACGGAACGTCAATCTGAAAAATAGATTTTGCATATCTAGAAACGAAAATGAAATTTTCTAAAACGGTGCGTTAAAAAAAACTATTTGTACAAAAAACCAATACGATTTCGGAACGCAATTTCATGTAAGAGCAAAGAAAATTTATTGTTTTGAAATAATTAATGCGATTTTGCATATTCTATTAAATGCACAAATTGTTATTTTTGTCAATATGTGGTTTTATCAAAATTTAATGTCAATCAAACATAATTCATTTGTTTCAAAGAGACAAAAGACATGCCAGACAGCTGGACGTTTTTTTAAAAATTATATAAATAATTGTGAAATAGAATAAATTTTATTGTGTTAGTGATTAATTAAGTAAAAAACGATAAGAGATTAAAAACACATAAGAAATCGTTTTTTGTGTGCCAACAAGTATTTTTTTTGTAAAATTCATCATGTTAAAAATTCTAAATATTATTCCTCCGAAGCACAGATATGTACTGTACATAAACTAGTATATTAATATTGACACTACTACGAAGGCTACGCTAGATCGTAGAACACCTGTACAATAGTGGAGGCTGTAAATGGAGCTACATATCGTAGTACAGTGCTACGTGAGATGGTTAAGTAGCGACGAGACAGGAAAAAAATCAAAATGGCTTAAATTTGGAATAATCGACAAGCAAAAAATAATAACACAAATGATATAGTTTGTTAACCAGTCTGGTCACGTAAAAAAACTTCTCCCAGGGTACGACTGGAGATTTTCAATGAACAGTTTTTGCGAGAAGGCTATCGATTTCAAAGCTTTCACATTTACAGAAAAAAAAAATCTTTTAAAGTTTCAGAAAGACGAGCCGACCAATTGAATTCAAAATAATATGACTTAACAATTCAAAGAGATCACGCGAGCTTCGAATGATTTGATTTAAACTCCTCCAAAGTGCCATAAGATGAAGTAGTGCTCACTCAAGAAGTACGGTGTACGTCTTGAGTCTGTCGATACGTCGAAAAATAGTTTGGCTAAATCCTTACGTTTGTCGAACTCCATATATTTTTTTAACAGTTTCAAGTTGCTATAAGTTTACTAAATATATTTTAGAATTTAAATCAACTAAGGTAAAATTTAACACTGATTTCAAAATGAAAATTGAATGAATATAATATTTATTGATAGTAAATAATCACATATAATATTAAAACGAGCGATAAAAAAATCCTAGTTGGGTTCAATTGTATTTTTCCATCACATGAAAATGTTCACTGCTGAGCGAAACCTATACTGATTATGTTATAGAAAAACAATATAACTTTATAATGTGGTGAACTGGAGCAGACTTGGATGCAAGATTAATTTATAAAATTGAAAGAAATTCCATCGATAAGAAAGGATCGTAAATAAATATTGATGCTTAAAATGAGGACCCAAGGGTCTCATTGACGAATAACAAATTGCTTGAATAGCTTCGCCTCAGTATGTAGACATTTGTGTGGATTTTAAACAAGGGTCAAACCCGAGAGACATTGTAAGTGGGTCAAGTATGCCCGTTGATAACGCCAAACATCGTAATAAATACATATTTTTGAAGGATCGGTATTTTTCTAAAATAACTTGAATACATGCTTTAAATTGCCATGTCGACGTATTTTTTTAACCAATTTATCATTTTGATAAATGTAATTCTTTGAATTTTCTTTAAGAACGAATTCGACATGAGCGTTTTAATCTGATCGATTACAAGTTCATTTTGCGAAATTCGATATATATATAAACAACCACTGAGCGATGGGCTCATCGCTGTTAATCGTTCAATATTGTCAGTTGAAACACTAATAAATTTGCGTGCTCCATCATGCTGGGAGCGGATGTAATGAATGAAAAAGTTTCAATTCGCGAACAATGTTTCGCCTTTCGACATCTTCAGGCATTCTTAAACACGGATACACTCGAACTTACAATCAGTAAACAATTTGCATCCCTTATATACAAGAAAAAATACGTAAAATAAAGATCATAATTGAAGGGCTAAATGACAGATATTTCATAAGAAAAGTGCCTTTTAAGTAGTCAATTTATAGCTTTAACTATAGAAGCTTGCTTTTAATCAAAATATTTTTACGCACTTTTGTATCAAATTATTCTCAACTGACAAATAAAATGTGTAAACTAGTTTAGTATTACATATTGTTTAATTATTTTTTCATTCCAAATGAGAAGTCAAAATATAGTTTTAAATTTAAAAAGCAGTGATTGAAAATGACAGCAAGAATGCCCCGATTTTATTAAGTTATCACTTATCAATTAAAAGGAGTTTTTGTGACACACGGACAGATTAAAACATGTATTTTTGCAACATAGTAGATATCGCACTGTATGTACATTTGACTAAATGTTACAAGTATCCTACCTTTTCGTCGAGCGCTTTGTGATGCTCGAAGAGACTCTTCAGCGCTTTGAGAACTTCCACTTCGGAGGAAACTCCCGATTGCTGGGCAGTTTGTCTCTTCACCACGGTCATGCGGAGCGATCGCTCGTGCCGTGAAACCAGACATTCTAGATGTTCTAGTAGAAGCTGGAAAATAAATCAATTTTGAAACGAGGCATAATAAAATATATGAATTTAATCCAAATAAATTTCTGCAACTTCGTCTCTCTCATAGGTTACTTGGATGAATGAGAATTTGGTACTAAAAAAAAATAACAATTTTCAAAACTAACTACACTAATATAGTGTTACATAATGCATTAGCATTTAATTTTCTAAATAACATAGCCGAGTATTAATTTTTAAATAATAATTAGTTGTTTCATTTTACTGTGAAAATAGATAAATTATTTATATTGAAGTTATAAACATTCTGCTTTGGTTAATAACTCATAGTTGAAACAGATAAGGCAGTGTGGTGTTACGAATGTGAGAATAGAAAAGGGACGACCGACAATAAATTTAATGTCATCCAAAACCTCGTAATAAAGACAGCCAGCAATGTGGTTAGCAATATTCCATTTCGGGGGTTGAGTTCGGCGGACCGAAGAAGCTCAGAAAGCTTCCTCTACATCCGGTTACTGATGGAAAGCTTTTCAGCCTGTAAATATTTTATTTACACCATATACGAAAAAATCCAAGTGAGTGGATTTAGTTCTATTTGTTCCGGCTCGTTGGGTAGAAAGCTTGACTAACGAGTGAGGGGGCGGACTTTGATATTTCGCCGATAGCAAACTTCCTCGAGTCGTAGTGTAGAGTTGTGTTAAATGTATATGTTATTTAAGTTTATATTTTTGAGGAGGCATGAAAACCGCGTTCGAGATAGAATGAAAGATATTCTTAATATTTCATCCATTCGGTTTCCCGATATAGGTTTAGAAAACGGGCAAAAGCTTTTACATGAATAAATTAAGAAATAAAAAATCACGTGTTGAGTAAGCTTTCACAACGAAATAAATAAAATCCAGCCAATACAATAAAATCAAAACGTGTGTATAAATATTTAAATTGAAATTTCATGAAGCATCCTTGGTCAGTATCGCAAATTATATAAAATTGAATTGATGTTTTCAACGGAGACTTTTTAAGTGCTAATTGTACACTCTCAGTGGAAAAGAATATAATTAAAAATAAAGTTCAATTTTTGCACAATAATTCAACATTTCTTGGAATGATTGCGAGCATTATCACCTTGAAATACTTCGGTTGACAATAATCAAACATATCAACTGAGGGTGATTGAAGGAGATTCAATATTTATATTGAAGTGAAAATGGAAAGCCTGGAAAGCAAAATTCGGGCCATGAGTGGCAAAACACTATGGAGTTTGAGCAATTCAGTTGATGATGATCACGATGAGTGAAGTCTGCACTGATAAACAATATGAGAATAAGTAAATAAAAATTATTATAAATAATTTTCTCCGATTAAATTTTTATTATATAATAAATTATTTCTTTAGATGGCATTATGTAAAAAGTTTAACATAATATATGAAAAAATATGTATAACATTTTTGTATTTTTTTCAGTTAATTTTTTTGTTTGTTAAAAAAAATGAGATGGCTTGATAATTTTGCGATTAGACTTGTGCGCCAGTGATAACACAATTGTGAAATAAAAATCTACATATGCTTTAATTGAAATTTGAATGCCGGAAAACGTTCTTTTCGAGGCCGTGACACCAAGGTTTGGTTGTATAGCATATATTTCAAAGCCTCTCTTCATAATATAATGTTGGAATTTTTCATGAGAATCTTGCATATCTTTCAGTATCAAATATGATACCAAAATATAATAAAAAACCGTTACATTTCGTAAAATACTAGTGTATCAAAATCAATATGAATTGTTCTATGGACTTCTAAACTAGGATACGATAATAGACGCAATAGAAATATCGAAGCACTAACAGAATAAGAATAGGCCGTTATCTATAAAAGTGTGCGAAAGGGTGAAAGAAGCGTGACACACTCAAAACAAAAACGTACGGCCAAATTTATTGCGAAGTTTCTCCGAATTGGAAACACTTCATTTCAAAACTAGACGATTTTGTATCGTTGACCGAACGCAGGCGAGAGAAACGCCTTAAAAGTGGACACATAGAATATTGCACATCATAAAAAACTCAAGAGTGAATTCGTGTAAGGATTAATATAAAGTAGGAGGGTACTTTATATAAACGTTCTAGATTGAAGTGTAATGCAGTCGTTTTATTATCAATTGAGATATGAAAAGTAGAACGTGTCTGTGAATTTAAAAAAGGATTTCGTTACACTATTCCACAAAAGCCGAGAAATAAAACACTTTACAACCATTTCGGGATATTTCGCTATCTTCACATCATTATACGTGCTTCAATTTGAAATCGGTATATTTAGTACGAAAGATTATTGAGGTAGATTTAATTTCAAAGATACGTTTTAAGAAACAAATACATTTGAATAAAGGATTTTAGCCGTAAGATAAGTTTTAATTGTACGACAATACTGAAAACTTTGTAAATGTAAGTAAATCTATGAAAGTATAGACATTAGTTTTTTTTTTTGTAAGATATCAATAGGTTTAACTTTCTAAATAAATCCCTCAGATTATTAGCAGACAGTTGAAGCGTTAAACATGTCCAATTAAAAACAGAAAAACTCTTTTCAAAACAATGTTTTTTCGCGTTTTAAAACACAGATATCTGTTAAAACAAACAGTTGGTGGTGGACAGTTACGACAGCCTAATTGCGATGTGTGAAGAACAACTTTGTTACATATATATTATTGAATGGATAGGAATTGTTGAGAAATATTAAAGCAAGCAAAAAATAAAAACATAATTAATGCATAATTTAATTCAAATGAAGTTTTATTTGATCTCTTGAACAATAAGATTAGAGTATTGAGATAAACGATTATCATATGCAACTTATATTGATGGTCGATTACTACACCGTTCGAAAAAGGAGTATGCGCTGTGTAGTAATGTAGTGAGTGAGTGAGTTGACAGCATGCATTGCGTTCGTCTTTTTTGGTAAGCTCTAGCAAAAAGTTTTCACTCTACAGTACTATCGGTGAGGTCGTTTCGCAACAAAAAAATAAAATACCAGCAAACGAAAAAAAATCGTAATAAATAACAAGTGACAGAAGACAAGCACGATGAATGAAAACAAAAACATTTTCGTTGCATAAATTTTCTGCAAAAGAATTGTTTTACACCGGTGCATGATGTCGAAAAACAAGCGCGAGCAGACTCAAAGGACGGAAACGCTAAAAAGAATAAAATAAAAGTGAAACGAGAGGGGGGGGGGGGGGGGAGCGTAAGTGTTTATATTGAAAACGAAAGTGGAGGACTTTTTGAGAGACAGGGTGGTAAAAATCTGGCGTTCTGTTTTCTGCAAACGACGGCAATAATAGTAAAGGTATAAAATAAAAGAAAAAGAGTAAGCGAGTACTTTCTTGTTTGCGGGAGACAGCCGAAATGCCAACGCATGACATTAATAATGCAAAGGAGGTACGCGCGGGAAGGAAGAAATTCCCCGGCTAGAAATAATCGTCTAGCGTCGTAAACGGTTTACTATGAGGACAGGATGCAAAGTGAACTGTCAAAACTTGACTGGAAAACGCCACCAGACAGCCAGAAAATATCTTCTCCGTAAACCGCAAAATCATGCATAAAATAGTTTATGCGAGTTTGTTTGTTTCTTCCTAAAAAAAGATTATTTGAATAGGTTTTTGCAGAACAGTAAGCCATCACCAGAATGACGAAAATGAAAATTACGTCGATTAATTATTGATGACAGATGATAAATAACAACCATTATAAGTAAAACATTATAAAAATGATCGATATACGTGCCATTTATAGTTACATAAAAACATATATATATATATATTTATAAATCAAAAAAAGTCTCGACACTTGATACAATATTCAAGTCTATACGAATATTTTGAATATATTCATTTTAAGAAGGTGCTTCGACAACTCGAATTCCACCAGCAACTGTAACGACATATTTAATTTTATAAGTGTAACATGTAACATAAAATTGTATACAACTTCATTAAAAAATAATACACTTATCGGTTAATACATAAAAAAAAAAAAATTACAAAATGAAATATTTTGTCCAGAATATATATATACATATACGGAACACAACCAATATGGTGGGTTTCCAAGGGCAAGACAAAAAAGACTCGAAAGCAACATATACATGATCGTGCTGGAAAATACTATAAATGTTAATAAAAAAAATACATAAATCCAGTAACAGATTTGAGTCCCGGATCGTAGCACTGCAATCCGCGAACGTTAACATTGTATTAATAACATCAGTAGGAAAACTAATTTAAAAATATCAATTTAATCGTAAATATATTTCGCCGAAGAGATTTTCTATCAAAGAAAAACCAGATTCGTTTAAAAGAAAAACAAAACAACGAGATAAACAAATTATATGGTTACGTCAGAAAAGGCATTTCGAGCCGACACATTTTTTATATTTCTTGTCACAAAAAATCGAAATTAGGTATACATATACTTAATTTAGCAAAGCCGAGTTGGAATTTGATTTTTTTTTATTATTCCGTAACTCATGAATATTTTTATTTTTGTAAAACATGGAAACAATGTTGGATATAATGAAAATTCCTGAAATTACACTGTCCTTTTTTTTGTCATTTTTCTCCCAAATAATGTGAACGTTCACGAAGTTGTTCAAAGTTACATTCATAAATCAAAAAAAGCTTAGTCAATATGGTTAAAGTTGTGTCTAGGAGTACACACACGAGACAGCTTTTGCTTTAATACATGAAATGTATGGTCAAGAAGTTTTACTTCAATATTGTATAGAGAGATCTGTTTTTATTGATTGAATTGGCATTTACTTGGTAAAACTCTATTATAACACGGTGAAAGAATGGCAATGTATTTTGGTTCTACAAAAGAGTAGTTCTGACGAGGGCGTGAGCCGAAATAGCTATCAATTATATCTTATAAAATTTTGTAGCACTAAAATACATTGCTATTTTTTCACCGTGTTAAATCTGTTTTTACAACAAGTTATATTTCTGCATGAATGTTAACTATGAAATAGTTACAAATTTTTACTAACGCTAGTTCCGACGTCTAAACTGAATCTGCTAGGGAAGATAAAGAAGCAAGCATAAATGTTACGGAAGCAAGGTGATGGTCGGGTAGCAGAAATTTTAGAGAAATGGTAGGAAGAAGAGTAAGAAGACGATAAATTTAGCCACTAAGCCTTAATACACTAATACTAATACTTAATACACTTATCATGTCTCCGAAATGTTTTGCAAAGAAAAAATAGAATATTCTATAGTTTAAAGACATGGTCGTTGATCAAAGAAAGAATAGATTAAACTGGGTTGTCTTATACAAAATGTCCTCAATTAATGCCAACATAAAAACGGCAATGGTCGTTGTAAAACTAACATATTAGATATAAAAACAATAAGCTCGGGTGCTCCTAATGAAAATGGCAGTGATAAAAGAACAGCATAACAAGCGAAGCAACAATACAGATAAAATGATTGGATTTCCGTTGCCTCACTTCAATTATTTGTTTTCCAAGAGGAAATGGATTAAACTTTTCCGTCCATTGTTTAAAACGAGCGAAACAAAATTCATTTTCCGCCATTCAAAGATTTTTGCCGGCAAGTTATGTTATTAAGTGCGAGTTCTCTACAAATAATAAACACACTCATTGAGGTGAAACGGAACCCCCTCACGACTGCTAAAGTTTAAGTTACGTTTGTTCAGCTTGAATTATTGTAATCGCGGTTTGCCTTTCGTTTTAATTTACGTGAATAATTAAGAAATAAGTAATCCATTTGATTAGATACAAGCCGAGGGAAGAATAATCGCTAGTTATACTTTGAAAAGTTGGTAACTCTGAAGAATTTATAGCACGTCTGGAATAACGCTGAATCAACAAAAATAATTCATTGCTTAAAGCAGAAAAGAATACTGAACCGTCGAAATAATTAAACGAAGCGAAGTTTTAAAGAAACAAATCAAATAACTTTACTTATGAATAAGTAATTAATAATTTTTATCATACAGTTGATGAAAATTATAGAAAAAATAATGAAAGAAATGTCGAGAACTATACTTAAACGTCCATCGTCAAATGATGGATGTACTTCAAACAACGATATAAAACACCTATTGTTCATAAAAATTCAAAAGTACAAAAGAAAAAATAATGATGCATTTTATATTATATATATATATATATATATATATATCTAATATTTCGTGGATATAAACTAAAGAACCTCACACAAACAAAACGGTATTTATCTTTTTTAGGTTTCAGTTATATTTACAATGATTGTTTTAATGACAATAAAGTTAATGATAAAAGAATTGTTTTGAACGATATACACATATCATATGTATAAATCATTGTCACAAAAACACTGATAGATATATTACAAACAAGATCTCTTGTAGGAACAGAAATGTTAAAATAGATGTATTTCCTAGAAACGGTAAAATAAATTTTGAAATAAAGTACGAGTAGAAAGGAAAAAAATATAAGTTACTCACCCTTGTGTTGTTTCTCTCAGCCTTGAGTTCTGAAATCTCCTCTTCCCTCTCGAGAAGTTTCTCACGAACGATATTGAGCTCCTTTGTGAGGGTTGCGAACTCCTAAAAAGTAACCAAATGAGGGATGATTAGTCAGCAGTATTCACAAGATAATTTGAGGCATTTTTTCTGCGTAAATTGGGCACGCATAATTATTTAGGTTTAATCGAAGGTAAACATCTATAATTGACTTCATGGTGCCGGTACAATTTTTTTGTCGTATTGAAATGAGAAAAATGTTTACATAGCCGCCTCTTAATGAAAATAAATTAACTTGAAATCAAGCTTCTGAGGAAAAACCAAAAAAAATATATAACAAAATAGCCAGTAGAATTATTATACCAACAATTGATAGCTTTTACTATTTCTGTCGACGTTATTCCCCAAGACGAGTAATTGTTGTATTAAAATTATAGGAAATGAATATGGTATAGTTGAAAGAATAAATATATTTAAACGCAACATGTGTGTGATATTTGGAAATGTAAAAATGATTGTAAAATATTAAGCATTACAATTTGAAAAAATACTATTTGTTTGAAGCACGAAAAAAACACTGAAATTA
Organism: Himalopsyche japonica; assembly: GCA_028555115.1. Lineage (NCBI taxonomy): Eukaryota > Metazoa > Arthropoda > Insecta > Trichoptera > Rhyacophilidae > Himalopsyche > Himalopsyche japonica. The sequence goes on along the minus strand of JAHFWJ010000526.1, from coordinate 1,692,641 downwards.
AAGACATACTAAATTGTTTTATAAATATTATTCACAAATTAAACTCTTGTTAACATAGTGAAAAAATATCAATGTATTTTACTTCTATACAGTTGATAAGATATATAGTTGATAGCTATCCAATGACATTCTTAATGAACAAAGAAATATATAAATTAACGTTTCTCAGACTATTAAGGAATGTTAATGCATTTTTTTTTGAATAAATCATCATCAGAGACATAATACGAAAGTAAGCGCAAATAAAATTACTACTATAATCGATTAAAGTTTAGAACTTCTAGAAAAATACTAGAATGACATTTTACTGCGCGATCAAATTTTACATTTTAACCGCTTTTCAAAATACAAGTTTGGCACTCGTAGACTTATCGGACGCGCTGAATAATAAACAAATCACAGGATTTGTCTAGATTTAAACTATTCGGAATAATTTATGCAATATGATGGGCAAATTTATAAATAAATTTATCTGGACTGTTACAGTTTAATACCGTGCGACACATTTACGCATTTTTCCGAGATATAAAAATTACAGACCAATGCAAATGACAGTGATAAATTTATTTTACGGAGTGAATTTATTGAATGTAGTAGCAATAAAATTACACTTACTGTCATCGAATACTTAAGTGCGATATAAAAGTGTTTAATGATCAGTAAATTGTTTCTGCAAAGAATCCAAATCCACTGTAAAGCTCGGCCTCTAAAATAGTCAAGAGCAATAAAATTCACGATATATAAATATATACCCAACATTTAGTGGCAAGTGAATGAAGAAGAAGTTTCTGTTATAAATTTATTTAACAGTATTGATGCGAAAGAAATAAAATGGGCAAGAACGTCGATCGATATTCAAAATTAAAAATTAAAAATCTCAAATCTAAACCAAAAATTCTTTGACATATTTATTGCATATGTCTACTTGTATAAAAAACCGCAAAAATTGAATTTATTCCATAATTTTACCATTAAAAAAAAAACAAGATTGAGAAGTATCAAAATTAAATTGTTAAAACTTAGTACGATTCTACAAGTTTTGTCACTAACGGTTCGTGATTCGCCTTTTGACATCTTAAAGAATTCTGTCACACGGATGCAACAGAGCTGACATCAATGTTTCAATTTTACATTACATTAACAAATAATTTCGCGATGTATTGCTTCAGCCGTAATTGATATTTGTATGTTAATATAAAAAATGGTGAGAGATGTAAATTTTAATTAGTAAATTATTTCTTAAATGAAAAAATTAATAAAGGAAAATAATGTATATTTATAGTTCACCGTTTCTTCGGGTTAGAAAACATGATTCGATCGATTGGTGGAGTTCTTTCATAAATTTATTAATTTGGATAACTGGATCTCAACGTTGATATTACAAAAATGTGAGGCTTACATTGTATGTGCTTTTGACAAAAGTGACAAGAGTGTGCGTCGAAATTAATATAATGTAAGAATGAACGAGCGAGGCGCTCCTCAAGAAGTTACTGAGGTGTGTCAAGTTATTCACGTCTTGATTAAATCTTGTCCTCGGGGTCTTTTTTCGGAAACCAAAAGTGCAATTGTGGCGTGCAACATTAATCTAGTTTACTTAGATGGGTGACAAGCAGTTCGACAAAGCTAGAAAAGGCAATTTAATAAGCAACCCCTGACTATTAAGAGTTAATACAAGGCGATAAACAACAAGTCTTGATGAAAATGACTCGCGAGAGATCAAGAATTACATACAAAATTTCAGAGGCAAGTAGAATAGTAATCGTAAACGTACAAAGAAAATATGCATTTATTATCATTTTTAAGCTTTTTGTACGTCAAGTAAAGTTTATTTAGTTACACCAAAATATATTTTTATTTTGTTTAATTTCAACATGTGCGAAGTTGTATTACATATACGTTTGATAGATTCGGCGGCAATTTTTTAGAAGTTAAATTGAATATAAAATTTTAAATAACTTTGATTAATCCACATATTGTGTTATGAATTGTGACACGCGTATCACATATTTCAGAGACATCTTCAGACTTACTATCGTAAAGGTTGCTTAAGTAATAAAACAAAAATGATTCAAATATTCTAAAATTATAAATTACAAAATGGAGGTTGTGATTTTTCCCTTTTACGGGAAGCAAAATGGGGAGGATAGAAACGAAACAAACAATAATTATACTATTAATGACTTTAAAATTACAAAATTATTTATTATGAGATGCATCAATTGGGATGAGTTAACACACTGGAAATAAATTAAGCAGTGGCAAGCAACCTGTCCTTTTTAAATAATAAAAACACATTTTTTTAGTACTTATTTCCACAATATATTTTTTGATCAGGACCGGTTTCGCTCATCGCGAGCATTATCAATTTTATTATTTAAAATATCATGCCTTTCCATCAAGAAGTGATAGTTAACACCTTAAAAGTGATATTATTAAATAATACTTTTTTACTATTAAAATTTTTTATTTATTTCTAAAAACCCCAAACTATTCAGTTTTAAATCCTTTTTATTTACTCGATAAAGTGATTGGTGAATTCCTGTGCATACATAAAATCATCGGAGATAGTGATAATATTTTTGTACCCAAATATTATCTTAATAAAGTCAGAGATGCTGTCGGACCATAATTTCGGTAACGATTACTACGATCTTGCCGGCCATTTACAATTCATGGCGCTTCAGAGGACACAATCACGTTCGACGGACTGTGAATTGATTCATTGTTTTCATTTTCTTTTAGCGATACAATAAATATCAAGTGTAGTTTAATATTTCGATAGAGATTTCATTTTTCCCAATAGTTCTGATGATGGCGTGGGCCGAAATAGCTATCAACTATATTTGTTAAAAATAATTTTGTAGAACTAAAATACATTGCTATTTTTTCACCGTGTTATAATGGAGTTCTACGAAGTGAATGCCAATTCAATCAATAAATTTCATTTTTCGTTTACCTTTGCGTGTACCACTGAGTTAAGCATTATCAAAACGTTAATAAAATTCCAATAACACTATTTATGTTTAAGAAGAGTTAATGATTTGCTTCTTATACAGCATATTAAATTTTTTAATGTTTTTTTAATAATTGTCAGCTGATGAAAACAAATCATTAATAAGAAAGTCGTGATTGCGTGCATCACATTAATATGAAATATAACAGTGCAAGTAAAAATGCCACATCAAAAATATGAGATGAATTTTTTATATGCCAGCATGAATGTTAAGAATAAATATTATGAAAATTTTCAAGAAGTTACAAAGATTACAGAAAAAATCACTGAATAATCGGATTAGTAATAAAATGATGCTTGCTTTGAAGAATTTTTATAAAACTCATCGTAAGTAATTTCGCCAATAAACCAGATAAGAGTGGTTAAATTGCCATTATTGTTGAATGGCCTAAGATGAAGTAGTTAATCGAGTAGCGAATTAAAAGTACTGGCCATAATGTCACTCGTAAGAGCAAAGAGGTTATATTATAGTTACGAGGAGAGAGCACATTACTTGAAATTAATTTGCAGAGTTTATGTATGTATCATAATACGGCTAGGTTATTGCCTTCGCTATGGGCCCTTGGTCTTATTTTTATTTTCGTTCCCAGCGTGCCGCAGACTTGTAATTATATTTGCAGAGGAGGTCATAAAATCCCGGATGGGGTAGAGTGCCGTTCACTCTCATCCTGGCGCGGGGCGTAGACCCTCATACCCTTCCAGACAGGTTTGACGTATATGAAGTGAAATTTTACACCGCGCAATACTTTATTTAGCCAAATGGAGGGCTAGGTGATTTGACGTCAGGGTAACCTTTATTTGGTGGCGAAAAATTTTAAATTTGAAAAAATGTTGTTAGAAGAACCGTCAAAGCCAATATATGATCTGATATAATGATTTATATCGTTAGAGAAAATGAATGTTAAATAAATAATATGTTTAATAACGAATATGATAATCAGATAATTTAAAAAATCCTGTGAATGCATAACGTATGATGCTCAACTGTTATCTCATAAGCATCGTTAGCTATGTGTGATAATAGACATATTGAAAAGCGACAAAGAAATAAGAAAGAAAAATCGGTAAAAATCGACAGTGAAAGGAATTAAAATTAGTGATATATTATATGGGAAAGATTCAGTATTTCTTAACAAAATTAACATCGAATTTTGTCACACGAAATGATGTAAATGATGCATTTGCGAGACACCTATTATACTAAAGAGTTTGTTGAGAACCAGCTAAAAAAATGTCAAGTATACAAGTAGTATACAATCTTGATACATTAATTAGAATGCAAAACCAAAGTTAAGATTTTTCACTTATAAAGCAAAGTAAATTATGTACATATATTTCAAAGGAAGACTGTTTGTTGCAACGTGTGAGCGTAAAAATTTATTGACGAGTAGAAGTGTGCTCAGAATGAATTAATTTACTAAGAATATCACCACAAATATTATGTAATCTTCCACAGAGGCAAAGACGAGCATTACATAACTTATTCACCTTAAAAGGATCATTTTCATAAATATAAATTGATAATTGAGGAACTACAAATTTTACTCCGGTTGCGGACCACTATACGTGCGAAACGTCTCAAATTTATTTTCAAGAAAAATTGCGGTGTATTTTGCATACATCTAAATAATATATGTAATACTTCAAGCATTTCAATAACCAAGCGTTTCTTTTAACAAAACTGTTATAATTAAGCTATTAACTTAAATCAGTTGGAGAAATTTGTTAGGCATTTCTAATACCCTTTAGCTTCAAAATTTAGGTACTAAAACAGCAAGAGTATTTTACGGAATTGACTGAGTGCTTCATAAAAATTGAATATCAAATTTGCATTGTTGAAATTTTAAGCAATTCCACGACTGTCGACTGTCGAATCGACAAGCCGAAATCTGGGTCGTGTGTGATATAACTCGATTAGAAATTTTAAATAGTTTCAACAATTCAAATAAAAAAAAGCGACAGTTCAGGCTTTCATTAGTGTCGTCATTTCATCCAAAAAATAAATATACGTGATTTATTTAACACCAAAATGACGATAAACTCTCAAAAACGACAAAGCAATTAAAATCCAGCATAACGAAACATTTATTTTTTATCGACGAAATGTTGAGGCCATTTTGTTCCGAAAACTATGTTAGCAATACTAAAAACAACAACGAAAACATTAGCAATAAATTACACATTTTCTGTGGAACCGTAACGAAGAATAACAAAACAAAATAATGAAGCGTCATGACGACTGATGAATTATACCGAAAAGGATAATTTTCCTTGTCTAAGATAAGGGGAAATGGAAACGGTAAATTAGACCGAGAGGTAACTATTAGGTATTATCGGATGAAAATCTTGCCTCGGCGTAATCGTCCGCTAACAAAAAGGCAGAGAAACGTTGAAGTTTTATTTCAACATTCAACAATAATATACATTACAGTGTGCGTCGAAATAATTATTTGCAGACACTGAAATATCAATAGAATTGAAAATCACTGAACCTAAATTTGATATACAGTTCATTAATTATTTGAACATGAACATAATCTACACAATGCTACCAATCAGATAAAACGAGGCATAACAAAACTATTCGTTTTTGAATAGTTGAAATTTTGTACGACTCCACATGTTTTGTCACTAATAACTAATAATTTCGGCATCTTCAGGCATTATATCACACGGATGCTATGCGGTTTCGACTGATGTCCGTTCTGTTGCATCCGAGCGAAAGCTGAAAGGCGAAACCCGGATCGTTAATGACAAAACATGAGGAACTATACAAAGTTTCAACAATTTAAATATGATATTGAAAAAAACTATAAGAGATGCTTAATAAAAATAAAGAGCCAATAAATTCTTCAAAATGCTACAAACAAATATCTTAAAAATATGTAAAAGCTCTACAATTTGTAGTGATATTTTTATCTGATTAAAATGGAATTCTGACAGGTATAAATAAGCTAGTTCAATAAAACATTAATGCTTACTTATTATAAGTAAGGGATTCCAACATGAAAATATCAACTCAATAAATAAGAATATTTACCATGTAAATTATAGTCTAAGGTCGATCGCTCAAAAAGATGATAACCGTACTTTATCCTAATACAAGCGGCTCAGATCTTATCAATTAACTTTCTACGTTGAAACGATCCAAGGCGGAAATACATGGGAAGTTAAACAACATACATCAGGTGTAAGGATAGCCAGAGAAAACTCGGGGAGAAAGCTCGGCCACAAGAGCGTGAATTATTTTGACTTCAGTAAAACGTCGAAAGAAATACTTTCGAATATAAAAATTGATAAGAGGTTCTGTTAATATTAAATATTTTTAATAATAAAAACACATTTTTAGTACTTATTTCGACAATATATTTTATGATCTGGATCGATTTCTCATCGCGAACATTCCCGATCATTAAATAAATTGTGCAAATAGAGAATAAAATGTGCTGGTATTGTTTAAAACATTATGCCTTTCCAACAGAAAATGACAAATTAACACTTTAAAGGTGAATATTAAATATGTTTTCAGTGCCACGGCTGGTCATCAATTTTCTGCGCATGATAATTAAGTCACATCACTTCGAACACTCGACTTCGAACCAAAACGTCACTACTCGCAAGCAAAATAGTTACAAACTATGTTACACCCAGTTCTTTTTTTACGCGATAATTGGTTCCAGAAAACGGCGCGTAAAAAAATCACAACTTTCATATAATTTGACAATTTGGTTCCAAAAATTGAAATATCGCGTGAAAAAGTCCCAGAAACGTATGACAAACTGCCGTCGAATTCGCGTAAAAAAAGGACTGGGTGTATAAGCAATTATATCGAATCTCAATGGTCTAGAAACATTTATTGAATATTAATAAAATACAAAAACGCTTCTACATTATTCGCATTTTCGTAATTCAAGAGACTTCATTATAAAAAAGCAAACTTCAAAAGCGTAACATATTTTTTCTTTTCAATGTAACACCGCAACGGGTCAGTAATTCAAAGACACATATACAGGATTGTTTAATGTGGAGATTTTACAATTATATATTATTATGTCAAAATCACAGATAAGAATTCCTCGATAAATGAGACCATTGATAGAACTTGGACTTTTAAACAGTTGTCAAATAATATTTCCTGTAAAACTGGGGTGAATGGAAAAACGCTTTTTTGTTAGTAAATTTAAAATATAATATAATACCTTACAAAAGTATTTAGGGTTAAATTGAGTTTATTTGTATAAATATGAGCGTTGGGATTATTATACCGTTGTAGCTGTTGTCACAAGCGTTTTACGGCACGAATCACAAACGCACAATCTACGAAATGATATTGCGAAGCAAATATATTTTGTGGGAACTATTAAGTTTCGTAATATTCAGAAATATTCAAACCTGTTTGATTTTGGAAGTTTTTTTCTAAAATGTAAATAAATGTGTGGTATCCAGCTTTATCAATAATTTTCGTTCTAACGAACAAACGTGGATTGATTTTACATAATATTATAAACAAAAGCATTACAATTATTTTTTGAAATGATAAAAAGAAATTTGAAAAATTCTCCTTTATTTTTGAATTGGCCACGATCGAAATGTCTTAACTAAATGGCGAAAGATCCATACAATTGTTAATAGTAACTCGATATATATTTTACAAATAATTTATATCAAGTAACAGAATTGTTTCTAAAATAAACGGTCTGTGTAAATTAATTTTTACGATTGCATTCAGCAATACTCAAGAGTAACCAATTATTTATTGTGTTTATATAGTGTACAAATGCGAATTAGTTATTAATAACAACCACTCGTCCTCAAAAAACGCAGGTAAATAAATGGCAATAAATCGGCGACAGTTTATTAAAGAACAGAAAATTTTCAAAGTCCTTGCCGACCGGTAAAAGGTAAAAATTTATGATCCTTCCTTAAAAATGGAGCATGAACTTATGTATATATTGCAGAGATGTTAATTATCAAAAATGTTGTCAAACTTTGTCAGGGTGAACTTGGCTACCGGCATATTTCTATTACGTGATGGAAAGTTAGGTGTTCAGTGATACATATATAATATTTTTACAGTTAAGCAAAATGCAGGGTAACTCATATATTTATACAAAGTTTTACCAATTCAAATTTAATATTTTTGGCATAATCATTTGAAATTGAAAAACGACAAGAGGTAAAGGGTGGATATCCGAAGTTTATTTTAGTTATAAAGGTAACCAGTTATATGTAAATTATTATATTTATTAACTAAAAATCAATTGATGAAAATCGTCAAATATGTATTCAGGTTAATTATGTCAAAATAATAGTGGTTACAACTGCTAATATTACAGAATTGATGTTAGAGGTTCTGTATTTCGAAGAAATTTTATATTACAATTATTTGAAAGCCCCTGATTTTATTTCAAGAAATGTGAGCGCATACGATATCGTTTCGACGGGAAATATAGGGAAAGTGTTAACTGTTATATTTGTAGAGGAAACCTCAAAGCGCAAAAATATTTGTAAGACTTCTGCAACTGAAAAACGGAAATTGCGTTTCGAAATATGAAATGTAGTAAGCGTTAAGATATACTACTCTGAAGCCTCAATAAAATATCTAGCAAGAATATACAAGCCTTTAAGAAAACAAAAATATGCTAGGAAAAAATGGTTCAACGTTATGTTTAAATGAGCGAACACAAGCTTTTTTTAAACTGAATTATTACACTCGAATTTTTATATTCAAATTTAATACTGAATATAGACTCGATTATGTTTTCTATTTAGACTACAGATAAGGTAAACCAAAATTAATCAATAATATAAAGCCGTACGAAACAAGTTTAATGTTGATATTTGAAATAACTTTCGTCATATATTACAATAAATATTGCATGGTTCATAACATTTTTTTTGGCAGGGTTAGCTGTTGCAGCGATGTCCTGTATTGCAATTTTCTAAGGTAGAAAATTGATAGACGGGTATGTCACAGGGGTACCATTATCGAAGGAAAAACGAGAGCCAGGAGTGGTAGGGACGTCAAAAGAGCGCCAGGGAAATGACTGCGACGGGCGTCGAGCGTCAACTGCGGCCTGATTGCAAACAGCCAAGTCCTTTTTTTTATTTGACTTAACTTCCTAAGCCCAAAGGACAGTAACGTAATTTAAGACTCTCCGTATGAAAAAAAGGACTGAAAAATACATTCACAAGCTGATCATCTCATCATTAAAACGAGGGATAAAAATCCTATATTATATCGATTTTCAGAGAACGCTTTCTATAATGTCGTAACATCCTACGAATTTTCAACGCGCATTGAATTTTTTCATTTATCATTCTTAGTATGAACGTATAAATGAAAAAAAAAATGAATAAAAAAACAAATTTGTCAACATATTGAATTAATTTTTGAGTAGCGTTTCAAAATATTTTCTGTTTAGAGTCTGATAGTTTCTTTTAATACTTGAATATCAAAGTAAAAATATTTAACGCGGTGAAAAAAATTAGCAATGTATTTTAGTTTTTACTACAAAAAGAACTAAAATACATTGCTATTTTTTTCACCGTGTTATAATGGAATTCTACCAAGTGAATGCCAATTCAATCAATAAACATATTTAATTTGAGAAATTATAGTATGATATGCAAAGTGACGCAATAGAAAAAAAACATATTCCTTGAATCTAGAAAAGATACAGCTCTTTTGACCGAGATTATTATTGTTAAAATACTAAATGCTGGATTAAGAGATGGTAGTGTGAAGCTAAATAGCCACTGAGAACGATACTCCGATTACTTATTAATGATGATTGTACGTGGGATAATAATGAGACATTTGAATTAACCCCTAAGTTGTGTAATATAACGAGAGTGATTTGGTAGCAGTCGGAAAAGTACTTTTTTACGTTTGTCTATTAAGGTTTTTTAGTATGCAGAGTTCCATTTGGTTAATAAAAATAATATTCATTCAGATCACTACTGATTACTTCTACCAATGATTTGGCTATTAATCTATTCATTTATAAAACGATCTTCTTTTTTGAGCTTATGAAATTTTCAAAGGTGCTTTAGATCTACGTTCGATCATTTTTTTACAGGTGTTTAATAATAATATTAAACACTAGTAAAAAAGTGAAAATAGCTTGAAGTTTAATGACCAGCAATAAAAAAATATCGTTTTTCGAACACAATGTCGATTTGTTGACAGTTGGACGATATTGATGGGTTTCCCATGTTTAAGAAATGATCGATCAATATCTTCATTACTATACAGTGAATATATTTTTTTTGGAAAAAATATTAAACAAAGATTAGAGCACCTCTGCAATTAAACTATATTAATCTGAACGCGATATGTTTTCGACTGAGCGAAAATCTGATACTTAATACTAAACAACTAAATACATATTCCTAAAGTTCCGATAGTATTCCAATTTAGTCTCAAAAGTCTCTTGAGGTGCTAAGTGTAAAACCGTTAAGTGATCGGTGTAGAATGAATTGCCGAGATGTTTTGTCTAACAGTTGTAGGTGGGCAAGTATTATATATAGCGCCGATTCAGTAGCTCGTCAAAATAGCAGAGAGATGATTTTTCAATAATGGATCACTCAAGCGAACGTGCCGAAAGATAATTACTCATAATGCTGGAATGTCTGGCTAAATTTGAAAAGAAAGATATCCACTTAAATGGTTGTATATAAAATTAGGAAGAGATTCATTTTCTATGAAATAAAAGATTTAACATAAAGTAGAAGCAAAAACATGTCTTTGATATATAATAGATAGAAACATTAGAATGATTTATTAGTATGCTATTATTATTCATTGTACCATAATTCTATTTATTACCCAAAAGATCTATCACACAATAAAATATAAAACAAAATATTAAAAAGCAAGATATGCTGAATATCTTTGATAAGATTACGATTACAGATTAGTTTAAGAAATTGTTTTATTTTTAATAAATTCATTTTTACTTTTGTATAAATGAAAAAATATATGATGAATGTAGAATTTTTATTTTCTGCGTTATGAGGTTTTTAAAAACAAAATCCACACAAAAATCTCGATAATTATTTAAGTAGTAAGCAATCGAATAAATTTATTAGTTTCCAAGGATAGAATTTTTTAAACTGAAATACGAAAAGTGAACAGCTAGCTGAATTGATTGTAAGACTGTCAAATGGATTACGCAGAAACAAGGAAGCCATTTCTCAGATAGTTTAAAGCCCTGGTAGCCTAGATTGACAATATGAATAATGGAATCCGCGAGTGGGAAATAAAACCGCGGTGCGGTAAGCAGCCGCAGAGTGAAATGCGGGTTATAAATAGCTGAGCATCAAAAAGAAGCGGTGGAAAAGATCGCGAAGAATCTTGCGTAGCCTTTTCCACCCACTGTGTTACTTATTCTATGCGCGCTGATTAATGCCGCCTCTATTCATTTCATACATAAGATATTTGATAAAAGCCTTATTGCACTAGAAATAGCGCTCACCATGCATTAACGTTTCCGACAGAATCTTTTTCACTTTGGATTATGTGTCAGTATTACAAACTTCGAAAGAAAAATTGCTTTGCTTTCATAGAGTTTTTGCATAGTCATAGCTTATTGCGTAACAAAAAGGTTGTTTTTGAAGATGTGAATGTAAAATTCAATTTTATTATTGATGAGTGGCAACACTGGTAACGCACTGTAGCCAATCGATTGATGAAGAGTCATGGTTGTAATGACTTCATCCAAATACCCAATTCTGTAAAGTGAATGACAGTAGAGCTAATCACTAAATTCGTTAATCTAATTGATATACCACTTAATGTAATACGTGTTAAATTTCTTTTAAAAGAATCTTCAGATTGGCCGTATAGCAAGGTTACTGATTTCTGATTCAAATAATTTTGATAATTCTCGACTAAAGAATGAGTCGGCAGGTTTTTTTTACTGGACACAATAATGGGACTAGAAATAAACAATGGATATAATAATAACTATAACACTGATAATTAAAAAAAATTTTTTTTTGTGTAACCAAAGTAAGTAGCTGATGACAGAGAATCAAAGAGTCCAAAACTAAGCTAATATTTACTCAATATAGAAATTCGTAGCATCATAAATAATAAGCAATGAAATCACTTTAAAAGATTTCCATACGGGTATTTAATCAAAAAGATAATCTAAGCATGAAAAACGATTTACCCACTTGTCTTTGTGTAGTAAGCACAGTTAGTATCACATGCACAGATGCGTTAATAATGATTAAACGGTACCATTTGCCGGCTACTCTCTTGAAAGGTCCCCACACTTTATCGGGGTTAATAGCAAGTGCGGATCTTGACGCTTTAACGGGCAATGCGAGATCCTCGAGTGGGTGAAACCAGACACCTCAGTGAAAGCTTTGCGTATGTAAGCTTTTCAACAGCGAACGTCTAATGATGAAGCTTTGAGCTATAGTACAGTTAGTTGATAAGAAAGAACTATTACAGCGGGCATGGTTAGCTATACCGACTACCCTATGAAAAAATAGTGTATTAAGATCACTGAATATTATGGATTGTACATATTTGTGTCATAAATATTCAAAAAGAAAAAAAAAACTAGTTGCTCTTTGAAATTTCGTTTTGAATATTATTGTGCATAAAACAATACATATTGAAAAAGAGTGATTTTATGGATGCAAGAATTTGCTCAATTAAGCGGTGAACGGAATAAAAACTTAATTAAATGCTTTTTTCATTGCATTTGATAATTTGAATCGTTACAATTTTGTACGATTCCACATGTTTTGTCACTTACGACCCGGGTTTCGTCTTTCGGAATCTTCAGGCATTCTATCACACGGATGCAAGAGAACTGACGTGATATGACGCATTTGATAATGCTTATGAATTTATTAATAAAAAATATGTTAAACTAGAAAATCATTGAAAGAATGGGATTGTTTCAGTCAAAGATCGTATACTGAAATGAGAGAAACGAGACAGAAACTGAAATTCCTTAACGCAGCTCTATCTTATTGATTTATTGAAAGTTTTTTTTCATATTGTAAAACAATTGACAAATTAAAACAAATATCTGTCCGATTCACAGTCGAATCAAACAGGAATTTCGTTGGGTTTGACAACTTTTTGGAGTCGAAAGGTGTGAATCTTAATTCCAAAGAGCCAGATTTTCCAAACGCATTTTAGTAATTAATTTGGTCTAAGAAATTTTTCCCTCGACACATTTCCAATAACCATTCGAAAGCGCTGGATGTCTTACACATCTACAATGAATGGTGACATATTAAAAATTGACAATAGCATCGCTACGATCTGTATTTAGTTTCAAAAAATAATCACAAAGACAATAATAAAGTTTATTTCTAAAAAAAAAAAATACAGTCAAACATATGAATTTTCAAACTAATAAATATGTGGGTTAGAATAATTGATAATAGTGTTCTGATAGGGCTCGGAAATTAGAACGCAAATAAGGTTGAATGTTGTTGGCAACTACGTTTTCACACATCAACGCCAGATGGTGGGCTCTTGTTTACGATGCTAATTAATAACCAGAGATCGGAAGTTACAAAGATAGCAATTGTAGACACCGCGTCAATAAACAACCCAAGACAAACATATAGCAAAGAAAAACAAAGCTAGGTCTTATAATTTACGAGACAACAATATGTTTTTGGGATAGAACAAGGGTTGTATTTATTTAATGAAAGGGTGAAGGGGGATGACATGCTTTGGCAATCGCGCGTCTATCAAGTTTTCTATCCCCTGTCGTCGCCTGATTTTGATCGATGTCACGTGTTCCACATATAGCACACTTTTTTTAAAACCAATTTCTCTTCAACCGTCACTTTTTTTTTGAGAGAGCACACACTGAATACAATATGAGGAACGGACGTCAAAAAACACGCATGGAAAACGTGATGTCAAATAATGTAAAATAAATAATTTCACGAACATTTCACACTGTTTTCGGCCACTATTCAAAAGAATGTAAGAATTTACTCTGAGCTACGATAACAAAAACAAAGAAAAAAATCTCGTACAAAATACCAATTATTTAATACGTTATTCCGACACAGAAGAACGTTTGTAAGTGTATCACATATTTCTCAATTTTAATAATAAAGGTTTACACCATTTAATTCGGTGTGGAAATGATAATAGATTAAATGTATCTAAATATACTTTAGCATTTACTGCGGCATTGTTGCAATATATTTATTGAGAAAAAAACAAAAATCATGAAATACGGCGGAAAAGTAATCGTAACTGTTCTTATAGAAGATTAAGTAAACTTGGTTGTACTTTATATTTTAATATTCACTTTTATGAATCAAGCGACATTGTAAAGATGCACTTATCTGAAATCATTTTATTACAAAAACATTTTCTTTTAATTTACGTCAGAAGAATATATATTAAAAGTGTCGACCAATTACCAAATCCTTAACTATTGAGAGACGCAATGAATTATTATTTGTACGAGTATGAAATTTTCCTAGAACAATTTCATCTTGAATATTAAGGTCACTTAGATAAGAGTGTGACATTTTTATTTACGAGGAACTAAATGCTCAACGTGAGAGATTAAAATTAAAAAAGAAAAAAAAAACGAGGGAAAGGGTTTATTTTGAATCGAAGCTTATTTTTTGACTAACGGAAATGAGCCTTAATTGTGTGACATGTCACGCGATACAACATAACCTACATCCATATTTTTATTTTCACAAATAAAACAATTCAGTTACGTAATTAGGCATAGCATTAACTGCCGAAATAGAAATCTCGATTATTCTTAATTTGTCGACAATTTTGGTACTGTACCGTGGCCGACTTTCGCATGAATTACATTACGTGAAAAAAGTAGGACAATTTTTGTATTTCTCACCCCGAGCGTTGAAAATATTTTGTCACTTAAGAACAAGGATCATTTTGTTTTATAAACTATTAACAATTCCATACATTTATTTATATACATAGTTTTTTTGTGAAATAATACTGAACTACTTGACAGAATTTTTATAGGGATTTTTTTCTAAGCGCGTAACGGTCGGTAGTTTTCGACGGACATGTAAAATATCTTTCTATGATGTTTTTATTTTAAACATTCAACAAAATGTACGTGTGTCGTAATATTAGAATAAAAACATTTTTTAATGAATAATTAAGACATCAGGACACTTTAGCAGTACATAAATGTATGTTTTTCAATAACGTTATCATTCTGGTCGTTTGTCTCAATTAAATGTAAATTCATTGTATTTATAAAGAGATAAATGCTGGTTAATTATAACATAAAATACTTTTTAATATGAAAAGTTTGTACAAAACAGCATCTAAATAATATCATGACAGTGCCAAATAAGTAAAAAATATAATCCATTATATGTTATGAAGAGATGAATAAAGCTTCACCTGTAGCAATAACAAATGAAGTAAACATCCACACGATGTAGCTGTTTTGGTTCCATTTTTCCTGTGGACAGGTTGAAGGGCGCATGCGGCCTGCAGAAGCCCCAGCACTTCCGGCATGGTAATTCATCACAACTTTGAACACGGAAACCTTTCACAATTGCAGTTTATCATTGTTAATCACTCTTGTTTAGCTTACATTTTATTAAAGACTATTTCAAACAATTTCAGAACAAACCAATTCAGTAAATATCATTTTGCCTTTTTTTAAATAAATATTTGGGGAATGAATAAGAACTAATTAACAATAATATAATACTACAAATATACAATCGCTGGCAACTTCATTTCAACACGCTTCGTTGCACGTAAAATGTTATTTACAATTAAATTCTGTTCATACTGACTAATATGTAGGTACGATTATTTTTTGATGTATTCTTACTTCTCTATAATATATTAACTATTTTATTTTTCCGAGAGGCAGTAATATTTAAAAGAAATTGCATTTGGATGTTTTTATAGATTTGTATATAATTTTGAATAATTTTATTGAATGTTTATCATTCAATAAAATTATTATAGTATAGACAAAGTATAGATTTATTTTTTGATTTAGACACAAATAATATCTCTAACCTTTTTTCAAAAAACATAAAGGAAAAAAATCATTCATCACTTTTAGGTGTTGACTGTCACTTCTTGATTGAAAGGCATGACATTTTCAATAGTAAACACACATTTTTTAGTGTTATTTTCATAATATATATTGGGTAAAATTAAAAAAAGAAAAACAAGCAAGGACAAGTGAATATAATGAAAATCAAAACATGAATGAATATATGTTATATATCAAGAAAATTTAGATTTCTGAAAAATAAAAAAGATTTATACATAAAAGCATACGGGATTTGAAATTGAATTCAAAATTTACTCAACAATAAACAGGAAACAACTAATATTGTCAAACGAAGAAATAAATGATGGGGAAATTCAATTTACAGTTAGTGCGTAGGTTCATGCATGGTTCAGTTTACATGAATGAGAATGGAACTCATTTCCAGGTAGAGAATTCCAGTATTATGGTTTCTAGTATAGTGGAACAGAATTATTACAAGCATCAATCTACATATAGTTAAAATGATTTTGAATACAAAACGAATTTAAATTTCAAGAATTTTTGATTAAAAATAAATATTTGATTCATTTTATAAGATTTACGTATCACATTATGTCAATATTAAAGTAGGCTCTTCAAATAAATAAATAATTATGTTTTTAGTTATTTGGCGTGCTTCTTATTCCAGAATTAACATAATTTAAGTTATTAAGAACATATTTATGATATCGACTAAAGGTGCTAATTGGAATTTCAATATCAAATTTGAATTGTTGAAACTGTTGCATCTGTGTGAGTGCCTGAAGATGCTGAAAGGCGACACCCGGGTCGTAAGTGACAAAACATATGGAAAGCACAAAGTTTCAGCAATTAAAATTTAAGACTATTAGTTCTGTAAAAATGTACAATGCATTATTGGTGCCAATTACAGTAAATTGGTGATAAAGAAAAGAGTTGAAGAAATGATCAGAAACTTGGACCGTGAGTTTTAGTGAAAATGGAATTATAAAATATGTTATTTAAGAAGCAAATGTTCATGGTTATATGCTAAAAATATAATATATAAAGCTTTTTTCTGTTGGGTATTAAAGAACGGCAAAATAGAATAATATTTAACTTAATACTAGAATTTTAATTATTTAATTGTAACATATTACGGATTATTATAATTACGTAATATATTAATTATAATACGGATTTTTGTGAGAAAAATCAATTTTGAAAGTAAACAAACTTGTAAAAATTATTAATTGATTGTGAACAGGATGTGATTTGCAGAAAATAAACATGCTTATAAAGAAGACTGTGAGTTGAAATTTTAGTCATGTATCAATATAGAATAATTATATAAATTAAATGTAGGTTTATAGACGTTGTGAATATACAAAAATGAGATGTATGTTTTAGGACTCCATTTTCTAATAAAACTTATTTACCATTCAAGATGTTTTTATTCGATGAAAACGTATGGTTTTTTTTAACACAATGAATAATTTTGATTTGATGATGGGAAATATCAATTTAAGAAAACAAGAGTAAACACAAAACAATCAATCAAATCATATCGACCGAAATCTGTTTTTGTAATCGCAATATAAATGTAAATTTGAAAAACAAAATCAGGAAAGGCTACGAAAATATTGTCTTGCGTAAGTTTATAAAGAAAATTTGACTATAAATATGGTATCTACTAAAAATACGATTGATATTCATGAAGCTGAATAAATACATTTTAAGTGGGACATTTAAAAAGTACAAAAAAAATATCCCTACATTAATAACTGTTTTATATAAAGAAACTTTCCTTTCATCCGATATTTATTGAAGCAAAGAAATTATTTTCAAAACACTTGTTTTTTCGTTGTAAGATTAAAATGAGATTGTATTTAAATACAAACTCATTGTACTTATTGTAAACATTTGGAAATGCGGGAAAATGATGGTATTGTTCAGCGTTAAGATGCTTCTCGAAAGAGCGAAACAACAAACAATTGGGCATTGTATGGAAACCAACACATCATTTAATGAAAATAGTAAATTGCATTCGCCAGCGAACCTCACCAAAATAATGAAGATGGAACGATGTAAATACAGTATGAAGGTAGGCAAGTAAATAATGAAATCATTCATAAGTTATCTTGCTATTATACAAATATGGTTAAAAAATTGATATGTGTGTGTTGAATATAACATAAGATTTCTTCTCAACTTGATAAGATCAACTGAATTATATATTATAACTACATTATCAATTAATAATGCTCGCGATGAGTGAAACCGCTCCTGACCAAAAATATATATATATTGTGGAAATAAGTACTAAAACATGTGCATTTATTATTTGAAGAAAAATAAGATTTTTCATTGAAAGAGATGGATTTCATTATCATAATGAATAATAAAAGATCTATAAACGATAATCTTGTCATCGTAAAAAAATAAATTTTATGAAATAACAGTTCGAGATCCGTAATATTATATTATAGAGGTTAATTTATTTTACGATAAATCACATATACAAGAATTTGTTTAAAGAAACCAATTTCTAATCAATCATTTATGTTTGGGTAAGTATTTGTTCTTTGAAAGGCTGTCACTCTGTATTTCCTGCAACTGGTTGTTGCCAGTTGCCACAACACGGGAATAAAACAGGAAATGGGAAACTAACGATGCAAACACAGGCTTTTCCATATGAAGAAATATACCGATACTTCTTAGTCGCCGAGCAGAACGACACGGTAATAACCGAGCTGTCAAGCCTAATATAGGTACGACTAAAATGTTATTTTCGTTAATTTCCCCAAAGGAAGAGAAAGAACCCAATATTAGGAAGTGATCGAGAATAAGTAACTGAAAGCAGGCTGAATTTTCGTGAACTTTATTTGAATATTTAACAATAAGCCTACATACGAAAAAATATCGTTATCAGATCAGATCAGAGATAATGATAGTTGTAGAGATACCTTTTATCGAATATATTAAACTTGATGAAGATGGCTTCGGTTATTTCTGTCAGAACATGATTTATTCAAGAAATAATCATTACTTATCATTTTTTTCATGTGATAACTGTCACATATGATGGAAAAGCAATTACTAGATTATTTCATGTTAACAAACATCAGACCAAATAAACATGTATGCTATTTGTGTATGTGATCGATTATTTTATTGTTAGAAATATTTTAAATAATAAAAACACATTTTTTTAGTACTTATTTCCACAATATATTTTTTGATCAGGACCGGTTTCGCTCATCGCGAGCATTATCAACTGATAGAATACAATTTACAAACAAGTCTATTTATACAAAACAAAAAATTAAGTTGAGTTAAAGGTAGCAGGTGTACAAAACCATGGGTACAAGACTAGGAAACAATTTACATAAAATCATACAATATTGATACAAATAAAGTAAATTAGTATAAAAATTAAATGTTCACAATCACTTATTAAGAATTAAAATTACAATTGTGGTAAATCAATAATCCATTAGGAGCTCTAAACAATCAATAAGGAAGTGAGGAGTGGGAAATTTTTAATGACGAAAATAACCCACACTCACTACTTAATGGAACAAAATAAATTAATACATGAGAAGTCGATTAAAGATGAATCGATGAGATGGGAAGATATGGTCAGTCAGGGGCGTTCCAATATTTTCTGTAAAAAAATAAAGTAAAGGGAGGCAATATCATTTTTCAAAAAAAAAAATATATTTATATAAATATATATATATATATATATATTTTTTTAAATATCATGCCTTTCCATCAAGAAGTGACAGTTAACACCTTAAAAGTGTTAGAAAAATGATATTGTAATTACATTTATCTTCATGTTGATCATGGTTGTATTAGTAAAATTTGTGAGAAGTTAATTTCAAGCTATTTTACGTCAATATTTAAAGCATATATGTCAATGAGTCACATTGGAAATTAATATATAACACGGTGAAAAAAATAGCAATGTATTTTAGTTCTACAAAATTATTTTTTAAAATATAGTTGATAGCTATTTCGGCTCACGCCATCGTCTAAACTATGCTTAAAAGAACATTTGCTTATCTATATATAGCTGTGTAGAAAAGGAACACAATATATCTTTTCTCCTGTTTTAACGACCTAGCAAGAAACAATCTTGCTCGCAATAAAACTAAAAATTGTAAATGAACCTAAAAGGCGGCTATATCAATAAGTTTACATATGGCACGAAAAGGGTATATTACAGAAACAAAGAAGCACCCCGCAGAGGGATAAGCAAGTGTGATAGATATATCTTAGTTTTTTCGTTAAGAATTGCCTGAACAACTATCATAAACATTTTTAGTTTTACTACTAAACTAAAAGATTGCTATTTTTTTCACCGTGTATAATGGAGTTCTACCAAGTGAATGCCAATTCAATCAATAAATTAATATATAATATTGAGTTTTTTATGACGATATTTATCA
This sequence comes from Himalopsyche japonica, assembly GCA_028555115.1. NCBI lineage: Eukaryota > Metazoa > Arthropoda > Insecta > Trichoptera > Rhyacophilidae > Himalopsyche > Himalopsyche japonica. The sequence goes on along the minus strand of JAHFWJ010000526.1, from coordinate 1,672,161 downwards.
AAGAAGCGTATGCATTAACGTAAGCTGCATTGTCATGACACCTTTTTTAAAATGTATAAAAAATCACCAGCAGTCCAATCTTAGCGTGATCTTAGAATCTGGATTAAAAGAATGAAATCGAAAACCATCAGAATGTTAGGAAAGGTTTGAGTTGACAAAATTAACTCGAAAAAGTCGATTATCCGTACCAATCAGCTGACGCAAAGTGGAACTCTATTCCAGTTTGCACCGTCAACTTAATTAATATCGCATACTCGATTCAACCAATTATTATTGCGGCGAATGGAGCCTGTGAGAAACTCGACTGGCACTGTTGTTAATTAACCTCAAAGGGGTGAACTCAACAGCTGGTGAAGGGTGGAATTAAGGGAAAAACTATAGTCGAGCTGTATGCTGCCATGCGAAGCTTTTACCGATGTAGAGCACAACGCGACCAATATGCTCTGTCGAAGGAAATGGTTTATTTCGTTACGTTACGTAACATATGTTATAAAGTAATATATTACATCAAACCAGATATATCTGCACGTCGTTCACAAAGTAGGCCTTGCAATTTTGATGAATTCGAGTAAAATTGTTTCATACACTTTTAATATGAGACAATATTTCGAATGGGACAAAATTATAATAGTTAGGGGTTAGTAATACTAAAATAGTCAAATACAAAATATTTATTTTGTCGAGAAAATTTCTAACCAATATGTCTGTCGCATAAACAACAAAACAATATCAGTATTGAATGAAAACATGGATAATTTCAGACTGTATGTTCTCACTGACTAGTTATACAATTTTTTGGAAAAGTTGTAGATTGAACAACTATATATTGAAATTTCTTTAAGAACCCCCAAGTTGACATCTAAGACTATTTCAATGTAAAAAAGTGCATACATCAAGCTTTATTTTGTATATAAAAATAATATTACCGTTTTCGAATCTTAGCAACGTGTCGGTTATAAAAATGAACGATTTCATGTTTCATTATTTCAAAAAATATTTTAAGGCTACCAAAAAGGGTGCTACAATAACATACAGATTAATGTTGGACTATAGTATTGTTTATTAAAAAAAAAAACAATTGAGATCAATAGTTAATTCCGGTTCCAAAGTATCAAAATGAAACAGCTGTTTATAAGCTGAGAAATTTTTGTATGTATTGAATGCATTGACCTTGCACTTACAAAAATACACATAAAAATAAATTTTATTACCAACACACTCGAAATTTTTGTCCAGTTCTGTGAAGTGTATTTTTGATTTTATGAGTATATATCGGGCAAGAATCTATTAACCATTAATAATACAGGTGATGAATTTAGTATGGTTTAAGAACATATTCAACAAGAGAGGAAATGCTGCCAAATAAAATCATGAGATTAATGTCGCGATTAGTGTTTGAAATGGTAGCTTAATTTTTGGTTCATACATATGTGTAGAAAATAAAGAAAAATGTTCCAAACAAAAGTTCTATTTAAAACGAAACAATGAACGACAAATTGAATAATAAGAAATCAATTGCATTGATATTTGCTTTCCATTGCGTTTTGAATGCTCAATAATATTGTAGAATTAGTTTACAAATATGAAAAATCAAAATCTAATTAAGATTATGAAACTAATATATGACGAGAAATAAAAGTAAATAATTTAATACTTTCTGTATGTTTGCAATGTTAATGGTGTCACTGATGAGTCAAACTTCATTAGGTATGGTGTCGTTGTTTGAAACAACACAAATTAAATTTGAATGCTTCATATTTAATATTGAGATTCCACCAAGCATACTGAATTTTGGTGAAAACTAAGGTGTTGCTTTAACTCCAAGTGTTGCAATATATATCAATCGTCGACATGCGACAAAAATCATTAGCATATAATTATCACACTGCAGGTTAATACTGGCATTCACTCACACTATAAAACTTTTCCAAAACACGAATTAAATGAGAGCACTATAATAAACAAGATGAGAGAGCTTTCTTCGTGAGAGCTTTCATCGATGGTGACGGTAGAAGCGCGGTCGAAACACTGTGCATCGAGTCGGTACTTGTTGGAAACTTTTAGCGCCGTTACTACCGAGAGTTGCGGCGCTCCTCGCCGGTCGTCGCGACGGTTCAATCACCGATCGACTCTTCGGCTAATGCAACGATGATGCTCGCGATAGCTTTTCATCGCGTTCATAAAAGGCGACCTTTAGTGCATATCGGAATATCCATCTCATACATTGGGTGGATAATATGACACGGATTTATAGGATATTTATAGCGCATAAAGTAGTATTCCATGACAAAAAACTAACTGTAAAAAATTAGGGCAGTGAAATACATTAAGCAAGTTGATTGATAAATGTTGTGACCATTGCTGCCACCATAAAAACATTTTTATATAAAAATCGATACAGCACTTCAATTCAAACGAACGAGAAAAGTATATTGATATCTCTCACGTCAAATCAATAATTGTAACATGTACTGCAAACTTTGTTGAGATTCAATATAACGTAACAAGATATTCGCAAGTACATTATTCATAATAAGAGAGTTAAATGCAACAGATTTTATTGATATCACGGAAAGAGATACATGCCATTGAATATATACTATAGTGAAGCTCATCACATGCATACATGATTCTACAAACAGAGTTATATTTGTATTTCCTCTTTGTATATTTTAGGAAATCACAAGCTTTCGAATATTTTAAAGGAAACATATGTTAAAAAAAAACGGTGTCTTACCCAACAATTTTAGGAAAATATATCGTAACTTATTACAATAAATTTTATTTTTTCACATGTTCTTATATTATATAGTAAATATTCTTCAATGTAGCAAACGCATGACATACATCGGAATAATTTGCTTTCATATTGGGTTTTTAAGTGCGCTAACTTATAGTTAAAGTAAGAAATAAATTGAAATCGATTGTGTCAAATATGAAGAATTTTCGTAATAATAGTAATTTTGATGATTACAAAGTTTGATGATATAATTCTTTTTTCTTTGATTTGAATGGAACTTTTACTTCAATTGAAAAAATAAAACAAGATCTTTTATCAAATTTTAATTGTTGCAACTTTGATATTGGAATTCCACAAAGCACGTTCAGTTGATATCATAAATTGAGATCTTCAATTTTTTCAAATTGAAAAATCAATAAAAGGTTTCAAAATGCAACATGTTAGTTAAAAAACAAAATGCTACAAATGCACCTGGATTAGTGCAAAATGCAAATATAAAACGCTCGTAAAATATCATTTGGTCTTAAAGCTGCACAGAAAATATAAACTGGTTAGTTGTTTCGGTATAATAATTGCAACAATTTTAAATGCTATGCGCATTTTTTTATCTCGTAAGTCAAGTAACTGCATTTAGAAAATTTCAGTATGGTTATAAAGTCAAACAGATTGCGTGTTCTGAAAACAGGTTTAAGTAAGCGTGAATCAACGAACAATAATAATAACTTAAGTCATGCCAATGCCAAAGGAGGTGATTGAGTAATCAAATGATTCGAAATTTTTGATCAAAAAACTCAATATAAAATAAATTAGTTTTAATGTGTGAACTGGCACTTTTAAGCGGAAAGGCTAGGATGAATGTTTTTTTTTTTTTTTATAAAACAATCAAATAAATCAAAAGTATAAGATCTTATCGTTAGAGCACACGAGTGCAGGCTGGCCCCAAAGAAATAAAAAATTTAAGAGCAAGATTTATTTATCAACATATTCTATTTTTATTATTATTTATTAATAAATAGCGTTTCAATTAGATTGTCGCTCAAGCTAATAGGAATTACTGTTTTACAAAATCTGACCATTTGCTTTTATTAACTGCTATAAAATGCGTATTTTATCAACAGAACTGACATCAATACATTAATTTCACATTACATTAACAGACAAATTCCGCGATGTAGTGCTTCAGACATAATTGAAGAAATAATGGCTATATATTTTGTAGAACTAAAATACTCTATTTTTTGCACACAATGAATCTTTAATTGTTTGCGCTGAATCTTCTACTACGGCCTATCGAGTTGAATGAAGTCACTTACTTAATCGGATAAATAAATGAATAGGACAATTCAATGTGGGATTGATAAAAGAAGATATGATAACGACGAATATACCACCGTTTAGATACCACATATCAGGAAAAGTTAGCGTACCATTTGATCTGATTGTAACAAAGTTTAGTATACGTTTCAAAGTTAAAGAGCGCTCGCTAATCCGGTGCATAAACGAAGGTTAATTTCGTTATCAAGTAAGCTATAACAGTAAATTAATCTATGACTGAAGGCGCGTAAAAATGTTTCTATCTGCGTTGAAAAAAAGTGGCAAGGGGGAGATATGACTAGAGATGGCAATAAATTCAGAAAAAAGCCGCGGGATTCAAGCGTAGAGGGGTCCTCGCTACCTTTATCGCCGGAACGCCAAATAAATAAAATTGTGGGTGACAAATATTCTGTCTTCCTGGACACGGCAGACGCGGATGGATGCCACCATGGCATGTGAATCTATAATTTGTCAATTCGAAGCGGGTGAGAATATACGGGTGTCATTAACACGTTCTGATTTTTTCCCAATCTTGGCTGCCATGTCAATCGAATAAACGCATGTCAAATCTAAATGTAATCTCATGCCAATCTGTCGTGTTGGACATTTTGATAACCCGTCCATTACCCAAACGTAGCTAAAAGTGCATGCATTTAACTAATCTTAAATAAGCGCTTAAATCATCAATGCTAATGAATATTTGTATAATAAGCCATTTCAATATAAAGTCGTGAAATAATTATACATGTATTAAACAAGGATACGAAATAGTTGATGACCAATTTTGATAAGAGTTCTTCAACATTAACTAGATGTTGTACTTAAATCACAGTATTTATAGCGCAAAAGATTATTTCAAAAAAGTTTGGTAAAGAAAATAAATAATACGAGATTATGAGATATGGAAATCGCGTGATTTATGATTGTTAGGAAAACAACTTTCCGAGAATTCGCTGCATTTTTAATCGTGAGGTAGGATAAAAAATCCAAAGCAAGTTTAAATAAAGCAGGATTCAAAAATAAAACGAATACTATGAAATATGATTCGAGCGTTGTTAGCTAACAATAAATATGATAAAAATGGTAAAACATCAAATGAACTATTAAAATTTTTATCGTATCTGAAATCAATGACAACGCATTTTTTCGTACTGGTAATCCTGCTGTCAAAATGAAAAAGTATAAATTAATCACATCGATTTGTATTCATCATTTAATATTAAGAAAAAAAGAATTCATCTGGATATTCGATCCATCGAACATGCGATTGAATAGAATGTGCATGGCGAAGTTACCTAGCTGCTAAACCAGCAAAATCTTCCAAATATGAATAAAATCGTGGATAAATTTATGATTTCGGTTAATCATTTAAAATAAATAAAAAAAAATGTAATATCATATCCGTTGAATGTACGGTTTTAAACGGTAATATATATTAATTCTGTCAGAGGTATAAATAATGTCTTGTACTTTTCAATTGGCTTTACATGATTTTTGAGCATGCTGTATTATTCGAAGGAATAGTTACACGGTATGAAATGCTATGGAAGATGAGAAAAAAATCGAGAGGAATCGATTTGCTGGGGGACGGCTTAATGCACGGCGAACGTCTGAAGTATAGACGTCTCTAACTTATGGATGCAAGGTAAAAAACATATTGAAGGAAGAAATCCTTTTATTGAATCACGTTGTAAAGAAACGGAAGGAGCGATGTCTTGTGAATGCTTTGTTGTTTTCGTGTCAAAAGAGCATTCACATCTTACGCATCAGGTAGTCTTTATACACGCATTATTGAATTCTCTAAAATAAACGTATATACGTCATATATTGACAGTAAAATCACAAGTGATACTGACTACACACAGTACGATTATATGACTTTTATTATATCTGAGAAAGAGAAAAATTTTAAAATCCTGATAGTGGAAAATTGCCGTCTTTCAGAAGGTGGATCGCAAAATTCAGGAAACTTTAATCTTTGATTATATTATTAAAATAGGGTTATTTCATTAGCTATCGAATATGAATTTGTACAATATGATCAATGATTTTACTAAAGATATTGCTACGTCACATTCATTCTTATCACAAGTTATTGTAAAAGGTTGCAATCGCATTAGCCTCACAATTATTTTATGCAAAAATGTATAAAACAGTGTAATATGTGTCAATTCCGTTAAAAACATCTCTAAATAGATATTAAATTCAGATGATTTAGAAAAATGTCTTCCTATTAATTGAAAAAAAAACTGGAAAATAAATATATCTATTATTTGAAAATCAAAAGATTAGAAGAAAATCTTAGCCTAAAATTTATAAACATGACATTATTTACTGTCAGAGTAAATTTAGTGTACAACTAAAAAAAAAAAAAGTGTATGCCATCTATCGAAAACTAAAGTCTTGCCGGTATTTCAAATATTCTTAAAATAAGTCATTATATTGGGCTTTGCTAACAGAATATTTTGGCACAGGTAACCAAGTGTCAATTATAATATATTTATATAAATATCATATATGACGATAGTCACAAGTCGTTGCCAAATTTTTTGCTATTCATTTTGGTTAGATGTTAAAAATTTTCACTGTCTTTTATGAAGTAGAAGGTTCTTTGCCAAATAAATTATTTATTAACAAGCATTAAAAACAACATTGGCAATTAAAAAAAATGAATTGGCTTTTGAAAAGGGTTATATATTTGTGTGAAAAAGTCTTCTTATTTTGCTAAATCGATTAGTTTAATTGGATGTTATTTTACACGTCAGTGCGTAGATATAAATGATCGATATTGTAATGTTAACCCTTGCAGCTATTTTTGCAGTCGATGTTGATAAAAAATATCAGTAATAAAAAAATTAACAAAAACCTTTCAAATCTTGGGCTGTTAAATAATCAAACGCAACTATGTAAAAAAGTATTGTAGTGATAAAGTCGCGTTAATGATAAATCAACAGGGAGGGCTAGGAATAGCAATCGTACAAAATTGTAACAATTCAAATCTGTATATTTATATTTATGCTTATAACATGTATAATATGAAAAATTATGCTATTTACCAGATGATAGGTTGATCTTAAATTTAATACTCACACACACACACACATATATATATAGGAATGTAAGTAAAAAAATCTTGACTAAATTACCCTTTTTTTAGTCGGAGTCGTATTTTATTGACGACTGTACAGCCCTTTAAATTACTAGCAGCTAACCGATCAATAATATAACAAATGATCGCAAAATGAACACAAATTCGCGGCTTTGTATTAACGGATTGAAGAGATATGCCGTATCCAAATACATATTGGCAATCTTAGTGTTTAGAGACAATGTGAGATAGAAATAAGCGAACGGCCGACTTATGTTGGCTTTTCGCGGGACGGATCCCACATGGACTGCAGAAGCGTTTCCGAGCCCTAAAATTGAAATATGAACCAAGCCCTACGGGAGATTATGTCTGGCCATTTAGTAGTCATGCAGGGCTGTCGACTTTAAATAAAAAAAATGCAAAGTGTAGATACACACAGGGGCGGAAAGCGACCTGGGCTGAATTTCAAAGCAGCCAAGTGAAAGATATGAAACGTTATATGCTAATGTGACTGTATCGTAATTCATATATTATATTAGGATAGGTAAAGAGACGCTTGTTTGAAATATAAATACTCGAAGAAGTCGTGAGTTATGCGTAGTTTGCACAAGTGAACGGAGCGAAAAATACATGAGAGCTTTCAAACGTTGAATAAACAAAATAAGTTGCAAAACAAGTTTTGATCTTTCACACGTTTTACGAATACAACATATTAAGTTTTGAAAGCGGGTGTTTTATAACACATTATTTACATATTATACATCGAATCCGCGTCAGTTCTGAAAGCAAATACTACGCGAGAGATGGAATGGTTGAATGAAACATGTGGAGATATATGCATACTAAATATATGAAATAAAACTGTTTTTTATCACAATTATCTGAACGGGTGACGCATTAATACACCTATTGTGATTGTTAATTAATATGAAACGTTTCATCAAGTTTACATTGGAAATTTTCAAAAACAGAAAATAACAATTTTGATAAATCTAATGGCAACTTTTTGGATGTTCATTTCTATTATAAAATACAAATGAAAAATTTGTTAGCACAGTAGTTTTCATGTAACCAGGGAATAGAAAAAACTTTCTTATTTATATGTGATAATGTTCTGAATTGTACTGATTTTCAAAGTATTTAATAAAAAAATCTGCCTTTTCAGTGTTCAGAAGAATTGTTTTACCGAGATATTCCTAGCTTTGCGTTTTATTCTATAAATTCCGCACAGTAGTGAAACAGATGCATTTTGTTTTATGGCGATTTCTTTCACTTCGGTGCTCCACTTCATTGTTAATCATTTTCAGCGGCTTTCATTCAACTGCCCAGGTTTATTGACCTTATAGGACTTATCGACAGTAAATAATGACTAAAATTATGACACAAAAATGTGTTGCACCATTCTTTCGAGACTATTATTTAATATAATATTTCACACGGTGAAAAAAATAGCAATGTATTTTAGTTCTACAAAATTTTGTAGAACTAAAATACATTGCTATTTTTTTCACCGTGTTATAACGGAGTTCTACCAAGTTAATGCCAATTCAATCAATAATATAATATTTCACTTCTTAAGTGTATTGGGAGATGAAATAAAAAGTATCTAAAACTAAATAAATCGAATTCAATCTGATATTGCAGGATAACATAATTTATAGACAATCGGTGGTCACAGTTCATACTGGCATTTTATCGCGTGTCGGAAGCGATAAATAATATTCCATGTAGGGCACAAATCTGCGGTGTGAAATAATGATAAAAATATGTCAGCAAAAAGTTAATTAAAATTCAGCATGTGTAAAATCATCATATATTTATGGTGACTGGTAACAACCAAAGCAATTGCAAACTGTCGATTACCATGCAAATGTATGTTTTAAAATATAAATAATTATGAAAAAGGGCCAAGGTTCATCAATAAGCATTGCACACATTATGCCACGGATCTCTGCAATACGTATTATTTTTATTTTTAAGTGGATAATCAAATTTACATTGAAGACTATGACAATAGGATTTTAGATTAATGAAATAAAAGCACTATACACGAGTGTTCATTTAGTGATTCTATTCTTTGAGGAACCATAGAGGGCGGTGCTGGTAGTTTTATAGCGCCGTTTTGAATATAAAAAATCTCTTACATCGCACATCAAAATATGCTTGCTTGAAACTGCTTGCTTTCAAAAATGTATAGTTGAATATTTAACAATAAACAAGGATTTTTGTACGATAAAAGACCAAGAATAAATTTTAATTAATTGAGTTTACTAGATTCACCGAAAATTAAGAAAACGGAGATTGAAGTATTTATATTATGAATAAAGCATTTCACAGAGCTTTAAATTAAAACTCCAAGATTCAAATGAAAAAGAAAATTCATAGCTACACTAAAAACCTAAGGTAAAAAATCACTCATCTTCATGACAACACATTTATACGAAATCATTTCAGGAGCTTTGGAATATTAAATTGAAGTTGTATAATACAAATATCTGTTCTAGTTACTTTTGTCATACCACCATCAACCAATATTATTAATGAAGTAGGATGTATATAAAGATAATTTAATAATATCACAAGTGAAAACATACAAAACGTTGTATTCTATATTATAAAGACGTACATATCATAATACATCACGCAATATAAGATCTAATGATCGTAATAATTGTGTGCAAAGAATTTTGGAAAGGGTACGCGTTCGAAGAGTATTGCCTAGTCTTTTTTTACAGGTCTATGGAACGAACAATAATAACATAATTTATATTATAATATATTAGTATCCATTTTTGAATCACGCCGCTAACACAATATAAAATGATAACGGATGAAAGTTTCCACTCGCGGGATCCATTACGTTAAAACCAACACAACTTTCGTAGCGTAGGACCTTGGACCTCAAGCTGAAAATTCATTTTTCAAATTATTTACCCGTCATCACGAAAATATTTTTCGCATGGAAAGCGAGTACTTTAGAATTGAAAGAAATTTTTGAAAATAAAGTTCAGATAGAACCAAAACCGCGAGTCAGATTTTGATTTAAAAGATTTCATACAAAAATAAGTTGGAAAATACTTGCTAAAATAACAATTATTGTACAAAGCACGAAAAAAGCTATTTGAAAAACATTGTTAATAACAAACGTTTGGTGAAAATTTTTGTTTTTAGGTGAAAAGGCAATGCTTTTCTTATGAATTCTAAATGAAAAAAAAGGTGTGTCGAGTGAAATATATATATTTTAAATACTTCTAAAATGATAGGTTATATACTCACGCATGACGAAAAAAATTTGGCGGATCGCGAAATAGAATAGAATTATAATAGAATTTTAAAAATGATATACCTCAAATTTACAATGAATGTATGAACATATTAAATTGTAGCGTTATGAATTTCATAGGTGGATATTTGTTTGCACGTTAAGCCTTCAAATCGTCATCAGGAATAATAATTAATAATTATTCGTATGTACAATATATATATTAATTTAGTGGGTAGCTGGATTTGAGTGGGTAATCAAGAATATGATATTCAGATATAAAATAAAGAAAATCAAATTTTTAAATTTATGAGAATTATAAGAACTTATGGATACACCATTGAAACAATAAGATTTACACAACGAAAGTTTTAAGGCAGATTATACTAAATTAATATTAAACCCAAGGAGCTATGTTCTAATTTGCCGACTATAAATTTCGATTTCACGAATTTAAGTAATGTGATACGTGAGAAGCATTGTTTTAATATATACAGATGATGTAGAGTGCCCTGTTCTGGAAAATAGGCAATCTAGGAGCGGGAAACTATTATTGTGGAGGGCAGCAAGTAGCGAACTGCGATCCTTGTCACACCACTGAAACTTTCCCGAAATTATCATGCATATAAATTAGATAATAATTGGATGGATCTACAAAGGGTTATGTATAAAGCGTGAATGTTGCTTGTCACGACACGTCGGCTGATATACTATAATAGGGTTTCAAAGTGTTTTGATTAAATTACGTAAAACTGCACATTTAACTACTAAATCGAGTAACTTTGTACGCAGAATGGGTTACCTAAATTGAAATGCACAGACACAATTAAGAAGCATTAATAAAATTAAATATTCAGCGAAATGGCGTTAATTGTCAATACTTGGTTGAAAACCTTACTCTATTGATACTTAATCCAAAAATCACAAGCACAACTTAAAACTAATATGAGTTTCGCCTGATGATGGAATTCTCACGTTAGACCCAATACCATTACCAATTGATATTACACAACCTTAACTCTGAAATTCGATAAAATAACTGTGTGATAATATAATAAATAACAATGATTATTGATTTTCACATTTAAGGTTTCGATTGTCTCTTCATTGTGGATAGGCATGATATTTTAAATAATAACAACACACAATGAAATGGTACTATCATGTGTTATCATTATTAAAATTATTGACTTTATTTCAGAACAGCAATCAGCTGTCCCACACGATATAAATAGGGTACACGAATACGTGTAGTCGAATGTATTTTCGATGCAAGTTTCATATTGTCTGAGAATTTTATAGAAATGCATCAGAATTTAAATGGAAGAGGAAATCGTTATATTTTAAGCTTTTAGCTTCTGAAAACTATTTAGGAATAGCTCACTAATGTATTATAAATCCGATGGATTCGGGACTAGTTTTAAGAGATAGTTTGATTCGTTTGAAAATACAATACAAAATATTCAAAACCTGAACAATATAAACAATGCTAATGGGTTTATTTTCCAACATATGAAAAAATAGTTTGCTTAAGGTAGAAATAAATTTAACAATATTTAGTGGCAGCTAGCAAGCGTCGAGATAAATAGGAATAATTTAAATGATGAAACAGTGCTCCGAAAATTCTTGAAATAATAACTGTTTAATGAATAACAGTGAAAGCAGAATAGTGTAATAACACTAAAACAGCATAAATATTATAACACGCATAAATTTCAGTTATTTCTCAGAAACTTGAGACGGAAAAGTTAAATAACCTGCCAGAAGAACACATATAAACACAAACGGAGCATATGTTTGTCTGAATACATTATTTTAAAAGTAACATCCACGGTGTTATGAATTTACTTGATAACGAAAGTAACATAACTAAGCGGTTATGTCTTTTAGGAAAACGAACAGGGGTCGGAATAGAATTAGTTATTTTACTAGTCAGTGTTATGACGATGAGTGTTCTTCGTTGTGCTGAATTTACTATCCACTATCTAAGCGATGGACCGATAAATAAAATACGGGCGAGCGAAACTACGCTAACTTAAATTAAGGGTCTTTGAGAAGTCAGCCGCACGTTATCGATAAAACTAGGAAACAATTTTATACATTGCCGATCACGATAACTTTTTCCAATCAGTGCCAACAAATATAAGTAGGCTTACACACATGTTCATAGTTTTTTGAGATAGCATTTTATGTAACTTTTTAATTAGTTACAATTATTTTAGTTGACTATTAGACGAAGACCACAACTAATAATTTGTTCAATATTAAAGAGCTAAAGACAATATGGATTTTGAATGCAGTACTGTCATATATATTTCATTGTAATTACAATATGAAGTACAGGAAATTTTGCCAGTTTTCGTTTATAAAGAAACGAAGATAATTCAATGTAAATAAAAAAATGAACTTCCAAAAATTTACCACCAAATGCATCGATCTATGAGTGATTTAGAGATAATGATTTAGTTTATTCAAGTGAAAAAAAAGTTTCAAAAAATGTTTGAATAACAGTGTGAAGTTTCAAAGAAGAAATGACATAATGACATTGTTATCGGTCATTTTATTTACGCAGTATATCAAATGGATTTAATTTTACTTAAAAATGTTGTTATTCGAGCTGAAAGACTTTACGCATCTGTGTACCCTAAGTGGCTTCCTCTATATACCTACAATATATTATATGGTATGGTAATAATTTACAGCTAGGAGCACCTAATTTATGGATGACCAAAGTTTATGGAAGGAAAATGCGTTCAGCATGTTGAGGTTAATTTTTAACGTGGACGGTTCTGGTTATCATTAAAAATTGACGACGAGGATCAAATTGCTGTGCATGCTTTATTGGCGCTGCCTTGCATCTTAAAGCTTTCGTATAACTCTTCCAAATAACATTAATATCATTCGAGTTAAAAAGAACATTTTTTTCAAAATAACAATTTGATAACACTGTCTTTTACACAATTCTGGCCGATTTCGCTAAGAGTTAGATCCTAGTTTCCCAACCTGGGGGTCGCGAAGGTTTTTTTGGGGGATCGCCGACTTATATGGTCAATTAAAAAAATACGTTTTTTGCATGCTTTTGGATTTTATGGGGGGTCGCGGGTCACATAGATTTTATGAAAAGGGGTCGCCACCCGAAAAAGGTTGGGAAATCATCAGTTGAGTATGTTGACCTAGAAGACAATAGATCATGTCCTAATTGTTTGTTTTTGTCGAAGATTTTTTAAATTGATTCGGCGGTAGCCATTCTTTAATTATTGACATCGATACACTGGTTGATTAGTTCGATCATTGCCATGCAATGTAAATGAAAAGAATTTGAATGAACAACGAAGGAATTATTTTTTTATTATTATTCTATAATTAAGCTGTCTTTTCTGCTGACTAACAAGCTATTGAAACAATAGATTTTTCTGCGACAAGTAAATATTGTAAAACAATAGATTTTAAAAATTCGAAAACTTAAGTAATATTTCAATACAACTTTCATTGCAACAAAGATTAAATTAAATAAATTATCAAAGAAATATTTTTTCTTTTTAACTTCATTTTTAGAATAACAGAGTTGTGGAAACTCCCGTGTTACTCTCGTGGGGCAGGTAGCTTTCAACTAGGAATAATGGAATCATTAATGGAACATTTTCGGCAAAATTAGAATAAGCCAAGTGCGTACTCCACAATCGAGTCAAGCTCAGTCAGGTCGAGTGACGAGACAAATTGAAAATGTTTTCAAGCATACATGTAAAAAATCAATAGGATCCAAGAGGGGATTGCGATTAACAAATAAATCTATATAAATAACCATGCCACATAATACAAAAAGCAAATACACAGAAAAGGACTGTGTGTTTGGTATTAAAATTTTATAAAATCACTTTGAAGGTGTAAACACAATGTAATTTATATATTTTACAAACTTATATGATGATCAGGAACGTTTTACGCTCATTAAGATTATTGCCAACTGATTGACATATTCTTGAGATGATTTTTTTTCTTGATTTCAAAAAAAAAATAGGAAAATAAATAACTGCGTCATGTGGTGTAGAAATGATTGGTTTACAATTGACAAATACCAAATGTGGCGATTTCTAATTTATAAAGGCAAACTAGTGGTTAAATAGATTGATGAGATGGAAACAACCGTAAGAATATTTAAAAAGGGACCCCCCAAGGAAATGAGCGATTTTTTACAGCTAACTCAATTAACAATTTGTAAATATTTCACGAGTTAATTATATCTCTTGACATTGTCATTATTCACTTTTAAGGTGTTAAATGTCACTTCTTGATGGAAAGTTTATCAGTTGATAATGCTTGCGATGAGCGAAACCGGTGCTGATCAAAAAACATATTGTGGAAATAAGTACTTAAAAATGTGTTTTTATTTAAAAAAAAAAATGTCATTATTGAGTGATATCATTATTAATTCAACTATTTACATACTTTGATTGCGTTTTTAATATTCATTGTTTTTTTAATTATAGACGATATCAATTTGTTTCAGTATTTGTAAAATGTTTTAATAGTTCTTGCATAAAATGTTTTACATGCCTCGTAATTATAAATACTCAATTTTATTATCAATAAATAATCTAGTCAGTATGTATTTTATTAGTTCACAATTGCTCACAATGAAAAAAAAAGGTATATCATTAAAGCACATGTATCGAAAAAAGGAATATTTCATGGAATTAGTTTTGTATCATTGAATGAAAAAATATAATAAAATAAATTTGAAACAACAGTAACAGCTTTATAAAATGCGTCAATATAGATTTATTACACACGCTTATATCGATCGATGTTTAAAACAAATAGCTACAATATAAGTGATCTGGAAATCGTCAATAGTATTGGGATGGTTTTAGCTTGTTCTGATTAACGTATATTGATTTAAATATGTAGTATAGAAGTCAAACATAAGTCATTGAGTGTTTAATTGATGATCAATGTAAAGATTTAAGGAAGGCCAATTCTGTCCAATTAAATAAGCCATTTAAATCCCACGTCTACTCGGAAAGCAAAAAATTAGTATCACAGCGATAGATGAGCTTATTTATTTAATCTCTTGCACATTAAGAACATCTTCAGTTTGATTAAAAAAATTATTAACTTTTATTATTTTCTAGGCGATATCAAAAATAACGAGAAGAGTTTTGTCGATTGGATTGGCAATCACTTGGTAGAACTCCATTATAACACTAAAATAATGTAAAAAAAAGTTTGTTTGATTTTTATTTCAGTATTTGGTCAAATTCTAGATTCTCGATCACTATTGCTATAAATGTATATTTTTGTTGAATTCGAAATATTTGGATGTATGTTTTAAAGAAGTTTAGAAAGCACCTCTCTGTTGGTAAATTACAAAATCGCCCCTTGCAAAATAAAAAGGGGTTTAAAAAACAACAGAATAAAAGTCGGACAATCAACGCAGATATCAATTTGGATGCAAATTGTATTGTAAAATAATCAAAAAACAAACAGACAAGGACCTAGGAGAGCAGAAATATACAATCAGCGTAGTAGGTGTCGTTACGGATATTCCGGTATGGCGCGAGTCCAATAATCGAGACAGGCAGCGGTCTCTCGACGCTCGGCAAGGATTATGTTGTGTAGCGTTGCAGGGGGTGGAGAACTGGGTGAAAACTCCCAAATCTGCTTTCGGCAGATAAGGAAAAACGAGGTAAAGTATTTTATGATTTAAGAATGGAAAGTGATCCGATTTGTCTGTCGCGGCAACAAATCAAGTCGACTATTATGGAATAATACTTTTTCGATTCTGATAAAAAATATTATAAAATATCATTTTATTTCGGGTACCTCAAACTTATAAGAAGCGATTTCAAACGAAAAAGTTATCTTTGATTACAATTGTCTTTTTGAAGTAAAGATAAAAAATGCTTTAACAATATGTTATTAAACGATGTTATGCCGTAAGTCAGAGGCAGTCTGATTGAACGAATGAAATATTTCAGGAGAATATAGCATGTATAATATGTTTTTTTATTTTGATTGTGGAAATACTACTAAATATCGTGTCTTTACATTAAAATATATTGAGAGCGCGTTGTTACAATACAAGAAAAAAGTATTTAGGGAGAGGTCTATAAGCAACATTTACTCTGCCCACGACAAGCGATAATTAAATTAAAACGAACGAGCCAATTGATGACGGGATATTGACTAAATGGATGGCAATAAATTACATCCATTTGAGGTCTTCAGTTCATAAGCCTCAAGACCTATAATGTTCGCGCACCGCTACTGGCGGTTTGGTATATTCAATGTAAGTTAATACAATGAATCATTTTCTCTCATTTAATAATAAGAAGACTATAAATATTGAGAAATAAAGCTTTATACTTAATATAAAGTTACATATATAGCCATATTAAATGCCTCTGAACAATTATTGTCTATATTTTTAAAATTCCTTCGCATCACTGCTTTTATTTCTAAGTCGTGAATAGTGTAAGATTTGCGCTAGAAAATACATGACTTTTAAGGATGTCGAGGTAATTTTATTCGTGAATTAGTTTTATGTTGTTGTATTTTTAATGCTAACTGGTCGGGTGCACATAACGCATTAAATTCATCACTGATAACGGCTGTCACGTTAAAAGCGTGGTTTGTTAGCTTCGGAATTAAGCTTATATAGCACTGTGTAAGCTCGAATGACTTAACGTGCAAAAGGTGAGATAGTTTAGCTATATCCGTATAATCTTAGAGCTTATTTAACACCTCGGTGCAAAATAAAAGCGCCATAGCGAGTTTTCGTGAAGATACATAAGATAATATTAAAGAATAACTAACAAGTAAAAAAAATCGTAGATCGTAACATTCAAGCAATGTTGAATAGTTAATTAGCGTCAAATAACATTCTGCTTCATTATTCCAATACAGAAACGTTTTTTATTTATGTCGTTCGATAATTAGTGAAACATACAATGGCATGTGGCAATGAGAAATTAAAAAAGCTTGTAAAAGACGACCGCGGTGTATTTAATTCGTTCATTCGCAGTAGTTTGTTATGGAGGATAAATTGATTGGAACGATAAAGAAAACAATGAAAATTTACCGCCTTCAAAATAAGTGCTGGGCGCTTTAACGCAGGATTCTATTGTAAGAAATAGGTCTATATAGTTAAGGCTGAAAACTATATCTTTTCGGTGAATAAATATTACCTACAGAATGTAATCACGTTAAAGAAATTTTACAGAAAAAAAACTTAAACCATTATCATTATAAACAACATTAAACTGAAGTTCTTGTTGTTGTATTTCTGGATGGAATCTCTTAATGATCGTAAACAAACTGTGTGAAAACCACCCTAAATAAAAGAATTGCTATACTGTGAAAAAATGTTAAGATAAAAAATTTTCAATTGGAAGAAAAATTTCCAAGTATCATTAAAATTAAGCACCTGAAATATTTCAAATAATCACGGTTTTAAAGTGGTTATATTACGAAGTAATTTATATGTATACTATAAATAAAGGTGTAGTCATGAGGCGATTCAAAATTGTAACCGTGTTGTAAATATTGTAAATTGAATTCCATGAGAATTCCACCATTTTTAAGGTTTTGCTTTATGTTCCTGATCATTTTTTAACGAATCTGGGACATAAATTGATTGTTCCTCTTAAGCGTAGAACATGTCAATCAATGGTGATGCCACTGGGAAGAGCTTTAGAAATCTTTCACGGTATTCTTAGACGAGTGAAGAAAAATATGACTAGTAATTCTAGAAGCTCCTAAGAGCTAAATTCATATTTAAAAAAAAAAAAAACACGCAAACTTTATTGGATAGATAGTCTTATAAGTAATATAAGACTTTGGAATTGCAGGTGGTTATAAGAATCAATTACAATTGAAATTCAAGAGTAATATATCAGAAAATTTATTAATGTAAGACTTGCAATATTTGAATTGCGGTTAAGTTCAACACATTTTATGCGTTGATAAGTCATAGTAAATTATTTTTATTTAGATTAGAAATATTTTTAAGCTTTTATACAATTTAATTTAACGTGACTTTATTTTTTATGTTTATTTGTAGTAATCTATCTATCCGCAGAAAGAGAATAAATTTTAGATGTATATGATTCAATCGTTGAAAGGGAATGGTTTGTATGAATACCTATAATTTTGTTGGATGGTACTAAAACCTTTTATTTTTACAAATACATTGATTATGAATATTCATTTTCATATAATAAATCTAAAGATGTGTACAAATCAGTTGATAGTGCTTGCAATGGGGGAAACGGTTGTTGATCACCTACCAAAAAGTGAACGTTGAGAAGATTTAGTACCTAATACATATTCTTGTAACGAAATACAGTTACGGGGCCTTCAGTTATTTTTAAATGGATTCGCCGATTAATCTGTTTTATATATATATATATATATATAGGGTCCGCCATCTAAAGTTTTTTTTTCAACTAGTGCTTATTTCGTCCGCCAAATAACTTTTTTTTTGAAAATGCTATAAAAAAAAAAACTACTAATATTTTCTCAAATTTCTTTTTTTATTTGAAAGTACAATCCTTCCGGTTAATAATGGAAAATAACTTCATTCAAATGGCTGCCTCGGCTGGCCATGCAGTAGCCTACACGATCGGTCCAATTTTTAAGCACATTATCGATTGTGTGCAGCTGTATTTCACCAATGGCTTCACGAATATTGTCCTTTATAGCTTCAATTGTCTCTGGCTTGTCGGCGTAACACTTATCTTTGAGGGCACCCCACAAATAATAGTCCAACGGTGTCAAATCGCAGCTCCGAGGTGGCCAAACGACATCAGCTCTGCGGCTGATAATGCGATCTTCAAAAACAGGGCGCAAAACATCGAGTGTAGCTTCGGCTGTGTGGCACGTAGCGCCGTCCTGTTGAAACCAAATGTTGCCAATATCCTCCTCTTCAATTTTTGTAAACAAAAATTCGTTCAGCATGGTCCGATAACGATCGCCATTGACTGTAACGGCCACTCTTTGCTCATTTTCGAAGAAAATGGCCCAATTATGCCTCTGGACCAAAATCCGCACCAAACAGTGACTCGTTTTGGGTGTACCGGCTTTTCAATGAATGCGTGCGGGTTTTCTGTGCCCCAAATGCGACAGTTTTGCTTGTTTACATACCCGCCAAGATCAAAATGAGCTTCATCCGAAAAGATGATTTTTTTTGCAACATTACCATGATTTTCAAAGTAATGTCGCAATATTTCCCAGCGTTGTTCAAGCGTATACACAACCATATTCGTTTAGCGGAAGGATAAAACTAATTATCTGTCAAATCAGACATGAGCTAAGTGTTACCATTCACGAAATAAGCACTAGTTGAAAAAAAAAACTTTAGATGGCGGACCCTATATATTAAAAACAATTTAGAGGACTTTTGCGGATGCCGAATTGATTATTACACTCTTTCATACGGCTTCGATCTAGAATTTAGATTGGAGCTTTAAAAGTGAAATTTAAAAATGATCAAAGACAAAAGTTGCTGGCGGTGTACCTTCCATCAAATCTTTCCAGAATAAATAATATTTAAGAAGAAGATATTCTCACAAGCAAGAAAATAAAGCAACTGATCGGACTGGGCGATAGAGAAATATCAAATTTGTGGATTGTTAGTATAAAAAAAGTAATATATCATTCCGTGAAAACCAAAAGCCTTTTGAAATATATCCACAGAGACTTGAACTGAGATAAGTATACATCTATTTATAAAAAAAACTGACAATTTCTAAGGCTTTATCATACTATGCATATATAAAAGAAGAAAAAATTACTTAAATTGGAGCACTAAGCACAGTAATTTTTATCTAATTTTAATTTTAAAAAAATCAGATTAAACAAACGAATATTCTGTCTTGAGGCTTTTTTCTTTCCAACAACCAGCAGAGATCGTCTGTGTTGTTGGATCGTAAGTGTTGACTGATTTTTTAACGCAGCGCACTCACAGTTTGCAAGTCGCTCTGCCGTCCAGTAGTAATTTCATATTATATATCGTATATTTATATAAAACCCTTTCTCGAATAAACGGTCACGAAGATTTCAATTCATACGCATTAACAACGTATTTACATTTTTTACGAGATTTAACGCTATATAATCTATTCATAAATATAGAATGACACAAAATAAAATGAAAAGTATTTTTTGAAAGGTGATTTCGATTGACAGAATGTGAAAAGTGGAAAGGGTTAGCGGGAATAGAGAGATAACGTCACACAATATTACGTAAAGTTGATTCAAATTTATGAATTATTTTGATTCAGGTAGAATTCTATCTCAGAATATTACATGGCATCAATTCTTCATGGACATTGTGGTTGACAGCGTCACGTAAATAGAACGATACAATAAACAAAATAATGTCATTTAACCAGCTGAATGTCAAAATCGGGATATATCAACTTTTGTTAATCTCACGAAAATGGCCGGATCTAGAGGGTAACCATTGTAAAATTTTTCAATTCATTATGAAGTTTTTTCTTTTGAGTTTATACTGCTTAATTTTTCACTCAGTTAAGTCGACTTACTGGGTCGTTTTGTTTGCCGTCCGTCATTTCGCCGTAAGTATAAATGTATCGCTTGATAATTTAAAATTTAATTCAATGTTCGACCGAATCGATATCAATTAAATTTGCACATAAACAACTTACCATTTAATATATTTCAATGTCATTTTATCGGTTTCGTTTAGCAAATTTTCTCTCGCGTATCACGCAGAGAACAAAAAAAAACATCACTTCACCTTTTCATTACTTAAAACCACCAAAGTATCATAAATGACCATTTGCTTTTGGGCGATGAGAGATTTTTTAAAATATATGAACCAACACAAACTAAAATAAATAACATATTTATCAAGCAGATAATTCCATATAATGCGATAACTAAATTGCTTTAATAAGACACGCATCATGTTAACAATAATAAGACAATAAATAAGATTAACAAGATGCAATATCAGATATTGACAGCAGAAAAGAAGAGAAAAATGTACAAAAAATTATCTAACTTAGATGTGGTATTTAACCAAAACATTCATTATTTGAATAATTCCTTTTAAAATGCTTCGACAGTTAAAACTAGTGAGATAAATACGCTTCACTGAAAACCTACATATATTTATGAAAAAATATTCAAAGTGAGTGTTAGCACTTAAAATGCTGCAGAGTAGACAGGCGTTGCTCGGAGTTGATACGACTTGAATGATGTGAAGCCGGACAAGACTGAAGGAAAATAGTTTTAAAAAATACAGCAGCTGAATCCGGTTATCCATTTACTAAAGAGCGATCCTAGGGATCCAAAGTGGTAAAAAATATGCGCCGGTTAACATTAGGAGATAGAGTATTATATTTGTACGGATAAAAGTAAGAACATGAAACTAAATCAATATTTTTGAATAAGTCAGATATGAATTTTAAATGCAAGCAAAATTATCGGAATATGAATTAACAAATGATAAAAAAATATTTCGTCATCGTTTCTGAATATCTGTCGAGTGCTGAAAATATTGTATTGATTGAATTGGCATTCACTTGGTAGAACACCATTATAACACGGTGAAAAAAATAGCAATGTATTTTAGTTCCACATTTTTTAAAAATATAGTTGATAGCTATTTCGGCTCACCATCGTCAGAACTATGCTTAAACGAATATTTGCTTATCTATATATAGCTGTGTAGAAAAGGGGCAATACATCTTCTCTCCTACACAGCTATATATAGATAAGCAAATGTTAGTTTAAGCATAGTTCTGACGATGGCGTGAGCCGAAATAGCTATCAACAATATTTAAAAAAAATTGTAGAGCGAAAATATTTAATATTTCAAAATGTGTATCAAATGTTATGAAAGTAAATACAAACGCAAGTAAAAAATATTCATAATCATAGCTGAAAGATTGGTAAAAAATTCGTACGTAATTAACTGATCTCGAGTAGCTGTTGATAACTTTGGTATACATGGAATACAACTTACGATGCAAACATGAATTCGTTATGAAAAAAATCTAAGACGATGATATGGAGCGATTGTAAAAGCTGATACGTAGTGCAGGCGATACGATCATTAGATGTTTTAAGCTACGTAATGACCTTAACGACCCATGGTTGGTAAAATATGGAACACTATGTTGATAAATATCTAACAAGATTGATCCATATAGATATTTTTTTAAGTATATAGCATAACATTTATGTGTGAAAACTTGGTTTAATTGAACCCATTCAATGCCGTAGAATTTTTTTTTATCAAATTATTCATAAAACGATTCATTACTATTAACCTTTTGCACTCGAGCACTTTTTCATAAGTGCCTACCAGCAACTCGAGGCGTTTTTTTGCGAAAATCGTATTCGCTACATGAATCAAAGTAATAAAAATATATATGTATATAAAATTTAAAAAAAATGTTTTTTTATTTTTTCTGTAAAATAGATATATAATGAATATAATGTACATATTTTTATTTCATTTGTAATTCTTCATTTTATGGTATTTCACAAAGCAATCGCCGACATGTAATCCTGGCTTATTTACGCAGGTCTCGCAAAACAGCCGTGTTTCCGATTACCCGCCTGAAACTTTTCTATTTGAACATACTGCATAGTCCTAGTCCCTGAACGTAATATATGTAATTTATCTGCAAGACGGTCTTCTGTAGGAACAGTTGAAGTACGCATTCGAGATCCACCATGCATTTCGATGACGACACTTGATTGATATAACGCAAGCCGACTATCTTTGGCTATGTTTTTTTTTATCAGAAAATGACTCTCTAATGATCTGTTATTGTGATCTAGTTGAAATCGACATATAAAAAACGCTAAAAGTATACTAAAAATGACTTTATAAACATGCCGACACTGGGGCGGCATCCGAGTAATACGATAAACTTACAATGCCGCCTCTATGGCGGCATTCGAGTGCAAAGGGTTAACACTAACAATATTTTAAAACGTTTCTAAATAAGAGACAGTTTTATGGAGAACGAAATTTGACCCGATTTAGAATGATGTAACAAACCCGATTACCTATATTTCTCCTTAATAACGGAGTGTTATTAAGCTAAAAAAGGTAACAACGACGTGCATCCGATGTGTACATTTGAGCAGCGAGAATTTAACGACCGGAGTATCCGATTGATGTTATTATAAGCATGCAACCAAGAGTCTTCATTTTTCACAAAAAAAATGACGCGAAGAAACATTTGTTTTCCCTTGTAAAAAGATATATTTAAAACAAAACACGAAAGAGTATAAGTATTATTACTCTAGAGATATACAATATAAAGTATATTGCAGTAATCATTGAAAATTTAAATAAAATATGCCAGAAATGGGATAAAAAAAATGAAAATATTATTTATAATATGTATTCCGTAAAAAAACATACGAGAGATGGCAATGATTTTTATTAAAATACTGATGATAATTGAATAAAACAAATTGTAGATAAACTTTTGAAATATAATATAAAAGCTTAAATTAAAAAGGATTTCCAACGAGTACAACGGAATGCAAAAACTTTTTTTTGATTTGATAACAGAACTTCATAAAGTCATTGAAATTTTTCACGATACACACGTACATATTTTATACTTGACATGAATTGATATAAAATAACGGTATTCTTCAGGATAATTTTTTTTCTTAATTTATACTATGTTCACAATGTTCTAATTGAGAGATTTACTTGATTTCAGATTTTGCCATATAACAGAAAACTACTCAATTGAAAGGTCTAAAGGTCACAGGCAGGCGGTAAGAGAAAAATCAATATATTTTATGCAATAAATAGGATTCTTTTTCTCAGGGTTGTTAGCGAGAACAAAAGTTGTGTACGGGGGAACACGATCGCAGCGAGCTTCCAAAGAACTGGCACAAAGGAAAGCAGAGAGGTAAAAGTTGAGTAGGTACGCTGCGCCATTTAAGTTGGCCGGAATGATGTTAGCTTTGCTAACGAACGCCGCGCGGAGCTTTTACAAGACAATAACAGAGAGCAGCTGGATGATTTCTCTGGAAAATGTATTTTAGGTAAAACCTACACTATCTTAGATAAATGTTCAGCCCTGAAGTTCGAGGTGTAAGAAAATGACAATCAAGTTGGCTGTGAAGATTTTTCACATATATTTTGAAATTATTATTCACGACTACTCACAGTAAAAAATATCGATATATTTCTGTTGATAACCAACGAGTAAAAATAATTATTGGCCATGATTAATCAAGCGAAAAAAAATGTATTAAGGAAAATTTATGAACTTATTATTCAAAAACGCTATGCTAAAAACGTTTTACTATGAAGAAACATGGAGGATTTATTTTTTACAACTGAATTAAGATTATGATTTTGATTTTGACTTTTAGCTTTCAGCTTTTTTTAGCTTCTAAGAAACGGATTGGCTCAAAGTCACATAAAGAGCATATTTTCTGTCGACATACGTATTATTAAAATTTGATAAATATACAAATCTCAGTATTAAATTCCATACTGCTTGACTTGAAAAAACAAACCATATTCTTTTTACAAATGAGTTACAATATTGGGTCATTTTTTTTCTACTACATTTTAAGAGCAATTCTATCAAAAAATATTCTAAATGGCGTATGAAGAAGCATACATTTCTGCCAAAAAACAATATCAAATTACTGTTTATGAGATTTAAGTGTGTTGACAACTCCCTGAAAAATATTTATCCGTAAAACCAATCTAAGGCATACAAGTATAATAATATTCTTTTATTAGAAGCCCGGACTACATACACACACACATATATTATAATTTGTATGTATTATAAGAGAAAAGTACCGCTAATGCTGGGATTTATGGGTTTAGTTAAAAGATGTTACAAGAACTACGGACCGCGGCCTTTTTATTGCTGATTATAAAGGACGGTTAAAAGTAAAAATATATAACATAAATTTTTTTGTTCTACATGAAATATTCAATTAAACTATTTCATTATTACACTATTGTCACAATGAATATTAAGATGTGATGTGAAAATTTTAGCTAATGATTATCAAGCAACATCGAAGGAGAAAATAATATGCAGATATTATTAACTTGGCTGCCACGTCACTATAACAGGTAATTGATAAAATTTCATCGGTACATAAAAGGTATTGATGATTTTTGTGAAACATGTTTAATTTTAAATGATTTAACAATGCGCAAATATACTATAAACCTTTGTTTATAAAGATAAGGTAGAAATGAATTATAAGTATGAAGAAAACATTGCAAAGCTCGGGAATCGAATACTTTGTATCTCTGCTGTGGATCAAGAGTTTAGATGTTCAAGAAATAATAATAATTCACAAATTTTCTCGCGAACAAAGCCTTTGACAAAAGAGAATCTGGTTATACTGTCAGTGGCGTGCGTCGACTAAGACTAAGATAGTATGTGATATAATTAGTTGGGTGTCGGACACCCGATACCTCAGAGCAACATTCAGGTCCATTAGCGGATGTAATCTCTGTCGCCAGAGAAAACTTTCCCAAGGGAAGATAAACAAAAGAGCGGCGTATTGCCTCCCGCCTCTAACCAAATATGCCCATTGCGTGTTAGGATGCCTCTATTTACCTAATAGAACATGGTCGAATGGAAAAACATACTTTCAATTTTCTTTGTAATACATTTGTAACGGGTGCTTATTAGGACGATGAAAAAATGAATATTTCAGGAAACTAAAACCATCTAATTTCACTACCAAAAATCAACTTTTTGCTTTTGGTATTATGTCATGGGTTTAAATTTTTCCATTGAATTGAACCTCATACTATTATCATTTGTGATTTTGTGATGGATTCGACGGAAATTTTATGAAATTTCATATTTAATATAGATAAATTAAAATTACAAGCTTTGTTATTCCACTTAGTGTGTTATATGACACGTGCTACATATATTTACACAACAAGCGGAATAGCAATGCGGAATAAAAGTTAAATTATTGCACTCTTTAATATTATTAAAGCAGTGGCGGGATACATATAAAATGCTGGAAATATTTATTCAGCCTTTTTTTATTACAAAATAAAATTAACATTATTAAATCGATATTGGAGAGTTTGAGTGATATAAACTAAATTAGATAATGAATCGAGAATACGATTAAAATAACAGGAATTTATAAATACAATCTAGACGTGGAATCCACAATGCGGTGACTAGTAGCAATAAAAGTTGCAAGCTAGAAAATTTGTAAGAGCCGAAAGTTAACCGATCTTAAATGCGAAAGTTTGCATTTCATTTGTCCAGTTTGAAATCGTCGTTTGAATTGGTTAAGCTTCAACGTTAAATGGTGCATTGTATGGCATGTTCTCCGGAAGCACGTTATGACACTAAGCACAGGTGACCTCATTCGTTGAACTAATTTGAATAAATCAACCATTTTTTTGCCGCTAAAAGGAAAGCTTAAAAGCCAAAATGGGCCGACGAGCAACTATGGTTACTAGACGGCTTATAATAAGTGACTGTAACGAATCGTCGATGAATTTTCTGAACGTGCCCCCGTGTCCTTTGCCCTTCAGATCTGTCTGCGACGCTGTGTGCATGTCAGATTTGTGCACGGCTGGATAAAGCTTCGTTTGATATTAAATGTCGGTGCATTACCCTCGACGCGTCGTATTTAAAAAGCGCGACTAAACATTCGTATTCGTATTACATAACTGGATGACTTTTCAGGGAAGCCGTAGCAGTAATTAAATTATCACACCAGTAGTGGCAAAATAAAATGTCTAGCGATACTTTGAAAACAAAAATTGGAATTTGCTATAAGAGGGCAGAACAAATCACCATTAAAATTTCATTAGAAAAAATATAAATAAATTTTAATGAAATTGTTTCTTTCATATATATCTGATATGAGAACTTGAAACAGATATCTCGAGAAAAATGAAAAATATTCTTACGATTCATTTGAATATAATATATGTATATATATGTTCAGTCTTTATAATGTAAAGCTACAGTAAGCATAGTTACTACTGTGATTTTAATGCGAAGAATAATTTTGTCGTAGTAAAATATATATAAACCCGAAGAACTAAAATTTATTGAAATATTCTATTTCCAAAGAATAAACAAGAATATGATGAAGCAAGGTGATAGGAAGAATGGCTAAAGGCCTTATAATTTAGGCAATGGGCGGCTATAACAAGTAAACCGGGAATTTCCGGTTGTATCAATTATTTGACGGTATGGTGGAAGCGAGCCCTATCGCTATAGAACGAAGCGAGTCAATAGAATAAAGCAATAAGCATGAGCGATAGGGTAAACCGGCAACAAAACACCCGCGAGATCGTCCTGTTGCAATAATCCCGGCTCGCAAAAAGCTCCGGTGAAGGCAAAATTGAATGAAATTCACGGAACAAAAGCGGAAGCCCGGATCACGTGAAAAAGGGAATTAGCAGCTTCGCGATTACTTTGGCCTTCCACGGAAAGAATTAGCAACAGCTCCTGGCATAGCTTTTAGATAGAAATAATCATATTTATTGAATCAAATATATAATATTACATATAAATATTTATTTATTATAAAGATAAACAAAAGTATTTTTTTTGACAATTCGTAATACGTGCAAAATGTGATAAGTTGTATGGGGTATTACTTAAAAATAATATAATGTATTGATCGAATTGCAATTAAAACATTAGAACTCTTTATTGATTGAAAAGTGTCTTAAAAGGATTCTTAACGAACAAACTAATATATGTCGAACACCATTACTTAACCATCTGCGGGGTGCTTCTTTGTTTCTGTAATATACCATTCCCGTACCATATGTAAACTTATTGATATAGCCGCCTTTTTAGTTTCATTTACAATTTTTAGTTTTATTGCGAGCAAGAAGCAAGCTAGGTCGTTAAAACAGGGGAGAATATGTATTGTGTACCTCTTCTACACACCTATATATAGATAAAAAAATGTTCGTTTAAGCATAGTTCTGACGATGGCGTGAGCCGAAATAGCTATCAACTATATTTTGAAAATAATTTTGTAGAACTAAAATACATTGCTATTTTTTTCACCGTTTTAGTAAAAATCTTAGTAGATATAAATTTCTATCCGACGGATGTGACAAAAAACTCTTCTATGCCATGTTTGAAATTGAATCAGTACACAGAAAATTTATTTAACGACAAACAATTCAAGGAAAATTTCTTGAATCCGATATTGCAGAGAAAAATACGCCACTTTTTTTAAAAATATTTTTATTGTTCTGCGGCGCACACCCGTAGAGCGGTTTTCATCGGGGCAGAAGTAAACGTTCCCGATACACAATGCACCTATACTGTTATTTTTGTATTATTTTTGTTTTGTATCGCATATTCGATTGACTCCGATATCTTTATGAATAAAGAACGCATTCAATTGGATCTTGTTAAGGAGCCCTTGGTTTTGTCTTCCGAATGAAGGGCAATGTAAAGTATTCGCTGGAAATTTAATTATAGCTCTTCAAATGCTCAAATATAAAGGATGTAATAATGTACTTCATTATTTCTTGAAATCGATAAAGGAGTTTTCCAATAATGGCTATAGGGTTGAATTTCAACAAATGGGTGAAGAAATGCTATACACCTTGTAAAATATTTATTTAACTCCAGATCAAAAGAAGCAAGTAAGATAAATAACAAACAGCACTGAAGCCGATCAAAATATACTTTTTACAACTACAAGCAAAGTAGTAAAGCAAAGTTTAAAACAATTTTATCCATTTATCTATTACAACATAATGGGTTCAATAAGAATATTTCATCGTGTTGTATGATATGTATATTGGTTTGTTTCACATTTGACGACGGCATAAAGCAAATCGATCGATGTTGCTGGCTAGTGAAAAGAAATTTATGAATGAATTCAATACTTAGAATGAATTAAATGTTAATCTCTATACCGTAAGCCTATACTATTATTCAGTAGTATTTATTGCTTTTGTTTCAGTTCGCTGTAGATGTATAACTATGTATACATGGAATATTTCGATTTATAGAATTTGACTGTTACAACGTTAAACGGAACTATTTTCCTGTAGTTTTTAAAATGTACAAAACTAAATTCCTAAAATTCTTCTATGTGATATGAAAACTGCCGTAGCTAATACAAATACAGCAATAAGATCGAGTACTATTGTGGAAAAAGATAATGAAACCTTATAAGTTTAGACGATTGATTTAATTGCAGCCTAGCGTAGAGTTAGACACTTCTATTGTTATTCGGCCATTGCACCGTGACGGACAATGGAAGCTCGTAGCCTTTCTTGTCTGTGTCGATATTAAGTGACTGTGGAGTAGTTAATGAACTCCTTTGCTTTACATGAATTACCCTTACGTTAAAAGAGCTTCGAGCGCATTCATCTCGAATAACATGAAAAACATATATAAAAATGTTTTTCTTAAGCTTTGTCCATGAAAGAATAGTTAGTGAGATATTAATGTATATAATATAACATCTCGTAAAAGATATATGTCAAAAAACAAATAAATATGGATTCCTGCTTGAGTTAAGTGACTATTTAAAAGACAACAGGCTATTTGTAAAAACTTTTATCACTGAAGATTATGAAAATTTGCCTCAACTGCACCTATATTCACTGGCTAGCCCTATACAAAAATACATTTTTTATTATTAGGATATTAATAATGGTGTTTAGTCAATCTTTTTTTTATATAAACAATAAAAGATCAAACAATACAGACAACAAATTTCTAGAAAGTGAACGATGTTGTCATGCAGTCAAGCAATAAAGTGTATTTTTATTACTCGGAAGGCATATAAATTAGGCCCAACACAATTGTCTTGCAATGAAATCGGAAGAGCAAAACTCTTCAGAATACAATGAGTACTTCCTGCGAAGAATTTACAACTCAACACCCATACCGTCGCTATGTATCTAAATACTATTCCAAAAGGTTGTGAAAAGTCGTGAAAGCTTTTCACGGGCGATTGCCGCGCCTCTATCGGTCGGCCGAAACACTGAACACACAATTCAACTTCATTTGTATGCATCTCGTCCGGGGGACGAATAGGCCCCGAGCCAAGGCGACAACTAAAATTCACCGACTCGCCTAACTTTACCAATCAAACTTGGCGGGGGCCACAAAAAATGAATCTATGTTTTTTTTCTCCTTGCAAGAAAAACCCGCTGAATTGCAGAGAAAAAATATTGCGAAGTTTTTCCAACTTTAAATTACTTTCGCAGAGGCCGAAAATGGTTTGGTTTAGTGAAATAATAATTGTTTCCAAACTAAGTCTAGTCAGCAGCTGTCTACGATATAATTAATATGATAGATCACGTAAATTTGGCGACAAGTTTGTACAGATCTAAAAAGTAAAGAATTGAAAAGAAACAGACATGACGGATAATACGTGTGTTACCTATATATTACTACTAATAAATACTACTACTAACTAATAAATAACCAATGAATAAGGGAGGTTTAGATCAATAAGGACCACGAATTAAGTATCGAGCAGTAAGAAAGTTCTAATCTCGTAACAAAGAGATTATAATTGAATTATTCAATTAAAGAAGGAATACTAAACCTTCTGGCGTTAATGAATAATATATATATTGGATCTGTATATCATTTATTTTTTATAGTGTCGTTTAATTATTGATTGACTGTAAGAGCGAGAAACAGGCTGATTCGTTTGACGTCGGTGTGAAGCTCAAATAGGTGTGTGAAATATATATATATATATATATACATGTATGTATGGACATATTTTTTCCTGTTGAGATGTTTAGTTGTTGGCAGTTGAAAAACAGATAATTCCGTCCAACAATCGTTATTCAATATTTACTTCATTTAACACTTAAGTTCTCTCAAATGGAGATACGAGACTCCGGACAATGGAACCGTAAATACACTAAATTGAAAATTAACGAAAAAATTAAAACGAATTCGTTGAATAGATGGTATTTGAACAAGGTGTATTATTTGTGAAAAAATCTTTTAAGAGATTTGAAAAAGTAATTCAGAAAGAAAACGAATAAGCAGTAATAGCACGGATGAAAAATATTTTTACTTTATCGGCTTAATCAACGACGGTGTGAAAATTTCAAAAAAAATAAAATATATATAAAATTTTCATTGCTGTGTAAGTTAAATTAAGTGAAAAAATCTCAAAGATTACGATGGCGAGGGGCGATTAACAAGAGTGGCGTGATCCAAAACGGCCAGGGAGAATTTTTTTACGTATCGCGAGAATCGTTACAATTAAAGTGCGATTAAAAATTAGAGTCGATAAAGTTGGAGTGTATACGAAAACGCGCGAACAAGCGTGAATAACGGCATACTAAAACGAATAAGCGCCTTTCGTAATTTCTTAATACACCCGAAGACTGACCGGCACAGAAACCGAATCATGTTTTCGGATGGCGAGCTTTATTCAATTAGCGTCAATTAAAGTTAATTTAACAATAAATACCAATACTACCTGTAATTACGCTAAAAATTGTACTGTATACAATTTCATCGGAATATAAAGTTTTCGGTGTGAGAATTAATCTCGGAGCTTCAATCGCATTAAGGTTCAACGCAACAAGCGAACATATACATGTGGTAATATAATATGCGTATAAGTCCTAAATATTTAAATATTTATTGATGAAAAAGTTCATAGTTACATTTTATATTGAATGACTAATCGCTCCAATTTATGAGTACATAAATTAACTCGATCAATACGAGAGGGATTTTTTTCCTACAATCAATTTGGTCTCAATTCTCTCGGGGGTAGTCTGTAACCCCGAGAGAGCGTGTCTCCAGGTGGCGGATAGGGGAACATTCTTCAGACATTGAAGGATAGGAGAGAAATTAAGTATTTCCCGCGGACCAACAGATCTGGACCTCCGGGTTGTGGGTTGGGCAAAGTGCTAACCACCCTCTCCCATAAAAACACAAACTTGTTACGAACACCGTACAACGCTTCGGACACAGGATAATCAAACCTTGACGACCCGGAACGAAAAATGGACTACGAATCGGATTTTGGAACGTGCTCAGTCTCTATCGAGCAGGAGCAGCTTAAAACCTAGTGGAGGAACTGTCAAAATATAAAGTTCAAATCACCGCCATCCAGAAAATCCGTTGGCCGGATAGTGGAGAAATAACAGTTGGACAACATGTTATCTACTACAGCGGAAACACAGATGGAAAACATGTATTCGGGACAGGTTTTTTTGTTGCTAGGGAAGTAGCTTATGTTATACTTTCCTTTGAACCCGTAAGCGAGCGCATATGTGTTCTTAGAATCAAAGGAAGATAGTTCAATATATCACTTGTGAATGTACATGCCCCGACAGAGGCCTCAGAGGAGGCCGAAAAGGACGACTTTTACGATCTCCTTGAGGCAACCTTTGATAGACTGCCGGGACACGATATCAAATGTGTGCTGGGAGACTTCAACGTGAAAGTAGGAAAGGAAGCTGTGTTCAGACCCTTTATTGGAAAAGAGAGCTTACATGATCATACCAATGAAAATGGTAAAAGATGGCTCCCTCATAAAAACATTCACAAAGTGACTTGGAACTCAAGGGATGGAAAGACATTCAACCAGATTGACCATTTTCTAATTGATAGAAGACGCCAGCAAGCTATCGAAGATATTCGAAGCTACAGAGGCGCTGACTGTGATTCTGACCACAATTTATCAGTAGCAACTTTTAGGGAAAAACTCAAAAAGACAGTCCGCAAAAACGCGAAGACGAGAGTGAAGTACCATTTGGAAAAGCTAAAAACTCCAAACGGAAGAGAAAACTACAGAAGTGAATTGAACAGTCAAATTCAAAATATGGTAGAACCCACCGAAGGAGAAGCTTTTAATATCGATGAGAGGTGGAAAACATTAAAGGAAGGTATAGTCAAAGCTGCGGAAGCCTCGATAGGATTGGCACCCAAGAATGTTAAGTGCCCATGGAACGACGACACCTGCCGAAAAATAGTGGAGGAAAGAAGAGTAGAACGAGCGATCTATCTGCAAAACACTCAAAGCGAAGAAGCACAGAAAAGATATAGCGAGACATGCAAAAAGGTCCGAAAGCATCTGAGAAAGTGCAAACGAAGTTTCAACAAAGCAATTTTGAGCAGATGGAAGAAGCAAAACGGAATAAAACCCGGTCATTCTTCTCGAATGTGAACATCGAAAAGAGAGGCTTTCAGCCTTGCACGCTACAAATCAAAGATCTACAAGGTCAGATAGTGGCAAACAAAGAACAAGTGCTTAACATATGGAAGTCCCACTTTGAAAGTTTACTTCAACGCTCTGCACCGGATGAACCTTTGGAATCGCCAGACATCGCTACAGCAGAACCTCTAATACCACCACCAAGTAAGGCAGAGTTAATGGGAGCACTTAGTTATTTAAAGAATAACAAAGCGGCTGGCAATGATAATATTCCATCAGAGCTACTCAAGTATGGAGGAGAAACCCTTTTTAACGCCATGCTTGAATTACTGCAAGAAATATGGGAAGAAGAAAAGATCCCGAAGAGTGGAAAGAGTCACTGGTTTGTCCTATCTTCAAGAAAGGAGACAAACTCAACTGTGCAAACTACCGTAGCATCTCTCTTCTTCCTACTGCATACAAAGTTCTGTCAAATATTATTCTCGAAAAAGTTCTGCCGTATGCCGAAAACATTCTTGGTGACTACCAATGCGGCTTTAGAAGAAACCGCAGCACCACTGATCAGATCTTTACACTGCGCCAAATATTTGAAAAAAAGTGGGAATACGCCCAAGATGTTCACTGTCTCTTTGTGGATTTTAAAACTGCATATGACTCTATAGATAGAGAACCTCTCTGGAATATATTAAAGGAATTCCAAATACCATCAAAACTTATAAATATAATAAAAGTATGTATGGATGGATCCAAGAGCAGAATTCATATGCAGGGTAGTCTATCAGAATCTTTTGAGGTGGCAGCAGGACTAAAACAAGGAGACTCCTTATCACCTATGCTATTCAACCTAGCTTTAGAGAAAGCTGTAAGAGAGGCAATGAAAGCAGAAGGTGGAGTTATGCTGAATGGGTCCCACAAAATATTGGGCTACGCGGATGATCTAGTGGTGCTCGGAGAATCTGAAGACGAAATAAAAGATATTTTCACTCCTTTGGAGGACACAGCAAAAAGGTTAAATCTACGAGTAAGTGTGGGAAAGACTGAGTATTTGAAAATGACAAGAGGCAACGAACCCTCTGGAGATATTGTAATAAGAAACTCCTCGTTCGCGAGAACCTCTCTTTTCAAGTACTTGGGCTCTAATATTTCCTCTAGGAATGAGATGACTTTGGAGCTTGCTGACCGACTGAGAAGTGGAAATGCAGCGTACTTCGCGCTAAATAGTCTGTTTAGGTCCAAAATGCTGTCCATCAAAACCAAGTGCCGGGTGTACAACGTGATCATTAAACCGATAGTCAAGTATGGATGTGAATCCTGGGGTTTAACAGAAAAAAAAGAAAAGGCCCTCCAAGTATTTGAAAACAGAATCCTCCGGAGAATACTTGGACGTATTAATGAGAACCACCGGTGGCGCATTCGTACGAACGCTGAGCTCTCCGATACAAACCAAGAATCATTAATGTCTTGAGATCGAGAAGGCTCAGATGGGCGGGTCACGTTGTACGATCTGAGAAGTCTAGAGCTCTCCATAAGACTTATGAAGGAACACCAGCTGGCACCCGACCTCTCGGTCGCCCTCGACGGAGATGGGCGGATAACATTCAAAAGGATGTTGAGAGGCTGGGGATAGTCAACTGGAGAGAAAGAACGCTCGACAGAGATGCCTGGAGAGAGGTTGTGCAGTCAGCCATAGACCTGAACGGCCCCTAGCGCCATTTCATAATAAATAATAATCAATTTGGTACAAAGTGTATGACATCCATAAATATAATACGTCAATATTTGTTGAAAACTTTTTTCCCAAAAATTATCAAACGTAATTTTTTAAGCTTTCCTTTTTTCCGAGTTGAAAAACACTGATGTAAGAAAACGTCGTGGGAGGCGAGAGTTTGGAGAAAGAAGTCTTTCAATTGAAGAGAAGGCAAATTGAAAATGAGAAATTTGCTAGCACGCGAGCGATAATGAAGGCCCATGAGAAAAGACAACGTTTATAAAAACTGATATTGAAGAAAGGATCATCGCCACTTGGACATGTTGGATTTGTAGTAATAAAATCCCGTAAGCATACATAATATTTTGTAATGTAACAATACATACCCTTTTTTAGAGTAAATCATTCCTATCTTAAATTATGAATTATTGCGATAAGTGTTATATATGTTTACACATATTATAAAGGTCTCCAGTTTCTAGTACAATTCCCAAACCGAGAACAAGAACTATAAATTATTGAGTTGATAAAGTTGAGGCTGCCTGAAATTTATTAAACTCAATTATGTTATTTGTTAAATACCTAACTTATTTTTTATTAATTCTGTAGTACAGAGTTGATCGTAGTAACTAGACAAAGATTTATTATTCCTAGTGTATAGGTTGATATAACACAAGAGAGATTATAAAAAGCAGAAAACTGAAAATGAATGCGTAGTCACAAATTTTTTGTAAACTGTTAGAAATAGAAGCAACCGCTAAGTCAATTTAAAAACAACCCTTAAATGTAGACTATCAGGGTATTTCTCCTGATATTAAAACTTTCGGTAAATCGGTAATAAGGTTATCAAGCTACTATCGCATAAAGGTATTAGCTCGTTAGTAAATATTGTAAATGATTAAGATTACTATATTTTCCGTTAAGGTAGATGACAATTGAATTATTTCGATTCTAAAACCTGGGAAAGATGACAATCTTCCGGTAAACCATCGACCAATGAGTCTGTAACGGCGATGATCAAAATTTTAGAGGGTGTGATAAAAGCTAGGCTGCAAGAAGTTCTTGCAGAGAAAAAGATAATCCCAGGCACAGCACGACTTCCGCGAGAATCACTCGAAAACCCAACTTTATCGGGAAATAGAGTTAATCACAGGTAGATGAATTATTAAAGAGGTTATAGCAGGTTTCTATTAAAATATTGCTAAAACCTTCGACAGGGTATGGACCGACTTGTATTCAAAATGTCGAAGGCTGGGATAGGATTACCACTGGTATACATTTTCAACTAGTTCGTGAGAGATAGACATTTCAAAGTCAAAATGGATGTAACTCTATTTTCTTCAAGATATATCCATGCAGGAGTTCCCCAAGATATATACATATATAATGCATAATATTCCTTTCGGTGGGGCAAACTTACTCTCAAACGCGAGCGTACAGATACAGCGTTAACTCGCTATATTATGGAATAAGCTACTCCAGCATGGATACCAACCTTATGCTCACAGGAAACATCTGATGACACTTTAGATTGTTTAAAATAAATCATTGCGACAAATTTGTAATGCTCTGTAGTACGTGCGTAATTTGTTGCTACACTTAAAATTCGAGAGTTTGTTCGTGAAATTTCTCAAAATTTCAAAACTATGTAGGCAAAAATTATAATGCTAAGATCTCTTCTAATGTACAAGAGTATAATGAGACAGTACCGAGTAATCATTAAAGACCGATAGTGGTTCTGCTCAGTGACTCAACGATAGATTTTTTTGTTACACATCTTAATCTCAAAATACTCAACGTCGGCATCTGAAGATGATTTTCACAGTTCATTTCTTTACGTATTATATATGCAAACATGTATATGTGTGTACGTTGGTACGCATATGTGTGTGAATTCCGGATTCACTGTGGATTGCTCAGCTCTGCAGCGACTTACGACTGTCAACAACGACACAGTAAGTCTATACATGAGAGATGAACAAGATTTGGAAAGTCCTGATGCTGGCGCGTTTTAGATCTTAACGCTCCATCAATTTGAAATGTATATTTTTCAAAAAATTTGGAGATATACTTTAAAATGAACGATCCCTCATATTGGATGATCATGTATTACTGTGTCACATTCGATATGCCCGAAAACATTGTTAATTATATTTAGAAAGTCTTTCACATAATTATAACATGCTCTAAAACTAAAATTTTCATTGTAATATCAAAAAAAAATCAATATTCAAAAAACATCAATTATGATCGGAGTACAATGTAACGTTACAGGATTCATCAATCTTCGCAACCTGATTTAATGACGTCGAAGAAATGAAAATTCAAAGGAAAAAATTTTCAGATAACGATCAGAAATTGTAATAAGAGAAGAAAGAATCGGTTAAGGTTTGAGTCGAGACAATTATTTAAAATCGTTATTAAATTCAGTTATCGTTTATCGCAAAGAGAAGTGAAAATTTGGCAACGCCTTTGACTGACGTAGATTATTACTGAAAGGCCGAGGTAAATGAGTTCGGACAGGAAATTTTCTTACGATAACGATTATTTGAAATTGAATTTTAAATCAAATAGGAAGAATATTAAATAAAATGTTATAATAATAAGGCTCCGTCACATAAAAAATCTTGGAATATAAATTGCTTTACGTCAAAAGAAAGATACAAGATGTGATATTGTATTTACTAGCAGAAAAATTGATGTTACTAAACTGTATATTATATTGTACAACAGAATTAGAAGCTAATGATACAGACAGATGGAACGTAACCTAAAACTTACTTATTTATTACCAAGATCGTTTTTATTCTTACTAGTAACCAGTACCAAGAACCAAATATGTAACAAATAGATTAAAACTTACAAATAACTTCAAAGAAATATGGTAGGTAGCTAAATACTCCAGCGAATAAGACGTATTTTAGAGCAGAAATTAAAGAACGAAGAGAATTATTTTCATCCCATGCATTTCTATTAGAAGTGTGTTTCCGGTATTTCGACGATTCATTTTGCCAGTCAAATTATAATACCAGACTTTGGAATAGTTCTGGGACAAGTGTTCAAGCAAGAGTCAGATTATTTTCATCACTATCGAGTGAAGAGATGTAGTTTGTGTACGCCATACAGGTGAAGCACTCAGCCTAACAATGGAAAAATGACCTGTGAATGAGTGAAAGCTCTCGGAAAACAGCAAGGGTCA
Source organism: Himalopsyche japonica (assembly GCA_028555115.1). Taxonomy (NCBI): domain Eukaryota; kingdom Metazoa; phylum Arthropoda; class Insecta; order Trichoptera; family Rhyacophilidae; genus Himalopsyche; species Himalopsyche japonica. The sequence goes on along the minus strand of JAHFWJ010000526.1, from coordinate 1,633,693 downwards.
GAAATACAGTAAACTGTTCAAGAATATTTTAGTGCCGTATAGAGAACTTCAGGTTTACTGTGCTTTGGTTACCATTGCGGCTATAAAATACACGTGAACAATTATTCGGATAAAACAATTAACGTTTCTTAATATAATTAACGACGTTGACTGAAGGCGCTTGATCGAATTTCAATGTTGAATTTGAACTGTTAAAATTTGTACGACACAATTCCACAATTCAAATTTGATTCTGAATATGTTAAGCACACTAAATTCTTATTGGGAAGTATATATATAAACAAGTTTTTATTGCCCAAATTTTATGTAAATAAGTTATGAATAGGAAGTGAATCGAGTACGATAATGCGCATTGAATCTTATTTTATTGGTATTTATTATCCATTAATATGGTTATTGCTATAGTTAGATCTATTAAATATAAAGTGCCTCGGATAAAAAAAAAATATTCAATTTAATAAATCGAAAATAATACACTATGTAACAAAACATACGATTTAGTCACATCGTCAGTTGGGTGACATCTCACGATTTAATTGTTGGCTCAGTTCACTGAAAAATGAGGAAAAAAATCGAATCGCGGCCTACTAGTCAGTGATTATTTTTGACATCCATACACAAAAATAATTAATGGAAGTAATAAACATCAGAAGAAAATGTTTTCTAGATTATTCATTAATAAGATTGCTATACACACCGAGTGAACATGACGACCGTGGATCGCGGTATTTTTGAGCTCCATAAGGGCAAAGTTCACATGTGTGTAATGTGTATAGTTCATTAACCAAAATTGGGAGATGTAAATGAACACAAACAAAAAGATCGCATTCACCACCAAACGATCATGACTAATAAATAATTGAGCAATAGAGATAATAGATTAGTTTTGTACACGTAAAACTGATGCATTACAAATATGTCATCATATCCGATTGCGAGTAGTTTAAAAAATTCACGACACTTTATTGTATTATGGACATAAATAAAACATAATTCCTTTCGAATTTTCTTCTGAAATATTCATTGAGCACTTAAGAAACAGCGAGAGCGATATGAGTACAGGCTTCGTCAGTTCAAAAAGCTGGTCCCACAATAATGCAGTGCGATAAACTCTGCAATTCGCTTTGACTCGGTTATTTTGAAACAACCGCAATAAAGTTTCCAGCACTACTAAAACGGTTCAATGCGATAAAACCGAAAGCTTATTTGAAAAAAAGAGCAGTGTGCCGGAATATACCCAATGGAACTATTCCTTTGTTTCACAAGTAAAACAGTCTTATAAACTTATTTTGTCTTTTATGTAGGAGAAGCACTCCTATTTTGATTAAATTATTGATTCGTGGAAACACACATTTGCCATAAAACGTATAAAATGTTGGTGTAAAATCTGGAGCAAACATAAATGTAACGTGCAAGTTCCTGTGATGTGGTCTGCAGAAAGGAGAGTGTCCCGTTGAGAAACGCTCATATAAGCTAAATCGAGTTTTATTCATAATTGGTATCACCAGATAAACCGTTTTTTTTTTTTGCAGATCGACCTCCTCTCTTCCGCAACATTATGTTCAAGGGCTAATGATAATAATCAGACCATGTTGTGATTTTTTGAATGTTTTTGGGTAAGTCATAAAGAATTCAAAATATAGGTTACACAAATATGTTTCAAATTAATCACTTTAATGGTAAAAGTGCTAATGGATGATGCTCGGTGGGTAGGCTTTATATAAAAACTGACAGAACAGAATATTGAATATGACACTTTGGCCGGAGTAAATGTTAAAAGGTTTTGTGGAAAAAATATTTAAAAAATCATTTTATTAATAAAAATGTAATGACAGTGTTCTGTGGATTAACCACAAAAATATGCCAAGATAATATACATCGTCGGTAAAAGTAAATACAAAAGTTTAACTTACACACCCAGTCCTTTTTTACGCGATACATTGGTTCCAGAAAAAGGCGCGTAATAAAAATCGCGTAAAAAATCCCAACTTTTACGCAATTGCATTACATTTCTTTACACACACTAAAACATAAATTTGCTTAATATCCGATACACTAGTCTCCACTACACTAGTATGCATATTTTAAAAAAATGGAATGCTTTACAAAATTAAGTTTTAAAAATACAAATATTTTTTATTTAAAAAAATAATGAAACGTACAAGCCTAGCATCATATACAAATTTCTTCTTTAAAACGAATTTGGGGAAAAAATCGCGTAAAAACGAATGAAAGGCGTAAAAAAATGTAACGGTGCCGTCCAAAAAATCGCGTATAATCGAATTCGTGTAAAAAAAAATCGCGTAAAAAAAAGGACTGGGTGTATACGTTAAAAATTAAAACCAAAGAAAATAGTCTCAAAGGTATTTAAATGCAATTATTTTGATGAAAGCCACATATTTACGATGTGGGCCAAGAAGTACGATGTGAGAAGGTGAAATTGAATCGTTGTTTCGGAAGTAATCAACATTGAATGGAAATCGAGATAAATATCTTTGAAAGTTGACTAGACATCGATTCATCGACAGAAAAAGGTAAGCCGTAAGTAGATACATTTTTATTGTAAGAGTGAAGTTGTGTCTGCGTAAGGGGGGCACCGCGACACAGCAAAGGTCTTTATGGCTCCCAGGTGAATTATCCGGTGATTTACCTCTCGCCCAACGCATCAAAATAAACCTGCTCTAGGAAATTCCCCACAGCACGTCGTCGGGGGTAAAAGCGAACAGGGAAAATCCTGGACGCTACTTTTTTTAAAGGGCCATCAAAATTTCATGAAAGGGAGTTTTCTTCAGCGAAAGTTTTATATTTGTAATTAAACATCGTGAAGTATGTAAATAATACACAAAACTCTTTTAAAACGGAGTGAATATTTTGAAGAATAGTCGGGAATATAAAAATCAACTGTATGAAAAAAAAATCATTTGTAGAATATTATGCTCAAAAAATGATTTTTGTAACTAGATTACCTGCTGAATACAAGCACCGAGTGACTAGAATTACTTCTGCTCTGTCAAAGATTCTTTACCAACCTGTAAATAAAAATAAAATGGTGATTAGAATAATAAAAAAATAAATACATAATAATCAAGTAAAATAATAAAAATGAAAGTATATGTTTCAATACCTTGCCTAAGTTTACAAGTTTTACTGAGTACCGCTATGTTTTACATCACAGTATTTGTACAAACTTTTTGTATTAACTGAAAATATTTATAAGCTTAGCTCAGTCGATTCTGTTGTCATATAACATTGAAATATGCTTTGAATTAATTAACACAGATTTCATTTCATTATATTTAAAATATCTTTCCACCAACGACTCCAATATAAAATTCATCTGAACAAGAAAGATGGTAAGTTTTCTACTTCTTGAAATAGGTCTATATTACGAAAATAATAATTAATACTCAATATGAATGAACAGCGGACACTCAATATGTAATTTTCAGTGTTTGCTTGCAGGAGATTTGAAATAATTCGTATGATGAAGGATTCGAGAGAAGATACACAAAACAGCGAACAAGAAATGCCAGCAGCAATGAGCTAACAAAGTTACAAGAAAGGTCAGCCAGCTACAAAGAGTAGGCAAGCGTTTCCCTTTTGACGGTTTGTTAGGGCTCAAGTGTTTGAGGGGAGGAAATCATGAAAGTTTTCCCACAATTATGGGATTTTAACCAACTTTATCCGTCACACATCTACGGACTATTATGTGAGAGATGAATACTGAAAATAACTGGTAGTAAATTTTATGTTCGTCTAGTAATCATTATACATAAACTCTCGGCCGGTGATATATTTTAATAATGATCCAATCAAGCTTTTTTAAGTTAACTAAAAAATCTAGATAAAGCTATGAAAGTGTTTTCTGTAATGTGAAATGAAATTAAAATACACTTGTACGCCGTAAAAGCGCCGGCAAAAAATATTTTTTTACATGGTAAGCTTAGCCAATTTCTGAATTATCTAAGAACATGGGATTTACTCGGATTGAATATATATAAGATCTAGATATATTATATCTAAAAATATACGTAAATGTATGAAATGTAATATGTTACTCGACGAATACTAGTACTGGCATACTTTCAATGGATTCGGCGGTAAAATTGTAGAAGTTCAACTTCAAGAACAACTTTGATAATTCCACGTATTGAATATGCGGAGTAACTATAAATCTACTGATTTATAAAGTTACTACTTATATAGATGCATACTTTTTACAAAAAAAATAGTTCGACGAAATAGTTGTCGAAAAAGTTGTGTAAGATGTGAATTATTAAAATATTTAATACCTCAAGTGTTTCGAATTTTAGGCTATTATGACAATATATGTGCATGCATTTTTAACAATGTTTGTCTAAATAAGTTAAGTTGCACAATGGCGTCAGTCGCTTTCATCAATTTCAAATGTGGATTGAAATCGCGAAGTCGTTATTAATAAATCATGGCAGCAGCGACCCTCGTCATCTTGAAAAGCAATCCGAATATTCCACCATAGTAAGTTTGAGTTTGACTGAAGTTTCACATCTTTTAGGTCACCTCTTAATTGGATGCTTATTGACATAATAATAATAATTATAATTCTACAGAAAGCTAACTCTATACATAGTAATATTAAATTCACACTAGAGATAGAGGTAGACAACTCCATCAATTTCCTGGACTTAACCATTAGCAGAGTTCAAAACAGACACACTTTTAAAATTTTTAGAAAACCTACTTTTTGTGATACCACATTCACGCAAAGTCCCTCCACTCATGGAATCATAAACTTGCGGCTTATAACTCCATGGTCCATAGGCTAGTAACTGTACCTATGAGTCAGGCAGATTACGACAAAGAACTGCATACTATTAAATCCATAGCCCATAATAATGGTTATGAGATAACGACGATAAATAATTTATTATATAAAAAACAATTAAATCTAGCTAGAAAACTCATTTACCCGAACCCAATACAAGATAACCGCTTCTATAAATCAATTAACTACCTAGGTAGCATAAGCGAAAAAATTCATCGGGAGATTAAAAACTCAATAAACGTAGCTTTCAAGGTCAACAAAAACTTAGGCAGACATTTTAAAAATAGTAAAGATAAAATCAATATACTGGACAGAAGCGGTATTTATAAAATGTCCTGTGGCTCATGTTTATCCGTTTATATCGGACAAACAGGTAGAAGTATATCTACTCGAGCTAAGGAACATGTAAGATCATTCAACAATAATAAAACAGATTCACAATTCGCTAGTCACGTTATTAATGAATCACATACTATATATTCAAACTCAGCCCCTAAATGTTTGCATCTTTGTAGTAAGGGTCGGAGAATGACGGCTTTAGAACAGCTAGAAATCAATAGACACCAATTATCACAAAGGATTCTTAACGACCAAACTAAGATAATAGCATCGCCACTTGTCCAGCCGTTGCACAAAGGGGTGGTCTGATTTACTTCCAGAAGGATCACTTCCGTCCCACATATAATCTTATTGTCATAGACACCTATTGTTTCATTTATAATTTTGAAAATTTAGTGCCAGTGTGTTAAAGTAACAAGCTAGACCGTTGGAACAGGAGAGAGGATGTGTTGTGTGCCTTTTCTGCACAGCTATATATAGATAAGCAAATGTTAGTTTAAGCATAGTTCTGACGATGGCGTGAGCCGAAATAGCTATCAACTATATTTGTTAAAAATAATTTTGTAGAACTAAAATACATTGCTATTTTTTCACCGTGTAATAATTATAAAATCGATATTGACGCTGTGACGATAAATATAAAATATTATAAATACATCATTTGGTGTTTAATCAGAACATATTTTATCTGCAGCGAATTATGTGATAAGTGTTGGAAAATTAATTACATTGTCCGTTAAAAGTCCAACAAAATGTTATTTTTCATCGCCATTTTCATTGAAATATTGTTCAATCAGATCGACCTGAATTCGAAGATCGACCTGAATTCTAAATAAAGATCGAATCGGGCGGTTAACTTCCACATTAATATACATATAATATATATAGCGGAATGCAAAAACGTAATTAAATCTCGAACGTACGTATACTGAATATACAGGCAAATAAATCTGCTAAAATGAAAAACAGATATTTTTTGCAATTGTTTTAAGAATTTGGATTCCTTTTGATTGTTTTACAATGCAAATACTTCCCAATTAAAGAATGTATTGCATCATCGGTAATTAATAAAACGTTATGTTTTAAAAATGAACTGCCATTCATGGATATGTTATATTGATGCTTAATCACACAAAGCAATATAATTTTAATTGACACAATATTGCAAGTGCTCAAGACAACGTGATAAATAACCATAAACTCACGACGGGATCTAACTGTAGAGTAATATGAAAACAAAAATCAAACAATCAAAATTCATCAATGCCTGCGGGATGGTATTTTGAAACAAAAAGTTTATTGACCTATTTTACTTAATATGTCTCACTTTTTGTATGAATTCAAGAGAAATGCTAAGTGAAAAAAATTGGAGGACTGAATCATGAATCGAGTAAAATAATGACATGTTTCAAACGGACTCGAGTGTTGAAGGGTTAATAATTTTATGAGATCCTTCTTAAGGTCTCAACTGAATAAAAACCTTTATGTGTGTTAAAAGACAATATTATAATACGAATTATGTAAAAATGGTTGAAAACATTTCCAAAAAGCGCCGAAAAAACAACAACGTTAATGAAAGAGTATCCGGATCGTGTGGGACGCTGCGATGTCGGTTTAAATCCCTCTATCAAAAGGTAAAAGTACGCGGCGCCAATTATTGTGAGCGTACTTAGTTGCGCGGAAAATCTGCGTCTGTTATACAAAGGTTAAATAGCTGAATATCCTCGTGTAACACAATAATGCCAGGGGCCAGAGCGATAACACAACGGTGGCTTGCCAACAACAATGGGACAAAACAAAAACACACAGGTGCGGCCCCCAGCGCCCCAGCGAATTGAAAGGGATGGAGAGGGGGTCGCGTTTGGGAGACAGCAAGTATTTATTTTGCGTTTCTACCTATATAATGATAAACACCATGTGATAAGACACGCCGAGGAATGCGATTGAAAATATATTTGCAAGATTATAATGTAAGAGAAGACAGGGAATTTATGTGAAATATTGAATAGATTTCATGATGTTTACTGAAAGAACATTAACGCGCACAATTAAATAATTGTATAAACAAATAATATTTTAAATTTGAATTGTTACAACTTTGAACGATTCCACACGTTTTGTCACTAACGACCTGGGTTTCGCCTTTCGGCATCTTCAGAATGCCTGAATCACAGTGTCGTTAGTGACAAAACAAGTGAAATCGTACAAAGTTGATATTGAAATACCATCAAGCACCTTCAGTCTATATCATAAAATATTAATTTGTAAGAAACGACTTTTGTTATTACTGGCTAATAAAAAGGAAAATAATTTAAATGAATTTACATATTGATGTTTATATCGAAATGTATAATTTGCAAAATCTCTAATGGCAAGGATCATTATAAAAAAATATTGCATCTGAAAATATTTGCATCTATGACTAGTATGGTAAAAGCGGCATACTAAAGTTTAAAATATGTATAACATTAACACACTAAAATACTAAAATACATTGCTATTTTTTCATCGTGTTATAATGGAGTACTACCAAGTGAATACCAATTCAATCAATAAAATGTAAAACATTGATTTTTTAGACATGCGTATAAATATCAGGTAATTACAACGGCAGATGTAACTAGTTTTAAATATGAATGTTATTTAAATTACAAATTAAATCGTTTACAATCAATATATAATTAAACTTGTATTGTTGAAACTTACACTCGGATAGAATGTCTGAAGGTGCCTAAAGGCGAAGCCCGTGCCGTTGGTGACAAAAATGTGGAATCGTAAACAAGTTTAACAGTTCAAATTTGAGTTAAATTCCATCAAGCACCTTCCGTCGATATCATAAGTTCAGCAATTATAATTCATCAAAGCGCCCATAGATTATATCGAAACTGGTGACCTAAAAATAATTCGATACTTTCGACTATAATATATGTAGATATAACATATAAAGTAAATGTGTCAGCCACGAAATTCTCAGATAAAACGTGGCTAAGTTAATGAGGTAAGTTATCTATAATAGCTTCGCGCCTCGCCGATAAGATTTACGTAATATATTCCAAGTACGTGTAGTTTAAGATGTGAGGAGATTTTTCAGATCTGAAAACTTAAACGTAACACTGCACCTTGTTTAAGCGAGTTACTATTTCGGTAGAATTCGCTACATGCGCAACAAGCATAACGAAATATTCTCCAAGATAACAGGGGCAGAAAAGAGACAATAAGAGGGAAAATAACGTACATGTAAAAGCATGACTTAAATCCAGATTTTAAATTTAATTATCAAATTAAATTGTGGTAAATGAAACTTACAATATCCTAAATATTTACAAACGATATCTATTGTTTGCGTGATAAATAAACTATAATTGTAGATAAGTAATACTCTTATACGTCATGTTCCACACACATACAATTAATACGAAATAAAGATGAAAACATTGCAGTTTTTTGTTGAAAAACAAGCACTCCACTGTCTATAAAATGTAGGTGGTCACAGCAAAAATATAAACGGAAAGAGTTTGTACCTACTAATTAATTTGAATTAGCGCTAAATCAACAAAGAAAGGACAGGAAAGTGTTAAATATGAAAGTCTACCTGTTTAGTAATTGGCTACGCTGTCTCCTGTTTCTACTGAAAATGAATTAAGTTTCCTTTCTCCGGCTAATGAAAATATTATTTAAATTAAACAAACATTAATACGAAAAGAGTTAAAAGTAAAAGGCTTGTCAGAGAAGTGGTGGAAAGCAAATTTAATATCCATACATTATTATTATGTCCAAACCTGTTATGGAACGATGATATCAAAGCGTTTTCAACGTGAGTAATATTTATGTGTCTGCAGCATACAGTGATATCAAAAACATAGACTCTGATAAAATAAGATCATAAGCCAACGAATATTGCCTTTCTCATATTAAAAGTTAATTTATATTGAAGATATTTCATCTCGAAGCATTGGGAATAGGATCTAATACTTTTTTTTATATCTCCCAATTACATTTAATTGCAATGGATTATTTTGAAAACGTCTTATTACTTTTAATTAAAATGTTTTACTAATTACTAATGAGAGTTAATTCATTATATTCAAATCAGTAACACTAAGAAATTTTCACTTTAGGTCATACACAGGGGTCTATATTTGTCGTGCTTGTCGTTATAAGTAATAATCGATGCTAACGGTTAACTGTCAGTTTGAGTGCATATGTGTACTGGAAAGTCTGAAGATGCAAAATGGCGAAACACGAATCGTAAGTGACAAAGCATGTGAAAGTATAGAGTTTGAATGATTTTAATAAATGTGATACTAACATATAAAACCAATAAATAATGCTTTATATGTATAATATATAAAGACAGTCGAGGAATTTTATGAATAATCAATTGCGTTGTGGAAAAAAGATTTTTAATAAAACTCGAGACGAAATAGTTAGAAAACATAATTGCTGACGAATGTCCATACTCAATTTAAAATCCAACGAGGATAAAGAATGACAATCTTTAATGATTGCTAAGATTGTTGAACTACAAAATTCTAATATCTATGTGAAATTTAGTTACATATATGTAAAATGAATTGTTTCGATTTATGTTTTAGGATGTCACGGTGGTGGGAAATACTTATGCAATAATTTTAATTTACGATAAAAATATAAGCGGTTGATATTCCTATGAAAACATAAGCAACAAATTTATGAGCTCAGCGACAATTCTCTCCATTGTGAATCATAAAAATTCGTAAAAGAATAAAAAAAAATAACGACGTATTGATTATATCATTTAGCATGGATGTAGAAGCTGTAATACAAAGAAGTGAATCTCGTTAAAAGTACAATTGCTTTTTGAAATGTGATCAAAGGCCGAAGCGGCTCTCGGAAGAATACAAAATACAATGGAAAAACGTTTGATTGAGCTTTACAAGCGATATAACAACCCTGAATAGAATACCTGTGATACGTGAATGGACAATAAAAAATATTGCCATAAAAGATGAGAAGGACAAAATAATTTTAAGCTTTATCGAGATGAGCATCTTTAATATCCTTAAGCTATTTGATACTTATCATGCTTTAAAGTATGGGGATAATATAAAGGAATTATTTATGGCATAGCAAAAGGAAAAAAAACAAAGTGAAATTTTTACTTAAATGATAATAATGTAAAATAGCATATAATAAACAATTGAGATTGATATTTTATCAGTCAACAATTGCAAAAAGTTGAAGGTAAAATCTGTCAGCAATTACAAATGCAAACTCATTATGTGAACTGCACTCGGTTTTCAGAAACTATAGTTTTTAGGCGATTTTTACAATAACTCAATATGAGAGACGATGGCTGCGAAAAATTTTGCGATGATGTGGGTTATTATTTGAAATCCAAATAATTAAAAAAAAATGCAAGTGAGACGTGATGCATAAATATGTATAAAAAAATGATCAAAGAAGCGTTGTGGAGCTTTTCAGAATACAATATTGAAAAAAAATATTTAAACTAAGCAACCAAACCTAAAACGATGTGCTGATCTCTATTTATTCTGAAAAGGATATCCATCATTATTTGGCTTATTAATAAGGGCTCAAAAATGATCAGCATTCAATTAAATTATGAGCAGTGACTGTCACTTTTAATACTGATGTATTTATTATCTATACGGCTGAAAGAAAAGAATATTCGAAGACAGTTAGTTAAGTGAACCCTAACACTTAAAAAATCTTAAAAGGTATAATGAAATAATGCCTATTTTCATAATATATAGAGCGTGAAAAAAGAAAGTCAACTTAGAAAACAGTGATGTATGTATGCCTGGTGCCAAAGAGTTTTAGGGGCGGCTCTCAGAAAAGTGCGAGGAGAAAAGGTAAGCCAAGGCGCGGCATCGACCGGCACGCGTTAAGAATCGCTAATGGTCGGATACACATTAGAGAGGGCCGTGGAAAGTGACTTGAGATATTTTCCTCTTAGCTCCGCTCCGCATGCGCCCTCTACGGGGGTAACTTTTCAATATTATTATTTTTGACGGAAGGTTCAATGGATCTCGACGCGTGTTGATTTGAGATAGAAATGAATTATTCATAACTACCAAAGAATGAACCGCAAAGATTTTATATATAAATGATGGTATAAATCTAAAATGTATAAGACCAACACTCTTTTTTGTAATTAGTTTACCTTCCTAGTAAATACGATGACCGTTTATAATATGGTACATATAAAACAAAATTGTATACATATAGAAAGTTTTTTTTTAAATAACTTATAATTGACTATACGATATAAGTTTCAGCATCAAAAAGAGAGCAGACGTTACATAAATTTACACATTGACTATACTGATATAAAATCTAAGTATTTAGTGATTCCATTCATGTATAAAAAAATGTATCATAGCATAATGAAATTCCAAGTTTCAAAGCAGTATTAACACGTAATCAAATAATTAATAAACTGAGATGTTGCCAACCAATTTGTAAAACATGCATCACATTCATCTATAACTGGAAAATTATCATATAGTATGTTGCGGGAAACAATTAGTTTCACTTTTATTTTAAATATTTTTTTAGGACTATATATACAATAAATTTATGTGGTTTTATTATTTGAAATATCATGCCTCTCTCGACTTCAGACCTTAAATGGTGACGGAAATAAACATTTCAAAATGAACCAAGTTACCGCCGAATCAATCGAAAATATATGGTACATTTGTAAAAAGTGTTTATAACAGAAGCATCTTGCAGTTTAATTGAAATCAAACTTAAAGTAGAACGAAAGATCAAACATGAATGAGGCAGGTATTTTACAAGCGTGGAATATTTTCCCCAAGCGAAGGTTCTTTTAATGGGGATTAAGGTACTTTTGAAATTAACACAAGATATACGTTCATCACATCAACCGAGGCCATTTGTCTGATCGTTTAATCCTCGATCGCCTCATTTTCGCCTTCACGAGACCTTTTTAACGACCTCCGTGCGCTAATTTCAGGAGGTGATTCCATGCTAGATTTAAAAGTCATACAAAGTTAGATAACACGTATGCTGCGAATCTTAAAGTGGATTTACACTGCGACGTTGACAGTTTCGATAAAATCGCGTCGCAATTAGTTCAATAAAATAAAGTCACAGAAAAATATAATTTGTTTAGCTTTCTGAAAATATTTTAAATAAATAATCATATTGTGCAACAGCCATAATAAATGGTACACATTGCACTTTGCATTTAGGGTGCCTGATAGGTTTGTTAAGTAACGTGTGATTCATATATGCAAATGAGATTAATATATTATGTCTTTTTATTCAATCGACTTTTGTCAACAAAAAAGCACACATGTCTTTCCCCATGACAAAATTTTTAAGCCTATTTGAAAGCTTTTATTCTAAATATGGACACATTGTTTGCTTCCATAAGTTTAGTTACTAATGACGCCGATTTAGTCGTTAATCAATTAACGACAACACGAATTGACAATCAATAGACATCAACTATCACAAAGGATTCTTAACGAACAAACTAATATATGTCGATCGCCATTGCTTAACCCGCTACGGGGGGCCGTTTTGTTTCTGTGATGGACCATTTCCGTGCCATATGTAAACTTATTGAAATAGCCGCCTTTTTAGCTTCATTTACAAATTTTAGCTTTATTGCGAGCAAGAAACAAGCTAGGTCGTTAAAACAGGAGAGAAGATGTATTGTATACCTTTTTTTACACAGCTATATATAGATGTGCAAATGTTCATTAAAGCGTAGTTCTGACGAGGGCGTGAGCCGAAACAGCTATCAACTATATCTTAAAAAATAATAATTTTGTGGAACTAAAATACATTGCTATTTTTTCACTGTGTTGTAATGACGATACAATTCTTAAATGTTTACTTTCATACCAAATTTAGGGCAAACTTTTTGGCTAAAACTAGTTAAGAAGAAATGAAATTTGATGTTTTTAATCTTTTATCATTCTTTTCGAAATCAGTATAGTTATGAAAAACATACGATTTTTAACTCATCTATTTACGATGTATGAATATATACATGCATGAAAAACACGCCAGCAGCGTTATTAAAAAATTCTAACGATAAAAGAAATTCAACAGTGTAATCAAAATAAGTAAAGATTTTGGGAATTGGTTTCACTAATCAGGGCGCTGCAGTATTACAAAACGCAATAAAGAGTGATAATGCTATCGAATAACTACATAAATGCAATCTCTGGTAAAATAATATGTCAAGGTACGAAGTGAAGGAAGCAGGTTGTAAATAAGACGTTTAATTTAGTTTAATTATGGTAAACCAGACTCCGCGAAACACCCCTGAGTAAGAGACGTTTACTTCCTAGGTACGAACCACTGAGTATGGTATGAAATGGTGCGTGCATATTAATAAGAACGTTTGAACTGAGAGTTATCCAATATAAAACAAGGTATATGGCATATTTGTTTCTTTCAATATCTGCCTTAAAAGTCGCAAATCAAAGTTGGATAGTTTAAAAGCATGTTACATTACCTAGGCAGCGTTATAAAAAAGGACATTTGTTTAGATAAATCTAAAAAAAATAATACAAATAATGAGGGGATAAAATATATTGATTAATGCAATTGTTTTTCATGTAAATCTATTTTATATTAAAAAGGAGTTGAGGATTTGGTTAATTAATATTGTATACGATTCAATTTTTGTAGAGAATTTCTCAAGTTCGAATATGCCAAAGCAATTTAAATAAAAATTAATAAACCACATGCGAAATATATCCGCAAAGTGCTCAATAAAACTTAAGCGGGAGAAAATGTTAGCTCGCTTTGAGGAAAAGTTTACTCTACGCTCGCGCAAGTTGGCGCTCTACGCTCGGTAATGTAATATAACGATATTTCGAATATCTATGCCGCGTTACTGGGAGCTACATACTTTCCCCTGCTTGCTTAAGATTTTATTATTCTTGATTATATTGAACGGAACATTGCTCGAGTAAAACGAGAGTCATTCTTTTCTCATTAAATTGTCTGAAACCAAACTAAATAACCAAATAAAATCTATGGTTATATTGTAACTGAATGAAATTTTAAAGGAATGAAGTAATAAATTGTTCTGTTAAGGAAATTCGTGCTTTCAAATCGATAAATGTAAATATATTAATATGTTTTCGAAGACAGTTGAATACATTTTTTTTATTTACGTGTGTGTAATAAGAAAAATAATAAACATATAATTATTATTAGTATTGATAAATCTTAAAAACAAACGGTCGAATAATGGAAGATTTTAAGTCATATAAAACAAAAAAATTGCATAACAGCAGCATGCTTATGGCTAAAATATATGATTTTTAAATGAATAAAATAAAATGGATTAAAGTAATTTGCGTATTAAATAGTGCGAAACATCAAACGCGGCACATCAATAATACGGGTATCCAATATAAGTTCATGTGATGATAATCATATTTGTGGTGTAAAATGGTACACAAGGTTTTTTCTTATATATATGACTTAAAACTACTAACATAAATAATATACATTCAAAGTTGTGAAATGTGTCTTTTAATGAGTTGATTGTTACTTTTTGGTGGAAAAGTATTAACTAAACATAGCTAAAACAAAATTCTATGGTAGAACTCCATTATAACACGCTAAAAAAAGCAATGTATTTAAAGTTCTACAAAATTTATAATGTATAGAGTTGACAGCTATTTCGGCTTACGCCCTAAAACTCATAACATAGTTCTGATGAGGGCAATAATTATATGATTAAGTATAAATTATACACGCGTTTTAGATTTAGAATAAAATCGTTTATTTGATTTTGCAATACTTAATTGAGAACAACTTTGAAAAACGTGATATTTATGAAAAAAAAAACTATACGTAATTAGTTTTTCACTATTTAAGACATAATGGTATGTGTAGTTGCCGTTAGGAAGATACGAAACAAAAAATATTACTGACGCTTGTGCAAGAGGTCTTTCTTCAATTTGTCATAAAATAACATTATGTTTGTACCCAAGGGAAGGCAGCCTGACATAAACAAAGAGCCAACGAACCATTCTGATACTTACGATTGAACATTAAATTCTTGGGCTAGCGCAAAACGGCACTATATCACTTACCGAGAACACAAGCGTGTAGTACAGCAACTTAGTATCAAATTTGGTAGAAAGTTTTATATATTTCTATATCCATTGCGTTTACTAAACTCCAGAAGATTCCGCTCAGTGAATTAAAGAAATAAATTCCGCCGACAAGAATCCCACTAAGACACGGGGAGAAAGCCTAAAAAGAGGCCGCAATGGAATGCACCTAACAAGGTGTATTAGGGAAGCAGAGATGGGTTTTCTGGGTGTATATCACGGATGACCGCGAGATTAATAGACGGCTGACCGCCTCGGAGAAAAATTGGTCGGCATTTTCAATTCACTTTACAGAGGCCGGAAGGCGCTGCCGGAGTATATAAAAATCTATGGGATCTTCCTTTGGGCAGACAAGGGTAGAACGTGTGTAAGTGAAAGTGATCCCCATTACTTTGGAAATTGATATGTTCGCAGGAATGGCCGAGCGAGCTTTCAATTAAGGCAGCTTTTATAGATATTTATTGGAGATTTTCGATATAAATATTTTGTGATGGAATGTACCACTATCGAAGAACTATTAATTTGAAGTAGCAAGCTCTTATCCTATATACATTATAACTTCACCGAAGGTATACCAGTGAAATTTTTATACACAAAAAACAGAATTCAATAAAACAGTTTTTTTCCGACGGTGATTTATTATTATTTTGAAATGATTATTTACATTCATAATACAATAAAAAATATACCTGAAATAAACTTGGTATATCATGTCATCCTATTACAATTTACAAACGTAACTTGACAATTAATACTTGATTCGAATAAGTATTATTGCCAATTCATTTGAACAGAAATGGATATCGTTTCTAGATTCGGTATTAACTATCAATTATCTGAAACTTACGATAGCATTCGCTATGGATGAACTGGTAATAGTGAAAGAGGTCAATATATTATTGATAAGACATTGAACGTGGACAGCTTAAGTGCAATCAAGTAACAGCTTACAGTTATTATGGAAAATAAAATGACTACTGTAAAAACTTCATCGAGTTTTTTGCAAAGGAAGATTGTATAGAGTTTAGTAGTTTAATAGAGTTATTACAATCATTTGAGCAATATTTTGCTTTATCATTACTTACGCCATTTTGGTTGAAATTATATAAACAATATGCGGTTTACATTAAAAGTGTGTATACTTCTTAATACGTCATAAAAAGCGATAAGAAGAAACTAAAAAATATTAACACAGAGTTTACGGGTATTTTTGTCCCACAGTCCGCGATAAATACTCAACCTATTTAAAACCATGTTCTAATTCAGTGAACAATCCATATTTTTTTTTGTATTTTATTACACCATCCCGCTAGAGAAAATGGAATATAAGACAAATTAAATAGTTTAACACGAAATATTACAAACAATAATTTAAATCAATGACTGACTTTTTAAGTTTGTGCTTTTTTAAAATTGGTCAATTTGAAATATTCAATGTGTACATTTCACAAACATACATTATATCGGTTTCTGAGCAATGGCCATACATACCGATATAATGAAGTTTAATTGGGTAAGTCAATTTGGTTCCTTTCGCCTTAGTAGGTAAGGTTACAGTGGTAGATTTAAATCACCTTGACTTCCTAAGCAATCGATGTCAGAGGGTGTGAGTAACGTCATAATATGCGCCCGGTTGCCTCCGTCGATTCGTGAGGACATAAAAGGCCCAAGAAAGGGCATCAATAAAGTAAGGTCCCCAATGAGGAACGAGGGAAGGCGCCCCCAATTGACTGTACAGAATTCGAGCTGAAGGTTGGTTAATTCGGTAAAGCCTTTAATGAAATTTTGCTGCACAATGTGTGTTAAGAAAGGTTCTGCGTGAAAGGTGCGACTAACCATGTACCTTTTACTTGTTTTATATAAACATCTGATACGTCGATACTTAAGTATGTAATTATTTGACATCGTCTCAAAGAGCTTAAAAGCTTTATTCAACCGAAAAGTGTAGACACAATCTAATATTGAAAAACAAAATACACGATTTTTAATTATACCGAAATTTTATTCTTACTCGGGCCGCATACAAGTGTTCGACACGTTATGCGGGCGTCACGGCATAATAAACAATACCATCATGTAAAAAATAAAACTCATAACATAAATACAAACAAATATCTATTGAAAAATATTGTGATTTGTAAAGCAAAATACGAATAATATAATAAAACGTACTAGACACAGAGAAACTTTGTGAGCCGCATCAGTGAGTGTGATAGTTTACAATTGACAAATTGTAGGAAGAAAAATATTGTTAGATATATTATGTATATAAAAAAAAACAATATTGACTATTTGCACCATAAAAAGATGATTGAAAAAATGATAACTGAAGCCTTCGTATTAAATAATAATCTAATTTGTGATTTCATTAATAGGCTCCAAAAATACGTGCGTCAAAGAATATAATTTAAAACAACAAAGCTTCGCAAAAGAATTAAAATTTGTAAACAAAGTTTCCTGTTTCATTATTCCAAGGTGACCCCTGTATTTAGCAATAATGAAATACATTATTTAAGCAGTGCCGTTGCGAAACCAAGAAGCACGACTTATTTTCCCTCAGGGAATATTTTTATCTCAAAGACTTTGTTTTACATTGGACTCTTAGAAGAACTTCTCATAAAAAGTGACTGAAAAATATCATTATCCCGTCTCAGACAAATACTTCTTTTTTACATCTAAATAGGTAAATTCCCTTGACAATATCGAAACAAAAGTTTAAAGATAAGTATGTTTTCGGAATATTGGAAAATATTCCATAACATAATAATGAAAGGCAATAATGTACTATATCATAATATATACGTTATTATGATATGGTACAAATATGACCAAGACGGGTAGAAGTGGTGGAATACTCTCCCATAAGTAAGTCCTTAGAATATTTTTGACGCGATGTACCAAAATATGACAAAAATTAATACGATGAACTACATTTTCGTCTTAAACTTCCTGGATTGATATCAACAATGCATATTAATTGAGAATTATTTAAATAAAAACGTCTATCAAATTTCATAACAAGAAGATTAAATGAATACAATTATTTATAAATAGATAATATTCCACGCTAAAACTGACACGTCAATCGGAAGGGAGTTCGTGATAAACACTCACTAAAATACTTTTTTTTTTTAAATTTTCATGTGTAATTAATATTACTGTAAGAAAATAAATTTATACATATTATTACATTTGGAATTGTTTTGTATGGTGGTGAACGTCTTGTAAATATATTTTGGAAAGATCAATTGCAGGGTGTTTATATCTGATAGCTACTTAGACCTCGGGTTTCCAGCCTGTGGGTCGCGACGGGTCTTTTGGGGGGTCACCAACATATTAAAAATGGCTTTTTCAATTGATTGGGGATCGCGGGTCACATGGTTTTTATAAAAAGAGGTCTATGATTTACACAATATCTCCGTAAGATTTGTTTTAAATGCAATTTTATTATAGGCACTTTCTATTTGAATATGAAGAATTTATTTTATTTTAAATAATAAAAACACATTTTTTAGTACTTATTTCCACAATATATTTTTTGATCAGGACCGGTTTCGCTCATCGCGAGCATTATCAACTGATAGAATACAATTTACAAACAAGTCTATTTATACAAAACAAAAAAAATAATTTGAGTTAATGGTAGCAGGTGTACAAAACCATGGGTACAAGAACTAGGAAACGATTTACATAAAATCATACAATATTGATACAAATAAAGTAAATTAGTATAAAAATTAAATGTTCACAATCACTTATTAAGAATTAAAATTACAATTATGGTAAATCAATCAACCGAATCAAAAGAAAGGTCCGATTACTCCCTTTGCCTAGGTTTTGTTGAATACGAGAAGTCTGAGAATGTTGATTTGCACCAAGTATCCATCACCAAAGACTCTTACAGGATATATATTTGATAAATAAGATTTTTATAAGATTTCATATAATGAACCGGAAAGTATTATCGATATGA
Source organism: Himalopsyche japonica (assembly GCA_028555115.1). NCBI lineage: Eukaryota > Metazoa > Arthropoda > Insecta > Trichoptera > Rhyacophilidae > Himalopsyche > Himalopsyche japonica. Next base: position 1,614,459 of record JAHFWJ010000526.1, on the reverse strand, counting down.
TGGGATGGAAAATTATATCACAAGTCAGTCGTTGATGTTCGACGGACCAGATAATTATAAAAACAATAGTGAGTGGCGGTTGTTCAACAAGTGAGTTTGATAGACAAACAAAAATAATAAATATACTTTTAGTTAATTTAGTTATGGATACAAAAAGTAAGAAAATATTCTAAGTATAAGAATAAGCTTGATTTCTTATGGATAAATTAATAAGCGCGGAAGAAATATATGATAATAAATAAGAACCTAAAACGACAAAACTTTCAAAAAGTTTTAGGGAACTCGCACTAAATAAAAAGGAAAAGTCAACACGTCGAAAGAATTGCGAGCTGAAATATACAGGTCGGAGAAATCTCATTATTATTTCGCAGAATATCCCACATTCATATGAATATAAATGTATATTTATAAAATTAAAATCTTCCGTAGAAATAATTTTTTGTTTCAGGTGTATGGGGGTTTTTTTTTTTTCAATTCAACTGAAAATAAGACCATAGCTTTTTAGCGATTGCGAATAAAAATTGAAAGAGGGTTGGGTCGTGACTAAATTTGAATTTTCCTGCCAATAATAATAAATAATAAGTTTCAATGTTATGAAAATCAATATAACCAGTGATCCCATTTTCGTTTAGCTCTAGGTGTGGTGAATGCATCGAAGTTTAGGTATGAGTTTAAATTCAAGACATTTTTATTAAACGCACCCATGTATTGGTTGGTTTCGATATTTTCAACGGTTACAAAAAATAATTAAAAATAAAAGGGTATTGTTGTTATAAATGATTAGAGATGTTTTGATTTTGAACACTTGATATTTATTAATATTGGTAATTAGTAGATAACGTTTAATCGTATGCATATTTTTTGATGACTTGCTTGAAAAGGATATCATGTGCTCCTCGGCTACATTAGTATGTTAAAATCATTGTATAATACATAAAAAAGAAGTCGGTCATTTATTATATACAGTCATTTACGCGATGCGTAAAAAACGTATTTTAAAAAGAATTAATTTAGAGACACCTTGTATGGGATACGACACTTCACAGTCGCTGTAATTTTCAAAAGAGGAAAATTCTAAACTGAATTTGCGCATATTGAAAACGAAGGAAATGGAAATGCTCCAATTTTATTATGTGGAAAAGAAAAACTAGGAATGTTTTCATAACTTATTCATTCCGGGTGAAGCCTTTTTATACGCTGGCAAATGAGGAGACATATCAATAGTGAGGCAATTTTGGGGAATGTACAAAAACACATTTGTATCAGAGATTTCGATAAGTTTTAAAAGGTGGTGTATTTTTAATAACTTAACGTCAGTAGCCTTTAGTTTTCACATTTTGTACGGTGTATTGATTTTGTATCATTGTATTCTCGATGCTTTGTTTAAGAACGAACACGCAAAACTAAAGATAAAGTCTGTGGGGTTGAGGAAAATATTTTTAAAACATCTCAATTCATTTTGGTCATAAAACAATGTTGACGGTAACGAAGTCTACCTAGTGACAAATCGTTGCCGATTCTGTATACTCCCGTTTTGGGCACATATGCATTGACTATATGATATCTGAAGTTCAAATACAACATGTATGAAAATGGCATTAACACGTTCGCGACGGGATGAATGTGTCCAAAGTACGCAGTAGTCGTAGTAAAATCATCATAACTTTTTCGCTATTAGGAAATATTTGTTGAAAATTGGTAAACTTATTTATCGTGATAAAAAAAGAATGATAGAATGTTTTTCATCATTACTTCGTGTTTTGTCGCCATGTTTTATAATTTCTGTTTATTATAAAAACAATCACTTTTAGGTGTTAATATTCATATAAAACCAATGTATTTATTTACATATCGGCAGTCACCGGAACTTGAGTATTTGATTGCTTTCACATTTGGGATAAGCCACAAAATATTATATTGAAATGACATTATTTCATAACTACTGGGATTGCCAACCATAAATAAATGTGCATCTTTTTTGCATGTCATGAGAGAAAAAAATGCCACAAAATAAAAATGAAAAATATGATATTGAAAGAGTTACATTATTTTTAAAGATATTTAAGTGATATAATCTCTTGAGCTATATTTTCGACAGAGGTAAAGAGAAAAAAAACGATTTTCTGGATAATACTGCGCTGGCGTGGTTTACTAGTTTTTACTAGAAACTGATAAAGTTGAATTAAATTAAAATAAGAAAACTGAAGGTGGCGTTTCACTATATTAGAAAATCAATTTATTTTGATTGTGTCAACAATTAAAACTTCGCAGCTGCATGAAAACCATAGCCTTTAAACAAACTAATTCAGTTAACAATCTCGTCGAGCAATAGTTCAACAATTTATACCTAACAACCCACTAATCCGATCTGTAAGCTTTACTGTAAATAGTGCACGAACTGAGTATTTCAATATTTAATGGTGGGTAGTTGAGCTGCACAGATAGGGAGGGTCGTAAGTTAAATATACTCAATGTGATACAGCGGGGACCGGAGTCCCGTGACGTCCGAAACGGGTCAATTATATTATGTATTAATTCGTTTGCATCCACGACAGACTACGAAAACAATATTTGAATAAATAATAACATTATCACCAATCCATATGGCAGTTAATATCGATACACGGTGAGTAAATTAGTTGGTGAAGGAAAGAAAGTTCTCTTTAAGGAGTTGACAGTATTAAAAATTCAGGTTATAATGGCCATATATAAAAACCATAATAGCATACGAATTCGCATTTAAACTACACTAATATTGTTTTATGTATATTAAATTAAATTTAACGACGCCCAAAAAATATTCTCAATGAATTTGTAAGGTCTACAATTAATTAAAAGGAAATTAATTTTTCTAGAATATTTATTATTATTTCAAATCGTGGTGATATTCCTGAACTAGTAATGCGATGATTGATTTTTAATATTATTCATTCAAAGAGCACCTTAGGGTTCCATGAAAGACATTTCATAAACATCCTAAATTGAAAAGAAAAACGCAATATTCATAAACTTACAGGTGCACATTTTACCGTAAAGGGAAGTAAATATCTAAGTCGAGAAATTTCGGCGTCACGGGAAAATCATAAAAGAAAAATTATTCCGTTCGACTTTTGAGAATAAAAAAACACGCAAGTAAATACACAACTTTTGCTTTGTCTGAACTCACATTGAAGAGTAATTTCCAAAATCTGGTCCACCGGGCGTAAAGTTACACAAAAGCAAAATATCCGAAACAAGAAAATTTCGAATAAGATAAGATTAAGAAATTTTTCACAATTTATATCTGTCGTCGGATTTCCATCGTAGGAAGCGTTTTGGTCGTTCCCTAGAATGAAGACTTAATAAAAGGCTTTCGTATATTCATACAAAAAACAATTTTTACATCTCTGGTAAATGTAAAATAAAGAGAAGAAAAAAATATTTGAATCCATAAGAATCAAAATAAATTATGAGATTGTTTTACTAAAATCTCTTTTGTCTGTAAAGAATCCCAGTCTGACGATTAAATATAAAAGGAAAATAATGTTATACGGCAAAGGCTATACCAATTTTCTTTCTTGCCAAGACGGAGGTAGTGCAGAAGTCATTTAGATAAATTAATACCTTTGAATCGAGTTGGTACGAATTTGCGTGGTTTGGAAGGATTCAAAATTTTGTCACGGAATTATGAAATGGTCAATAATATGAAGGAGACAATATACGAAATTAACAAAAGGTGAGTGTGCGAATTAAATATAGGCATAGAAAATGTTTGGAAGAGTTTTGTATATTTCTCAGAAAAAAAACGCTTAAAGAAAATTGGACTTTCTTAATAAATAAAATTATTGTACACTCAACGTATTGATTTTATTTTAACAAGCGTCATGTAACTTACGCGGTAATATTACGCTTCCAATGAGAATCTCATTGGTTCTAATGGGGCGTGTGTCATGTCAACAGAGATTTTTTCGGATCATTGTTCTTCTCAGTTTCTCAAACCCTCTTTATCGAAGAGATTATGGATGTAAGGACAGCACTTGTGATTTGATATTCACGATCGTAACGCTTAATTTTTAGGATCATATAAATGTGAAATTGGAACATAAATAAATTTTTCGATGCAAAGGATATGCGGCAAAACCAGGCGCATACTAGGATTAATCACCAGTCGTTCAGCAATTTTCAGCCGTTACGTATATAGAGAGTGGGTATTAATGAAAACGTATTTAATCGATCGTTGGTTAAATTACGATAATTTCAATAATAGATTAATTTAGCTTTGAGTGCTTTCGAAAATGGTATTTGTTAACAAATCTCCGTGGTAATTGTGATTCAAAATGTCGACTCCGTTCTAAATTGCAATAGAATATTATTATCTCAGGTATACATACACGTACTGAGATAATTGAATTGTGACTTGTAAACAAACACAAGTCCTCGCGACTCTGGTCGCTGCCGAGAAACGGTTGGCAGTGTAACAACGTTGGTAACTAACCAGTTCGCTTGCATTACTCTACCGACCCAAGGGAAAATAGTTAGGTTTGGTAAGAAAACATTTCGTTTGTTTTATTTAGTTAGGTTCTAATGCAATTACACAAACGAAAAAAAATATTCAAGGAAAATTCAGATACTATCGTAAGGGTGTTAAAATATTGTGTTGGAAAGAAGAGATTGAAAGGTAACAGATTTAATTTATTACAAAGATTGATGTTGCTTGATGGAATTTCAATATCAAATTTGAATTTTCAGTTCTGTTGCATCCGTGTGATAGAATGCCTGAAGATGACGGAGAGCGAAACCCGGGTCGTTAGTGACAGAACATTTGGAATCGTACAAAGTTTCAACAATTCAAATTTGGTAACAGATTTGTAAAAATTTAGAAAAAAGGATCGTCGTTTGTAAGACGTGTTTTTAACCATGATGAAAATCATTACAAATTTCATGCAAAACATATAATGTTTACTTGAAAACAGAATTTGGAGGTCAATATATACCACACCTTCTACCACATTTCTCAGTTGACGGCGATATAAAAGGATCAGAAATCGTCGTACACGTTTTACAAACAATATCACCAATAAACTTAATGTTAGATTCGTATATGATATCCACATTAAGTTTTTGAAAGATATTTAATATTGATAGCAGTAAATAATCTTGATTAAATATGTTTCAAATTTAATGGTCACGTAATAGTACAATTTTAATTTTGATTATTTCCAGTTACTTTGGATTTTATCGAAATCATCAAATATTGAATATTTTAATTATTGTTTGATCTATTGAAACATACATCAAAATATTTATACCAAGCAAATTTTCATGATCGATGAAACCCGAAATATTTTTTTTTCCAAGTTACAACATATTTACAGATAAAGAATAATACGAGATCGAAGAGTAATGTTACGTAGCAAACATATTGATCCCGTCCTAAAGAAACCAAGTTATTATGCCCCTTTACTGAGAAGCTTTTACCCAGACACTAACACTACATATTGGTTTAGTTTTACGGTGATACTGTGAACGAATGGTTGATTGTAATGTCGATGTATGAGATTCATTCGGTGAGTACATATATATATATATAATATGTATATGTATATTTGTTCACTACAACGAGAGCTGTTTTATGATTTATAAAAATTATTTCCGATGAATTTGGTGATATTGATTTGATAACTTTATGCATCTTGCTTTGAAATACGATTTATTTGCCCGATCTACAGAAACCATACAGAAAATTTGAAAACAAAATGATATTTTATTTCCTTGAAAAGGGTTTTTCGATTTACTTCCAGGCTACTAATATATATTTATAAAACAATGAATGAATGGATAAAAGAGAGCGATGTAACTGAGACTGCTTTTGTTTACGATATTAATTAAGCAAGTACTTAATTCGTAATAATATAACTAAGCTTTTTAGCATCGCTCATGTGAAGTAAGCATTTATAAATGAATTTGCTTGAAAGTTTCAGGATCATTTTTTGTAAACACAAACTAAAGGCATCATTACACAGAACCAGTGCTCGAGGATAGAATACGTGCCGGCGATACACCGCATGGAAGGAAGGTAAAAACCTTGTAAAACCTATGCCAACATACAGAACTATAGGTAGTCGATTGTAAAACTATGGCCAGAATGTGAATTAACATCGTCTTTAATTCGGAGTAAAGGGGTCACGTAGAAAAAGGGTCAAACTTTCGACGTGTATGAATAAAAAGGATCAAAGGAAAAGAAACGACTTTTCGTATTTTTGGGCTGAGTAAGTTTTGAAATTCGAAATACGTCCGAAGTCGTTCCTTGCGAAAATATCCTGCTAAATAAAAATACATAAAAAATGCCAATTAATGTATGTTATCAGAAAACCAAGAAAAATAGCTTTATAGCTCATACTTTTCTTGGCTGAGGTTAATAATATGTATTACAAAGACACGACTGAATGTCTGAAATAATATAAATGTAAAACATCTAAAGAAATGTATTTCGAGAAATATTAATTTACCATTGCCATAATTATAAGATAAATAACGATTCTTCTTCGAAGAGGAAACTAAATTATTTCACTTAAGTATATCTTACTAACATTAAGTCAGTTAATATAGTAAATATATTTCATATGTACATATGGTATGTACATACAAAAGCACATGTGTACCTTCCTACGGAAGACAAAAAGGTTTATTTATTGGGCAAATAGGGATGGCATACGGTGATGTTATCAGAACACGTATTTGCGATTTCAATGGTTTCCAGAATAATGGACAAAATGTAAATGCCAGCGAGTAAGTGTGAGAAAAACATCAAAATGTAAATCAGGCAAGGAAGGAAATAACGTATTTATCAGAACGTCGTAATATAAGTTTACGTTTTCTTTTTGCAATTAGGACAAAAAAGTAGCGTGGAAAAAGTATGGCCAAAAAAACCTTCGTGTAAATTTATGGCCGCCGTAATGTATAGGATATTTATCTATAAATAGAGACAATGGCAGTTAATATCGCTTATCATAGAGCAATATATCATTAAAAAACATTTGAGATACATCGAATCTTGATGTGTGATAAAAATTTATCTCTGAAAAAATGTAATGAAACTAAAAATATATTTATCTGTCGATTGTGTAATATCAAGATTGGAATAAAAAATATACATAATTTTTTCGTTAAACAAATTTCAATGATAAATATGTAGAATTGCGTCGTTTTGAATTAAATAAATTGTGTCATAGAAAGAAAGAACTAAGACACGAAAAGCTTCTAATTTGCGAGCCCCGGAGTTAATAATTGAATTCAAATATTTGAGCTGGTCTCAAACATTAAACGAAAATAGAACATTAAGGAAGTAATAACATTCATAAATAAAACCATTAAATCGACAAAAAAAGACTCGTTAAGATTATGATAGTTTTTATATAAGCACCGAACCTTTGTGAAATAAAATTTGCGTAAATAAGATAATATTAAGGGATGACAACGTTAGAAAAATAATTGACATGACATATTGTATCGTAGAGAAAAAAAAATGAGAAAATCTTCTCATTTTGGATTTATTAAACATGCATTATATTCGAAAAAATTTTTGCTCTCTCGATTCCTTTTGCAAAAAGTATCAAAAGTGATTTCATTCTTTTGGTATACCAATTAATTCGTATGCTTTTTTGTAAAATTTTAATAAAAGATTCACACATTTTCAGAAAAATTAACAATACTAATGTAGACCCAAAATGTTTCCTATTTAAGTGGGGATGAATCAATGTTTTATCTTTAAAATGAAACAGGATTTAACAATGTTATTTTTTACTTTTCTGTGAGGAAGCTTTTGTTTGTTTACACGGTATATAAGCCAAAAAGAGTTAGGTGAGTTTGCAAGTTCGACGGCTATGTGGTTCATTTGAGGCGGAATATGTTGTTTTATGGTAGACAGAGAAACAATGGCACTGGAAATGGAAGATTCATGTCAGCGAGCGAGAGCTGGTAGTGGGGAAGAGGGCTGAATTATTGTGTGTTGTAAAAGTGCGAATTATACTCGTTGAATGGCTTCAACAAAGTTTACTTGATTAATAGTATACTGAAACGCATATATATATGTATTCAAATACGTATTATCTTTTGATACGTCGTAAACGGTCAACATTAAAACTTTTAGTTCCTAAATAATATTGAATGGTTAATGACCTGACGGGTTCGAATCCCAGTTTTACAAATATTTTTTTTTTGAATCGATTTTTAGATTTATGTTCGATTGTCGACTGTTCGAATTAAATTAAAATCAACAGTTTTAATTTTTTTGTTTAATTAAAAAAAAAGATCATTGACATAGATAATGGGTAGATTTGGAATGGCGAGTATTATCGTGATTACGAAAATGTGGTTAGTAAGAATTAAAAAAAAAAATACTATGATTTTTTAAAATACTATGAATTTCATTTTTATTTATCAGTGACAGAAAGCAGTTGACTGCGACGTAGTAACATAATTCGAGCAACAAAAACCTATTTTCTTGAAAATATATAATTACAACTCATTGGTTAGAAAAGATTCTATCACATCATTATATATAGCCACGAGAAATGGTGTGATAAATGTGAAGAAAGTATTAATATACATATATACGAAAATAATATCTTGATTTACATGCTGTATTCATCGGTGTGGAAATCAATCAATAGTTCACAAAATAGAGACCCTTTAGGAAATTTTTCATCACAGAGATTTATGATTCGGGTTATTTGGTCAGAAGCGAAAGAACGAATATTTCTTATTGACAAATTACGTAATGAGGTTCTTTTGTACGATATATTGAATGGCGATGGGTACTACGGGCTTTGTAATTGAAAAAATATGAGTATCATCTACGTTCATACAGTTGAAAAAAAAACAATATATATATATAAATATATACAGTGAATCTTCGATTTAACGTTTTTCTAGTGACCCAAAAAAAACCAACAATGCGGGAAAGCTTTAAAATAATCATTAATTATTATCAACATTAATTAATAATCATCATTAATTTCTTTCGTTTATTTATAAGATTTTGTGTGCTCAAACTCACAAATTGTATTGGATAGAAAGATTTGTCTAATAAAACCGGTCAATCGGGATAAAATTTGAGACAGCACAATGATATTTAGACGATGGATTGAGGAAATCAAAAAATCGGGGAACGGTTAATTCGGGATTATTTAACATTGTTTTTATGGGTGTTTGACGGGACTATATAAAAATGAACGATTCATCCGGGAAAACGTATTATGCGAGAATTTATATATATATATATATATATATGGTATATGTTAATTAAAGTATAACAAGTCAAGATGTTTTTTTGATTTTAGGAGTAAATTATTAAATACATTTTAAAATTCCTTTATTACATTAATAATGTTAATGTTACTGAACATTGGGCCAACATATTGCGTTCACCACTGAAAATGATATGATACTCAAATGGAAAACAACATTAGCTTGAGTGGTATGCGGAATTCACAAATGTCCGAAAAGCATAAAAACATTTATTTAGCATTATTTTTCAAACAATATGAGGAAAAAAACCTGATTCGTGTTATCGGTGGCGATCTTTTTTTGCATATATTATATATATTTCTCAAAGGTTCCATAATCTATTTTTTTCGAGAAGTGTTACTTAACAAGATACGGAATTTTTATTTTACTTTCAAGTTCCTTTCTCATTAAAATTTTACCTCCATAAGAACTAGGACAGTAGTATTCCAAGCGAATTAATTAGATTTTAAATTAATACGTACGATAAAATCCTATATTCTTTTAAGAAAATTATAAAATCTTAAATATTAAGGACGAAAAACTTCGATTGGATATAAGTTTTGTTTGAAAGAAAGCATGCCCATTAACAAATGATTCGAAGGTGAAGTGTTATGAAGTTTCATTATAGTTAATTTAGCCATCTGTGTAATATATAAACTGAGAAAAATATGTTAAATGTGGTCGAACATATACGATTTTATTCATATGGTAATAAATCGGGCAAACGAAAATACCACCAGAAAAACACTTATTTAAAATAATGTTATTGTAATTGGGAACGGTGGGCCTCATAAGTAGTCCAGCTCGATAAATAAACTCTGTTAGCGTCTAGTATAAGTAACATCCTTTCAAACACAAATGCAAAGAATCCTTTGCGATTGGATGGAAAGCCTCAAAATTAACCGCATATACGCCCGAAGTAAAAGTAAAGGCTGTATTCCGTTTAATTAAAGGGGTATAAATGGCCGCAATGAAAGGATTAAAGAGATGTTTCACAATTTTCCGAAATGTAAAGAGCAGCGACGTTCATTAAAAATGTCAATTTTGACTGTCTTTTTTATTTAACATCTCAAACAAAATGAATAATTTTTGAAATTAAATATTATTTAGTCTGTTAAATCCATGAGGATATTTTTCAGACATTATTTTTCAGTTGGCAGCAGAACATTGAATAGAAAGCATTAACTTTAGTAAAACAAATCGTATATCAAATACCAAGATTTTTTAAACATTGAAAAAATCTTTTGTATAAGTTTTATACTGCGATACATTTTCGTTGTAATTAACTTAATTTCTAAGTAAAATGGGAGAGGGTGTGTGGGGGTAGTGTTCAGTTTATTCACCCTATACTTCATATTAAATTGTGTAAATGTGTTTTAAAAGAAAAAGCATATTTAAGATATGTGATGGCAGTACCTACACCACTGCTTTGGGGTGACTGAAAATCATGGGGTTGTAGGACAGCACGTGCAGAAATGTATTATGTACATATGGCATTTTCGCATAGGTGATAAACCAAATCAAATCTAAAAACAAAGATATTTTGAGGACTAGAAAAAATGATTTCGCTCAGAGAATAAAGTAAAATATAATTTGACAAAATTAAAAACCTTAATATAATGTACTGGACGAAAAAACTTATGTCAAATGTAAAACTGTGAAAATAAATATAGATTTTTATTTAATAAATGGTACAATAATTTTGAATAGTTTCATTTTAAAAAATACAACAAATAATATGATATATTATTAATAACCGTTTTTTTTGCAAAGTTACGTGAGCGTCCCTAACAGGAGAATAGACACAACCTTAACGTATTGAGAAGTAAAATAGTAACAACCTATAAAGTTTCTTTGTAAACGGCCGATATAAGTAATGAGGAAGAGCGCCATTAAGAAATCTACGGAGAAAATCACCTTCATAGATCGTGATTCTCCAAAAACAAGACCATTTTCGTACTCACTGTAACATCAATTCAACGCCTGTAAATATACTAATAGTTGAGTATTGAATTTTGTAGATATTTTGCGCTGTAATCAATATCAGGAAAAAATACGTTATAATGATTTTCTTGACTAATTTGTATAGATAAAACTAAATATATTGAAATGGCATTTTATCATTCGGTTATGTGCGATGAATTTTGAATACGAATCAGTGAACCTTACTCATTAATGAAAGCATTTTTGGTAAATTTTTCCAAAAACTTACAGCGTGAAACACACTACAACCATAGATTAAGGGTTCTAAAAATGACCGCTGTTTCATTAGAGGAAATAAGTACAATACGGATATGTGGTAAGTATTTATGGCATGCATTTCCACGCCCTTCCATGTAAAAGCATTGGGAAGTTTTAAGCATATTTTAGTAATAAACATATTAAATTCACTTATTAACGGAAAATCGGAAGGATTAAATAAATACTTTTTGTTTACTGAAAAGCAAAATCCTAAAATATTAGCTATATATATTAGACATTCAAGCAGAATTTCCAAAAAACTCAGTGAAAATTTTCATATTTTACGCTCTTCCGGCTGTAGTGCGTTAATATGAAAAAGGTATGCCCACGAGACACTGTTTTTTTAAGTTATTTTACACTTTGTATCATGAAAAAGTTGCAAAAAAGCTCATGGGACCGAGAGGCAGGCTATTTTGTAAGTGGCTTGAGTGGTCCTGCCGAACGGAGGTGACTTGTTTTTTCTTTTATCCAGCTTCCCTTTTGAAAGACGCGGTAAATACAACTCGGTTGGCCAGATCGTAAGATGGTAAAATTTACTAGGTTGATGACCGTTTAAAAAGAATTGCGCGGATTGTTTTCATAAACAATGCTAAAAAAACGGCGATGTTTTGGGTGGCTTACCGTTCGATACGGACAACGTACTCGTTGAAAATATCTCGAATAGAAGTTATATGTTAAGATATCTATAGAATAAAAAAACTCAGTTATTATAACATGTAAGTATTGTTGGTGACAAAACATCTAGCTTAAGTTTTTACCTCGAATATAGCACAATCTGAAATGGTGCAAATGTATTTATGACAAGTTCGCTGTCTAGAAGGTCGGGTAAAACATTAAGGTTTTTGTGTATCTTCGATGTAACTAGAAATTGTTAGCATGAGATAAGGTGCCGCTGAAACATATTTATATGTAAATATCAAAACTAAGCTTTTACAAAGGAAAAGGAGGTATGGTTATTTTTTTTTTTAAACGATGATCTAGTCGCTTTAATTTATAAACTTAAACACCACTATGAAATATATTTGTTCTCTTCTTAAAATACCTCAAGAAAACATTTCAGTATTGACAGTAACAGATTTTTTCACGCCGATAAGCCTCATTGTTTTCTCGGCATTATTCGTTAGACAATATATCGTCAGGGCATCAATTTTTTATTAAAACTTTTGAGTCAATGATTATTTGCATTACAATTTGGCCTCGACATCTTTGACGATCTTAGCCACATTTGATCATAAGAGAAAAACTTTTCTATTCAATTATGCATAATACTTACATCTCAGTGTTTATCCTTAATATGTGATTTGTGTGTGGTTAAGATCATTGAACCTCAAATGAAATAATATATATATATATAATTACACTCACAGCTGCGGCAAAATGAGCCGCGTAAGCAGTCTTGAATTATCCGCGTGGAATAATATGTTCGGGTTAAACAATTTGAAATTATTTTATAATTGGATCGTAAATGGTATCTTAAACGAAAGTATAATAGATTGATGTTTTTAGTACTTAATAAAGTGATTGATTGAATTTGTAACGCCTTACTCTGGTTAGATATATTATAGTATTAAAGCTATGAAAATCTCTTAGTTTAAAATTAAAGGTGGAGTGGATGAAAATATTTTGTTTTACAGGGTTTTTAAAATATATCATACGTTATTGATTGAATTGGAATTTAATTGGTAGAATTTCATTATTACACGGTGAGGAAAAAGCAATGTATTTTAGTCCTACAAAATTTACAAGCTATATAGTTGATAGCTATTTTGGCTCACGCCTTCACCGGAAAAGTTCTAAAATAGCTATCAACTATGTTAAGATACATTAAAATAGAACTGAAAGACATTGCTTTTTGTTCACCGTGATATATCAGACGTTTAATAATTTTTATCTTCTTCTGATAAGCTTGATAGGTATTTTATGTATGAATTACAATTCTAAAAAAATATGCATGAGAGTAAACTACAAATAATTCCATTGTCCAAGATTAGATACAATTAATAACTATAGAGGCATTGAACTGGAGTAACATTATGATACTTAAGCGAGATTTGCCACACAGATTTAGATGCTTTTCTTAAACTACGCTTACAAATTTTCATTCAAACATTTTCGCCAAAGTTTAAGTAAGATAAAAAACGACCATAAGGCAAGTGAAACTTAGTCTAATAAAGAAGTAATTTGGCGCTCTCTTTCATTCGCTATAGCGCCATGTAACTCGCAAACGTGATGTTTTACGTTTAAAATTTATTCGCCTTCAGCTGAAAGGCCGCTATATTGTTTATGAACGGTTTTGAGAGTAATTTCTGGCTTTGTTGACAATTTTACATTATTAATTATGATTAAGAAACTTTACAAACTAAGTAATTTTCTTCGGCTTAGAATTTGTTAAGAGCAATTATTACAAACTTTGAGTGTTAAGTAGATACGTCATTAGCACCGATAAAAGGCTTACTAATGATCAGCGAACTTCACTTTTTTCTTTAAGCGTATACAAAAGGTCGGAATACTGATTTATGACGAATGCTAACGTAATATATCGTTACATTAGCTATGGAACGAAAAACATTTCTGTCAGAAAAAAATATTTTTTCGTGTATATGGTAGATTTGATTTTTTCATGGATTCGTGGCATATGGAGATTATGCAACAATATTGCCCACAAAAGTACTTACAAACCGTACATCTAAAAAATCAAACTTTTCTTGTAATTATCGGATTTTTCATTTGGAAAAATGAGCGCAAGTACAATATATTGACGAACAATTTGATAATATTTTTGAAGTTATCTATTGCTAGTCATTAAGCAATATAGATTATGTTCGGACGATAAGCAGAAGGGAAACGCGTGTTTTTTTTTTAATAAAAAAAAAACTTACATTGGTGCAAGAGACATTATGAATTATGGGTAAGCAGAAAAATGTTTACCCATACACACAAGAATATGTAATTTAAATTGTTGAAACAGTCAACAATCAAGTACCCCATAAATTAAAAGAATGTGTATTTTTATATCTCTAAAACATAATCTGAATATCCTGTTGAATCTTTAGAATGGGTAAGGCTACGTATCTTTTCCTGTATTTTATAATTTAAAATCAGACGAAAGCTTTGATTGTGAAAGATTGTCATAAAATTAGAGCATTCGGTATATGGTTAATGAAAAACAATGTAAAAAAGTCAAGGCAGCCACATAATTAAATTTAAACGGAAATAAAACACACCTGTACAAACTGCTTGATGCATTCGTTTCCGTGCTCTCGTAGAAACACTTGCAAAGTTTCCATCCCTTGCGCAGAAAGAAGACGATATCCATTATTGTTGTTGTTGACGTTCACATTGTTATTAAACATATTATTATTCGCAAGGAATCCGTTGTTAACAACAGCCGCGGAATTATCGTTTTGCACAGATCCATTTTCAACAGACGCTGGTCCGTTACTCAACGCCGTCGGTCCATTATTTAGGTCCACCGTTCCATTGGCCTGGTACATTTGCTTGTGAGAGTTAATATTTGAGGACGCACTATTGTTTACAACGGACACTTGTGGGTTGTCGTGAACACGATTTTGGTGACGATTGGATATCGGGTCGCTGTGATTGATGATAACACTGTTGTGATTTAGCTGATTGCTATTTTGATTACAGTTTTCGTAATTGGCAGGGACGGCGCCGTTTGTCAGTGGTATTTGATTGTTGGGTAATACTGCATTGTGCCCCACTAACGGCGAGACGCCGTGGTTATTTAATACACCGTTGGTGGCTGTTGTAGGGTTGACAGCTGGCGGAATGTTGTTGTGATGGGTTGCTCGCGGAATTCCGCCAACGGCACTATTGACGTGATGCTGTGGCCGAAGATTTTGCATGGGCGGATTGTTGTTATTTCCGTTGTTGTTGTCGGCAGCCGCGGGCGGCGCTGACACTTTGAAAAACATCTTGAATTTTCCCACCGAGTCTGTCTCTTGTATGTGGCTCGTGCGAAGGAATGCTCGTATCACATTCCCGCTTGAGATATTTTAGCGCAGTGCTGTATCGTTTGATTGATGACAGATTTTCAGGACGCCTTGCTCCATAACTCCGAAACTTAATAAAGCAATGTAGATTCACTTTTTATACGTTTGTGTATATAATATTAAAGGTCTGTCATAACATACAAGATTGATGAAGGTTTCCGATTAGTATTTTGCTGATTACGATTCAAAAAAAAAATAGCTTAAATATACCTACGTACACTGTCTTTAGATTTTCGAAAACATAGAGTTTAATTTAACCATTAATAAAAAAATTTGTCGCAGATCAACAGAAATCCATTTGTATAGCGCCCACGTATTACACCAGGATCAGTGAGGGAAAATGAAATAAACAAAAACAGAGCAAACGTAACTTTGACAAAGTGTTAGGAATGAAGACTGGCAACAGTAATTAACTGAATGGAAGAAATCTCGGAAAACTATGCACTTCCAACACATCGTACTTTTTTGACATGGGGGGAATAAATATTGTTCGACTCAAATCTCGATTGATTTCACTCAATTATTTACAATGCCACATCCATTTTAGATTTCTATTAAGGACAGCGGCAAAGACAAATAACGTTAAGATAAGTCTTTGCACACTTTAGGTTTTAATAAAAACTAAAGATATTTATGTTTATTATCCCAAAATCAGTTATATATAGTAGACAATGTGCTTGAGTGGCAAAAAATAGTTTTAACAAACCGATAAAAAATATGGTGAAAATTAGATTATATTGATATCTTCGAAGGTAATCAAATATGTATAGGTGTTGATTTAAAAAACGATTCAACATAGGTCGAGGAAGCATTTGCCAATAACACATTCTGTTTTCTGTTGTAACTTCGTTTAAGAGAAATATTTTTAATAAATTATAATGATTTTAGCCTTGAATATCAATAAGCAAAATACTTTTCAAGTTTTACTTATAATACGATGTGTAAGATAATACTGAAATTAAAACTTATGTCATCAAATGAAATTGAAAGCGTGAATTGTTAATAAAATTAATTTCAATGACATTTACAGCCCGGAACCAAATTATAACTCCACAGCGTATGAACGTTGCAGTATACATCGTACCAAAAATAGAAATCATTATTAGATAACAACTTTGTTATAAAAATGTTACGCGAGTTATGTAATATGCTAATAATTACAGAATATTCACGGTATTTCGGAAGTAAAATGTTATTAACCGGCACGTCACATCGCAACGGTAAAATAACTTCGCAACGGCGAAATAACTTCTGCGTTACGAATTCATAACGGAATAACGGAAACTTTAGGAAAAATAATAAGGCAAAATGGGATGTATTATTGTTGAGACGGATTTAGCGGGCGAAAGCACCTTTCGCTAGTGGTCGGATTGAGATTGCACGAATACTGACACGCAAAACCTAAAGTAAATTTATAATTATAATATCTATAAAAATCTTCGGTGTATTTTTGGTTCTTTTATTAATTTTTTAGAGTTTAGATATACTGTAATGTATGTTTTTTATGAATTCCTATTAGGCAATAACTACGGGAAAGTAATTATTTCACAGTATAGTACAGTTTTCTGTTTTTATAATATACTTTAAGCGTTAAGATTTTCATATAGGATTTTATTGACAATATCATTATGAACAAATTGATTTTATTTAAATTTCATCAGTAAAGCAACAACTTTTGCGGCAATCTTTGCTGGATATGATACTTATATCATTATATGGAGTATATGCGCATTCATATTATAGTTACCGAATTGGATAAAAAGTTATAATTTTTTTGTAAAATAATAATTATTGACCGGTGAGGAAATGAAAAAATATTATAACAGTGAAACCAGTCACAGAAAGCGAAAAAACAGACATCTTCGATAGCACAATAGCATGTTCAGTACTATTCATATCTACAAAAAGTTAACATAATTTGCTATAATTTAAGAAAATTAATCAGCAACTCATGTTGATTGCCATTAAACATTAGTTGAAAGATAAATTGGACACATTTTTTTATACTTGTTTATATATATATATGTGATGTTATCTATATAATGCAGATAAGATAGCCAAACGATACAGGATACGGCACTGTAAAGGTGGGATATGAAAAAATGCCTTAACTTGACCATTTTCTTTACTAGCCTCGTGTGTACGGCCATTATCAACCACTGTTTAATTTTCTACAATTAAACGGAATTTTACCAGAGATAATTAAGTTGAAACGTAAATTGATTATATCTGAATAAAAAAAAGAACATCTTATTTTTATCTTTCTACTATGCGCAAAGGCCACCATATAAAAAGAAATTCGAATGTCAAAAGCATTTAAATTCTGGGGTAGTGAGGGTTAGTATTCGCGTATCGCTTATAATAAAAATCTTTTCAAAGGTTAGACAGAGTTCGTTGAGGGATCGGTCAGAATAATTCAATCGGCAGATGGCGAACTTCGTTACCATTTATAATGAATAAGAAAAATTTAGTTCGGCAGCAAGTTGTGATCAATATAAGCCGAAAAACGAAGACATAAAATCGGACGATATAAAAGCCTTACGAGAAAAGGAGTTTGTAAAATATTAAAGCCGTTTTTTATTTGCATAGAACTGAAAGTATTTCAATAAAATAAGAATGGAAAACGTTAAATTAAAACTCACAGATGGAATACTATAGCAGAAAACGTTTTTAATGACTGAAACTGTGATATGAGTTTGTTTCACTTACTCCCACCATCCAGAGATAATTGCTAGAAAGATTGTATAGAAACTGTGAAGTTTTTTATATGAATGAATGGCTTCAGAAAATCTACGGATGTTGGAGGATAAATTATAATATATTTTAGTATACCGAGATCGTACGGAAATAATTGACGGCTAATTACTCAAGAAGTTTTGTTGTTACTTTCTACATCAAGTAAGGTATGGATTTTCGAAAACAATTCAGCCACTGTTATTCAACAGTAAATAATTTTATGAACAGTTTCGAATTGTTGAGACATTGTACACTTCCATATGGTTTGTCACTTACGGACCGGGATTAGCGTTTCGACATCTACAGGCATTCTATCACAAGAATGCAATATAACGGACACATTTTTCAAACGGAGTTACGCTGGAAAAAAGAAAACCATATGGCTAGGAGCCAAATATATATCTGAAATAATTTAATATCGTTAAAGTCAAATCAATAGTTATTAAAGACATTTCAGGTAAATATCTCATCCCTAGCCTTTGGATCTATATTTTGTCAATTTGTTTAATTCCGCTTGAATATAATCGATGCTAATCATTAACTATGTATCAGTTATATTGGTTCTGCGTGATATAATGCCTGAAGATGTTGAACGGCAACACCAGAATCGTGAGTGACAAAACATGTGGAAGTATACAAGTTTCAACAATTTAAATTTGATATTGAAACTCCATCGAAAACTTTCAGCCAGGATCGTAAATTATATGAGCAATTGTCGGCAAAGATTGAAGCACAAAACTTTGAAATAAATATCCGTCGTAAAAATATAATTACATGTTAATTTATTATATGATATCCAATGAGCCATAGAAAACTAATCACTTCCATTACTAAATACAATTTCCGCACAACAAAAATCAAAATTTTGTACATTATAAATATGTGGTTGTTCACTGATGATCCAGGATTTCGTCATGACTACAGTCATACTTATACACAGCGGTTTCCCAATCTTTGAGCCGCCAACTTATGCAGTTAACTTATTACAAATTGCTTTTTCAACTGCATGGGTGTCGCGGGTTACAAGACTTTTATATGAAGGAGTCTATGTCATATGCGTTTGAACTTAACTGTTTTAACCCAGTCTAGTTTAATGCCTGAATATGCCTAAGACGAAATCCTGGTCGTATACAAACATTTAAATACTCATTTTAGTTTCGAAAGTTTTGTATTCCGGAAAAGATTTACTAATGAAACGAACAGATTTAAAAAATAACTTACAGGGAGAAGTGCCGGCTTGTAAAAAGCAAAGTTTTATTTTTAAATTTACCATCGCGAAAAGCACTGAGTGAATTAATTCTTCAAAGCTTTATTGTACTTCACAATCATAATACATCATGATTTGGAAGACTTCTATCAACAGAATATGAATTAGTCGTAGATATTTAATAATAATCAATCGTTACACATCGTATACGATTTTTTTTCAATCAATGATACGGTTGGTGGATCAATAATAGACCGCTTGATTTGTCACATGAACAAGTGGAGCGTATCGCATTAAGAAAAACATTACTGAACTTTATTATTCGTGCGATATTTTAGAATATAGCACAAGGGTAATATCCTCAATTTATGAGCCCATTGAAATCAATTGCAGAGGTCTGCTATGTTGGAAATTATTTGACCATTTCAAATTTATTGCTTCAATTAGTTATGTCCAAAAATTGAGCGACTTTATATGAAAGCCACATAATAACTATTGGCATCAATTCGCTGGAAGGAATTCGGATTTACTAAAAATATTCGCAAAAATCTTTGATCGAGAAGAAGAAAAAATGTGCCAGTATAGAACATTTGCAAAAAGTTAGTATTTAATAGCAAACTGTTCGTTAAAATATAACAAAATGTATGAAAATATGTAAGGTAAAATTTATAGTTTTTGAGTTGACATTTAAGATCGTAAAGGATTTTAAGTGTAAAAAGACAAAGTCATAAACGGTCCTAAAATCCAAGTTTTGTAAAATATGAATGACTGACTGAAATGTTAGTGAAAATGTTTTAGAAATAATAATACTTGACTCTAGATTAAAGTTTTATTTTTGTCAGTTAAAAATGATACCAAATAGTATCACAAACTGATTAGTTAGTTTCACGCAATAACACTTTTAGAGTTAGTCCTTGAAACGCAACCCTAAGAATTTCCACAAATTTCACAGTGTATATAACGCGTAGGTTCATTGCTTTTACCTTTTTAATTCGTAAAGCTCAATAAATACACCTTATCCAAAGCACTTAAGCCACGGACGAAAAAAAAGCACTTTCAAAACTTCAAATAAACAACGAAGGTATTTTACTTATGAAAGAGACTGTAGCGGTGCTGAAAGAGGTTTCCTCTCACCAGGTGAATTAACCGGTTACGCGGGACACAATCCGCGGTCCATCAGAGTAAAAGGGGGTCGTGGCGCACCTTGCCGGGCGAGAGTGTCACGAGAACTGACTCTGAGTGAGAGGGCGGCCACCGATGCCGCCGGAAGCAGCCCCGCGCAACTGCCCGCCTGCGCGTCGTGGGGTAGGGAAACCGGCGTCGTTTTCACTCGGCGCTCTGCTCATATGTTTGGATATCGGATGTGTTTGGTTAGGCGTGCAACTGTTTTTGTATTGCTGCTGGACCGACTCTCGGTGCATAGATGTTTCATCGAGAGAGAAAGGTGCGCGAATAATTTATCAAATGAACATTTTGTGGCAAAAAAACACATGCAGTAAAAAAATAATAAACGTACGTTTTATGCAATAAAACTTTCGATGTATGCAATCATTGTTTTTCCATTAAATAAATATTTTGTTTCAACAAAAAATGAAGTCGCATATACAAATTTTTTTGTTGAATAATTAATGGTTGGAAGCTATAGCTTATAATATTAATATTAATATATCTGATTTTCATACAACCTTAAGAGATACTATTTTTCTTTTAAATTTGAATGTAGAATTTATAAAAGTAAATTATAGGCCAAGTCAAAAGCAAAGGATAAATAAACAAACGCATAAGAAAAAAATATATATAATGCGAGGCATTTACTGACTTTTGATTATATTTTTATACATAGATATTTTATACATTTTTTATGAATTGCACGATATAGAAATTGAATCATGACAATTTGATATAATATTGATAACTCTTTTATATTTCATAGTATTAATATACAATCTCTGGTGTAAACTTTCTAAAATATATTTTTAATAATCTCGGCTGTGAACAGGAGATTTAAAAATCAATACCTTTTGTGAGTTTAAAGTGAAAAGTATACTAACACACAAAAAAGAAAATCGTTAACACACCAGCCCGGTGAGACATTATTGTAGATTTTCCATCCTCTCGGATGAGATAAAGCTTTTCCGTACTTGTTCAGGAAAGACGGAGACATTTTACTTTTGTAGAATCAGAAGCACTCGAAAAGAAGAAAAACACATTTTACAACAAGACACGTAAGGGACAAGGAAAACGCCGAGGAAAGGTGAAAACTAAAGAAGGTAGAATCACCTAGTTAAGTTTAAAATCAATTTTGAAATTCAACCTGGGAAATAACGTGGTAAATACCGTTGATAACGTATAGAATTGAATTTGTGAAATAATAATCGTCTTCTTTCGAAAACTACATTAAAATAGAGATAAAAAGCACTCGCTAAAACTAGGACCTTAAACTATAAATGAAAATAAAAAAAAATGCTAATCGTAGCTTTTATAAACAAAATATAAATTTTATGAATAAATGCTTAAGTCTAAGTCTGACATTTTGCTTAACACTAAATAAACGCATTCTTGTAGTCGATTTCCCCAGTAAGCTTCTAGCCACTCTATTGCAATGCACGATTAAGAATGAATGGAGCGGGTTACCTGAGCCGGGAGATATTTTGCGGCGAACGAAAAATTCTCGCCTACAGAGCCTATGTAACGGATTATTAGGAAGAATTTTAGTGAGTATCGTAGGCGCCTAGCTTTGTGTGTCGCATGTAATATGACCGTATACGAGTAAAAGGTAAATTTCTTACAAAACATACATCGTATATTTGGCTTTTAGAAAAAATATGTCGAAACAAAATTGCATCATAAAAAAGCGCCACACATTGGATATTGGAATATCTTAAAAAAAAACTCTCATATCGTATGCCAAAAAACCATAATTCAGTGGCTTTTGTATGTAATATGTGCATTGTCGATTCTTTACAGACAATCACACGTAGCAGAGACCACCGGCAAATAATCGGCCATTTTTTTTCAGAGGCATTACATATGCATTATAAGAATAAAAGAAAATATATAATGGATACATAATTGCTCTCGTTCCGTTTCGCTTATAAGGTCAGAAAAGTAAAAACTAAATTTCACGATGAAAGCATGCACACACTTTAAGCATACAAACCATTCGGAACAAGACCATAAAGCTGTTTACAACAGTGTGCATAAGGGGATTCGAATTACAAGAGCGGTATGTTGTGTTTGGGAGTCAGTTGAAATGTATCGAGCCATGTAATGTTGTCGTTGAATATGCAAAACATATTTGGAAAATTGGATACAAATAAATTGACGGTTAGAAAAAATCGTTGATATATACTATCAATATGAGTTCACAACCACCTAGAATATTGAAGATTAGTCAAGCGTTCGGAAAATTGTTCAACATCAATAAAAAGTGCGGTTGTCGGATATGTCCACAGCCCGTTTTTAAATCAACAAACAAATGTGGTGTTCCATTCAAAAGAGATCGTTCATTTGCGCCAGATTAATTAATTACTCATTGCAATGTTAAGTGTGCGCCAATTCATCAATTGCACGCAAATCTAGCTTGTTTACAAATGGGGTGGTATGGTATTAATCAATTTTAATTGGGACGCATATAATATGTTACCAACGAGGATTTAAAGCCGTGCATTATCGTCTCGAATACAACAGTTGTCCTGCTCACAGAATTTTTCTTTTATTTGAACCATAAAATATTTATATTCCCGTCACTTATTTTTACTACAATTAGCGATTTATACAATTTTCAGAATTTATAAAGACAGTTCCAATTGACATTTCGATATTAAATATAGAAAGCATGAGATTTAAAAATACTAAGATATTGTAAAACAGATAAAAGTTTATCGTAACTACCGTGTAAGCTATAATTCTTTAGCAGTACACATTTATTTTTTACACCAAAATAATGTTATATATTGTTTTCAATTCGCAAAGTTCTTCCTTTTTCGAAGAAATAAAAAAAGAATTTAAAATATCAAATAACAATTACTAATAAGTCACTTCGTACGCCGAGAAAAAAGCAACAATTATTATGTGAAATCAAAATCGCGAGGCTATTTTTAGCTCGCTACGTTCTTCGATTCACGATAAAATAAAGAAATTAAAATGATCAAACAAAATAAACGACAGGGCTTTTCTTTACGTTGATAAAGATTCAAAAAAGAAAAGAAAATAACAATTTGTCGAATGATTAATTATTTAGAAAAACGATTTAATTTTATGATTTGCCGGGTGGAATTGTAAGTACTATCAATAAACCTCTTTTTGATGAATATTTATAAAGCATGCTTGAAAGATTTTTTAAGAAAACATGTAATATTCTACAATATGATATCCAAGGCGATGAATTGAAACGAACAATATATTTTTTTAAATTTATTTTATTAGTAAGCTCGTGTTCGATAAATAGATATGAATACATTGTATATTTGAGGAGGTTAATTATCGTCCCAATTTGTCAGTTGGTTCCCTTTTGCACGAGTCCATCCAATTATCATTTCACTGGCGATGTCTCATTGAGCCGGTAGCAGCCGAACAGGGAATACTAATTCTCCACTGCGGATTAGGTAACAAGGCCCCGATGGACGAAATATTGATGTTGATATTGTTTCTCCGGTAAGAAATTTTATCTGCTGACTTTGAATTTGCATATATAAGCAGAATGGACTGCAAAAACAAATAAAACAGAGAAGTCAGCGTAAACAAAACGGGATTACTTAATTATTAGTCTTGGTTGTCGTCGTTATGTCACCTAGTAGAAAAACTGTCGCTAATTTAGTAGGGGTAGAAACTAAATGAATTAAAACTGACACGGATGTTGATTTTTCGATAGAATGTTTTCAGCCGACGTAAGTCCCATAAAATATTTGTTTCTGGCGCATGTCTTGGGGTAACAATCTTAACTATTCTTTTGAAGAGTAAATTCCAATGTTTAGTATTATTTCCATAATTGTATTTTATTAAAATCAGGATCGCTTTCGCTCATCGCGAGCATTATCAACTGATGATTATTATTAAAAAAATATGTATTTCCGCCAAAAAGTGACGATGATCACATTGAAAGCGATTAAGTGAGTTTAATCAAATCATCTTCAGTTTATCTCAAATAATTTGACATCAGCTATTTAATGGTATAATATTCTTACTACCATGAAACAAAATAATTATATTAGACATAGAAAAAAACCAGTATAACAAAACGGAAGTATCCATTTTTTCTTTCAATTGGATAATACTTTCGTTATTAAGAATAGTTTTTATAAATAATTCACAATTTCTCTCTACGGCGATACGTACTTTTTAGCCCTTAACCAGGTTATAAGGATATTTTTCCAATAATGATTTTGTTTCATTTAATGATACATAAGAAGCGATGGTACTTATTTGGAATATGAAATGCTTATTTTGTATATTTTTTTATGCTTTACTTCTCAGGAATTTTTGATAATGTAATATGGTTCGATTCATCCAATCCAATCCTTAGCTGTTTTTTGAGGTTAGCTGTAAATCATGTATTAATACAAGATATTGATAAGGGAAATTATTATTACTAATTAAAAAAAACACATAAAAGACTATGACGTGGAGTTCAAATATGAATCTAAACGTCATAATATGTGAAGTGGCTAATTACAAAAAGATTCTCATTGTTTCAATTGAAAAACTGAAAATCGCGATCGGTAAGTTTCCTCGTGGAAGTAAATAAAATAAGAGAAATCACGGAAAAAGCATCACCGCACGAAATTCACTGTCACAGTGTCGCGGTCTTTTCAAATCAAAAGAATAATGTTTCACCGTAACAATAGAACAGTAGATAAATGTCATTTCAGGACACTGGACGTGGTTCTCGTATATTGTGACTACATTTTCAAAGAAAGGAAAGTCGTTTCGAAAAGTAACTTCCAGAACAGGGTTTCTCAAATTCTTCCTGTAATATACTACTTAAGACAATGCAGAAATTGCAATTGTACTCCTTGATTATTTCATCAACCCGTTCCCTACTGAGCAATAATAAAATGCTATCCCAAAAAAAGAATAAATTAGGAGATTATCAGTCAAATCAGACTATCATTTGATACGAACAACTGCAATCAGCCGTCTGAACTGTTGAGACGATAGCAGTCAGAGGGTAAAGTAGGAAATTCTTTAAACAAACAAATATTATTGTTTTTTTTTATTCTATTAGTAAAATATAAAACCATTACAACATTCCAAATTTAATCAGAAAAATGCTTGGGAAACTTTGTCATAGAAAATATAAATTATAAAGTATATCTGAATTATGAAATCGTGTGATTATCGGCGATTTTGTGTCATGATATATTTTCATCCTAAAAAAGATGGGTCACAATATAATAAGAGAACATACTTGTGAGCTGTATTTGTTGAACGTGTCCGCCCTTAAAGTAACACGATTAAATTTTTTTTCCTTAAGGATTTCGAAAATACTCAAATAAGCCTAGTTATCTTGAAATATTTATTAAAGCAGTTACCGTATTGTATAGTCTTTATGCCAGCTATGAACATCGCATAATTATGTAAGCAATTTTAGACGATTATTTGTGATATCAAATTTAAATTGTCGAAACATTGTAGGATTGAAATTTTATTATAGACGAGTCAAATGAAAAGTAAGGTAGATCAATTACGTGCACATATAATAATATACGGATCAATTTTACAAAAAAAATGAAGAACGTACATGACCTTTTTTTACGCGATACATTAGTTCCAGAAAACGGCGCGTAAAAATATCGCGTAAAAAATCACAACTTTCATATAATTTGATAAATTGGTTCTAAAAATTAAAATATCGCGTGAAAAAGTACCAGAAACGTATGAAAAACCAAAATTTGCTTTTTAAAATTCGTGCAAAAAAAATATTTTCAAGTCTTTATTGCTTATAAAAATATAATGAGACTATAAAAATATTTTTTTTTTCACTTATATGAACAATTCGCTGCTGTCACTCTCGGTTGCGAAATGTAATCGTTTGCGATTTTTTGATTTGTATTTAAAAAAAGAATGAAACGTATATGCCTAGCACCATATATAAATTTATTTTTTAAAAAACAAATTTGGGGAAAAATCGCGTAAAAAAATGTAACGGTGCCGTCCAAAAAAATCGCGCGTAATCGAATTCGCGTAAAAAAGGACTGGGTGTATATAAAACAATTCGTGGCGGTCTTTTGTAATGTGACGGCAGTGTGATGGTTTTATTTTTTTATATAGAAAAGTAAGACGTCTTCAAATTTCATTCGAAACGGGGTTCCCGCTGACTGTAATAAATCATTTGAGTTGTCGCCCGGAGATTGTAGCACCTTCATCTTTTTGGGGCTATTTTTCAGAAGCTTCAGCCGCTGCCAGTCGTTTCACGAAAATGATTGATTGACTTGGAATGGGGCAGGTGTCCGATTCCTCCGCTGCCTTTAAGTATTTCACTTAACCGAGAGTAGTCAGTTAACCGCCCGATAAGAGATGTCGTGACTTTTGTTTGCTGTATTGTTTGGAGACAAAAAGTTTGGTAGGGGTTTACCGTTTCGTATTTTGTTTTCAATCAAAGAATCAAAAAAATATTTTCTTCACTCAGGGGCGAGTTTTAAATGCAAAAGATAACATATAATTGTTAATAAAAGTCATCTTGTAAGTGACAATGTGTTCAATATATAATTATTGAAGCATTAAAATCTCAAATGACATCAACATATAATTTATGATATCGACTGAAGGTGCGTGATTGAATTTCAATGTCAAATTCGTTGGGTCGTTAGTGACAAAACATGTGGAATCGTACAAAGTTGTAAGAATGAAAATTTTACATCAATATAGTATTAGTAACAATATATTCGTAAAAAAAAAATATTACAAATATAAGAATATAACCACTTTTAAGGTGTTAACTGTCACTTCTTGATGGAAAGGCATGATATTTAGTAAGTAGTTTGTTCAATTATTTATATTATCTACTTTTGCGTCGTCACCATTGTTATACTCATTAAATTAGATTAATAAATATATATTTCATATAAATTTTACAGAAAATATTGGAACGCCCCTGACTGACACATCTTCCCATCTCATCGATTCATCTTTAATTGACTATCATTAAAATTCTCATGTATTAATTTATTAATGTTCCATTAAGTAGTAAGTGTGGGTTATTTTCGTCATTAAAATTTCCCACTCCTTACTTCCTTATTGATTGTTCAGAGCTCCTAATGGATTATTGATTTACCATAATTGTATTTGTAATTCTTAATAAGTGATTGTGAACATTTAATTTTTATACTAATTTACTTTATTTGTATCAATATTGTATGATTTTATGTAAATTGTTTCCTAGTTCTTGAACCCATGGTTTTGTACACCAGCTACTTAACTCTTATTATTTTTTTTGTTTTGTATAAATAGACTTGTTTGTAAATTGTATTCTATCAGTTGATAGTACTCACGATGAGCGAAACCGGTCCTGATCAAAAAATATATTGTGGAAATAAGTACTAAAAAATGTGTTTTTATTTAAAAAAAAAAAAAAAAAATAAGAATATAAGAGTCGATTTATATAACGTGCCAAGTTTGACAATTAAATGTACAAAATGATACAGAATAAAATTTCACATTAAGCGTCGTATGGCTCAGCTGAACGTTGAAAGCTCCTTTACAGCTCGTTCCACTGTGTGCGGTGCTTTCCCGCGACAAAGAATCGTAAAAAAATATTGCGGATTATGGCGGGCTTATTGTTATTAGGGGGAACAAAAAAATGAACGAAATCTGAGACGGATCAAGTCAAACTCATTTGAATCAGCTGTAATACTAACAATATGGATCGTAAATACAACGAGAACTGTTACCCAAAAGGGGCAACCGAGCCAATTATTGCCGAGCGTATATTTTTTATTCGTGTCAATATTGTGGCTTCGGTTCGAGCTGTATTATATTGTAACAGGAAATCTTTTTTTGTCGGAAGTGGAAAGAATTCCAGAAATCAAAATAGTCTGCGTAAAGTTGATAGAACGTGAACAACGTAGAGTTCGGAAGCGGCGAAGAATCGATATTTTTTAACCACAACCGAAGTATGTATCAATATTTTTACCATAATGCAAATAGATGCGCTTAAAAAAACTCAATTAATATTATCAGTGTATATTAATTTATTTCTTTTGCATTTAGTGCTGACCATGTATTTCGGTTAACATTTTCATCAGATTTATATTTGATAAATCCAGATTTAAGCCTCGTTAGCAGTATAAAACGAACCATGCCAAGAGATTGAATAAATAAGTGCAAGGAAATGATAAACGTATTAGAATGTAAATATTACTCGCTGAAAAACATTTTATGTATGATATAAGACTATTACAATTTGAGTACAATAGAAACTCGGGAAACTATAAATGCAATAAATTCATGCAAAGCCTCGAGAGTTTCTTGTAAGCAACATACAACCGAAATAATTAACAGCGTATTATATGAAATGTCAAAATATCCATATTTGTCTAGGAAATAATTAATTCTAATGATATGAAATCGATAGACGTGCAAGCTGTCCCAAGCTTAAACTTAATTGCAGATAACCGATACGTGATTCGACTGTTGATTAAATCTAGTCATGCAATTATTGGCGGATATGTGAATTTGCATGTTATTGTTTACATGGTAAACACATTGCGTTTAAAAAAATACAAACTTTCCCTGGGTCAAAATTTTATTAAAGGTTATTATCATCAGGGCATCTTAAAATAATCTTAGGTTATTTTCTGACGAATATCATTATCATACACCTTCGAAGAGAAGTTAATTCCACAAATTAAAGGCACGTATTATGTACACATTCACAGAGAAATAGGTTTTCGAACGAAATATTTATATGATAGAATATATAAATAACATTTTTAGTAGTATGGCCACGATAAGCGAAACCGGTACTGATTTTAAAAGTATGATGTGAAAAAAGAACTTAAAATGTGTTTTTATCATATATTATACAAATGTTAAATTAAAGTAACTCTTCCATATTAATTCTACTTTCAACTGTAATTTGCAATCTATCGAAAACTCTATTGTCTCAAAGAATTAAAAAAATAAATGAGTGAATACCGGACTATAACTAAACATTATCACAACACATTCCGTGTGTTTAATGTTAAATAAATACAAAGTTCAAATATATACACATGTATAGATACAATATATACATATTCTTATCATTTCACTGGAAATGTATTCGTATTGTATTACTTGAGATATTTGAATGATTTCCAAAATTTTTCAATGATTAAAGTTTGCGGTTTCGCTTGTTGCGAGTATAATCAACTGATAAAAATGTGTTTTTATTATTTAAAATATCATACCTTTTCATCAAGAAGTGACAGTTAACACCTTAAAAGTGAATAATAAACTGAATATATAAACTACGAGGAACAAGTAAGCCGCTCAGCCGTCTTTCATGTGACTTCTTATAAAATTTTATTATTCAAATTAAAATTAACAATTCTATATTCATTACAATAAAACGACTCAGCGAGATGAATGGAATAAAAACATTACAATCGGGAAGGCTGTATTCGGTATGTCGGCTGTGTGTTGATAAGTCACTACTGGTGTGGCAGTTCAGAAACACGCGCCGAAAGAAAATCGCGGAACTTTGTTGATTTTCGCTAATGATATGCCAAAGCTGGCTTCGTTCAAAAGAAAACAATCCCCGCAACCACTGCCAAAACGTGATTGTTTAATATAATAAACTTCACAGAGATTGCGGAATTTTAGGAATAGGTTTAAATTCAGCGCCATGCTAGCTTTGTACCTCGCGGCAAAAAACAGAAACATTAATTGAAACATATCTCAAATTTGTTTCATTTTTTTTCTTTCTTATACCCTTCAGTGTTGCTAATTAGCAAAGGATATTGGGGCAACCAGCGGGTGTAGTCAACTAAGTTTTAAGTCGACATCATACTTTACTTATGAACCTACACAGCTACATGAAATAATATAAGTCTTCATTATATACTATTACAAAATAAAAATCGGAGAAATAAATGTATTGCCCCTGACAGCTTTTGATATAATAAATGTCGAATGGTTTCAATATTCACGAGCGTTCCATCATACTACTCACATCGGCCTTTCACATTCACTGTCAGTTAGAACAATTGGAGCGGAGCAATGGATTTTCGGACCAACGGAAATAAGACTTCGCGACGACAGTCCAATAAATCCACTTTATCAATACGTTATTGATTTGACAATATAATAAGGAATATTAATTATTATAGCTTCGCCTTTCAAAACTGGTTATGATAAAATATAAGTGTGTTAACTCAATGATCGAAATAAGCACTTTAAATGTTTAAAATTTGTTTCGATTAAGAGAACATAGTCAATGACGATCAAGAAAACATTTAAAGCATGTGATTAAAAAAAAACATACGTGAAAATGATGTTGCATCAATACTTTTTATCAAGTGTCGAATCTCGCAAGAGTATTTAAAAAATAAGCCCGAACATAAGAGATCACTTTCAATAATCCAAATTCCATAAATTTTGCATTTCGAAAAAGCTAGGGGTGAAAACATTTTCGATATCAAAACCATTTAGTGTAACGCCTTGGGCGTAGTTTTGAATACGGTCGCGATGTATATTTATTTGTAAGTAGACGGGACCATAAATTACACGGGCACAAAAAACAATAAGAGGTTTCCCGTTCGCGAAATGAAAAATGGCTTTTCCTTTTCAGCGACCGTAAAGCAAGAGACCGTGTGGGTGCCTGATGTGTGCCCGACTGTTGCGACTTCGCCTCAAGTCAGGCAGAGTTTAAATGTGGCCGACATTAAAAGAAAAAAAAACACAACTGAAACGTAAGTGTAGCAACCCTCTGCAAAAACATTGCCAGTAGTGTAACATTTGGATGATTTTATGTTGTACGTACGTTTTGCATCGAATGACGTTTTTGTTGCAGAGAACATGTATGAAATTCGATTCAATTTCAAACTAAGTACACATTCACAAATTTTATCACTCACGACCCGTATTTCGCCTGTCGGAATCTCCAGGCGTACTGACATACGAAAAATATAACACTAATTCTAGAAGCTGAATATATATCAGTTTATAATTTTAACAACGACTGATTTTATTTTAGTGGTATTGAAATTTAGAAAAGATAATCTTTTAACCAATACAAACTACTGACTTTGTTATGACAAATTTTCACAATAATCAATTAACTTTAAATGTAATTGCGATATTAAAATCTGATATAACTTCTTATATTAATTGGGTGGATTAAATATTAGATGACGTATTTGTAAGAATTAATTTATTCTGATTGTTGACTGATTGAATTAAGCTTACGTTAGGGATACAGTAAATGAGAATTATGGAGGTTTAACTCCTCATCTAACAACGTTGAAGAACTTAACAGAGTAAAATTTATTTCCAAACTTAACTTAACGCTATCTTTTTTAGATAGTCTATCATATATGGTACAAAATGATTTGAGTCAGTTCTGCATTCGTGTGATAGAATGCCTAAAAATACCGAAAGCTAGAACAATCCATGTCATTAGTGAGAAAACATGTTAAATCGTACAAAGTTACAACAATTAAATTTTGATATTTCATCAAGTACCCTCAGTTGATATCATAAATTACGATTGTTAAGTTTGCACTCGAATTATTCAGGAGTCAGTAATTTTGACGTGATTCAGTTGCAATACAAATCGCTGAATGAACAACGTTTGCATATCGGTGCGATTGAATTTATTTCATAAATACTCATGTCTGTCGCCTACAAAGTACATACGTAAATTTTGTGTAACGATTTAAGATCGATTTTTTTCAATCGATATCTTTACATGTTTTATTTGTATTACCAGCCCATTTTTTATGAACTTATACCTAAATATTACTAAGAGATAAGTAAATAAACGATCAATATTTTAAAAGTACTGAACAGAGTATTTAAACGTATTTTTAGTTGATATTTGACAGTATTTGACGATATTTGAAGTAAGGTATGTCGAGCAATGATAAGAAAAATATATATATATTAAAAAAAATCCAAATTATTACGGGATGTAATCTGAAGATATCGTTGAATGTATGTTAAAGAAACCTCGATACTATTGGAATGAAGAAAATTATAAAATGACATAAAATATTGCTTTTTAGCACACATGATACCGTCAAATCAACGATACCTTTGCTAAAAATAAAAAAAAATCTAATTTGGATGTAAACGACATGATGCAAATCAAAGACAAAATTTACTTTTACATCTCATAACGCGAATGTAATTACATTATTCAAATCGTCTCACCCTAAGCATTCTGTATTTTTTTACGCTTGTCGTAGCGATTATCCTTTCAAGTATGAGGGCTCAAAGCGAAGAGTGCAAGTTCATATCTAGATTACGATTTTTTTCCTCGAAATGTGTAACGAAATTTAGCAATTAACCTGCGGAGAAAATTTTACGTGACGTATATAAAAATATTTGCACCGATAGTTACGTGATTGCAACTCAAGCATGGCTACTGTATAATTTATATAACAGAAATTCCGCAAGCCACGAGAAGAATTTATTTAATTTATTACGATGTATGCGATAACACTCTTCGTAATATAATTAGTAGGTGACGTATATCAAGGAAGGTTGTCAGTGTCTGTTAATGACAATGGTAACAAGTTGTTATCGTTAAAACTTACATGATTGAATTTCAGTCGGATCTTACTTGCTGTTAATTCTATTATGTCACGGGTGTATGAAATTCAGTAAGAAAACGGGAATATTATGTCAGGCGGTGTAAACAACGTTAAAATTAATATTATCATCATAGCTGCTAAAATGCCGTATCAGGATATGACTCCTTTTCAACAGCTTGGTTGTTTATAACAGAATTTTAAGAAATTTTTCCTATTTTTTGTTGGATTCTTTGGAAACTTTGTAAAAGTTCAATTTTGATAATATATGTAAATTGACGACTTTGTTATTTTACTTGATGTTACTGAATGTGGCATGTGTTTCGTCTCATTGACACATTTCATATTAAGTAACGCCGAGTGAAATATGAAAATTATCAATTCAAATCTACACATCTCTCCCCACCCACTATGTAAAGCTCGGCTCTGATCATATTATAAAATATATTTCTTGAAAATGTAAAATAAAAAAGAGTTTCCGTGTCAAAAATAAAACGAATAATATAATCAACGAAAATCGTCCATTTTTAATTCTTTCTTAGTCTAGTTCACAGTCAGTGTTCATTTAAAAGCTTATGTGAAAACGCTGGTTAGGAGTAAATATAATATTAAGCGAGACATGTTGACAATTGGAAACTAATGAAATATCACGCTAACGAAGTGAATACCTGCAGAAAAGTTGACTTTGACACAATATTTCAAAATGAAAGCTCCGGCTTCCAGTGGTAACGGATATCGCAAAGCTATTGAGACAAAATTTATGTTATAAAATTCATTTCCACACCACTTGAAATGAATTATTCGCCACGCGAATTTCCTATTTATGAATATTAGTCCAATAACCATAGAAGCCCTTTGTCCATAAATAATTAATTAAACACTAGAATAGATAACGAACATGCTTTCACAGTCATTAAATTTCCAGTAGAATGGTGGGAAAGTCGAAAAGAAAACCTTATTCATCATCAGCAAGCATTTTTAACTTACAAATCGACGATAATATCTTCGCTCACTACAAACATAAATTGGGTGTCTCACCTTCACCCGTTATGTTGTGACACGGCCGCCTTCCATAACGCAATACTAATAAAAAGAATCGATTTTACTCCTCATACTCTTGGCCCGATACAGAGCTGCACGGACCGATCTTTAAACCATGCACTATTGTGCTTAAAAGAAGAGAAAAAAAAAAAAAAAAAGAAAAAAAGGAAATGTGACTTGCTCAGCCACTTAGTCTACGTGATATTAGGTATCCTGTGTATCTGCGTACTGAAAATCCGCCGTGGCGGAAGAGTTTAATGTGCTACGCGTTGAATCTAAAGACGAATCGAGAATGTCTCGTTCCCCGTATGATCTTGCAAATTTATCGAATGCCTCAAAGTTGGCCTTGATTGATACTAAGTCAGCGTGGCCTATTGGGCCCGTATGAGGACGGACCACAGCAAACAGCTCTGTGCGTTCATCTCGGGGCAGTCCCACAGTACGTGATTAGCGTCCTGATGGTTGTGTCCACAAGTGCAGTCCGGCCTTTCAACCAATTTACCCAGCCCAAATAGTTTGCCGTTGAACTTGCCATGGCCGGTTATGAATTGGCAAGCCCAGTGTCCAGGTG
Organism: Himalopsyche japonica; assembly: GCA_028555115.1. Lineage (NCBI taxonomy): Eukaryota > Metazoa > Arthropoda > Insecta > Trichoptera > Rhyacophilidae > Himalopsyche > Himalopsyche japonica. Next base: position 1,579,647 of record JAHFWJ010000526.1, on the reverse strand, counting down.
AAAGGCATTTCACTTCGAGCCTCCAGGTTACGTTTGGGAAGAAAAGATATGTTTGGCGACCTTTTGTGGAAGCAGACCACCTAGTCTGCCAGGCTGCCAAAGCTGTTCTATACGCCAGCTTTTTTACAAATGAATGCTCACTACAAACATTTGGAATATAGCACAACCATATCTAGCTATATTCAACCGTTTCTTTTGTAGACAAAGATTGTATTTCGTATTAAATTCAAAAGCGCCATAATAAAACAGATAGCGTCTAAGAAAAAAAAATAATAGAAAAAGAATCAAAAATTGTAAAAAATAGCATAACATTGGATCAGGAAGATTTTATATGCCTATATAACTACCTGTCCTGGCAACAGCGACTACAAGATTGGGTCTATGATTTTTGGGGCGTCATTTAAGATTACTACAATTTATTTCAATCGCGTTGCTTCAGTCTCCAACCGACCATAGGGCGCAGCAGTCGACGAATTGTTACAGTACTAACAATGTAGTAAACAATCCATAAAATGTATAGTTGCAATACGCATCAAGAACTATTACACAATTCATTTTTAGAAAAAGTTTGGTAAGAATTTAAAACATAAAAAATAGATTTCGTTTGTTATATTTACAATATATATGCTTTGAATGCTATCATAATAGTGTTCAAATGATATAAAATTGAGTTTAGTTGACTGCGAGGTAACAAAAGGTCGGTGACCACTGTTATAGATATTGTGTTGTATTGTTATTATATTGTATTCATATACATGTGGTACTCTAATGTATGTGTAATAGCATTAAGAACTCTGTTATGATAGAATTTCTATGTTAAAAAATATCCTTTAAGCAACATTTTCCTTATTTAGATGCACGAAATCATTCTTTTGAGATAACATGAATATTCACATAACATTCCATTTTCAAATAACAAGAATGCTATAAATGATATGGTCATATTGAAACAAATTTGAAGTTAAACTCATGTTTTTCAAGCAGTCAAAATTTTACTGTTTTAAAAGTTTTGTATATAGGCAGACAAACAATAGTTGGTATATTAATAATTGAAAACACACACGTCTCGTTTCGAATCTAATTATGTAGCATCGGTTTATTTTCTCGTTTGTAAAGCAAAGAGAAATTATTTAGGATTTTCGTTAGCGTTTCGTAAAAAGACATTTGTGAAATAGTATTATATAACCCTTTGTTAACTGGTTTTGCGGCATGAATGAAAGGATTCGAGTTAATTGATAGGTATTGTTTTTGTTTTGGCCGTAAAATCAGAGGATTTTCCGACCATTCTTCGGGAACGAGTAGTTGAGCAATCATTGTTACCTACAGCCTGAAATAACTCAAATTCTATCATATACGAAATTCTCCAGAGAAAAGACGAAATTCTTCACAGTGAATAATACAAAGTTAAACCTTTGTGAAAATATTTCGTGCTATTGTAATATTCCACCAACAAAAGATGCGCTCGCCAAATAGATAACATAATGTCCACTTGTATTTTATGGTTAGCTGCAAGTCTAGTAAAACTTTCCACCGATTATTTTTCAGTCGGCAGGTAAACTTTTACGAAAAGCTCAATTGATTCAAAAATACATTACGAGTTATTTATATTAAATTGTAATATGAAAGTAGGAAATTTATATTCATATATTACATGTTCAAAAATCATAAATGACTCTCAAAGTGGCATACACATACGTGAGTAAGATTGTCTTACTTTTATCTTTAGCATAGCAAAAATTTCAGCATTATATAAAAAATATATAAAAAAATATTCCTTCAAACTTCATATTGTGATATATGGGAATGTATTGAATTTCAAATAAAGATCACACTGTGAAAGATTAATGTTATGAGAGCCTTAGGCGGCAGACTTCATAATGAATATAAAAAACAGTCTCTTGCTTTACAGCACACAGACAGGGCCTTCGATTAAAACATATTATCTTAACTAGACATCTTTGAAGAGGTCCTTTGCTTCGGGTTAACTATGAAAATTTTCGCTCTCCAGCGATATGGCTTGACAAATCGAGTCGAAGCTCGCATATAACGGGCCTTAACCTTAAATAGAAAAGGTGAAGATAAGTCGCTCGGCTTGTTTCTAGCTCGCTTAATAGAGGCAGGTCCCAAAGCAACCCTAGCTCAAAAGGATATATGCAAATCCTGCGCTAAAAACACCTATATTCTCATACCAAACACATGAAATACGTGAGGTAATTCATCACTTACTTTATATGCAATCAAAGGTAAATATGGAAAAATATTTGTAAGTCAATTTTAAATGTATATTACGCACATTGAGTGCCAAAAAGAAAACATTTTTTAACGTATTTATCATATCGGTTGGATAAATGCATTGTTAGTCCAACGGCATGTATCTACCGAAATCATTTGTGTATATAAAACAGAGTGTTAATTTGAGAATTCATTAATATTGAAATTTAATATTTCAAAGACTACTTTGCTGCTTTAGGAATGGTGACTTAAATTTCAGCCAGTAAATATTTAAAAAAAGAACCAGTTAATTTGCACTACAACATATGAAACGCGAGCCAATTTATCGTAATAAATGCATAAACCAAAATTTTCAGAGTATACGTTATTATTTTGCTGAATTAAATGCAACCGATAATTTTTTAGTACTTATTCCACATTATTGGCATTATCTGCCAGATTTACTTTATTTTATTGAAGTATGATTATTTTGCTGTTTGATATATATTCATATTCAACATTGCTCCACTTACTTATCTAAAGTGCTAATAGTACAAAAAAATATCGTGGTTATTTATACTTAAATAAGGAAGATTAGATATACGGGTCTCTTTCTAGGTATCAGATTAATATGACTACAATCAAACTAAAAGATGGAATTTTAAGTTGCATTGATCTTCTCGGTAAAATTTTCGAAATGACTATAATATTTTCAAAATGATAGTGTATAAGGGCACTAAAACTTGCTAATATTCATGTTTTAGTGGTTACATTCCATAATATAAGAGCGATTTTTTCGAGTCTCCACTGGTAATGTAAAAATAATAATACATCGCTATTCGCACAAAACACGAAAGCGTTAGCCATTATAATACTTACTGTTCCTTTCTGTAAACAAGCGTGAATTAGAATTTAAACAAAGCAGTACGTGAATGATTAATCCCCAGCTTTCGTTGTACTTATTGTTTGTGACATTAAAGCAATATTTTGATTGCTTGCTACTTCACAACATGGGGAGGGTTTTCTACTTGAGAATTTGATTACGGTTCGTATTATAAGCATAACTCCAAGGATAATTCTAAGAAAACATATACATATATGTGTAATTTTGTTGACTAACACAGTTATGTCTCGTGAGACTCGTTTTCCTTTCAGGCCTTATAGATCTTATGTTAAAGATATCGTTGTAAAAATATGATCATGAAATCTATTTATAAATCATACAAATTCAATCTGATGGTAAAAAGCTTACATTTAAAAACTGACGATGGTTTATCAGATTATTGATTGAATTGGCATTCACTTGGTAGAACTCCATTATACATTGCTATTTTTTTCACCGTGTTTATCAGATTGTTTCTGTGATTTAATAAAACAAAGTTTTAAAAAAGTAAAAATGTTCTCTAAATATATTTTTCTTATTTTTTCACATTATAAATATAATGAATAATATATTGTGTCATACAAGTTCAAAATAATAATATAAACATTGTGAGTTATTTAAAAAAATATCCAATTTTCGACGATAAAATTTCAAGAAAACTTAAAACACATCGAAAAATAGCATCTGTTACGTGGACCAGTCACATATTAATTATAATAATGTTTCTATGAAATGGGGATAGGAATAGCGAAAAAAACCAATATATGGACGAGGACTTACAATATTTATATTCGAAGTTTTTTCTCAGTTATAATTCTATACAAAAACGAAGTTTTACTATTATTATTTAAATGATTAAAAATACTTGTTACAACAGTTCGGATGCTTGATTTTCTCTCTAATATACACACACCTTTCACCTTTTTAACAATTATATTTAAAACAATGAATATAATAGAGATATAAAACAGGTAAGCTTTTAGCAGCGCGCATATAGTTGAATGAAATTTGTTGCGGGCCGTCGAATTGAGCAGTATGTCAGAAGCATTTTAGCGGTGGTTGGCTGGGCGGTTTATCCCACATTGCCTTTCGCAATTCCGACGCCTTCGTCCGCCAATAACTATAAAGAATATTTCTATTCACGCTCGATGCTATTTAGACACACATGGGCAGATTCGCTCATCCGAAATGGAAAACCTATATGTATATTAAGCAAAGGTTCTATAGTTTGTTTTTTCAATATAAAAACATACGATTATTATAATTTATAATATCGACTGAAGGTGCTTGATAAAATTTGAATTATCGATATTTGATAAGATTAATATTATGGTTTCGTCATTAAAAAAAATCAATTAATTAAGAAAGAAAATAATATATTTTTATTAATTATAAATAAAATACTTCATGAAATTTAACTATCAAATAGATAATACAATACGTAGAAGCGTATTGTATTCTATTATGATTTCACACACTGGAATTGTTTTTTTTATAATGCCCATAATAATTTATTCAAATAACAAGTCGATATTTAGGAATACAGTTAGAACCCACATGAAGAGCGAGACTGATCAAATAATGCTGTAATACTATTTTTGAAAATATGATTATGAGCAACATGTATGTTTACAGTTATTACACGGTACATATGGTTTTGTTATATAACACGGTGAAAAAATTGCAATATATTTTAGTTATTTTTTTTCTATAAGATATAGTTGATAGCTATTTTGGCTCACGCAATTGTCCAAACTACATAGTTCTTCCGACGATTCCGTGAGCCGAAATAGCTATCAACTCTATCTTATAGAAAAAAAATAACTAAAATATATTGCAATTTTTTCACCGTGTTATAATGGAGTTCTACCAAGTAAATGCCAATTCAATCAATATATAGTTTTGTAATATATTCTTATAAGAGATAACTTGATTTGTTACAAGAAAAATATACTAGCGTACATCCATATGACATTCAATAAGAACATTAAAAGCGGTAATACTATGAAAAAATCCTTGTGTAAAATGTCCCTTAATTGTGTTGTCACTTCTTGGTGGAAAAGCATTATACATTAAAATATTAGAACATAATTTTCAGTACATTATCCAGAAATTTATATATTCTACGATCAGCATGATTTCGCTCATTGCGAGCATTATCATCTGTTTGTTTTGTTTTGATGTTTGTCAATAAAAATAGATTCAAATGAATTTTTTAATAAAATATTCGGATAAATATTTTTTTATAAAAACACTGTCGCGAAATATTTTATCAAACATGTCTTCGAGTGTGTCCGATTATTGAATCTAATAATGTATATATTTTTCATTATCGGTAAATTCGTGGGAGTGCCACAAAAAATGTGAGAAGGTTTCCATGTTTAATATATGTTTCCATAAAGTACCTGGTAAAAAGTTCGATGGTATATAAAAAAAAAATCACCAATATAATTTGAAAATATATTTGCGTGCGGAGAAAAAGCGCGAGAGTTTTCCACCGAATAACGCAGAGTTACAGCCACCGTGTGGTGGGATGTGTATAGAATGGGTAAAGCTCGTACGTTCCACACACGAGGCGGAGTACCAAGCGCAGCCAAAGACGTAAATTGCAATTACGCGCGGTGAGGATTCCAGACGGTCAGAGAGGCAAAGCGATATCGCCTTTCTCGTAAAAGCGTCGAGCGGGAAAGCTTCGGAAAAATATGACTAAGATAAATATATTTGAATATTTTTATACAAGAGCTATAAATAAGTATCTGTATCCGTAATATCGTTCGAATTAACTGATCATATTATTATTTTATTATGAATCTCTTTAACTAAAATATCTCTAGTGGCTAGGTTAAATTACTAACACAACGAAAACATAACTAATAGTAGTTAATTTTAACCGATTCTGTATTTTTTTTAAATATTTTATTCATCTTTATAAATTATTTTATACCGAAAAAAAACTTTGCTTGATTCGGCAATGTGATCACATTTCTTTTTTCAGTACATTGGAATTAAATTTTTATTATTCACTCCTGTAAAATACAGCATTACGAAAAACCACCGCTGTGGCATTTGATGATTAAAGAAACTGAGTGCGACATTCAAGAGGTAGAATAATAAATTTAGATTAATACTTCTACAGTACACAATCGCAACACTAGAAGGCATTATTTTAACACGAATAAAGTATTTCAAATATTTACTTCTTAATGTAAAAATGTACAATAATACCCAAAAAATTTCGGTAAAAACTAGCATAACACGCAAGTATATTATGTAATAACGGAAAATTGTTTGAAATGTAATAAGCCACCTAATAAAGTCCAAAAAACTTTATAAATAATGAATGTATTGAAATTGAAACTCTATAAAGATTCCGTTGAATAAATCGAAAAATATTATAAATATCTATGTCAGAAAAAAGATTATTTAAATCGGTGAAACATTGTACGATTCCACATTTTTTTATCATCGCTAACGACCTGGGTTTCGCCTCTCGGTATCTTCAGGCATTGTCAGTTCTGTTGCATTCGTGTGATAGAATTCCTGAAAATTTCGAAAGGTGTAACCCGGCTCGCTTGAGATAAAACAAAGATTCAATAATTTAAATTTGATATTTAAATTCCACCACGTATTTTCAGTCGACATCATAAATTAAAAAAGATTACATTTAGTATGTTGATCATGTTTCTATTTGAAGTGCGAATAAGCTTCCATAAAAAATTTAGATATACTAAGTGGTACATTGCAAGCTGGAGAGAAGAGATTTGTTTTAATCTAGGTAAAAAAATAATGCAAAAATATCAATAACTTCAGATGAAGTAACGAGCAAAACGACCCTTGCATTAGCTGCGATGTCAGCAATATTGATCTGTCGAAATACAAAATACTTAGCATTAATATTTTAGCAGGGGATGCAAAGTAAACCTTTTTAAATATTTACAAGACCGCGCCCGAGGCTACATTTATAATGCGCTCGAATTAGGCTTCATACACGACAAATGATCTAATACAGCCGACGTCAACCATCAACCGGCCTAGTGGTGAAGATTCATTAATTTTTGTCATGTCTTTGCAGCAGATTATAAAATAATATGTGTGTATTCAAATTTGACAGGAAAAATTTAAAAATCGAAAGGTACGAATGGCTTGAAAATAATTTATTATATACGAGTGTTAATACAATATAAATCGAGAGATTGGGGTATCTGGCGATTAAATAGACACGTTATCATTTACTAGTAGTATTTTAATTCCTGATCTGCCAATTTCTTGCATTTAAACCTATTAAATTAACAATTTGATACCTGACTGTCTTATACTTTCTGATAAAATATTTACACCACGCAAAAGAAGAGATTTCACGTCTAAATTATTATTTGTTCTGTGAATTATTCTACAATAGGGTTTGGTCAGCTCATCATATTATTTCATGTACATGTTACTTAAAAAAACTATATGTAAAACGCAAAGCATGTTTGAAACCTTTTTAACTATTTAAATTAATATAAGCTATCAGCAATGTAACCAAATATTTCATAAAAAAAAAACAATTCAACATACTTAAATTAAGATTTATTTCTTTATTCTTATACAATTATGAAATTTATTAAATAATTAATACCACTGCTACTCGCTTTCCTGCCACAACGTTTGCGTATCCTTTTTGCTTACTTCACAGGGTTTGCCCTATATTTTTACAGCTACATAAACAATTATCACTTGACAGGCCAAACCGCAAGTGACGGTGATGAATTCGAACCTCGGTCGACAGTTGAGCGCGTGCTACCTAAATATAAATTGATGCAGCCTGCAAAGGGGTGAAATAACGTAATTATGAAAAGCATGAAAGCAAAAATACGAATTGGATTCGGCTTTACATAGGCGTTTTGAGTTAATTTGAGTATCTAAATATAGCTACCTGATTTGTGTACGATAAGCAATGTTCATATTTCGGAGAAGGTAAAATTAATAGCCATGGTTTGATATTCTGGATTTAAATATATTAAACAACCCTATTATAATTATGCGAACCGAATGACTAATAAAATTCAAATGAAAAGTAATGTGACAGTAATAAATGGTATTTATTATATGACTTGAGTTTGCGCATAGTAATCAAACAGAATATAGGATGCAGTGTAAATCGCAGCAAGCTTCTCGCGTAACACTAAAGATGCATTTACAGAATTACCAGGCAAGGCATTATTCACCCTTCTCACAAATAAGCTTACGGAACGTGGAATTGTTTGAAATAATGTTGCCCGGGAGCACTCTAAGTGTATTTAAACAAACTAATTATCCTACAAACTCAAGTTGTTTGAACGGACAGTAAGTGAACCTAGTCGTAGCGTATTTTAGTTTGTGTTTTTTGTAATAAAATAACAAATGTCATAATAAGGATGTGATATGATAAATCAGCAGTGGACCCTGATTGTTGAATCAAAATCGCGCAGAATTACAATGCGGTAAGAGTAAGTTCAATGACTGGCATAGTGAAGCGGCACGATTCATTATGTGGGTCAGAGATTCACATTTATCACCAATAAAGATACCCTGGGGTTTATTATATACTGGGGTGAAACTCTGCCATGGGTCTTTGTAACATCTTAAATATTGACTTCCATTCGATTTATCGATAATTCCTCAATGATTTAAAATATAATGAGCATTAACAATTGGCAAACAAGAAAGTTAATTGTAACATAATATCATATATTTCATTGAAAAAGGCCTTTCTTTGGTCGATGAATTAAAGAATTATCAACATAAAGAGACAAATCACTGGTTTCACTTATCACGAACATTATCAATGGATATATCGTTTAGATGATAATGCTTGGGATGGTCGAAACCGGTCCTTATTATTATTTAATAAAATCGCAGCAATATCATTGATTATTTTAAACACATTTGAATATAGTCCCTTTTATGCACAGAAGTGACAGTTAACACAATAAAAGTAAGAAATGTTTTCGTAAATTCCAATGCTAACAATTTTATTATTATTTTTAACATAACACTGGCGATCATCTTTATGGTAACATTCTGTTTACATACTTAAATATATTTAAATTATACATGATGGACGGAACGTAAAAATACTGTAAGCATGACTGATGGATATTTGGCAATTAAAAAATATTATACAATTACACTTGAACATTTCAAGGAAAAATGAAAAGTCGATATCAAAATCGCGTTAAGAGATAAAAGCTTCAAATCTACGAATAAACGGAACAAGCTTGGCGTACAAGGACGAACTAAAATAATTAGTTTTCACTCGACAGGTAAGCGGATTAGATTTCCAACTAGTCTCGAGAAATAATGCGCCCGGTGCTGGCATTTATGGCTGGCAACTTTAAATTGAAACAATAATTATGCACAAACAAGACCAAAATATTTCACGGCTACACTATGATCAAATTTAATGTTGAATTGCCGGAAACGAAATGAAAAATAACATTTAATCAATTTGCTTTGCGACTGGGCTTTAAATTCAAATCCCCTGAGAATACGGAAAATGAAGTTTGAATAATTTGAGCTGGATATAAATCTTCTTTACACACGAATTGTTCCGCAATTTATTATGATGTTTCGGCTGATTTATTACCTTACGGCTTTGAAAAATATTGAAAACCAATAGAATTATTAAATTAAATTAAAGCATGCAGTAACGAATAATAAATATAATATATTAGGACACAAGAGTAAATATTTCAAAATATGAAAATGTCGTACATAGCTTTTGCGAAACATGTCAGCATCATTTCAACTCCAAGGAAATTTATATTGCAATTCAACATTTATTTGGTTAGAATAAAATTTAAGCAATGATCATACGATCTTCCTTGGAATAATACGTTTAGTAACTACAAAACCTCAAATATAATGTTAGACAATGAAGATATAATGTGATAAAGCAGTGTCTACAAAACAAGTATATTGCTTTATAATTTTGTAAAGCGAAAGTTAGCGAACGTGTAAAATAATTAATTTTTCGGTCATTCGTTATAGAATGTTTTTTGGCTTTGTTATAAGGAGTACCAATGTCAAAACATACTTAAAGTGATGTATTAAGAAAAAGGTTCTTAAAACGTAAAGTAAGCGAAACCTATTGTGTTATAAAAATAAATTGTGATATGAACGGATTTGCCACTCATATTATAATATCGTTAGATTAACGATAAACAGTGAACAAAAATGATGGTATTCATTATTCAGAAGAAAATTTACAATACATTCATAACCGTATATGTAGCTACAATAATTGAAAGTGTGTTATTTTCAATTTCACTTTACTTCGAACGTTACCTTATTTGCTGAGATGCTGAATGGCGAAAAGCCCCCTATGCCGTGACGTTGAAAGCACCGTCTTATGATAGATAAAATAATGCATTTCCTTACTTACCCTGGCAAGTGTATGCAGGTCTTTGCTTAAAAGCCTGTCATAATTTATTAGCCTACATTTAGCTCCTTGCCATATCGTACCCTCGAAAGATATGAATCTACATTTATCTACATCATAAGTTATTCATTTGAATTATTGCTGCAGAATGTTGGGAAATAGAAATGGAATAATCATTCTACCCACAAATTGCAATAGCTGTAGATGTATTGATTCAAGATTTACGAAGTGCAATACGACATATATTTAAAAAAAAAAGAGTCCTTGTATTAATTACGAGTACATATATGAATATTGAATAACTATGATACTCTTTGGCTTATTTTTTTTTCAATTCCTGTTTCTTTTACAAATTTATATTCCACACTATAACACGGTGAAAAAAATAGTACAAACTAATATATTGTCCAGCCCATTAATTAAACCTCTCCACGGGGGGAAGGGGTCTGATTTGTTTCCGTAATAGACCATTTCCGTGCTACATGTAAACTTGTCATAGCCGCATTTTTTAGTTTCATTTACAATTTTTGAAAAATTTAGTTTTATTGCGAGAAAGAAACAAGCTAGGCCGTTAAAACAGGAGAGAAGATGTATGGTGTACCTTTTCTACACAGCTATATAGAGATAAGCAAATGTTAGTTTAAACATAGTTCTGACGATGGCGTGAGCCGAAATAGCTATTAACTATATTTGTAAAAATAATTTTGAAGAACTAAAATACATTGCTATTTTTTTCACCGTGTTATAATGGAGTTCTACCAAGTGAATGCCAATTCAATCAATAAATTCCACACCATACATTGCTCTGTAGCATAGCAGCCCCGACTGGCGATTAACTAGTTACGAGTTCTGCATTGGTAAGATGAAAGATTATTTTTCAAACATTGAATAACCTTGTTGAAATCGTAATTTAGACGAGATATAATAACAAGAGGGAATTAAGCCGATCGTTAAGAAAACGATTTTCATTTCTAAAATATCAAAATCATTTCACTTTCAAAATTCTATCATCAAACCTCTTCAATGAATATCATAAATTAGAAAAACATTTTTTAAGCCTCGCTATTTCATAAAATAGTAACCCAAAACAAATAAAAGTAAAAATTTGTCATGAACCGATTACTAAATGAACAAGTACACTGAAATAACCGGCAACATTTCAATAAAAAACTGTGTTTTAATTTCAACTATCGTACGCTTCGGCAGTGCGATACGGCTCTCTAATGAATCATTGTTTCATATTTGTCTTTCCTTCTATGATTTATGAGGTTCAATTTTATTTTATTTTATTAACAAGTGGTACAGCGCTCAAGCGGTGTAACCTCTTTGTAAGAAGCTGCAGTAAGCACCTTTGAAGAGTTTTTTGTGGTTTGATATTTTTATCCTATTACGAAATTGTTCAAGTACTTTAAAACAATTTGTATGGAAAATATTACAACACGAATACAAATGGTGGCATAATGTATTATTCATAATGTCATAAATTCAGTGCTAAAAGACGATGCGAGTATTTCATCACAGCAATTTAACTATTACAACGCGTGTAAAACGGTCCTTACCTCGCTATAATAAACAATTTATCAGGGTAACATGTGCATTTAATACCCCGTTTCGGTGGAATATTCACCTTACATAGTAAGAAGAACTGGAGGATGGATTTACTATGTAGAGCAGTACAAGTCGTATACGCAACATCCGAGCGTGGATAAAGCGCCCCGTACAAAGTAGGAATGTTTAAGAGGAAATTTTGCTTTGCAGCTGCAAACATGGCAATACAATGAAGAGTAGTTTATGAAATTCTGCATTCGCCCGAAAAAAAAATCACGATACTTACATAATATAACACAACATTTTAATTTAAATACGTTATATAGTATAAATTCCAATAAATACCTCAAATTTATAGATATTTAAACTAAGTGTGCAGAAGATTTTGTCGTTTGGTTGGAAAGATAGAAACCAATACCACATTAATGACTTTAGTAGCAAATAGTTTTTGCTTACTTTAACATATCCTAACAACAAAAAGTACTATCGAGAAAATTACGAACAAGTTTATACCCACTTCTTATTGGAATCAAAAGAATCGCGTCTTAATAAAAACACAAAAATAATTTCGTTTTGATTGATAAATTTCAAAACGAAAAGCTCACAAGCTAAGAGCAGATGCTATGTGTATTGCATACTTACGATGAGAACATTGTTTAAACATTCAATTTCGACTCGCGAAGTATTTCAGTGAAGCATCAACAGCACGCAAGCGATTTTGGGAAAATTAAATATTGGATATAAAGTCTTTCAACTTGAATAATTTACATTTAAAATATATTTCAGTATGCTTTATCAAATGTATCTCTGCCACATGCGTTACTGGTCATTTTATGATTTATACCTGTATCATGTTCTTGAGTGTCACTGTAATTAGTAATTAAATACTTTGAATAGGTTTTATTTTAAATATTTTTTACTGTTCACGTCGATTAAAATTATGATTTTTTTATCAATTAAGAAGAAACGCTATCATCCAAATAATGTTTATAAACACGATAACGTACATGTTACAAATCGATGGCAGATTGGTAATCCAAGTAGAAAATGAATACTGGATAGATGACACCGATACATTATTACTAAAGCAATGATTTTTGGACAGAGAATTACGACACACATGGAATGGCGCCGGCGTTTGAGTGCCTAAGAATTAGTATATGCATCAGCTATACGTTCCTATTATAATCACACAGGCTACCCTTCAGACGAGAACTATCTGTGTAAGCCGACACCTGCATCTTAATCACGGCGCTTACGTGCATATCTCGGTTATAAATATACATACATAGCTACTGCTGCACCTGCTACTGTGTATAAAATTCAACAAATCAGCTAGAGTTTCGACAATCGAAAATCGAGAAAATTTACAAAGACTAAGCGCAAAAATAATAAATTTGAGGTTCAATTAATGTTACCATGATTATAAAAACAAATATTTAGGTGATACAACTGTTCGCATAAGAGCTGAATGTATATTTAGTCGCATCATGATGGTACATTTAGATAACTGCAATGGCGAATATGAGTCCCAAGTTGTCTGTTTAAGCTCCATTGGCATAAATGCTTACCGTTTTATTACATTTGATGGGAAATATGAATTCGAAATTGCAGCTGTAGGAAATGTGTTTATTATACCTACCAATACTAATATCATAAATAATAAAAAAAAATGATAAATATCGGTTGAAGAATAATCACGATCGGGTTACATAATATATATAGACTAATTTTTAGCTATAGCATATTTTTCAAATCAAAACAACATTTGAACATGAATATTATATATATAATAAAATAGATATTTAGTATTTTTATCAAATATGAATGATTCAAAGTTATATAAACATATTCAACGGCTTTTTGTAATCGCATACGAAAAACGTTTTCATAGAAAAGAAGATATTGCACTAAATAGATTAAAATCATTGGACTTGAAACTACGCAAGTATTCATTATTTATTTAATCGTCAGTAGAGTACTAAGATTATACTACGTATTAATAAAGTATATATTACCAAAAATAAACCGATCTCGATATCAGGTTGAAATGGTTTATACACTATCAATCTACAAATTTTTCGATATGAGAAATTGCTTAAACTTTTATTGCCTACTAGCTATATCATATAAAGAGGTGTACTTCGAAATGACGGCCATTCAACAACAAGACGATAGAAAGTGGATGTGTTTTTCGTACCTGTAACAAAAGAAAAGAAAAATAAATTCCTCCGGTAAAAAACCAAAAATTATAAATCGTAATAATTAATATAATCATGTAACCTTATTTAACGTTTAGTGAGTTGTATTTCATACGGAATAAAATAGGAAAATATAATATCAAGAAAATACTGATTCGACGGAAATATTGTCATAAAATTTATGTGCAAACTTAGCAGGATAAAATTCTAACATTTTGATAAAAATTTAATCAGTTGAAGAAAATGATTTGCGGCAGAATTTCCTAGCGTGCCCCGTACAATTACGATAAACCTATGCGAAAATGTTCTCGGGTAAAATATTATTCCACCGAAAACATGACTGCGAAATAATGTTGGCTGGGTAACAATTTAAAAGATTACAGGAAAACATAAAAAAAATCCTATTTGTACAACGTGAACACGAGTGGAATAACTTGGGTGCGTAATATTTCAATTCTGGAGGTGCCGCGTTCAAAAATGAGCGACGAGTCCAAATTTTTTTCAACGACTGAATCTATGTATTTCAAAAATACTGTGACTCTTTCCAAGTAATGGATCTCGTTTTCAAATATCGTCCTTCATAACAATATATACACACATATATTTTGCTGTAATGTATGATTAACATACAGACGTCGTCTGTTGTGACATGCGTGTCATAGAAAGATTTCGACGTATCGTGATACACATATAACCGTAGCGAAGGCTTGTTTACGTCAATATTTATCTATGCGGTTTTATTCATTTACGACAGACAGCCTTCACTGACGAAGAATATAATTTTTCCATGATTCTCCAAAAAGTATTACTACATATGAACATAAAAGTATATAATGACCAGAAGTGGGTTTTGGCTAAATCGTTTTAAATGTTGTGCATTAAGATCGGAAGTAAAATTACCCCAATTGGGGTGAAAATGTTTACTGTAATAAATCTTATAAAATCGTATATATTTTTCAATAAATGGATTGCTTAAAAAAGCAATTATTTAACAGTGAATATCTGTAAAACTTACTCGCACTGAAGCAGTCCAATCTATTCAATAAATCATAGATAATTTTAAGAGACATCTGAATTTATTATGGTGGCCGATTAAAGTTTAGCATAGCTTTTGAATTAAATCTGTCTAAACCCACAAGTTTTCCCATGAAAAAATGTTCATAAAAAGTAAGCAAATGTGGAAATTTTAATTGAAGTATTATAATAGCACTCAATTAACACGTCTATCTCAGTGAGTAAAGCACGGTGAAAAAATAGCAATATAAAATACATTGCTGTTTTTTCACCGTGTTATAATAGGATTTTATAAAGTAAATGCCAATTCAATCAATCAGTGAGTTGAGTTTAAAACGTTCAAATTGATTAATTTGGACGTTAGTAATATTAAGTGCTATTTGTGTAAGTGGATAGTTACTCGTGTCGATAGCGCGATATATGACTATCGTCAATATTTGACAAGGCTTGTGGATTTATGATATCGACTGAATATGCATTGTGGAACGTTAACATCGTATTGTATTCATTTTAATTAGTTTTATAATAAGAACTTGAATCAAACAAAATACATGACTAAAATCCTTAATTTGACGCGTATGTATTGTACTCTGTATAAAATTTTCTATTTAGTATTTTAATGGCAGTGTAAAACTCGTTTGGAAACTTTTTAACAGATCATTTGCTTTTAATTTTCTGAATACGTACGAAAATATTGCATCCAACAGGATATATAAAAAAACAAGGTATCTCCAAGCGAAGACAACACAATAGCACTGAATATTAAATGCCAGATAACAATAAAATATTTTTTCGAACGTCGAAAGAAGAAAACATTCAAATAACAACAGTCTCGGCATACAAGCCGGGTTAAGGTTGAAGGAAAGGAATAGGCATGCCGGTCTACTAAGTTGTTAGGGTTATTTTTAAATGCCCATTTGTGGTGGAAAGATAACCGGAAAACATCGCACGGTGGTCGTTGTAGCTCTCGCAGTGTGGCAGATGAAAACTTTTGTGCACCGTTTGCAGTTTACCATTTACCAAAGAATATTTACATTAACACAATAATTGTACATTTAAATAATTCTGTAAAATAAACGACTTTCATACAAATTTATGGATTTTGTATGTGTTGGGAATATTCATACCTTTTTGAGGTGAGAAATGAATAAATCAGCATATTCAATACAGAACGGCGATTAAGGTGTATTTTACCGTACATGAACTATGGATTCACCTAAGGAAAGGATTGGAATTTCATGGAATGTTACGAGTCGTAGAGAAGAAGAAAGCGAGTTATTAATAGTTGATTAAAAGTTTTCGAAAACACTGTGCACATCAATTTACACGCTTATGTGTTTCTATGATATACGCACACATTAGGCATACCACTTTTATTTTATATACTTATATGAGATACTAAGTATGTGAATGTTTACGCAATTTTTAATGCAGTTAGAAAAATTATTGGCAGATAATAAGGTATTAGAAACCAGTGGGTAATATATATATATATATATGTATAAACTTTGCGTCCTGTTATACACGACGCATTTGTGTGGAAAGTGGGTAAACTCTATTTTCTTTGTATATTCTTGTGGAGAGCAAACGAGTGTCTTTGTTAAAGTTTACGTAACTATAAATGGATGTCATAAAGGAAACCACAACATTTAGTTCTCACGACAAAGAGGAAACGATGCGATAATATTGTCTTCCTTTAATTAAAATTCAAAGACGTGATACGTTGACGGAAACAAGTATAATGTATATTTACTGTAAATATTTGGATGATCGTCAAAATAAAAAAAAAAAAAGTAATAGCGTGAGAGAATAATATATATAATATGGAGAACCTTGTCTAATTGAGACAGGCATTTCTAAATTAGAATATCATATTTTTTACCAAGTGTACTAGTTTGCAATAAGGTAAACATTCTAAAATTATTTTCATAAATAGCTGTAATTCATGAATGGTGATGCAACTATATTTGATATAAGCAATGTCAGATTGAATGCACAAGTTTGTCGAGAATGTTACTTCAAATGCAAATCGTTGTGATTCCGTACAAGCATTCAATGCTATCGGGATATCGTGTGGTTTTGTATACAAGGATACGGATGGGAAAGAATTTTTTAATCATATTGAGTAATATGATTGGCTTAGAATAATATAATTACTGTGTGTAAACAAACATACTTACATTTTGGGGAGAGTGTAGAACATATACGTGTGTACTAGAAATTTCTTTTATCAAATTATATTAAATTCAGCATTTCATTCCGACATAAACCAATAAACATTGTCTCGGATTCCTAACATTCCGGTAACACTGGATGCGATAACTTTACTTATAAATTAGTACAGGCAGTAAGTACTTGGGATTTCTTCAAAAGTCGGTGACGAATAAACATAAATTTCATTGCGGCCATAAGGATGGGTAGACAGGGTAACATGAAGAGTAAGGGGTTAAGGGGGACATAAATAAAGCTAGGGTAGGGTTGTAACTGGCTCGCGGGAACCTAAATATACCAACATACGCATCATTTCTCCCCGTGACTCGGGACACAATCGGTTATGCTCTAGTTGGTACACTTTATGAGCTAGCTTCACAACCCAACCCATATATCCCATAACTCAGCTATCGTTAGCTGAAGTATATCAAAAAAAAAATCAAATTCAAGGATGACAGACACTTTTCCATTTTATAAATAACTTTAGATGAAGCTATAAAATATATTCTTACATGAAATTTTTCACAAATATGGATAAAGATAATTTAAATTGAATCTGACGCATGATGTCTTAATTCACTTTCGGTCCAAGTACGGCTATACTATTATTATCGACCTGGTTGATTGAACTGAAGACGTCACCTGAATAACGCTGTATGATACATTGCGAACTGTGTTCAGTTGATAAAAAAACATTAATCTTAATTACGATATGTTAAACACATGTTGATAAGGCAAATTTCGAAATTTGACCACCTAGCTTTTTCTTAGTTCCTGCAAAACACTAAAATATTCCGCACATAGTTGTTAGGGTATTGTCTTCAATTAATCTATGCGTGATCATTGAAGTAAATTTACGAAAGCAATTCAAGAAAGTTAAGTTGATAAATGCAGTTAATTCAATTTTTTTTAAATTAGTATGTACAAAGCATTATGGTTACCCTCTTTTCAGTTCCATGTGATGGGTTTATATGGCGAACGTTAAACTACGATGAGCATGAGTATTCCAGTTTTTTTACGGGTAACTCGGTCTGGCCGTAGGAACGTTTTACGGTTAAGAAGATTATTAAAAGAACAAAATCGATGCCGAAACTGGGGGAAAACTGTTAGCCTCAGAGTGAAAGCATGACGGAGAGAATTTTTGTCTATGAAAAATGAAACATTGCTCTCGTGTTTCTGGTCGTTGTGTTTTATTACAACTATTCTGCGAGCCTATATGCCAAAGATTAAATATAAAAAAGAAACTCACTTCTTCTCGTATGTTGGTTAAATAAAAAAATGTCAAATCTGAAATAAACCGCCTAGAAATCAAGTCGGCACCATTATAATAAATAAATAGAAAAAAAACTTCATTCACCGAGAATCGAGGTGAAAAGGTAATATTTTTATCTTGTTCACTGCCATTTTGGTGCAAACGGGCAAATCAATGGATCTTTTTAATTGGATCTTTTACATAAATTTTTTTCAATTTTGTTGTTGGTGTACATTCTGTCAATAAAATTATTTTTTTATGAGAAATATAGAATAAATGCCATACAGAAACTATTAGATCCAGGTTAATTGTTATTCATACCCCGTTTTCATGATCGGAAATTGCGTTCAAAAATGCGTGAAAAAGTACACAAATTTACTGAAAAAAAAAAACAAGAATCACACATAGATTTGAAATCTCAGCGGTGCAACCTAATGAAGTACTATTCGGCTACGAGACTATTGATTATCAAATTATAGTACAGAAAACAAAGGACGAAAACGTGGCAAAAATACTTTTGTAGCACATTTCCGTTATTTGCAGTAAGAATGATTTAACATTTTACATTTCAATTCTTCGTATGTAACAAAAATCTACGGGACGACGATAGTTTCGCGACATATTGATGGCAAAAAGGGCAGAAAGAAAAATGGCATTCCTCTCGTGGATAGAGATTAGTTATTTATTACCACGGGAAATGTAATACGACTCTAATATAAAAAAAAAGCAAAAGGGATAAAGCCATAAATAACTATACGATTTACTAGACGTTAATCATTTTTATGTGCAGTTGGTATTCAGAAAACATAACATACTACTAAAATTCTAACTGGTTTACGTTTTATTTTAAATTAAGTAAAGCTAATTTTTTGATTCAATTTTTAACTCGTCATATATAACAATGTGAAATGAATATTATGATGAAATTTCGCAGAAAATCATAACAAATTTAATGATCTTTCTTCGGAGAAAGCAAAAAGTGAAATCGAACGGAGAACCTCGAATATATTCGAACAAACTTATGATCGAATTCCAAAAAATAATAAACCAGATTTCTTAATCAAAAAAATACTTTTTTCATTGTACGTACACCACATTCACTGAAATCAAAATTCAACGAAGCGTCATCAATAGATAATATTCGAAAATAAGTATATGAAAAACAACAACGCAAGTTCACATGTTTGAAACTAGTAAGCTAAGCCACTGATTTTACTGCGAAACTGGAAGTTTAAAGTGCATTGAGATGCTCGACGGGGATGAGTGCAGTGGTGTGCACACTGCACTGACTCCTGAGAACGAAGCGAATCTTGAAAGATTGTTAGAGACTTAATGCGCTCGAGTGCAAGGAGAACTTTGACAATTTGTTTGTTAAACTTCAGGGAGTTTTTTTGACGCTGTACGTTCCAGACCTTTAATACGACACACAAACAAGACATTGTTGATTTAATAACCGCAATACGGCGTAACAAAGAAGGTTTGAAGCAGTTCTGAAGACATTGAAAATTAAACTACTCATTTTACTGGATTCAGTGTTGCGCAAAGTGGAGAATGTTTGAAGAAAGGATAATATATATGTTAAACGTAATATATTGTTAGGTTTTTTATATAAAAAATAAAAAAAAACACATTTATAACTTATTGATTGAATTGGCATTCACTTGGTAGAACTCTATTATAACACGGTGAAAAAATAGCAATATATTTTAGTTCTACAAAATTATTTTTAACAAATATAACTACAGCTAGCTACATCGTGAGACCTATCGTAGATAGTTCTGACGATGGGTGAGCCGAAATAGCTATCAACTATATTTGTTAAAAATAATTTTGTAGAACTAAAATATATTGCTATTTTTTCAACATTTATAACTACATATTTCTCCAATATATTTTATGATCAGGACCGATTTCGCCCATCGCGAGCAATACCAACTGATAGAATACAATTTATAAGAAAGTCTATTTGTACAAAACTTAGTTAAGGGTACACAAGTGCTTGATTTTGTTTTGTTGTTTACTTGTTTAATTTCCAACATAAAATGTTTAAATATTTTGACGTTGCAAAAGCAATAAACTTATGGTTTGTAATTTTTGGTAACGTGTATTTGCCAAATATATAAATGTATTATAAAAAGGATTGAGCACTCACAAAGTCCATTAAACTTCGCCTAATGATTTTCGAGGCAGCAAAAGAATGTCTTCTTCAAACACTTCTGAAAAACTGTTGTAGTAAGGCGAAAGCTCTTAAATTACATACAAGGAATTTAATTGTAATAATTGAAGGATTGTATGTGATATCAATCTGAGTCGGACAATGTTGTATCTAATAGTTGCGTTTCTCTTTGTCAACAACCTCTAGATTATCCCGAGGAAATCAATTTCTACTGTCAGAGGCAATGTGGTTTTCAACGCTGTTATATTTAAAACTTCGACGATGGCATTTAGAGAACGATGATCAGATTGCAGAGGAACTAGCAACGCGTTGGTCTTTAAGTGCAATATACTCTGCTACCTGAGCGAGAGGGTTGACGGCATCAGAGACCTGAGGATATCAATCACGAGAGCCATTTTCAATTCAATTCGGAGTCTAGGAGGGCACATCCAAATGCCACCTGTTTAACACAGGTACCCTAAGCAGTACTGCAGTACGATTATGGAAATGTTTATAAAGGGAAAAATGTTTGCGGCAAATTTTAAGGGTACAATGTTTCGATTTCGTCAGGAGTATGTAGGTAAGAGAGCGAAATCGCTAGATTTTTATTTGATATTAAAATAAAAAAAGAGATGATGGAATATCTGGTTTGGTCATGTGCTGTAAATGGTTCGAAGAAGATTAAATATTGCCTGTATCTTCTAGCAACCGGGTGGGTCACTGATAACCAGACATAGGATTTAATCGACGTGACTACGGGATTAATGTGGGACATAGGATCACGTAGGTACCGTGTGGTCATATTCTCCGATGGAGATGTTATGGTAAAAAAAATATTTGTCCATTTAAAAAATATTTTTATATTATATAATATAACATTTAACTGTTGAAAATCAATAAAAAAAAAAGGTGTAGAAATCCCTCAATTTTAGTTAGTGCTAAAAAAATAATCTGACCAAGTGTCGATCAAGTACGGAATTAAAAATGAAAACTACTACGCCGTAGCTACAAATTATTTTTAGGTCAGCAGGTATGCATGACAGAATAAAGAAAATGGAAGAAAATTATTACCTAGGTTAAGAGATAAGATGACAAATACTCCGAAGAGGATAAATGGCGTAAAAATGTCTACGGTGGGGGATAAATTATTATTGGTCTAAGCTACGGGACATTCCTAAGAAATGTGAAGAACAGAGATAAAAGTAAGAGGAGGGTTCTATTTGTATTCAAGGCTTCAACTGTCAAAGTTTGTATGTGTATATTTTTTGAACAAAGCTTACATATAAATAATTTTGCTTTTCTTTTGAATATTTTTCAGTATGAGGTGGTGTAGAATGTATGTATTATAATTTTTTCATATTTTGAAGCAAACTTAAGAAAATATACTATTTTTGTTTAACACATTTTCAGGGTATAAAAAAGGACATAAATTTATGGGTGGGTTTCAAGAATCATGAAAGAAGATAAGTAATTTAAACAACAAAATAAACAAGAAAATTTCTTTGCATATACTTGCCGAACACTTGATACTTTTCATAACCGTAATTTGAATTTCACATTCCATTCATAAATATGGCTTTTATGAAAAGGAGATAATGGGAGTCGTGAAAATATTCAAATTACAGTTTTACTTTATGACGGTTAATAAAAGGAATACACTAAATGTACCCTCGCACAGCCCAAAAAGGACAGTATTTTAATTTGCAGACGGGATAATAGTGTTACGATTGTACAGCGCCGGAATAATTTTCGTAACGTTTTCCCACAGGCCAGACTCGTATTTCCAATCTTCCCTCGCGCGAGCACTTCTGGCCTCAGAACGAAAATAAACTAAGCTTAAATGGGAAATCATTATTTCTATAATCCCATTTAAACTAAAGATAATAACTAAGTATTCGCAACATTACATATGCCTATAATGATTGTACTGGCGATAGTGGGAACATATTTGGAATAATGATAGAACTTACGTGGGTAATGGTTTTCATTTTCTACATTTGTAGTTCTTAATCACCACACAAAACATTTATTATTGTTATATATAATAGTAAGATCATGTTTAACCGACTCAACTATATATAACCTGACCTTCCATCGTGTTATCAAATTAAAACATCCATTATTTATGATTCTTTGTTTTCAACAACTAATAAAAACATTCGTCTTTCACGTATTCTGCTGGCTGAGGATTCATATTAATTGTAAAATTTACAAACTCAACACGTTTATTATGATCACGTTGAAGCTGTTAACTGTCACTTCTAGGTGAAAAGATATATTTTAAATAATAAAACCACATTATAGGTACTATCGTCAAATTCTATTTAATGACCAGCACCGGTTTCCCTCATCACGAGTGAATTTTGTATAAAAAATGCCGTTTATTATTTGCAGTTTATCATTTGAAAATGCTCGCTATGAGCGAAACCGGTCAGATGTTCTAATATTATTTAAAATAGCTTACAGTCTAAAACGTAACAAAACAATGATATAAGACCTGAGGTTTCGGAAACGATAGAAATTTTACTTTGAATTCAAGTCTTCAACTATCATACAGCCTACTACATATTATATTATTTATATAAAAAATATATTTGAGCAGGGATTTATTAAACAATAATCAAGAAAATAGTCTCGATAAATCTATGCATGTATAATATACATGTGCGTGTACATATCATGAAAGTTTTTTTTTTTGAATATATTTGATGTAACGATGCGGCTGTATTTACCTGGCAAAAGAATTATATACCGATTTACCTGTGAGAATATTGTACTAATCTGAACATAGGATATTATATTAAAGTTCCACCGGAATAAAAAGGTATATTTGATAGTCATTTCGGTTTCGTGCCATCGTTAAAACTAAAATTAGCCAAATTTTAGTTTGTGTATACAAAATTTGAGAATACAGATAACTTATAAATAAATTGTGGTACAGATTCATCTATAAAAAATCGGTGTTATTTACTGTTTTCCGGCGATTGGTAGCACGGCTTGATACACTCATGTATTGATTAATTTACAATAGAGCATAGTCATATTCAGGCGTACTTCATACGAAAAAAAAACTAATCACTAGAAAGTGGATTTGTCATTGAATATGATTTCATGGTATTTTCCTGCAACACAGAAGCAGCGGTACGTTGGTATTTAATAAACTTAATGAATAATGACTGCGTTAAATTAATGATATTACACCCCACATCAAAAGCACGCCAAAATGTAGATAAATCTTTTGACACCTGTTTGCAATTGCGACATTTCCTCCACCATTATAAACGATGTTCTTTTAGTACTTTATGCCGCATGTCTCATACCCAGCTTTCAAATACTCTTATATAGACGTAAAACCTTACAATTTATCGTTAAATATATGAAAAAAAAAAAAAAATATATTAAGTAAAAAAATATATTTATTAAGCGATGATAACAATAAATTCCTATTATAAGATGCCAGTAAAAGCTAAAAATTAAAAAATAATTCGAAAATATAGATTTGAATATAAAAAAAAATATGCATAAGACGAAGTCTATGGAAATATACAAACGTGTGAACGATTTAAATGTCGTTCAAGAAAGAATGCAGATACAATCCGCAATATGGAAGAACATATGTGTATCGTGTGACAATTTTAAACGAACAGAGACATATAATTCTTTCGCCACTCCTCAGACCATTGCGTAAGGCAATTCATTTCAAAAAATGCATTTCCGTAATAAATCATCTCCGGGCATTATTTAATTTTATTGAAAGTGCCGCCTGTTTAGTATAGTTTGATGTATTGTGTACCATTTCTACAGCTATATATATATATATATATAAGCAAATGTACCTTTAAACATAGTTCTGACGATGTCGTAAGCCGAAATAGCTATCAACTATATCTAATAAAATTTTGTAGAACTAAAATACATTTTTAAGGTGTTAACTGTCACTTCTTGATGGAAAGGCATTATATTTTAAATAATAAAAACACATTTTTTGGTACTTATTTCCACAATATATTTTTTGATCAGGACCGGTTTCGCTCATCGCGAGCATTATCAACTGATAGAATACAATTTACAAACAAGTCTATTTATACAAAACAAAAAATTAATTTGAGTTAATGGTAGCAGGTGTACAAAACCATGGGTACAAGAACTAGGAAACGATTTACATAACGTTTCCTAGTTCTTGTACCCATGGTTTTGTACACCTGCTACCATTAACTCAAATTAATTTTTTGTTTTGTATAAATAGACTTGTTTGTAAATTGTATTCTATCAGTTGATAATGCTCGCGATGAGCGAAACCGGTCCTGATCAAAAAATATATTGTGGAAATAAGTACTAAAAAAATGTGTTTTTATTATTTAAAATACATTTCTATTTTGTCACTGTGTTATAATGGAGTTTTACCAAGTAAATACCAATTCAATCAATAAATAGTTTTTTTTTTGGTTCAGTTGAAATTGGGTATATATTATATAAGCACAATATAATTTCAGTGAAGCTATTTTTTTATCAAGACGAATTAGAAATTGAAAATGAAACATAGCTTATAACGTAGTGGAGACGAAACAATTATTTGATATATAAATCACATAATCCATGAATATTAAAAAAAATATTCGTCGATAGCATTTCAGAGGATGTGAGTCATAAGGAAGTATAAGGGTATAGGGGGTAGTGAACGGTAGTGCGATTGTACCCTGACTGCGGAGAGTAAGTGAGTGAAGTTTAGCATAAAAATGTAATTCGGTGTCGGATAAGCGGCGCGCGTCGAGTTATGCGGCTGGCATTCGTTATGGGGTAATGAAGGTGACGTCGCGATACCAGTTATGTAGTAGTCTCTCGTAGTAGACCTCGCCTATCCACGGCCAGCTTCCAGCGAATGACTGCATTTGACATATCGCACGGGAAAAATCTCAAATTTACAGATGAGTTTCGCGGCGATTGCAGAAGACATTTGTATTAAACCTTCACACAGACGCGCAAAACATAAATTTATATTGAATTATTGGTAAATTGTGTTATTTTAAAAAAGTAGATGAATTCATCCCGAAACGTATCTATTATCAATAAGCTTTAGTGTATAACAAATAACGGTTTTTATACATTTTATACTTACATTATATTCATAAGTTGACATTATCAAAAATAAAAAATAACCGCAATTTTTAATGGACAAGTAAGTTTAAGCAAGTTCAGTCCGTGCGGTAGTGGTTAACGATAAAAAATAATCAATACCGTTAGACAAAATATTAATAAAAGTGAAAGCTTTTACGTACTAGATTTGATACATGATACATGAAAAATACGCTTGATATTTCAGGAGTGAACCTGAAACCTTTTTTAAAGAGTCGTCTTCGCTTTATGCAAAGTCGACAAGAATATACTTAATAAAAGTCAATCACTTTTTTTGTTTACATTCATAGCTCGTACTGCAGCGTATGTAAATACATACAAAAATTATTCAACAAATAGCTAAGGTGAATTTGTTAAGGAATATTTATTTCTATATTTTGAAACTAACTAGCCAGGTGTCTTCTTTCGGCACCTTCATTCATTTAAATACACGGCGTTCATTCGAGCGCATACGTTTCTAATTTCAAGAGCGACATATCGCTGTCAACTGTGAGCATTCGTAAGTTGTATTATTTACTTGAGTCAACATACATTCACGTATAAAGATGTGCAAAGTGAATTAATCTTGCATACACTAGTGCCATTAAGCTGTGTATGTTCATGTATGATATTTGTGTAGAAATAAATGACACTCACATTTTATACAATATAAAACTGGGTTTACGGAGTACATACATCCAAGTTTGTAATCCAAGTGTGATGGCGATAAAGACAGCAGAGTTATTATTGTGAAGTGATTAATTTCCATAGTAAAATAAATATTATTACCTATATTATATTTCAATTGGGTAATGAATAATCTTCACACAAATAAAATATACTGGTGTGCACGAGGCTATGGTTAAACAAATTACACGATGTGGTAAAAGCGTACAATATGACGAACATTTGCGTTTTTCAAAAGGTACCATGAATGTTTCAGTAGAATATTGATGATTAAATAAACATATTGGAATTGTTTTATGTTCTGTATAATAAAGTTCTGTTTTTGCATGGATGCAAATATGTTTTATATGAAAGTTATGAGCATCGTTCTGATATACTATTTTTTTTTTAATTATTATAATATACGAAGCCGTACGCAGAACCAGTGTATCATTTAGTTTGATTCATGTGTTATGATAGTGTTATTAAAATAAGGTCGAATAGTTAATTACAATTAATTAAATGGCGATTATCGTGGCTGGACGAATATATTGAACACTTAACTTTAGACAATGCCAATAATTTAGCAAAGTCAATTTAAAGTGGCCAGCATTGTTTGTGTTTTAAGTAGCGCGAGGGTTAAATCGACTAGACTGGTGAATTATTACTGTAGCTGAAAAGTCATCCCCTCGGTAGGGATAGGCACAATGGTCAGGGAGCGAAACGAAATTAGTATAAAAGGGAAGGTCGAGGGTGGTACCCCTGACGCGAAACACTCCCCCTGTCTGGTTACTGTCAGAACGAACTGACTGTAAAAATGTTCAACGGATCGGTACTAAAATATTACCACGGTGAAAAAATAGCAATGTATTTTAGTTCTACAAAATTATTTTTAACAAATATAGTTGATAGCTATTTCGGCTCACGCCATCGTCAGAACTATAGTTCTATAGAGTATATATAGTTCTGACGATGGCGTGAGCCGAAATAGCTATCAACTATATTTGTTAAAAATAATTTTGTAGAACTAAAATACATTGCTATTTTTTCACCGTGTTATAATGGAGTTCTACCAAGTGAATGCCAATTTAATCAATAAAATATTACCACTAAATGTGTTATGTGACAATTATTTTTGTACTATTGGAGAAAAATAAATTGCATAATAAAGAAAGAATATTGATCGTTCACATTATCTACAACAATTTGTTTCGCAGCTCAAGATGCAGGTTTAGCATTGCGGCATCTTCGTGAATTTAATGCCATGGATGCACTCGAGCGGACCGTTATAATAGTAATTAGTTGATACCTATAATAAAGGATGAACTAAGAAATAATATAACACTAAGTCTAGGAAGCCAAGAAAGTCATTATAGATAGCAGTTGTAAGAAAAAAAATTAAGAGGAAAATAAAGATGTGCTGTTCATTTCCATATGAGACATCCTATTTCAAAATCCAAAAACTGTTCCATGGTCGAATCGTATCGGAGTAATAGTGTTCTATCGAAACGATTAAGAGTAAAGATGGCATTCTATTCAACTTTAGTAACAAAGATATCATGGTATACTTTCAAATTCTGTCAAACTATATTTAGAAAATTCTAAGTTATAATACTTCAAATAAAAAAATCTTCTGATGAAGCTTTGATTGTCTATATGTATCACACACCTATATTTATAATTAAGTGTGGAATATACTCAGCCAAACAACATGGCGAATAAATTATGCGATACCTTATTTTAATATGTGCTACATTGAACAGAGAAGGCAGAAAGTAAATAACATAAAGGAGATGCAAAAATTTGACCTAAATTAAGCAAAAGTCGGCAAAAATCTCGCTATTAACTTGCAGTGACACGTACGTGACCCAGAGACTATTTCGTCAAACACATTAATAACAAAATAACCCATTCCGGTAAAAACCACAGCACAAACACATGCTGGCTTTCGGGATTATGTTTGCTTTAGAATAAAATATTTTCATATGGCTAAAGATAAAAGAACGATTTATTAAGCTTGTACATACTCTTACTCTACACTGTGTACACATTGTATTCCGTCGTCGGACTCATTTGCATATTCTACAAACAGACTGTCCCAAGTGTGAAAGAAACACAAAATTAACTATCATTATTTTAAATTTATCCAATTAAATCGCCGGATTGTCATAACTAATAGTGAAGTCTCTTTATTTATTGTTAATATGCGTTCTGTGAATTTAGGTACACGATCGCCAATCCATGCAATAAATAATAGCTTGTTAATCGTTTCACAAGGATTTTAAAATACATACTGATTATCCAAAAAAAACATCTTAAACGGTGATTATTTGTAAATTCCTCTCTGTGACATTTGCCAAGATAACTCTTCACAAATAATTTGCTTTTCCAATTGATGGAGTTCACATGTGACAAAATCATCCGTGACGGTAGACTGCTTGAATAAAAAATTTCAATAAAGCTTATATTACGTCGGATTCAGTAGTATTATTTTTTTCCTAATTGTGTAATGCCACAAAAATGAACATAAAACCCAACACAGTATATTATTTTTGACACATTAGTGTAGCATTTTTTTAAAAATTATATGAATATTTTCAACGATAAATACTTAAATAAAATCAAATTGGATTTCATTGAAAATTTTGCCAATCATACAACGTGTTTAGTGTTCCAGTGACTGTAGCCTTTATTCTCTATATACACAAGTATTAGTTGAATTTAATGAAAACATTGTCCACACCAGCGATTCTCTTTTTAATGAAAATTTCCTACGTCATACACAGGAGAGGAAGAAACCAATATGGATGGTGATCAAACGCTGCCGGTGTGGTGTATGAGCATCATGTTTGCTCTTCAAACATAAATCAGGTGTCTACCCCTGGTTTGCCCTTTTGTTTGCAGCCCAGTTTCGTGTTGCATTATTAGTACAGATACAAACATATTACAAACCGTACCCCCCTCACCGAGGGTTAAAAAGATCACCCTAAACGTTAAAACAAAAAATGTAGCCCAGTCATTATTCATCATTATCATCACCGTCAGCAAATCCCCGACGATTTTTAATGTTACCCCGACAGTGCTCATTCGCCAAAGACTGCAAGTTCAAAGAACGTACTAAACTTTTAATACCTACTACCAGCAGGATATTATTTTTTGTCTCGGTAATATAATAAAATGAACCATTTTTTAAAACAGCCAATTGTTTCATTTTAATTTTGGAAACTAAGGAACGATAGATTATAAGCATGTATAAGATGAAGGAAATTTGGTTACAAATTTTTATTTAAGCTGAGGAATTACATAATAAAAGATAAATCCTTTGTGTAATATTCAAGAGAGTATGTGTTTACTTACGTCAATAACAGTTATTGAATGTGAGATTGTACTTCAATAGTTTCCACATACCTGGAACAAAAAAAGAGAGAAATATATATGAATGTGCTATCGATGATGAACAGACAATAGTATATGCTGGTGTTAGCTGTCACTTTTAGATGGAAAGGCATGACATTTAAAAAAATATATTTCATAAATATTAAGACTGGTTCTGGAAAGAATATTACTCAAAACTTGAAAAAGTTATTTGAATTAAATATCACACATTTAAATATGTAGTTCATTTTAAAGTTCAAGGTAATAATTGTGGGTATGACCTTTCTTTCATTCATTTATGGGCATTAAGGGATCTTTACGGTTGATATTACATGGATACGATTCTTTTTATTATAAATGATAATGATTAAAAAGTATATTTATATGAAAAAGACGATTTATACGAATTACGAAGATAACACAATACTTGGCGGTACACGTGCGACCAACTAGTCTAAGAAAGGACTACACTGCAAACATCGGGAAAAACAAAAGAAAGTCGATAGCTATTTTATACTCTCTCGTTTTTAATAGTAAACTATGGTAAACCGCGTATTCGCCCAACTTGTGATAAAAAATTTTAGAATCTTAATGAGACTTATCTTCCGAAATAATATGACTATAACTAAGCTATACACGCTGTTTAAATAATGAGCAAAATTTCTGAGAAATTCTGTATTGACATACCAATATACAAAATATAGCGTGCTTCTGGTTTTAGGATTATCAAATGATTATTAAAGTTGAAATAGAAACACCCATTACAGGTTGAACTATTTACGAAATAGATGCTTCATTTCTATCCGCTATAGAGAAATATAAAAAGTAAAACAGTTTCTCACAATAAACACGCGTGACACAAAATCAGTGGGGTGAGTCATAAAGGGCTAAATATGTACAAAGGCAACTGAAGTAATTCCGAGCCACCTGCCCAATGCCGCGCATCCCTAATAACATGCAAAATCCTCTTATATTCTTTTAGAGAACATGAGGTAAATACCTGACCTTGTCTAGGTAAAGATTTTTAAAACATTTTAAAGCTTATTGATTGAATTGGCATTCACTTGGTAGAATTCCATTATAACACAGTGAAAAAATAGCAATGTGTTTTAGTTCTACAAAATTATTTTTTTAAAATATAGTTGACAGCTATTTCGGCACACACCATCGTCAGAACTATGTAAACTTATTGATATAGCCGCCTTTTTGGTTTCATTTACAATTTTTAGTTTTATTGCGAGCAAGAAACAAGCTAGGTCGAAAACAGGAGAGAAGATGTATTGTGTACCTTTTCTACACAGCTATATATAGATAAGCAAATGTTAGTTTAAGCACAGTTCTGAAGATGGTGTGAGCCGAAATAGCTATCAACTATATTTTTTTTAAATAATTTTGTAGAAATAAAATACATTACTATTTTTTCACCGTGTCATTTTAAAGTTATTGTTTATATGAAACACTAAACGAGTGGTTCTATTATTATAACACCGAAAATAAATTAAGCGCTGTTGTAAAATGTGTGTCACGTGATGCATATTATAAATAAATAATTATATGACTATAATTGAAAACACCATAAATGTTAATAAAGAGAGTAACATATTACATCGACAGCACGATCTTTACGAATAACGTAGGAGTTAAAGTATGGAAATAAATGTGCTCGATACTATTTTACGACTTGACAACCGTCTTGGCCCGCCTTCCTAAGGTGCAAAGCCTACTCTTCGACAATACTACTTTTTCGGATGAATTAACTTTAGTGCCGCAATAAATCTTTCGCTTTTATTGTGATGCAATATCTAGTGGCGCCTTAAAATTTGATACCATCCAATTAAGATCTCATATGGTATGGTGATATGATTCCGGCTCGACGATAAAAAATACGGAATATCATAAAAAAACATTTCAAGCCTGTATGAAAAGGTATTTTGGCCTGAATCCATTGGTTTAGGTGCTCTAGCGTAGTTTTTGCTAGTGTTTTAGTATCGATATGAAAATAGTAAATCTTGCTGTTTACACCGTTCGAGTAGTAAAATTTTACTACGCACCTGCTCTTACATAAAACAATAGAAACAAAGCTTTAGAAACTGATTGTACGCGTAGAAAAAAAAAACAATATGAATAATGTATTTTTTGTTTCGAATGAATATATTGAGACAAAGAATGAAATTCATTGATATTTTGAATTTTGTAGTTTTATAAATTAACACTTTTTTTCGACAGTCGACACGAGCATCCATATTTAATATTTCTGATAAGTACAATCGAACACCAATTCTTTTCAATAAAAAAATATTCTGTATAATGATGATTCGCAATGACACAGTCATTTACGATATCAAGAAAAACTTACACAAATTTATTGAATATGATGTATAGAAAATGCATGCTACAAATTAAATTTGTTGTAATCATTGATTGAAAGCTAATGTTTGAATTTATTGAACGATTTGAATGAAAATTCTCCTGCCTTTACTCCTTGTTCACGTTGTAGTAATACATTTTTTATTTAATAATTCGTAAGTGGCGATTGAATATTGTCGAGGGATGTTTATCGTATGCTTTGTTAATTACGCATGTAAATGTTAGCATAAAATGCGTGTTTCATACTACCAGCGAAATGTCAATATGTATTGTGGCTTGTGTAAAAGGGTGAATATTAAAATCTATTAATATCGAGTGTTTTCATATGATTAAATACATTATAGAAATTAAATTGATGGATTTCGAGAAGCATTATAATATTAAATTGCATAATGTGACCGACCATTTAATTTTTTAAAGATTTCTTCAATCAGTCCTTTGACTAGTGACCACAGCTCATAAACTACTGAGAGATGGATTTATTCAAGTGGGACTTTGAGTAAATCAAATTTATTTGTCATGATTATATATAGACTTATTATTGTCAAGAGCGAAGTTTTTCGACATTAAGAAACTACCGTGACAACTGAAAAATACTTTATTTTTATACTATTTGTATAAATATGTATGTAGATAAATTCAAACAGTATCTTGTATCAATTGATAATGTGTGACAGCGATGAAACGTCAGCACTACATTATATGTTTAAAAAACAAACAACTGTTTTCGACAGTGAGTATTGAAAACATTCAACTCTAGTTACAAAGTTACGATAAGCTAAGTAATTATATAAAATCAGTATAGTGCTATTGTTATTATTACGAACTCTACACAGCTTGTACACATTCGAGCAATCCAGGTTACTGAGGCAGGAATAATATTTAGAGATGACACAATTCAACAGCATGAATAACAATCAATGCATAATATAAACACATAGTATACTTTATCTTAGGCTCTACGCCGTAGAACGTGTGAGGGTTATACGGTTTACATCTACAACAAAATTCGATCTATCAGATGTAAGTAGGTAGTTAGGCACAGAAGCTTCGATACTAAGAGATGTAATTCAACCAGAATATATTATATCTTGAAGGGATATTCGTACCACAGCGAGAGACACACGAGCCGAAATATCATCTTATGGATTCGCGGAAAGAGTACAAGTATGAGTGTATTTAATAATGTACCAAGATTTTAATCAACACTTATGTTTAATATTGAAATACGTATAAATAATTATTTGATGATTTTATTACAGCATAACAAATATTTTATATACTGCTTACGATAAAACAATTCCTGACATTACAAAACATTAATATTTGAAATACAATGTAAGATTTTTCATACAACACGTCACTTAATAAAGATTGGGAGTCGTAGAATGACATAGACGATTATTAGATATTATCAACCTTCAAACTAGATACCTCAAAATTTCATGATATTCTGACCACAAGTTTACAATTTTCAGTGATTTTAGTGAGATAGTTCAAATTTATTAAACAAAATATATATAAACCCAAAATGGTAATGCCGAATTCATCGAAAATAATAAATAATTGATAAAAATCCTTGAGACGTTAGAATTAAAAATATAGATCGAAATAAAAATTAAGTTCATCAGATATCTGAGCAAAATGACGGAAGCATACAAAATACGATACTCTATTACAGTCCCTTCTCTATTACGAGACTTGTTAGAAACCGTGATCTATTCGCAGATATCCTCATTTAAGCAAATCGTGCTCCCGCAATATGGCGGGCACGTGTTGTAATGTGCTTAAATATTTTGCCTCGAATTGAAGTCAAGGGAGTAATGGCTGAATTGATACCATTCAAGAAATAGATTCATTCATTAACTTAATAATGTTCATATTTGGATAGCTCTTCGTGTTTCAATATGGATTTATGAGAAATTATTGTTATTATAGTATGGGTTAAATATCTGCCATTCTTCCATAATAAAGGAAGATGAGACATTGTTTTTTGAAAGTGTGTTCAAATTCAAATAAAATCTAACAATACGGTATGGTAATAAGTCTGAAAATGTGTCAGCTGAAAACCTCCTGTTCAGCTATTTTGCATTTACAACACATGACTACGTTTTAACCAAAGTTTTCAATTCAATTATATCTTGTCAACCCACAAAAAACAATACTGCACAATGTGTATGATTGAAACTAATAAGACGGTGAAAAAATAGCGATGTATTTTAGTTTTACAAAATTCATGCCATTCACGAGCCGAAATAGCTATCAATTAAACAACTAATGAATTTTGTAGAATTAAAATACATTGCTATTTTTTCACCGTGTTATAATGGAGTTCTACCAAGTCAATGCCAATTCAATCAAAGAAACTAATAAGAAAACATCATATCTTCTAGGAATAAATACTTAAATATTTTTATTCAACAACAGTGTAGCTATAATATAATACGTAAATGAAATTTTAATTAATGATAAAAAACCTTTTTCTAGCTCTCCATTAATCGGAATAAAATTTGCACACCAAAAGAGAATCTTCAATATTCAACAGTAACAATAACATGGATGGTACATATTTTTATTGAAATCACAACAAATATTGTATTTCAGCACGGTTATAAAGTGGAAGGTTGCGCAAATAAAGTGTGTGTACTAGGCACAGCTGCCGGGAAATCAAATTCAACTTATCGATCCGGAAATGCGGAAAATAACGCTAGGATTCAATCGTACGTACACACGACCCACTCGAATGGCGAATTGAATGATCCAAACCGTTGCGAGGGTGTCACGTACAACGCAGAGAAATAAGGCCCACAGCTGTTAAGCCGCATTGTTAAATCGGAATACCGAGGAAGTTAATAAGTTAAGTCCAGGCGATATATCAAAATTCGAAACAAAAGTCAAGAAGTCCATGACAATAAAGTATGAACAACAACAAAACAGTAAAACATGCTGAAATAAAAAACCAAAAAAAACTTGTAAGCAGGCGATGTACTAGGCGGGGTACGAAAATGAGTCATTTGTAGTTTCCGTAGAAACTGGGCATAGACAAAGAATAGGAAAACATTTAAAACACATCTTCAAAATGATGGTGTGCATTTGGGATTTATTCCGTAATTCTAGACTATGAAGAGATTTTGTTTGGAGAGTACAATTGACGGATAATTCGTAGAAATATATTTCGTATATTTTCATCTGTTGAAATGATCATTTGTTGAGCGAAACTGTATAAATATTTAAATATTTTAAACATATCCGCTCCCTACTCAAAACGTATGGCTATCACACTGTGCGACCGATAGTGTTTTTGCTTACTTATACAGAAATCAAATAAAAAAACTGTATTTTTTTGGCCTAATTTCAAATTTTGGCAATTTAGTGTTGAAAGAGTAAAATCTGTCGAACCCTGATGCATTCAAATGAGGTGTAAACCATTCCCATAAGTCACACAGGATTTGCGCTAAACGAACGCAATCCTTTCCATCTATCAAATCGACCGTGAATTTCGACATTGGTTCAAGAATAATATATATTGAATGGGTAGTCCAGAGTGATATCCGGGATACGCTATGAAATATTTTGAGTAATGCAGGTGAAGTATTCCGTGTGACTTCATAATTCCCTAATGGGGCAAACAGCACTAGCACTTCCCGGTAGACATTTACGGTATTATAATATAGTGGATTTGAACCGAGTATTGAATATCATAAATAATGAGAGTAGAAACGTTCATATATGGAAACGTCTGCACAGCAACGTCGATTATACAACATCAAATTAGGATTTTTTTTCAACAACATCATTTAACATTAATTATGAAAAAAAAACCGTGATTGCGAAAAAATCAATGCATTCAGAGGCAACTTTGTAGAAGTGTATTTTATTTTTAAATTTGACTTTGAAAAACAATTGGAACAGATAAAAATATGTTATTCATATAAAAACCAAAGTAAATAGATGCTATTCTCCCCGCACAATCGTTCAAAGAAATTCTCTTCGATTCATTCTAAGAAAGAAAGACTTATTAATATACAAATTTGTATCATAGTATAAGAAAAATTGCATTTAATTACGAATATATCGCGGAGTTAGTTGATAGCATATGCAACGTGAAAGCAGGCAAATAAAGTAAATATAGAAAACCTTTTTTCAGAGACATAACAAACACTAATAACATGCGTACAATGTTTTAATTTGGAGAGATATCATTAAGTATGCTAAAGTGGATACCGGATGACTTTTTACGCCGTTAATATTTAATTGAATACTAAAAACCACACAGACCCGTCGTGCTACTGTTGCACACAACTCTCTTGTGAATGCCCTCAAGCTTATAAAAAAAATTATAATGTAAAAATATAATAAAAGGTGTCTCAATAGTAAAAAAATTTCACAACTGGAAAATCACTTAATTGAAAACGGTGGTAATATTAACAAATGAAACAATGTAGAAATATTCTACCAAAAATTAAAAAAGAATTAAATGAAGCTAAAAAAAAACTATAAATAATAATCAATTCGTAAATAACAATTTGAATATAACAGGTGGTGGTGGTGATGTAGTTTTATGGAAATACGAATATGATTTGTATTGAATCCCTTACATTTATACACATATACAGAAAAAAGAATTAATCTCGTCCCATTCTAAATCTCGAGTGAAGATTAAACATAAGAAATAAATAACCTTGCGATAAAGTTAGTCTGAAGATACTTCTCAAAGAGGCGACATATGTGGCGCATTTAGCAACACACCAAGTGGAATCGAATTTAATTTTCAATGATAAATTCAAAGTTCAAACAACGGCATTTGTAACTAGATCGAAAGTTTGGCGGAATTATTATAGCTTTTATGTTATTTATATATCAGAGTCTGTGTCGTTCTCTATCTTATGTGTGTTCATTTTAATACATTTCTTTGATTTGGATATTTGTAAGGTTTATTGAATGATTGTATAATCAGTTTTTCAGCCTCTTCAAAAGGTGGGTACGGTTGGTAAACAAGCAACATTGCATACATAAAAAAAGAAAAAAATGATTCCCATACGATTTTGAGCATATAATCTTTATAAAGTACTAGCTGGTACCCGGCGCGTTGCTGCCGCAGAAGAAATATTTCCCAATTCTACTTACAATAATATCTTGGCAAATACGTTCTATCAAAAATCACAAAAATACTATAAGTATGTGCGCGATGATTCCAGCAACAACATTTCGTGCAGTGTCTGCCGTCAAATAGACTGCCCAGTTTCAAGATCAACACTGAGATGAACAATATTGAGATTACGACTGTGAATTGAAAAGTCAAAATAAGCCAAACAGCCTCATTGTTGCTGATAAATCAATCTGTTTATATCAACAAGATATCACTGCTATCATTATATTATTCACCATTTATGAGCTACATTTTATGCATGCTATATGGCGCTATACTACATTTTAATGAACGCATGCTTGATGAAATTAAAAAACTATAAGAAGTCTCCAATATCATTTGATCATGTTCTATCACATTGTCTAACTGACTCTCAACCTAGCAACATCTCTCCTACTTGCCAAACACAGCCGAGACGACTCGAAACTTTCACCAGCGTTTTGACTTAAAACTAGATTAGAAGTCTAAATGCTGTGAAATTTAAAACTTCGTACGAATTTGCAACTGTGTAAACAGTGTTATTTTGTTTTGTGTCTCAATAACTCTCTAGACGGCATTGTAATCCATCTTTAAATATTTTAAAAATACTACCTGGCCCGTCGCGCGTTGCTGTAATCTCAGAGTAAGAAAATTCATAATGATAACAAACAATTTAACTATGCCAAAACCTTTGCGGGAGTGTACTCAAGAAATTTGTTAATTTTCATATCAATCGGATGAATGGCGTAATAATGCGAAAAAGACACACAAACAAACATATATCGATCTATATAAAAATAAATAGATATTTCAGTATGCATATATGCATACTCCGAGATTGTTTTGGTGTTTTATACCCATTTCAAAAATGTCGTTTCTGTTCGTGTTCTTAAATATAATACACAATTTACAAATTTAAATTGAAGAAAATAATAGTTAGATTACGGTGAAATTAAATTTCCATTACGATTTGCTGATAACAAAAATCAACGGCCGTGCTGCGGATAAAATAGAAAAGTTTTCGAATTACATCGTTTACACAATGTAGCATAAATTTAGAACACGGTGTATAAAAGTCTTAAAGGGCCGAATAAGTCACATATAAGGTATTAAATATTATATATATATATATACAACGCTTTTATTTTTCATTTCGGTAAGATAAAGTGGTACAATAATGCGACAGCTGAAATGAATGGACACGCGACAGGTTATCTTATTCATTATCACGTCTTGTTAGTAAGGGGCCTTAGGGTTATTTCATTTATATATACAATAATTAGAAACAGTTACGTTTCATTCGTGCAGTTAAACGATCAGTTAATATTATGTCTCTGGTTTCAAGAAGAGTTATAATGTTACGACTTATGTTTCATCTGAAAAAGATAAATTGATAAGAAGGAAAGTGTATGGATAATTTAAATCGTGCTAGAATATTAAAAACAAAATAACGTATTCCATATTTAACGAGCTTTTAGGAATTAAAAATTTGTCTTCCGGTTATATGTGAGTGGATTATTCGAACATAAATTGAATACATATTTTATGAATGATATTTTATAAAATGAAATTTTTGGTGATTGAAAAAGCAAGATTACGTAATGGGAGTCTTGATAGGAGAATCAACAGAAAGGGTGTTTGAGATTGACTAAAAACTACATATTATTCAGAACTGATACACTTTTAATAAAGTGGTTGCCACATGAGGTAATACTGTTTTTGGATTATACTACTTCTCATAAAAAATAAAGTAAATAAAAAAACGCAATATAAAGATCTACATTGATTAAAAATAGCAATTAAATATGCTTTCGAAAAATGCATTTTAAAAGGAAGAAAAAAATAGTTAGTTAGTAAATAGTAAAAAGTTATTTATGCGTCTCCTCTCACCGGAAAATCTAGAGTAAATTGGAATACTAAAACATGCTTTAATGCAATTGCGTAACCAAATGAGAACAGACAGGATTACTCATTTCTTAGATCGCTTTACAATTGGCTGCTAATGCTGACAAGGCGTTTCCAAGGATGAATTTAATTGTCCATGCTACATCACATGGAGAGTTTCATAGGTTGATTATCGATCGGTCCCAGCATTGAAATCTCTAAGATTAAAGAATAAAGAGGGATGATTCCCACGTTCCAAAAACCTTTTAACCTAATAGTCTTAATTGAATGAATAAGCTGAATAAGTCAATATACTTTTAATACAACAAATAAGATGTTATATATTATACAACGTTGCAACATTCGCTGGGTGATGAAATTTTCGAAAAGAAAAACGAAGTATTAGATAGATACGAGGTTATAACGTAGAACATATCGGAAACGGTAGGATTTTCGTCGAGTGAAATGTCATGAGTTAGAGGCGGACTGCGAACCCGAGTCACGTCGTGCGCTGTCACACGAGTAGGGACTACTCACCATCGCACAGAACAATCTCGTCAGCAATTCGGTCGGTATCTTTATCTACATCATTTGCAGTAGGAGACTTGTAATAATGCGCAATTTACAATGTTAAAATGTACCATTAGCTTATATAATATAATGAAACGATTTCTGTCACGAGTTCGAAAATATTTATTATTATTTATTTATATATAATAACACCAACTATACCCTATATAATAATATCAAACGAAGTGGTTACCCCCCTCTGCTTATTTTTTTTTTTTTGTTTTATTACATTTAGTGGAAATTTTTAAATTTGTAATGTTGGCGATAAAATGTATAATTAGTTCAAAAATATGAGAATCGAAAACAAATTAATTTTTTTGCACAGCTTGACCAAATATTATTGATTGAATTGGCATTCACTTGGTAGAACTCCATTATAACACGGTGAAAAAAATAGCAATGTATTTTATTTCTACATTTTTTTTAAATATAGTTGATAGCTATTTCAGCTCACGCCATCGTCAGAACTATCTACCATTGAACTATGACCCAATATTATGATAATAATTCCATTTCATAAAGAATTGCACATTTTTAAATTCGTATTTTAGAAGTACGTGCCATGGAAGATTTTAAGCATCCAACCGATTGAATTACAAAAAAACTGAACATGAACTTACTAAGACAACATTATAATGGAAAAAAAAGATAGTTTATCGTTCCTAATAGTTCTGTAACTTCAAGCTTTTATTATGTCAGTAGTAACTGACGAATATTACCTGAAAGCAACTGATCTACGTATAATATTATAAATACGTATAAATATCATACCATGTATTGCCTGCACGATAACCATCTATGATTGAGGCGAATCGAGTCAAATGTTAAAGGAGAAAAAAAAGAAAGCATACAGAATAGCACTTTGCGGGCTTGCATGTGTTCTTTTGCAGGAAAGGCACACGCTTACCTCAAAAATGACTAGATTTTACGATACAAAAGTTGTGGAAAGCACAGAGTACTTTTAAATTTCCACTCCGCAAGACAGGCAAGACTTTGACTTTGGATTGTAAAATATTTATTTTACAATACAAAAGTCGAAATAAATTTCTAGTTTCACATACGAACAACATCTATATTTTTAACTTGCAATCGTATAGTCAGTATACCACAGTGCTCAGTGCAATGTAAGAATATTATGAAGTGACCGACGGGAAACATTTTATTGAATTTATGTTTGAAATAGCCGCAGAAAGCGTTGGTTTACTTTACATGAACATGCTTTTCGTGAAAATATTTTAGACCTTAAGTCCTATCTGTTATTTTTTAATATACAGCTTGAAGTAACAGTATAAAAACAAAGTATTTAAAAATGAGATGGAAACATTTTTGCCGTTTGACAAATACAACTTCATTTTAGGTCTGCATCGACCGTCCGATCGGTTTCGATTAGAAGTTTACGGTTGAAACACAGAAAATGTAGGTGACAATGAACACGGTGAAAAAAATAGCAATGTATTTTAGTTCGACAAAATTATTTTAAAAAATATAGCTGATAGCTATTTCGGCTCATGCCATCGTCAGAACTAGCGTGAGCCGAAAAAGCTATCAACTATATTAAAAAAAAAAAAAAATTGTAGAACTAAAATACATTGCTATTTTTTCCACCGTGTTATAATGGAGTTCTACCAAATGAATGCCAATTCAATCAATAAATATGTGACAATGCCATATTTTACCATGAATTTATCGCAAGAGATTTTAAAATTAAAACAAAGTTGATAATTTTTTATATTTATAAATTAATGATATCGACTTGTGTTCGATGGGACTTTTTTTTTGACAGTTGACAGAACTGACTTTCGGTCAGTTCTGTTGCATCCGTGTGATGGAATGCATGAAGATGTCGAAAGGCGATACCTGGGTCGTATGTGACAAAACATGTGGAATCGTACAAAATTGTAACGATATAAATTTATAAATTTATTCATACGTTTCAAAATTTTCATTTCATATTGTTTTGATTTAGTCTAGAACATAATGGTATGATACAGTTAGAATTAAAGATACTATAAAATAAAACCTACACAAATCTTGAACGTAAAAAGTTAATCTCTTAGGAAGAAATGCACGGTATTTCCGAGGAACTACTGCATTGTTGCATGAAGACACGTAGAAAGACATCCAACAAAAATATGCCGCTATCTTATACGTTGGAACTAATATCATGCGATGCAGAAATTTTCCATAAAACAAACAGCCTTAGAAAGAAAGACGAAAGAATACGACGGCCAACGAGACAGGCAGGGATGCATCTGTCTGGATTAAAGTGCACGGAAAGAAAAGTGCACGTCAAGACGCGACACGGAATGCATTGGACCGTGACGTCACGGAAGCTTGGAGAACATTCCGCAATGCAAAGCCCCGGTTGACACGAAAACAATTGGACATAGGAAGCGAATGCGCTCGCCTCCTTGGCATTATTTGTTTATTCAGCCATAATGTGATAGACGAGTTCTTTAAATAATATACTAAAAAATACAGATTTGAAATACTGGTGATTTTTTCTTTACAGCAAATCTTTAAAACGT
Source organism: Himalopsyche japonica (assembly GCA_028555115.1). Classification (NCBI taxonomy): domain Eukaryota; kingdom Metazoa; phylum Arthropoda; class Insecta; order Trichoptera; family Rhyacophilidae; genus Himalopsyche; species Himalopsyche japonica. Next base: position 1,537,140 of record JAHFWJ010000526.1, on the reverse strand, counting down.
AAATCATATTAATTCAATTTTGATACAAGTGAAATACGTGTGTAAAAAAAAATACGACAGGCTTGAGATATGAACTTTGATACAAGCTTTTTTTCGATTTTGAATTGTTACAATTTTGTACGACTCCATATGTTTTGTCTCTAATGACCCGGGTTTCGTCTGACGGTCAGTTCTGTTACGTCCGTGTCATTAAATGCCTGAAGATGCCGAAAGGCGAAACCCGGATCGTAGGTGACAAAACATGTGGAATCGTACAAATTTGTAATAATTCAAATTTAATATTGAAATTCCATCAAGCACCTTCTTTCGATATCATAATTTTATTTCGATTGTTGAAAATTTGTACGCTTCCATATTTCTTATCACTCATGACCCGGAATTCGCCTGTCGGCATCTTCAAGCATTTAATGACACGGATGAAATAGAAATAACACACAATAAATAGATTGCATCGATTTTATACAAGTAGAATTACAAAGGAAAACACAGATCGAGTAGTAAATGACAAAACATGTGGAAATGTACTAAAATGTTTCAACAGTTCATATTTAAGAGGGAATAATTCATGATATTATGAAAAATAATGTGTACTGGGATGTACGAGATAGATAAATCATTTAAGAGATGTGTCGCATGACGCTGGAGTGCTATCAAAATGTGTTTAGATGGCGGCAATCATTCAAACATCACTATAATGTTGCGACATGTATTTACATGTACACAGCAAGAACAATATGGTTTTTATCATGAAACGTGGGCGTCCTCGAATGATGATTTATGCTCTAACCAAATACGCTTCAGCGGCTATCAATATTAATGTATGTCCTAAGCCGAAAAATGCTAGATTTTTATGGAACAAATGACATACTATAGTTTATATTTAACAGCAAAAATTTAAGGGATTTAATAGAAACGGTTTGGTTACTCTGTTGTTTTTAATTATGTGAATACCATTAATTAACACAGTATTTTCCAATTGCCGTAGTTGAGGAGTCATTCTCTACGATAGCGGTTTACAAAGATAAGCTATTTATTTTCGTATTGCTTCATAGATTTGACTTTCGGCAAATTGATACAATTTCAATAATTAATAATAAAGTGTAGATGTTATTTCATTCATTAAAGAAGTTTTTTTATTTTAAATTTCGGGTGTAGGAACAGTGGCAGTTCGTCCACGCGCGTTGTGGAACTGCAACACACCCAACGAATTGACAAAAATGTAGAATTATAATATACATAAATTTATGTACAAAGGAATACACATTGTGTGTTTTATGATATAAATATTATTGAGACTGGTAAAAATGAAAAATAGATCGAAGATTTTTACATTGTTTCATTGTCAGCATACAGATTACCAACATGCGGCTGTGAACCATACGTGATGTGTCATTTATTATCCAAATCGATGCGAAAAAGCTCATCGCAAAATTTGCATAACAAGAAAAATATTTCGTCGCTTCGACGTGATGGGAATCGTAAATATTTTTTAAAACAACGATTTTAATAATTGACAAAAAGCTTTGATGCAAAAACTGAGATGCTTAATTACAATTGTCAATATATAATGACATGTGTTATGTTAAATTATTTTTTTAAATGTAAAAATCAAAGTACCACCATGAAACTACACATACAAGGATTACTGTAAACAGCCTGGTATATATAACACTTAGAGAATAATTTCGATGTATTTGTTATGACTTTGTTGTAATCCATTTTCATTACATAATCAAAATTGATTTTGAAGCATCCTATTCCGCTTCTTCTGTTGGGTTGACATGCCATATTTTCATACTAAGTGGAAAAATATATATTACATCTTTTATTGTACATGATGCATGGAATAATTTACTATATTATTGTTTTTTTTTATTTGTTTGAATATAAATTAATATGCTACTATGATTTTATAACTACAGCTTGTAAGATTTTTGCCTTTGATTAATTCAGCGGTAACAGTAAAATAAAATCAAATCAATTAATTTTGTTGTTCTACTGCTAGTGTGTATGAGTGTGTTTCACAACATTACGGCCCATGGAATTGAATTTTTTATTTGTTATGTGTATTGCAATAACCAATTTGCAATTATGTGATTCAAGTTACCTTCAACATTATGCGATAGTAATTTTTGATATCATCGATTTCTCCAAAAATGATTAACGATCAAAAAATATGATGGCGTAAGTAGTGAATAAATCTTCAATAAGGAATGGGAAGATTGATGTGTTTTTGTCATTGATTCGATGTCGAAGCATATTTAGCTTCATGAAAAAATTCATATGTGAAAGAAAGAGATGAGCCGAATTTCTGTATTTAAATTTGAAAGTGACATAAAAGACAAAATCGATTATTCTAACCATTTAAAGATTACACGAACATTTAAATAATGTTGGCTAATAATAGAAAGAAACGTATTTTGTAGAATTTGAGAAATAGTCGATGCATATCAATCAATCTGGTATTTCATAATTGTCCTTGAATATCGAACTCTTATGTATAACATAAGAAAAAAAAATTATGGGTTATAGTCATATAACTATAGAAATATAATATATTTATGAAAGATAAATACAATATAAAGAGCATATTGATTTACCATAATTGTAATTTTAATTCTTAATAAGTGATTGTGAACATTTAATTTTTATACTAATTTACTTTATTTGTATCAATATTGTATGATTTTATGTAAATTGTTTCCTAGTTCTTGAACCCATGGTTTTGTACACCTGCTACCTTTAACTCAAAATTTTTTTTTTTTTTGTATAAATAGACTTGTTTGTAAATTGTATTCTATCAGTTGATAACGCTCGCGATGAGCGAAACCGGTCCTGATCAAAAAATATATTGTGGAAATAAGTACTAAAAAAATGTGTTTTTATTATTTAAAATATAAAGAGCGTCTTGCATTTTTTACACCAACCTTTCCAAGTGATTACAACATTTTACAATACTAATCACAAAATAATTTAGCAAAAATTTCGAGATAAAAATAAAGAAATAAGCGAATAAAAAGTAAGCTTAAAATTTATTAATATTTAAAAAATAATTATAAAAGTCCAGGAGAGTTCTCATAAATAAACACCGCGATTTTTTTCTATATTTTATAGAGTAGTTTTGGTTTTTAAATGAATGTCTATGGAAATCAAAGGCTTCGAGGTATTCCCTACACCTCAGTAAACATTAATTCAACTATATAAAACTTTTACGACACAATTTACAATTAATTTTTTTCGATTACACGGGATACGCTCGATTGTGGACGTGAGGAAATAATAAAATATTTTATGCAAGTTGAAAAACTAGAGAGATTAAAAACCACGATTGTTAAATTGGCATTTATAAATTATTAAAAATTGAAGCCATAATAAAAACCTGACTCTTGAGAGTAAGTTTTTTATCACCGAGGAAATCGCGTTAAAAACTGATTACCCCGTATAAAATTATCGGTAAAATTTATGCTAACGAAAACGTTTGTTATAGCTTAGATTGCTTAGATCATTTCAAGGTAGTAAAAAGTGGTATTATTTTACTTATACATAAAATAATAAGAGAAAGTGTTTAAAATTCTGATTAAATTAAATACTTAATTAAACTTATTAAAATAAAGTTCTATCGCGTTAAGATTAAAAATAAATAGTATGCTAAATTTCAAAATTGTCAACTGGGCTTCGAAGACAAGGGTGGGTTGTATGTATCAAACAAGAGACGTTCTCCCAGCTCGGTTTTCCAAGCAAACGAGTCATTCACTGCTCTGAACAGTCGGTGATTTTTTACCTTACATCTTTTTCTACGTACTGCCTGCAGCTTTAATTCAATGGACTACGATTGAATATCAATACGAATGATAGGTTAGATGAACGTGAAACCAAAATAGACAACAAAAAAAAAATCAGAGCAAATATAAGTTAATATTGTTTGCTCGGTCAATGCGTGATGTAAAATAATAATAAGTATTGATGTTTCCCACTGATATCAATGCCAATATTATTGCTCATAAAATATACGAAAAGAATTTTTTAAAAAAAGTCATTTCCGGCCGGAAGTTGATTCAGCCTAGCTGTCATGTTGATTATTACTTTTTTCGCAACAAAGATATTGGACAGGCATCCGTGTCACGGAAAAAATGTATAACAGAACTGTCTAAATGAAAATAACTTTGTTCCATAATTTTCCTGAAATATAGTAGCCGTGTTGTTTCGCCCATCGATCGGTAAAGCAGCTGCTATTGTAAATTAAAAACGATGACCTGAACTAAACGGCACCAATCACAATGTATAAAACACAACGATTTGATAAAAATCGGTGATTGGATATATTTTGCAATATGTTGCTGGTGATCAATTATATTTTGAAAAAAAAATGCAAATAAATTTGCTTTTGGTCCGTTGGAGACTAAATAATTCAATATTGTCGGTTTTAACATGGTGAAAAAATAGCAATGTATTTTAGTTCTACAAGTTTTTTTATAAGATATAGTTGATAGCTATTTCGGCTCACGCTATCGTCAGAACTATGCTTAAACGAACATTTGCTTATCTATATATAGCTGTGTAGAAAAGGTACACAATAGACCTTCTCTCCTGTATTAATGACCTAGCTTATTTCTTGCTAGCAATAAAACTAAAAAAATTCCAAAATTGTTAATGAAACTAAAAAGGCAGCTATATCAATAAGCTTACATATTGCACGGAAATGGTTTATTACGGAAACGAAACAGGCCCTGTAATGGATTGAGTAGCGGCAACCGACATATATTAGTTTGTTAGTTAAGATTTTTTTTTGTTATTGTTGATATGTATTGATTTCCAGCTGTTCTAAAGCCGCCATCTTGCGACCTTTATAACAAAGATGTAAACACGTAGGCGCTGAGTTTAAATTTATATTATGATTTTATGTCGGTTATAGTTTATACGAGTCAGCTCAATACTCTAATTTAATATATATCGGCTTAGCATAATATTAAGCCGACAAAGTGCAAAAATATAATTTTCAATTCATAAAACTTAATAATGAATAGATTTGTTCAAAAGGATTTCGGAAATATGTCATTCAATATAGTAGAATATTTCTTTGGTAAAAATATTTTCGAATCGACGATATTTTCACCGTATTACATCACTTAAATAGAATTAATACAGGCACTATACGCTAATCAATATCATATAAAATCGTCATTATAGTATGCAAAAAATGATACCTGATAGCTCGCTTATACACAATATTTTCGGCGATGGAATTGGTAGAAAATATCCCGACGGTTTGACTTAATAAAATCCTCAGAATCAAAATATTTGCAGTATATTTAGTATTGGCAAAGATGGATTCATAAATATCGATAGCTCGGATACATCATCATGTCCATAAACATTATTTAAAGTGATATATGATACTTTCGAAAAGTTATACTACATTGTTTATAAAGAAAAAATACGGTTCTCATGAATGTTTTTTGAAAAATAAAAAGTCTAGATACGTTTGAATAACTATGATATCATTAAGATGAATATGAAGCGAAGCATAAATCATCATAAATGTTGCAACCATGATGGCCAATGACTCTTGAACATCGCCCACGTAAAAAATGAATACCATATTTCTCTCGCACGCCTGTTAGTTCGAAATCATTGAATCAATTATGGCACTGCATATTAATACATCTAAGCGTTACATGTACACATATTTAAGTAGAGAGAAACAGTTATGAAGTTTTTTTCATTAAAAATAAAAGTACCATTTGTTGAACTAATTCCATGTCACTTTTATCAGACGAAAAAGCCAGCAATGAGTAAAACCGACGCCGATCATTATGACATTTTTTTTGATAATTTTTTTTATACCCATACGACAAATCACAGTTAATACCTACCGTTTGACGAAGGATAAGTTAGATTAGAAAATAAACATTGTATTTTACAGAAATATATTTTTTCGACTAGCGTACCATGTATGTATAAAAAACGTTTTCCTACTTGACATGCATCGTTCGCGAGCGACCGAATCGTAGAAATCCTAACTAGTGGACCGCAGTCACTCGTTCGTGATAAAACTAAACGTTGCAATAAAGCTTGTTTGTTTTTTCGACCCCACAAGTTTTTAAGATGTTAATTATTATATTTACCTTAAGCGTTTTATGGTGTCAATGGCATGCTGATGGAATAATGTATCTTTGATTTTTGTTATTTTGCATTGTATATGTGTATTATTGTATTGGATGTTAAAAAACTACGCTTTTATATTGATACAAATTATCTAGATTCGGCGAAATGAGGGGCAGGAAGCAATAAAGTTAGTCTTCACACTCGAATTAACGAATGAATCGCCGTGGGCAAAATATTGACGATCGCAAGTCGTCATTATCCTGATATAAACATACGTGTGCTTATAAAAACACAATTGTGCATTTATTACATCAATTATCACGCCTTTTATCAAGAAATGACAATTAACATCTTAAAATTTAAATGTATACTATGTTTTATAATCATTCAAACACCGGTAAAATTTGGTTTATAGAATGAGGGATCGAGAAGAAATTCGAGTGTACAAATTTAATTTTAAAAATTTAAACAGTTCAAATTATGACTATTCCTTGTAGTAAATGAGACGCCATTTTAAAAATTAATTCATTTGACACTTACGTAGAGTTGAGATACCAAATTTCAACGAATCCTATTCTAGGTGACAGTTAATTAGCGCCAATTTGAGTCATAAGCATTTTATAGATTTAATGAGCCAATTACATATAAATATAATATCAGTTACTTCCATGGAGAACATTAACACGCCAATGAATGAAAAAGAGTGTATTTTATTATAATATAATATTTAATCCCCGGGTATGTTTCGTAGTAAAAGAATACTTTTTTTAAATACGCAAATAAGTTTAAATTTTTTTATGTCAATTTGATTCGGTAGACAAAAAACGAAAAGTTTACCAAGGATCGAACGAAATGGGGAGGAATTGAACTATAAAACCAAATACTTGCAACACGTGGAGGTACAACCAACACCCAGGGGAAATCAAAATATAAATTGAATGAATGAAGTACAATTTCTGCACATAAGACTGCAGTATTGTCAAGGGGTACGGTAGACGAATAAATTAAAAGTCGTATTGGTATACAATTTGTGTGTTTAGTTAATAATCTGATTTAAGTGAATTCTTTCGACATACATTTCTTCTTCATTCCTAAATATTTATTTGATTAGCACTTTATATTCATATCAAAAAATCTAAAGTTCAATCACTGGGAATGAAATATTTAATCACACTAAAATATCGTAACGATATCTTAGATAAAAGCAGTATACTGAACACAAGAAAAACTAATGTTATTTTATTACCCTGAAAAGTTAATAATGAAAAACTCTTATATTTTTAAAAAATTAACACCATTGACTAGCTTTGGTAAAATAAAAGCAATGCTTTACAATATGTATTCTTTATATCAGTTAACTTTTCAAGAGTATCCTCGAATTATTAGAGGTTTTGCGCAATATCTAGTTAAAATCAACCAATCATGTTTTAAAGAAAGCAAATCATTTCGGTGAAATATTTTTATTAATTTTGCCTGATATCGTTTTAGGTTGTTAAAATAACCGATATCGCCATCTATATTCAGAAGCTGAAAACTCACATGATATTTCAGATGCGAACCAGATAAGCAGTGTTCCTGTTTTACCGACATTTCAGAGCGGGAAATTCGGGAAAAACTGACGCTGTGTTTCCGCCGGCTGCCGACCGGCGTGGCAGCGCTATTCGCATCGGGAAAGTGCTGGACGCCGGGTGTTTTAACGATCACTCGTGTAGCGCAGCTGGAGTGCGGCGGTTCTCCGCGCGGATACAAAATGCCGGTTATTAATATTTTATGAATAAATAATCACGATCCCCAAACAGAATAGTTATACACGAAAAAATATACGACAGTGATTCTTGTTAAGGGTTTTAAATATATATTAAATATAAACAAATTCGAAATGCAGGATATTGTCTACTGAGCACGTGGGCTTGAAGAATTATCAGGGACTAAGGTCAATGCTATCGAGAGGACATTTTACTAAGCACATCTAAGCCCGGGTAACAATTGCAGTGAAATGAAATATATTGGAATCCGATTTAAGTCCTTTAATCAATAATTTTGACACACATTTTTCTCAATTGGTAACGATTTGTTATTTCACCAATTCTAATGGAAAAATTGATAAGAAATATTTAAAAAAATATTCATTTTCTGTGAATACAATTATATTACATATTCAGTGAAATTTATATCACCGAAATAAAAATCCAATGATTAATATTCTAAATAAATTATTTGCGTGAGAAATGAAAATAATAACATGTTTTATAGGGGAAAAAATCTTATTCTTTAGTTTACATTCTTATATAATTTCTGCAGCAAAAAAGATACTATTGTAAAATTCTTCAGAAATATCATTTCAAATCAAATTTTAAGCTTTAGAATTTATGTGCACCGCTAGCTATAGAAATTATCTATAATCTCCGTAGCCGAGTGTGAACAGTCTATGGCAGGTAGGGGTTGTATTCTCATGATAAAAATCTGCATTCTGAAAAAAAGCACGGCTTTTGTGTTTTATAAGTCTCCTGGAAAATTTCTGCCAAAATTCGAAACACAATATAAAATGAGTGTGCAACCATCATGGGCAATGATGAGGACAACGTAGAGTAGCATAGGAAATAAATAAAAAATGACGAAAGCAGTGAAATGAAGCAAATAAACTTAGGAAAATAGTCGAGTTAAACGAACTATAAGCCCACAGCTTTCCTTCTCGTCCGCGAAATGGTCTACTTGTCTTATTCGTTTGAAAGTTCATGCATCAAATAAAATGTATATAAATTTAAACACTTTTTAGTTTGTTCAAGCTTATGGTTTAGGGGCTAGCTATTGGCTGGTTATCAGCTGTATCCAAGCCGCATATCAATTCGATTCCGAAATATTTAAACCAGGTGTTTGGAAGGGCTTTAGATAATATGCCTAACATTTAACATGAGCATGTCTTTAGATAATATAACTAATATGATAACTTGCCATATGAAAGTAGCAATGTGTTTTGTATAGATTAATTACTTTATTAGAATTATTTTCACTACAAAATTTGAACTGTTGAAACTGTCCGATTTCACATGATTTGTCACTAACGACCCGTGTTTCGTTTTTCGGCATCTTCATGCATTTTATCACACGGAAGTAACAAAACTGACTTCGGTTAAAACCAGGATCGTACAATGTTTTAACAACTCAAATTTTATGATGAAATTCTATAGTAAAACATTCCCACTATAGTAAAAAAAAAAACTGGCGGTAATTATATATTACATCATTCATCACATGTCACCATTTAATACTATACTGTCCATATAACTGGTGTAGAGATAAAGCGCATTCGTAGCTGCATCAAACCGCATCGCGTCCACTTCACAGAGATACAGTAGGTTGGCAATTGTGTATATGTATTATATCATACAATGGCAACGTATCAGTGCAGTTGGCATACACAACAAAAAATATGAAATACATGACCAATCGAAATGAGCGAGTGAATGGCTCTTTTGTTGGTGGCATCCTGACAATTAGTAGAGTAGTAGAAACGTTAGGGGGGAATCCATTTTTCAAATGATATTATTATGTTGCAGATTGTAGCAAGATAAAATGTTCGGAAGCATTTGGCTACTAGACAATCAGCGTAAAATAATTTAACTCGACAAAATGAAACATATAGTATTTCAGTTATTTCGGCTTTTGCCACTGCAATTGTGATGAAACTACATTTAAGCTTGGCTTAATATATTGTTTAAGAAGAGATAGAAATCAATAAAAAATAAATCGTCAAATCTATTCTAGCATCGACTGTTTATTGTGTAGTTTAAATATTGTTTATGGTATTCTGTTATTCTAAGAAATTAAATAAATTCGAAGAGTGGCCTGAATAAGTGCATTTAAATTAAATACTAATGCGAAATTTAGTACATTTCTTGTAATGTTTAAAGAACGACAGTGAGTTAATATTGTATTATTTTGGTTACTAAGATTATTACCCTGGTCGAATCTATTGATTTCTAATTGTCGAAGAGCATTAAGCAAGTCAGTGTAATTGTTATTACAAACGCAGTATATCCCTTTTATAAACCAATATGTGACTACATCTAGCTTATTGTTAAGTGCATTAGTAAAGATGTGTTTTAAGTGATACTGAAAGAGTAAATAGACGAATGTAAGTGTGTATTAAGAATATGTGAATTGAATTCTCAAGCTATTAGAATAAAATTGATTTCACATTTAAAACTGTAGATGACTGAAACTGATTCGAAATGTTGGTGGCATCGGTTTAAAATAAGTATTTCTCGAGCTAATCATGCAAGCCATCAAATAAAATTAAATTTCTCTCTTCTGACAGAGGTGAAACAAACATGATTTTAGACAATTTTAACTATGCGATTTAAAATGTCGGTTCGCAACTGCGATCAAATTTATATGTTTGAATAGGATGTAATAAATTTGAAACATATTTTATTTGGCAGATTTTAACTACCCGCAAACAATATAAGTGAGCATAATTACTTCGACATTATCTTAGTCTCGTAAGACCAATATGTAAAAGTCTATTATAGCATTAGAAAACATGACAGTAGATCACATCGCCAACACCATCACTTTGCGAGTTCGGTCAATGCTGAATTTTTTTTACATTTTGCTGAGGTAAGTTTAAAAGACTCGTCGTAAAGTCGAATTACTTTAAAATAAATGATTTTTTAAAGCCAACATAAGAATGAATCAAAAATCTAGCATTATATTAGTTTAAATGCGAAAAAATGTCTGGGTAGCTGGCAGTATCATTTCAAATGTAAACAAATGGATTTGTAATAGGAACAACGGCACCGCCGGGAATCACCCTCGCAAACCCAGATTTGGCGGCAAGAATATAAATTTTTGAATTTAGTACACAAAAAATCTAATACGGGTTTGATTTTTTCAGAAGCGAGACACATGTTTTTATCAATTTTGATACGTACGGTACGGTGGAAATGAATAAGTATTTTGATAAATGAAATAAAACCAAAGGGATACAAAGCGCTATAAAGCCGCAGCGGCAAATTATATTAGTGCTATAGACAGAAAATTCCATTGTTCCGACAGCAGCAGAGTAATCAATAGATAAAAAGAAATTGACTTTTAAAATATCAATTAATTGAAATGCATCTCACACGTATTTCGATCGAACTAGTGTTCCCAACTAGGCATAAGCATTCCGATAAGTAAACAATAACAATAGATACAACAGGCGAGACGGTAATACAGCAAATGGCAATTTATCTAATAATAAATTAATAATGATCTTATAAAAAGACCGTCAATCATGATGCGAAGTTGTATTAAATTAGTAATGATTACACAACAATGTTTTGTTAAATACCACCCGGAAACAAATTACGGTCATTATTCGCAGTCTTTTGTTAAGGGAGAATAAGAAAATGGTAGCGTTCAGTCAACAATACACGGACTTGGCCTTTCTTCGCTCTTCAAAAATTTCGCCAAAACAACGATTGTAAATAATTATTTTACTGGAAGGGAGAGAGACGACGGCGAGGAATTTTTCGAAGTGTTTGTCAATACTCGGAAGAGAGGCTGCGCGGATATTAAAATAATTCAACGATTTCTGGGAGATGTGGTAAGATATAAAAAATTTGGACGATGTAAAGGACAATCAATCGAATAAACGTGAAAATATTTAATATATATAATACATAGAAGACATCAATATAGCGGGGTTGTGAAAATTGTATTTCCTAACCCCTGAGAATGAGAACATTTATTTTAATTGCTATCATCATTCACAACCTAATGTTTTTCCGATATAGCAATGATATGAGAAGAAAACCTGTAAAATCTAATTTCTTATATATATTGGCAATAATAACTATATGAGAATAGACAAGCAATTCTAGGTAGAACGGCCTTTTTAATCTAATGAATACAAAAAAGTGTATTTAGAAAATAATGTCCAACAACATTGATTTTGCAAAAAAATGGTTTTTAAATATGTTTAAATTTTGGCTTTATTTTACACGTGCGTTTTTTTATCAATTTCTGCTACAGATGTTCTACTATAAACACGAATAGTATCGCTTTTGTTGGGTAATTGTTTGTGCTTAGCCCCTACATCGTTCCCACAGGATAGAATAACCCCACTTTCAATTTCACAATTTAGAATAAATATCACGTAATAGTTTCTTACTTCCCAATGATACAAAACACATGTCTAATATAGTAACACAACAAGTGGAATAAAACAATAATCAATATTGAATCAATAAAATGTTTGCAATACCAGTCTAATTGCGTAATGAAAATCAACAATTAGCGAATTAAAAATTAAACATTAATTACCTTTTCATAAGAGCCAATAGGAAATGTGTTGAGAATAATATTGAAATTTATCATAATGATATGAAAATATTAAAGATTTTATTTCGTTAATAATTATAAGAAATAGTTGATTATACAATATTTCGGCTATGCGTCACCTTAACACGGTATGATAGTCCGGACGAAGTCATGAAGCCGAAATAACGATAGACCAGCTCTTCTTATACTCAAGAAAGTAAGAAAATATATTCTTTCATCAGATGACAAGTAGGTTTCAAAAGTGGTATCTTAAAGAGAATAAAAAATACAGATTTGTGTATTTCTACATTATATTATCAGTTGATAAATTGAACTATCTTCGGTCTTTTAAGGAATCTTTCGAATAACATTAAGGCTGCTTTGTCACATAGTGTATCCATAAAGTTTGTGTATAATTAACTGACGATTTGTGCATTTGAGTTAATTCGAATAATTGAAACTTGCAGCTATGTTCTGTCATGAACATAATTCTACTACATTAACGTCGCACAGTGAGAACACATTAATAATAATTACAAAGCTGCAAGCTTTTCAATAAAAAGAATAATAATTCAGCTTGCACAGCGATGCATTGTAATAATTCTATTCGAAATGTGTTGATTGAATGAAATTTTGAAAGTCAGCAACACTGTACAGCTCCGCAACCCGTTCATTTATTTTATTGCCGCTTACGAAGTTTATTAGAGCGACTGACCCGTGATGGCAGTCATTATTGTGAATTATCTGAATGCTTTTCGTGGTGGTCGTATGCCTTTTTCGAACTGCTAAGACAAAGTACAACCATTTCAATGTACAAGCTATTAGGAAAATTTCACACGAATACAAACGGCGATGTAAAAAATTTTGTATACAAATTCAAGATAAAATTTTATGTATATCAAACAACAAAGTATGGAGGATAGTATAGAAGCTTAGAAGTCTATAATGAAAGAATTGCGGTCAATGATTCATGATGAAATGTTTCATAATATGCGGAATAGTTTAATTGAAAAAAAAAATATTATAAAATAAAAAAAGATAAATACACGAAATATCCTAAAATAACTAAAGAAACGAAATTGCTATACTGGAATAATAAGGGATAAAAACTAACATCGCAAAAAAAACACAGAAAATTAAGATGGAGACATAAAAAACTTATGTAAAAATTAGCAGTGAATGGAGAAGTTGTGTATGCAGTAATAGCAGAACGAATAAAATTTGAATTACTTACAATGATCTATGATATGATAGTTTCTAATTATGTATTAAGGATTAAAATATTTAGTAGTGATATTTTTTCGAAACTGATAATGTGGTAGAAAATAAAACATCAAAATAAAAGAAAACCGAATAATGTAGATACATAAAATATGTAGTCGTAAATTGAAACTAGAAAGTAGACCGATAAATTTAGAATGAAAATTTATAGCATATGAAAATGTAAAAATACACTCTCAGCCAGTTCAAGTTTGTTTATTTAAGTGGTATTCTAGAGTTTGTGTGATCATCGGACGCAAAAGATTTAATAAATAAATCTGTAAAAGTTACACGCGATGTTTTCTCAAAACAAAAGCTTAAATTAAAATTGTTCTCAGTAGTTTTAATAAATTCCTATGACACAGGAATGTAGTATGAAAAGAATGAGATTTGTGACGGCATTGAAGATATATGTATTGTTTGGGGATTATTCAAATAAGTTAACAATCGATGCCAATAGAATTAGCTCACAAGAAAAAGAGAACACTATACAAATGGATTTCAGGATTGGTAGTTCTCTATGGAACAATATGTTTCATAATTTCAAACCCGCCATATAGTGTCAAAATTTACTAATGTAGTTAATAATTTCATTTTATATACAAACCTGCATTTCTAGTCTGAAATTCGCTCAATGCAACAACATAATGCGTAAGTTTGCTATATTGTATAGTATGAATTGTGCTTTCAATAATAGTTTAAATTTTACACATTTTGTATCTGGGAAAAGATTAATTGAACCATGTTCTAAAAAATGTTATTTACAATGCATTCATGTGTAAAGTGGTAATATTATCATTAAATTCTTCTTTGTATGAGTGTACAAAATACTAACGAGACTAAATTTGTGAAAAATTTATATGGATAATAAAATATTAATTAAAAAAGTCACGAAATAATACGAAGTGGTTTAAGCTTCATTTAATGTAGTTGATTTGCTTTTGCTACCATTCAAGAACTATAAATAAGATAAATAGTTTCATGACTTCAAATAGCTATCCATGACAACGTGATTCTATTGATATTCTATTCCTTTTTCACGAATTAAGGAACAAGCATAAATGATATAAAAAGACGCGACCGGGCGGCCTTGTGAATTTTGGAAATAAATAATAAGAATATTATCATGCTTTAGTGTACATTGTGCCAAGTTCGGTATAAATGCGGAGCTTGGCAATTGAACAGTTCGCGTCTGGATTGGTGGCGCCTGTCCAATGCTCAAATGTACGCAGTCACTTTAATCCGATGGAGGTGAGCTCAACAAATCATCTCGAAACAGCCTACGTAAAAAATGGCCTAGTTCTACAACATCATTTGCCGCATCCTTGTTCAGTGAAGTGACAATGCACTTAATGCCTGAATGAGACAAGTGAACAAATTCGTATTAGATGGCAAATACCGCTGGAACTTTCAATATTGAAGTCTTCATACAAAAGTTGGAAATCTGTTCGTTATCTGCATAATTAAAAGAAACAGTAGGCGTATTTGTTATTATCAATGTATGTATCAATCCCAAACGAAGTGGATGGATAGTAACAAAGAGAGAAACTATTTTTAGCCGAAATTCCTTGAGAATGCCTAGATCATAGGTTTCACAAAGTATTCCATATAGAACGGTGAAAAAATAGCAATGTATTTTAGATCCACAAAAATTATAATGTATACAGTTGATAGCTATTTCGTCTTACGCCCTCCTCAATCGAAATAGCTATCAAATGTATACCTTACAAATTTTTGTTTTTAAACATTGATATCTTCCTACCGTTTTGTTATGGAATTCTACCAAATAAATGCCAATTAAATAAAAATTCCATATAAATTCGCAGGGCGTAGATGTCAGGGAAGAAAAAGTAGGGGTCCAGGGATGGGGTTTCATTAACTATACTGCAGTTACAGCTTACTGCAAACTTTTAGTAAAGTAGCGTAGGCGAGTTAATTTGCAAGATTTTACAATTTTACATATCGGCAGCAATCCATCGCGCAGTGAATAGCACTTTTCCAGTTTAAACCAAAAATTGTGCAAAGACTAGTTTAATTGACGAGTATACATTGCTCTAGGCTCCAAACCTACAGTGAATTATGTATGAAAAGTTTAACTATGCGTTTCATGTGAATTTTTTAAAAATATAGTAGTAGTAAGTAGTACAAAGTAGCTCAGTCTTGTGGAATAAAGCTATTTAATAACCTGCGATGAGAAAAATGGGTCAGTCGGTTCGCGTAAAAATGTCTGAAGTTTTCAATGCCGGTAATGAAAAAGTAAACAAAAAAAAAATCGCTACAAAGATTTCCGTGACCACTGCCGTGAATCGAAAAATAAATAAAATCTACAAAAAATGTGTAGACATGTATCCGAGTTACGCAATAGGGAGATTTGTTATTTTTCGCATACTACGTAATAATCTCGGCATCTGCAATGAATTCCGATGATTTTATTTTGATTAAGCTAAGATTACGTATTATGTTCAGTTCGACATCGAAATTCATGTGTGTAACTCGATAGTTATACATTAAACGGTTGCTGTAAGATTTAGTTTTATAAACACACATTTATTAAAAAATAATACGAGATAAAGAAAGTTGTTTTAATTTTTCAGTGGCGTTTGTGTGTGAATTAAAAAAAACACGAGGGAATAAAAAAAATAACAACAATTGTATATATTGTAGAATGCGTACTCAAATGATTAAAAGCGTTCTTATTGATCAAAATTACTTTTCAATCGATCTTTGAATTATGTTGAATGTTCGTTGTTTCGACAATATCTTCAGTAATAATAGGACCACGATCATTTTTAAATTAATAAGAGAAGCCACAATAATTATAGAAATAGAAGTAAATAATATAATTTTTAGCAGGCATATGGTGGAATGATTAACGTAATATAACATGGTAGTCGATAGTTGCAGGACTGGAGGTTCAAATGACAGTGCGTGCTGGTTATATATAGTTTTTTCAAAGTTGAGAATTACTATTTAAATTCATGGATGGTTAAATGGACTCCTAAATTACTGCCCAGGTTCCATCTCGCTATCTTTGATATCTATGAAAAGGGGATATCGAGCACTGATTAAAAAGCAGATTATGAAGAACCAATCATGAGCTTAATTATTCGTTCAAGAATTTTGAATAAAGTTAAAAAAAAGGCGCTTCGATTATGTTTGACTTAAAATAATTTCATTCGATGCCATATAAAATATTTTTAAATTTCATCAAGCACCCTCATTCGATATCGTAAATTATAAGGTATTTTTAAAGCTACGAAAGGAATAACAAAAATGAAGCGGGAATTTCGCAATGCAAACTATTATAATATTTATCCATTATCATGTCTGAATTTCGCCGACACGATACCGACATTTATCATATAGATTTTAGGCGGGTCGACTTCCTAAACGCTCTTACCACGCTCCAGTGAATAATCACGTGTCACATTAATTTGGGCGAGACTACAAGGAAACACACATGTACTTGGTCGTCAGAAAACCTCTATTTTTCCTATATCAAATACGTAACCTATGAATGACAATGTCACGGTTTTCAAGACCGTGATAAGTGTTTACATACGCTTATATTTTTATTATTCTATAAATGGCAACAGTATTCTTTCATAATCTGTATGTTTTACAGAATTTGTTTTTTGCAGAGGGTAGTAAGAAATACCAAGTAAAAAGACTTTGTATTTGTGTGATAAGATAAAGTGATTTAATTCTCTTCTTGAAAAAGAACAGGGCTAGTTTAATGGCAATTTTTAACCCCAGTGTGGACGAGTTCTTGAACAAAAAATCTTCATTTTTTCTCGAAAAGGTTTAACTAAGTATGTGCTGAGTATGATTTAAGATTGTATACTAAAAACATTGTGTGTGTGATGGGAGGGAGGTGCAGAAAACGTGAAACACCCCTGTTTTGTGTAATCATCATACTTGAATCAATAAATGATCGATTTTTTAAAATTTTAATAAGAAATTGTTCATAATGGTGATGTGACTTTGGTAAACGATCTTAATATTTTTATGCAAAACCAAGGCTAAGTTTGGGACATTGACTGTTCTCCAAAAAGTTGATTAAAAAATGATATTTTTAACATATAAATTTTATAATTTACGATATCGATCTACCGAGGATGATTGATGTAATTTCAAAACCAAATTTAATACGTATATACTTCGAACATTTCTACATGTTTTATGACTCACAGCCAGCTTTTTGGTATCTTCAGACATTCTATCACATCCGATCCGATTCGAGAGTGACAAAACATGTGGAAATGTACCAAGTATTAACGATTCAAATTGAAATATTTTTTACCAATTCGGCTGACCAACATTCATTAATTTATTGTGGAATTGACAGTTTAACAAAATAGGATGAATATAATTTTAGAAAAAAAAATATAGCGATAACATGCGATACGAAATATCACGCCTTATTGATCTGATGAAGCAGACATCACTACCACAAAATTTTCTGTCAGAGAATTTGAAGAGAATACAGAAACACACACATATATATATATATATACGCAAATAATTTAGCCTTCTAAATACTATACAATGAATATAGTTGGGATTTTGAAAGTTGAAATAACTTTTTAAAAGTGTCTTTTTCTTGTATATTGTCAGGTTCCTTTCATTCCAACAATACAGGAGTATGTGCTACAAATCTCAATAATACAAAGTTTCTTAACTAAGCCTAACCCTCAGATTAGGTCTTAATACAAAATACTCCTGAGCTTGCTCCGTTTAGTTTCATTTAATCTGTGGATATTTTCGCTTGGCTACATTTCGCTGTCACATACGGGTACTGAATATAATATGTTGAAAGCTTTTGAATGATAACAGTAACAAATATACATTAAAAGATGAGATATCGGGAAAGATAGCATGTTGGATATAAGCAAATATGAAACAGTATAAAAGCATCGAAGTAAAACGCGATAAGATAGTTATTCATTGGAGATAACTTCACTATATTTATTTTTTTAATTCATATAAAGATAAATTTTCAATGTGAATATTTATTATTGTAATTAATAATAATTAATATTAATATATATATATATTATTGCTTAACTCCGACTGGCTAAAATGAATCATTTGGCGTTTAAAACATAATGAGATTAGTAAACATTTCAAATAATAATAGTAATAAACCTATTTGATAAAATTTTTGGTGGACATAAAAGTTCAATTAATATTCGTTATCAATTGTTTATAGATCGTTACTTTTTATTATTTGCATCATTTACGATATAAAATGGGTACGCTTGAAAGGGTTTCAATAACAACCACCTAAAACCTGAGTCTGAAGTGACCAAATACGTGGAAGTATACAACTGAAAATTAAATTCTTTAATTAATCATAAAGATAACATACATCAGAAATTATTTAAGATTTAGTCAAATTCTATAGATTTTTTTAAAGTTATTTGATCTTCCATAAGGGCCATATCGCGTATGTGTGATAATTAATAGACAAAAATATATCAATGCAATCGGTTGTATGGAAAGGTTATACCAATAAACGTTTCAAACGTATAGAATTTTATATTCGCCATCAATTTATTTGTTAGCAGCAAATACGAGCATTTGGCGAATTGGTGCTGTAACAACAATCAACGGTAAAAATGGAAAAAAAAACTAATCGACTTTACAATGACACGAACAATCTTTTGATTTTATTATTTTCCTGCTGGTCAGTGGCGCGTGTATATTGTCAATAGGTGGGCGTATCAATGGAAATAATTGACCGTCTGTGTTTTGTTATGCGCCGTGTAATGTGCCTCTAATCTAATCAACATGGGCAGCGAGCACACTTGCGACGTCATAATTGAGGGTCATACAAGACCAAATAAGCTCTAATGCGTCGACTAAGTGACATTGGAAGCACCCTCGATTTCGGATGATAATTCATTCGATATATAATGTAATTTTGAAATATTTTTTTAAGAAAACACGCATTACTACCTAAGAACAAATTTCTCAATTACTATACGGCTTACTGTAAGTGAGAATTTACAAAAAATACAGAAAAAAATAAGTTGCATGGAATTTTTTTAAACAATGCGAAAATAATAATATTTAAGAAAAAAATGCAAGAAAACATTTTTGAAAATCATCTGTTATCCGATCACCATGACACCTTATCTGTATTATCTCACCGCATTCAATGAGAGTATATAAATATTTTTCTTTTAATAATGATAACAGTTTTTTAGTACTATTTCCAAAATATATGTTATGACCGGTTTCACTCATGTGCACTATTATCTGATCAGTTAATGATGCTCGCGATGCGCGAAACCGGTCCTTGTCATAAATATATGGCAGAAATAGTACTAAAAATGTGTTATTACAATTAAAAATATAATGCCTTTCTACGAAGAATTGTTAATTAAGCTCTTAAAAATGATAGTAAATTTCAATAGTTCCTTAATCCGTTAAGTCCGTTAATCTTACCTTTCAAAATACCCCACAAAGATACGTTCGTAGTCCAAAAGATATGAAAATATTATAACATCCAGATAGATTTATTCTAATAAAAAATATTATCAACCGTTAAAAGCAGTGAAATTATTGTATGCCTATACAATAGCAAGGCATTGTGAACAAATAAATATCTTTTATTTCTAAATTAAATGGTACTAACAAAAAACTTTTTCCGGATGGTTTCGCAATGGAAGATGTATTTGTAATTGTATGCTAATGAAAACTTCTTTGATCCGACTGTAGCTTTGTTTGCATTAACTTGACAATGTTTTGAAGTTTCTCAATTGCTTTTTTTTTTGAAGATTTTTTTATCAGATATTCGCTTTATCTGGGGGAAAGATGAGATTGGATTTTTTGACGAATATTGTAAAGATTTATCAAGCAAAATTTTTATTTGTATAGTTAACGGTGGGCACAAATATTTGTAATTTTTAAAATTTGTAATGAAAAATTTATCATATTGTAAGATATTTTTTTACATAGGTAGTTCAACACAGGTGTATGGAATTTATGTAGTTTCATAATAGACAAGGATACTGGGAGAATATATTTACATTTCGAAATGCGATTGATGTGGTAAAAAAAACAGCAGTCCAATATCAAAATCCTGTATCCCACATGACGTTTGCAGGGTCAGATTATAATATTGAATTGAAATACGGGAACTGAGAAAAGGAAAGACTCTCGCATTCTTTTATCTGATAATGTATGCATGCATATTAAGAAGAACAAGCTTATTTTCATGTTTATTTTTGCATTGACGAAGTAAAATTCATTCAAAAAATTCGGTGTAATATATATTACAAGAATTCCGAGACAATTATCATACAAACTATAAACTCATAGTCTATGTGGATTCACAACAAAGGTATAGAACTACTTGTCACTCAGTCCCTTATTAGAAAGTATGAGTATAAGGAAAGGTCTGGGACACGACTAGTGGTTAGTTTATCACTCGGGTCGGATGGGTGAGAGGCGATTTTAAGGAATCAAAAACATATACGCCTTTTTGATAGAAATTTATAAATGAAACGAAAAATAAATTTAAGAAACTGTCTATATCAGAAATGGACCCGAGAGTTAAGTGAAGGACAAGAAAATGTTAACCAGTGCACCAAGGACAAGGTGTTCAAAATTCATTCAGTTTATTCAGGGGTTTGGGTTACATTTTAACTACGTTAGGAAGTCAACCGCTAAGCACCAACGTAATAAATATGTGTGTATTGGAGGATTAAACGATTTTCCAGTAAATATCGTTACGATTGTTTTGTTTCATTGATATATCAACCCGTTAAATGGTATTAAGCGGAAGCAGTATATTTTCAGGATTAGAGCAAATAACACTCGCTTGTACAAAATGTATCATGTACTTAGCGGCTACGGTGAGGCAGAATACAACGTGCGAGCAAGGTTTAGTAGGAAGTGTTTTATATCGGTAACTTAACACCATAAAACCATTGATTATCAAACAAATCAGAAATATATTAAACATATTATAGAAAGCTTTTATAAAAATATTTTTGGTTACTTAAACAAAAAAAAAACTATGCGATTGTTGCTACATATAACACTAAAAGTAATTTAAATAAATTGCATCCATAGTACACTAATCCCACCCGTTTGCAACATGAGAGGAGCGTTGTGTAATTTTAATATGTTAAAGATTACGATGTCGTTAATAAGGCTAAGGCTAAACCAGTTAATCCTGAAAGTGGAATTCCATAAAATAATATTTGTACTATTTTTATATAGAAAATACCAAATGCGTTTTCATATTCGCCGTCAACAAAACAGCGAATCACGTAATCCGAAACATGTTTTAAAGCAATTTTTTAAAAAACAATTATGAAGACTTAACTATTACAACGACTATTCAAGTCAATGAAAAAAACTTTAACAGATGCAACCTTTGGATTACTAAACATTGCTTGTATAAATAAATACACACCACGAGACAATAACAATACTTCTGCAATCAACAAATTGCACTTTGTACAGTTAGTAATATTAACATAACAAATGGATTTCTCAAAGAATAATTTAGAAGGTAATTGAACACTGATTCGAGTTAACTATAAAGAGATGATGTAACAATTCATTCATAAAATGTATGTCGACTTACATTGATTTATTAGTAATTATTTGCATTCCTCTACAATAAAACTCATAACAAATTGAACAAAAAGAAAACTGATTTCGATTTGTCTAGGATTGATTTCTCATAAAATATATAAAAAGATGAAGCTTTTATAACACAGTTGTTCAAATATTGTTTTCCGTAGATGTAAATGAATTTGTACTAAATATTCAAAAAGTGGTAGCCCTGTAGATCATCACTGGTATATATTCGATAAATATCCCCGATGACGGTGTCAGTAACGACAGTACTAGATTGAGAAACGAAGACAGAAAACGAAGAGTATTGACTGTGGAAAAATAATTTAATTGAAGTGGCATTAGACTTAAGGTGTGCGGTACATGACATTGAGATTTCCAGGATAAATATGATACAATAGAAAGGGGTAGAATGGAATGGAAAAAGTAGGTGAGACATGTATCCATTATTGAATGAAACAGTTCATGATCCATCGTAGGTTCGAACGATATCTACGTTATTCTCAAAAACTATAGTGGAATTCATGTGATGTCATTTGGGACGGCATTATTCGTGAAATCACGCATAACAAACAGGTCGTTTCTCAAAAAAGTATGACTTCAGTAGTCGTAATATAAAAGTTACATATTTCTCGAATAATTGATTTGTTTCGTTTCACGGCTAAAATATTTTAATAAATATTTAATTTGGTCTATTGATTGAATTGACATTCACTTGGTAGAACTCCATTATAACACGGTGAAAAAATAGCAATGTATTTTAGTTCTACAAAATTATTTTTAACAAATATAGTTGATAGCTATTTCGGCTAACGCCATCGTCAGAACTATGCTTAAACTACCATTTGCTTATCTATATATAGCTGTGCAGAAAAGGCACACAACACATCCTCTCTCCTGTTCCAACGGCTTAGCTTGTTACTTAACACAATGACACTAAATTTTCAAAATTCTAAATGAAACAATAGGTGTCTATGACAATAAGATTATATGTGAGACGGAAGTGATCCTTCCACCCATAATAAACACTTGTCCAGCCGTTGTACAAAGGGGTGGTCTGATTTACTTCCAGAAGGATCACTTCCGTCTCACATATAATCTTATTGTCATAGACACCTATTGTTTCATTTATAATTTTGAAAATTTAGTGTCATTGTGTTAAAGTAACAAGCTAGGCCGTTGGAACAGGAGAGAGGATGTGTTGTGTGCCTTTTCTGCACAGCTATATATAGATAAGCAAATGTTAGTTTAAGCATAGTTCTGACGATGGCGTGAGCCGAAATAGCTATCAACTATATTTGTTAAAAATAATTTTGTAGAACTAAAATACATTGCTATTTTTTCACCGTGTGATTTAATTTGGTGCCTAGTTTGCAGAAAAAAAAATAGATAGTTATTATTAATAATATCGACTGGATGAGTTTGATTGAGTTTGGAATGGAAATTTGAATCGTTTGAGCCTAGTATGATTCCACACGTTTTATCACTACCAACCTGAGTTTCGCCTTTCTATATCTTCAGGTATTCTATCACACGGATGCAACAGAACTGAAACCCGGGTCGGTCGGTAGTGACAAAACATGTGAACTGTACAAAGTTTCAATATTTAAAATAACATAAATATTCCTTTTATATTTTACAGAAACGTAATTGTTGATCTATATCAGTAATACCAGGGACGATATAATATATTATTTCGGGAATTTAATTCTTCACCAGATAATTTCATTGGAAATTATGCAAAACGACCGGGTTGATAAAATATGTGTTGCCGTATTTCTTATTTAATCGCAAATAATACAAATCAATGTTCGTAATGAAACACGTTTTCGTGATTCACGAATCAACGCGCTCAACCGGTATCGTATCGCGCTAATTTGCAAATATCGCACTTGACTATTTTCCTCTCGTTCGCTTTGTATAGAATTGTTGACATGAATACTTTGAAAGAAATTTGTATTGAGAGAATTACATCAGAATTATTGGTATTTATCGCACTATGAACACTTACCTAAGCAATGCGAATCAAAAACTGGAAATGATTATCCGGAAGAATTTATTACCTGTAAATAAAAAAAAAATGATAAATATATTAGTGTGTACAAATGTGACACATTGTAACAATATATTCAACACATTCATTTACATATTAGAAAAATATCGTGTATCAATTTGAAGCATAAATTTTGTGTAAAAATCTTTTTTGTGGTGTTCATAACATTACAAATTCAATTCACAGTTTAAAAGTAACGTCAATATAAAAAAAATATTGGAATATTGAATCGAATTGATGATATGCTTGTTTTATAAATTTCACAAAAAATCGACTCAATTTAGAAAATTTACCTTACACGGCAATATCGTATCGCAACATGAGTGAGTGCTCAGGCGTGAACAGGGTGAAAAGGAAAAATATACCCGTTTTCAATTCTTTAATAAGCCAGATGTATGTAAATAGATTTTTAAAGGTCAACTATGATAGGCGAAAAGTTGGAAAAGATAATAATACAAAAGCGTGCCTCGGTTTTCAATATCGCGATTTGTTATTTCAATTTCAAAACAAATCTATTGAAAGATAAAGTAAGATTGTTTTGTAACACAAAATATTTTGTTAATTTTAAAGTAAAATTCTTCCTTTCTGTTTGGATGGATCTGGCGGATCTATCTTTACTATTTTTAATTCTTAATGAAAGATTATTCTGCCTTTGCTCATTATGGAAAAGATATTTACTGAGCGAGTCACAAGCGCCTATATGAAAAACTTTGTATAAAAAAGGTTTTATATGTGAAGTTCTCCGAGAATATAGGGCATATGGACATTCAATAGTGTTAAATGCATCTAAATATCAGTTGTTTGCATTACCGTGTCACTGAGAGCGTAATGATAATGGTACAAAGTATAATATAATAGATAGAGTTTTAAGCAATCTCGCAATACATGATTTTCTTGTGATAGAAAGAGTTGAAAGAAATATCACAGGCATTCATACTTATAACAAAACAAATATGTCTGAATACGTGATACTATAAATTGATAATTATTTTGATAAAGAAAGATTGTCGATATGTTCTTTTGTAATAATTTCATAAATAATACTAGGACAAGGTGTTACTTTGGGTATCAAGTGTAAACACCGTGTAGATGCGTATGCCTTTTAAAGTCTTAAAATTAGATTAATGCGCTACATCGAATGCTCGCTTACATAAAATAGGCGGCTGGGAGGAAAATTAACGGCAAGCCAAATCAAGCAGTGTACTTTGCAGACAGAGAATGATCCTCGCAATACATCAGCTGCCGTTAAAGAAAACACTCGGCTTAGAAAAATTAGTCTAGGTTAAGATTTCTTACGTTACAAACTCTGAACAATATGTACGCGAACGGTTAATACAGACAAGTTAATTTAACAGTAAAAGAAAAACATGCTATAAATCAGATTCACGTGTATATTTTTCTTAAAAGGAATCGTATGTTATTAGAAATGTTTATGCGTTCGATGACTTCATGGAAATCGAAGAAATATATTCGGATTCTAATGTTCAACTACAAGACGTTTCAAGCACAATATTATTTTCGAGGACTCAAAATACAACTCAGGTGTTTATCTGAATTGACATGGAATCCCAAGTTTTACTGGTTTTTCTATCTACCCCGAATGTGCCGGCTCGTCGTAGCCAAATGGTTTATATTGTGTAAAAGGAGATCACACTCGCGAAATATTTAAATCATATTAAAATACCTGAAAGATTAGCGATATCGCATATTTTAGTAGAACGAAGTGTAATAATACTTTATGGTATTATTACAAATGTTTAATTGTACGGCACGTATAATACGGCTTATCCTACTAATGAGATTAAGCATTTCTTACACAATAGAGCTGCAATTTTGCGCGGTAGAAAAGAAAAATATTTGAAAGCTTATTTTGTATACAGAAGAAATGAAGCTACATACGCTTACATACAAAAGCAATAGGACTATTGAGTAGAGTTGGTTAAAGGCTTATATATAATAAGGCAGATGTTTTCTATAACCTGTACATCATCAATTAATCCCAAATATTCGCTACAGAAATGAATGACGGTGTATTCAAGTTAAATTTAGAATGAAAGCAGTTAAACAGTGTTTATAAGATATGCTATTATTTACATGTAACAGCATTATTAAATTGTTTGATAGTTTCTCAAAGCGTTATTAAATTAACAAAAAAAGTATTGTTAACAAAAAATACTTTTGATCATCGAGTGTGCTTCAACTGTCTGTCTCTCATAAACAGCTAGATCGGTGACCAGTACTGTTTTGATCACTTTTAAGGTGTTAACTGTCACTTCTTGATGGAAAGGCATGATATTTTAAATAATAAAAACACATTTTTTAGTACTTATTTCCACAATATATTTTTTGATCAGGACTGGTTTCGCTCATCGCGAGCATCATCATCAGATCATCAGTTGATAATGCTCGCGATGAGCAAAACCGGTCCTGATCAAAAAATATATTGTGGAAATAAGTACTAAAAAATGTGTTTTAAAATGTGTTTTATTATTAAAAAAAAAAAAAAAAGTACTGTTTTGGTATACCGTTTTGTATATCACGGTGAAAAAATAGCAAAGTATTTTATTTTAGATTTGTTTGTATACGTTTTGAATATGTTACGTATAAACGCTTTCATAAAATTCGCGTTTCGTACAAATTTGTGGTCTTTGTAGTTCTTCGATTTGACAGAAAAAAATACGACAATAAGAAATTTTAACAGCTGGATTTTTAACAGGATTTAGTAGAGTATTTTTCTTATACCGAAGATTTATATAAGAGTATTTATGTAATAAAATATTTGAAACTGACTATGGAAGCTTTCCAAAATCTGAGCACCTGCATTATTCACATACGTGAAAGTTTTGATGAAATATTCGCAAATTGGCCCGAAACTGTGTGAAGACTCCAACAAAATCCCAAGAACGTCCACTATGTAAGCCGTATAGTAAAAGGAGTGAGTGGTATTATGTGTGAGGTTATGTCATTTAACTTTTTGTGGCGTAGTAAATATGTAAAATTGATTTGTAGACTGTTAAATAACTTAGTTGATTCAAAATATCGTAGCCAAAAAAAATATAAATAATAAAAATGATTTTTATCAGCAATAGTAATAATGAAATAATCGGTATCTAGCTTTATATAAATTTGATATAATTTATGATATCGAATGAAGGACAAAAAATGTGGAATCTTACAAAGTTGTAACAATTCAAATTTAAATGTGATATATCGAAATATAAGTAAAGAAAATTTTATCGGTAGGCACGTGTTATATAGAGATAAATGTAATATTCTAAGCTAATATGATTAAATTTGTTTATAGTCCGCCTGTTTCAAAAGCTTTTCTGCTTATAAATTTTGTCAAAGAAGCGAAAAGACTTAACTTTTGAGTATAACAACTTCACTCAAAGTCGTGAATTTCTTTATCACCGAGGCCGCTCTGTTCAAAATGCGGACCAGAAGAATCCGAATACATGATTTACCTTTTTATGTAAAAATTCAATGGCCTAGTAGTGGAAACTGAGTATTAAGGATTATGGAAATTGAGGGAGAAGATTCGACATTTCACGAACGGAAGTAGCAATAGTACAAACCTGAATATCATTCATTTTAGATGGCTTTCGTTATTTTATGATTCAAACGATAAACATTGAAATCAAATGGATTATATCTAAAACTTTGAGGTGAAAAAAAAGTGATTAGAGATTGTAATCAATACGTAAAAAGTTATTTCTAAAAAACTCAATTATATGTTAATTCATAAAAAAAATATGCGAACCCTTTCATTGTATATCTTGTATAGTGACGGTGAAGATTTTTCAAACTAGGTAAATGAAATAAGAAAATTGTAGACAGATTCTCGTACAGGCAAATATTCATACTATTCATAGCTCCAATTAACGCGGAGTTGGAATCAACACCTCAAAATTTACGAATCGAGCTAATTAAACCCGAAGCGATATCGGTATTAATATGCATGTTCAAAGGAAATGATTGTGAATTTTATCATAAATCTGTCCAATATTTCTTTTGATAAAAACTATCAATGTGAATCACAGCCGCATATGGGGCCACAAATCACTACGAGTCGCTATTTTTTGTATTCAAAATAGTATAAACGAAAAGTCGAACATATAGGCTGATGAAAACACGACCATCTGCTATAATGCGCGTCTACTTAATTATCCATAACTAAAAATATAGTATAATGTAAAACCAAGGGTTATATTATATAGTAAAAAAAAATATTTAGATTAAAAAGTTTGGTTGTTTTTTTCATGTGCCTGGACTGCACATGAAAAAAAGTCATGTTTTAGTTGATTCACCGAATGATTTATGTTGGAAGTCGGCGCAATAAAGCTTCAAAACCTCTTATAGTTAAGAACTAATTGTAAACAATTTCCATATATTAGACAAGAAAATGAAATGTAATTTTAATAAAAATTAAAAATATTAAATGAGTTATCCGTATTAATTGTACATATACAACTATTGTAAAAAAAAGCCATATATTCTCGGTGTAGGGTTTTAAATATATTAATAGAAATCAACGTATGGATAAAACGGTAAAATTAGACTTAATGGTACACAGCGATGGCTGTATTCAATTTAAGGTCACAAGACTCCGAAATAACAAAAAAGAAAATACAAAAACAAATAATAAAATTCCACGTACCGAAGAAAAAAAGATTTACATCAAACAACTTATCTTTTCAGGGAAGGTTGGTTACCTTTGCGGAAATATTGAGGGAAATATCGCATACGGGTCCAGGCGAAAAGTGCGGCTGCGTAAAATTGGCAAAGGTCCCTGTCAGTGGACCCTCAGGGGCCGTTGAGGGGCTGCCCCTCGGCGACGCCAACACCGCTTAATAGAATCGGAAGATTCATTGCAACTGGACAAAGAGACGAGGAAAATGTCTTCAAACAGGCTACAAAGGCCTGGCCCATATGCCACGGATGCAAGTCGGAAAATTTGTATGTAATAAAATATTTGTGCTGAACGGATTTGTTGTTCCATAAAGATTTTATGATGTGCTTTCTACACGGCACTTTATGACATAAAACTTTTATTAATAGAAGGGTGGGTATTTTCCTTCATCTATATTGCAATAAATCTCAAGTTTCTCGGTTGGATAATAACAAATGTTTTTAGTGATTTTTCCAGTTGTTTTTCGATTATTACTCAAGTTCAATCTGTTATTAAATATTTATGTTTAAATAAAATATTTATTTTAAATAAGATCCAATGTTATGTTGGAAGTATAATGTTGTATTGTTTTATGACTAACACAATATCACATCTTCATTATTACTTCATCTATCCAGGCAAAGCACTTTCGATAAAATGTGGGTCACGCAACTTGCAAATTGGCAAAAAGGAAGAAAACGTAGCGTAAATAAATGAAAAACATGCTTGTAAATATTTAATGTGATAATATGTAAGTAAGTAAAACATTCAAGATAGTGAGAGCCGCGTCCGGTTGACCCAACTCAGCGAGCCCTTCACGTATTAGAAGAAAACAATTTGTTATGTAGACACATGCAGGGTTGCAAACTGCTAGATAGAACATTAGCAACGTGTTATAAATGCTTAAATATTGTTTATAGTCAGATGACGCTCAAAAGTGATAGAAACCAAATAAAAAACATAATCTGTTAAATGTACAAATAAGGTTTTTGAATTTTCTTGATGTTAAAGTTCGAAACCATATTCTCACACATATATAAAAGAAAGGGACAGATATTGGTTAAAAAGCATAGACTGTTAGGATGCATAACGCGACAGATAGTTAGATGATTAAAATATATTAAAGGATTCACTGGATGTATACGTGTTATTATATATGTAAAAAGACGACAAGAAAACGCGGAAATTAACGTAGAAAAGTCATGTTCAAATCCAAATATGTATAAAAGAAAGGGAACTATAAATAGCCGTTCAAGATTTAATTTTGTCAATAGCCAATACTTTTGTGTTGACCGTCATTAAGGCATGATATCATAAATATATAAAAACACACTTTTAGTACTATTCCAGTTTTGCTCATCACGAGTATTACCAATGGATCTCGCGATGAGCGGAACTGGTCCTGATCAAAAAATATTACGTAAAGTGGCAATAGTATTAGAAATGTGTTTTTATTATTGAAAATATGAAATTCATTTTTTACGGAGTTGATAATAGACCCAAGCTTAAAAAAGACTATTGTTCTCTAGCAAGTATTTCGCAGGAAATATTTTCCTTTTTTGTTAATGTAAATCTACGCGGCATCATTTATGAAATACGATATCGTGTTGCATTAATAAAAAAAAAGTTTATCTCATATGATACATTATTTTAATCGTAGAATTTACATTTTATGAGTAAATGTAAAAGTAGTAACACGTAATGGGAAGGTAAGGCACCAGGCCAGTTGGCAACCCTTGTCGCAAGTGTCCTGGACCTGTCGGGAAATCCCACTCGGGGACGAAGAGTGCCTCTGGAGGGCGCTCAGGTGGTTTCCTGTGCTACCGCCACCTCGTTCATAAAGAAAGTGCCCCTCGATTGATATTTTTAGACCGCTGCCTCTTAACTCTTTCTTTATTCGGGTATTCGTTTTTCACGATCACACGAGATATTTCAGGCTAAGAGATGAAATATAAAACATGGTACAAATTGATGGTTTCAATGTGTTGATTTGATATTCAATATTCTAAAAAATTACAAAAATGATATGTTTAAGAAATAATATCTTTAACTTTTGAAGAAATACCAACCATATTTGCCTCTTTCGATTAACTCGGCGAGTGACAATGAGAGATTATGTCTGTATTATATTAGATTCGAATGGTTTATATGCATCACGTTATATTATTAACTTTTAACACTTTTAGAAAAAAAAGATGTTTACACAAAGTGAAAGAGTACTCCAATGTGTATAAAAAAAGAATGATGAAGAATGAAAAAGATGATCTGATACAGTAATGGATTGAATGCTTTTATTGTTAAAGAAATCCAACTGATTAAATGCATTATGATATTTGATATCAGGTTTGAAATATTAATAAAATGTGTTAGGGCTAATGAGAATGACAAAACATATAGAATCCTACAGCAAGAATGGAAAATTTTTCCCGTTACAATTTTTAGGAATAATATAAACCCTTCGATTAACTCCGCAAGATGAAAATCAATTTGTTGACAGCCATTTTGGCTTCACCTATCGTAAAAACTAGACGATGTTGATTAACTTTTTAGAATTCAAATAAGCTATTAAAAAAACAATTAGATTT
Source organism: Himalopsyche japonica (assembly GCA_028555115.1). Taxonomy (NCBI): domain Eukaryota; kingdom Metazoa; phylum Arthropoda; class Insecta; order Trichoptera; family Rhyacophilidae; genus Himalopsyche; species Himalopsyche japonica. The sequence goes on along the minus strand of JAHFWJ010000526.1, from coordinate 1,505,564 downwards.
TTATGGAACCACGATGTTATTTTTTGATTAGTCAAATGGAGTTATGTTAAGTGAAGATAATTTTTTATGCATTTTTAAATAATCAACCGTTCGGCATATAAAAGGAGTTATGCTTTGATATGCCAAATGCTTATGATTTTAAATTGCAATTTTGTTCCAACAAGGATTCAGAGTAAACAATATTCAAATTACATACACAGAGATGCTTGAACCAACATTTGAAAGATATACTTTGTATCAAAATAATGCAAATATTTTATTACTATATGTGAAGTGTAATCAGTAAATAAATCAATTACAATAAGATAGAACTACTCAATAAGTTCTTTATGATAATCAAAATAAGAAAATAATAATAGGATCTCCGGAGGTAAAAATGGTCTGCAAGTATTTCATTCATCTACGAAATACCCAAGAGGATGCTCGAAATTAGCTTCGAAAGTGGATGTGTCCTATATGAATCTAGGGTTTACAGCTTGTGCCTCACAGCCTCCGTGACCTATATTTTGTAAATATATTTAGACTATCGCGATCTTGATAAGTACGTGTGCGGTAAACAAAACAACAAGTATGAAGCGACTCACGCCTACCTAGATATGCAAAAAATACGCTGGAATTAGAACTTTGGGCAGCGAGTTTTGAACCTGTTTTTTTTAAAGTAATACAACAATTATTAGCAAATATAAATTAAAACAATAATATTACAATCCGTGTATTTGCATATATGCACATAAAACAAATCATTTTACGACAGTAATCTATTGTATTAAGATTAGTAAAGTTATCTTTAAGTTAAAAAGTGACTTTTATAAATGTTAAAATTTAAAAAAAAAATTATAAAATTTATACGATAGTAACCTGCCTACACTAGTAATTTTTATGTTGTGGAAAAACTATAAATTTTATTATTTTTTGCAAGCGCCGTTTGCTGATTATAATGATACAAAGCACAGGAAATTAAATATAAATTTTATACGACGAAATATTGCATTATAAAATATTAAGCTGCGTTATTTCTAAATTAAAATATTTTTCGACAAAAAAAATATAATGCTTTTTAGAAAATAAGGATAGTGTAAATTTTAATAAAACATTAAAAGTATTTGTCGTCATGTACGTCATGTTTCAGTTTATCATAATATTAAAATGTATAAATTTTTAATGGAAATCAATCTCTATCTTTAATAATATCAGCTGTAGATGAAAAATAATATTGATCAAAAGCCAAAATTTTATTTGAAAATCAGTTTATTCACGTACGAATAAGAATTGTTATTTATTTGTAGTATACGGAGAGACAGCTACGCTATGGAAACCCGCTTTAAATTCGATAATTGATTATTAAGAATAAAACGCCGAGCTTTCAGCGACCATAAGCCACATTGACACATTTATGGAGTCGTGAAAGCTTTTGAGAACGGTATAGCTTTCTTTATTAATTAAACGAATGATGTGCACGAGTGACATAATCGATTTAATAACGAATCGGTGTTTCCTACAATTAAGAAATAATGGGAATCATATGTAAATATATATATATATTTAAAATTTAATTATATTATTCTATACATAGCAGTATCGATTTCTGTAGGTGGAAAAAATAAATCAAGGAAGATTTCGGCTGTTCAGAAAAATTCGTTGAATTGGAAGAACACCGTTTACGTAAGGTAAAAATATAATATTTAGGTTCTAATAAAATACCTCTCTTTCCTTTTTATACACACATTTTAAGAAAAGTGTTATATTATAATACGTGTCACGATGACTTCGGTGTAGACAAAGAACAATAATTTAAGTACAGTTGTATTCGAGTAAAAATAAGTAAAAATACATTATGCATATTTGTATTCATTTTTAGACGTAAATACTCTTGCGAAAAGGTTCTGAAATATTTCTCGACAGTCTTATACGCTTCACGGGCTAAAGTTCGAAAAGCACTACATTAAAAACAACATAAAATGTTTTTCGCATAAAACTTTCCCGGGTATACAAAATTGTTTCTCCTTGATATTTTCCATTGTGCCTATAGGGAAATAAACATAATGGCATTGTGCGAAGGTAAAATATATGTTTACATCTTAATCAGTATAAATTGACGTGTCAGTCGAATACGTCAATTTTCGTAATTAACGCATGGGCGGAACCGCAACAATCCCATCAGATAAACAAGGATTTAGGTTAGTATTTATACAGAAGTGACTCGCTGAGAGAAACACACCGACTAAAAGCAATCCGATGTTAAAGTTGAAATAAATTAATATATATTACAATATTTTCACATTTTACTATCGGGATAGGGTGAAGTGAATCTATTTATGAAAACCAATTCAAATCTGATTAATAATCAACCATGATTTATAATAGTTCAAATAGCGAGAGCGATAAAAAAAATCATCTGAAGATTAGAAAACCGTATTCAATTCCACAAAGCTTGTCACTCACGCCCCAGGTTTCTCCTTTTGGTATATTCAGGCTTCCTATTACACGGGTGTAATAAAAACAAAAATAGATAATATATTTATATACATATAAAATTTTCTAACAACGGATAATTGCTGGCGCTCAAGTCGAAATTATTAATTTCAAGCTGTTGACAGAAGACGTGCGTTATGAAAAAATGCATGCACTTGAATTACCTACCCGAACATCCGTGTATTTGATATAAATAAACATTTTTTAAAACATCAAGCGTATAGTACTAGAACAAATATCCACGCGTTTATAAAGGGCATAGTTTCACATTTCGGACCCGTGAATTGGCCTCCAATATCGTGTGATTTAAGGCCGCTAGACTATTTTCTATGGGGATATGTGAAGTCGCAAAGCCCGAAATGATTGACCGCTTAAAGGACATACGGCCACAAATGTTGGAAAAAGTCATCGAGAATTGGACCTCCAGATTGGACTACGTCCGAGCAAGCCGTGGCAGTCATATGCCAGAAGTTATATTTAAATTATAATGCCAGAAGATTATCTTTCGAATAAAGTAAATTTCATGTCTATTTAAAAAAAATCATCTTTGTTTTATTCCATTTAAAATTTCTATACCTCTAAAAAAACACCCTTTACATATAATTATGTAATGAAAAATGCCTCGAAAAGAAATTTTGATAAATATCTGATTGATCATATTCGAGTTGCATATCGACATCACTTTACAATACAACAAACTCATTATACGATTCTCACAAACTCGAATGCCGGCAAAGGTAAACGAAGTTTCACGAGCGCCATAAAAGAATAAGTTTGAAGCGGTTGGGGAGAAAGATGAAAAGGCGAGATGTAGATGATGGCAAATTGGATGCTCACTCCACACAGACGCGCTCAAAGGAAATGGCGTGTGTCGGAGAAAATGAAAGAAATGTCCGAAGTAACAATGAAAAATGCCATGCACTTTCATAATGGAGCTCTCTTTCATTTCGCAGCGAGCGTCGATTTGCGTTTCATTTTTTTTCGGAGTGAAAGAAAAAGGATATGAAAAACGATTGTTAACTAGAGATAGGAAAATGAATATTTTCAAAGTAACGCTAGATAATCCCCAGTCGATAGTAAGTAATTGAAAACACAAAGTCTGAAATTTAGGCATCGACATTGTTTTACATAATCAAAAGGAATCAAGCTTATATTAAGCATTAACGGATAATATCATTAAAATCACATCACCGCATACCAATTTATTTGTATTGTAAAGTGCAATAATATTATATTTAGAATACCGTTTATTACCGCTAAGTGCTTAACAATGATAATAATAAGCATTAGCGTTTACAATGATAGAATTACTAAAACAATAACATCAACAACACCAGCGTTTCGATTTGTCGAGACTTTGTACAATTCAAATGTGATATTGAAATTCCATCAAGCCGATATTGTCAATTAAAACAACAGCAATATTGATTGATGTTTCGTAATGCTAATAATTTAAAACTAAATAAATAGTTTTCATGCTAAATAATATTGAATATCTAAACTTGAATTGAGTACATTGAATTTTTTAAAATAAAATGTAAGTGGTTAACTTTAATCTATCAATTCGATCGTAGTATCGACAATTTGAAGACTTTTGAACATCATTTTATTGCACGGTGAATTTGTAAGACATATAGTTGATAGCTATTTGGGATAACACCCTCAACACCTATCAACTAACTACATATTATAAAAATGTTGTAGAACTAAAATAAATTGCTATTTTTTCACCGTGTTATAATGGAATTCTACCAAGTAAATGCTAATTTAATTATATTATTTTATTTAATAATTTACCTTCCTCTCGCTGCCACAACTCAGATGAATAATATGCAAAATTATTCACGGAATGTAATATTATATATGAGGATATCATAGTTTCAAAAATAAAAACTGAAATAAAGAAAGAATATACCGTGCAGTATGTAACTTGTGAAGGCGGTAATTCATTAGAGTTTTAATATGAAAAGTTATTACGATAGAATATAAAAAAATATGTTCGCACATGGTTAGAATGCGTTGATTCTAACGTAAAAGTCAAGTAAGTATCCACCTACTTGTATCAGGTCGTCAGCAGCAAAAATAATAAATACGAAAAAAAAACAAAAACATAAATCTTTATGGAACTGGGAAACATTTAATAAAAGTTGGATCCGTTTTCAGGGAAAGCCTAGCGTTTTCAATAACGAAATACCTTGACTAAGTTTATTTGGGAAAACTTCTGAAATGTCTACGTTGGTATATTCCCTGTTCGCCTTTCCTGCAAATAAAGCAAAAAAGGAGAAAAGGGAAAAACCGGCTCGTCTTCGCATTTAGGCGTTGGATGATTTGAAGTAGTCGAAGAAAAGGTAACTGCTTCTGTATTTTTTTAGTCCACAGTACACTTAATTTGTTTTATACGATTTTTTGCCTAACAAAACTTCACTCTGTAATATTCCAATTAGTACATACTATAAATATAATACAATCATTACAATGATCACTATATATATTTCATGATTGTATTCGAGCGTCCGAATAGATGAGTCACCTAAGCTACATAAAATCATATTTGTATTTATTAAAATGACTTGAGATTCAACGATATAAAATGTCATACAAGTAGTCGCGTAGAAAACATAATTGGTCCAAAATCATACGTACTTCGATGCGGGATTTGAAAATTTTAATACGTAGAAATCCATGTTTTAATTCTGAAAAGCAATCAAATAATAAGTATCCTACAAGGAATTCTTTGGAGATTGATTTATTGATTAAAAGCTCTACAAGATTTTTCATTTGAAGTCGATCATATAAAGTTACGTCATGAGTGGAAACATATTAAAAGAAATCGAATACTGGTTTGACAAGGTTGATTTTTTAAAAATTATATAAATAATTTTAGCTATCTAATTATAATGATAATTACAAGAAATTAGTAACGATTGATAGGGTAGCGGTTAATTGAATATAAATGAAAGAAAATAGGGGATAAGTATGCACATTCATTGAAATCACGTTATGTTTGGTTTGTTTGGTAACCATTTTAGATTGATGTGCTAACTAGTTTAAAATGTATTGGCATATCAATCTAAAGCGTTACCGACGCTGATTGCTGTGAATAATATGTACTGCAAAAATTAAGTCATATCAATAAAAAAAATCCCATCTGCAGGGAATTACCTTACCAAAATTGCTGGTACGTAATATTGTATAGGATGACGCCAAGTATTCTAAACGATTTGTATAAATTAGCGATTACACGATTCTAGTGTATTAAATTTCAAAACAGACTCATTGTGCAGCCGAACTACACCAATGTAGTAAGCAAATTTGAATTCCTGACCACCAACGACGAAAAACTAAACAGCGATACGTCAAATGGAATTCAAATATTTTCGTTATATGTAATAAGTCTGGATAAGTATTTAAGTCGTCAAAATTTATTTATGTACGATGTACGATGTGCGAGTGATAACTAAATTATTTAGTATTGGTTGGAAATAAAATTGAGGAAAAATATGGATATGTTGCCGGAAATAAATTGGTCAGATTTTTTTTAACGCGAATTAAAATTTCACACCAACGACCGTAGTTATTTGATAAAATTGTCAAGTATTGTATGAATATGTATTGCAATAATTTATTCTTCACTTTAAGGGTATAAACTGTCACTTTTGGTGAAAAAAAAAATATTTAAAATAAATAAAACCCGATTCGTTTAACACTATTTGTACATTTCATACTACAATTATCAGGATCGAATTCGTTCACTGCGAGCATACATGTTTACATGATAAAAATATCTTATTTAAAGTTTATTCACTCATTTCTAAGCAACTGTGAATGAGATACCGTGACATCCGAGGTTTAAGCACTCGTAGCAATTGATTTAACGTAAAATCGGTGTCGTAACAATTTGGTAAAAGTAATTGGCAACTATTAATGATTTCGAAATTATATTGGTAGAAAAGACGTCTGGATCCAATCCTCCGAAGCATCAGTATGTCAACCAAAATGTCATGTTAATCGATATTGCAATATCCTAACATCTGTATTTTTATTTATATTGTCTAGTAAATATATAATATTTTACTGAACAATGAGCGACAAAAAAATAAATAACTGCTTTAAATAGTTCTACTCACGTAAATCGCTCTACGCTGATCACGGATTGATGAGAAACTTAAGTCACGATTTCGGATCGCGTGACAAGCAGATTAGGCAGGCAGGTAATTGCCACCTGTAACTGGTCGGTCCGATTTTCACAGACATACATGAAAGCAAACATTGTACCGTGGATAGGTACACTTTTAAGAGAAAAAACACTCTTGGTAATAAAACATGACCGATATTGTATTTTTATTGATAGTATTGCCAGAAGTGTTTATAAGTAAATAATATTATTTTGTAAACGTTCGATAAACTATAAGACTGTTTTAAAAATGTAACAAGAATTTTTATACCGGTTGAAGTCGATTGTTCCTAATATTTTGAGTAATATAATAATATATCAAGACTGTTCTATATCAAGATCATTTTTCCGACAGCGGAAAATGTTTTTTTTAACATAAAAATGCAGTGTATAGCCTTATTCTGTCTGAAGATGCTTCCCTAAGAGGGAAATCACATATCACACGGTACTAAGATACCAATCGATAAAAAATAATAATTTTATGTTTTTATATTTAATAATTTTAGATTATTATTATGAACGGTTTTGCTCACCGAGGGAGCATCGGTTTATAACTTACCCTCGCTTAACTAAAACAGTCATGATTATCAGACTGTACAACTATGTGATAAATTTTATAAACAAAAAATACGTGCGTTAATGCGTTTATGTAATATTTGTTTTCGGAAAATTACATTGAATACGAAGATACCAGTAAACATTGGAAGTACAATTTTGTAAAAGTATTGAATTCTCTTTACCCATAGATATATGAAACGCTGCAGTTAACACACTGTGTTAAACCATTGCGACCAGCGGATATGCGTGTGACCCATTTCCGAGATACAAAATATTCACGCTGTGTCCCCTGCTTGATGTAAAGTACTTAATTCCATTATATTTAACTAGCTGGCCGTGGGCAAAGTGTATGAAATCCGATAAAAATAAAAATTTACCGAGAGTTTCGTCTTTGTGTCGACAGTTGGTGAGACATAAATTTGAATATTTGAATATCTGGGATGTTTCAGTCTGAGTACACAAACATTTGGACACCAAATTCAGATTTTTGTATCTAATTATCTTTACCTACTTTTAACAAAAGTCGAGGAAAACAAAATCAAAATCTTAATGACATGCTAAGCTAGTAAGTCCACAATAAAACAAATCTCATCGATTAAAAAAAGTATATTCTTGTCTTCATATAAAGTTAAAATTGTCGAATGCTTTTGATCAAAAGTAACGTGAAAAACCTAATCTTTAAGTTCGATTTTCAAATTGAAAAATTATAGGAAAAAATCATTATTTTTCGTCACTTTCTAGCATTTCAGTATTTTTAATTTATAATGCACCTAACCTAACTAGTAAGAAATATTTAGTATGACTATGAATTTATTATTGTAATATCATGAATGAAAACGGATAGTCAGCGAAGCAATTGAAGTGGGGCGGTAAATGGAGCGTCGATGGCATGTCGCGCATAATGGAATATATTATTTTAAACAGAGAGGAAAGTTCAGGAAGCGAAAGCGATAGCTAATTCGAGTATGCAGGAACAAACATTAACTTTAAAAAAGTTAATCGTACTTGCGATCAACCTGGGGAGTTAAGACTTAGTATTATCAGGTTCTAAAAAGTTTCCAATTATAATCGTTTGCGCTTAAAAAAAAATATAAAATCAAATGAAGAAACTATCCTTAGATTAAAAATAAAATAAAACAATGTTTGACAGCCTTGAAACAAATGAGTACGATTAAAAAAAAAAAAAATTTTCACCAAAGAAGGGTGCATATACAATATATGCGTATATATTACAATGAATAATTAATTAAGATTTTTTTATTTCAAAATTTTATATATTTTTTAGGACACAGATATGTGTATGTAGTGTCTGACCAAAGAGAAAAGTGAATCTAAATTCATAAAAAAATATTTTTAGATGTGCAAAAGACGGTAGAAGAAATTCTATACGTATAGTTATACAAGTAAATAATAAATTAATACAAAACATAATTCACATCATGAATGTTTTCCTAATTAAACATTTGTAATACACAAATTTATTTCAAATGAATTACATACATACGTAAATTATCAGTTAAGTGCTATGTATTGTTCAATTCAAACGGTCTTATTTCACATGCTTGTTAATTTATTTATTGAAGGTATCGTAAATCAACTTATTTAAAAAAGATTGCCAAATAATCTAAATTCGTCTAGAAAAGAAGAATGAATTGAAGCTCAGTGTCTGTCAATTATCGTATAAATAGTCCGCGCATCGGAAGCGTCGACAGGGGATGAAGGGATGAAGCTCTGAAGGGTTTTACCCTTTTTAATACTTTCGAAGCCAATATTGATGGCGCTAGAAGCGGAGTGTAATGAGAAAAACTCTTACTTCAAATGTTATAGACTGTACAAATACTGTAAAGGCACTCCGGGCACTTTGAACCTGGGAAAACAGAATCCTAGATAGTTATTTTTAGACGAGGCGTACACAATGTACGTATCGTAATTTAACTAGCATATACGGCACTCAAAAAGCGGAATATTTGGCCATTATATTCATCAATTGAAATTTAGCATCTCGATAGTAGCATATGTTAATATTTAAATTTTATCCAATTAATATGGGTTCAAATTAAATAGATATTTGTTATTACTCACAAGACAATGTTAACATAAAGATTATAATAAAAAAGAGAATGAAATTAAATTTCGCTTAATATATGCAGATAATATTAAAGCAATGCAATCCAACTTCATTCAGGCAGCCATAATACAATAAATATTCAGATAAGCCCGGAATAAAAGTGCATTTCTTCAGTCTATGGTAAATTTCTGACCGCAAGTTTTTATGTAACAACTTCACAAAATTTAAACTATACGCGGGTATAAATATGTATGTAAAAACAACGATAACTTGAGTGTTTTCTCACATTCTGGTATTTCTCTTTAAGAGTTACCTGTTACAAGTGGTAAAACAAAACTGAAATATAAGCAAACTAATTGTGATAACCGTGACACTAGAGAAAGCGTGCATGATAAATTCTTGTTGTTTCGTCCGTATGAAACATAGTTGTTGTTGTTTTTGTGACAAAAACTTCTGAAATATTTTATTTAATGTGGTAAAATAATTGAATAATAAAAACGCAAAGTTAAGTAGTATTTAAAAAAAGTATTATATTATTCTTCAAAGATAAGTCTCACTACGTAAGTAATAGATATTTTTAACATTTACAAAACCTGTGAAGATGCAACTTGATCATTTTTAAGGTGTTAATTTTCATTTCTGGATGCACCAGTTAATAATGCTCGTGCTGACCAAAACCGGTCCTGTTCATTAAATATATTCTAGAAATAGTACTAAAATATGTATTTATTATTAAAAATATCCGAGTTAATTGATTGAATTCGAATTGTTGAAACTTTGTAAGATTCCACATATTTTGTCATTAACAACCTGGGTTTCGCCTTTCGGAATCTTCAGACATTATATCACACGGATGCAACAGAACTGACGACAGACTAAAATACATTACTGTTTTTTCATCGTGTGTTCTCACATAATATTTGACACATTTGAATATTCAAGAAATAAGTGCATAATATAAAGATCAAATCACAGCATTGTAGGTCAAATAGTATAAGATAGGAACGCAATCTATGTTGTCGTAATTTTCCATTTGTGGTACGTCATTTTGTCAGATAGGTTGCTGAATGGATGGCAAAGTAAGGGGGCTTCGAGGGAGGTGGACGGGCATCTAGTGGTGCCAAAAGCAATTTCCCCATTAGCCAGAAGGTGCTTTAAACGAAAGCGCACTGCACAACGATTTTCCACGACGGAAACGATTGTATTCCGTATTTAAAGTTCAGATGAACAAAGAATAGATTGTATAAATAAATAACAGATAATTTTTATATATTATATTAATAACATATTTTTTAACATTTCATTAACACTATTATCAAAATATATATAATGATCAGGACCGGTTTCACTCACCGAAAGCATTATTAATTGATAGCATACAGATTGCAAACAAGCCGATTTATACAAAATTTGAATTTAGTAAAAAGCATTTAAGTCAAGTTTGGTTTTGTATATTCTCTAATTATTAACTTTATTTACATTTTTTTAAATATCATGTTGTGACAGTTAACTCCTTTAAAGTAATTCATAAATTGACTGATAAGTAATTTATTAATAACTATATAATGACACAAATGGATACAAAAAAAAAGGTGTTTCGATTGAAATTACCATCCTGAAACTGGGCTGAGATACTTCGAAGACAATTTTGGTATAATAGAACGATAATACCATTAGAGTCAAACCATTTCTATAGTTTTACATTATTGCTTCGTACTTATTTCTTTAGCTATTAAGCACGTTCAAAAAAAAATCCTAGGAATATGAAGCTAGTAGAGGAAGTGGATTTTCCTCTTTGGCATCATAATTAATAGTCACATAATTTCATGGATTAGTTTGAATGAAAAAAAATTATCGTCTTCATCTCAAACTGTAATTGTATACATATAAAGCTTGTTAACCAAAGGCATTGCGTAAAAATAATACTAGGAACGATAAAATTGAAACGAACCTAGTAACCAGTTAATATAATGAAGCAGCCGATTTGCCTAGTATAATCATAACGTGCATTCAAAATAAAAATCAAGTTAACTAAATTGTTTATTTGCAATAAATCCAAATAGAAATAATCGATTTCTAAAAGTAAAATAAAATAGAACGACAATTTCCTCCCGTTGTAAAATGTCCCTTATCACCATTCAGCGATAGGCTCCCGATTGAACTAAGTATAGTCGCATAATGTATAATATAAGTGTGCAACATCCCAGCCGCTCTGAGACAGGGCGGTCGATAAAGCCCCCCCGCCTCCCGGCCCCCGGAGCCCGCCACCTAGAGTGCTTCGGCCCGACGCTAAACTTCCATGCGTCGCGGCGCGTCTTTTCGGAATCTCAACAGCGATGTCGATTTTGGGGGCGCTGCGAATTCGTCCCCAGACAATGTGATGACAAATGATTTCGCCAATATTGTGTAGAATTTCGAGCGGAGTGTTGAATATATTATACTCTAGATACAAAATAAATACAAAGATATGATCAATATTGACAGTATTATGGAAAAATTAAATGGTTAAAATAATTTACATTCTTCAACAAAAAAATATTGTTGGAAATTCATAAAATGAGAAAGGAACTGATCATCAATAAATTTCATATTTTAAATAATAAAAACACATTTTTTTAGTACTTATTTCCACAATATATTATTGTGATCAGGACCGGTTTCGCTCATCGCGAGCATTATCAACTGATTCAGTTGATAATGCTCGCGATGAGCGAAACCGGACTGATCAAAAAAATATATTGTGGAAATAAGTACTAAAAAAATGTGTTTTTATTATTTAAAATATAATGCCTTTCCATCAAGAAGTGACAGTTAACACCTTAAAAAAAAAAAAAATTCATATTCTTATTGTTTTTTAACGTCATTATGTTTTTGAGACCCAGAAATATATTACTGTATCTTCTCACCATTGATGGAATCAAAATTTGAATTATTAAAAATTTGTAGATTTCCGTGCGTCAGTTCTATTAGATCCATGTGAGATAAACACATGAAGATGCCAAATGCGGACACCTGCTTCGTGAATCACAAGACATGTGCAGTTGTACAAAGTTCCAAAAATCCAAATTCGAATTTGATATTGAAATTTTATAAAGCACCCATAATCAAATCATTGATTAATTTGTTGGCAAACAATGACAAGAGAATGAGATGAATACGTTTGCGATGAGCGGTACCGTCCTTGAACGAAATGAAAAATGCGGATGTAATAAATTTCAAATTGTGTATAATTTTCAAAGTTTTTAGTTCTGTTTGGATTCTAAGATCAATATCCCGACACATTTGAATTTTCGGGCATAAACTGTCGTGGGCAGTAAAAGTTCGCTTGCGTGCGAGATTTCAATCCCTAGTAGCGTCCTACGTAGCGCGACGTCGGACATTTATATTGGATCAGAAACAAAATGCAATTAAAGTCGACGAGTGACTGGGTCGAACTTTCAAGATTATTAGAGGAAGTTTTACACGCTCTAACTAATGATGATAATAGTTTCAGTTAAGGACTCTCAAACGGCGACAGTTAGGGAGATGAAGTGGCGTTGAATTGTTATTGGACTAACAAGAGATGACCTAAATCTGAGGATTGAAAACTTATTCCGTTCATGTTATTTCCGGATAATGCAGCTTCAATCCCAGATATGAGACATAAGAAAGTATTTCCATACATGAATTCTTCATTAATTTCACTAGAATAAAATAATCATAAGCAGGTTATTCTATGATGTAAAACAATCTATTCAGAAATAATAATATTCGCAATATTTTGACATAATGACATGACCAATTTAATTTCATTTAAGTAATTAAGTTACTAATTTCTTTGCTTCTTGGCTCAATTCCAAATAGGGTATAACAAAAATATCTTGCGAATATTTTTTTAATCTCCAACTATTTAAAACATTTCAACCAAAATTAAATTTAAATTTCACTATAAGAAATAATGGATCAATCTGGTGTAAAGATATACAATGAAATTTTTCATCAATTTTAACGAGGTAGGAGTACTTTTATAACTAGACCCAAGGCATGTGAAATTAATTATATAATAATTATTTTAAATAATAAAAACACATTTTTTTAGTACTTATTTCCACAATATATTTTTTGATCATGACCGGTTTCGCTCATCGCGAGCATTATCAACTGATAGTATACAATTTACAAACAAGTCTATTTATACAAAACAAAAAAATAATAATTTGAGTTAAAGGTAGCAGGTGTACAAAGCCATGGGTTCAAGAACTAGGAAACAGCTTACATAAAATTATACAATATTGATACAAATAAAGTAAATTAGTATAAAAATTAAATGCTCACAACCACTTATTAAGAATTACAAATACAATTATGGTAAATCAATAATCCGTTAGGAGCTCTGAACAACCAATAAGGAAGTAAGGAGGGGGAAATTTTAATGACGAAAATAGCCTACACTTACTATGGAACAAAATAAATTAATATATGAGAATTTTAATGATAGTCAATTGAAGATGAATCGATGAGATGGGAAGATATGGTCAGTCAGGGGGGTTCCAATATTTTCTGTAAAAAATTAAGTAAAAGGAGGCAATATCATTTTTCAAAAAAAAAAAAAAAAACATTTATATGAAATATATATTTATTAATCTAATTTAATGAGTATAACAGTGGTGACGACACAAAAGTAGTTTGTTCATTTATAAGGTTAGAATTAGGCAAAAATTTGTATCGATTAATTTCAAGGATTTCTTGTTTATCTAATTTCTGTGATTTGTTATTGAAATGTAGGATTTTGTAGTTTTTAGTAATATCACATGAATGTTTATTTTGAAACAATTGGTTTCCAAAAGTAGAAATCTAATCGCCTTTTTTGGCACAAGCTAAATGTTTCTTAAATCTAGTATGAAACGATCTTCCTGTTTGACCAATATACCTAGCCTCACAGGAATCACATTTTAGAAGATAAATACCGCTTTGGCTTAAAATATTAATTTTGTCTTCGTGTTAACTAACATTTGAAGGACTAAACGACTTGAAAACAAAAAAGTCCCTGGCATCGACGAGATCGATTCCAGAGCGCTCAAACACCTTTCCGAGAACGGGGTCGAAACGCTCAAGCGAATCTTCAACGACTGTCTGGAGGCCCAATATTTTCCAAAGTCCTGGAAAATCGCAAACGTCATACTCCTTCCCAAGCCGGGCAAGGACCATGAACTCCCCGATAGCTACAGGCCGATCAGTCTGCTCCCGTCAATGGGCAAACTGCTAGAACGCGTCATTAAATCGTGACTCGAGGAGACTGCTCTGAAGAAAAAACTCATCCCGGATGAGCAACACGGTTTCAGAGCAGGTCACTCCACCAACCATCAACTACTTCGAGTAGTTGATTTCTGCAGAAAACAGTTTATGTCGGGACTGTTCCTCGACAGCGAGAAGGCCTTCGATAAGGTATGGAAGGAAGAATTCGTAGTAAAATTAGCAGAAGTCGGACGTGACTTCCCGATGCTGAAATTACTGATCTCCTACCTCTCTGATAGACAATTCTACGTCAAACTAAACAGCGTATACTCCACCCCTCGAACCCCGTAAGCCGGCGTTCCCCAGGGGGGTACGTTACCTCCATTACTGTACAATCTCTACACACATGACATACCGATTCCCTGCGCAACCTCGCAGACTATCGTCGCGCAATACGCCGACGATATAGCAATATTAGCCCGGTCAGCTAATAGAAATAGATCCACTCTACTCGTAGAAAAAGCGAGCAACATTGCCGCCTGGTGTCGCGATTGGAGGATAAAAATCCACCCAGACAAAAGCACGGCGGTTAATTTCAACCGGAGAAATAACTGTCATTGTCTTAAAACTCAGAATATAAAACTGCTAGGTACCGAGATCGAGTGGGCCAAGTCGGTCAAATACTTGGGACTCACGCTCGACCATGAGCTGACTTTTAAAAAACATATCGATGCAAAAATACGCCAGGTCTCCCAAATCACGGGTCGGTTGTACCCGATGATGGGCAGAAGGAGCATACTCGCCTTAAAAAGCAAACTGCTCCTTTACACCGCGATATCCAGGCCGATCATGACCTACGCGGCCCCGATATGGGGTCACGTGGGAAAAGTTCGCACGGATAAATTGCAAACAGCGCAAAACAAGATTCTACGTACAATCGTGGACGCCCCGTGGTACGTCCGCGGTTCTATAATCCACCGCGATCTTGAAATGGAGTCCATTCATGACCACGTCCAGAGACTGTCGACAAAGTTCTACAGCGACTGTGAAAATCATACAAATCCGACAATGAAATCATGCTTAGAAGCGTTTGACATTGACGCCCCATCCGATTACGAAAGACCCCGTCATGTCTTAAAACAGAAAACCGCCTTAGACCCTCTCCCATCCACCTCAAAGACCACACTAGCCCACCCTAATCACCTGTCTGGTGACCGCCTACGGCTCCGGACAGCAGGAGGCGAAAACTAGTAGACGTCACATCGCACTCACACACCAAGACCTCTCCAACGCACGACTGAGACCTTCATCTTCCAGCTTCGCTTGTCTGATCCGGACCGCTCGAGTTGATCTGAGCGAGAATTTTTTTTTTTTAACCACAACATACCACAGACAAAAGGGTAAGGAGGGCACTAAACATGTCCTCGGCCTCCCGCAATAGTGAACATGCTACTTGACTTGTTTTATATAAATAGACTTGTTTGTAAATTGTATTCTATCAGTTGATAATGCTCGCGATGAGCGAAACCGGTCTTGATCAAAAAATATATTGTGGAAATAAGTACTAAAAAATGTGTTTTTATTATTTAAAATATCATGCCTTTCCATCAAGAAGTGACAGTTAACACCTTAAAAGTGATATAATAATTAATCTTACATGCCTTATTTGAAAATTATTTCATAGATGTAGTGTCAATATTCCATTCACTAATATCAAATTCAACCTGCGAGTATAAACTGATGCAACAAAAGCCCTAGCTAATTATTCATAGAAATAAGATAATTTAGGATCAAACCATTTTAATTCTTCGCCATTTGTTTAAGCGTAGGCACATTTAAGAACAATTGTATTCAATGTATTAATATGTTCTTCGTCTATGACGATTCTTAATTTCAATTATATTGGTATCACAAAAGCCTAAGAATAGGGGTTTTTTTATTTGTCAAATTATATAGCTTACATAATATTATGAAACGTATAAACAAACATCTGCCAAAATGTATGTCGTTATCAGATTGAATGACATCGATTAATTGAAACACAATATGTAAGCTCTGCTGTAAAAAAATGTGTAATTGCCATGCTTATTTTAACGATATAACCGGTTTTAAATTTAAGGAATTTTAAATAGTTGGTTAACATTAAAATCACGGCATCGTTTACATTTTTAAGTGCCGATTGAATAGCTAATTGCTTGGTTACGTAAAAAAAACCTCAAGCACATAAACAACAACTACCTACGTTATTTTAACATGAGACCAAATGAGTGAAAGATGTCGAAAAATAATAGGTATATCAAAGGTTAAAAAAATATTTATTGCATTTGTCGCAAAAGCAATGGAAGGACCAAAATATCTTGCGACTAGTCTGTGCCGCCTATCTATATTTCAAGCATTCCGCATGAGCAGTGTGCTTTGCTAGTCCGATCATTGAATCCTCGCGTACAACGCGATTCGTTGAGTTGTTCAATTATTTTTGATAATCGTTTAAAAACACTTTCAAAGGACATTGAAGCTCATTGGTATAACATGGTGTTGTTATTTTTGCTATACTTAATACGGCACTGAGGATAGGCCCCGAATCATTTTTCTCGTTACATTGACGCTGGTATTAGCTGCGTGGTGATGATTTAGTGAAAATCCTGCACGGTGTCCGGATTGTTCAGTTCGGCCAGTTTTACCAATTGTGTGTCGGTCGACGGCATTGATCTCGGTGATGCCTTAATTCTCTTCCACTCTTCGATCCATAAAAAGGGCGTGGCAGGAGCGATTAGCATAGTACTAGCCCTGTTGTAACCTCATTTGTCTATCATCAGTCTCTCCAAAGAGTGTGTGAGTGACTACGTAAAATATTTTGAAATAAATCGGAAGAACAAATATTTCTACAACACATTTCGAGAAGTTTCAATTCAAATTGTGTTGATTGCCGTAATAAAAATAAAACCATTTAACCAGGTAGAATAATTGTACGGCTAATAAGAAGTCGAAGTGACGGTAAAAATAAATGCACGCTCGGGTGCAATCAACCACACACGTTTATGTATCCTCCACATAAACTTACCTCCTCCACTTTAAGCTGGGAACAGCGAATGGGATGAAAAAAATCGTTTACTTCACGATGATTTTTATGTAAATTTTATGGGTATGCACTCGGATACCGCATACATGAATATTCAGCCATATGAAGTAACATAAATTCCTGATTATGCACAGTAAATCTGAACACGGGTGGCCTTTTACTTAATATGCAAGAACTATATAGTTGGCAAACCATTTACAAGCAGTATCTAAAAAAACTTCGAATAATATTGCATACTGTGTTACAAGTATTTTATAAGAAACGACTTGGTTACAAATAATTCTCTCAGCATCTATTTTCGGAATAAAATGTGAAATACATCATGAAAGGGCTGCGTTTATTTATTTATTAGTAAAAAACGCTACTTAAAATTAAAAATTTTCAACGTTTGTAACAATAAGTACACGGTGACAAGAAAAAGAAAAAAATAATTGAAGAATAGCTGTTTCACTGTTAAACATACCAGAAAGTATAGAATTAAAAAAAAACAATTGTTCAATAAATTGCATTATGCAGAGCTGACATAGAATCCAGTCAATGGTTTTAACACTGTTTTATTTCATTAAGAGGTATAGGAGGGATTCAAATGAATGGGTACCCTTGACCATACTAAATTTCTTCATTTGCACATAAGTATGTCGGATAATTCGCAAATACGTGGCCGCCATAGTTCCTGTCATACATTAATATACAATACTTTTTTATTTCAAGATAAATCAGCATGAACTATCAGTATACATGTGGCGCATGGATCCTATCGAGAGTATATCATCCTTCAGGATCAGAAAATTTCTTTGATTTCGGTGATACAGTGGTTTTACTTTGTTAGGAATTACGTAGAAATTATTGTAAATGCTCCAGGACAACTCCAAATATATGTAGACTAAACTGATTATATACAAAAAGATAAAAGGACATTTTATTGATGGAATTGGCATTCACTTTGTAGAACTCCATTATAACACGGTGAAAAAATAGCAATGTATTTTAGTTCTACAAATTTTTTTTACAAGTTTGTAGAACTAAAATACATTGCTATTTTTCACCGTGTTAAAAGGACATTCACCAACTAGTTAGACCAATCTGTCGTCTACAGTTATTTATTCATGAATTGGGGTTGAAATGCTTATAACCACAAAATGACTTCATATAACGAATACTAAATAATAGCTAGAAGAAAAAGGCAAAAGCAACAATTATAAGCGTTCACGATTGCACTCCATTCACTTTTGCAGATATTACGAACGACGTTACATAATTTATAATCAGCTTCAATATCATATAAAAATAAAAAAGTAAGAGTTGTTATAAATGTTCTTGTGAAAGTATGCTCATATAAGAGAACAAGAAATAACTGGACATAGACATACTTATAACGCTGCATATAAAGATAGACTCGAGTTACAAACGATTCGCAGGCATTAAAAAAGAAAGCAAATATTATGTCAAGTGAAAGTCCTTCTTCAAACATAATGGAATATTTGTTTTTATAAATTCGAGTAAAAGACTAACCGATATGCGACATAATTTCTGTCAAACGTGTCAAGAATGAAACAGTCCAAGAGTACGTAGAGAATTGATTTAAAACAAATGTAAATAAGTTACCTACCTACTCTTAAGATAAAAAAAACCATCAATTATTAGATATGGGGTGGTATCTATTATATAATAAAAAAACTTACTATGTAAGTCACATGCATTCAAATACGTAATAACTATTGCCAAAGCTGAGCATTATACTCAAGAAATGTCTTCCAACACATTCATTCATAACACGGTGAAAAAATATCAATGTATTTTAGTTCTACTAATTTTGTAGAACTAAAATACATTGCTATTTTTTTCACTGTGTTATAATGGAGTTCTACCAAGTGAATGCCAATTCAATCAATACATTTATTCGTACTTTTTAGTGTAATATTGCAAATAAAAAAAGGTTTTCATGTTATAATTTGACAAGATAATGACATGGGGTGGAGAGTTATTCATATTATTTTTCTTTACGAGCATTGGCTATTTTTTACATCGTACCTATCTTCACAGTTAAACCGCATGTTTGATGCGAAGCTAAATAAAAAGGTTTTTCGCACAGGGAAACAAACGAGATTGCAAATTGTGTATCCAGAAAGATTGGATTATGTAATATGATTTTGCAGAGAGCATAAATCGTATAGACATTCGCAAACAATAGACCGACCTGCCGACGGGCGGACGAAAGCGTAAAAAGTCACAGTAGTAGGGTGCCCATACGACAGACGGGTATAATTTATGTATAATATTAATTATCATCATCAGAAATGTGCCAGTCGTAGGCCCCCTAAGCCTCTGTCTGCTCAACATAACTTTGACCCCAAAGCAAATGAGTAATTCATTTCCCCTCTCAGCTAACAAAGCATTGGTTGCATCCTATAAGGCAATTTGGATCGCTGGAGATTCTTTTTGTAGCACAGTCTTTGGTACTCATTGTCAGCCTCCCAATATTGAATATACAGTACTATCTTCGTACATACCAAAGCTTAGTATTATGTCACTTCCAATAATTGCCATACCAGAATCCTTCAAAGACACAACAGAATATTTGTCTCCAAAATAATCAGGAGTGTTTCAGTTTGACCAGGAATTATTTTCTAGGTTTCTGATGCATGGATGATCGCAGATTTTTCAATTCTTTCGTGATGTCAACTAAACTTAAATTACTCAATTAGATTTCCCATAAATTTATTTATGAGCGAGTAACGGCTTAAATATTTAAAAAAAGTATTCATGCCTTCGTCTATCGATTGAAGATGTATTTACGTATACTCATTATACGGTTCGAATGTCAAGCCTAGTTGTCAATCCAATGAAACCGTTAGTTTGAATTAAAAATATATTGCATCTTTACTTCTTCACTTAATAATGACGTCATATTAAAAAAAAATATTTTTTTAAATCTAAATCTGTTGACAACATACTACTATCAATTGATTTCGTTACGTTTATGAATCATTGAGTATAGTTTTTTTGACATTGTACTTCAATAAACGAATAATGTACGATGTAGTAATCATTAGTTTGTTTTTCATCGTATCTATATTGAATGAACGTGTTTTCTCTAATCGTGTTAATACGGTGTGTACATATTTTCCGAGAGTGTGGTAACCCTGCGTATCGGCCGGAGCGATATTGTGTAGTATGGTCGGCCTTGCAAGGCCGGCGCGCTTGCGCGGTTGCGAAGGTGTAAGTGTAGAGAGGAAAGAGGGGACGTCACGGTAAAGGTACATCCAACCTCATCAGCCGACAGCGAAAGTGATCCCAAACATTTTGATTGAAATGAACCTACTCACCGAAAAAATATTTATTTTCATACATTATAGAATTAAAAACTTCAACCAGCCGACATCAACGCCCAAACTTTTTTTAAAACTTAGGAATGAAAGGAAACATTTTTTTAAACGTTTCAATTGTGTACACACGTCTTCATTTTGCATGATTTTGTTGAATAAAGTAAACCTGATAACAATTATGCTCACTGGATCAGAAATTACGTCTACTTTTCAGAGCATTCAAAGAAGTATTTGGAGATTCTAGTTACAATTAAATATTTCTCTTGCTTATCCATTTTAATCCAATTCAGAATCATATGAAAGCTAATGTTTGATTGAAATAATTCTAATAAACAAATTAGGATTTTCAATAGCTGGAAAATTTAAAAAAATATAGTGATCGAAATTACAGTGCTCTAATATCCATGATAGAAATAATATAAAAAAGATTGCATTCAAAGCAGTGGTAGTAACGTTTGAATATTATGGACCTGTGGAAAGAGTATGTACTCTAATTTTATAAGTGATGTAGCTGTTATTTATACATATATTCATAGTATGTCTAAGATTTGTATGCTGTATTAAGTAAAATATAAGGCATAAACAAAATATCGTTAGGAGTGTAAAAAAAGGTGAGATAAATATTAGAACCAGATGAATGATCTGTGACGTAGAATGTAAATGTATCTTGTAAAAATATATCCATACGGTACAAAATTTACAAATTATAAATTGATTGCTTTTGCAATGTTAACATATTTGAACATAAAGTGTTGGAAATTTAACAAATACACAGCAAAAAAATTACTAAATATTGCAAAAAAGTTAACCAAGTAAGCTCATGAAACATCTACTTTAACTGAAAAATAGTAGTCGCCTGCGATTCACCCATGCGATGCACAGTTCGAGCGCTACCGAGCCAGGTGAATGAGTGACTGAGTATAGATAGTAAAACAAAGTGGAGGGGCGGAGGGATACAGCGCGAGTACGTTGGTTTTGGCCATTTTTCAAAGGAGTACAGAGTACATGCAGTGGGTTAGTGCGCCTATATGATAGTACCGAAGGACAGTGTTGTAGTCAGAGCCGCACTTCGCTGACCGATTAGTGACATCGATCGATGTCTAACCGTTTTTTGTCTGCTTTATTATTATCCGTTGCTATGCCTTCACGGGGAAAATGACACCGGTTAGGCACGGTTATGAAATGCTTGGCGTAGCATTGTGTTTTTTATGCATATATATATATATATATATATACGATATCAGAGCAGGAAAAATATATTTATTTCATAAAAAAGAAATGATTTATACAAAGATATTGCATATTATACATATTGTAAATACATATTTTATTTGTGGATTATTGATTGATTATTGAAAATGTATTTAGTTAATTTATATCTATCTGGTAAACTAGTCTTCAAGAAAAAGTAAATATGTTGGGTATCTTAATAATTTGAAGGGCAGGTGGTATTGTGAGAACAAGACGTTAGTGTCTGAAGGTTTCTGCGGTAACATGGGCATCGTTAAAGATGATTGTTTCGACTGGAAAATTTGACAAAAGATAATCTTGTTAGGTATTTCACTGCTGAGTTGTTTTAACTTCACGCTGAAAAGAAAATAATGCTTTCCCGGTTGAGTGTTATTTAACAAAGAAATTTGCAGCGATTCCGTTCGATTTAAGCTCCAAACAATCAGTTGATAAATTGAACTATGATAATGGGCTTATGATAATATGTGCTAATAGGCTTTTTAAATTCGATACATGCGCAGAAATAGTGTTAGACAACTAATTTAATAATGGCCCTACACAATTTAATTTCGTAGTGCAATCCTCTCACTTATTGAGAGTACATTTCTGTTCTATTTATTATTGGTCAAAGGTGATATGGTACGTCAATTGTAAATATTTTCAGACTGTTAACAACATAGATTCGATAGACACAATCTGCTTCAATTAATATCTGATTTTCATTGATTTAGTCATTTTGCACAATTAAAATATTTTTTTTCACATAACATTTTATGATCAGGACCGGTTTGACCTATCGCAAGTATTATCAATTGATATGACACAAATTATGAACAAGCCTAATTATATATAAAAAAAAAAAACAGTAAATATTTGGCAGGTTTATGTACCAAAGGTTCAAGAATTTTAATAAATCATGTAATATACATTTAAATGAAGTAAATTAATTGAAAAATGAAACGATATCTTATTAATAATTTGGAATAAAAATAAAGAAAAATCGATCATAACTCAACATCTTAAAAGTGATAAACTGAATAAATCTATATTCAAAAATAAAATCATTTGAATGAAAGATGTTTCGATTACTTTATATATGTATTTTTATTATGGTTTTTTCGTAAAAATGTGAACCAAAAAAAAAGATCGTTACGTCATAGAAACACGTATATTCCAATATAAAATATCGATCGATATTATATATTTATTTTCGTGTTAAACGAGCATTTATAGAAGGAACATTGTCACTTTCTAGTGATCTAAGCATTTAGTGTAGGTAACGCACACAATAACAATTTGTTTGCACTATATACGTATGAATGTATGAGCGTATAAAAGAATGGCAATGCATGTCAGATGAAAGTAACAGCGGATATTCATACAGTATGATACATATAAATATGTAATACGTCTACATCGAGTAATCCATTACCAACACGCGGTTCCCGTTATTCATCGCAAATCGCAATGTTTGTGTGAATCACCTGTCCTTTGTGCGCGTGTCTTGCCAACGTTCCCAACAATGAATGCAATGCAGACTACGTGTATAGAAAAAAAGATCAAGTCTCGGTTGAAACATGTACTCGGTTCAATTATTCTATTATATTATGAAAACATACCGGAAAAGTAATTATATGAATGATAAAAAACTTACCATCACGAGCGTGAGTTTTGCGTAAAAAATATTTATGTACGACATTGAGGAGAAGTAACATTTCGTGTACGGCGACATCGGGTACGATACGAAAAAAACAACTAAAATTGAAGTGAATTTTAAATATTCAAATAAGTTTTTCCAATTTTTAGTAGACTTAACATAGTAAAATGAGACAAAATAGTATATTTAAATAACTATATAAGTATTTTTGAGTTAAAACTAATAAAATCAGGACCGGTTGATTATGTTTGCGATAAATGAAACCGGTTGTGATCTTATTCATGTAAAATTGTAGTAATAGTGGTAAACATTGTGATTTATTATTTAAACACCATGCCGTTCCATCAAGTAGAGACAGTGGATACATTAAAAGTAAAATATTACACACAATGAAAGCGACAGGGGGACTTCCAAACAGCGCAGCAAATTCTCACTGTATTAAATAAAACATTTGTAGAAGCAACATTGAATGAAGGAATTTTGTGCCATACAAGTTAATCGAAGTAATACAAATCAATCAGAATAATGCACTTCTAGATATAAAAATCGAAGATATCTTTTTTTACTATAAAAATAATTTTAAAATACGGGGTAGGTTTCATTTCACATAAAATAGCAATAATTTTCATCACCGTTGTTCACGAGAGGCAAAGTTTTCGGCCGAAAAAAAAAGTATTAATATATGGAAACTGTAGGGGGTATTCTATACCAGGGTATACCCCTGTAAGTAAGAAGTAATTTGCAAGTTCGATTATACCACAAAAAGTCAAATTGATTTTTCATTTATATAAAAAATGTATTTCAATAAAGCCGAACCATCAAAAATAATAAACTGAAGTTTAATTCAGTCTTACTAGTGACAGGAAAATAAAAGATTCTCTCTGAAGAAGAAGGAAATTATACATTATGGATTCCGAACTGACGCTAATTGTAAATTTTCATTGACACGCGCATACTACTCGTAAAATGCCAAGTTGCGATCTCAAGGTTTGATCTATTCGACATTAGATATTTTTCAAATCGTTCACAACTATATCTTATCATTTGTCATTGAATAAT
Organism: Himalopsyche japonica; assembly: GCA_028555115.1. Taxonomy (NCBI): domain Eukaryota; kingdom Metazoa; phylum Arthropoda; class Insecta; order Trichoptera; family Rhyacophilidae; genus Himalopsyche; species Himalopsyche japonica. Next base: position 1,480,727 of record JAHFWJ010000526.1, on the reverse strand, counting down.
GATAGATAAGGTGTCATATTTGTCTAATCGGAAATTATCTCGTCTAGCAGTTGGCAAGCGGTGAACTATTTTTGACACAAGGCGAAATTTAAAGATAGTCCGGGTTCAGTCATAGTCAAACTTCAACAACGTGGTTACAACTTTTGAAAAAAAAAACAGGATTTTTCTAACGGCAAATGAATTTCACATTTACCGTTAATTGCGAATTGGGGTTATGCCATATTTCTTAAAAATGAATCCAATATACCTCACTGTTTCATAATTTACGTGATTTTTCCAGCAAAAACACAAAATATTGATATACTATTATTCAATTTCTATGACCGTACAAACAAGTAAAACATGGCATTCTTTGTGTATAAAAGAGGTTACCTGTTGGGCTTAAGTACATTAAGCAATCAATAAATTAAAATTAATTGTAAATATCACTCTCGGTATCCGTTAAATTTCTATAGAAGATAGATTTGATATGCACATCGAATATGACATACGGTCAATTGAGATGTAACACCCAACGCCCAACAAGGTCGCCTTCATGCTTTAATATATATCAAATTTCATGCAATTCCTAATAAGATCGTAAGACTTGAAAAATTCAATGAGGCCAAAGTTTTTGATGGAGTCATGACTAGGGATTGCATTACCCGATGCCGATTAACCGGTAAATGGCCTAAAATGCACCAGTGGTAATTACCGGGTGAAATGCACGAGTGGTAATTGAAAAATTAACCGGTTTTTACCGGAAATGTTTTTATCGCGAATTAATGCCATATACAGGCATATTATAGCGAATTTTTATTATGATATATGCATGAGGGAGTGAGAAGTTTTTTTTCAATTCATTTATTAATTAACTCTATAATCCAATACATAAATTTATATTAGTATATAAAAATTATGCATGCATGTATAATATATGTATATATATACTACATCAATAAGTAAATGGATAAACTAATAGTTTAGCGTATGGACTTCTTACAGGCAGGTAAACCAAATATTACAGAGTCGTAATTTAAATTAATCAATCTTTGTGTGGCAAATGATAAATTATCTGATTTACTTAAAAAAGTACATTTATAGCATACATATATTCACCCGAAACATATTTAAAGTACATTTATGACATTATTGTTCATCTGCAATGTATTTTAAATTATTTATGTTTCAATCTAGGATACCATTTTAAGTGAAAGTAGCCACGTACATGTATGCTTTAATGATATAATCCAGGTCTATATTTTTTTCATTTACTGGTAAATTACCGGTAAACGGGTAAGAGGTGAAACTACTTACCGTTTACCGGTTATTGAAATTTGACGGTAAATTGCAATCCCATGTCATGACATAGCTCGATTGCGGGCCGCGAGCTTCTGCAGCTGCAAAAATAGTCTGGTCGATCTATGAATGATACAAAAACTGGCACGCGCGAGTGTGCGATGGGTCAATTGATACGGGAACAGCTGATTTCAATTTATTCGACCGAAAAAACTCTGGACAGTTCATTCAACGCTGCGCCGACAAGATATTAGCTTATAACGCCACTAGATATTTTTAGACAATATTATTTATTCAAAACACTCGAATTAACTGTTAAAAAGTTGTTAAGTTAATCTAACTACGATATAAATCAGCGTGGTTAAGTTACTGGGGACATTCAAAAACCAAAATCATCATACAAAAAAAAGTTTCCAGTGTCATTTGATTTATTCAAAAAGATGATCCATAATAAATGCGTATGACAGTTGATAAATAGCTAATAACCCAGCTCAACCTGGAGTATAGATTCTGATTATATCTTCTTCGTAAACAATCTCGACAAAGGAACGACGTGGCGAACTGGAAATAGTTTATAGATTGATTGTTTTATGAAGAGATACGAATTTATGCTATTTTTAATATCAGATATACTCACGCTACACGTCAACTGGTAATCAAAATATGAGAATTCATACCTGAAACAAACAAAAAGAATAATTGAAACACGGGATATATTAACATAAACATATTCATTGACATGAGAATATATAAATAGGTGTCTTCTATCAATGCGATATAAGTACGTTCACTTTCTTTCTCAGTCTGCACACAATTCCCCGATCATTCGAAAGGAAATAAAAAAAAATGGGTAACGGAGAAAATCATTAGCGGGAAAAGCGTTTTAAATGAAGATAAAAAAAATAGGTATAGAATATAAATCACAACCAGGCCAGCAACAGCTATATTAACGAAATAATAGACTGGGGAAATACGAGTTAACACAAGGAACAGGACTGAAGATTTGGGAAAGATTAATTATTCTTTTAGTGTGTTAACTGTCAATTCTTAATGGAAAGGTATGATATTTTAAGCATTAAAAACACATTGTTAAATATTTATATCCACAATATATTTTATCGCTCATCGCGAGCATTATCAACTGATAGATGATAATCCTCAAACAGTTGATAATGCTCGCGATGAGCGAAACCGGTTCTGATCTTACAATATATTGTGGAAATAAGTACTTAAAAATGTGTTTTTATTATGTATGACCAATTACTCGTTCATCTAGAAGTATTTTGATAGCGGAAATGTATGAAAAAGGCTAAACCGACTTGTTTTAATAAAATTTTCATATTAATTCGAATAAGCGACCAAAACCGAGTGCGAAAAAAATATATAAAATAAAAACAAGAAGTAAAGAAAGAAGCTGTATGATGTTTGCTGCATAATTTTATTAACACATGTGATATTTTTAAAGCATTTAAGTAGCAGAGGCAGAAAATTAATTCTAATTTTACAATTCATAATAAATTCTTGTAACGTAATAGGCATGTGTAAGTTAACGTCAAATTACACTAGTGTTAACCTTGTAGCTTAGCTATTCACATAATATGTGATAATTTAAATTCGGCATACAAAAAATAAGAAAAAATAAGATTAATTGAATGTTTTGTATCAATCGATATAGAAAAATGAGAAGTCAAAATCAAATGGATTTTATGTTACGTATTTCAAATCCGCCAGACATTTGCGCGAACAGCAATAAAATAAAAAAAAAACGGAGTAATACGTCTAGCACGCAATAAATTTATCAGTGTTTGAAAATCTTTAGTAACGGTTTCCATTATGCAAAATATAAACACTTTACTTCAGACAAATTATATCGGGAATTTATAACACTTACAGCGGCGGTGTCAGATAGAAATTCGATAGTAGCCACGCCACATCTGCGATATTATTTTATGTTCGCCGTATAGCCGAAAATTACTATACTCGCGACAATGAAATTTAATATAAAACGTTTTATATTATACGACGTATACACAAAAATAAAGTGTCTCAAATAAAGTCAAACATCAAAGCTCGGAATGAATAAAATAATAATAAAGAAAGAATATATTCTCAGAATTTATTTATTATGTTAAGCGAAAAGCTTAAGCATACAAAAATTAAAAATCAATAAGATATGTTTAACATCAACAAACATACATTACTGTATAAAGCTTCACCGATTAGTATAAAAAATTAACTATTAAAAATTGCATACGTGAGGTGAAATTTTGTAGTGAGAATATATTTTTTTTTGATAAAATTTTTGACTGTTTTATTTGAAACGAACAAATAGGAATGTTTTCATTTTTTAAGATAAATCGCGAACTATTTTTTTAAAGATTTTTTCCTTTTGTTATCTTGCAGTGATATAGTGATAATTAAGAACCGACGGCGGTCATTGAATGTTCTGATCTGAATAGTTATTCATCCATAGAGTATGCGAGAATCATTTGTTATTAGGAAAGCGAAACTACGAACGCAGAACTCTCTTAGTGTACTCCTGACATTATTGCTTCAATTCAAATGAACAGATTTGTATATTTCGTTGGCCGAGCTCTGCACACAAAAAAACTGCTTTTAAATGAAAGTCAGCAAGAGATACACTTTTAATGTATATGGAATAAGCAATGAATGGTACAGAAAAGAAATTAAAATTGCGATTACGCTACCAATTAACACCGCAGTATATTCACCACAAAACAAATACTTTGTGAACTGGATATACAAGTATATATATTGAAATAAATAGAACATAGATGTAGGAGATTTCTCAAGATTGAAAGAGTTGAGACAGACGTTTCAACTGAAAACGCTGAGTACTAAAACAAAAGACTTGAACGTCAAACAAAAAGTTGAACGTGGTGAAATGTTTTGTCTTGGGCAACAGATATCAAAATCCCACCAAATAGTTTTCGTTTCGTCTCGCATGAAATACAATGTACTTTATATATTTATTCTCTTATAAATAAAATCTTATTATCATTATTAAATTTTATAACATATCAAATAGGACATGTATACAAGAATCAATACTATCAATCCGTGTGGGTATCATTCTTACGTAAAATTCAGTCTGTAAATGCTTTTGAAATTGAAAGTTTAAAAAAAATCTTTCCAATCAACCAAACGTAACGTGCTGTGTGGAACATTAGATTAGTAGAAGCGGCATGTGTATAAGTGGTTAGATGCTTATATGTATAACCAAGACAATAAATTATTTCAGTGGTGAATTATTTCATTTTCTTTACACTTTCTTACATTGATTGATTTTTATTAAAATTGCGGTAATTGTCGGCCAACATCGTTCAACTTAGATAGATCGTTTAAAAGCAGTAAAAATTTCCGACATAAACAGGTACATTTTAATATAGATTTAATAAAGAAAAAAGTGCGAAAGAAACACATCAAACAGACTGCTCAACCTGAAGACGTCGAGATATACTAACTATATTCAACTACTTTCTTGTCACTAATAAAAATGTAGCCTTGAGCAAATTTATAAAATATATAAAAGAATTTACACAGAAAAACTCAAAACAATTGAAGTAGCAGATTTTTATATGTATGCTTTGAAATTACGATTTTTGAAGTTGTATAAAATATTTGTTAACTTATGACAAATATTTATTACTATAACCTCAGTGGTTTCATCGGTCACATTAAAGAAATTTATTTCCACTGTAAAATAAAAATTAATTCTGTCATTTTTCTATTCGTACGAAGAAAAATGCATATCCAAAATCACAATACTCGATACAACCTAGATGAGGGATCGGCAGGAGAGGCTCTTTGCATAGACGTTTTCAGCTCCTCCGACATAAACTCCGATTTCACTTCATCTCAATCAGCCTTATGACTTCATTGAGATAGAGCTGCGCAACAAATTTCGACTCATACCATCACAATATTTGACTCTACATATACAATATATCCGAACAAATATTCTCAACCATGAATCAAATAAAAAACTAGACTTAGAAACATAATAACCAATGAGAATATCCAATCACGTGTTTAATTAAAAATAAGTAAATATTTGCCAAATACGGTAAAGCTATCAATCTAATTATTTTTTAAAATGAAGCATCTCGAACATTTTTTTTTCTTAAAAATCCCATATCTTTATACATATGTATATTACATACATGCTACTCTCTGGTACTTTTATTATCCTGTTTCCATAACAATTTGTCTATTCTCACTTGATAAACTGTCGATTGTAAAGATAAAAATCCTAGAATGTATTCAGTGTGAAGATCCTTATGAAAGATGCTAATCGCGTGTCACCTCCAGTTACATGATAAGAGACCAGCAATGATATCAGTTTTATATTAATACAGACAAAGTCATGAAATAAATACTAATGTAATGATAATGGGCAGCCAATTGTAAGCATCTAAACAATATTATTTACGGCCGCGTTTCCGACACAAGGCGTCCACTTTAGTTTATTTATAGCACAGCGTACAAATAAGACGGATAAAGGATAAAGGAAAAGGAAGCAACTGCTTCAATACACGTAAAATGATTTTCAGTGGGCCTGTTCTTCGGCGCTATATACCGTATTACTGAGAGTGAATACCAACATAAAAGGGACAAAACTGATGGATGCTTTTCGTGTCTTTCGTCATACTTATACTTATGTATAACAATGTATTTCATTTTAAGTTGGTATATGATTGTTTTTTGCCATTTTCAAGAGAACAATTTGACGAAATGTGAGTAGGCCATAATGTTACCGGGATTCACGAGGTATAGGTGTTACTTGCTGTGTTATGGATAGCGATGCCATGACATGAAAAAATGGTCAAAATCAAATTTCGTCCCAGTATTTAAAAAAGTAAAAATGAATAATCCGCCAGCGCGTTCATCAGGGTTTTTAGATCGCTACAGTGGACCTACAAATAATGTTTTTTGATGATATTTTCTAATACAATTTTACAATAAAACGTGGAACATATTATTGTACGTTCTTTCATGCCAAGTAAATAAAGTTTATTGCAGTATTTTTGACATTTGATAGCTATTAGGTTAATTTATGGAAATTTGTGTTCATAATATTCCACAAAAATTTTGGTTATTGTTTCATTCGACTCTAAAAATCGATCGAGAGAGAGCTTAGTAAAATTTAATTTTCTGTCTGCCCCAATAGAAATTTTATTCGACCAGATATAGATTAATAATTAGTTTAATAAAGAGTCTCTGTTTTTTATATAAGAAAATCTATCAGTAGATTTGAATGGCTTTAACTTTAAAATTCTGTGTTTAGTCACTCATGACTCGGATTTCGCCTTTCGGCATCTTCGGGCATTCGAGTACAGCGATGAACTAAAATGACAATTATTTTACAGTTTATATGTAAGCCAATTTACGAAGAAATACTGACAGTATACCTACGACTTACGAGAAAATTACTTTTATGATTTTATAAATGTTTGAAACAAATAATCGATAACAAAAGAAATCTAAAAAAAAATAATTTATCTAATGGAAAAGTTAGCTTCGATATTAATGTTGTTTATATTGGGTTCCCTCAACTGATAAATTATTATTATAGAGAAACATTCCCTTGTTCCATGATAAAATATAAATCAACTTAGAATACGTTTCAAGGAAAACTACTAACCATTAGTTAAAATTAGAAAAATAGTCATAATTATCGCTAGTCTCGTTGGAGTTTTATTTATCAGTTGGTTGCATACGAATCGATTTTATTAATTGAAGCAATACATGATAATATCACTGATAAATAGTAGATCCTTGAAATACTCACGATTCATATACAATCCCTATTGTATAACTTAATGTTTACGTCGTAGCATGCAATAATTAAACGTAAAACGCAGTCAAATCCTCGAGCCATTCTAATATTTGTTTCAAACACGCAATCCTTTTAATTACATTGAAAATTTTATAACGCAACGAATAAAATTACACTATAAATCACTCAAGACTTGTAATATGCCGTATAATTTTACGGTGTTTATATAATCGGCGTAATGTTATCCCGAATATTTCATAATTCAAAATTTTGTTCGGCAATACATTTTACCACCATGGAAATTTTCCTCTTGCAAAGATGGAAATGTTAATGAAACAATAATGGCTAACAATGTTTCCTTATCGGGTCAAATTTTAGCATTTTTTTATGCACATCAATACTTTTAATTTTCGATAAAAGCCATAGTTAACATATTTTATGCAGCTTGAGTTAATATGAAAAGCTATCTTATTGAATGTATGGACATATGTACGTTGATCTAATACGTCTCCTAATATCGAAATTTCATACTCGATCCAATGATATTCGTAATATGTATGTCTGTTAGCACTGTTAGTCAGGATTTTTTACTTCGAACCTAGCTAAAAATAATAGCTATATGATTTAGCATACCATAAAATATAATTCTTTACAAAATATATAAACTTAACCTTTTGCACTCGAGCACTTTTTCGTATTTCGTATAGCAACTCGACGCGTTATTTTTTGCGAAAATCGCATTCGCTACATGAATCAAACTAATAAAAAAAATATGTAAAAAATTTAAAAAAAATATTTTTTTCTGTAAAATAGACATATAGTGAATACAACGTACATATTTTTATTTTATTTGTAATTCTTCATTTTATGGTATTTCACAAACCAATCGCCAACATGTAATCCTGGCTTATTTACGCAGGTCTCGCAAAACAGCCGTTTCCGATCTCCCGCCAGAAATTTTTCTATTTGAACATACTGCACAATTCTTCTTAGGCCCTGAACGTAATATATGTAATTTATCTGCAAGACGGTCTTCTGTAGGAACAGTTGAATTACGCAATCGGAATCCACCATGCATTTCCATGAAAACACTTGTTGATATTACGAGAGCCGTCTATCTTTGGCTATGATTTTTTTTTAGAAAATGACTTCCCAATGATCTATTATTGTGATCTAGTTGAAAACGACCAATAAAAAATGTTAAAAGTATACAAAAAATGATTTTATAAACATGCCGCCGCAGTGGCGGCATTCGAGTAATACGATAAACTTACAATGCCGCCTCTATGGCGGTATTCGAGTGCAAAGGGTTGAGAGCTCGTACGAAGGCAAATGGGTTAAATGAAAGTGAGAATATAATTTTATAAAATGGCATGCTATAAAAATTACTTAATTTTTAAGTGAATATGTATTTGATCATGTTGGTTTTCAGTGATTAAAAATCTCAACTAAGTAGTTTGGCGAGGCATGGTTGCAAGTCTGTAGCAAAAATAATAAGGTTTGAATTGTTTAGACTTTGTACAATTCCACGAGTTTTGTTACTCAAAACCCGAGTAGTTTAGTATTCCGGCATTCTATCATATGGATGAATTACAACTGACACACAATAAACAGCTTGCATCGATTATATACAAGAGGAGTTAATTAAAAACGAAAAACACATACCCCAAGTCTAGGATCCAAATAACATACATATTCGAAGTAACTTAAATAAATATTTATTCTACTGTAATGACACTCAATTTTCATACGATAAATTTTATATATCTATATATATTTATATATACGTGAGATAGAATACATAAACACGCCGAAGGGCGAAACAAGGGTCGTGAGTGACAAAGCATGTGGAATTTCATCAATCAGCGACAGTCGATACTGTAAAAACAGTGAGAAGTAAATGTTTACAACAAAAACTTGTGCTATCTTTAAATGCGATCTGTGTTATTTATCTTTAAGTTATTGGTAAACAATTCGGTTTCACAGTTTTGACAACGCCGGATCATCAGAATAAAATTCATAGATAAGGGTTCGTGTACCCCCGTAAAATACAAAGTCTACTACTACATTTGGTACTATTGCCAACAACGCCGAAGCGTATCGGAAAAAATGGTTTTCCGATGAAGAAGCAATAAAAATGTTAATTTTTAATAGAACGCAGAGAAGTAATCCAATAGCACCCGATAAATTATTCACAAAATGATTATTGAATGCGATAAACGCCTAATGATAAAATCTCTTCAGAATTGAAAAGAAATATACTAAGATTTACGAATGTTGTGCTATTATCAATTTCAAAAACAAAGAAAGTGTTATATATTAATAAAGAGTTGAATTGAAAACGTTAAACTGGTGAGATTTTAACGCCTTGATGAAATTTTATTTAATGGAATATATTCAAATTTTGAGACAAATTCTTAACTAGGGCGCATATAAACTTTTTTAATCAGACATACGTTGTTCATAATTTACTACAATTGATGAACACATGAACTGTTTACAAACAGTAGTGAACCTAGTAATAAAGTAATTTCTTACTAAGTAATTATTCTCAAACCGACACAAGAAATGCGCACAAAAGGATCATAATTTCAGTGTCCACTTTTTCAGAAAAAAAAAACAAAATAAGAACGTTGAATATTTCAATTTCGAAATAGATAATGGCATTAGTTGACAATGCTCGCTATGAGTGAAGCCGATCCTAATCAAGAATATATTGAATTGTGGATTAATACTAAAAATATATTTTAATTACTTAAAATATTATATAATGCAAATCCAACATAAATAAACTTGCACCTTAAAAGTGATTCAAAAACAACATACAGCGAAGTCTAATAATGTTTGATGATTTCGTGAAACCGAAATAATTATTAAAAACCTTGTTAAATTCTTGCAGTATCATAAACGTATTATAAAAGAGACCTTTCGAGTAAATGCAATTTTAATCATTTGAAAATAAAAAAAATTACTTAAGATCTAAAACATTTTTTCAGATGTCCAATATTCACTTTTCGTGAATTATCCTATACACACAATATTATGAAAGCACGAAAACTGCCGTAAGGATCTCCGGAAAGGATCGGCACGTACAAAGACTCATTTTATAGCTTTGTAAGGATAAAGCTAATATAAACTTATAAGTAAATTAATTTGTTGATATGTTGATATTATAAATTGGTTTTAATAGGTTATTTTATCACACATTTGTTTTCAAGTTAATGCAGTACAACGCACAGTTAGATAATTTATTACTTCTTCTGTTTGTATTGAATTAAGTTTTTTTGGTTTGCATTTCGCGGTATTTTTACTTGACTATCAATACCGATATATATACAAAACAGGTGCCTATTACAGCGATTGAAAAATTTCCTTATACGTGTATTGAATTTGGGGCGCAAATATCGCATGAATATCTTTTGTTGTTTAGAGAATATTATATTTACAATGGAAATATGTAATTGTACGATTAAGCTAAGATGTTGCAATCCCAAAATAAGGTTTGATAATATTTTGATTTGACTCCTGTGCGCAATGTTTGGGTGAGTTGTCAGAAAGAGCAATATAAGTTACAAAATTTACGATTAGTTAATTTGATAATAGTAATTTAAGGCCAGGAAAACGATTCGCAAGCGGAAGTCGGAACAAAGGCAAAAGCTCGATATCGATATGCACTCACCTCATTTTATAGGTCAAATTGAACCTCTTTCTGTTACTTTCTTTATTATTACGCCATTGTAGTGATGCCGTGTAATGATATAAAAATAGCAACAAGCAATTTTTGACAAACGCAGTTAAACATAACACCTGAAGCAACAGATCTACTATACCTCACAAAACAAATAAGCGCGTGTGAAAGAAAATGAAAGATAGGTACGAACTAAGCCCGTTTTTTTTTTTTTGGATATCAAATTCATGGAGTGTTCAGATCTACGACGCGTCAGCATCAGAGCTCTTCAGGTCTCCTCCATCTCTCATATATAGATTTAATTTTGTTATAATTGTTGTGTCATTGTTGACAATATTAGGTCGCAGCTGAGCCGTGGCACCCACAATGAGTGCAGCTCATGCGGACACCATACGCATTTTATTCACTCACGCATACGTGTGCATACAGGCAAACACACAGCCACACGCATGCATATACAATACGTAAGGAAATAAAATAGGAAAGTCATTTTCAGATGCCGAGGTTGTCCTTGTTGGGATTAAGATCTGTAACAACAAACCTATGGCGGGTCATCGAGCAGAACCGATCTCGGCCTTAGACGATTACTCGGTACTGTCTCATCATAATTATGTAGATAAGAAATTGTGGGGTGAAAGTTTCGAGACATTTCACGAACGAACTCTCGAATTGTAGGCATTTTCAAGTCTCTATGTAACAGCGAATTGCGAACGTACCACGGGGCATTACAAATTTGTCGCAATGATTTATTTTGAACAATTTGAAGTGTCTTCAGATGCTTCTGGTGAGCATAAGCACACACTGGAGTAGCGTACACCATAATTGGCCGAGTTATAGCTGTATAGAGGAGCAGCTTGCTTTTGAGAGTAAGCTTGCTCTTCACATTGAGCATAAAGTTTAGTCTAGCTTTTACATCATAAGCTTGACGTTTTTTAATCGCGGTGTGCTCATTGAATTTTAGTCTATTGTCTAGAGTGAGTCCTAGATACTTGACAGTATTGGACCACTTGATTTCTGTATTTTGCATACGAATGCAATCGAAATTGGGTTTTCTAATGAAACCCTTTGAAAACATAACTGCAGCGCTTTTTTCGGTATTGATTTTAATTTGCCAGTTTTCACACCAGTCCGCTATGGTATCAGCCAATAGCTGGACTTGTGTGACAGCACTTTGCCGATTACGAGATTTTGATAAAATAGCAGTATCATCGGCGTACTGAGCTATAACTGCTTCGCTTTCTCCACCGCAAGGAATGTCATGCGTGAATATGTTATACAGTATGGGTCCCAGGACGGAGCCTTGCGGGACACCTGCCTGGATCGGTCTTAAGGAGGATCGAATTACACCCATTTTGACTTTGAAATGTCTATCCGTCACGAACGAGTTGAGAATCTTTACTAGTGGTAATCCTATGCCAGCCTTCGACATTTTGAATACGAGCCCTTCGGTCCATACCCTGTCGAAGGCTTTAGCAATATCTAAAAAGAGGCCCGCCGTGACCTCTTTATGAATGAATCCACTTGCGATCAATTCTACTACCCGAAGAAGTTGGTGGTTTGTCGAGTGATTCGCGCGGAAACCGTGCTGTGTGTCTGGGATTATCTTTTTCTCTTCCACCACTTCTTGCAGTCTAGCTTTAATCACACGCTCTAGAATTTTGCTCATTGCGGGTAGCAATCTTATTGGTCGATGGTTTATCGGAAGAGTGTGATCTTTCCCAGGCTTTGGAATTAGAATAATATCCGCTTCCTTCCAACGTGATGGAAAATATAGTAATCTTAAGCACGCGTTGATAATATTGACTAACGAGCTAATACCTTTAAGCGGTAGATGTTTGAGAGCCTTATTACCGATTCTGTCATTTCCCAAAGCTTTCTGTCAGGAAGCGCTTTGAGCAGTCCTTCCACCTCGGCAAATGTGGAAGGACAAATAGCTTGACAGTCTACAGTTAAGGGTTGTTCTAGGATTAGCTTAGCGGTTGCTTCTATATCTAACACGCTATTTTTCAAGCGTGAATTACTTGTGTCAATTGTATTGGGTGTAACTAAGCCCGATAAACCGGGATACTGGGTTTCAATAAATAAAGCAACAAATGACAACTGGATACAATAAATTAATTATGTGAATTGAGAATCAAGATTTGATATATATAACGTGTTAACTTTCAATGAAAAATCGAATCAAATTATTCTCAAGTGCTTATTTCTCTTCTTTTATTTATAGCGACACAGTATGTTTCTCTATGATGTATTACGATTTTAAAAGAAACTAACGGTCAGTGATAAAGGGTTATCGGTTCGAGAAAAGTTGATGAGCTGAACAAAAATTTGATTTAAAAAAAGTCATATTGAAAAGAAAACATTATTCAAAAAACTTTCTTATTTATTAACTAACCAAACGCAAAAACGCTAGCCAATTTTGGTTGATATGCGCCGGCAAGCATTTCTTTCGAGATGGTATGGCACTATGAACATTGTCCAGTTCCATTTTAAACATATGTGACTACTTTCCAAAATCATGTACGTAATATATTTTTGGTTGACATATAGGGTAGTTTAACATTTCTATGTCAAATAAAGCCTTCTTATACATCGGGGAGTAACAAAATTTCACTGGTCGGACTAGAGAGTTGTTGTAAAAAAGTTTTATGAAATAATATCACTTCGACGAAAAAAGCTTTGCTAGCCGTTTGAACAATACATTCGGAGAAGTGAAGTTAACTTTGTTATTAAATGTGACACGCGTTTTGCCTCTTTGAGAAAAGCCTCTTCAATCTAACTATATTGCAAGGTCATTTCCTTGAAAGGTAAACAGTGATTCTAATTCTCAACTTGACCTAAAAACTCCGAAGAACAAAGGCAGAAGGTTAAGTAAACTAAAGTCAAGAAAAAGAATTTAAACATTAGTTAACTCATTAGTTAGCGAAACTCGCTGACCGATGGTAAACGGCGCCGACCATTAAGGATAATATTCTATTCTCTAATTGATGAGATAATGCCAAAATAAATTGAAAGAGCGATGATGATATACAGCTTTTGACAGGTAAATGAACATTAAGATGAATTACATTTGAACTATCATTGTGAGAACTTTATTCAGTGGCTGATTTATGACAAATGAATATGATGATACCATATTTAAACCGCTTAAAAATAAGTCGCCTCAACCATGGTAAGTCAACGTTGTATACTGTAATGCATTAGAAATACAAAGCATGGACATAAATAAAGGATCGTTGACTCGCCCCGAGCTTCTAAGGATCAGGTAATAAGTATGTATGTTAAGGTACTAAATCTTTTGATACGTTCCGTGTGGTTATGTAGGTTCATTTGATATACCCGCATATAATATGTAGGTTTGTTACAGTGGTATCTATACAAAAGCCGTACAATTACCTGAAGGAAACGTTATAAGAGAAAAAAATAAATGCATTGAAATATTCAATAGAAAACCGTAGTTATATCGCATTAAGTACTTAACAATAAAAGATAGAACATTCAATTACAGGATCACACCATATAACGGCGCTTCACAAATACGGGCTTTTGCCCAGTTTATATAAGTCTATAAATTGTTATACGGTTAGAAAATGCGAAAAAAAAGGCGAAATATTTCATCGTGACAACAGCACGTTTTTTGAATGTATATCAATAAATTGGGTGTTTTGTTAACGAGTGAATTTATTGTGTATTGAAAATAACATAATCATCACTCAGGAAAAAATCTTTTATTTGAAATCAATATGTGAAATTGCACGGAAAATCTGCCTATTCATGGCAACATAATATGACATCAGTGAAAACGCCGACCTCTCGAACGCATTGGAAAGAAGAAAACGCACGAGAATAGATGCGGTTATAAAAACACACGAGCGAACGCTTTGTGGGATCCGTAATCGGTGAATATGAGACGACCACTTTGAATATTTTGACTAAACTAAACGCAAAATGTGTACGTACTGTGTGTAGAGGAACGCACCTACGCCAAATTTTATAAGCAGAGAAGCTTTTTCCGATTCTGCATTACTGTGTGTGTTTAGAGAAAAAAATACGACGAGAGAAATGTGTAGTGTGAATATGTGGATGGGGTGAATTTACGAAAAACTTTATGTATATATATGTATATATATATATATATAAATACATGCATCTTAACAACGAAAAATAATAAAGATTAATAATGCCGATTACCCATAACGTGTGATACTGTCGGTGTATGTAATAATTTGTTCTGGATTAAACAACGAAATTACATAATAACATAATTTGCCGCAAATAATAAATTTAACGCATTGGCTATTGATGCAAAGAATGAGAATAAATCTTAGTGTAAATATTTTTAAAGCTTGATAAGCCTTCGAAAAATGAAAAAAAATATTGCAGTCAAAAAGGTTAGGTAACACTTCCCTAGAGCTTTACAACTCAACAAAAATACTGAAGCAACACATGAAATAATTTTTGAAAAGTCAATTTAATAGAGGTATGTCTATTGAATAAATACTCACTTTTGATTACTTGTTTTGAAAT
Organism: Himalopsyche japonica; assembly: GCA_028555115.1. Classification (NCBI taxonomy): domain Eukaryota; kingdom Metazoa; phylum Arthropoda; class Insecta; order Trichoptera; family Rhyacophilidae; genus Himalopsyche; species Himalopsyche japonica. Next base: position 1,465,434 of record JAHFWJ010000526.1, on the reverse strand, counting down.
TGCCGCGTGCTTATTTTAAAATACATACAAAAAGTGTGTTTCTTTTCGTTAAGATTTATGAAGGGTAAATCTATTAAGACATATCGTTGACATTATTTTATTGCATAAAGAGTAAATATTCAGTCTAGCGTGAGTTCGGTTTGGCAGAATGAATCCCAATAAACACGAGATTGATTGTCTTGAAGGTAAACGAAGCGCAAGACATTTTTATTGTTCACAGAGGAGCAATACATCACTATTCATACAATGTTATCACGAGAACTAATAATGTTCAGCGTTGCGTTTACGAATTACTTTTTCATTTCTTAGCTCAACGCGTTAGTTAATATGGTGATACATTTCTCAAAGCACGTGTGTTGAGTGAAATAAAACAAAGAAAGCATTTTAAAATTTTCATTTCTTTAAAATATGTATACTGAAATACTTTTCTCATGATACTGAAAATAACAAGAGGAATATTTATAACGAATTTTATTGTGTAGATAAATAAATAATTATCGGTGCAAACAGATTCAATAGTATCATAATTGAATCTACAAACAGTACTTCATCAATCGAGCGTTCAAAAACTACAATACATATTTACCGTCGATATGAAAACAACGAGTGACTCCTGAATAATAGCAAAAATTGTGTAAAAAAAACGAATGTGTCATTCGAAAAATTCGCATAACCGAGGACCGTGTGAAGATAAACTATAAATTTCATAAGCATATTTTTTCTTGCGCTAAGCCATCTCGAATATTATTTATTGAAATTATATAGAATCAGATAAAAGAAAATAAATAGATATGAAACCGGATGAAACATTTAGGTGAGTAGTCAATTTGCGCTTTTATTGAATTTGTAAAAGACACAATTTAAGTATATTTACACTTTTTTTTAAATGATATAAACACATTTTTAGTACTTATTTCCACAATATATTTTTTGATCAGGACCGGTTTCGCTCATCGCAAGCATTATCAACTGATGAGCTGACTGAGCTCGCGGTGAGCGAAACTGGTCCTGATCAAAAAATATATTGTGGAAATAAGTACTAAAAAATATGTTTATATTATTTAAAATATCATGCCTTTCCATCAAGAAGTGACAGTTAACACCTTAAAAGTGATATTTACACTTGTCAAACAAGTTCATTTGAATAAAATGATTTTTAACTGTGTATAGGAAATGAGTTGAGAATATTTTTGCATACAAATTAGCAAGTACGTCAAATTTACGTAGAGATGAGGATTAGGGAATTGAGCGAAACCGGTCCTGATCAAAAAATACATTGTGGAAATAAGTACTAAATAAAAAATGTGTTTTTATTATTTAATTTTATATTATATTTTATAACGAAATATCTTTATTTTGAAGACGACAGCCTTTTAGCGATGGATATAAAAGTTCATCTATCTAAGGATTATAAGGGCAAGGCTGCAAAATAGGCGGTGATAAATTTTCAACCCAAGATGAAATCGTGAGGTTTGAGATCGGAAAGGAGCGTCTCAAAAGTTTTCAAAATGTATGCGAAGCACATACGAGACAAGCCGCATATGATTTGCATAAGACTCGTTTGAGACATACGAATACACTCTTATAATGCTATTTTTGCTACGGAAAAAAGTTTCATAAAACACATGACTTAAGATTTCAGAAATATATTGAATATGTGTATAAATATAAAACATATTATTATGGATACGATGCATACTAACGTAACGAGACATTCTAAATTATACATTAACATAAAATTTGTAGAAAAGATTATTTTAAAAATATGAAATATAAAACAATATATGTATCGTCTAGGATTTAGGTTATAAATGACATTAACGAGTGCAAATGGGAAAATGTCATTGGCGAAAAAAGTCAGACCGAAATTTTTGATTTATCTTCAAACGAGTTTCCATTAAATTAAATAAGTTTTAATAATCAATTCTGGAGGTGCCCCACGGAACATCGATTCAAAACGCCAATAGTGTTTTTTTTTTAATAACTTCTCTTAATGATTGATTAATTTACCCAAAATTAGAAATTACTATTTGAATTTCCCAAAAATTGTTTCTCGATCGAATAGTTTATGAAACCTTAATGTAAGTCAACGTTTCCGATCTATGCTAGAGTAATTTATTCGAACGGTATGGATGCGACTGTGAAAAATTTCAATCCACTTTTAATATAATGAACTCTGTAGTAAAATACGGAAATATTTTTCACACCCAGAGCGGTATTTAATTTAAAGTAAATCCAGATTAACTAAATGTACTTTGACGAAGTTGTATTTACATTGACAGGTACCGCAGTTTGTCGACTGGAAGATTTTGCAATGGAAGCGTAAAACAAATAGGAAATAATATATATGCATCGCAGGGGACGCGACCGCAACTCGTAACTTTTGAAAGGGTTATATCTGAAGATCCGATACGGTAAATTTGGGCAACAACTTTAATTCAATGCAAAATAACCTTTCGCATTGTCTATTTTTCAGTAGAAAACACGTAAAATTTAAATGAATACACGAACTGAGATAAGTTTACTCTCATTATGGAATGTGATTCTCGGAGATATGTAAATTTCATCTAACCTTAATAAAAACGACAAACTATAAAATATTTTATTGCAAAGTAACTCCTGAAGACAAGTAAGGTGACAGAATATAAAAATTCAGTTACATGCTTTTGCATTAAATAGGGATAACATTTAAAAATGATGCTTCGATATCGCTTGAAGAATAAGATATAACAAGTTTTGATTTTGTTAATTGGAGTTTTGTTACATGTACGCATGGGTGACATTAGTAAAAAGATAAACATTTTATTTTAATGTAAACAAATTTAAATAAATATTTAATTCAAGTTAAGTACAGCTAGGAAATCAAATTAGAGGGATTCGAATTGTATACAAAGTTAAAACAATAAGATATTATTTATATATATATATTTTAAGTCAAATTCAAATTGTCAAAACTTTGTACGATTCCATATGTTTTGTCACTGATGCAACATAACCGATTTAGCCACTTATGTTGCAGCCGTATGATGCCTGAAGATGCTGAAAATCGAAATCCGGGTCGAAAGTGACAAAATATGTAGAATCGTACAAAGTTTTAACAATTCAAATTTGATATTGAAATTCCACCAAGAACCTTCAGTCGATATCATAAATTAAACTTTAGGTCATTTTTTTTTTTAAATAATAAAAACACATTTTTTAGTACTTATTTCCACAATATATTTTTTGATCAGGACCGGTTTCGCTCATCGCGAGCATCAGTTGATAATGCTAGCGAAACCGGTCCTGATCAAAAAATTTATTGTGGAAATAAGTACTAAAAAAATGTGTTTTTATTATTTAAAATATCATGCCTTTCCATCGAGAAGTGACAGTTAACACCTTAAAAGTGGTTTAGGTCATTTATAATAAATTACTCTCCTCGTATCTCAATTAAAGAATTTTTTCGTTTAATTTCTAAGCCAAATAGATTATGTTTTAAAATCAATAAATGGAATAATAACAATACGTAATTCCTTCATTATATCTTATAATCTCAGATGATTATTGTCAGTCGACAATTTTAAATTTATTCTACGATTTATATATCAATGCTAAGCAAAGCATTACATCAATAAATAGATTTAACAATTGTAATTACGTTTTATAAAACAATTGATGTCTATTTAACACATTCATTTAGACCTGAAATTTTTAAGGGAATCCAAAAAATGTGCACCATGACTTGCTGCGAATTAATCACAGCAATAAAACTTTTTAATTTACTGCGTGTAATTCATATTTAAGTTTCGAAAAGCTAACGACCGAATCAGTTTCTTGGATGCAGCCGATAATTATTTATGACTCTGAAACTTTGAAAATTTTATCGACAACCGAAGGCTAAATTGGATAATTAGCTTGAGTTTATGATGCTTTAATTCAATTATTCATTGTTTTGTTGTACTTAAATTTTAATAAAAGTGTTTTATGAAGTTACTTTTTTCGTATTGGCAAGTTCTAAATAAATAATGGATATATTTCAATTCCATTTAGAGGCTTATGGTGATATTTAATTGCTACTTAAAAAATACTCAGATCAAAAACCTAATAAAACCGTTATTAGATCACTGAACCTTGTATGATTATAAACACAAGAACGTGTGCTTATATTATAGATAAAGAATATTGACCATCTACACAATTCATGAGAGTGCGAATGTTGTGTCTTTTTTTTTGAGAAGCCCTTAGATGCTGGAGTGGTTATTGCCGACTAAATGTTGAAATATTAAAATATGCATTCCTTTTATCGTTTTATATGAATTTTATTTCACGAAACAGCTCTATCGCAAAACAGATTATTGATTCCTAAAGATGATAATTTTTTCGATAAGTTAATCTGGTGTATTGACAATGCCAAATTTTCACATTTTGCTACGTTATAGATTATATTATTATGTACATCTTCGTATTTTAAGCAACGATTGTTTGCAGTTGTATAATTCAGTGTGTTCCATTAGAACTTCTATACGATACGCTCACGAGTATTAAAATCAGTAGCATTTCTCGCGGACGGTTGAATTTGCATGAAGAGATACAAAAAAAAAATGTACGGAAACAAACAGTATTATAAGCGGTTATATGTCACGAATACATTCGAGAAATACTTAAAAAAACATCCACGGGTGGAAATCGATGAAATATTAGTCTAGACGCTCTACACTCACTCCACGCGGAAGCTTGCGAGCAAGAAATGAAACGATCGACGTGAGTTTACACCACAGGACAAAAATTATTAGAACAGAAAATAATTTTCACGAACCGAAAAATAAAATGCGATGGACCATAGATAGCGCAGTAAAAATAGATTTCTTCTACGGCATATGGCAAACATCAATTTAAAACAAAGCTCGATGAAACCAAAAAAGCTCTACTACAAAACAAATAAAATAAAATATTGTGATGGATACATAATAGTAGAGCCATGGTGAAAACAATCACACTTTTATGTAAGTAATCATACATACAACTTGAAATAAACACGTAAAACATTCAACAGTAATTACAGCCGAAACTGTACATTGTATTTTTATTGTGTGTCGGTCGGTATGGAAATGGATTTTCCGTCCCACCTATACATAAAAAACCAATACAGATAGGCACAGCAGGTTATATAATGCCAATACTTTATAAATTGTGATCACCCAAACACCGCCTTGAATTCATAATACCTATCATTATGAACTGAACGATTTAGAATTATGGCCCCCTCCAAATGTAGCCATAAATAAAAAAAACGATTTAGGAATTTTATAGTACTATTTAAAGCGATGCGATAGCATTTTGAATATTAATTTCATTCTGTAATTTATTTGGAACAGAAAGAGAGTATAAAAATGTATCACGAGCAAAGTTACTTTGAATGCAGAAAGACGAAAAGGTTATCACCATATTGCCATTGGATATTTGAATAGTCTCATTTTTAAATTATTAAGTGATACAGAACTTTATTGATTGAATTGGCATTCACTTGGTAGAACTCCATTATAACACGGTGAAAAAATAGCAATGTATTTTAGTTCTACAAAATTATTTTTAACATATATAGTTGATAGCTATTTCGGCTCACGCCATCGTCAGAACTATAGAACGATAGTTCTGACGATGGCGTGAGCCGAAATAGCTATCAACTATATTTGTTAAAAATAATTTTGTAGAATTAAAATACATTGCTATTTTTTCACCGTGTGATACAGAACTGTCTGTCACATTGAAGTTTTAATACCCGTTTCAATTATCAAATACAAATTGATTTTGAATAATGCTACATTTCATTAGGTTTCGATTACTCTAATTCTCAATAGTGTTGGAAAATAGGCGAAAAGAGTTCATTAACCATTTGGAATTTAATAAACAGAACACTATTATAAAAATATCAAAGCATTTTCATAAATTTTCCTCTAACGAACCTAGTATTTTTACTTTATTATCAAAGGTTAGTTTATAAAAATGCAACTTATAGTTGCATATGAAAGGACTATTATTAAATTTATGATATCGACTGAAGGAAGGTGCTTAATGGAATTTCAATATCAAATTTGAATTGTTACAACATTGTACGATTCCACATGTTTCTTGTCAATTCTGTTGCATCCGTGTGATAGTATGCCTGAAGATGCCGAAATGCGAAATCCGGGTCGTTAGTGACAAAACATGTGGAATCATACAAAATTGTAACAATTCAAATTCCTTGATGGAATATAGTATTTATTAAAAGTATTTACTGCTCCTCCTATCCTTCCACGTGCAAAATCTTGTATATCACACGACATTATTGTTTGCTTTTCAACAGCCCAAACTTTATTTGAAATTATTTGAATTAACACTGAAATTAATGTACGACATGTAAACACACGTACATCACTTATCACTTAGCATCAGTTGATAATGCTCGCGATGAGCGAAACCGGTCCTGATCAACACATATATTGTGGAAATAAATACTAAAAAAATGTGTTTTTATTATTTAAAACGCGTACATCAAGTGGATACACGCAGGGTACTCGCAATGGTTATTATCAATAAAGAAAATGTTTGAAAACATTAAATGTAGAAAAATATTGCTCGAGTTATCGGCATTCCAAAATGGCTGGTACTATTGACGGGCATACGTAAAGCCGAGTTCCAGATTCCCGACATGCCCCCGAGACATTCCAGAGTATCATTATGATGGTTCCATTAACGGGTATGCGTTCACCTCCCTTTTGCCTGCGGCACGGAGAATGAATGGGAGGAAATGTCAAGGTCCTGACAGTGGATAATTATTGCTGTAAAACATAACAAAAGAATGAATTGGCATGTCATGAAGGATGTACTAAGCAATTATTAGCATTGTGATAGGACAATTTATTATATTTACGCAGTGTTTGAAAAACTGTTAAAAATACTGCCGTGAAAAAACTTTACACAGATACTCCTGAAACAAAATTGAACCTTTCATATTTATTTGTTTAATGAAACACTTTTGTATAAAAAATAACTAATTATAGTGTTTTTTTTTTAAAATAATAAAAACACATTTTTTAGTACTTATTTCCACAATATATGTTTTGATCAGGCCCGGTTTCGCTCATCGCGAGCATTATCAACTAATAGAATACAATTTACAAACAAGTCTATTTATACAAAACAAAAATTAATTTGAGTTAAAGGTAGCAGGTGTACAAAACCATGGGTTCAAGAACTAGGAAACAATTTACATAAAATCATACAATATTGATAATGCTCGCGATGAGCAAAACCGGTCCTGATCAAAAAATATATTGTCGAAATAAGTACTAAAAAATGTGTTTTTATTATTTAAAATATCATGCCTTTCCATCAAGAAGTGACAGTTAACATCTTAAAAATTATGAATTTTACTTACAAAATTTGAGATGCCAAATTATATTTAAGAAAAAACTTCGCTATTACGTTGTTCGGAAAAATCTGAAGATTTTCTCAGACATTTTTGCAAGATGAATTACACAATGGAATAAAAAACATTGGATGTGGAGATAATCATAACATTGTAAAAACCGTAAGTATCAATTAAAAAAGATACATATTCAGAAATGCAGACGTCAACCTTCCATTAAAGACGACACCGAGTGCGAAAAAATACAAGTGATTGTTATTGCAACTTCAATATCGAAAGTATTGTCATAAAGTTTCAGCGTAAATTGAAGCAATCTTGAAAAACCTCATACAGCTTTTCTCGGTACTTTCCAATCAAACAAAAAGGCGCGCTACTTTTATAATCTAATAAAAGTTTAATATGTAAACTTTCAATATTCTCTCGCGTACACAGCTATTGTCTGCTGGCACAGTGAGCGTTTGAACTGGAGGTTTTATGTTTTGATACGTCAGCTTTATTATTGCGTATTGATTGCTGAATCCAGTGTCAACGGCTCAAAGGAAAATCATTAGCCATCGATGATTGACAGCGCAATTATTTGCGGATGTCCTATTGTATAACCGGTTGTATGATGCCGATAAATAACGATCAGCCTTTTTATAGTATGATTATTTATCATCCATATAAACATCGATGACTACTAATTCGACAGATTTGGAGTTAAGAAATGCTGAAAAATTATGTATGTACAACATACATTTAGCAAGAAATTAAGTACGTATATTGTGTTACTATAATAACAACGTGTTAAAATCGACAAGAGAAGTACCTTCATACAAAATTTGCTGTGATAAGTATTATTGTTATTTATCCTAAAAACTAGCTTGACTTATTATAACAATATGTTCCAAAACAATATTTAAATTAATAAAATGTGGATTTTTGATGGATTTAATACGTGCAATCCTTTTTCTTCCCTTTGGGGCTACGAATCAGACTGGGTCTTGGCATAAATAGTGCTTCCATCACCTGTCCGTTTTATATGATCTTAGAATACCAAATGCAATCGATATAAAATGAAGATGTCCATAATCTAGCCTTGTTAGGCGGTCGAAATTGATGAATACTGATACATCACCGATATATTAATAAAACGATGAAAAAATAACAATGTATTTTAGTTCTGGGAAATTAATAAGATATATATTTGATAGCTATTTCGGCATACACCTTCATTAGAACTATTTACCAAGTAAATGCAAATTTAATCAATATATAGATGGTGACATTATACTTATTTGAATCAAAAGATTATTTTAAGAAATATTACTATTTACAATTACACAAAAGTCTGTGCATTGACAAACTCAATAAGTGATAGCGGTGGCAAGTTATAAAATTGTCTAGATTCATTGAACTATTTATTATCCAACATTTCGTGTCCCTTACTAAATTTCGGTAAAAGTAACGGAATGAGTCCCCATCAAGATATATTTTACAATTATATCCGATGACTAAAAGAGATGAATGAGAATTTCATGTATGTCTGAGTTTGAATAAGGGATAAACATGCTTTAGAGCAGTGGTTCTTAACTTGAGTCAGTCTCAGGGATTTGCTGGAGGTCAAGACACACACCCGACTGATATGATTCGTGATGACACGTAGCTTGCAATTAAAAAGGGTTTGGTGAATGCGCATATGAAACTGGTGGGGGTCAGTACCTCCAACAAGGTTAAAAACCACTGCTTTAGAGCATATTACTCGCTTTTTTACCGGCAAATTTACTACACGTCGAAAATATTTTTTATTGTAAATGAGACTGTAAAAGCATTCTTATTAAGTAACCCGATAGATAGTCAACGTTAATCACGAAATATTCCTTGCCATAACAGCAAAATTTTGTGGGTCGTTTTAAGACTGAAACTTTTCATATTTTCATATTAAATCTCTGTGTTCAAAAAGCATTAATACCGAAAAAAGTAAACATGCAATTTTTGTGGCTCAATTCAAATTCAAACAACTTAACTTATGTGCAAGCAATTAATTATCGCGGGAAGCTTTATCACGAAAAGATTGTGTATAACAGATTGCGATGACTGATGACGATTGATGGCTAATAAAATGATTTATATATTGAACAGCCTAGTTAAATTTGATGAGGTCGTTGACAACCGGACACGAATTGTGTATGGTAATGCAAGTAAGTGACTTGGCAAAATAGATATATTTTTTTCATATCTCAATTTCATTAAGTCATTAGAGCGCGCAGCGTGTCAGTCTGCTCGACTTGTCTGGCCTTAAATTGTCAATTATAAGTACTTGATCGAATTACTGCGAGGGGCGTGGCCTCAGCAGACGATAGAATACTCTCAGCAGATGACAATGGCGGGATAAAATCGTCGATATTCTATTTCACGGGGCAGAGCCGTGTCGGCGAACCCGTCTCGCATCATGGTGATTGGTCCACAGGGCCGAAAGCAAGATAATGGTAATACATGTACATTTCTTTTCAATAAATTTTGACATTACTTTACATTTAATATTCATTATTTGAAAAACGCGTTGTATTAGTAGCAAAACTGCCGTTGACCATCTTCATTTGCTACCCACTGCTGGCATACGGGTTTTGAACGATTGGTATTTACCAAGGAATAATCAAAGTTATTTAAAATTTTATATAATTGGTATTTACCAAGACATTCCGAATGTTTTTGTTTAAGCGGTAGGATAATTTGTTAAGTAATATTTTTAGATTGCGCATTAAAAATTTCATTTAACCATATAAAAACAGGTCAAGCGTTCTAACTTCGCGAACAACATACGTAGTCTGTAACTGATACATCAGTACTAACTACCCATAAATTTGAATTGTTACAATTTTGTACGATTCCACATGTGTTGTCACTATCACATGGATGCAAAGAACTGAGAACATTTCGTCAGTTCTGTTGCATCCGTATGATAGAATGCCTGAAGATGCCGAAAGGCGAAACCCGGGTCGTTAGTGACAAAACATGTGGAATCGTACAAAATTGTAACAATTCAAATTTGATATTGATATTCCATTAAGCACCTTCAGTCGATATCATAAAGTACTCATAATATTGTTTTTTGGAAATATAAATATAATTCTTTTATTTTAGTCTGCGTTAAAATAAAATAGCCGGTAATCCTGCGTGCGACACTGCGAGCGTAATAATAAAAATGATCGTCGAATGGAGACCGCAGTCGTCTGGCTGGCTAGAGATTAATGGAGCGTGAAGAGCCAAGGTCCCGAGATCTTCGCGGAAGAGACATGGGGAGTCGGGAGGCGTAAACAAGGGTTTTGTAGGCGAAAGGGTGGGTGAAAACCTGCCGCCTCAGGACGTTTGCGTCTAAGAACTAATTAAAACACACACAAAGCCTTTCAGAGCTGTCCAAAGATGCCATACATAATTGCGTGTAATTAGCAGTAATCATTGTATAGGTAATCAAATTCGCAATATATCAAATAAATATTAGTAGGTTATAACTTTTTAACGGTCTCAGCATAAAAAGCTATAGGCAAAATTGTTCAATTAAATGTTCGCATCACAATATGTGCTTTTTCGTATACAGCAAACAGAAATACATAATTAGAAGAAACTGAATGCATTCACAAAGCAAATTGAAGATGAAAAAGCACAACGTAATATGGAAAACTTTTTAATTAAAAACACATGTTGCCAGATTGAAAAAACATCGCTTTCGACGAAAGTTATTGCATTGATCTCATTCTGCTTCTGAAAAAAGTTTTCAAGTAGGCAAGTCTAGAGAGATTATGAATTCTCGACATTTTACGTTCTCGAGATTGAGAGATCTCTTCGTTGGAAATTTTGAGAATCTCAGAATATATTACGAATATCGTATAAATATTTGTTGAATTAATTATCTCCAATAAAAACTTAATAAATAATATGAGACTAAACAATCATATTATAAAATATAAATATACTATATTATTAATTAGATCGGCGAATTTAAAAAAATTTTAGCAAAGATAATCTGTTAATTTAAATGTAAATCTTTTTTTTTTCGAGATGAAAAGAGTTTTTCTCAATCTGTATTGACATCCTAAATTTGTTATAATAAAACGTAATATATATATAATTCATTTGAGACTTGTTTTCCTAATGCTTGAGAAGTACCCGAGAGAAATAGTCCCAAAACATCATACACAGTAAACGTAAACACATTTCACCGAGTTAATCAAAAGAGCCAAACATTTTTTGCCGTCCCGTGAAGTATCAGATATTAACTGAGTTATGTCCGTCAAAAAGGCACGTTCCATTAAAAAATAATGCTTTCTATTTTCTGAAAACCTTGTTTTGATGCATGAGGTCGGAATCCCCTTTTAAGACAAATAACATGAGAATTACAATATTTCGGACAGTGATTTAATTCATAATTCATAATACGAATAAGGAAATTATTAGAGATATTCTGGAGACTTATATCAACGATTTTTCAAAAAATAGAGTTTAGAGTTATAGAGTTTTTAAACAAACTTAATGAGAGTAAAAATTATTCAGAATTCTCAAGAATTTTAATGGCGAGAATTCTCGGTCACTATCTCTAGGCGAGACCAAATGACCTACCTACTTGAGATTGAATCGTTCATAATATATAGTAATTACCACAGAAAAGTTTTCGAATATTGCAAAATCAATTAAGCGTGATGAAAAAAAAAATGGAAACTGTTTTGAATTCAACTAGGTTGAGGGGTCGTCATACTCTTTATTCATAAACCATAAACCATACGTGAATAACGCAACAAACCTGGACTGCGTATACACGACTAAATTAAATAGATAAATATCTTAATACATATAAAAATCAATCTTTTTCCAAACAGTCAGATAACAGAACTAACGTATATTTTACCGTAAAATGCGAAAAACATAAATTTATCTGTTTTGATGACCGTAATTCGTTATGGAATAGAAAGAGTTTGTTTTTCCACAACTTAGCATTTTGAAATATCTGTATTGGTTATTAATTACTAAATGTAATATCACAAGTAATTACACTGTTCACGGCATTACTCTTATTAACATTTCAATGATTTTTCTTTTGAATCTGATATTTTGTACGCATAGTTCACCCTCAAGCATGTGCGAGATGGCAGAAAGTTGTTGACCCAGCAGCAGATGCATGCACAGCGATGTATTGTGTAATCTATAATTTATTGCCAATCTCTGATGTTTTATTAAAATATTCAAACTTTTCTTACAGGTAAACGCAACGCAACAACGATAAGTGTAATTGTTTTTTGTTTTGTGTGAAATGTCGTAGGTAAAAAAATTAAAAAATTAAAAATTAGTTGCATACATACACGTATACAGGAAGTTTAAATAAATAATTATAAATATAAAGACGATTTGTGAATAATCTTTTTGGATTTGAGTTCTACACCTTCCTATAAGACGCCGTAAACTTTTTAAATGTCTGTTTGCATACCGATTTTTTTTTTGATTGAGTTTGTTTCTCATCGATTCGACCACACTTCGAAATATATTTTTATGAGCCTTGTGATAAAGCATCTGGATGGAACAGAATGTAACAGTGTTTTTGTCATGCACTGGCAGCGTAGCCACAGGATTCCCACGAAAATTGCGCCATATGTGAGTATCTTTAAAGCACTCTCTCAGGCCCAGATACTACCTCTTCATCGACAGGTACGGTAGAATGCAGTGATAACCTTGTTTACCGTTTTGCCGACAAGATTTACAACTGAAAGTCTATCATCTGGAATTATTTTAATGAAAGTGACCCTTTCGTAAATGTGTATCATGGTTATTTCCGAACGGATGGGGGAGGCGCTGTAAGTAGATCTATCAAGAATTAAGACCGACACTACCCTTGAGAAGGATGATTTCAGTTGTTTGTGGGAGCGAACGATAAGCTTGCTCGTCTTTCCCGTAAATAAAATGGATTAAAGCGTATCCTTAGGTACTTTTATATGCCCAGACGACTATCTAAAGTTACCAGAAGAAGGGCATCATTTGCGTATTTTCTTGTGGGAGATATTAATTGAATAACAAAAAGAAGAGTCGTTGTCGTAATACGTAGGAAGATCGAAAAGTAAAAATGCTGTTGAAAATAATTACTCCATATCTCATACTGCGTTAAACGTTACTAAATATATAATATTCGATAAAAATGCTCATCGTCGAATTAGAAAAAAATATAAAAGGCCATACGAGCTGACTTGACAAAATAAAGCCGGATAAAGTCATCGTCATAAGGAAAAGTGACTCTTCGATTAACCTTTACCAGCACTTGGCTTCATGTGATTGTAAATTTTTCCCAGCCCTTATAAATTCTTCTTGACAAAAAATACAATAAATAAAATGTCGTTTGTAGAAACTTAAAGAATTTAATAAAAATGGAATTGATTTTTTCGGAAATAGCGTATTGAGTTGATATGAAATAATAAAATCATATCATTTAATCATTGCACTTATTCTCAATGTTGCATCATATGAGCCAATATATTATGATTTAGAACGGGAGAAGTATGCAGTGAGATGATTGGTATTTTTAATAGAAGAACCCGTGGTGACAAATTATTACATTTAAAAATATTAATTTTGATTAGTGTCTGCGGTCAGATTGGCAGGCAGAATGGGCTTTATCGTGCCATTATCGGTGATGTGACTTCCTGCTGAATATTACAGAGGTTTTATTCAAAAACGATTTCATTTTATTGCGATCAACTGCATGAAAGTATATTAAGGTTTGATGCTACAATTATAAATAGTTACTTTTTATTTATTTACATATACAATGCGAAAAAACATCCAGTTATATTAGTCACACGCACATGTAACAGTTGAATTGTCACTAGTATCGTATATTATGGAAAAGCTTTACTGATACATCATCTTTCAGAACGGTGAGGCTTTAATAGTAGAAACACAAAACATATTAACATAAACATTCTGTCGATAACATCTAAATGTTTACATATTCATCAAAAAATTTCGTTAAGTCAATTCTATTCTATTTACTATATGTTTTTGATTTATGAATACAATATAATAAGAAAAATTATAAAACATGATGGCGATTGATAGCACGAAACCAACTTGGTTGGATCAACCGCCTTATTTAAAAATGATTTGTCATTCTTGTGAAGTGATATAAACGTACGATAATTAAAACAAACTTCGGTGTAAATCTCATTTAAGTTTCAATTAAATTATGTGTATTATATACTGCAAGTGAGGTGATCTCAATGCAACATAACGTAACGTTTATACTGCGTTCTAACAGGCAGCTTTATTAGATAAATGTATCGAGATTACAATTACATATATAATAATCATATTTGTTTTACCTCGAAACCAATGAAAATAAAACGAGATAATTGTTGCTGTCAGTGGGCGACAGGATGAAACAAATACAAGAGCTATATCGAAATTATCGTTAAATAAAATATTTTCTGGTGGATAGGTATTGCAAGTATTTAAAAAAATATACACCGTATACTAGATGACCGTTTTTGCCACATATTAGTTAATATAATCTCAAAAAAGTTTTTTTTTTATTTCAAAGTTCATCAAGTACCTTGCAACACGGTAGACAGCCATGAATTTTATATTTGATGTTTCAAACAACGAACTCTGTTGCTTAGTGCTGAAAATTCCTTTTTAACTAAGCGGTCAAAAGTACTGACAATGTCCATATGAAAAACTTATGTATTCAATAATAATACAACTTTTCTTTTGATGAGCTTAACTGTTATTCATAAATTCAAATATATAACATATACAAATATAAAATTTTAATTGACATCAAAAACTTTTTCAACTGATGATAATTTCAATTTAAGATTTTAGGCATCAGAGATTCAAGTAATTTTTTGTCTTAGCTTGTCTCGCATGACCAATATTAATATTGTCTCGATTAAATATTTGGAAAATGTTGATTTGTAACATTATTGAGAGATTTTATTTGAGTGATAATCAGTATATTAGAAAACTTGCGTTTTGTTTCGAATGTACTGGTAATAGCATGTATAAAAATTATTAATATAAATCATAGTCGAATAGAGCATCGATTCTGAAAAATAATTCATTGCGGCTTTGAACAGTTTCAATATTACCAACCTTTAAAATGCGAATAAAGTCGATATCTTTACGCTCTATGATGCATTAAATTTTTTTTCAAAAAGAACTGAGCATTAGAAAATTAGTGAATAATCACGAGAATTGCTTAATTCGAAAAATCTGTTGTCATCCGAGACATGCGGTGCGGCGGTTAAATGGAGCCGCAGAAAGTTTCATTGCGATGTTCATCTCTCAGAAGAGTTACGAGAAACGAAACAAATTACTGGAGGGTCGGTAAACCAGCGTTGTACACCTACAGCCCGCGGACCACATGTGGTACGCCTTGTTTATAAAACACTAATGGATTTTCTGATGATGTATTTAAGTTGCATCCGATGTAAGCCAATTATGAAATGCAACATTTATAACACATGAAATGAAACATAAAATTATAATTCATGATTTTGCTGTAGTTGTTGTAGCAAGGATGCAACATTAAAAAAGTTAAAAGTATAATATGAATATATATATATATATATATATATATATATATATATATTATAATTTATGATATCGACTGAAGGTGTTGATATAATTTCAATACTAAATTTGAAATGTTATAATTTTGTACGATTCCACATGTCTGGTCACTAACGACCCGGATTTCGCCTTTCGTCATCATCAGGCATTCTATCATACGGATGCAACAGATATCATGTCACTTAGACTTAGGACTTAGTTCTGTTGCATCCGTGTGATAGAATGCCTGATGATGTCGAAAGCGAAACCCGGGTCGTTAGTGTCAAAACATGTGGAATCGTACAAAATTGTAACATTTAAAATTTGATATACATATATATATTAAAAATGAAATGAAAATACCAATAGCACAATGATTAGTCACGAAACAAATTACTTAAAATAAAACTATTAAAGAGGAGTACAGCAAAATATTATTTCAACCGTTAAAAAGATATCGATAATCATTAAGTAGTATTAATTTTAAGATTAAAGTGTCTTCTCTTTTTTGATGAACGAAATTATACTTGTATTTGATTCAGACATTAACGATCGATTGGTTTGGGCTTCACTACCGATAACGCAATATCCTATTGAGAGATATAGTAATTTGATATTTGAAAAAAATATGAACAATGTTGTAATTCAGACTTTACGGAATCTAATGGGTACACAGCCACTGGCCCAACCGACCCGAAGCGTGACGCTAAACTTTTCCACTGCTTAAACTCGATTTACGTTCGTCTTTGGTTAAATATAACCATAAATTAGGACCAATGATGCAGACCACCGTCACAGCGTTCAGTTAATCAGAATTGTATAGAGAATAATACGAAATCGCCGGAGAATTATTACTAGAAATGAGTAATATCATTCCGATGGGATTATTTATTACTACGGACGACATAGATTGAATATGACCCGATGGAATTTATAACATAATTATAATTCAATATTCCGGTATATATTATAGAGCAATACATAGTATAATTTACGATATCAACTGGGGTACTATGTGAAATTTCAATATCACACCTGAATAATTGAAAATTCCTACACTTCTATAAGTAAGCTTTGTCAATCTGAGTTTCGACATTCGGTATTGTCGTGTGAAGCACGGGTCGTCATTGACAAATAATGTGTAAATGAACAAGTTCAATAATTCAAATTCAATACATAATAAGTAAACCGTCATAGCGGTTTTAGAATACGTAAAATTGTGATAACAGATGTAATACTAAAGCTATCAAACATTTTCAAACTATTTTAGATTATTAATGTACTGTGCAAATATAGTTTTGATCTTTTTCATGTCGGTGATTTTCGTTTGTTAGTTGGAGCTAATTTCATCCCAGCGTACCATGATGTGATTTGACATAACGCGAAGTGAAGCTACGCGTTTATTACCAAATACTATACATATAAAATTTACATGCTTACATCAGTCGAAACTTAATGGAACATTCAAAAACGAGAAAAACGTTCATCATATCCGTAACAATAAAAGAGTGACAAAAATAAATCATTTTTTCAAAATTGAGCGCAAAATTCTTGAGGTTAGTTAATCAATTACCAACAAATTCGGAAGACAAAACGTATCATTACGTTAATTTTATATATTATAGCTTACTGGATATATCAACAAATGAGAGTACAAAAAAAAAAAAGAATAGTTCTACGTTTTTTGTGGTAATGTGGCCATTAAAAAATAATGTTTAACGCACAGCTCGCTCTTAAAAACGTATCGTTTATGATCATCCACCATAATTTTTTAACTTGGAAAAATATTATACAAAAATATTCATTAACTTTTGTCTGGTTAAATTAGTGTTATTAACTAAGCGAATACTATAATATTTTACAATACAGATATATGGTTATCTTTGAATAGCAAACGATTTTATCACTATTATTTATAACTGATATAACTGATACTAATTATTTCCAGCTTTAAACAGACAATTCTATTATGTAGTAAGAATTTACACTCGATTATCTAGTAAATAGGTGACGGGGATTTACCGCGTGTTTGACAAACGATAACACAATTACGCCTACTATTCTATACAAAGTGATAATCATCTGTAGAAGATCAATTTAAAACACATAAATAACTCACAGAGTAACTAAAGACGGATGGATATAATTGTCACTACAAACAATCTCCGAGGCGTAGAATCCAAATCCTATACAGTACGCGTGTGACATGATATCCAGGGATCTCGACACCGAGATGAAATATATTAGATTTCCGGTAGTTTGTCAACTTTCGAATACAATAGAACCGACACTTCGTTTTATAAGGGACCCTTTAAAATCGATAAAAGCGGTAAAACATTGAATTAATAATCTCTACGCTAGAGTATGAAATGTATTCATGCAACTGAACATGGGTGAGTCATCAGCGGAAAAATTACATATTGAGGAACTAATAATGTGGGATCGATAGATATTGCTATTATGTCGTTTAATTTTTAAATAAGGATTTCACGGGAGTGAAACATACATCTGACGACTTCTTTTCTACATATACTTCTACGTTAAAATACGGTGATTTTTTTTTCTTCAAAATTTTATCTCGCAAATAAGTTGTTGTAGAATAGCTTTCTAAAATGAATGAGGGTTTTAAAATATGACTTATCTGTTTATTTAATGACAGATCAATGAATAACGATTATGTCCATGTTGGATTGGAAATATTGTATTTTTAGTTGTTTCATTGTTCTATCGGAGAAGCAGTATAATACATTACATTCAGCTCTCGGTCAATGAATTAACATAATCAACTAATAAATAACGTACGCACAGTCTATGATCCTATTCGATCCCGAATTGTTGGTTTCACTCTTTATATTTTGACGTCACTCGTGAGTCAAGGTGTTGAGGCTCTGGAACTTAAAGCACTTACCTACTTCAACTTAACCTGATCTGACAATGAAAATACACTAAATTACCAACTCAAACGTTGTTCGAGATAAAATTTATTTTATATGAAAATAAAATATACAATAGAATACTATAATCCCGGTATGTCGCAGAAAGATAAAACGAATGTTTTTTCCAGTATAACAATCCCTGATGCTAACGATCGTCGATGTAACGAGGAAATAATAGCTTAATTGCCGTCTAAATCGACAAGGAAAATAAATTCGAGAGATTTGCGGCGACTCGATTATTTCAATAGAGGGCGACCATGCGTGCGTGACAGCACGTCTCAATAAACGTCGCTTTAACATATTACGTTAAAAAAATACTCGGATAGAAACCGTTATACTGACAGAAAAAATCAACAAAGAATTTATAAATAAATATGCAGATTTGTCAACTTTAATATTGATAAAATTACGCCTTCGGGTTTTTGTCCAAGAATGCAGCGGGAATATACAGACTTCACATCAAATAGTTCAATCTGATGAGAATATTACGATCTATCAAAAAAAATCATAAAATAATGTAGACCTGCAAGCAGGAACACAATCGCTATTTCGCGATTTTATGCACCGGGCACTCGATTTTCCCGCAAACTTGGACACAGCGTCTATTTTCCAACGCAAAGGAAACACGATAGATCGTGGAAGGCCTCTGAAATTCTATACGTGTCTCCGTACCTATTCCTGAAGATACGTTGCGGCCGCGTCGTGTTACTCAGTGCACGGTATCAGGTTCTACTCCTCGGTCTATTTCGCATCGATATTCCAAGCTCGCCCGTGGACAATCTTGTTTGTGCATGGCGAGGGGGACATTCGATCACATGTGGCAGGATTTTTCCGAATGTATATTATGTCGATGTATTTTTTCCGAAATACCAACGACGTGTCTTACCTACTAATAATATACTTAAGATTTTATGGATTCTCCCACAGAGGAAATGTAGCGCTTAGTGTGTCCAACTATTTATCTTTCAATACCGATAGTTATTTATCACTAACATTTGTAATTGTTAGCTAGTAAATTAAATTAAAAATATTTCATATTAAAAAAATCTTATTTGTAGTTCAGATTTTTTTTACTCCGAACGAATTATTATACATAACTTGCTTGAACATATGTTCTTTTGTTTACCACCAAGAAGTGAAGGCTAACACATCAGAAGTGACATATAACTCGTTAATATGTATGGTCATTATAGTTAGAATGATAGAGGCATCTCAATTAGTATACATTATATACCTTATTTTATATATTAGCCGATACGTAAATACTTACAGATTCCAAGGAAATACTGACTAAGAGATTTGCGTGATCAAGACGTCTTAGGTCGCTTAAAAGGCGATAAACAAGACTAGTTCAGCATTTTCAAATTTTTAATTCAATGACATAGAATAGATTTTCATTCATGTGACTCAAGAAGACGGTGGGAAATTAATTGGCAGATAACAAGTACTGATAAAACTGAAACTTCCACTGAATTTCTTTTCATGTGATAAAAGACAAAAAAAGCATGTTGAAAGGTGTTCATTGATCTCACGATTTCCATATGATAAAGAGTGATAAGGACGAAGTGGAGCATAAGTTGTAATTCTTGGAAAAATTGATTGATATTGAAACAAGTGTAGGTGAAATTGTAATCATATTGAAATACTCATTCGACAGCATTTCACTTTTTTTAATGAATATACACAAGACAAAACTGTGTAGGATCTCAAAACCCTTCTACAGCAATAAACCAGCTATTAATATGTATATATCTAAACAAGTACAATTTGATTTGGACTCCATCGCAAGGAAAATAAACAAATACCCGATAGTAATGTCCATTTCATTTCAAAAACTTTCACATTGCTCTGCATTCAACATTTAGCCGGGCGAGTAATATACCTTTACTCAAGTAAAACAATTAGGATAGACATTTTACTAGTCACAGACACGTTTAGTTGAGTGATCGCAAAGTTAGTAGGAATTAATTGACGTCAACTAATAACTGTCTTAAATGGACCAAAATAGCATTGATGCTTCGACTAAAACGAAGAGTTAAGTTACGTTCACCTAAGTTAAGGATATTAAAGGGAAGCAAAAAGGGTTGCAGGATGTAGCGAAGGCGTGCGGTTTCGGCAAAGCTCCGTATCTCCTAATAGTATTAGGAGATATTTAATAACTCGGGCTTGTGCTTTTGGGACATATTTAGAGTAGCAGCATGACGCGAGTAGTATGTAGTGTCTCACGATACTGCGATCAATATAAGAGACCAAGGAATAATTATTTAGAGAACTGTATGATTTTTTTTTAATCTAATTACCTTAATTATCAGCCTTCTTTGTATTTCACGGGTAGGACCATGAAGGCAGTTAACTGTTAGAACAAAACAATTCAACAATGATTAAGTTTGTTTCATTCGTTCGTTTATAACTTCCTTTTTTAAACAATACGAGGCATATTCGGATTTTATTTTTTATTATTTAGGTGATGATCTGCAAATTGTTTTCATAATCAATACATAAATTTTCGAATTTCGGCATCTTCAGGCATTCTATCACACGAATGCAACAGAACTGACAAAATGCGAAACCCGGGTCTTTAGTGACAAAACATGTGGAATCGTACAAAGTTGTAAACAATTCAAATTTGATATTGAAATTCCATCAAGCACCTTCAGTCGATATCATAAATTACGTAAATTGTTGTTAATGTCTTATGAGTCATTGATAGTGTTCCATTTTATGACAAGGGAACAGATAAAAAAGACATGTTTGGTTATTATTATTAGAGGGCATACGGATACTATACGTGGCTTTATCCAACTGACTTTCTTTTAAGTATGCTCACTTTTAACAGTTTGAAAATAAATAGAAATGTATCTAGCCACGTATTTCTTTCGACTAATTCGAGGCCAAAATGATAATTCTGCCATCCTTAATAATATCAATTTGTATGTTCCGGATAATTTCTTAAGAAATCATGTACATAATTTGTTTGTTCTCCCAAAGTGTAGAACCAGTCTGCCAATGGGGATGCCAATGGTAAGAGCATTAACAATGTTCAACAGTATTGCTTCGGATGTTGACGTATCTCATGTGGACGAATGTGAGTTCAGACGAATGCTATTTTTTCAGTTAAAGTAGACATTTCATGAGCTTACATGGTTGACTTTTTTTGTAATCCTTATTGATTGTTTTACTGTGTAATTGTTGATTTTTTATATTTAAATATGTTAATATGTTACGGTGCAAAAGCAATGAATTGATAATTTGTAAGTTTTGTACCGTGTAGTTGTAATAAATAAATAAATTATTTTCTTAGTTTTGTATCGTTATCATACTATGGTCGCCGTGGAATAGCTCGAATGACCGATGTCGGCGGTGTCCAAACTTAATTATTATTTATACCAAGTAATGACCCCTCAGAGGTGTGGGCGGGAGGCGAGCCGCATCTCCAGCATCACGCACCGCACGCAGGTCCGCTAAATAGAAAAATCCACCCTAGGGCAGTCTGTAATGACGGGCGCCGCGTAATTCGACGGAAATAGACTGTGACGTCGGCATCGGTGTGATGCGCCGCGCTACGCGTATCCGCCAACACAGGCACGCTGCGCACGCGCCCCTTCGCACGACCGGCGATTATGATTCGCGACACGTACATTATGTGTGTGGAAAGACGGCGGGTATGTACTGGCAGGATGGGTATCCCATATGCAAGAACTTTGCACATGGGCTGGGTTTCGGAGGTTCATGGAGAATGAAAATTATACATGTCGCCGTTACAGAGGTGAAGACTACACAGTGTAAGAAAATAGGCAATAAGCGGTGGGGAACCCAATGAATAATACCAATTAAATACAGAAATTGATGTCAGCAAGTTTTTATTTAAAAAAAACTTGTTTCAGATATCGTTGAACTGAGTCTCGTTTTTATACCCATAGACCAACGGTCGGGGAACTTTTTGAACCATTACCCAAAAATATTTTCGTCGATATAACCCCCTCAGTTTGAAACACTTAAATATATATTTTTTAATTAATTTGTACCGAAAATATATATTCCTTATTACCCTAAAAATTTAATTTTTATTCCATTTAGGATAATTTACCCCGATTCCCCGACCGCTGCTATAGACAAATGCTTGAGCATGAATTAAAGCATAGGTTCCCAGCCTTTTTATGGTGGTGACCGCTTTTCATAAAATCCATATCGACCCGATCCCCTCCCTCCCGATCCCGACCCTCCATACAATCCAAAAGCATACAAAAAAAAAAATTTTTTTAGTTGACCGTATAAATTAGCGACCCCCAAAAAACTCTTCGCGTCCCACAGGTTGGGAACCTAGGTATTAAAGGTAAAGTTGTAGTGATTCGGCTTGTCAAAAGATGGAATATCGAACCTGTTCGTTTATAAAAAAGTTTTATGTTTTTAACGCCTTTCGTATTTTAGAGTAAAGGTTGTAAACTTAATAATCGTTCTCACACGCTCTTAATCTGTCTCATGATAAAAGTTGAATGAAAAATTGATTGACAATTTTATTGGGTAGAACTTGATTTTTATAAAGTAAAAAATGAATGTACTCAGATGTGTGTTTGAAAATTCAAGCTTGTGACCCAAAAGACGGAAGGTACGTTGTTTTTTTTTGATATCATGGTTGAGAGGAGATGACCCGTATTTGAACATATATTTTTCTCAATTATAGAATTTGGACATTTTATTTCAATATTTTAAAGCATATAAAATGTATAATTTTAGCAGAAATTTAAATACTTCTTTATACAGTGTACCTTAAAAATAATATGATAACTTACATTGTCCTTTCGAAGTTCACGACCCGGAGATTATTGTAGAATCTGATAATAATCGTACGCTGGCGTATTCGAAACTCTACAATTATGAAACAATAGTAAATATTGTAGATTGGTCTCGAAACGAATGATTACTGATCATTGAACCGTTTCACGAATTAATTTGGTAAAATAATATTATATAATAGGCAATCTTAAATTTCCAAGATCACGAATTTACCGGCAATACAATTGTTGTAAATGCTTCATTGAACACTCTTCAATTGTCTTGGTTACGTCAGTGGACCAATAAACTGCGTCGGATTCACAAAAGTAATCAATACAAGAAGAGAACAACTCCAATACTGAGCAAATGAGTAACATTTTCCATTAATCTTAATAAAAAGCAGGAAATGAAACTTTAACCCGCTTATTATGTGGTGGTAAGTTATTTTTTATGAAATCATAGAAGTGAAGAAGGAAGAAACATGAAATAAAAGAACATGTGGGTATTAGATGGCATTGTGACGACAAATAATATTGCATACAACACATAAAATAACATCTTATAATATGCATGTATACACATTATACAGCAAGTCAATAAACATTTATACATTCACTGCATACTATTTCAGTTTACAATGAAATATTCCAATGTTTTCTTCATGACGGGAATACACTGTGGAAATTATTTCTTCGTTTTATGACTTAGTGCTTGTTTTACTCAAACTTTAAATATGAAGCAGACATTTTCTTTGATATTTAAAGTTACTTCAACACAAAAGGTTCTTTGACAACAAGAGCTAGTCGGTGCGATCGGATTTCTTTCCATATCCATATCCATGGTAAAGGTTAAAAAAAAATGATAGAATGAAAAAAAAACAGTACATGCAATCTTGGGCTTGATAATTCAATTTAAATATAAAACTGTAGCATAAGATATCAACATCATATAAGCGGCCGATTATATAAAAACCATCATTAAATAAATATTCATACATGCTTATGAATTACAGGTTGATTTATTCAAACCAATTGTTAACAATATAATTATTTAGACTAAATATAGAATTTGACTGTCAATAATTATATTTTATAATGCTCGCATTGAGCGAAACCAGTGTTGGGTATAACATTATGTCTCTTAATATATAATTGTGTGTATTGTTTCCGAACCTGTTAATTAATCTTATAACCATATACTGATTATTTTAAGTACGTTCCATTGTTTTTTTACACACATGTATTATTCTCATGTACACAGTCTTAAACTCTTACATTACGTCAAAATGTTTTAGTCTTTATGTTGGATAAATATTATTATTTTGGTTTATTTTTTTAGCAATCAAAACCCTCTATTACTTCGTTAGTCAGAGGAATTTTAATAAATAAAAAACCTAATTTTGGCGACAATCGAGAATATAAATTTTATAGATACACTATCCTCGGATTGGGTAGAAAAGTAATAATTCATGATAAAGGCCTGGCTCAATTTCAGTAGCAGACAGATCACATGCAAAAAATGTATAAAATAAGCTTGGAAAGGCGAGCGGGAATTTTCTAATATCTAATACGTGTCATTATTATTCAAGAAAGCCACTTTGTATTGCTCATATTGCTGCCGAAATAATTCACAGTTCACGCTGTACAACGAAAAGGGTTCTTCGGAGAGGCAAACAAGCGAGACAAAGAGTTTGAGGGATTACAACATCGGAAAGAATTGCCGAACCGGTATTGTAAATTATATTTCAATATTGTAAATAGGAGTGCACATTACGGGATAAACATAATAAATATAAATGGTCAACAATTAGGAGATTCCTGCTTGAAATCCTGATGTTGGCAATATCAATCAAACAACATTTAAAGTCTTCAAATAGGTATCGAGTGAATTCGTTAAGTTTGGAGTGCTTGAGATGAGTAAACATTCTTTTTTTAAGTAATCAATGCAATTAGCTGGCATTTCAAATATCACACAACACAAATTACAATTTATTACTTCATAATAAAAAAAACATAATCGTGAAATAATCAGCTATTTTTCTTGGCATTGTTTAACAACAACTACTAAGACATGTTTTCAAATGTCTATTTTAAAAAAGATCGGAGGTCGGCTGTTTTTCACTATATAAAAAAAACAGGATTTATTATTACTTCACTGTCATAGCATAAATTTTAATAACATATTAATTTTGAGTTCTATCGTTATACGGATATATCTATTACTATTGCGATTTCAGCACTTCTAAAAATATTAATGCCGATATTTTCATAATAGTTCAAAAACCGATAAGTATTGCCAACCCTAACGTGCACGTTTAATAATAAACAGGCGCGTAAAGTTCTTCTGACCGCAGCTTTCAGAGACAATATTACTCAAGTTTTAGAGGTTAAGATAGAATTTGACTTCGTCTTGACATCAGCGTTTAGGCTAAGCTGTTTTCAATATGTTTTATCATCACTAGCGCCACTATTTATTGTATTTGAATACATGGCAATAGTGCTTATTTTTTGTTGGCTGGAATTTAATATTGAGGTTTATATGTATATTATAATATTAATATCAGCACGAATTAGATATGTTATCTGACAAATAGGTTGGCGTATTATTCGTGAGCAATTTACAGATATCAATCATACACGTTTTTATGAAATAATTTGTGCGTATTTAACATCAAATCAACAACAGCCGAAATATAAAAAGTTTTTCGGTTAATGCTTTCTATACGATCGCAAATTACTTATATTTCGAAGTAACCTTCCAAGGCACGGAAATTTCTGTCGCTGTCTAACGAGCAAGTACACTACTACATGACAGTTTAATGGTTTCAATTTGACATAATTCTATAACATAAAAAATAATCAAATAAACAATATGTAAGCGTATGTTCTAGTTGGATAGCTTCAAAGCTGACGATCGTACATATCTATAATTTAGTTTGAAATTCAACATAATAAAAACACATATTTAAGTACAATTTCCACCACATATTTTTTGATCAGGACCGGTTTTGCTCATTGCGAGCATTATCAACTGGTAATAGTTAGTAATCTAACGATGAGCGAAACCGGTACTGATCATAAAATATATTTTGGAAATAGTATTAAAAAGTATGTTTTTATTATTTAAAATATCATGCATTTCCACCATGAAGTGTCGGTTAACACCTTAAAAGCGAAATTTAACATGTTTTTATCGATACGGTGAAAACATTTCAAAATCTACATGGCTCTAAATGTAAATTGTTTTACGATAAAGCAACATCATAATGTGAGAACTTAACATGTTAGATCTACACACAGTACACATTATAATTACATGTGTCACAAAATATCCCGGCACGCTCCATCGATCAAATAAATATTTTGATGTGTGCTACGTTAAACGCCGTAAGTGCATTGACAAATATTAGAGATATGCATACATGTATGTGTGTTGTAAATTGTCAAAGATAAGTTCAAAAACAATTTAGTTTGTCTACATCCAATTCAAGGACTGTCTGATGCGATTTGATGTTATAAGTATTTAAGATTTAAGGTATTTATTTGTGAGAACTTCCTTCAAGTCTCAGCTTATACGACTCGTCTTTTTGACTTTTCGTCTGGGAACTTAATTCTCAAAGCGGTAGAAGAGAGTTGTCTCCGGGATAAGAAAGGCACACTTTATGCTCGCGAAATGCAATATGAGCCACTGAACAAAGACTGGATGCAATTTTGCAATCATGCAGCATGAATTTGTGCGATGGTATTTTCGAGTATGCGCTGGGTTGAATGGGGTTGCAAATCGTGCACCGAGGAATAGTGAATGATGAAAATATGGTAATACTATACCAATGACGATTCTTTATAAAAAAAAAATAGCATAAATTTTAACATAACATTGGGGTTAGACGTCAGATTTTCATTTTCAACCAAAATGTGCAGTCGATGTGTAAATGAAAGATAGAACAGAACTAATAAACGAAGAATCGCTATGAGAAACTACGGACAAACCGACAGAGGACATCGATTAAATAATGTTAAAAGGAAGACAATTTTGGAAAACCGACGAAATGAAAAGATATCAAAGGGAAGACTGCAGTTTAAGCGCTTACGACAAAGATGATAGTGTTGAAAATTAATACCAAACTGCAAGTAATAGTATGAGCAATGTAATTATTTAGCCCACATTCTTAGGTGTTTCTAAATATAAATTGCAATTGTTACACTGATTATGACAAAAGAAAATCTAAATCCATTTGGTCATTATAATGCAACCTTTTTTTTAGCAGAATGGAAATGCAACAGTCTCTCTATTCAAAAGAACAACTCCGTGGGAATATGTTCTGTCATAACATTTAATGACATTGGAATTGAATTCACAAAATAATAATGCAATATTCGGTCACATACATTTATCTACACAGATAATTGACAAGTTTTACTTTTGTATAAAAATTCATTGTTTTATAATAATTGCATTAGATACTGCAACGTTGGTACACGGTGGTGTATGACAGATAATTTAATCGGAAATGGATTCTATTTTTTATTATTCTGGGTCGAAGATGTCTTACGGCTTAAAATTATTGGTTTAACATAAAAACAGTTTCAGAACGTTGGGTGTCATCCACCGATGAATTAATTATCCAAAATAAAATTTTAATTTAAATCATGAAATTAAAAACACAATTTTTATCGCTGACGACCCGGGTTTCGCCATCAAGCATTCAAATCTACTGCAAATTCGTAATTTTTATGAATAATTGATTTCAACAATGGAATACTAATTGATACTTATTTACGAATATTACATGGTTATTATCCTATGCTATAATATAATACAGTATACGGAGAAAAGATTATCCGTTGGTTATTCACGAACGAAGGCTATTTTCATTATTTGAGTCACTGTTCGGAAGAAATCAAACTCGTTTCATATGCTTGCACACTTGCACTAAATTGTTTATATTCTCGCGGAAATGATTTGATTGTCTATAGCTAGGGACATTTACCAAGACTCCATTATCGCTTTAACACTTTCGAAGGATTTTTAGTAATACCGTGTGCGTATACATTAGCCGATGTACCAATAAATTATACCAATTTTGGAGGGAAACAAGCGTGCAGTGATGTCACGGCATGCCCAAATTTCTTTTAATGTAAGCTTATAAGCATACCCACTTCTTTATATAGTGACGTGATAAGCAGTGGAAGACGTTAGGTATGGTATGCCTAGTGTATCTTGAAGATATTTCACATCTAAAATTTAATGAAATTATTACGTATTCAAATATAAATAAGTCACGTTTATCTATGATATTCCAATCAGCAGATTTGAAACTAATATAATGGAGGTAGAATTCATCCCAATGATAAGTATAATATGTCAAGTCAGTCCGCATTTCGTCCAACTAGATTACTGCAGCAGCCACAATGAATCCCCGATTCTTCGTTTCCAAGCAACCTGTATGAAAGAAACGATACATGCGGGCATACCATTAATGCGAGAATAATAGATCGGGGTTCCTCTTTATTTGATTTAGCAACTTTAGCAAGCGGCAACTAGGAAGGGGTTACCATTTTTGCCTCGAAAGTGTCACACTCTAGAAGGTATTCTCAAGATCTGTCCAAGCAACGATATGGGCATATTGACAGCGTTGGTAGTCACTCGTAACTTTTTGTGTATTCTCAACGTGATCATAAAATATAAGTTTCGAATAAATAAAAAGAATTTTTCGGTCACACAAAGGTACTATACACGAGCTGCTTTAGTAAACATAAGTGTTTTTCTTTTTATATTTAGTTGTACATTTGTATTTTATTTGTATACTACATTTCGTATGAACCACTACTCAGTCAAATATTTAGATTGTTTGGTTGAAATCAAAATACCGAGTAACATATACAAAAAGAAAATAACCAACAATATGATGGGCTCTGGCGATTACTGTCTGAGAAAGAATGCAGTGGAAATAATTGCATTCCCAACCACATCACAACAACAAATCATTTCGTTTTTTGTAATAAGTGGGATGGGTAAAAAAATAATGCTTTATGAATACTGACCTAATATTTTTACAGAACTCAACTTGGAGTAGTCTGAAATCCAATTATAGTTACCGCAATAGATACAATTAATATATTTTTTAATAAGTTTTTACAAAGATTTTCTATTTTGTATTTAAATTTACTTCTGTAAATTTGTTGTCACAATGATGCGAGCTGCTATATTACACTTGTTAGTGTTTATTTGTCAGGGTAGACTGGTTGGTCAATATTTGATACCAATCGTCACTCATCATTGGCTTATAATTATAATTGATAATTAATTACAGAGAATACGATAGCCGTCAATATGATTAGGCGAGTATTTTTCCGTAGTAAACATTTTTCAACATAAAATTTTCAAAATAATGTACGTAGCTGTAGAAACATTAATTCAGAGAGCTAATCTAGTATTGGTTTGAATAAACAAGCTGTCAGTTTATACATTGACTTGTGATGAAATAAGCATAGTTTTCATATTCAAAAGTTTATTAAATTAAAAAAATTATAAATCCAAAATTCGTCATCTTGCAAGTTGCAACTTTCTCCGTGGAGTAAAGACTCACAGTGTCGCTAAGCGAAATTATTATTGGTTCTGTGATACATTGCAATTATAAAATTTAAACTAAAAAAATAATAAAAGAATAACTTACTGTACAGTATCGCAAGATATTGACGATAACAAAAAGATTGAATTAGGTAGGAAAACTCCGTGACAGAAAAGCAGAATACTATAAAAGTGTCTGAATTCTATTTTTTAAATAAGAAGTTATAATTGATTTTTATACTTCATTCAGTTTTACAAGCTTGTCAAATTTAAAAAAGTTACTGAATTTAGTAAGATGCAAGGATGATGTAGAAAAGCATTCAAATAGGGACACGTCACATGATGAAATCAACCGAAGTGAATATCAAAACACCATACGTATAATTTATAGTTATCTACAAATAAAACGACTGATTCAACGGTAGGAGTGGTTGAACAAGTTTACCTAAGAATAGCTGCTATGTCGCAAAGCATTTAAGATCTGATATATCCCTATTATTTCGTTCAGATCCACCTCACAAGTCACGAGGTTTTTCTATCAGGGATCCCTTTGAACGAGAGGCCCTTTTTAGCCATTGGGGAGTCCTTATCCCCCTTTCTTACATCTAAGCATCTCACATCAAGTTCAAACCGACTTTCCCGACCGCCTTTTGTGCCACTTGATTAGGATAAATAAGGAAGATAACTATGAAATAATACGGTGGGTTATGTTGTATGCTGAATATAACGATCTTTGGCAGTGATTGTTTCACCTTGTTATAAACTAATGAGATAAATATATTTTTTGTTGGAACAAATCAGGACAATTTTTGAAATAACAATGGGATAATTATGAGAACCTAAGATAAGAAATATTTTGGGAGAAATAAGAGACGAGCTTTTTAAAATATTAGATTAACTATTAGCATATTCTTATCGAATTTCAAAAAGGGCATTTCAAAAAAAAAAAATCAAATATTTTTTATATTGGAATTTTTAAATACTAAATATTTATGGTAGTTGATAAATTATTATCTAAATATGCAAATTACGATAATGATATTGCGTAAGAAAAGGCCATCAGTATATTAATATTGAATATTTAAATTCAGTTGATAAGAATTTGAAGTAGCAGCTAATAATTTTTAATATTGAACGTCAGACTTAATGAAGCTAGAATAGGAGAATAAACACAGCGAGAATACGCAGATTTTGACAAAAATGCCGAATGACCTTGTAGGTAACGTTTAATCATGCAAATATTTAATTCCTTAAATAGCATACGAAGACCAACGACATACATAATCTGAATAAATTATTGACAACTTCGCTTCATTCATTGATATCAGAGCATTCCTAAGAAGTTTTTTTACCCTATTAGCAAAAATCATTAACAGTTTATCGTCGTTAAAATTTTATGTAAGGTAAATTTTTTTCAAGATTTTAATGTAAGAATAACTGCAAAAATAATTAACTTTGTATGTAAAATTTAAGTAACTGCAAGCTTAAAATTTTTCATAAAAGAAACAGATTTTCATAAGAGAAATAATTTGATTATACAATGAAATGATTTACATGCACTCATTGTTAATATGAAACAAGAGGATCTGCATGTAGTTCGGTTTTAAAATATTATCTAGGTATTATTTATTCATTTCGAAACTCACCGAGTTTCGATACATACCTTAAAGCTTACGTTTTAAGAAACTCTTTTTTTTCTGACAAAAAGAACACGTTAAATCCTAATATCTCCAAACTAGGTTGCTTTCAGATGCGTTGGTTTTACATTTACATATATCTATATAAAATGTAAATTAAAGTTTTTAAAAATTATATTGATTTCATTTTTGGTGTAGAGGGCTGTGATTTAGATTTCGCGAATTTTATGAAACGTGCGATGAAAAAGTTTGAAGGTGCACTGAGATAAATGACCCTGAAAGTTTTACTATTTTATGGACTATCTACCGACACTTGAAAATCGATTGCAATCCGTTGTTTCCTCCGCAAAGATGACTCTTGCAGCATGCCGAGACTGCGAACAGAAACGACGAAAAATTATAAAATTATGTTTCGAAACTTCGCGATTGAAATACTCGGCGATAAATTGAGATTTTTTTATGAATGGACGAACATTATGAGTAGGCATATAAATATGTATTACTAATTTGAACTGTTACCGGATAACGGTTACCTTTGTGTGGATGAGGGATCTAATTTGATAACTACTTATCACATATCTATAATTTAAAAATTACATATAAATCAAGCTCAGATTAAATAGTATACATCATTTAGTAAAATTATGAATTCTTGATATATATTTTGTTTCTTTTCAGTTTCGTCCGTTAAAGCATAACCAGTGAACATATAAGTAGTCGATAATTTCTCAATTAAACAATTTTGCTCGAAAGGAAGATAGTTTCTAAAAACATTAAGTTGAAATACACCAACCATAAATGGAAAGAAAAGTACAAAGTAGCTTAAAATACGCGCCCTGTTTCTCTTTATCGCGTGCCGGTGAGTATAATGCCAAAACCTATTATTGCCATATATAATTAAAGAGTTACACGGAAAATAATAAAGAAGTTTGGAAAACTATTAATGTATGTGCATAAGATATCTACGAAGTTAGGTCTTGGTTTATGGTAAGAAACTGTCGACAGCAGAAGTCTACGGGTTTCGCAAATTTATAAGAAATATTTTATGTTCGTAAAGAAAATGCGCTGCGAATTCCGTTTTATTATTTCAAATTGTGTAGTTATGGCTAGGTGAACCAATTATTCTTGTCAAACAAAAATTGTGTTCCGTCTGTCATCTTCATAAACAGATGGTAATTATCAATAAGAGAAAATTGGGGTCCGATTTCTCCCTTCAGGCATACGATGCATGAACTCAAGCGAAATTATCAAAAGTTATCGATCGTATGATAAAGAGCAATTGATTAACTTTTAATTCCGCTTTCTGCTATTATTTAAAAACTGCATTATATGCAACCGATTTTTCACGGCCGCTTTTTATAAGCGTTACGACTTATTTTGACCCGATACAAAGATTTGCAGGGAACCGATATTCTAACCGTTCATTATTGTGCTAAAGAAAATAGGGAAAAAAGAAATTCTTACTTTCTCGGCCACTTATTTCAAGTGGTATTAAGTATCCCGTGTATATCTCTACACTGAGAAGCTGTCGTGGGGGTAGCCTTTCGACGACCCCGCAATGAAGCGAAAGTGATGTCAAGAATATCTCATTTCCCACCTACAGGCATCGCTCGTCATCCCGGGTAGTATTGTCCTGGGATTTGGGTGCATCTAGAAGCACGACGCTATTTTCTCCTTCGTTTACAATTATACCTGCCACCTTCCGGGCTTACTATAGTAAAAATTCTTTGACTAGGGTCTGAAGAAAGGAGGTGCCCATGAATTAGAACTACCTTTTTCGTAGATGAGATTTCTATAATGATCTCTATTGGCTTTAATTGACTTTTTTAGTAATTGGATAGCTGCATTGTGTGCGGAAATGAGGGGGTGGTTTTTCGGCGGACCACGGAGTTTTTGAAAATTCCACCTGGGTCAAGACTATAGCTAATTTAAGGGCGTAAGTATCCTGGATGAGCATGCACTATGCAGGGAAGCCGCCAGTTGTAATGTAATATTACGACTATCACTTCTTGAAGAATCCGTGAAGTCTTTCCAGTCCAAGACACGAGAGATGATTTCTTCGGATGGTAGCGTGGCATCCATGTCTTCCATAAATATTTCCTTGTTATAATAATAAACAGGAGGGTCTGTGGCCGAGTGGTCAATGGCGTTGGATTCGGTTACGTTGTTTATAGGTTTGAGTCCCACTACGGACCCTCAAAAATTGGTTAATATATTTGTAAAGTTCCATGACGGTGATGTTTAAATTTCCTGCCACCTGTTTGATCACAAAAACGGGGCATATAAAGAGCGATTAGCAAACCATTAGTCTTGTTCTAGCTTTATTCGTTAATTCTTGCCTTCTTCGAAAATAAGAAGATGAGCGATTGCGTAACAAGCAGTTTTTGTGCATCGTCTGTTAAGTTAAGCTTCACTAGAAGTCCGTATGATCCACATGAGCAGTGACAATGGTTATTCAAAAATATGAATGTATAGTATAAGTATTGAAGTAACTAAAATGGAAAAACAGCCTGGAAAAATGCCTGTCGAGAGAAAGTATACCTTTAATAAATGAAATCACAAAATATAATTGTGGGCTGGATCAACGAGCCGATAAACAAAAGAATGTAGATCATTTGGACATGAATCAATAAAAAATATTATATATACTATATTATTACAAACCAATTCAAAATTAAAATATTAGCATTAAAGATTGTCCTAAATCTATCAATTTTGAATCGGAAAGTAGGATTGAAGAATTGATTTTTCAACAGGTTCCTTTATACATTATCTTCCCTTCTCAAATGAAAACTGAAAATTTCGTAGCACTGAAAAATATTTCCATATCAGAAATCGGTATTGGCATTAAAATTTTGTTGGAATTATATGTTAAATGTAAATAAAGCGAATATAAAGAATTAGAAACAATACCTTTATTTGACGTTGATTTTTCCTACAGATGTATAATGTAAACGATCCATCAACGTAATGTACCTCATTATATTATAATAGAATATTAAAATCAGCTGACATAACTGAAAGATGTAAACGTAGAAGAGGCGATATGACTTCCTTAGCAAACAAAAATATAAATCGAGCGATTTCTATTTGCACTGCCTTTAAATAAGCAGATACCGATAGGTTTAAACGAACATCATACGGTGAAATAAAAAGTGTATGCCTTTATGTAATAAATGACAAGGCTTTATATTTTTAATCATGTTAGAAAAATGTGGTGCGACCACGACAAATTTCTGTAGGATCGGACCGCTGAAGCTATAAAACGGCCACAGTAAACTTTTACTCACTGTTCGATTTCGCGAGCAAGCTTAGTCAATATATATATTATGTATTTAAAATATGTATATAATTTTACATATAACAAAATAATTATTACATTTAAAGTAAAATTAGTATTTAATAAATAGTTTTAGTAACATAAAAATGGATTACTCGTTTAATAATATATCAACTAAAAATATATATGTATATTATATTTGGTTTCAATCTATTCTCAAATCAACACATATCATTACTACTTCGAATCGCGTATTTTATAAAATATTTCTAAAACATGTTTACAGCCGGATTTTTTTTATATTGTTTCATTTTACAAGGCGCGAACAAAATATCACACATACACATCAATTCACTACTCGCTGACTGTCTCTAGTGAATGAAAAATTACATAGGTACATAAATTAAATACGTCAGTAGTTCACAATCCAATAGTGGGCAAACCTAGACTGAGTAGATCATCCGCTGCAACGAAGACCGGCTTGGTTCGCTTTATTTCACACAATATTATGCAAAATTTTGACAGCCGAAGAATAATACATCATTCATAAGACTATTGTTGAATGCTTATCTTGATAATATCAACGAAATCAGTAATTTATTATGTTGGAAAAGAATAAACACGTGATCTCGTGAGAAAAAAGATAGCAAATAATCAATGTGGAGAACTGTCAAGTTTATTTTATAACAAACGAAGCTGTCAGAATTGTGAAAATAATGACATTTAGAATAACCCTTTGGTCCGCAGTAATGATTATATTTAAAGATACCCTTCTTCCCACGCAAATTTAGGGATGTGCGATGGACATATTTTGTTATTTGGTCGCGCGTGAAGTGTGTGAAATAGTCATAAGAAATAGCCACAAACCTGAGATAAACTGTCTGCGATTTGACGAGACAAGGAATCTCGCTGCTTCTCCACACCTTTCAGCTTAATTTCAGTGTCTCCAAGACGCTCCTGAGTCTCCCTGAGGCTGTCTACTAACTTATCCCTTTCGTCTAACATAGACACCATCAGCTGCTCCAAGTCTGCATTTTCGCCAGAGAATTGCGAACTTCTCTGGCTAATACTGTCCTCCGATATCGTCGGCATCACATCGCACATCATATTCCACATTTTAAATGAACACTATGAGAAATATTAGTCGTTCTCTTCACGTTTGGCGGCACCAAGATTTACAATAGGTAGTGATGTTTTATGTTCCTATACAAACATTATCTAAATCTAGCACACGGTAACATTAAAAAATATTTTGAAAGCTCCATGGACACAGTAAAACATATATTTAAACTATTTAACGACATTATAGCAGAAAATCTAGGTTGACACACCTACAAATTCCTATCACACCAGTCCCATCACTACACTTCCCGACCGAACGGCCTGTCAGCCATCTTGAATCCTGACGTCAGGCGGGGCTATTTTAATCTTTCAACAG
The DNA here is from genome assembly GCA_028555115.1 of Himalopsyche japonica. NCBI lineage: Eukaryota > Metazoa > Arthropoda > Insecta > Trichoptera > Rhyacophilidae > Himalopsyche > Himalopsyche japonica. The sequence goes on along the minus strand of JAHFWJ010000526.1, from coordinate 1,428,836 downwards.
AGGTGGCAGCACCGAGCTTAATGATGGTAACTTGGAAAACAGAATGATAGATGACCTACAACATGTAAATTCAAACTGAGCCGAAAGCTAAAAAAATTATTTAACATAACATATAAGTAATTAACACAAAAACAAAATAAAATCTAACTTCGTTGATGCTTGATGTTTTTACAATTCAAACAGATGACAATCAGGGACAAAAATTTTGAATAAAAACTGTAGAATAACTTTTTCACTAAGAATTGAATAATTTTACCTTTCCAGAAGTAACTAAATAATTTAACTATGCTGTGATGAGTGAGTTTTTTTTACACTTTTTTTTTTAATCACATCAGTATAAAAAAATACAACTCGCGTTTTTAGGGTTTTATAAAACCAGTTGCATAATCCAGGGATCACAAATCATTTACACAGCAGTAGAATATATTATCACATTAATTGTTGTCATATAAGACAAGTACGTCCATACTCCTTTAAAAATTAAACACAATCTAATAGCAATGAGGTTACTTTTCTCCCGCCTAGATATATTTTTAAAAACAGTTAATTAATGTTCCTAAATTTCAAGATTGCAATCCTATAGTTTTCAAAAATTGATAACAACACGTGTGCCTTCAAAAATAAATCTAAAAACTAGGGTCTATTACAAAAAGTTGCTAACCAAATAGCAAATTCAAATTTTTTCAGTTTAAAAATTACACACCAAGAAATCATCTCCGTGCACTCAACACAAACAATTCAAACTTATATACCTTAACAAATACCTTCACAATCGAAATACCTATAATTGTTTATTGATTGAATTAGCATTCACTTGGAAGAACTCCATTATATCAGGGTGTAAAAAATAGCAATGTATTTAACTTGTACAACATTTATAGTTGACAGCTATTTTGGCTTACACCTTCATAGTTCTGATGAAGGTGTAAGCCAAAATAACTACACATCTTATAAATTTTGTAGAACTAAAACACATTGCTATTTTTTTCACTGTGCCTATGTTTTTTCATTTTTACTAAATGTACTATCTGATGAACTCAAAAATGTCAAAAATAAACTGGCATCTTCTTATTGTCCAACACGTATTATAATATTATATTATAATCATTTATTAACTTTGTTATTCTATTGGTTTTGTAATAAGCTGATATGTCACTTTTAAAGTGTTAATTGTCACTTTTTGGTGGAAAGCCTTTTTTTAAGTAATAAAAACAGACTTTTAGTACTATTCCCATAGTATATTTTAGAATCAGAACTGGTTTTGCTCATTGAAAGCATTATCAACCAATAGAATAATGACTAAAAATGGCCAACCAGAGTTGAAGGCAACCAATGGGATAGCTTTTTTATTATCTCACATTCAGCTCTGTTGCATTTCACATGATCTCATTTTTCTCATCAAAAACTGTGAATTTTAATATAGCATTATGAAGTATATTAAGGGTGGCCAAAGCATTAATCAAGGTTGACCGATCAACCACGTTCCTAATCGCCCACTTGACTGATGCTACGTAACAAGAATCATTTTTTTCTTCAGTTTCATAAGATACACTACAATTTTTCCTTCATAAATTTATAAAAATATATAAATTTTTTCCTCTTATGTGTAAATTACTTCATTGTAGTGTAGGAAATTTGACTCAGGATACCTGATGGAATATCAATATTAAATTGGAATTGTTGAAACTATGTTAATTTCAGCATTTTAGCTTTTTCGGTAACTTATAAATAAAAATTCCTCCATAAAAGATTGCTTGAAGTGTAAATTCGAAAGCACTGTTGCATCTCTAATAAAATTGAAGAACATCATGTTTTATTTAGATACTGTTTTTTTGTTAACATGAAGTCAGCATTAACTGCTGAAAAGTATAAAAAAAAGTACAGTTAACTGCTGCTTTTTAGCTATAAATTACTTACGAATAGACCACCTCTAATAATTTGATTGCCAATGATCTATATCAGTAGTGGTCAAAGTGTAGACCGAGGTCAACTGGTCGATCGCGTGTAACTATTAAGTCGCCAGCCTGTCGATATGTACACATCTCTGACACCCGTCTCACACAGCTTGTATAATAGTTAATATGTATTTACAATAACATTATTCGGATTAATAATATAAAAATAAAATAACATATTTTTTTTATCCACTAATTTATTTTTAATGTGTTAACTGGGTAAACTCCCTTTTCAATTACGCAGCATATAACGAGCGCAAACTCTTTCACTAGAACGTGTCAGCACATCACGCCCGGTGGATGTATTTTCATATGACTATTTTTTTTTATTTATGCTTTAAATATATGAAAAGCATATTTTTTTGTTTATTTGCCACAAATATTCAATTATTTTTTTATACATTCTCATGCATTAAATGACACTCAAACTCAAAAAACTTGAATGAGTTGAGTAATCTAGCAATTTGAAGTAAAGGTTTTGGTTATCTCCATTTTATATTCAATACGATTAAGTATGTCTGACAGCCCATGATGGATGTGTCCCACCATCTGCCAGTTTCAAAAAGCAGCGCTATGAATCTTATATCCATGGGATGATGTTGTTCCCTAGAATGCAGAAGATGAGGTTACCAGGATGGCAGAATATTTTAAGTAGAAAAGAATTGTTATTAAGAAAAAAACTTTTTTGGAAAACATTCATTTTTTTTATAATTTTATTTAATAATATTTGGGCAGAACAGAATTTATGCAAAAAAAATCTGACTGCACTGTAAAATTTTTAGTAATGTTTTAGCTATGAAAAATTGTGTCGAGTAACATTTTATTCTAACACATAAAAATGTACAGTTTTGATTAAATCATTTATGAATACTTTGGGCAAACATATTCATATTATAGTCTATTTCCGAAATTATAGCAGATGTTTCTGAACAGGTCGCCGTCCATGGTCCATAATAAGTAGTAAATAGCTCTAGCACATCCGATATCAGTTTTCTGACTCTCAAAGCCTCGAGTCTGAAAATTTTAAATAAATTATGAATATCAATCCGCTGTGGAATTCTCTACAGCTAAGGGGGTAATAATAACACAGATTAAAAGTGAACCTAACAATGAAACCAAATAAGTTGACGAATGTTAAATATTTACACAAACATGATGAAATCAAAAATTTTGAAATGCAATATTATGTTTAATATGTTATACACACTACACATCTTTGTTATTTTAATTTGGCATATTGGAAAATTAATTAATAAAATATGTGTAATTACCTGTAGGAGGCTATGTTTTCATATTTATTTGAATTCATGCGAGATAGATTCACATGTGCCACTTTGAATAATTCATGAGCAACTTCAATACTGCCTTCACCGAATTGATTTCGTATCGAGCATAAATTTTCTTCAATCAATCCAATACTGAGATCAAAGTCACCTGTAAAATTTTGGGAAAAAGGGATTGACTCACAGAGCAGACACCAATGAGCGCCAGTTGATTTATTAGCCATGTTTATATTTTATTCACTTGCTTACAATTTTTATGTTATTGGTTATTATTTAACACATAACATAGAGATGAAATCGATCAAATTTACTCAAACGCATCCTCCAATCTTTGAAACAGGGTATAGCTAGAGTTTAGATGACCACTAGATATGTTCAGCTCATGTTATCTTTACTGTTTATGAAAAATTAGAAGTTGTGCAGCTGAAAAACATAATGTTACTACAGAGAAACTTAAGGTTGATATAAGCTTTTTTTTGGTGTAGTGTGAGAAAAAATAAAAATTTACCTTTTTTTTCCAATAGCGTTGCAATTATAAGAGCAGTTTTACGAATATCAGTGTGATATTTGTGGAGGCATTTCCGCTGAACTTGCAGAACTATGTTTAATTCATCAATTGCTTTAATGAGATTTTGTCCAATATCTAAAATTGATACAAATGAATAGTAGGAATGAATTTTTCAAAAATATAAATAAATTACGGGTCAGATAATTTATAATAAAAACTTGATTCTGTTTTATCAATGACGTTTGGGATTCTTCTCAGTGTTTTGATAACAAAATAACTCAGTGGTTGGCAATCTATAGCCAATGTCTTTCTCTCAAAAGTTACATGAGTGACTGTATATTACCTGATTTAACTAAGCATAGAAATATATCTTGCATCATAGCCAGAATAGCATAATAGGATAGATGGCTAATCCCATTTCACAGATGTGTATTAAGAAATGGTTATTGACTTCAAAGACACTGTCTACTAAAACATACTATAAATTACGATAAGTATTTTTGAAATGTTGCAGCATCAAGATTTTTTCTTTGTTAAATCCATACGAAACTGGTTCATCATTTATCCAATCTTCCGTGATGATGAGCTATTCAAATTATTATTGCAGATTAGTGATGAAAGTTTTCTTTGTATAATGTAGACATTGAGAAGTGCTTTTACAGAAGAAAGAGATATGAAATGGAATATTTAAGTCTCACCTATGCTTACCAACTTTTGAATCGATCTCTTGTGTAATAATTTCAATTTAGCAATATCCTTTTCAGCTACTCCGCAGTCATTGCAAAACCCTTTTGAATTTGTAAATATGGGACCTTGACAACTTTGGCACAACAAAGAAGAAAATAATCTCTGCAAAACACCAAAACAAATAATGAAAATATAATTAAACTCTTTGACTGCTAAATGATATATAGTTTAAACATTTTAACAAAACTGGTCCTGATCATTATTTGAAATTGTGGAAATGCTACAAAAAATTGTGTTTTACTTATTTGATATATATATATATAGTTGTTTGTGATAATAGTAAAAATTGTTTATAGTGCTTGTCATTTTCATCACAAATTTATTCATCAATATACAACTTTGGCAGCGTGTACGTGGTATGAAACATTTTTTTGTAAATTTTCACTCATTGACATTTCCTGTCGGTTATCATTATGCAAGCGTTAAATAAATTGGTGAAAATCATAATGAGATAAATTATGTTAACTAAAGAAGGCATGTACTGTTAATAATCAGATAATTGGATAACTTTAAAATAATATTAACATGTGTTAAAAAAGTTTCCAATAGCTGCTAAAAATATAACATGGGTTTATTGTAAGCTTTTACATTCATCTTCACAGTCTAGCTACATATTTCAATTACTAAGAAAGAGAAAACCTTATGCTAATTTAATAATATAGGGTGCAGTTCTTTCTGAATATATTTCAACCAAAATATAAATAAATAATGCAATCAAGAATCTTTCCATAAGTACATTGTTATTAAGGTTTATTTACTACACTCAGAGTTCAAATATAATAAGATACCTTTTGTTAACTATAATTGATAGCTCTTCTCACTGAGATTTTTAAAATCATTATCGCAGCTAAAGGATTGGATATTTTTTTTCATTCCCATTAATTAAATTAAAAGCAACAGTATTAATATACATTAGTAAAAATTCAGTAGTCTGTTGACTTACAGAAAAATCATCCTTTTCGGTATTAGTACATGCAGAACATTTGCATATGAAGGAGTACTGTGCTTCAAGTTCTGTTCGCCTTTTTTTTCCATTTTTACGTCTATAATGTGGACCATAGGAATTGAAAACCTCCGAGCCTTTAGTGATATCACATATGGCTTTTACTATAAGGTAATCTTTGAAGTGACTGCAACAAAAAAATCAATAAAAAATATATTACATTATTAGAGTATTTGCAGTTACAAATTAGTAAGAAAATATTAAAAAAAAAATATTACATACACAAATGATATTGAGAACAAATGGTAACAATATGAAGAATTTTGTCACAACATGAAAAAAGTTATAAATGTATCATAATGTGTTATTTGTCTTTTATTTTATTTACATGAGAAATGAGCAAACAGAAGAATGAATTTGGCGAAAAATATCATAAATAATAATTTTATTATGCCATACCTGTTCATGATATTTGGTTCGCAGGAATGATTCAGCATGCTAATTGACGGATAGATTGCAGTCCCAAGACGTAGTTCTCTCTGATAAGATAAATGACTTAAATTCACATTGTATTCGTAAATGTCTGTGATTGCATGCCCATTTGCCACAAGCTGACCAAGATGTCTGAGAATTAGACATGCAACAAATATTTCAAGTTCATTCTGCTCCATTTCAATAGGAAGTCTTGTTTTAATATGAGATGTGAAAAAATCTGTATACTCCTTAAGGTAGTTAGTTAGTAAAATACTAGTCTGAAAAAATTACAAATAAATATGTAGTAATTCATAAAGTCACAGTAATAGTCAGGTGCACAACAATGAATATATTTCAACACTTTCTTGGCCCAGCCAAATATTCAAGAATTAATAAGGAGATATACTACTCAATATCAAGAAAAAAAAATGTGATTTTGACATGATGTATATGTTAAATATCAAGTGTAGTGTATATTTGTTAGGGTGGGTGTGTGGGATCGCACTGTATTAATTTATAAACTGCAGATATATTATATGTTTGTATTGGGATTACAAATGTAATTTGAATATGAATAAATATATTCCATTGAAAGCAATTGGCAGTTGACAGAAAATCATGGATACATGCATGGTTGCCATATGCTCTACATAGGGAGCAAATATGGATGAAAAAAAACTAATATTTAATCGGTAAGTATTTATCCGTGAAAATTGGTCAATATTTTTACAAAAACTCTCGGGTATCTCAGCCAATGAGTTAGATAGTTTAGGATAGATGAGGTGAAATACTTGCCGAAAATAATTACGAAATACTTACCAATTATATGGCAAAGATGACATTAAAAGTAGAAAATTGCATGGTGGCTTTAGAATCAGCAGCTAGTATTACATAAAAAAAAAATCCTTTATAGTTAGCTTCAAAATATCAATAATAAAGACATTTCAGCTTTTTTTGTTGTGTAATCTATTCTTGTCATATATTTGGACTGATAAGTTAAAAAAAAAAAAAATATTTTGTGTCTAGTGCTTCATGATAGGGTAAAAAGAGAATAATGATTCAAGTCCAAGAATTCTTTTTTGTGTAGCTGATTTTGAGAGATTTTCCTGGATGAGGAGAGATTTTTAAATAAGGAAGAAGCTGTAAAATGGATTGCAAAATACAGAAAAACAGGGAAAGATTTTTTTATACTTACCACAGCATATTGTTTGAAATCTCTTTTATCCATCTTTTCAAAATTTGTAAGCAGATAAAAGGTCTTCTGATAACCCTGAGGAAATTTGACATCTTTACTTTCATTCTTTATGCATTTGAACACTTGTTGGGCTGTAATATCCTTTCCAGGAACCAGATTCTTTGATTCTTTCAACATAAATCCACCATGAGAAGCTATCAGCAACACTCTTAAGACAAAAAGTAAATTATTTTATTTAGTAGTATAAAGTATAAAACATATGAGAAAACATCTTATGAGCCATATTCTAAATCTTATATCTATGAAACTCTGCAATAGGCATTAAATTTGGTGAAATTTGACATGAAACTTTGAACATATTATGTTGTTTTATAGCTTTAGAACATCAAAATATTACATTATTTATTATTTTCATATCTTAGTATGTTGTTATTATGGTGTAGCACAATGTGAACAAGGATTTACCTCAGGGCAAGATGAGCAATTCCTATTTTAGGCCACAGTTCAAAAGAAGAACCAGCACATTCCCACTGATGATATTTTTCCCAGCCTTCAATTCGGCACCCCTCAGAACAGTATTGGCTATATATGCAACTTGAACAACTGGAAAGACATATTAGTAATAAATATTTCAGTCACTCATTTTAAATTATTTTTTGTTAATTGCAGAGGCAATATATGGTATTAAGCTAAGGACATTTCATCAGAAAACTTCAGTCAAGTCATTATCTGACAACACCACTCTGTTTTGCGCAATGCCCAGAACACTTACATCTTAAGTCACCACCCACAGCATTGGTAAAATAATATCGTGTAAATATGTAGAGTAAATTTAGTACATAACAGTTCACTTACGGAATAGGATATGGAACAAACTGCAAACAATTTTCACAGCAAAGAGGTGAAGTGTCATGTTTTGTTCCAGGAAGACTAACAAAAGCAAATGGTTTTTCTATAAAAAGCACATCTCCACGCTTAATGTCTTCATTTGTTACAACATGGCGGCCAAATTCTTCAGAATATCTGCAAGATAAGTTGATAAAAATAAAATCAACAAATGAAAATTATTCACACTTTCTAATCACTAATTTAAATTTAGTTTAGTAAAAAAAAAAATTAATGCTAACACCTCAATTCTAATGATGGGGATGCACCTTCCAGCATTTCATTTTTGGATTTGAATGTAGGTAGTTGATCAAATGAAAATTCATTTGATTGCACCGCATCATCATTATTCTTCAAGTCTTCAGAGATTTTTTCCATTGTTGCTGATATATTTTTGCTAATATCCACTACAAAAATATTAAATAAATACAAAGGTTTCTTTTATCATCAATCGATGACTCCTCGTAAGACATTGCAAATAATTAACCATATAATATATCTTGGATATTGAACAAGTAAATATTAACAATCATACTTTATAAATACCATTTAAGATTTACATTTTAAGAGTAGATAATGCTCACATTGAGTGAAATCACTCCTGATCTTGATAAAAATGTGGATGTAGTACAAATTAAACAGTGTTGAATTTTTATAAATCAGATGTAGTTAATTACCAATACTATTTTTTGAAAGTTTTGAAGAATTATGGAGGTAATATGCTGCCTTCTCACAATACAATTTCGCTTTGATTTTATCACCAATGTGATAAAAACACTCAGCTTTTCTAAGATATATCTTGTACCATTGCTCTTTTGGATAACCACTAGATAATGACAAATCAATATCACAAATAGAAGCCTGCAAAAAAATATTTCAATCTCTTTAAATTTAAATAAAAGCATAAATTTGATGCAAGAAATATGTTTTAGATGGGACAAATTGTGCTTCCGATTAAAAAAAAAATTATTTTCAGACTTCTTAGAAAACCAAATTTATGAATATGAAAAATTAGATAAAATCGTAAAATACATAAAGAACAAGCTAAATCTACTAGGTGAATGATTAAATTATTACTAAGAATAGATTTTTGTAAACACATTTATGTAATGTATTGTTTCAGGAAATGAAATCTTACCTCATATTTTCTTAATTTTAACAGAACTGCTGAACGATTAAATAAAGCAAGAGGATATGTTTCATCGTTTTTAGGAGCCAAATTAACACTTATGTTGTATAATGCAAGACTTTCTTGAAACTTTTCTAATTTAAAATGATCATTTCCTTTCATCCGGTAACTCAAAGAAAATGCAGCAGATTTGCTTGTTTCCATTCCTGGGCTACAAGGCTCGGTTGCGTTTCGCAATTTTAAATCAAGCATCCATTGCAAGAATACCTTCCTGCAACACACAACACGCTTATATAAATAGCTAATTTGCTGACCGTGGCTGCTCCCAATGTAGAGAATATGGACTCCTAATGGAATATCCCAACAGATATTGTTTATAGAGAATTGGTTATTACTTATTCACTCAACCTTTTTTTTCAGAGGGCAACAATAAAAAGATGTCGCTAGAAATGTATAGTATTTGGAGATAAATCGGAAACATAAATTCATAATTCAATTGAATTATCAGTGCATGAAAGTTTATAGCTTGTACACCAAAAATATTTCTTTCAATAACTTTAGGAACTTAGCAATAAAAGTTCAGTAAATGTACCACTCTTTTTCTCTCAGTAAATTAACTTAATGCCATTTATAGTAATGCAGTTCTGTTAGAAATTTTAATATTTAGTATAAAGGTGACCGTTTTTTGTTAGGAAGTCTTTTTTTTAATTCGGTCTTAGTCTTGAAATGTTCTACTAAATATAAGCTTTTGTTACATTTGAAAAATAGTCTGTAAATATATGTATTGAGTCATTTCGTGCCTAGCCGATTCGTTGCATGTGGTGTGATCTATTTGCATTCGACATGCAACGTGATTAGAAGACACTTGTGCGTGATTTTCGGATAGGTGAAAAATCTAAATGAAACCATAATTAAATTATAAAATGCCAAATTTGATCTTATCAAGCATTTCTATATTGTAGTGTTTTATTGCAATCAAAAAATTTATTTCACTATTAAAAGTTGGCCATCTTATAAGAAAATGTCAAATTATCATTCATGAGAATAAGGAACATCTGATAACTTCCATGCAATCCGATTAAGATTAGTATTTAAAAGCCACCATGATATGTCATATGCAATTTCTTAGAACGAACGATACGTCAAATTTTGAAATTTTTTGACAAATTTTCATATTTCGCAGTTGATTTGTATACTTGATTTCAATCTGTATCAATTTGATACTTTAGTTTTCGCTTTAGAATTTCATAGAATATACACTGTTTTTTTTAACAGCGTCAAGTAATTTATCATGCAGAAAAGGAGTAGCGAGTCATGAAGTATATCCACTAAAAATACGTTGATTGTGAATTAAACACAAGCATACTTAAGTCCAGTATCTTGATAAAGGTTAAAAACTGCGTCATATTCTTCGCCACTTTCGGAATCATTTCGATTGTGGTCTTTTTTTGACAATGCATCTAAAAGCTGATTCCAATCTAAACAAAAAATTCCAGAATCCATTGGAATAACGTAATTATCACATGTCTTGTAAAGTAATGAATTGATTGCGCGCTTGTAAATACTTAAACTGACACTTCAAAGATTATTAGTCTATACTCCAGGCTAAGATTTTATTCATCGACAATATATATAACCGGGTCATAGGTAATAAAACTTCGATCTGATTAATCGCGAAGGTTTTCCAGCGCATCAAACTAATTTAAATATTTAGACCAGGGCTATCCAACCCGAATCGTTCGGTAAGCCAAAAAAATCTGATCTTGGTGGGCTACCTAACTAAAAAATAAAACATTTTAAATATTTTCTTTCTTTATAATTTAAATGTCACCGGCTTATGTATAATATCTTTTTTTATATCATGTAGTATTTTAGCTGAAAAATATTACAGACTGTTGGTTGTGTTTTATTAAGAAATCTGCTGCGACACCATCATTAGTCTATTTAGTTTTGAAAAAAAGCGATTCGAAGCAATGTGAACTACATTCATTACATAAAATATTGTATTTGGCCATGATTTTACCTTACAAATAATTTCAATTCGATATATCTTGTCTATGAGTACGATTTTGACACTAGGATATCTGATATTTCACAATCTTTTGTAAACATATTGAATCGGGCCATAATTTTGGCGAATGTCAATTCTTCCTGGAATCTATCCCATTGTACTTTGATTCGAAATTGTGTAAGGCTTATATATTTTAAGGCTTCATTACTGCACTAACTTTCAGAGCAATTAACTTCAAATTAGTAGTTGCTATTATAAGGTTATACTTTATAATGCCATTGAAAAAGAGGAACAAAAAAATTTACACGAATGGTAAGATCTTGGTGTTATAAAGTATATCATTATACTTTGATTGATTATGGTAGAAAGTGCAACAAGCTTTTAAACCATGATTCTTTGCTGAAGTCATTGCTGAGTATATTGGTACTCGGAATTCAAATGAAAAACAGCTGTAGGAATCGATGTTGAAATTTAATTAATTGAGTATCTGAATCACTTTTACATTATTTTTTCATTAGAAAAAATCTATATCTCTTATGATAGTGATATTAAAGTGTAGGAAAGTCAAATAGTAATGTACTTCTTTTTTTTTTCTTTCAAGCGCTATAATTTTCAAAATATTTATATTTGGTTAGCTATTAGGTTAGTTAGGTAACTGTGGGATGGTGAAATAATATTAAATTTTTATTGAATTGTTAGTTATGATCAGTCTTATGGAACAATATTAAAAGCTGCTCACATATATAAGTATATTGTACTATGGAAAAATAATTAAAAAATGAGTTGTATTTTAATTATTTTTAATGGCTATGAGGTTTCCAAAAATACCTTAAATCGATTCTTTAATTAAAAAAATACTAGTATGATTGATGAAATATTACATATGTTGATGTTTTCAGTCATGTACAGTGGAACCTCGATCAACCGTTCTCGCATAATACGTTTTCCCGGCTGTATCGTTTATTTTTTATAGTCCCGTCAAACTTCCGTAAGAACAATGTTAAATAATCCCTCATTGACCGTTTCCCGATTCCCCGATTTCCTCGATAAACCGTCTAAATATTTTGGTCCCGTCACAAATATTATCCCGATTGATCGTTTTTATTGCATATTTCTCCGTATCTCGGCAAGCAAGTTTGACACAGCCGAGTACAGGTGTTATGTGTAGACACGTTGGAATGCGCTGTACATGTTAGACGTAACGCATTGGACGCGTGTGCTATTTTTTTGGGTTGAAATCCACCACACGCGTATTATTATTTATGATGCAAATGTAGAATTGTTTAAAATTAAAGTGCCAAACAACAAAGAAGCAAACTAACATAAAGGACTTAAAAAATAAATTTTATATACAGTATGTACAAGTGACTAATAAATAAACGTTTTTTAAGATTTTACTTGTCTATTATTATTTGAAGCTTTCCCGCATTCACCATTTCCTGCAATTTCCGTTTTTTTTTCAGGGTCCCTTGGAAAACGTTAAATTGAGGTTTCACTGTACTTATATTGATATACGTGTAGAAAAAACAAATTAATTTTATATAATACAACTTAAATGTTGACATTGGGAGAGCGAAAATATTTTGGCTGCTTTTTATAAGATCACTAAGATATTGGCAGATATGTATTTCATAATATTTATTGAATACTAAAAATTATTTTTGCTGCAATATAAGAAATCAAATTGATTACCTACTAATATAATGCCTATTTTTGAAATTTATAGATGTCTCGTTGAGTGACTACGCTAATTCTAATTATTGTAGCGCTCGTCCAAGGAAAGCAAATGTAAATCTAAAACAGGAGATAATGGAAACAGATAATGTAGATTGGAATTGGGATGATGATGTTGATGATGATATTGATTTGATTGAAACAGAAAACGAAGATGGTACAAAAAGTATTGTGATTGCTAAAAGTGCCAACATAAGAAGATTGTGTTCCCAGGGTTACAATAATTCCAAAATAGAGAATATAGGTATTGAATACCCAATCGCTATCTGGTTTCTCATATCAGACTATATACCTCCAGAAGACGTAGGCAGGTTTGCTGGAATATGTAAAGGTACACTTTTTGTGACATCCTATGCAAAGTTTTGGTATAATCTATATAGAAGATATTGTAAAAAGTTGACTAGTCTACCCTATAGACTAAAGCCAGAATGCCTTGCGAAACGGTATGGCCTTCGAACTCTTGTGATTCGCAGTCTATATTACTCTTATGATCCATTTGTTAAAAAATATCCACTGAGATGTGAAGTTCATGAAACCCCCCAGGATTTAATAAAACGGCGCTGCATATCAATGTGGTATCTTAGGCAGAAGGATCAGTGGGTTTTCTATTTTAAATTGAAACTAGTATACAGAGAGCTCTACAGACCGAAGCCTCGTGCAAAATTCGATTGTCTCACCATATTGGATGATATAACAGCTAATCAAGAAAATGACTGTAAAGTGTTAAAGGTACAATGATTATATTCCAAGACTAATATTATTTTTCTTGTATATAATTAAACTTATACATCGATTTTTCATAAGATAAAGTATCAAAAATAGTTCACAATATCAGCAGAATAAAAATTATAATTCACTTGTTTATTTTTCAGATACATTGTGGTGGGTTTTCTTCAGCTCCTCCAACAATGGGAATGACCTTGAAAACATTACAGACCTCTCTATCTCATACCATGTTAAATCAACGTGTCACACTAGGTTTTTGCTCCAGTTTTCAAGAACACAGTGTTGGTATACCTGAGTGCTCCGTAGTATTGGAAAATGTTGTCAAAACCCAAGTCGTAGATTGGTGGCAGCCCTCTTATCCTCACTCCGAGGACTACTTACCATCTCCTACTTTATGTGATAGCAAAAAACTGAGATGTCATTTTTCCATTTGAATGTATAACAGTTATTTTAAACAATAAAAACACATTTTTTAGTACTTATTTCCACAATATATTTTTTGATCAGGACCGGTTTCGCTCATCGTGAGCATTATTAACTGATCAGTTGATAATGCTCGCGATGAGCGAAACCGGTCCTGATCAAAAAATATATTGTGGAAATAAGTATTAAAAAATGTGTTTTTATTATTTCAAATATCATGCTTTTCCATCAAGAAGTGACAGTTAACACCTTAAAAGTGTATAACAGTTAGGTTGTATATTTTCTATTGGGATTTTGAAGAGTTATTTGTGGTACATTGGATATACCATAAATGATAGTAATATGTATATAAATACAGAGCAATATTAATATGTGTATAAACAATATAATTAAATGTCTAGCATTTACCAAGTTCTACTGAGAAATAATAAATAATGGTTTTAAGGGAACATTGAATGTTACCTTTTTATGCTAAGTGTAGAAAGATATATTTAATGATATATTGTAAAAAAAAGTCTGTGATAGATCAGTTGAATGATATAAATTTAATTTTTTCATTATTTTGCTTAGTTATGATACAAATCTATTACCACTTTAATTGATGTTTTACAAAAAATACTGCCATTAAATTTACAGATTAAAGTAAACATTACATTAAAATTTGTAAAAATTATTTTAAATAACTATTCATTAATTTATTATTTCAATGTCTCTAGTTGATCAATAGTTTATATATGATGTAGCTGTAATATATTTCGTAATAAATGAACACATTATTTAATGAGTTGGTTTGAGTATTTTTTGAAATATTGTACAATTATTTACATTGTATACAAAATAAGATACATTGACACAATTATGTCAATAATAGGACTTATTTATTTTCAACAAAATTTCGGGTGTTCTGAACTAGCCTATGCTACATTTTTTGAATTTGTGTTCTTACGGCTCTTTAGTTCGGAGATTTAGCGGTAAGTTATGATCAAATAGTAAAAACAATAATATCTTGAGCCAGATCGCCGTGTGATTATAGTAACGTGATAGTGTTGATTTTTTGATTGGCCTGTGGTTGCTTTAAGACTACAGCGGTAGCTATTATAATCAAAAGATTGCTCACCATATGGTGAGTGTATTGTTTAAAAAACATTATGTTATTACCGTAACTGCAATGCAAAATTATGTTATTTGTACATGAAATATTTAGCTTTGTTATTTTTAATGACATTGGAAGTCAAATCTTTCAGCAGTTCTGTTATCATATTAATGTTTTCTTCATTCTATATTCATTTGTTAATAATGTATATTAAAGTTCATCTTTTTGAAGATAAATGTGCCTTTTTGCTTGTTTTCAATTATATTTCAAGATTTGTTGTCTTAGTAAGATTTTTATGGTGAAATTGTTGTAGTAAGATAAAAATATCAAAGTATTTATCTTGGATATGTAAGTTGATAGATATTCCAACTTTCGCTGTAGTACCGGTAAAATTATATATGAAACTAAATTTAAGCTTACCTTTATATACTGATTAAGAAGAGATAAAATATACAGTGTCTTGTCTATTCGAGCGTAATTTTTTTTAAAAAGTATTAAATGTGTTGTTAGGTTAACATATCACGACTTCTAATAAATTAAATAAACCCAACTAGTATTAAGACATTGTTAAAATAAGTGTAAGAGTTATTCTTGAAGTCTAGCGGTAAATACTTTTGATCATATAAGCTTCTTGGTTGCGCTACGAAAGGATCTCGGCAGAAAAACTGAAGGTGGAGAAAGTTGAAATAGCTTTTGACTACTATATTGAAAATTTTATAGAGATAAATACTTTATTTATTTTTATAATTATAGTAGAGTTTTACCTAGCTAATCCCCATTTAATAAATACATTGTTTCATATGCATGGTGAGTGTTCTAACATAAGTTCGAAATGCACAAGAAGGTTATTCTGTCACAAGGTATTGTTAACTATAAAATGAATGTGTAGGAAAATATGTGTCAAACACATTGTATTTATATAGTTTAAAATATCAACTGAGGGTGTTTGATAGAATTTCAATATCAAATTTGCAATTTTGTCAATTTGAGTACATCTAGAATGTATTAGAATACCCAAATTGAGAATGTTGTGTCTTGAACGAAAATAATGGATGTTTGCAAAATTTAACAGATTTAATCCTTTTAGTCCCACAGGGTCGACGATCGGGCCCAACTGGTGAATGCAAAGAATCTTATGGGGCCAATCAATGGCGTCAAAATTAAAAGTTAAAATTTTATACCAAATATTTTTTTTCTATTTATTATACTTTGTGATTCGTCACATTAAAAAATAATGAAATTACTGCATATTGAACATCTAGGGGCCTTTGATTGCTAGCTCACAAGTAGTCAATAGTGTTTCCCATACAAGACGATAAAAACTCTACGAGAAGGATCAAGCTGATTGGCCTAGAGCAAGATTGAGCAACCAGTCGATCCTAATTACGATTGGGAATTTTTATACTGTTCACACCGTAGAAGTTGAAGTCTTTTAAGTGAAAGTTAAGTTAAGTCTTGAAGTCGTTTTTTTTGTGTCTTGGCTGTTGGGCTTAACCGCTGAGGTTTGTTTTTTTATTTAATAAAATCATTAAAAATATAATCTCGTTATTTATATTTTTTTAGGATACATATTGTTTTTCTTTTATTTATTTTTGTTGTAACCAATTCATGAAGATATTTTATTATTTTAAATACAATAAGAAGATTACATAAAGAAATGCATTTTGAAATTGAATATTATCTGAGATAAAAAATAAATAAGAAATATTGTGTTTTTGGCGAAAAAAAGCTTTCGCGTATACCAGGTAAAATAGTTAAAATAGGCTGGGGTTTAAAGGGTCATATGTGACATTGTATCCAAATAATAATAAAAAATGATATCAAATATTTGTTTTATTTTTTGATCTTATCGAGTTGATATCAGAAAAAACTTGATACGTATGTGCCGTTCATAAGTCAATGCGCTAAATACATATATAATGTCATCTCCGGCAATGTAGTCATCGAAACTGTTGATAAAATTGTATATCTTGCATAGTTCTTTTACATCATAACAGTGTATACGGAGAAATCAGAAAAAGGATTGCAAACAATAATCGATCTTTCAAACTATAATTTAAATTGCGGACGAGGTTGAGCTCTAAGGACAAACCTTTAAGCTAAAGATTTTTGTCCCTATCAATGAAGAAAACGTCGCCAAAACTTAAAGTTTTATAACTTATATGAGGAACTAGATATTGCCAAAATTTTTAATATTTATTCCCACACATACAATAATTACTGCTAAAGCTTATCGGAAAATTGCTTTCATTCAAAAGAAAAACAATGAATATGCAACATGTAAGTGTCTGGAAGATTGTGTAATTGTGTAAGCTGAATCTTTTTATATTTCAAATGTTTATTTGCCGTATATAATCAGAAAAAAATCGTTTAAAATTATATTCTAAAACATTTAGCTTCTACAAAAAACATGACTTATTATCTGTAGTTGAAAACTATCTGTTTCAAAATAAACATACTTTTAATATAACACATTAAAGTGGAGAATATTGCTTCCATTATCTAAAAGATACGATTTGAAAGTATTAAAAATCATATTTTTTTTGGAAAATTGAAGAAGATAGATTCAGTTTTAGTAAATAAAAAAGAGTTCGTAAGTTTTTTATGGCATTTTAAACACAGCTAGAAACAAGAGCTTCATTTGTTGCTTTCTAACGACAATGAATTTTTGGATCTCGAGTATATTTTAAATTCAAAAAGTTAGGTATCCCAAACATACATTACTTTCTGACCACTGCAGCAAAAGCAAATATCCTCCCCTTAACATATCACTTTGGGGAAACGAGTAAGTAAAGTCTGAAAAACTTTATTAGAAAAACCCTCTTGTTTCTTTTTGATCAAACTTTCAGATTATTTTTTTTGAGATTATTAGGTAAGTTCATTTACAATGTAACGGAATACGATGTAAACGTTTTATAATTGCTTAAAGTCTAAGCAATACGCATTTTTACTGATTATGTTTCTAATCTATTTGATACATTTCTTATAAGTAATGTTGAAAAAATATTTCAAACGTTTCGTCACCAAGTCTTTTCATAGATACATTCAACCAACTAGAGCGATTAAAAAACTCTATAAATTAATACCCCTTTGACTACGATTCAATATTGAACGATTGTTCCGTATCAATCCGTAATAATCAATAGGAACGTTTTTTTAAGGAATATGATTAATGTCAATGTTAAATCACACAGTGAAAAAATAGCAATGTATTTTAGTTGTACAATTTTTTTTATAAGATATAGTTGATAGCTATTTCGTCAAAACTATGTTTAGTCGTACATTTGCTTATATAGCTGTGAAGATAAGGTATGCACATAGTTCTGACGATGGCGTGAGCCGAAATAGCTATCAACTACATCATTAAAAAAATGTAGAACTAAGATTCATTGCTATTTTTTCACCATGTTATAATGGAGTTCTATCAAGTAAATGCCAATTCAATCGATCAATGTTAAATATTTTCTGTTCTTATGCAGTTGTTGATAGCTTTTTAAAAGATAATATGTATTTTGTGAATATCATAATGATTGTCGAAATTTGTGTATATAGTCGTTAAATTAATGACATCACTGCCGTTTTAATATGTTACATATCATTTAAAAAGTATTCTCAATTCAATTTATGCATTCAATTAAATTGACGGTAACCGTGACCAACTGTGAAACTCGAATTAATTGATTTAGGTTATGTTTAAATATGGCAACAAAGTTTCTTTTGCCTATTTGCAATAGTTGCTAAATAAATGTGCGTGCTTGTTGTTTTCATTTCAGCCGCAAGTCAATTAGGCCACGGAAAAGGCTGTTCTAAAATTTTCTCCATTCGGGCAATTCGTATTATTATTATTGCTGTAAAAATCTGACGTAAATCTCTACATTGCGTTTGTATTCTTTATCATGAGTATTTGACTTGGGTAATGACGCCGTCGCAAGTCGCCAGGCGGCGGTACAGTCGGATTGTGATTTATTGTACTAACTGTTAAATCTGCGACAAGTCATTTTAAAGCATCACTGAGTGAAAACCCACGGGAATTTAGATTAATCTATTTTCCTGACGTTTGCTCTTTTTAAATTTAATTTGTTGCTGTTTGTTCTCAATGCAATTCAATGCGAGACAATACTCAAATTGATTGTTCGCGTATACGAATTGGATATAAAAAAAACTCTCAAGGGTAAAGGGTAATCTTTGCAACCGGTAAAATAAATTATGGATTTGGTATGCAATATACACCTGTCGTTCTCCTTTATAAACAATGAAGAAAATCATTTGTCTATTATTATTTTTGAATTGTCCTGCGCGATAAGTGAAACAGCTTGACCAACTGAAAAATAATATTTATAAAAAATGAAGGTTTGTTATGGTAAGATAACAGCTGAATTTGATTTTGTAAGGAGGTGTATTAAACGGATGCAATAATGCAAACTAACGATGACTAGAAAAATGACACCAAAAAAACTGCAAGCCCTAAATTACACTCAAATATAAAATTATTAGATCAACATTTGAAATATAATACTTCAGTTCGGAAACCATTGATTGGAGATAAACAGAGCTCTTATCGCTGAGCCATAGAGATTCTCAAAAATATATAACAGATTATTAGACCAAAAAGAGCAGCAAGAGAGTGTACAAAACACTGATCAATATAGCCTGTAATATACGAGTGTAATATATGCTAAAATTCACAAAGAAACATAATTCTTAGTTATCGTATTTTGTACAACAAAGATTAATCTATGAAGTCATTTGCGACAGTGTGTTTTTAGTTTTTAAGTCTAAAGATATTTTTACTTAAGACGTCTGGAAACAATGAAAATACTTTGATTAATCTTCGGTTTTTTCATGTGAGTAATTAGGTAACAGCTATCTATGGATGATCTTTTAACGTAAAAAAGTTGATGGATTAAAATCCAGAAAGATGTCTATGCTCTGTTGAATTTATAGATGTGCACATAATCGTTCTAAAATAAATTTGATTTATACGAATAAATAATACGATGTCTATGTTAAAATTAAAAATGTATTATATTAGAAAATATATATTCAAAAAAAAGTAGGCATTTTATAACAGAAAAGAAATTTGGTCAATTTACTGTGGCAATATTCTAAAAAGAAAAAAAATCATTATTAACTATTTATATATATATATGTGTATATATATATATATAAGTACTAATTTGATGAACGAGCCTTACAAATATCTTAAGATTTATGATTTCATTTTTGTTTACTATTGACACTTGGCAAATAGACCTAAAAAGACCATATGTTTGATAAAATAAAATACGTGATAATAAAATAAATATTCAACTTTTTTTTTAAATAGAATTAGTAGAATAACCGGTTGCGCTTAACAAGTGCGTACTTTCATCAGATGAAAATCGCATTATCATTATACAGAGCGATAAATAATAAATCATTTTCTAAAAAAACTTTTAATATAAATTAATATTTTTTTTATATTCATTAACAAATAATTATAAAAAGAATCGAGATGAACGAATATCTTAAATGGTATTTGGGCACATTTTTTTATTCAATATTTGCTCAAATGACATGAAAATAGCCATACGACTTACCGTCTACTAGTCTTTTTTTAACAACTTTTTTTTTTTTTAATTTCCTTCATAATCAAAAGTATTAAATTAGTAAACATATTGGACATTTTTTAGTTGGTGTCCTTTACATTAGACGGAATTTTCAATGTATAAAAAATATATTCGCTATGGTTTACACTTTAATTGATCAACACTGTGTAAATTTACCGGTATTTCAGATTTATCACAAGCCAATATTATGAAACATGGCAAACAAGCGCGAATAAAATTTACCTTATATCACAAATTTCCATGAATACCGGTATATACTATTTATACTACGATTGGTTCTACGAAGCCTACGAGTCTACGAAGGCTACGAGGCTACGACTTTGTTATTGTACAATACATGTATTTGTCGGTTATCTTTATTAGCTGCGTCCGTAGGTTTGTTTGACTCTAATAAATAGCTGGAACGAAACCTTGTTCTTCACAAATGACATGTCCATTCACGCGTACTGATTGCTTTTGTTATTAAACATTTTCTACGTGAGTGGATAGTTTCCATATCAATCTTTTGATGGAACTCATTCGCCTTTTGATACACATGCAGAAACACTTATCGAATATATTTTTGAAAATGTTCAATTGTGATTCCTAACAAATATATATGTTGCGAATAGGTGATTATCCTACATTAAAGCTCTACTCTAAACTTTTTACATTTGAAATATATGATATGATATTTAATCAATGACACTTTGAAATTAGTTTTCTTGCTTTACTATTTTGTTTAAGGTTTCAGCTATTTTGTAGAATAATTCATTTACAATATATATTATTTTAGGATTATTAAAATAGTCAAGAAAAAATGACAAAGCCAAACCACAATATTTTTTTAACCGTGCCTATTCCCAATGTGTAACATAAATATGGCCTTTTAGTAGAAGTATCTCGAGAAAAGTTTTTCTTCAATAACTGGTTGTGACTCAGTTTATCAACTTATTTTTTACGAAGAAAGAAAGAATAGAAAGATGTAGTTTAGCTGAAACAATATTTGTATTTCGCTAATCGCTCTCGCTATATCCCACTTTTGATATGGAATGGGTGGTTGGGAAAAGAAATCTATTAACCGAATATAAAAGCAATTTATGAAGCCACTGACTGGAAGCTGGGATTCAAACTCATGACATCCGTTAATTGACCTGCAAACCATAAATATAAACTTTTTGCATTTAATAATTTAAAAAATGCGTTAATTCCTGAAACTTGTGTTTATCAGCGGAAATGGGTCGCAACTGAAACCTTTTATAATATTGGGAAATTAATTTAAAATATAATTAATCACAATACCTTTTTATCAAGAACTGGAAGCTTAGTAAATCTATTTTTGCCCAAAATCGATATTAATTTTCAGTAAGTGTTTTCCCTTTTATCACCAGACAAAGCAATGCGTTGATGTCTATTATAATTTTATTTTCATAATTAAGAGATCGCGTGTCTTTACAGGTGTTATTTAATATTACGAGTTTATTCATAAAATTTTTATCTAGAATCAAGATGAAGATATTATTTTTCAAATTTTACAAATCGGAACATTAGTGAAACTTGAACTTCCCAAAAAATAATTTATTGCCTATTTTTCCTACTTTAAATTCGTTAGAATTACTATTAATTAGCATTGTACCAATTCACAAAAGTCTCAAATATATTAGGTTTATTTCTTAGAATACTTACCTTCTTGTAATAAAGCTACCCTCTAGTGCTACGATATAATATATCGTTGGTCAATATAATTTATACAGGGAAAGGAGATTAATTTAAAGATTCGGTTGAATATGGCTGCTTTGAAACACGTTTGTATTCATAAATAGGGATAGGCAATAGAATATATGTGGAATAAGACATTTACTTCGTATTTCTACATTATAGTAGGTTAAAAGTATTTAGCTTTAAGTGTTTTTAGAAATGGCTGTTGATTGCTATTGCTGTTATCTTTGGATCTATGACAAACTTAATTTTAAGCTCATTTGTATAAGCTGTATAAAATAATATATACAATAACAACGTCTTGTACATTAATGTATCGAAAAAAATATATGAAAAGTTACGACATTAAAAATGTTATTGTGTTAAGACTTGCTTGAAGAAATTAAATAATTCCGACGTTCGTAAAGTCTATCGATAATCGCTACTGGTTATTGAAACTTCTCGGTTGCGTTGCTTACTTGGTAGAACTCCATTTTACTAAGGTAAAAAGGTTCTATAAAATTTTACACATGGTTGTTGATAGCTATTTCCGCTTTTATCGGCAGAACTATACATACTTTGATATGTTTACCTTATTATTTCTTTTATTAGTTTTTAATTGTTTATGGATCATAATCGTTTTCATTGTAACTTTTTTCTTGAAATTGATTAGCTTATTATTTTCTTCAATACTTGCCAATGATTAGGTAAAAAATTGATTGACAAATTAGCAGTTATTATCAGTAAAGAAAATTCTTTTGGGATAGTACATAAGAGACTGTTTTTTATAGCAGATATAGTAAATAAAGTAAACATATTTGTTCAACGACTATTTTTCTATGTTAAAGAATTTACGCTTTTGCAGCACTGCGTAAAGTTTCTTTCGTCTTTGAATAAAAAATGTCTTAGCAATATTTTATTATGATTAATTGAGAATCAAGGTGAAGAAATATAGCGCAATCGAGAAATGGTGCGATAATTGATTGAACCTGTCCTACCAATTAAATTGTTTCTCTCGTTCTATGAAGTCAATAAGAATGTAAATGAAAAATTAAAAAATATTATTATTTCCGCTTTATTCTACTGTGAAAAGTTCGGTTGTTAATGTATAATAGTAATATTAATAAAAAGTATTTTAAATCGTTATATATTAAAATTGGGTAAACATTCTCAAATAATTGGTCATTTTAAGAACCGTACTACATAACTTTAAACCGTATCGATATATTTCCTAACATATTGAAGCATAAAAATGTAAATATAATAAGAAGTCCTGTCTGTTTTTGTATAATATTTTATTATTATATTGCACAGCTGTAGAAATCAACATTTGCACACATTTAAAATATATAGAAATTGTTTACAGTATGTATGTATGTAGGTAGAAATTTTATCGATTTGGAAACTTGTCAAATCATAATAAATGTTAAATTTATTTATTAAATTATAAAGCTTCTCAAATTTGATAATTGAATTGATATCATTTAAAATATTTATTCAATATATTGATACAACTTCGTCTTTCAATATTAAACTTTCGAGAAATTGTTTAATATCTTGATTCGGAATCAATGCGAGGTGAATATATATATTAAAACAAACATCTACGGTTAGTAAATTATTATCTCCTGCTTTCATATTGAATAAAATAAATTGGTATATGATATTGATGTAAGACAAATAAAATGACCGAATAATAGGATCAAAAATAAATTCTTCGAAAATATGGAGAAAAATGTAAGAAAACAGATTTTTGTTATTCATTTTTAAATTTGATGACGCTGACTTTTTCATAAAATGCATATTTTCTTTTAAACAGCTTACAAAACGTTTTGATGTTCACTTTATGAATATTATTGGATCTGAATTTATGCATATTACGTTAAGACATCGGATCATGGCCAGATATGAAATAATCCTCGAAATAAAATTGGTAAATTGACCTTCTGTCGTAAGATTGAAAGTCCTGATATTGTCTAGTTACTGCCATTTACTTTAGACATACACATACATGGTTCCACAAAAACCTCGTGTAATAAAAGTTGGTGTTTTAAAAGGTTTAAAATTCATACAAAATTAAGATTTTGCGTTAAAAGATAAAGAAAAATCGAACATAGTTTATATGCCTATATACATTTTTTGTTTTTAAATAAACAAATATAAATTTGTACAATAATTGAAAGAAACTTTAATTATTTAATATAACATGCATTCATCATTGCTATCACTTAGAATTCTATAGGTATTACTCTTTTTCAAGATCGTTTGTGAGTTTCCATCATTGGAGGACTCTGATTTTTTTGTGGTTTTATCCTTTAAAAATTCGTTAATAAGCGATTTTCTACTTTTAGCGTATAAATCTCTACGTATTTCCTTATAAGCTTCAAAAATATTTTATAATTCCTTCTTGAATTTCGATCTCCTTAATATTATGGAATAATTATCAATAAAAAACAATTCCAATTTATTAGCCAATTCCAAGCCGTCGTTTATTGATTTTAATGTGAAACATGAAGCTACGTCGCTGCAACTGCTTTCCGAGAAATTAATTGTGGTGGGTTCATTCAAAATCTCATTTTCATTTATATTTTCCCTCAAGCCGTGTTGTAAAAAACCGTGTTATATGAGGCCTAGGTGTACTTTATTTTGCTATTGAAAGATGAACCTCGAGATCAATAACATTATTTTTTTTGTCACTACTCATTGCAGATTTTCTAGGTGGATGGTTTTATTTTTCGCTTAAAAAATATCCAACCAATCTTCGCAAAATATGATGACGTATTTTTTTTGCCAAAAGATTTCAAATATTTTGTTCGAGAATATTTCATAAAATACAAACTTTTAGATTGTATTTTCATCAAAATATTGCCGTGAAGTACATAATACACTATGATGCGTAATAATTTTACATTCTACTTAAGAAGTTACATTGATTTCATCAAGTATGGTACACTTTCCTACATATCCAATATTTTACTGACGTATTTATTATTACTCTGATATTAATATCGAGTGTGAAAGTGTCAACGTCAATAATAGTTTGTAAGATAGTTTTATAAGATATCGTGGAATCTTTCCACGAGTCAATTTCTAAAGCATACGTAATGGATATATTATGGAAAACGTTACCTTCGCCTCGCTACGTTGACAGGTGAAAAATATAATGCAAACCCAACTACTTCAATGAAATACTAACGGAATGTTTTACGATACGAAGACGAGACATTTTGAATTTATTAATATAATTGGAAAATCGTAGCAATTGTTAACTGTATCAAGTAAACCGATGTGTTCGAAAGTAAATAAATTTAATTTGTCTATACCTGTGTTTCACAATATTATTACGCGTGTGCCATTAAAAATAAGTGAACTATGTTATGGTGTGCTTACGTAAAAATGTACAAAATCGATGGTTGCTTCTAACGTTGTGATTTATTTTAAATAATAAAAACACATTTTTTTAGTACTTATTTCCACAATATATTTTTTGATCAGGACCGGTTTCGCTCATCGCGAGCATTATCAACTGATAGAATACAATTTACAAACAAGTCTATTTATACAAAACAAAAAATTAATTAGAGTTAATGGTAGCAGGTGTACAAAACCATGGGTACAAGAACTAGGAAACGATTTACATAAAATCATACAATATTGATACAAATAAAGTAAATTAGTATAAAAATTAAATGTTCACAATCACTTATTAAGAATTACAATTACAATTATGGTAAATCAATAATCCATTAGGAGCTCTAACAATCAATAAGGAAGTAAGGAGTGGGAAATTTTTAATGACGAAAATAACCCACAATCACTACTTAATGGAACAAAATAAATTAATACATGAGAAGTCGATTAAAGATGAATCTGAATGAAAATGTGTTTTTATTATTTAAAATATAATGCCTTTCCATCAAGAAGTGACAGTTAACACCTTAAAAGTTGTGATTTATATTTAGAATTTTAATTATAAAAATAAATGATAAATAATTTTAATTATTTTATAAAACTAGCTTTAAGCATGCTGACGGTATCCTCATTAAAAAAAACGTCACAAAACCAATGAACTATCAAGGATCATAGAATGATGAAAATTTCTCATTCATAAGAACATTGAAATTTTCATAAAATGAGTAACAAGTAACAACAAATTTTGCGAACCAACAGAAAAATTTTGTGGATCGGCACCAGTCCGAAAACTACTTATTGGAAAACATTGTTCTATTTAATTCGTAGTCGTTTGTATCAGATTGTGAAATAAAAAAATACCAAATTGTCCAATACCATTTTGATAAAATTATAATCGTAAATAATTACATATTGATTACTAATTTCTAATAAATATACATTATAATGTCCTGAATGAAGACTTCAGTTATCAAATACATATAAATAGCTGTATGAATGTTTTTTATTCTCTTTTTTAATTATGACATAATATATAATTTGACTGAAGAATGTTAAGTCGCTTACACACACACATATATATATGTATAAATATATTTATTTATTACAATATTAAAGATGATTGACACAATTTACGAATGCATTATATACATGCTGCAAATGCCGGTAAAATAATAAGAAATAAGCCGCATTTGTTGATAAAGAATGTATTAATCATATGTTTTATGTTAATAATACGTTATTCTAAAACACTAAGATTATTTCATTATGACTGACATGATAATGAATAAAAAAATATAATTAATGTAAAATTATTCATTTGTTTTCATAATTTTAGTTTCATTACATCATAGTGTTAAAATGAGACTAGGCATTTACCAGTAATTTAATAGTTATTTTTGATAGATTCATCTGTAGATTGATGGAAACCAATTTTTTTATGTTGAATTACGATTGGTATGTTAGATTCTATGGATTTTCCATTTTATGTATTGTCATAACAAGCGGAAAAACAATTTTATCAGTTTTATATTTGAAACTAATTTAATATTATCTAAATAAATAAACAAATATTATCTACATAAAAAAACTGTTTTTTATGTTGATTATATTTATTGTTATTTGATTACAATAAAACGTAAAAAATTTCATTTTTCAATTTTAGACATTCGAATAATTAAACTTGACAGTTTCTTGATCGTTAAAAGTCAACGTATTTCTTAACAAGGCACTAAAAAATCAACTTTTTCAGCTCTCACACTTCTCTAACAGACCAAAAAAATGTCACATTTAGTAATACGAGAATTATTATTGTAATATTTGATATTTAAATTGAATATAAAGCTCTTTAACCAAATTATACTTGAAATGTTTAAAAACACATATATTCGTGTTTGATGAAAACTTTACTGTTACCGAGAAAAAATATCAAATCCTTAAAGTATAGCAATACTGAAATCTTTCCATCTAAGGATTTGACCTATTTCAACCCTACTAAGGATTATAGACCAACCAGTAAATATGAATTTGTGTATAGTTGGCGTGTCTTTAATCATGGTATTTTATTTTGTTTATTTGTGGATTTAGGTACAGTAAAAATCGCACATGAAAACGAAAAAAATGGATATTTGAATAATATGTCGCAGTAAATATATGTTATAAAGCGTAATGATAATATAAGAAATCACCGATGTATAATTCTACTATTAAATAATGCCGATTAAATATAAATGGAGAAATTTCTCAATTCAAACATTTTTATTAAAAATGAATTGACTAATGAACTGATAGTTGTAGCCAACCGTTGGCATTTATTCATACATTTATTAACTGATAAATACATATGATTCTCACTTTAATTAGTCATATCTTTTTTGTTTTGTATTTAAATATAACCACTCATAGTTTTTTAAATTTATGTAGCTAAATAATCAATCATAAATAGTATTAAATTTAAATTAAATTATGTCAACGTATAAAATTTTACATTTGTTCGTTTGCTTATTCGTACGAATTAGCAGGAAAAAAAGATCGAAATACACTTATATTAAACACAGACACCTTATCATAAAAGTAAAGAATAGTAACGCAAAAGCTATACGTTTATTTTATTATATATATTAAACAATTCTGAGTATATCTGATATATATATAACTTTTTTTTATTTTTTTAACATTCTAACCACGAGTCCTATAAGCATCTGCACCAGGCCAATAGCGTGAGAGATAAATTAAATCTCTTATCTGCTGGATTCGTGATAATAAGACAATGTGTTAAATAGTTCAATTCGTCGTAGCAATCGCAAAAATCTTTTTGATTAGAATGTTAAATTTAATTTGACGAATATATTTTTACTATTGATTGTAAATTGTCTATGATAGTATTAATTAGTTATTTTGTATTACCATTAATCGTGGCAAATAGCTTGGATATTTTATTAATCAGGTAGGAAGGCTTTGAAATGGTTCATTAATTATGCAATGTTTCGCCTTTTTGATATAATAAACAATTTTACGGGTTTGGCGTTACACGTGCAAAATATTTTAAATATTCAAATATTTGTTCTTTTCTGTATTCAATTGTGTATGGGATTGTAGTGCAGCTAAAATGTTGGGAAATGAGGCTGAAATCTCTTAATCAAATTAAGTCTGTCGGCGTAAGTAAGTAGGAAATCTTTTACGACGTAAACATTGACAAAGATATTTAAAATGCATTTAAATGTCGGCCTTAAACTTTTTATTTGCCTCCGTCTACTGCGAAGTATTAAAATACTGGAGAAATATGTTAATGGATACTGGGGAAATAATTAAATTATAGGCGCCACGAAATAGCAATTATTGTATACCTTCATCATGTCAAAGTAAGTGTATTTAAACAGCAATAAATTAAATTTATAAATAAATTTAACACCAGATATATAATAAATTCAAATTGTGATGCGATGTAACAATATTATTGTAATCTTTAATATTTTTCAATAGTTTTGGAAAAAGGTATATTCGATTGCAATATGAGTTAAATTTTCAGATGAACATGTTTATTCATTAATTCAAAAGTTATTTTTGAATTTTATATTTGGAATTTTTTATTATAGATTTTCATATGCTCTGATGTTGAACTGAAGCTTTTAGACAGTGAATAAAAAACTATTCCTTCGTTTCCCAAACAAAAGAATTATTTCCTTAATCTTTCTGAAGATCTCATTTTGACAGATTTAAACTTGATTATCTCTATAATAAGAGCGGTTATGGGTTTAAAATAGCCTACGACTATATATGTACAATAGTTAGCTTGGAATTGTTATCAATTTGTGCAGCAAATTCTACCGTGTTGAAGTTTTTACTCTATTGGAATCTTTCATTATTTAATAAAACTATGTCATAAAAAAGGGATAAAACAGCTAACATATTTTTATCTAATCAAAAATCAAGCTGACATAAAAAAACCAGCATAAGAAAACCAAGCACGGGTTAGATTTTTTAACTAAATTCGGTGAAAATCCTGAAAATATTTTAATCAAAAATATTGATGATATTTCATTATTTAAAATAAAATCTGGTAGAGATAAATAAATGGTATTTCCTTTTAAAACTTCCATTGTTTTTTGTTACCTTAAAATACAAGTACTTTACAATCGTTAAATATATGAATGAAATTTAGCTTACCAAGCCTGGAAAAAGGATTTTTCTAAATTATATTGTAAAGGCTAGACTGTGAGAATTTTGCATTTTAATTGAGATTTTCAATTAATATTTAAGACAGATTAGGCTCATATTTATACTGTAGCCAATTAATTTGGGAAAAATTATGCGAACGATATTAGTTGAAATATTAGTAAATTATGGTATTAGTTGAAACAGTAAAATGCACCAAATTATGCCGAAAAACTCACAAAACATGGGTAAAGTTATCACTTCAAAGATTTTCAGAATGAAACAAATATGTCATTTTCAGTGATTTGAAATTATTAATCATTGTTTTATGTAGATTTTTTAAAAGTACGTAAAAAACAAACAAAAATATGTGAACGTTATTTATGTTATTTTTGTGAATTATAATAATATTGCGTAAATACGAATATTATTAAGTAAAACTAACTACAATATTTCGATAATCGATTATAAATTAGTGAACCACATATTTTTTAATAATAAAATATAAGATTCTACATACTTTTTTATCAAAATCATTTACCTTATTAGTCTTGAAATGAAAACAATTATAATATAATGATTATCAGTGGTTTACGATAAATGTATGTATCGTAGAGGCCAGCTTCGTCGGAGAGCTTCGGCATAGCTGAGGTGGGAACGGGGGAGGGTGGTTTTTCTGTGGGCGGCGCTTTGCCTATAAAAGATCTACCGCCCAAGTGATCACCACTCACTCTCCACCGAAGCCTTCGTTGTAAACTACCCTTTGCCGTAAGAGGATCGCCAAGCAGCCCAATACCTTACCAAGTTAATCTAACACGTGAAAAGTTTTTTGAAATTGTTCAACTACTCCACCCGACTCAGCTGTGACCTTCATCTGATTTGCAGTTGTCGCTGCCGATTTATTTTACCTTCACAAAAGGTAAGACTTTTTAGAATTTATTTTTTCTAGCACTGCTCAACTAAACTCAAGGTATTATTAGTAAATCCACAAAGAACGGACCAAATTGCGATACTTTTTTCATGAAATTTATATTGAGTATATCAAGCTATTGCGGTTAGCATAAATTTTGTGACAGAGTTTCATAAAAAAATTGCATATTTTTGGACCTCAAAAATCATACATAATAATATATCTAAAAAGAGTGATATCCAACCAATTCAAAGTAAACTATTAGCAAGAGCGCACAAGGGAATTTTACCATTAAACAATTTACCTTTTACATTAATTGTTAATAAAATGTAAAAGGAATAAATTGACACTTATATTAGAATTAAATATCTGAAATAAAAGCTTGGAAAACATAATTAAAGCTAAAATGATTATAAATTTTGAGAAAAAAATGGATAAAACTCGCCATGTAAGAAAAAAAAGACACAATTTTCTTATTTATTTTATTTGAAATATGAAGCAAGTATTTAAATTAACAATGATGTTAACATCAAATATATAGATTAATTATATGTATTTAGTATTGTATTTTTTAAAAAATCCGAAAAGTATACGATCTCTTTCAAATGAATTTTCAGGTCGATCAATTTATCAGAGGAAGAGTTAATTTCTCACTTCTTGGATAGATGAATGAAATTTTAAAAGTCGGAATAACATTTCATATAATACGTTTAGCAGAAAAAAAATATTGAATTATATTTAACATTTTTGAAAACTACTAAAAACATTTTTCTTTTGGGTATAAGGTAACATAATATATACCTATGTATTTTCCATTAAGGTAGAATATTTATCGAAAATTATGAAAATCCTACACCTAGTCAATTATTATTTATTTCTTAGGCAAAGGAAAAAGCCACAGGTCGAGTTTCGGATATATAATAACGTTTCATTACATCACCCAACGGTTGAACCTATTTTATTATTACCCAGGGATGTGCGTTAAAATATCGTTAAATAACTTATAAAATAAACAATCAAAAACATTTACAATGAAGGTTCTGGATATGAATAATGGATGAAAATCAGTATACATATTCAGTTTTTTTGACGCCAGAGTAAAAAAAATTTGTAATTTTCTTGTAGTTATTTTTACTTTTCAAAACAATAAAAAGATATTGGCATCAAATAAATCTCAATAATAAATTTCAATCAAAAATTCTTATGCAGTGTGAAGCATTAGTAACAAGAAGTGGTTAGCCAGTAGCGGATTGTTCAAAATATCAATGATTATAGATTGAATATGATTTATTATTTTTAAAGTGTTTCTAATCAATGTGTTCACAAAGATAATTTGAAATTGTTATATTGTAGTACTGCTTACATAATAAACAAAATATATATTTATACATAAAAAGACGGCAGAGTTTTTTGTAAATCGATTTTATTAAAATGTTCAACTTTTCTATGATAAGCTATATATTCATATCAAGCACGTAGATGGTATGCCATAAAAAAATATATAGCCAGGATTTTGTTCGTATATCGATTTTAGTTTGTACTCAGGGTAAAAGAGAATATAATTATTTGTAGTGTTTTTCAAAAATATGCTTATTAAACAAAAATATTGTTTTTGTCAACCTATTACGTATATTAAAAAAAATAGGCAAACACCATGTTACCATTGTTTAGTAATTCCATTTTTGAAATAGTTCTTTCAATTTTAAAAAAGAATTCTTCATTATATTCGCTGTTTATCGGCCTAATAGATGAAAAGTATTCCATTTCATAAAAGTTAATGAAATCTGGTCGTTAGGCTTGTAGACTGAATTATTATACTTATTTATTTGTTTCGCATTGATGAATCAATTGATTAAAAAATATTTTTTTCAAGCGTAACGCTTAATCACGTTAACTTATAACTTTAAAGCAGATTAGAGCTTTAATCATATTCCTATTTTCACTGTAACAACTTAAAATAATTCATTTCGTTCTTGACTGTAGCGAGACGCAGACAAAAAAATCTACCACAAGTCACCTCTTGTACGCATTTCACCGTAGAAGTAATATTGCAGCTTTTGTTTAATTAGAAGGTTTTTAAAGTAAGGAAACAGCGTAAGAAATAAAGATTTATTTCTTGTTTAATTTAATATGTTTTCAAAGTTGAACGTTCAAACAAATTCATGTTAACAAGTGAAAACTTCGTTGTATTATATAATTTATATTCAAATATACAAATTTGTAAAGGCGAAAAAATTATTCAACCAAAGATAATGATAGCATATATATATTTACATTAATATATATATATATATATACACTTGGTATATTAAATCATTCGTGATAATTTTTAATTACCTGAAAAACCTTTGATAAACTGGGTTTTTAAATTATAATTTCATTAAAACTATTTAGTATGAGGATAATTCAAATATTATTCAACATAACCTGTCTTTTTATACCTTTAAATATGTGATTAATAAAGCTATGAAATTGAAATATTAAATATGAAATCTTTTTTAGATTGTTTCTTTTTTATATAAAAATATTGAAGTTCTTAGTATAGCTAGAGAATTGTGAATAACACAAAATATTCATCCAAAAATGATTCCTTTTATTCCGTATTGAACTATAAAGAAATATTGAAGTCACATATATTATAAACTAATAGTATAGATTAAGAAAATTAAAAAAAATAGAAACGCAAAAAATTGAATTCTTTATCGAAAAATGTTTCGATATAAAGTAACGTTTTTAAGACCAGAAGTATAATATTTTCACGAATATTCCCTCATTAGTTTTTAAATGAATTTTAGATTAAAAAAAACAACAGCTGTATCCAAAATATTATTTTTGACGTTTTAAGCATTATCTTTATAAACGTATTGTTGATGGATATTTTATCGAGCTTTATATATTTTGTAAAATTACTTAATGGATCGTCATAAATTAATTTAAGTCATTATTTAAATAACTACCTTTGACATGATTCTAATGATAAAGCTACGTCAATGGAGTAATGTAACAAAAAAACATAATTCATTTTTTGTAATAAAGTAGAATCCGGGCATTATCAAATTGCTATTTATTAGACATTAAACAATCAATGACAGACAACGTTCACAAACAAATATAAAAATATTCTAATATATCCTTTTCCCAAAAAAAATACTATTAACTAAATAATTGAAAGTATATATAATACTAGGTCTCATTTAATTTTATTAAATTGAAAAAAAAATATGTGATAAGTAGTTATCAAAACAAATTAATCAAGTACAAAATATTCAAAATGTTTTATACGCTTACAGATACATACATTCAAAAGACATTATTGAAGATTGAGTAAAATAAAATAAAAAAAATATTATATTTGAATGCAGTATACTTTTGAATAAGTAAGTAATATGGTTGAAGAAACATTCATCTTGGTCGGTTGAAGTTTAGACGGTGTTATTCAATGGCGTAAGTATTTGCATATATTACTTATTTGCAAATAGTGGACAACAATATTGTTTCTACGGCAGTACAAAAGTCATCAATTCAGTCGGCTGTCAATATTCATTATTCCACAGTTTACGTTAAGTGGTGCAATATGCAAGCAAAATGTGAAACTTCGACGATCTAAAGCTACGCCGTAGCACCTACATATGTCAGTGTATTATTTTTCAAAATACAAATATAGCACACGTTTTGGGTATAATTATGGGATTTCAAAGAATTTTTATTACTTTCCCCACTGGGAGATACACTGTTTTAACTAACCGTCATATAAACTTTATGCTCAATTTTTATGAATTTACAAAATGTATCTGCAAAAGTAAATGCACCATCAATAAATGGTATTTTATGTTATAGTAGCAGTGGAGAAAAAACGGTTTGATAGAACAATAAAAAAAATTCACATAAAAACTATTTAATATCAAGTTAAAATTAATGTGAAAAGGGCTTTTTACCGTATAAAAATAAACTATTCAAGGTTTTAAATTACATATGGATGTTCCAAATCAAAAAAAAAACATGTATAATAAAATACCCTTGGGATATAATAGACACATTTACTGATACAAATATCAATAAAGTCTTCACAAATATCAAGCTTAGTATCCCAATAACAAATGAGACTTCGTTGTTACTTTTATAAGAAGCAAATAAAATATGTTCTATGTGAATTATTATTTCACAAACATGCTATAAATTTTATTATTATAATGAGACGAAAATCTAAATTCAATAACAAGCGCGTTCCACGGTTTTTCTTATTTCGTAATATGGGAGATAATATAAAAGATCAGTGACTTTGTTTTAAAGTGCAAAGTCTTACGTTAATGGCTCTAAGAAGTATTATTTGAAGCAAATCAGTTTATTCCTTTATAATTTGAGTATTTTCAATAAATCCTAAAGTGATTTGGTACGCAATATTCGATAAGTAAATTTGAATTTAATGTTACATGTTGCTGTCTGGTCAAGTAGGAAGTAAAACTAAGCTCAATTTTTAGTTCTATAGCATTTTGATATATTCGTCAGTTTGTACGATATCACGATGCAGTTAAAATTGTATTTGACTAAAAACCTTATGTATCTGAAAAGATTATCCATTATTCAAACCGCAAGAGAGATACCTTAAGATTTTTTCTAATGAGCTTCGTAACATCACACGTTTGCCCTATTTGGCATTCTAATGTGCATGATGAATTTAATTAAAGCGTTTTTTAAATTAATTTGAGGTTTTTTGAATGATTAAAACCAATCAGAGTTATTTCAAATATAGTACTGTTTTTGTTATTTAAAAACTGAACATAAATTTATTGATGAGAGTAATTTCATTACTATCATTATATGCAGGTATATCTAATGGGAAAGTATGTTAAAATTTGTGGAAGTTGTCATACATTCGATGAAATATGTTTAAATCTATACTCGGGATATTCACCCAAATTGAAAAAAAAGTCATTTTTTGAGGTAAAAAAGGTTAAAAAGGATATTTTTTCGAATTAAATAAATATCAAATATTGCTTCCGTAACTTGCCACAGAAGTGTAAAGACTCATCGTAAATTCAGAATGAGTCTCGTCTTCAATCACCGCATAACAAAACATCTTTTATCTTAAGTTTTCACAGTATGCTAAGATAATATTAAAAGTAGCAACAAGCCTTGGTTTAATTTTTGATAATTCATATAATTATCAAAGTGCCTTCTTTACTGCTTGACATGTTAACATCCAATTTTCATTTTCATTGTTATATCTATGATCATAATTATATTTTAGTAATAAGACACAAATTTGCATTGTTTGAAACAGTATTAAAAACTAGAGGAGTAAATTTATAATATTCTCAAACAAAATACATTTTTTTATTAAATTAAAAATGCCTAAAAAAAGTTTAGATAACAATATAAAAACAGATCCGCACAATCCTTTCTATATTTACTTATTCAATAAAAGTGACATTTTGATTATTCCAAAACAATTTGCGTTTTCATTTTGATGATTTTTTATTATCTTTAGCTGTAAATTTATTAAATTAAAAATGCCTAAAAAAAGTAAGCCAGCCCTAGTATAAAATAGGAAATGCTTAACGATATGAAATTAAGGAAAACTTTAAAATAATTCATAAAGTTATGATAATTACCTTGATTAATATAGTGTAAAACGTATTTTAATTTTCACTTTTCTGGGTGACAATGAGATGAAAAAAATATTTACGCAATCCGTATTTTTTGGAAGTGAACTTTTGAAAAATAAAATTTTACTGGCATAAACCGTTTGATATTAGCTTATAAATTTGAATATTAATGTTTACAAATCGCAATAAAGAAAAGAAAATATTAAATTAAATAATAAAGAAATACCGTCTTTGTTAGGGAAAATAAAAATTAATTGCTGATAATCACAAATATTAAAAAATGCCACAGGTACTATGTCTAGACATGTGTTTTGTTTGTATTAAAAATGATATTTTTGTGAAACTGAGTAACCAAACGAGATTCTTTATAATTCCTTCAAAACAAATAATTTATTTAGGAAACAACGTAGAGCTTTGTAATGCACCATCATTTTATTACGTCAAAAAAACATGTTTCGAGGCAAAATTCGCAGCGAAAAAATTGTTAATAAAGCAGAAAGCCGACGCTGTAGCGTTTGAATATTTATGACGTGCGTCGAGATGAAATAAATTAGCGGGGAAATTACTGAGGATGAGGTTAAATGCTCCCGCCGGCGGGAAAATGCCCGCTCAAATTGATTATTTAACGGCATCACCAAAGGCGCTACCACGCCGCCTTGCAATAATTAGCCGTAGATGTCGCCAGCGGACTGCAAGACGAGTTTTTTTTTATGTTATTAAGGCTAATTTTTCTGATTTACGTTATGGTGGCTTCCATGTCGTTCCTTAATCGAAAATGATGAAACGCAAATATGTTTCAACAAAAATGTGAAATATGACCTAAAAATACCATATAACCATGTGTATACATAAAATAATAGTTTTTATGATTTAAAACGTTGAGAGTATTACATTTAAAATTTTTGCATAATACAATTATTGATTTCGTAAAGTGTGACAGTTGCACTTACAGAAATTAAAAAAAAATGATACGGAAGATTACTAAGCTTCTTCTGGCATAAACTTTTGAAAAAATCTTATAAAACGGTATTTGTTTAAGTTTAATCATGTCAAGGTATGTCGATATGTGAAGCAATATCGTTAAAGAATGTTACAGCTTTCACCATTGGCTGACAAGTTTTATATCACAGGTCTTATAAGCCACAAAAAATAATGTGGCAAAAGCAGTAGCGGATAATACCTGGAGGATACTGGTACAATACAATTTTGGGAGCGTTTCGTGGAATAAAACAAATGATTCGAAAGACTAATTCAAGATTTTCATATAAATGTAAATCAATTTACTTCACTTTATGTATACTGTATGATTTCCTGAAAATCTTTTTCTTAGTCCTTGATCATTTGGTTTTGTATACTTTTTAATTATCAACTAAATTTTTTCTATTAACATTAGTAATTTGTATTTTGTTAGTTGATAATGTTTGCGATGACTGAAACAGGTCTTGATTATGAAATATAAAATATTGTGGAAATAGTACTAAAAAAACCTTTCCACCTAGAAGCGGTGGTTAATACCTTTATGATCACAAATATCGTATTATTGATGAAGGGATTCTTACTAAACTATAAACTAAAAATATTGACAAGGTCATTAAGTCGAAAAATATAACTTAGTGTCGGAGTATCATCGGAATTCGGTGAGAAGTGAACAAAAATATTTTTACAGAATTCAGTAGCCCCAAGCACGATCTACATGCTTTATGTAGTATTCCGCCACTGGGTTATAAAAATTTGTCTTCTCATGCTCAAACTAAATACCATGTTATGGTAGCAAGTTCTCAAGGATCTTAAAGAATGTCAGTTAGATAAATCCACAAACTGTCGACGAGTGTTAATGAAAACATTACATTGCAATGGAATTGTACCGAATATATCATATTTATGTTCATACATGTAAAAAAATAAACGAATTTATTTGGGCGTCAAAACCTGCTATTTTTTTATTATAAAAGTACTATGGAGAACAAGTATAAAGCAATAAAAAAATCAGAAACGTTCACAGTTCAATGTTTTTAACAAAACATATTTTGTACAACGTAATAAAAATATAATATTTGCAAAAGTTTCTTTCACGTAGGAATTTCTCGTTCAATATATTTTTTTCGAAGCTTAATATTTCAATTCAGGAAAAGTACAGTACAGTTAGGCATTTCGTACTCACCAAAGCTATACTATCAAATAAATTAATGTTAAATTATATTATAATCAATCTTTGTAAAAATTATAATTAAAAAAACGTCTGCATTATTTAAGTGACTTAGCATAAATTCATTCCATTTCCATTAATTTCATTTCAAAAATATTTTTGAATTCATTTTTATGCGACGAAAGCGCTGTTTAGTTTTGTATTGTCAAAAAAATAATACATGTAAGTGTATGAATACTTTTTAAATTGTAAGTTCGAGATGAACTTTCTTGGATTATACGAAGTGATTAAGGTTTTCTTGCATATTGTAGAATATGTTAAATCACCATATTCAACTGCTTAAAACAATGTCACTTTAACTTTTAAAACTACGAAAGTCTTAAGCTGCAGTGATTTTTCAATAATTGTTTTCTTGTAACTTGTGAAATAGATGTTCACGGTCGGTTTGCTTAGAAAAAGCTCGAAGCTTTAATAAAACTTCAAAGTTGTACGTAACAATGAAAGCAAAAGTTAAAATTAAATACTGCTAGCTCTATAAAGATTTATACGTTTCACAAGATTTACATTTTGCAAGAGAAGCGCAACTCTTTTGAATTAAAGGAATAATTGGATTCTCGGTCTTAAAGGCGATTAATAAAATTATCAATTTTATTATACGGTAACGTGATTGCAGAGTATATTTTATTTAAAATGAATCAAGCAAATGGAAATATAAATTATTATAAATATTGCATGCTTTAGTAAAATATATTCAATATCGTTTTTTAACGGTGAAATTTTCCAACATACTAAAAACATTCACTTAAGATTTTACACGAGAAAAAATTCAATTACAATGACAGGCGTAGTACAAAAAATGCGCAACACTTTCTGTTTTTAAATATGATTTATTAAATTTAAGTATAACTAAGTATGATTAATAATATCGCTTAGCATGTCAAAAAATTTCATTCCTCTTTTCAGCTTAAGCTACTAATGTAAATGAGTTTATAAGAACTTGAAAATTATTACTTTTAGCCATTCAATTAAAACTATTCATCAAACAATAAACTTTTAAAAGAAGTTATAGGATAAATATTTGTGAAAGATAATCATTAAAGAGTTAAATTTCTTAACTAATTTTTGTTGTCTGTTAAAAATAGTAGATTTGTTGGCTATTTCAGACACTGTAAAATTTTGAAGAATTATATAATATGTCACCTTCAGGATCGACAATATGTGTAAAGTTTATACAATCAGTCATAGTTCAAATGTTAACTGGCATTTGATATTCACTAGTATTAGTTTTAAACATAGGCCTCATACTCAGAATTATTTGATTTTTAACTGTAAAAATATATCTAAAAAAGATGTTCCACGATACAATGACTGCAATATTCCACTTATAAATATTTTGCAAAGCATTCATATTGTATTGATTGAATTGGCATTCACTTGGTAGAACTCCATTATAACACGGCGAAAAAAATAGCAATGTATTTTAGTTCTACAAAATTAGTTTTTAAAAATATAGTTGATAGCTATTTCGGCTCACGCCATCGTCAGAACTATGCTTAAACGAACATTTGCTTATCTATATATAGCTGTGTAGAAAAATAGAAGTATATTCACTCGAGCTAAGGAACATGTAAGATCATTCAACAGTAAAAAAACAGATTCACAATTCGCTGATCACGTTATAAAGGAATCACATAATATAAATTCAAACTCAGCGCCTAAGTGCTTGCATCTTCATAGTAAGGGTCGCAGGATAATGGCGTTAGAACAGCTGGAAATCAATAGATATCAACTATCACAAAGAACTCTTTACGAACAAACTAATATATGTCGATCACTATTACTTAACCCTCTGCAGGGTGCTTCTTTGTTTCTGTAATAGACCATTTCCGTACCATATGTAAACTTATTGATATAGCCGCATTTTTAGTTTCATTTACAATTTTTAGTTTTATTGCGAGCAACAAACAAGCTAGGTCGTTAAAACAGGAGAGAAGATGTATTGTGTACCTTTTCTACACAGCTATATATAGATAAGCAAATGTTCGTTTAAGCATAGTTCTGACGATGGCGTGACCCGAAATAGCAATCAACTACATTTAAAAAAATGATTTTGTAGAACTAAAATACATTGCTATTTTTTTCACCATGTCATTCTCATTGTATTATAAATGTTACATATATATGTATGTTATTGTATTGTCTAGTCTAATGTGTTTATAATAAGAAAAATATATGTCGCTGGCAAGATCAATATTGACAAAAAAACATTTTTTTATTTTTGTATTTAACGGACGTCACGATCCTTAGGAAGTTATCAATATTCAAAATAGATTAAATATCATATCTTAGAAGCTATCAACAATCTTCCTATTGATTGCTTGGTATAGCTAGACAAGACAAGATTTTGATTAATGTTTAATAAAGAGATTAATGGACATTAAATGGTCGTAATAGAATGCTATAAATTTCGTTGGGCATAAATCTTGAATGTTAAGAGTAAGTGCCGATTACACGATATTAGAATATCTTATTGATGAATATGCCAGACGTGTAAAACAATGAAACAGCGACTACTATTTATATTACACAGAATTCTTAAATTTTTCATCTTATCGAAGAATAAAAATTAAAATAATACCTGATTTTAAGTACTCACAATCGATTTTATTCATTTTCAATTTACATCTTATAAATCAACCGGAATGATGAGATTGTAAATTGATATTTTGCTTTTAAAATAAAATTCCACCAACTAAACGACCAAAATATTAAAAGAAAATCAATATTACTTCTTTTTTATTAAAGCTTAATAATTGTGGAATTTCAGTAGCGGAGTTTTACATTTTTTTTTGACATGTGATATTATTTGATTTATATTTAAATTTGCCAGTATGATTAACTTGTGACGATATTCAATCAAATTATAACTTGTTTTATATCAAATATGGTATATATTTTCCAAAATACTACAGTGTGGTAATATCAAACTCAATATGATTTTTTTGATTTATTTGGAATTAAAAAAAAAACAGAAACTCTCGGCAGTATAAAAAAAATAGAAATTTTGGTAGATAACGTTATGGCTGGTGTAACAAAATACTTATGAAGCTGCCATTTCTGTTGGATTTTCATTAATATTTTCCGAGTGCATTATGGCATGTAAAACGTGGTTGAAGGTTTATTTGTATAAGTCATTAAAAGCCTGATCCGTTGCATACTGTTGATATTTACGTGCACATAAAAAAGCTTTGATGAATAATAGTAGTTTACTATAAATATACATTCTTATAATTTTAGTTCATCGAACTACTAAATTAGAAAGATAATTTTTTTGGTGAGGGAAAATTAGAATAAATAGCAATTTCAGACGTGGAAGATATAAAGATTTTTACTCTAACTTAACTTAACTGAATGATTAATTTTTTATCGATATCATGAAACAAAAAACCCACAAAACTTCGATTTTATTCGATTCTTCTTCAATAACGCGTATATTAAAAACGCCGTTTTATTATCTGATAAATAATTCATATTCATTCTTTCGGTAGCGGTTTCAAATATTAAATCAAAATATATCCTTTTCCAATTTTTTTTCAGTCACCTAGCGATAGAAAACATGCATATTTTTTTTTGGGTGATTGTGGTATTCTATTAATTTCAAAATAAAAAGAGATAATCTTACAACGATAGGAACACCAAACTATTTTTATGTTGTGACAAATTAATATCTTGTAATGAGTCATTAAATATTGTTAAAATGTTATGCCATCCGTTTTATAAAACATTTTTTCTCACCAAGATCAAATATCAACAAATTGGATTTGTCAAATTTTTGGTATAAAAATGGGCTGTGAGATAGTGAATGAAAATTTCTTGCATACTAATGATATTAAATTATACCGATGATATAAAAAATGTAAATTTGATAATAACAGATGATGAGAAAGTTCAATAAACATAACCACTTTCACAAGAATTTATTTTTCTTATTTATGGAGGTCCGCTGAATTCCGAGGCAACAATTAAGGGCGCAATTACTAGCGGAGAAATTCCTTTAATGGATTGTTGGGGCACAGGTAAAGGGGGGAATTAAGGAGGAAATCTCTTGAAAAGTGTAGCCAGTTATTTCCTTACCGCCTCCGGGATGTTATTGCATCGTAAAACGGGATCTGTCGGTGGCAGACATAATATTACGATAAAGACCGACGGGTTTTATGTCCGAATTAAACACTGACCGCGCGCTTCTGTCTTTACACCCAATCCGATCATCAAGTGGTTATCATCGTAATTTAAGTAAAGTTATGATTTATTTAATAGTTTATTTAATTCTTTTGGGTTATTCTAGTCAATATATTACAACTAAATATTTGACCACACAGAATTTAATAAATGATTATAGATATATATATAGTGTGTGTGTGAGTGTAGTATATAGAGAGGTAAATATAATTTAATACATATATTGTCCATATGATCCAGATTCACTGTAAATTACTCAGCTCTGCAGCGTATAACCTCTGTCAGCAACGACGCAAGTATATTACAACTAATAAATTATTACATACAAGATAAAGAAGATTTGAAGAACTCCGACGTTATAAAGCGATTACAAGTAGATATACAAAGAAATTGTATTTATATGATGCCTTATTACTTCCATTACTTATAACTGTAACGAAATATTTAAAATTAAAAATTATTACTGTGTTATGAAGTTTCAAGTGTTAGTTTCTTGAATATATATATTCTTTTAATTTAAAGTTTCTAACGTATGTTATTTTTCTAATTTGGTCGTATTTCAAGGAATCTTTTAATATCGATATTGATACGTCCATATACTCCACAAACATACTACATAACGTTAATATAAAAAGTCTCTTGTTTTTTTTGTTTCATTTTGGTGTCTTATGTGTTGTACATTTAATTTATGTTAGTTGTCAATAAGCTTGAAACAAAGTGAACATGTTATCAAGTGTTCTTTTGATCAATTGAAAAAAATAATGATTCAGATTATTTTTGTAGATTAGAAAGGTGTTGTACCCGTTGACAAATTTAAGTCATTCACGATATAACGATTCAAATATAAGTCAGCAAATATATCGTGTAACGTAATGTTTTTGATGTATACAAATTTGAGTATCTGGGATTATGACAAATGAAAAAAAAAACTATATGGCCACGCAATCCACCAACTGTTGTCTCCGTCATCGTTGAAAAGCTGATTACAAAATAATAAGTTTCATTTATGAAAACCGGACATTTAACTGTTGACTAACATAATTTGAAATATTTTCCAAATATCAGCTTTGATAATACATTTTCAAGGTGGCTATTGCCATTAAATACATCTTAAATGCTAAAAATCTGCTTGATTTAATTTATTTCGCTCCTTCGAAACACCACTTAGTAGCACTTGAGTATATATTATTTTGTTAATTTATTAGTGAAGAAAATTATTTTGTTGCCTTAAATCGTATATAATAATTATACCAAATTAATCCATGCTGTGTCTTTTGACACGTTCACAAGCAAAAATTTTTGTATAAGAACTCCCTACCAAAAAAAAAAGTTTTTTGTGGATATGTTTCTGCATATTGTATTCTATTATATTAACTCAACAATTAAGGTGAAAAATTAAGTTGAAAACAGTAAATGTGTCGATTTAATTGAACGATCTTCTAATAAAGGTAAGTAAATTTGGTTGGAGAGTTACATTTGAATCTATAAAACAC
Source organism: Himalopsyche japonica (assembly GCA_028555115.1). Taxonomy (NCBI): domain Eukaryota; kingdom Metazoa; phylum Arthropoda; class Insecta; order Trichoptera; family Rhyacophilidae; genus Himalopsyche; species Himalopsyche japonica. The sequence goes on along the minus strand of JAHFWJ010000526.1, from coordinate 1,384,487 downwards.
AAATTTAAAACAATTCATGATCTGACTTCATTTCTGTAAAGAAAACTAGATTCAGTGTTTTTAATATTGCATTTGCGTAAATCCTTTAAAAATTGTAATGAACAATAAGAATACTTACTGAAACACAGTTTTTTTCTCCAGCTACAACTGTTTACCGGTATTAAAATGTAGATATAAAATATAGCACACTAAACTGGTTATCGAAGAGATGTTTTTTGATATAATTAGTCAAAATCTAGCGAAAAATATAGTGAATCAAAATTTCACGTCTTATAAAAATGTTTATAAATATTTTGCCCAATTGTAGTATAAGTTATCAAAATATTTAAATTTTTAACATAAAAATGTGACCCAAGTTGATGTAGCTCCATAATAAATTAAAGTGAAGTCAAGAATTGGATATTTTTCTTAAACACATGCATTTTAAATCGTTCACTATGTGTGTATATGTACACACATATAATATAATACATGTATGTTTTTCATTAATAGATATTTATTTTTTAAGCTTTCTTGCATTTAATTATATAAGTAGAATGTAAAAAAAATATTTTACTTTTATTCTGGCAAGAATTGAATTTACTACGTAAATATCAATTAAATCAATATATGTATTTATATTTATATTTTTATTGTATTGAAAACTTAAACACAATACTTAATTAGTTTATTACGTACGGTGAAATTAATTAACACGTTAAATGGTCAAAATCATTCCATGAAATATTCGAAATAGAAAACAATATATGTATTCCACAACACATGATTCCCGCAAGCATTGAATCAGTACCTCATTAGAATCCTATAATATATGTTTTGATATTTCACCATTTCAATAAAGAAATTCTCTCATGTCATATAATCTTTTGAAGTCTTTCACAAAGAAAATACAATGTCTTTACTACATTTGAAGAAAATGCGTCGAATTTTTTATCTGAGATATTTTTCAGAATAGAAGATAGAAGTCTAAGACATCTTTATGTATGTATAAATATTAATATTCATTTTAATGTAATAATATAAAATAAAACGTGTTGGACACGCTAAAAAGAAATAATTAACCAATTTTTTACTGAAAATGATAAAGGGATACTATGAATATTTTGAAAAATCAATATTAATTAAAATCAATACACAAAATGAACAAATATATAGTGTATACTTATGACCAAACAAGTGTGAAAACTATAAAATATCCACTTGCAACTTTTATCCATTTATTGAACATCGAAACATACAATTTTGAAAGAGGCAAGCAAATTAAAACATCTCAATTTTATATTTACACTTTTCATTTGAAAAAACAAATATATAACTTAAACATTCAAAAAATAGTTGTTCGAATTATTTAATAAATAACCGTGGTTTATTATAACATAAATAAAATCAATCTCGAAATTTTTCAATACATATTTGGTGACAAAAAATCTGAATCGATTTGCATGGTTCATGGTCGATTTTAATAATTGTGATTCGTTGAAAATAGTTCATTCTTATGCGCCTGACAACGGAAAATTCTGATTTTTCATCTGAATAGACGTCTTGTTTAAGATCCTTTGAAGATTGTGATTGAAGGAAGAATGATAATAAACCCGATTTCTTCCGTATATTGTGGAGCTATATTTGCATACGCAAAGTTAATATATAATATTAATTTAAATATAAATATAATGAATATTATTTAAATAAAAAATTATTGATCTGATTCAAATTAACATGAGATTTTAAAAATTTGTTTGAAAATACAAAAATTTTAATCAAGTGTACTTGTTTTGGCATAATATGTCATAAGAACGATCTGAAATCTTAGAAAACAATATCTGTCAGTTGAAAGACTTTAACTACCGTTATAAATTCCTTAGAAACTTTATAGGGTGGGTAAATCTCACATCACAAAATGTGGCCTTTAGTACTACCACGTAAATGCTACGAGCTAAGACGCCTTATTTTTCCATGTCTCGTCCAGTGGCGCGTGTAACATTTGTGTAATTTGAGGGAATATTAAGCCATTGTACTATAATGTAACAATGTCAATTGTTGGAATTGCTATAATGTAAGGTATCGTATAAATTTTCACTTTAATATAGGAATTATTTGACATATTTTTTACTATTTTATTAAAATTTATAAGTTAAGTTTAATGTAGATAAAATACTATTAATAAATTACTAAAAATAAATTTAATAGCAGACAAAATGCAAAACCTTTTCAGGTAATCCAGGTAAAATATTTTTTAATGTAATATCATTGTTTTTTCAATCGTACATACATCTAATTTAATGCCGTTTTTATTTCAAGTAATAATTAATATTTCAGTTATTTTAAATATTTCAAAAAATCAGTTTATTTTTCTTACATTTCCAACAATATTATAATTTTCCAGCAGATTAAAGAAACATGCGTCACTGGTTTGAATCTGCGACGACTTTATGTCTACGCTGCCGTTAGTCTATGTAGTCGCGTAGACAATAGTTCGTAGCTGGAATGGTCGAGTGAAGTTTTAATGAGCTATAGTAAACACGTGTTTGTATAGAGCAGCTCGTTTATGTGTACCTGTCGCCCGGAATACTTGCGTGTAATTGCAACATCATTAAAAATAGACAGCCTGGGAGCTTATCTGGATTTTATTAGCTAATTAGAACTGGTCACAAAGCGGCCAATCTCTGCATCGAATGAGTTTGTCGGTATAAGCACCGTCAAGTGATTATGAATTTTAGTTTCAAAAAGAAATAAATTACTTGAAAATGCAAATGATTTAAAGTGGTAACAAAATACTTTTATATATCATTATACGCTTGCTGAACTACAAAACGGGTATTTCAACATTTATTTTTTTAAACTTAAGGGGATTTTTAAAATTAATCAGGTTATATTTCAGTCCAAAAATTAGTTCTTATCTGAGTGTTTTGAAACTTTTCAGTTATGTTTTTAAGAATAAACTATAAAGATACTGTAATCAGACGTCTTAACAGTTGAGAAGTTAGCAGTTTGAGAGTTAAATACTGTTATATCTAGTCTCTTGTATATACGAGGTCTTAAAAATGGCAAATATTTAAATAATGTACACAATTAAATATGAAATTTACCGGGATTTTTGTAAAACAATTGATTTCTATAGTACAGCAGTAATAGCTTTACGCTGGTTTTTGATCAGATTGATTTGGCTTCCAAAAAGAAGAAACAAATTCAAATTAAATAAAAAATATTTGAAATTTGGTATATAAGTCTGTGATGATTTTTCCTCTGTCATAGCTTTTGAATGACTTAAAAAATAATCTAACGCATTAATTATACCCTCTGATTTTTTTATTACCAGTGTTATTTTTAATCATATTTTATGTATTTTTCAAATATAACGAAGTGTAATGTATGGTAAAGAAATTCAAGAATTTACTAGTTGAGCACGAACGTAAATAAACGTATCCCATTTTAACATTTTTCGTTCACAAATATTACATTTATAATCACATTACCATATTTTTAATACACGAGACAACAATTCATTCGTAACATATATTTGAGCTAATTTATTACTTTGACTTATATATATATACACAAAAATCACGGTACTAAATTAGTATAAGGCATTTTAAAATCACATTTTAAAACATTGATTAGACGCCTTCGTAGAAAAAATTGTGTTGAAGGTGGCGTAAAAACAATTATTACACAATAAATTACTCGGCAATTTGCAAGTTAATTGAAATGGAAATTTTAATTTAATTAAGTCAAATGTAATTGGATAGCTAAGGTTCTGTATTGAAAATATACTTCTAGAGGACAACGCTGGTCAGGTTAGCTCGATTGATTCCAGAAAAGTGACAGAAATAATGAAAAACTGAGTTCTTGATCACATTTCAGCTACATAAATAACTCTTGTGTGTTATCATATTAATTCAAGTGTTTTGAGATTATTAAAGTTATATCTACTTATGCAACATAACCTTCGCCGGTACTGGTTACACGTGCAAAATGGTTTCATTATTTGATTAAAAAAAAAACTCATTTATAGTCATTTGACGACCAATGTGCGTTGCTGTCAAATCTATTATAACCAAAAAAATGTTTTATCTAATTATTATTTTAAAAACTTATTTAATATGATGTATCCCATATACGGGATAATTTGATTGTAAATACGTTGCTAAATAAACTCTCTTCAATATCTCATTATAATGTTGTTTTTATTATTTTATAATGACTGAAAATAATCAGTTATATAAAAACAAAAATACAAAACTTTTTTTATCTTTTGCTATAATATGAAGCGTAAATAGGTCTCTCAACAACTACGATTGCATAATGTTACAACGCCATCGATTTGTATGTGAAAGAAAATAAAGCAATATCAAAGGCATAACACTCAACTATTGAACTGCAATGGAAGTGTTTTAATATTGTATGTACCGATAATGCACTGCAATTAACGTTAAGGTCTCAATGCAACATTTGCTTCTCAATTATTATTTCCTTTTATTTGAAGGGTTTTACTGTTCAACAAAAACTTATAACAAGATATTGGCAAGAATTTTTTGTGTATGAATAATTCACCAAATTTTTTTAATGATTCAAAATAAATAAATATTGACTTATATTAACGATAAATATGTATTTTAGGACTAAGAGAATCTTATTTGTCCTTGTATTCATTTTGTTATAATCTTTTTTTGTGAAAATAATATATTTCAACGTACGTTATTCGATCAAAATATTATAGCCTGATTTTCTTGCTGATTACTTATGCTGTCGATAAAATTGAATCTGTCAAGAAATAACTGTTAAATTATATCTAATCCTGACGAAATCATATTTTTTAAAAGTATATTTCAATTATAAATATTCAGGTTATTCGTTAACAGTTAAAAAAAAAAAACTTTAAGATTGGGAAAAAAATCAATAAGCTTTAGTTTTCTCTGCGCCATTTTTTTTATAATAAAGTAGGCTGAGACATAATGAAAATATAGCAAGCAGTCATACATTTTGATTCTATTTTTATAAATCAGAGTAAAAATGGCCATCCAGGGTTAACACGTTACAATCTTTAGAAGTTTATTTCGGTAACGGTAATCGCTTAGTGGTTTATAAAAATATCTATTTCTATTATAGCGATTTACGAAGCAAAACAATGCTGTATTTCTAAAACATTGGTAAAATCAAAATTTGTGGTTTTAGACTTCATAAATGTTTTCAAATAGCTTACAAACCATTCCTCTGATTGACGCTTGATAATTAAATTTTTTATTTAAAGCTTCAAATAAAGAGCTATTTCTAAATATAATAATTCAAAATATATACTGTCGACTTATTTTATATTTTGAAGTATTTATTACATTTCGTGCTAAAAGCAAATTTTTGTCTGTCAAAGCATAACATAACAACGAATTTATTAGAAAGTAAATAATTGTTCGTACACAAATATTACATTATTACTAGATTTGTATTTTTAGATAAATATGTCTATTATATTTTCAAGAAATGATACATTTACTGCAATAAAAAAAACACTTCCGAAATCCTCAAGCGGATGTTTTAGTAAAAAAATAGACATGAAGTAAATGGGTTTCATGCAAATTTAGATGAAAACTTGTTGAAAAATGGACACCGCATTTCAAATAGCTCATGAAATGAAAGTGCTCTTAGTAAATGAAACGAAATTAGCCTTTCACTATTGTATAAATTGACGATGTTTTTATGTTCAATGTTTAAAGTGTGACAGACGGAAAATTCAAATTTAGTAAAGCTGCCATAAACAATCGCTTTTTTATGAGACTATTTATAAGTTTGATTGATTTTTGTCTTCGAATGATATTTATAGCATATTTTAGCGTAGCTCACATTTTAATCCATTAATTCCAATAGGTTATTTAATGTACTAAACATAAATACATATATTATTTGAGTAAGCAGTGTAAAATACTGGATTTTTACAAAATACTAATATATGCTGATTTCTTCCGGTACATGAGTGGATTGGATATCGATGAATAGAAAATTTAAATTATTTTTAAGGTTTTTTGTATATTAAAGCTACATGCTATTTTAGGTTAGTGGGCTTTTGAGAAAGACAATTCAAATAATGACTGAGACGTTTCCAGGACTAAGTAGGGTTAGTTCATCGTATAAGTAAGCCGATAAGTGTAGTTTCCTTTATCTCCTTTCTCGTTGTTTATTTTACTTATGATTACTAAGAACTTCTTTAACTACTTAGATTTAATAAAAAATGCATGATTTGTTTTTGAACTAATCTATTATTCTATGATATTCTAACATAATAAAAACATATTTTTATTTTTGCTTATAAGAGCTATATTATTGTCTAATAACTTCACGATTTTTGAAACAGCAAATGTACAATTTAAAATAAGTTTTTTCGCAGACTGTAAATAAAAATGTTTATCTTAATAAATATGTTAACTCTTGTTGATATATAAAGGTTTAATTATATTCTTTTCATACTAAAAATTAAAATAAAAAAAAACCGTACGGTTTTTTTACATGTCAAAATATTAGACGTTTTGCGGTTTTTTATTTCGTTCGAATTTATTTAAAAAAGCTTTGGCAATATTTTCATAAATACGGGATAACGTTTCTTGGCATATGATATTTAAGCTGTCGTGTAATTTTTTGAGCCTTTATTCAAAGAATTTGTTAATTAAATATTTTATTTAATTAAACCGAACTCGCAATACTATCGTACTTAAAAAAAAAATCCAGCAATTTTTTTTTAAAAGCGGACTTAATGTTGAGAAACTTATTTTCGGAAACAAAAAAGGATATATGATAATTTCAAATGTCTTCTAAAAATAAAATAGCGTTTTCATGAGTGAGTCATGAACAGAATAATTAAAACAAACTCTTTTTTGAAAATAAACTCTGATCATTGAATCTGTGTATTATTTACTAAAGCAATCAAGCAATAATTTGGAAATGGGTCATCTATTGCGATTGAATTTTCAAGTGGAAATTCTCAATAGCCAATTGATTTTTGACTTCGAAACAATTATTACAAGATTTGTTTCCGGAAAAATAAAATACATTTTTAATAAAGCTTTGAAAATGTCTTTGATTTTGCCGTTTTCATTCAGTGAGAAAGTATAGGGTCCGCCATCTAAAGTTTTTTTTTTCAACTAGTGTTTATTTCGTTCTATTTTTTTTTTTTTTTGAAAATGCTATAAAAAAAAAACTACTAATATTTTCTCAAATTTCTTTTTTTATTTGAAAGTACAATCCTTCCGGTTAATAATGGAAAATAACTTCATTCAAATGGCTGCCTCGGCTGGCCATGCAGTAGCCTACACGATCGGTCCAATTTTTAAGCACATTATCGATTGTGTGCAGCTGTATTTCACCAATGGCTTCACGAATATTGTCCTTTAAAGCGTCAATTGTCTCTGGCTTGTCGGCGTAACACTTATCTTTGAGGGCACCACACAAATAATAGTCCAACGGTGTCAAATCGCAGCTCCGAGGTGGCCAAACGACATCAGCTCTGCGGCTGATAATGCGATCTTCAAAAACAGGGCGCAAAACATCGAGTGTAGCTTCGGCTGTGTGGCACGTAGCGCCGTCCTGTTGAAACCAAATGTTGCCAATATCCTCCTCTTCAATTTTTGTGAACAAAAATTCGTTCAGCATGGTCCGATAACGATCGCCATTGACTGTAACGGCCACTCCTTGCTCATTTTCGAAGAAAAATGGCCCAATTATGCCTCTGGACCAAAATCCGCACCAAACAGTGACTCGTTTTGGGTGTACCGGCTTTTCAATGTATGCGTGCGGGTTTTCTGTGCCCCAAATGCGACAATTTTGCTTGTTTACATACCCGCCAAGATCAAAATGAGCTTCATCCGAAAAGATGATTTTTTTGGCAAAATCGGCATCTTCTGTAAGTCGATCGCAGGCCCACTCAGCGAAGCGAAAACGCATTGGATGGTCAGTTGGCTTCAACTCCTGAACCAATTGGACTTTGTATGGCGTCATACCAAGGTCTTTATGCAAAATTCGTCTCAATGATGTCTCCGAAATGTTCAATTGTTGAGAACGACGGTGAATTGATGTTGATGGCGCTTCACGCACACTTTCTGCCACAGCATCAATATTCTCGGGTGTACGCACTGTTTTTGGCTTTTCACGCTTTGGTTTATCGATGAGGATGCCAGTTTCTTTCACTTTTTTCACAAGATAACGAACATACGGAGCTGACGGTGCTTCTCTTCTTCCAAAATCCGTACGCAATTTTCGCACACATTCTGCAACATTACCATGATTTTCAAAGTAATGTCGCAATATTTCCCAGCGTTGTTCAAGCGTATACACAACCATATTCGTTCAGCGGAAGGATAAAACTAATTATCTGTTAAATCAGACATGAGCTAAGTGTTACCATTCACGAAATAAGCACTAGTTGAAAAAAAAGCTTTAGATGGCGGACCCTTTATATTTCATGTTATTATACTTTATATCATGACTTCTTGACATTTTGGCAACATTTTTTGTTGTTTTGAATTATTATTCTAAATTTAATAATTGTCAATATATATTATCTTAAGAAGAGTAAATCACTGAGATTTAAAATATCGTTTATTGAGCGATACGTCCAATTTTAAATGTTTTATAAGAAACTATCAAATGAATTGAGTGTAGGTATATTATTTAATATTAGACTCAAAAGAATTAGGAGGAAAATTTACTGTGTTGCGTGCAACGTGTTAATTTAATGAGATGAGATTCCATTACTCAAATAAAAAATGAATAATAGTATAAAATATTTTTTCTGACCTGCATAATAGTTGCTATAATACATACTTGATACAGATAAACATACATCATAAAATTTTGACGGATAAAAACGTTGGAATAAAAAACAAATTCGTAAAACAATTTCATTAAATTAATCAATAGTTCATTGGAATATCATACACGTCACGAAAGATATTGACAATGATGCAGTTAGAAAAATATAATACATTGCTACAACAGTCCAATTTTCAAAAGTGTTTCAATATAAGCGTTACTTAAAAAAATTGTCAAATACAGGAATGTACTTGATAGAGCTGTGAATTAAAATCACTCGCATATTTTTTTTGTAAACCAGAAAATATTTCAAATGTTTATATTATTGAAGATTCTTACCAATGAAAATAGAAAATTTTAATTAAAAATTTTGCTACAGTAATTGCATCGTGCTGATACTATTTTAAAGTGGATTAGTTTCGATCATTCTATTTAGTAAACTCTCATTCTTATTTTCACAAGGGATTTTCCTCTACAATTTTCCGCTCCGCTTGACTGACGAGCGCACTCCACTTTTAAGCTTGCATTTTGTTGGAGAGTTAGAAGTATTTGTTTTTCAGGTCGGGACATTATTATGCTCAGGGTAAGAAGCTCGAGATAGCGAGAGAAATGAATAATATCTACGTGTTTTTTATTTGTATTTACAGTATTTTACCGAATTTAACTAAATTTTAGCTGGAATTATAAACGTTATGTTTCAATAATAATAACAAATAAATCAATATCTTAATTTATTAATCGTAAGAAAAATGTATTCAATATGTGGTACAATTGACACCAACTCTAGTTGAATTTTTACAATAAAATATAATGCACATAGAATATGAAACTACATTAAACATATACAATTTTTTCAAATTTTTTAAATTATGTTTATGTTATAATTATGTTATGTTTTGTAAATTATGAGAAAAAAAATATAGGATACTGCATACATTATAAATTTACTACTGTTTAAATATTTTATCTTTCTATAAATATAGAGTGTTAAAATCTAATGAAATTATCCATGCTTAGTTATTGTGATAAAAAACGACTATACAAAGACTAATATGACAATAGAGAACCGTTTTTCAACTAATCGTATAATGAGCGGTATACATACAACGAAAAATCTTTCAAAAAATGTTTTTTCTTTAGTCTTTACACGCGGAGTAAAAGACGCGTGGTGCTTCAAATTGATACCCTTTATCATATAAATAGAAGGTCTTTTTGCTCTCAGAAAGACATTGGAAAATTACTTTGTGTAATATTTTGAAAGCATGTGTATAAAATTTCTCTATAATCGCAAATTCCAAACATGTAATTTGATATTACAATAGAAAAGGGTCAATGCGTCACTGTTTGATCATGATTTAAGAATGTGAGGGATTTTGAAAGATTTTCGGATATATATTATTACGTAACAAAATCTAATGGAGGATTTTTTTCCAATAATCCAATGTATATTAATATTTATATAATAGTGTATTTCATAGTATATTATTTAAAAGCTTTCCAATTTTATAAATAACACATTTTGATTATTGCATTGTGATTATTAAGAAACGTCGTTAAACAATTTTACATAGTTTTCAAAACAACCTAAAATGTGCTTTATGAAATCATTGAAAATTTTATTTGCCATGAAACACAATATGGTATCTACCAAATCTTGTGTATTTAACGCTATAGCTATACTGTCAAACGTCACAAAAAATCTTTACAATATCAAACAAAATCATATATTCTGATGTTTAATATCGACTTTATGTTTGTCTTTTTTTGTGAACTCATGTTTTATAAAATTTCATTGTAACGAACTTTACAATTTTCGTTTGCCTCTTAATCCCATGCGTGTGTGACTTCGTGCGTAGACGGCTTTTAATAATTTCAGCCTTAAAAGCTCTTTTAAATTAAAACCTAAAATATATATTTCATTTCAATTGTAGTGTTCTAAAATTCTTTAAAAAGCGAGGCTGAAATCAAACTATTATTCAGTAACGTTCATTAAGAATTTTTACTGTCAAATCATTTTGTACTGAACGCTTAAATAGAGAAAAAATTTCAATTGTGACAAAATAATACAGCTTTCAAAACTTAGTTTGGATTCAAAGCTGTCAACAGATGTCACTATTAAAGTGTATGACTTGCCAAAAATTTGTAATGAATGCCTTCAGATATACGAATTGGCGCGCTTCAGTAAACGAGTTCAAATAAAGACGAATAATGAATTACAACGCTATTACGTCCAAACAGAATTGTTTAAACAAGCATAGCTACAATAATTGTTGCTCTATATAACAGAAATTATTTGATGAGGCTGAACTAATTGAAACATATTTTCAAAAATATAACGTCACTCGAACAAATTTATTGATGGCTACCGTTTTAATTAAGTTATATTTCTTTAAATATAAGGCTAGTCTGAGGCACGATTTACACATAAATATAAAAGTATTTTGTACATTTTTATATATGAGAGAAAATAAATGCTAGACTAAACGGCCGACGATTAAAAATCATAAAATGAGACTATTAAGGAGTTATTTTTCGCACGGACATATAATAAGAAAAAATAGCACTGTTTCGCTTTCATAAGAAATTTCGAAAATAATATTAAAATGAAATTTATCACAACATAAAAATTTTTGGAACAGTTATATCTTTTTTCTAAAAAATAACTTATTGCGTGACAACTAGTTGAAGAAAAGCAAAGGCAATGGGAAATTTTACACAAAAGGCTCTATTTATCAATAAAGATTTCACACCACACGACTGATCCTTCAAAATCGTCCTGAATAGTTCTGATAAAGCTGATACTTATTCAATTTAGGTTAGCTCACAGTACTTATCTTAATTCACACTCCAGGGTTTTTTGATAAACGTAACGGCTAAATTGTAATTATTGCTATTCAATGTGTGCGTATAAAGATATTTTATTTCGCCTTCATTGATTTGTTTATTTCTTTTTTCGGAACAGAATTACTATAAACTTAACTGAAATATGAGAGTTTTATATAATAAATATTTTTTATTGTATCTATAATTCATTATAAAAAAAAATGGTGGATACTGAACAAATGATTTTTTTATATGTTCTTTTTAATGTAATTTTCTTCTGTTTGTCATTTAAAAAGACAAGTTTCATGTTATTTGATCTTTATATGTAGAAAGTAACTCTTTTTCTTTCATCAAATTTATTATTGAAAGTTCGTTGAACAGACATTTGATTAAAAAATTAAAATATCGCGAAATACTAGTAAATAATTTTATTTACTACAATTTTATTTTTCTCCTTATTTGGCTGTTTGGCGATTTAACAAACTTTTCTGCTACAATCAAATGTGCTATAGTAAAACGGTGTAGTAAAAAAACTTATCAAGTAATATTTTTTATTTGAAAAACCAGTATGCAAATAAAATCTATAAGATAATATTGTATGAGAGAAAATTAAAAATGTACTCAAAATTATTACGCCGTATTAAGCCGTAATTGATTGCTTGGAATCTCGTGGGATAAAATAAAACATCCAATAAACCTAAATAAATTATTCTGAAAGAATGCGAAAGGTGAAACTAGAAAAAATGAGACTTAGATACACTTCTATAAACTCCATCACGAAAAGGTGAAAATGTCACTGGCCATATAGCACGGAATGGTTCTCATTGCAGGATATGTTACGGTTCAAAGACTTTTACGTAATATTGGATTAAGTTAAAAGAAAATGGACGTGTCACGTTGAATATACGTTTGGACAAAGTGAATTCACGAATATAATTTATTCTATTCTCTCAACTGACGTCTAAGTGAAATGACATAATGAAGTATAAAATGTTATAAGATACATGAAATTGAAAATGAAATTATCATTAATATACGATTTATATAAACAATAAATATAATGCAATCTTTACATGCGGTATTAAAAATTATAACAGAATTTTAGAATGGAAACTTGAATCCATACCTCCCGTCTCTTGAGCACTGTCCAATACCAAATAAATAAAATAATAAATTCTCTGTAAAGTCTAAAATATTAATTATTAAATTCTTATTTGTTTCCCAATCTTTCAAACCCTCTTTTTTTAAAAGGGCAAAGAGAAAAAAACGGAAATGTGGATAACTTATCGTTTTAACTACGCTGCGTGTTTATAGACTCACATTAGAATTTAAGAATAAATACCTGACACACTATACAATTATATGTGCTACAAGCTTCTCATATATTTAAATAAATGTTTTAAGATTTTTCTCTGCTATTGAGTGGTCTTTCTATAATAAGTTGTATTAGTAAAAAAACAATATGGTTGAATTAATTATTAATAGCGTAATAGTCAGAAACAGATTAATATTAACAAAAAGTAATTAAAATATCATAAAAGCTATTTCTATGTTACGACTATTTATAAATTTTTGCTCGCATATTCATAACAAGATGAAATAATCCTACAGTCTAACCAATTTTAAATATTTTTTTATCTTGCCAACTATAGCTTCTAGATATTCTAGTGAAAAAGAAACCAAACTAATTAAAAGATCGAAAGTAATTTTGTTTTGTTAAAGGGGTTTTTATGGTGATGCCAGTCGCAATATATACGGATTAAGTAGGGTTTAACAATACATATAAACGGATTTTAATAGTAGCAAGTAATTATCCTCTAATGACTCGATATTAAACCCTAACAAAATAATCAAAACAAACGTAATGAAACATCTTAACCGTGATACACGATAACAGGAAGTAAATGATATTTTTAAGGGTCTCAAGTATTGTTAGTGTTTTTTCTTTAAGTTAAAAAAAAAAAACAGAAAGTTAATTTGATGATGTGAGATGAATTTATTGGGAAATTGGATTATTGTTTTTATTCCATTATTCTCTTCAATGAAAGTACAATATGTGGGTATATTTTATTGTTACTGGTGAAAAAAGGTTCTTGAATATTGTGATTTTAAAATGTTTATCTGAACTAGTCTTATACTTATGGATAGGTAAATTATTTTTCAACTCTACAGGGCATTAAGTAAAACTACTCAAAAAGGATAAAATAATAATCGATAAAATAATATTTGCTATTTCAAATAAAATCATTAACTTAGATACAATATAAAATATTTTGTTTTACACGAATAGATAGTAATTTTAAAATATTTTTTTTATGATACGATTAAATATTATGATGTGATTTATTTAACTTCAATTATTATACATATGATTACTTAAGTTGAGTTAAATATATTAAAAAAAAACTTCAGGCACCACAGGTAATATTTTCGACTTATTAACAGTTAGGTGAAAGTCTGTTATCATTAAAAAAATATCATAAAATTTATTTTATATTTTTACTGCCTAACATACCAAAAGAAAAGGTAAATTTTTACTCTCATGTTTCCGATTCCCTTCTTAAGCTGAGAAGTATTGTATTAAAATAAAAAATCTTTTATCACTTCTAAGACGTTTTTTTTAAATTGTCGAAATTGAAAGCAAGGCATGAAGACGCATTGAACATTCATTAAATAGATTCTCATATTAGGCATTCAACTCGAATTTAAAAATCTATGAGAAATCAATTAAGTTTTATATTATCAAGGCAATTCGGCGATAATCTTTGATATCTTTGAACTGTTCAAACTGAAACGAATGGCGTATATTATGAAGGTATACTATACCTTCGCGCGCCGGGTAATGTTAAGACTCCTTGGGGGTTTCTTTGAATCAAATAATGGCAACTATAGATGGAAACGGATAAACCTACCGCTACAACTTCCTACCCTTGATTTTGGGATAAATAAATGGCAAAATCTCATTTAAAACTTTCTTCTCTCCCTCTTGCCTCCATTCTTACTCGATATACGTTTGCTGAAAAAGGAAAAACTCGAAAGATTTTATGATCATAATTTTTATTTTATTATAAAATATATTGCTCATATGAAAATCAAAATTTATTTTAATTGATAAATATGTAAAATACTTAATAAAACGTATTAAATTCAGCTTAGATAAGACTTCCATATTTGTTTTCAATAATATTTGTATCATTAATGAAATGTTTTTGATTCTCGTAGAATTGTATGGAAAATATCAGCTGAAAAACACATCATTCAATTTTTGGATCATGCTGTTTCGTAAAGTTCAAAGTATCCGGATTAAGTTGGTAAAATCTGCGAATTGTTTGTAGAGGCACGAAGTTTGAATGTTTTAAGGCAGTCATTTTTTGAAAACATCTTTGCTTTCAAAAAATCGTTTTTATTCTTTTGATGAATAAAACTTTCCATAATAATGGAAAACATCGATTTAAACAATTTTTGTATGTATTATATACTGATATTATTAAACGATCTCTGTTATTCGTGCTTTATCATTAAATACTATTAATGTAATTATTTTCAATTGTTAGTATATTTAAAATCAAGCTTGAAATTTTCATCTTAAACGTGTAAATTTTCTGCATTATGGTGATGAAAATTTTATCATTATTTTCACAGGATATATATAGAATTTCGTTGAAAAATCCATATTCCATGAGACTTACTCGATTTATTTGGAAGCATGACTTCGTATCAATAAAGATGACAATTTTAATTACAAAGATATCATTTAAGCTATCACAGGTGATGAACATATAAAATCATCAAATAAATTTGATTCTTCAATCGAATTAATCAAAGATGTATAACGTATTTGATCAAATTTATGTAATTCACATGAAAGTTTATTGGATAAAACCAAAAAACAAATTGTATATGTATACATTTAATTTTTTTTTTGTTTGATACACTTTGTTACTCTTATTTATAGCTACTAAGTTGTTGAAGTGTACCGAGTCTGTTGCGGTGGATTATTTAAGCAAAGTCAATTTGTCGAACATTTGAATGGTTGATTGCCGATTCTCTTTGAGGGAAACTTCAACAAATAAACTCAATTACTGCTCACTCAGCTATTAAAAGTAAAGTTGCATCGACTGGCAATCTTTAATGCAATTTATATACAATTCGATATTTTATTTGTAGCTCCATCCATAAAATAAATCGATAATTTAAACTAGACAATATATTGATGTATTTTACATACAATTAAAAATCCCATTAATGCAATATCATTTAAGATATATACATACCTTTGAGACAAACTGTAAATTTTATCTATAAAATGTCTGGGCCAGATTGAGAGTATGTTATTTAAATTTGCAATAATTATATATTTTTATCATGATAAAATTTTATAAAGCACTTATTTATCATAAAGTGTCTCTTTAGGAAGACTCGCATTTTAGTGACAGCTTTAATGCAGGCATATATAAAAGATAGCAGTATTTTCATTGAGGATTAACTCTACAGCAAGCTTTGGATGGCTTTGTTTAAAAGCTCTACTCAAAGAGTGTTGTGGTTTTGTGCAACCATATCTATAAAAACGCCATGTCAAAGAAATTTACCCGAAACCAATTTGTCGAAACGCATTCAAATTCATGAATGTTTTCTCCCATTACGGGCATTACGTATGTTCTGGTTTGTTTATACTAACTTAAATTATGAATTCTATCATATTTCTTTATGTTTACGATCAAATTTTATTAAGAAATTAATATTGCAATCAAATACGAACGCTACACATTTTAGAGCTAGTTTAATGATAAGTTTTTTTTTTAAATATTTTTCCCGAATTCACAGTAAAATATAATTATATCTTTTCATAATCATAATAATCGCTTTTTACTTTGCATCGGCTAATAGAGCTGAATTTATTTCATAACACCATGATAGTAAAAGTATATTTTTTTCGTGGACTTTAAAAGGAAAATTCACCAAGACATAAATCATTGCACCGAAGTGTGCAGATAAGAAGATGCGAGTATTTGGAATGTCATATTTTACAAAAGTCGAGGTGTCCTACGGGACTGACAGGACCAACAGATGCTCGTATCGCCTTGAGCAATTCTTCCAGTTTGTCGTGCATGTTCCCGGAGGATGTGATCAGTATTGAGAACAGTATCGTCTCTTTTTTTTTTATATATTTCCAAAAACTACAAGATACCAAAAGGAGTTCCTTCGCTTCAAAATTCAAAATTTTGCCGGCCGTGAAAATGTAGCTTAACAAGATTTTATCGTCTTATAAATATACTTATAAAAGCATGGTACAAATAAATTTGTGGAAATATTGTTATTTATCTGGATTAAACAATAAAATTGTATCATTACAGCGAATCTTTTGTTACTGACAAACAAGAGATTTTTATATTAATTATCCCCAAAGTGAGATATGTGTTTATGGTCAGGCTTGAAAACGGTTTTACTGTCTCGAAAATTCTTAATTGTCTATTGCCACCAGATGTCAGTAATTAACTCGAGTAAAGAAATCTTGTTGAAATGCCTTCAGTACTATCATGGCCCTAATCCAAATTACCGCGAAAGCCTTTTTGCACACTCTTCGTATTTTATCGTCATCAATTAAGTTACAGAAAACTACCTGCGAAAGACTCTCAAACCTATTAAGATTAATGACCGTTCTCCTTTGAGCAGAAATATAAGTGCTTAAGCCCTCAAATTTTTCACAAAAAGATATTAACGATTTTTAACGAAACTTATGACGTGCTCAGTAACGTGATTAATCAAATAAATAAAAGAGTTTAATTTTAAATAAAAAAAAAGAATCACGGAGAACGCTATGGAAAACTTTTCTTTTTTATCAATTTTTACGATACATCATTAACCGAATAATTTATTCTTTTCCATTTAAAGCAACTAGTAATAACGAGTACAATTATACTAATACGTTTTTACCAAATGTTTGCGAGACACGTAAAACTACGTTTTTTGCAAATCAATTAGCAAATTAAAAATAACACGCTAATAAACTAAATTGACGAAAATGCTCCAAAACTATGCACACATTATTACACTGTTACTTAATTTTAGATTTATTTTGAACATATCTTAATTGAATAATTAAAAAAATGATAGTATAAAATTTTTAATTAAAAGATTGCAATATAATAGTTATCAAGAAATATTGTTTTAAAATTCTGTTTTGAGTAGACCAAAATAAGACATAAAAAATTTGCCTGGTCTTTTTCAATTACCTACTGATTTTATTTTTATTCAAAAATTTATGAGTAAACAAAACCTTTAAGTTTCTTTTTAATCTCTTTATGGATATTTTGTTTGACTTCCGGCTTAAAATTTAGACAGAATAAGAATTTTGTGGTTCTTTAGAATATTATGATCATACATGTACAAAATTAGCTTAAGAGTTTGCAATCAAAGTAATAATGTTGAATATATTCAAAACATTTTAGAATTTCATTTTTCCTTTTTTTTAAAAAGTAAATTTAATGTAATATAGGTAGAAAACACATATATATTATTACATATATGCGTATTCTACCAAAGATTGAAATTTCTTTCCCCACCATTGTTAACGATAAATACTTCTCTAACAACGTATATATCATGTGTTAGAGATGTTTAATTTTCAACACCCCAAATACAAATAGCTTTTGTGACCGCCCAAAGTTGATTGCGTTTTTATAATGTATACAGATTGCGGTGGATTGCTTTTACAATGTGGTCAATTGTTTTTATTCCGTTTTCATCAAAAATGTATGTATTCTGATATTTAAATGAAAATTTTATAACCACAATATATTTTTTTATAATATAATCGTTATTACTGTCAAAAAATTAAAAAAAAAACTTACAAAATACCGATATTTAATTTGAAATTTACAGATAATTTACACATTTTACATTTGATTCATTATTCATATTACTTTTGAAATGCTCAATTATAAATTCACTAAATTATTTTCACTACTGTAGATGATTTTGATTCTAGTTTTCTTAATATCACAATGAAATGATTTTTCAATTTCATATACCACATGTAATGTTTGCAAAATACTTCAACATTTCTCTTGTACTTGCTTATTATCGAAACTGTGTAGTTTCATCAATAAAAATTTTGTATTAAAATTTTATCAATCATCGTTAGTCAGTATCCTGTTTTTATTATTTTATATCATATTTTTCCATCAAAATATAACATTTATAAAATTAAAAAATAATTTTCATTATTTTTTTGTATGGTCGCGTCTACTATAATTATTTTTAAAAGTTTTCTATACATTACCATTATAAAACATAAATGATTATTTTTTATTTCTTTAAGGGATTATTGTTAAAATGATTCAATTTTCAATTCAATAAGGAGATATTTCTTTCAATAAGTTCTAGCTTAACATTCATAACATATATTTACAAAAGCTCTCTGTTTACTTTGCAATTCTTATTATTGAATATGAAATTGAAAATTTTCTTTCGTAAAAGAAAATAATTTCCTTAGAAAAATGCCGCAGATGCAAGTTTCCGCGTAATTCTTGTGACAAAAAATTCTTTGTAGCGTTATTTATTCACGGTCGCTCGCCACGTTTTTATTCAAATGCTTTTTGTTTCTTAACGAATATCAAATTTAATTTGGTATTCTTAAACGCTGAGCGACGTACAAAACAATAAGGAAATAAAGAAAACTTAATAATATCCCTGGTACGAATAAATGTGGGTTGTTATTGTTTTTCACACGCTACACTTTACATGAAAATATTTTCACAGTTGTTCAACTTAAAACCAGAATGCAATTAAATTAAGCATATTTAATGTCTGTGACACTATCTCGCAACTGAAAAATAAGCTCGGGTGAAAACAGGGCATTCTTATAATTTGTACTGGGAAATCGTTTGTTTATTCTATGTTCATCAAATTTTTAATAAAATATTTAAAGTTTTTAAAACTTCTCTTAAATATCAAAAAAAACATGATGGAGATTTTAAAATTAGACAAAATGTTTTTCATGAAATAATTTAGTAATTAAAGTACTGTTGAGTAAAAATTTTCATTTTTCAAAACACAGAGAATTTCGAAAATACTGTATAGTTCTTTAATATGCGTGCAATTAAAGAAATTTCAAATATTGAATCAAGTATTTAAAAAATGGAGTCCATTTATTTTTCAAACTAATGCATGTAAAGTTTCCAAAAACTTTTTCCTGAATTGCTCTCTATTATGCTTCATTCAAGAGGCTGGAAAATATTGGAGCTAATTTCAATTAGTAAATTCCAGGCTCAAATTTTTTCACGCCGTAACTGTACCACGACACAAAATTTTCCAGCCATTAAATACGCATTCCTGTTAAGATAATTTCATGCGAAATTTCTCTGTAATATTGTCATATTATTGTCCTCATCGGCTGAATAAATTTCTATTCTACTTAGAACTTTTATTCACTTTTAAGGTGTTAACTGTCACTTCTTGATGGAAAGGCATGATATTTTAAATAATAAAAACACATTTTTTTTAGTACTTATTTCCACAATATATTTTTTGATCAGGACCGGTTTCGGATAATGCTCGCGATGAGCGAAACCGGTCCTGATCAAAAAATATATTGTGGAAATAAGTACTAAAAAAAATGTGTTTTTATTATTTAAAAAAAAGAAATTTTATTATTAAATCCTTTAGTTATTCAATTTATTAAGAAGACAGTCAATAAAAATGAAATATTTGATCTGGATTCGGCCGAAAATCAATGCTTTTATCATTATAGATCAATGAAAATAAAAAAAAATGCAATAATATTTCTATCAACTGTATATGAATCAAAACTGAAGAGTACAGCGTTGGAAGAAGATATAAAATTAACAATGAAAAAATGAATATAAATATAATATTCAAATTCCATTCATTTAATGTTAAACATATTTGAATACAAAATTTTCGAACTAAGTTTCTATAATAATTTATAAAATATTTATTTTAGACGAAAATGCACATATGAATATATTTCATATATATGATATATGAAATATGAAAACAATATATCCAAGTGTTCACTGGGTCTATTTGCCACTTCGTTTGGTCACCACTTTGGTAAACATAAATTTTAACAGTTTATATTTGGTTGTCATGAAGAATAGTGACTGTTTTATCGATAAATATTCAAAAAAACCAGCGTGTTTTGATTGTAAAATCAATTATCCAGAAATTATTGTGATAATTTAAAAAAATCGCAAAATTTCGAAACAACTAATGTGGCATCAAAACCCACTATTTGTTGCTTAGTAAAGAGACTCGGTAGGAGATAAACCTGAGTTTAAACATAGAAGAAGATTAGATAAAAATATTACTCTTATCTAAAAATGGTATTCAAAAAATCCATCAACCTCAAATTGAAAACGTATTCAAGATATTGGACTTAAGACAACAAATTTTTGGAAAATTATGCAATAAGATTTGCATTTGGTTCCACTTAAAAGTTATTTGCAGATCTTCTTTTACAAAACCATTTTTTTAGACAAGATTTTATAATAGCTCGCTCATGATAACTCTAGTTTTCGTTAAAAAATCATAATAAAGGATGAGATCTTTTTCCAATAAAGTGATTATGCTAATGACCAATATTGTTGGTACTAGGTAATGGAATTTTTTGAAAATATTAACACCTACATCTGTATTCATTTGCTACTGAGAGTAGTAAACCTTGAAACCCTATGAAAACCGCTGAAACTCATATTTTTGGTTTATTTGTTAATGTTGGTTTACATGAATGAAATACAAATATATCGAAAGATCAGTTAATTGGTTAGTCGAGATTGTGGAAACGTTGTATCAATAATACCTTGTTTCTTTTGAGAAATATTTTTTATTTAATTGGATTTCAATGACAGCAGAAGATGTCAAACAATTGTTTTCTCATGAGATTACAGCTTCCCAACTTTAATCGCAAGTAATTAAGGAGCTTTAATTTCTCTTCGTATTCTTAATTGTTTCTTACTCCTTAAGTCTAATTAACAGAATATCACTTTGCCTCTTACTTTCTCACAATAAACACGTTTATTTTCAAAATTGGAATTAAAACATCTGCATGAAATTTATCTTCGTATTTCCAAAGATAATAAAGACGTTGCTTTTTGGTATCTTACATTTCATGAAGCAAATCACTTGGCTTATAATTAATATTCAATATTAAAAGAATTCTTTTGTTTTTTGACAAGCTAACTTATATGTTTGGGATATTTTCTATGGACTACGTGAAAAAACCTGCAAGGCAATTTAAAAAAGAATGACTGTAACTAAAAATAACATAATATTTTCAAACAATCAACAAAAATATCTAAAAGTTTACATATTTATTGTTAATTAAACACTTTACGGTCATTACTCGTGGTAATTGCAAAAGTTAATCACATTTTTTATTTAATTATAACAGAAATGAGCTTTTTTTACATTCGTAAAAGCTTCTCTGCATTTGTAATACTTTTCACATCTGCTACAACATTTAAAAGCTCTCATTTTATACATTCTCTTATAACTCATACTTTATGCGCATTTTGAATACCCAAGGGGTCTTGGCACTACATATCATATGGTGCGACTGCGAAATTTTTCTGTGATTTATTTTGAAATTGTATTATTGAGAATACGTTTTTTCGATAAATGCTTTTATACATTGCGCTGAAATGACATATTTAATATATATATGGTTTTGGATTTTTTACGACAAAGATAAAAAATTATTCGTAAAAAGAAAATTCAGTATGAAAGTAACAAATATAATTTATGAAAGTTAACAAAATATAGTAAAGGAATGTACGATTAGTTTTAACCTAACAAGTGGATGATGATTTAGAAAGTCAGCCCATATGAAATATCTAGGCTTAATATGAGTTCAATCAAATTTTCCCAGTCTTAATCTTAAGAAGCTGTTAATAACGTTCTTAATTCATTTCTATTAATATCATATGTAATTATAAAAAATAGAATATCTATTGTAAATTTTTTCAGGTGGGTGAATATGGTGTATGGGGCAGACGATGTTCAGTAAAGCCTTCCCTTATCACCACATTCAACAAATGTAACAGGTTTCTATCCCTCTCTACTTTACCGACAAGTGCTAAAGTGAGCACCGCGTGCAATTCCCACGTAGCCAGTATAAACATTTAGCAAACTTACAGACAATTCGCCATTTTAAACCTCAACGTTGTTGGTATTCCAACAAATTGTCTAAAATTTAAATGAACTATTTCGTGCGTTTGTAATTTGCTTTATCCTTTCAACATTCATTATTCAACTCATTCTGAGTATTTTCAGGCCGGTCATTCCTGTTGTAATACATCTAATGACACAGTGTTTTTTCATATACAGTTTTAGTAAATTTATTGAAAAATGGTTAGTAAAAAAAAGTCGATCGAAAAAATACGTAAATGATCAAGTGAACATTACTTTATAAAATCATCACCGTGAAACTTGATTTAACGAAAAATATATTCAAGTGTTTTCATATGCAGACTTCTTAAAATAGAACATAGATCGTTTAAATATTCCTCCTTTATGACTATTTAAAGCATATCTATTTGTAAAGCATAATAAACGCTGAATAAATAATGGCCACTCTAGTATCATTCATGAACAATCATTGTATCAACTATAATATGTAAATGATAAACTGTAATAATGAATTTTATTTGTATTTCTAGATTATAATAAAATGTTCTAAACTGTGGCATGCAAAAAAATCTTACAGCTCAGCAACTATAGTAATATATATTATAATAAGAAAGTTTTTAGTAAAAAAATCATTGATAATTTTTCTTAAAGTTTAACAATATAATTCAGAAAATTTAAATTAGATCGTTTTTTAACTTTGTATGAATATTGTTATTATTTTTCGTAGATCATACAAATCTTATCCATATGTGTTTGATCCCTGTTACTCATTAAGTTTGGCGTGATTTTAACAGAAATATCAGAAATTTATATTTTTAAAAACTTACGTGTAACAAATATGTGAGTAATTCGCGGATGAAAAATGTTCGGAAATCTATGGTTTTCACACCGTAGAACTTGTAGCATCGTAGAGCCAGATAATCTAGCTACGGCTTTGCAATGTTTGCAAGCATGCACAGCTTATGCTTTACATTACATTATGCTTTTCCTTATAAGAATACACTATTCCCTATAAATGAATTCAAATCTCACAAGAATATGTGTATATTTGAAATATTTACATCGCCGCAATAAAAAAAGTGTTCTTCTTGGCTTTCGTTCTATCTCTGATTAACATTATCGAAAATTCTATGTTGTTAGCTGTGTTGTACTTAAAAATATTTTTAAAAAATCGCTCACAATATCCAATTTCAAACTGAAGAAACAAAAGCACTAAATATTCAATAGAAGAAAAAATCCTTCAGCATGTGAGTCAATTGTGTATAGTCACAAAAATAATTTTGTTTTTTTTACAGCTGTTCAATATTAATTTTGAAATTACACTAACACATGGGAAATTCACTGTTTATTTTGTTTTAAATTCTTCTCATAAGCTGACTTAGAGACTCACTATAAGCTATTTTATAAAGCAGGTAATTAAAGCATTAAAATAAGTAAAGTATGTTAATATATAATATATGACGACATACTGTTGAAAGCAGATATAGGTACGTTATTTTCAATATTGCTAAAAAGATATTTTCTATCTTTATTCTTCTGAAACGGTTGTATGTTACGTTATATATTTCGAAACGCTTTCGTTCTACAATTCAAAAACAAAAATGTTACAGTAGTTTAAAAGCAAATTCAACATCACTGGAAAACAATACAATATGTTAAGATTATTATGATACAAGAAGAGCAAGGCTTTTAGGTTTTGTCGAAATACACTCCTAGGATGTAATTCCTACCTTCATGTAAATGATTCTGTGTGATGAGGGTTTATTAATTAATTGTCTTTCAACATTTATTTCACATAACGAACATTTTCTCAAATTGAATTTGACTAATGATCAATTTGATCAAAAGGGCGTTATCTTAAATACAGGCATCAGTGAAAAGTTACTTTTTAACGCACTATTCCAAATTATAAATATATAGAAGATACGTGCTTTTACTGATATTCCAATTCAGAAGATATTTTTTTCTCGTATTCAAATGAATGGATATTTATGACGCTTCCACGATTGTCGGTTTATTCTTGAATGTTTTCTAATATGTAAACAAACGCCATGTGTGGGTTATTAAAATAACAGATTATACACAATACATGTGTGTCCAAACAAACATTAAGGTTATTAAAAAACACATAGTCTTAAAAAAACTATCAATATCATAAAATCTCGTGAAAATTTTTATTAGATTTCAAGGAAATCAATTACAGAAATAATACTTTCAAACGAAAGCAAATTTAAATTTATTACATTAATTTGAATTTTATATAACATTTCTTTGCTACAAGATACATTTCAAATATCAAAAAATAGTTTTAGTGGCCAATGTTACATTATGTCCACCTAATAAAAAGCGAAATCTAAAATTATGCCAATAATTTATTTATCACAATGTTAAATCTAGCATAAATGCTATAAAAGCATTAAAGTAAATATGTTTCACTATTGTACTAAGCGCAATTGATCAATTTATTATTTATTGTACACAACACAATAGTATAAATGATTTATACCTGAATCGAATTATTATACAAAGAACGTGACCATATAGACAACTATGTATTGTAATTGATAAAGCCAAAGTTATATTGTCGTCTCATACTTTTGAAAAATATTGATCAATATTGATTTGCAGTTTTCATTTGGAACCATAAAATAAGTATTAAGGTTGAATTAAAATAAATAAAAATGATATGAAACAATACTACATAATACTTTTGCTATTTCAATCAGTTATATTATAGTAGAAAGTGTAATGATTCTTAATATATATATTTTAGAATATTTGACGATTAAATTTGAACGTTCAGAAACGTGGCACTTCTTAGCATCAATAACAAATTATTAGATATATACAAAATGGAATTAATCCACATTTTTTTTTGTCATAGATATCCTATGACAAAAAAAAATGTGGATTAATTCCATATTCCGTAATATTATATATTGATTGGTTTTCATTTCTTTTAGGTAATTTATTTTCAAAATTAAGTTTTTTTTATTTCGATGAAATCGGTATATATAATATTTGAACTATCGTCAAGGGGAGAGCTTACAGAGATTAAAATGTTATATATGGCATAAATTTAACAATCAACGGACGGTCGCCTAAGTAAACTTCATATGAATAATGAACAAATTAGATAAAACAACTAAAACAATACACTACATATTGCACGAAATTTTCATAGTACTAAAGTACCCGAATAAAAAATCTTATTTACGGAAGAGTTATTAGGAGATAAAAAAAAATGAAACGACAAATGCGATGTATCGAATAACATACGTTTATATTTTGCATCATATTATCCTTTGAACAAAAACCGAAATTACATGTTTGAAATGAAATCTTATTACAAATACATAAACATACAATTCGATCTTTATTGTGTAATGTTATTTTAATTTCATATTGCTCTATTTTTGACGTAAATCTATATGAAAAAATCTTTCCGAGATGAAATAAAGCATCGTATTTTTACGTGGAAATATTGATGCGGCGTTTTTGTTTTCTTCAATAGTTACTATCTGTAATATTCGTTGTAAATATTAAAACAATTTATTAAAACTCTCTGTAGAGATTGGGCTGATCTTCGTAGAAAAGAGAGATGAAAATATTTTCCACTATAGTTTTGTCATATTTGTCCTACTGTAAAATTTTCACAGAAACTATTTATGAAAACTGCAATGTTTACACACTGTGAATGATTTTTTCCCTGAATTAATCTCACTAAATATTTGTTAGATCATTGCAAGTTTAAATGGGAAAACTTTTCTTCCAAACAAAACTCTTTCACATTCGTTAATTATGCAACGAGAAAAACTTTGCTCAAAATTGAACTCTGTTATTTTATTGGATACAAACATTTCTGGTAAATTTATGTGACAGTATACTTATTAGTTTAAATCATCTCTTTGAATACGCGATGCATGCAATTATATATAGATTGCGTTTTATAAAATTATAAGCCAAGCGTAAAATATATAAAATAAATATTTTCATTTCTAAATAAGAATTGAAATTATCCAATTAATATTAATTCACACTGTAGAATAGAATGCATATTTTGCTTTATTTATTTATAGTTTATTGAAAATAAAATGAATGACCTAGTAATAGTGATTCGAAATATTGTTTCTCCAATTTTGACAGCAAATTATTTAACATACCAATGAATCTTTGATAATTTTATTGTATAATCGAACACATGTTCGATTTCAATACAAACGCGACACAATAGATAACCTTAGTTGTCTTAGCAAAGTTGCTTCAAAGATATGTTAGCTAGTGACAACTCAGAAATAATGCGATATTCAATTATTGAAACTCGAAGAAACTTCTCACGTAAGCACGATTTCATATTAAGATAATAAAATAATGGTCCGTGACATTATGTTGTGTAATATTGGCTTTGAATATTGGTATTTATTGATTATATGAGTTTGTAAGCGTCGCTAAAGCCACAGAGCTTTGGCCTAGAAAATGTGTCTGTCAAGACAACGGCTACAATATGTGCTAGTGTTATTATAAAGCCGGCAGTAAGCTTTCTCAAATGTGAAACACTAGTTGCTGTAAGTTGTAGAGGCAATCGAAAGCTCGGACGTGTTATAACTTTACTTTGCAGCTAATCTGATTTGAAGTAATGTGTTGCCAACTTAATACTTTTCCTATAACCCATACTATTTTTAAATATTATCATTGTTCGATACTGCATTGCTTATTTGTTTTATGACCAAGCCATTTGATTATTAAAAAAAAAATGACAAATCAAAAGTATTATTTCAATATGACTTATTTTTTTATTTAGTTTTTCCAGTTTACTGTCTTATATAATATAATCTTATTCTCCAATGCCCATTTCCCAGTTATTAAAAATTTCGAATCATTCACAGTTTACTTCATCGGTTGATAGTTTACTATCATTTCTAGAGATAATCTTGCTACATTAACTGAAATTAAAGATAGAGTGGAAAACTGAATTTCATACTTAGAAAAATTAAATTGCATGAACCAATCAATTTTGTGATATAATTGGTTTAAAATTTACGCATTAAGTATTTTATTTCATTGTTCATTTAATTGTATTCAAAAACTTTTAAATATTAATTAGCAATATTAAGCATTAGATAATTATTGCATTTAATTATGTTCTCTACATAAAAATAGTATTATTCGTAACTTATATCCTCTATCTTATGACAATATCTTATTTGCTTTGAATTTTCGTTGCATGCGAGTTATAATTAAATAAAAAGATGTAGGTCATTTATGATAAGGGAAATCTTTCCAGGGAAAATGATCGGCTGGGTTAATAAAATTTTGTTTATCCGATATGAGTAAGCACAAAAAGTATTCTTATTTTAGAAAAAAGAGACATCATTATTGTCACATGATATTATTTTTGTTATGACGAAAATATAAAATTATTTGACCAAAATCTATCAGCGATCATTTTCAAAAAAGGACGATTATATGCATATTTACACAAACATATTTCATTTATAAAATAAGTACCAAGTATTATTAATTTCCAATGAAAATATTTTTTTAGTTTTATTATCTATAATTTGATTATCTCAAAAATATGTACTGTGCAACACACAGCATTTTTAATTGAGAATGGCATTGTAAAAAGTAACGCTCATAGTATGCATCACGAGTTTAACAAATTTGAATTAAATTTAAGTTGGCATACCGTAAAAATAAAACTGTTTTTTAGAGATCCTTTTTCTCTTAAAAGGTAAAGTAGTGATTTTTTATCTACCAACTAAATTGATTCGTATTAATTGGAAATAGTAATAAAAGCGAACAATTCCATTATTTTGTTATCTCTTTTATATATAAAAACTAAAAAACATTGTCAAATATCTCCGATATCTTCTTGTCCCAACAATAATATTATGATTTTACCGTTTTTGTGATATCTAATTTCAAAATCATACCTGAAGCGGAAAAGACCAGACCCACCTTGTTAAACCTAACCTTCGAGAAAATTCACCCACTTTCAATAATAATTTGACATAAGCTACGAGCATCGACTGACTGGCGCTAGATAAAAACAAAGCACCGTGCCATTTTCCTGCGTGATTCTATTATTTTATTTGTATGGTCTATATTGTTTGCTGAACATACGCCAATGCTCTGATCTGATTGCCTTGTGTAAGTGTGTGTTTGTATTATCGAAAGCAAAATGGATTCGGGACAGCTCGAAATGAGCCCGTGAATAAATAAATGAGATGGTAACGTTTGTGATATTGTGATGCAATTGGTTTTGCTCACGACTCACCTTCTCGATTTTCTCTAGTATCAATGTATTTCATTTCCTTCAAAATCAATATTGAGGTACCTACACAATCTAACATTTATAAATATTTAGATGTGTTAATGAATTAAAAAGTTCACAATTTTGCTTAGCTATTGACATACAACTATGTTTTAAAAGTGTTTTTCACAATTACACATGTATTTTTTAGTCATGATTAACCTAAAAACACACATTATACTAAGAGGCAATAAAATAAGTTTGACAAACGAACAACGAAATTCGTGCAAATATTAATACTGGATTTTTTCATTTGAGTACTAAGGTACATATTATAATTATTTTGATATTGAAGCATTATACAAACATATTGTTCTCGTGTATTCTGTCTTCATTATTGATAATTTTAATAAAACGGTGAAAAAAATAGCAATGTATTTTAGTTCTACAAAATTATTTTAACAAATATAGTTGATAGCTATTTCGGCTCACGCCATCGTCAGAACTATAGTTATTTAGTATAGTTCTGACGATGGCGTGAGCCGAAATAGCTATCAACTATATTTGTTAAAATAATTTTGTAGAACTAAAATACATTGCTATTTTTTTCACCGTTTTATAATGGAGTTCTACCAAGTGAATGCCAATTCAATCAATAGATAATTTTAATAACTAAGTTCGATAACAGAAGCCTGTTTATTTCCAGTAATACATTGAAATTTATAGCAGATATTTTCAATGCTAATAATAAATCGTTTCAAAACAAAATATAATGCTATTTTTCACTAGTAGATCGACCAAGTCATCGTTAATTAAACGCTATATAATATATTTTTTTTAATTTTCTTGCAATAGTTTTAAAAAAAATGTGTATTTGAATGCTTTAGTGTAAATGTACCCTTTCCCATCCGCATGACCTATTTTTTCCATTCGTTTTATTTCATTATTTAGTAAATACGTTTCTTAATAAATTTCAAAACAAGCTTCGCATAAGCGCGCGGAAAATTTGAAATGCTCAGTACATACGAGATCCATTAACGAATGGGAAATACTAACTTTTTGACCAAGCCTTTCATGTCACTTGCATGTAAGGTTGAGTGCAAAATGTAATATAAAAATGAAGGTAAAATTAGTTCTGCCATGTATTGAAGTGATTTATAATCGAAAAGTTTTCATCGGTACCTTGTAACAAAAAAAAAACTTTTTGAGTATTTATTCAAAAAAGAAATACATCATCTTCATCTCATTTGAAAAATATGTGTAACATGAAAATTTTATCGATTCACTACGGTAAATGAGTCAAGGGAACGGACATGAGTAGAAAGTGGATGTGAAATTTAATATCTCTTCATATGCTTTCACGGTATATGTATATATTTTTGTAAATAAATTCCCAAGCTGCATTATGTAAAAAGAAGTATTGAAGTAGTTATGATTTATCCTTACAAAATTTGAATTAAAATGAAGCATTTTGTTTCATATCATGTGTATTCCACAATTATTCAAAACGTGTCAATTCTTCTATGAAAAGTTTCCCGACATTCAGTAAAGATTAATAAAATTAGCATGTAAGGTTTACTCAAAATGTAGCAAGTTAAGCGAAATCTCAAAGCCTGAAGTCTAAAACAGCTTTTGTAGAACTCCAAACTTTGTTGATTAATTCGAATTATTATAACATCTTTAATTATTAATAACACCACCGTCTATGAGTGAATAACGAAAGTTAATGTTATCAAGATAGAAATTAATTTAACGAAATTTGGGAAACAACTTTTAATACAAAAGATAAAACTGATGTCTTAAAATTAAAATCATAATGAAAACTTTTGTGAACCGTGTAGTTACATATTTTTGTAAAATAGTTGTTCGAAAGTTTTCAAGTAAATATTGTATGATGGTATTGCATTGTTTTTCGGTATGCGAATATTTGCTTCATCCGTTCCCAGATTTAAAAGTAAAAATTAATTAAAAGAGCTCTCGCACGCTTAGGGATCCAAAACAATTTATTCGGAAGTGAAAGTTTATCTTCTGAAAATTATTTTGTAGATTAAAAAAATTCTGTTTGAAAATTATGAAAATCTTTCTTAATCGACAACATCTCGGCTTGTTAATGCCTGATATTCGATATTCAAATAATTTTTTAACTAGTATTATTAACGATACGTGAACAATATCTCACTTATTCATCTTCAGCCAGCGATTGCGTAAATTATTTCTAGATGAACAGAGTCCGTTGTATATAAAAAAATATATAATTTGGGGATAATTTATCTAAAATGTGTATAGTTTTACTAAGCGATCATAACCGGACTATATACTTATTTTTCAAGTGCATTGCTTAGACTAACCTACAATCATAAAGTCTCGATGCATGACATCTTGGTTAACAAATAAAATGATGAAGTGGGCATGTAGAAATCAAATAAGTTTTGTTATGTATATTAATTATTCCACTGTCTCTAATGAAATATACAGGCTAGAGAATTTGACTTGACGAAAATTTTGGCATTTATGTAGGAAAAATATATTCTTATTATAACTGCCACAAAATAAATACTAAATATAAGTAATATAAATGTTAATAAGACACAAACATGAACTCAATGCCCAAATATTATTCAACATTTAAGTCAACCAATCTGGCAGTGGGAACATTTGATATACAACATTTCTATTGGTTGACTGCCCATTCATCTATCTTTTTACGAGCTTTTGTTGATGAAGTAACGATTTGAAGTAATTTATCGACGCTGATTGTCAACCTCTTTATAAGAAGAAAATATTGAACATAACAAGACAAGTATTTCACAAAAGTGGCCTACCCTGCCTCTCAAAACGCGCTGAAATTTGCAAGGCATTGTGGCAACAGGTCTTTGTGAAACGCAAAAGCTCGTAATTTTACTACGCTTGAATACATGATGGATGCTTATTTCTACAATGCGGTTTTCTTCACAAGTTATTTACAATAACTATGACGTTCGCCATGTACTCTTGTACGTGGCGAATTTGAAGTAAATGTTTTAAGAAGAGGCCTTAAACAAATATAAATTAATAAAGAAAGTACTGACATAAAATGCAAAATTTTCTGATTTATTTCATCAAAAACAAGCTGAAGCGCTTATTAAAAATAAGAGTGTGTCAAACTTTAATGAAATTGAGTATAATTCATAAAATAGCTCTGGGTGACACTTTGTCGAAATGCTGCATCGCTATGGCCTCATTACTTCGTTCAACTAAATATATTTTATAAATTTTTCCTTGCCCTGAAAGATCTTTGTGATTTCCATCATTCAATTTTGTTTTTGATTTATTGAAGTCAACGCCGTACGTCAAAACAAATCTGAATATTGTCGGGAAATTGAGATAACGAGATGCTAACAGCGCGCCTTGGGATCAAGAAATATTTTATCTTACATACTCCACATGGACTACGTGATACAAAATTTACGTTTCGAGCTTATAATCTACGATTTGACGGAGATTTTGTAAGAATACGTTGCTTAACAGTAATGTAAATTGGTGAACTCTATATAGAAGCAAAAAATCAATCGTTTATGTGTATAAAATAAAATTTTATATTAAAATAATTATTACCGCTAAATTGAAACTTTTCTTCTTCTTCGCGTAAAAAAAATACGTGTGTGTAGTGAATATTTTACACTATTCTATTAGGTTACTTATTTTATATTCGAAGTGTATGTGTTAAAATGGCATTTCGATTAATAACAAATGAAATGTATTATTTCATTCAATTGACTTTTTAAAATTACTATTAAAATTGCTACTTATAAAATATTTGATTTATATTAAAACAAAGCTTTTTTTAGCTTTGAGTCATGCACTTTATTATTTTTTTTGAATCGATAATTCATTGTTATCTTTCAAAAATCAAATAACATGCCTTTTCCGCTAGCATTTGTTTAATGATAAAGCAAACAAAATTCATTTACGAGTGACATCATTTCATTCCTAATATCATTTTTAACACAATTTTTATAGGTTTTTTTCAATGCTTTGTTCATCACTGCACGTCAATCGAGAGCTTTGTGACTATTTAATTTATGTTCTAAAACTAACTAAAAACTCCATTTTTTATATTCCCTTTTAAGTAAATTCGACAATATTGAAATACGTTTTTAAAAAATTTATTTTACTCAATTGTGTAGAAATTTTCATTCTACGTATGCATGTTAAGCAAATATAAATCACAGAAAAGTCATCCGATAAGGTATCAAGATATATTTTACGCAAAATTCATGTGGTAATTCTCGCTAGTGAAATGGGTTTTTGCGATTGGCCGACGGTTAAGGTGTGTGTATCGGTAAATATCAATATGTTTAATTAAAAGTTTTCGCAGCTGGATGGAGTTGTCTAAAAGTGTGCCGTTACAAGGCTTTTTGCGTTGTTTCGAAGTCATGTTGTTTGCCTCTTTAATGTGAGAAAGTTTTTTCTTTTGAAGTACGGTGCAGTATTGAATTAAAAGTTCTTTGAAACGTCTTTCAGCAGAATCACGTGAAAACTAAATTATTTCGAAAACATTTACATTTTATATCTTATTTTTAAAAAATATTTTGCCTCGGAGATGATTTGTTATTCGGTTGGGAATTTTACTCATTGACAAGTCGGTGTGCCCGCCTTTTGCAATGTAAAGGAATTAATGAAAGCAGTTATTGCTGAGAGCCAGAATTATGTAAACTTTTTTGTACGATTGAAAAAATTGAATGGATCAATATAATTGAAAATTATTTCATAGAATATAAATATAAATTATGCACGGTTACTGAATTAGAATATATATTTACCTAGTATTTACGCTAGTAATATTGTGATTAGTTTCATGATAAGCAAAAAATGATCATGAGAGTTGATTTAGCATGGTACATTAGTTTATTATTTTGTTGATAGTGTAATCCAAAAAAGGAATCATTTTTCCACGCTATTTTTCCCATTATATGCTTTTTCCATTTATATCAAATCATTTCTTAACGCTTTGTTTTCTTGCATAAATGTTGTATGTATCAACTTATTTGTCAATCGGTATAAAGTGTTGGATGGACCACGAAAGCACGGCCGACATGAATATAAAATTATCGAAATGGAGTTGACGTGACCACTGTATTGAAAAGCCATCAATCAATTTCAATGCAATATGCCATCAAACATTGTTCGATAATAGTGTGAATAATTAACGACGATAACGGTGATTCTAATCGAAAGTCTCACAGTATTGGCGGAATATGAACGAGACTTTCAAGGAAAAGTGATGATAGAATAATTTTTGGTTGTCCTTTATGATTCGAGCCAGGTATACTGAATTTGTCAAAAAATTCAAGGATATTTTCAGGTATTCACACTTTATTTTATTAAAAAATATCCTACTAACTTATTCACTTCTTACAGTTGTATTTTTTTTACGATAACAGAGATGCGATCGCTTTGTTTTTTCATAAATAATTTATGTACTCTCGACGAATGTAATATTTAAGAAGTACTTAAAAATTAATTTTTGCTGCGTAGTTTCAAAAATTTCCAGTTTGCATTTTGAATAAGAAATCGGTTGAAGTGTTTATTTATTTTTTTTTCATACCAAAAACACTTTAATGTGATACATTTATATATTTGAATTGTTCTTTCATTTTTACTCTAAATCAGATAAACCGTACATATTAATCATTTGTTTATTGCATAATAGTATTATTTGTTTCCAGAATTCTAAGCACGCGTGCTCCGTTATGATGTGTGAATGTCGTTGGAACAATTTCCGTTTCTGTCTGTCATAAAGGGAGCGCTTGTAAAAAAATAAAAGCATGCTAAATCGCAGACTTCAATCATTGGATATAAACTTCAAAGCACGTAAAATATTATGATGACAAGTGTAACAAAAAAACGATATGAAATGTTGACGTCACGTATAATGTTGTTTCATTGTTATTTTTTCGCACATCATTTGCTCAAAGACATCACTAATGGAAGAATATTTGTGTTTTTTTTACTAAAGATCTATATTCCTAGATAAAATGTAAAGTCTGTCTCTATATGAATTTTATATAAAAAAACAAAAGCAATAAAATAGAATGATGTCATTACTAAATAATGTTTGAATATGATATAAAATTTAGTTGCATTCGGTTTTAAAATATAATATAATACATACTTGAAAGGTATTTTTTATCCTGTCAATTCTCGTGCCTCTTAAAACTTTGCTAATATAGCTGTTGTTAAGCCGTATCTGTTCGTAAAACAAAATAAAAACGCAAAATCAGATTATTCATGTTTTAACACCGTTTTTAGGAACACAGTTATACACAGTTATTTCCTATAATTCAATAATTTTGTTGGAGACAATAAGTTAAATGTAACTCAGATGAAAATAGTATATTTAAAAAAAGCAATAGTAATCTAAAGTTCTCAACTAAACTTTTTTGCTTAAAACTGGTCTGCACTTTATTAATTTGTTTTGCATAACAAAAGCTTAACCCATTCCCTTCTGGGTTATAATAAAATATATTCTATAAACGATTACTTTGAACATTGATTTGGAATAGACTTAACTTCTGTAGATTTTCAGAGCAAATCAAGCTCTATTTCAATGTAGCATTACACGTTAGCTTAGACATTGTCAATTCTTATATTTTTTAGTGTTAACCATCAACAAATTGCAATCAACTGTCTCAACAGTTGACACGTTCGCAGTCAGTCGGTTAATATCAAACATCATTGTCTATTAAAGCGTAACTCTGCAGTCAAACAAAAACATGTTTTTGTGCATTATTTCAATACAACTAATTAGTTAATGTTAAGCTTTGTTTGTAGTTTTTAAGAATAAACTAAATTTATATAATATTGTTTGACTATCATGAAGCCGAAAATGTTAAATAATAATTTCAACAAATATCAAACTTTTTTGTTTGATTCAATAAATTTAGTCTGTTTACAATTTAAAAAATATAAAGCCTATTGTCATTTTGACCCGTTCTCAATTTTATAATATTCACATTAAGAAAATGGACTACTGGATTTTTTTTATTAAAATTTGTATTTTTTCGATCCTTAATAAGAGAACATCTTCTTCCATAATATTACAATTTTTACTAATTAAATATAATGCTTAGTATAAATAAACTAACAAGGTTAATTTGACGAGTAAAGGTTGACCTATGAAATTTGCATGTCTATTTATACAATCTGATGGTAATGGAATCTGACTAAGATGGATCGAACAGAATTTATTGTGAAATTAATATTTACATTTCATTCAAATTGACACTAAACAATATTAAATTAATCGAATAAGCCCGTGCCAGAATTGTAATACCGTTTTCCCTACAGTATAGAAAGACTTCAATCTCTAAGGAGAAATTGTGTCGGAGTTTTGGATAGTGTCAAATGTCTGATGGCATCGGAAATTAAGCCCTTTATCTCGTTCCGTAGAAGAGAATTACTTTTATTCAGCTGTCAATCCATTACGCAATCAGAATTATTTATGTGTATCAATTATTCATACCGCAGTACTTTTTATTAACAAGTTCTGCAGCAGCAATAATTTCAATGACAAAAAATTTGCCTTTATAATTTAATAAATAAATAATACAATATGAATAAAAAAATCTGATACTGCTATCTTTTTTTATAACAATATGATTGGATTGGCTCACCATGTAATACTTGGAATTTAAAACAGTATAATTAAAAAATATAACTATTTATCAGAAAAGAGTTTTCCATGTATTAATGTTTTATATTTTAGACTAAAATTATAAAACCTTTACAGGTACATATAAAGATAAATCATAAAATAAATATATTGTGATGGATTTAAAAAATATTTTTTTTGAAAAATAGTTAATATCTTAGCCGATTTATTGCATATATTAACACTTCCCATGTTTCGAGATTGTACGAGAATTTTATTAGAAGTGGTATTTGTAAATTTCAGCATCCAGTCGAAGAAACATGCAGCTTTGCAATAGTATCCTGTTGCCAGCGGCTCTGTTGATTGCCGCATCGTTCCTCTTCGCATCAGAAGCACAAGGAGCACCGATGTCCAGGTAAATATTGAAATTTGAATAGTCATAAAATTATTATTGATATTTGCCTATCCATTTGATTGTATTGAGAGTTCAATACAATCAAAAAGTAAAAGATGGCTGGTAGAATATTTAAAGGATTAAAATCATATCGTAAGGTTTCCCAATATTTAGTATGTATACCCGAACTAATTGTTGAATATAAATCAATCCCACTTTCGATTTATTAACACTACAAGGAAAAGACTCTCGCTTACTCAGTAGCCTTAATTTAATACATGCGTTAGAGTGTATGCAAACATATAATTTTGTGATTTCTTTCCCAACGAAAGCAACACGTAGTTTACCTTCCACAATATTAATTGTGTGCCTTAACACAATAATTCCCGAATGTTAATTAGCGCACAATAATTTATCTCCGAGGGGAAGTGCCTAATCTAATTTGTTAGCTACCAAAATGTGTTTACAACACGTCAGTGGTAAGATGCACACCCCTCGAGTTGAGTGATATTAAGTTTTCGGAAACATTTTTGTGACACAGTAAGGCGATTCTATTTAATTTAATACATTAAAGATATTATAAACCTATTTAGATAGGCAGATTTAGACGTTTTTTTTTTGTTGATATTCGTGTGTTTGTATTGTTGGCAAATTCGTTCTTAATATGTTTTCTGATTTTCAATATCGATTAAATTATATGCAATATTTGTAATCTAATCACGTCAAATAAAATATTTTGTTGTGTTCAACAAATGAATAAAAAGATAATTATTGATTTACAAAAGAAATTTTATTTTTATTATTTATACAGAAAAATAGCTAAATATTATAATACAACAATCTCACCTCCATGAACAAAAATTTGATTATAATTGTAAACAAATGGCGCATTCGTATCGACTGTGATTCCGTGCCATGCATAATTTTTATTAAAAGTCAACAAAATTTGCTTTAACCAGTGTAATGAAATATTAAAATATCTTGATTATTTAAATTATTTTACTCAAAATCTGTAAGGTTAAAGAAAATCGTTGCATGATTTTTTATAGCTTTATATAAAGTGGAACGAGTAAATAGATAATTATAAAACATAAATATTATGTAT
The DNA here is from genome assembly GCA_028555115.1 of Himalopsyche japonica. NCBI lineage: Eukaryota > Metazoa > Arthropoda > Insecta > Trichoptera > Rhyacophilidae > Himalopsyche > Himalopsyche japonica. The sequence goes on along the minus strand of JAHFWJ010000526.1, from coordinate 1,346,332 downwards.
TGATAAAAAATTTGAGTACAAAACAACCTGCATTGTCGACGGAGTAAGTGAAGAATTATTTACAGGTTTGCATTTAAATAATGAAATCTGCTTCGTGTTACCGTTCCTATTTTGTGAATGAGCTATATAATATTTACACTTCAGGGCGGGTACGGAGGCGGCTGAAGGTCTTGCGATTATCTTTAGACGCCAAGCATTGACAGCGAAATAAGTTTTTGAGTTTTAATCTGCAAATGGTATAAGAAGGGTTTTCATAGTTCATGTGACACTTCTAATACCACAGGTAAGCCGTAAGAAGAAGGTTTATACCTGCAGGTAACATAACCTCGAATATTTGGATCAGTAATGTGTTTACTTTAATAATAATAATATTAAATATTAAAATTATATGGCTATATTAATATATTAGGATTGAAATAACAATAGAGTAAATAACATTTATTATAATGGCATACATTTAAATTGAAAGCTTTGAAGTATATTCGACAGAGAAGAAGGATATTTTTGAAATGGATTCTTTCATATACGATAATGGCTGAATATGATATTTGATTTTAAATGTTGTACTCATTGACAAATTATATGGTCTTATAACTTTTCATAGTTGAAATAATATTTCATTACGATTGAAAATTAAGTTTACTGCCATCTGTAAAAATAGTTTATTAACAATTTTCCGACTTATTTAAATAGTTTCTGCTATTAGACTGACATCTGTAAAAATATTTTTAAATCCCTTTTCTGACTTATTTTAATGATTACTGCCATCTATAGCATACATATGTAAGGAGTTTTTAAGCACCTCAATGGGAAAGAAAGCTTAAAATTTTTTTCTGTAGAGCTCTTTTCGGCTTCGATATTAAAATAAAACTTTTTTTTACAAAAAAATATCATTTTCTTTTTTCAGCCAATCAAACTACTACAATGAATTAGAAACCGATCCAGACCCCGAAGCCTTCCTAGAAATGCTTGCTAGACTAGGACAATCTATTGTGCGAGCTCGAGAAAATGTTAAGTAAGTATAACTGAGCCTCCTTCTTCATCTCCCGTATGGTCTAGTGGCTAGGATACCTGGCTTTCACCCAGGAGGCTCGGGTTCGATTCCCGGTACGGGAATATTTTTTGTATTTGTTGATCTCAAATTATATTTATGTCTAAAAAATGGACATCGATAACATACGAATTATAATAAAACTAAGAATGTTTCAAAATATTTTTAACCAATACAATTTAATATTATGTACGGTTAATGTTTTACTCTGTACATGGTGTAGCAGGTTGATTATTACAAATGCATAATTTATTTCAATTACATTAATGATGTATTCACATACTATGAACAACGTCAATTAAGTTTCCAATTGATTCGTTTTGATTGTATCATCAAGACAGCTTAGAGATTTCTAAATCTTATCTAACGGTAGAAAATAAAAGGTTTTTTTCAAATCGCATCATATAACAAATCTATTGTAATATGTTTGATTGATGATTAATATTGCTAAGAGACCTTGATGCTGGAGATCGCCGTAGCCAATTTTTTTGCCCTCAAACCATTCCGGTTTTTATTTGGCTTACAAATAATTTAGGAGAAAAAACCGCATTATTTATTTTCATATAATCATTATAATGTTCATCACGCTTATATTATTCTATCAGAAATATGTAGCGCTATACGTTTTCCAGTGGCGTGGCTACAACTATTGAGCCAACAATCGACGATTTAAATTAAAATCTCTGATCATAATTAGATTAAAAAAATATTATATTCGAATCCAGACAACATATTTTAACTGGCCTTAAATTTAATGTTTCGTATGTGTCATATTCCTGTTTAACCAAAGTAGATAGTCGGTGTCGGTGGGTTTTATTCCTTCCAATTTAAGCCTTATTTTTAATACTGGGTAAATAAATCTAGAAACTGTGACAGAGATAGATTATTCTACTTTTTGTTACGATGTGGTCAAATGTTGTTAGAAACGTTTTTGGATGAAGCATTTCTTTCGGTTGCAAGCGCCTCATCGACAATTGCAAATTGAAGTTTTACGCTATATATATAAACACGATTTTCAGAAAATACTGAAACGTGAAATGATGCGAAATCGGAAAAAGACAGTATTGATACAAATGATTCATTTATTCTTAATTAGATAGCTTTAAAAGTGTAACTACAGAATTTATTATTTTAGTGTGTATACTAAAAAATTGCGTTAATCTGTCTGTTCAAATAATGATACATATTAATTTTGAGCATAGGAAGAAAAAGCTATTTTTTAAATTACTTAAAATGTTAAATCAAATGGTTGGGATTGATTTAAAGGAATGATTCAATTAAATTCCAATCGCTTTTTTATATACATATTACAAGGTAATTTGAAGACGGATTCTTACATATAAACACAGGTCCGTTTTATGAAATTTAAATTTTATAGCAGTCGTAAAATGTTGAGAGCCCTTTCTCGTTTTCCACAGAAGGAAGCATCTTTTACGACTTGCTAGCGTAAATACGCGCCCCACCATTCTTATACTATAATATTTTCAGTGAAAGATAAGAATGGTTTGAACGGATCCTCAACCGCTCTAAGGTTTTTCACGAAACTCAATAATTCACTTACTTGTATTATGTACAATCAGTTTTTCTTTCAAAAACTTTTTTGTAAATTGATATCGTGCACTTAAACTTGTAACAGAACGTAACTTACAGAAGATAGGTCTTGAAATTTTTGAAAAATACAGTTTTTATACGTTGCAATTGTTGGCGCTCTTGTTGATAAACTAAAAATATAAATATTTTTGTGAAAATTCTTTTGACAAGGATTTTGTTTTTTAGCAATAGGCATTGTGTGTGTATATATCTTTATATATTAAACACAGCATTAAACTTCCTTTAGTACGCCTACCAGCTCATAAGTTTTTATATAATGAATTCTTTTTTGGGCGTGGAATATCCAAATAAGTCGAAAGAATTCAGCTTTAAAAACTTATTCAATTATCTATTTCATTCTTTAAATGTCAAACTAATAGCAAGAGGGCTTTAAAATTCGCTTCATTTTTTTTACTCTAAAACTCTGATTTAACAAAACATTAAAATTTAATTTAGAAAATGATCTTTTCAATTTAATTAATATATATATATATATATAATGTTTATTATTTATTTCATCACAGCACAGTTTTGGGTGACGATTTTTAGAAGAATTACAAAATTTTTCGAATGTATGAAATGATACGAAAGACAAATTATTTATAATAAATTTGTATTTATATAATAAATTTGTGTTAAAGTAAATTTATTTATAATAAATTTGAAAGTCATGGAATATAAAATGATTTAAACATCTGAAGATTTCATCCGAAAAATATCCACGCGAAATCGTTCAGAAACATTTGAAAAATACACAAATCTGTTATTTACATAGTCAAATGAGTTGGTAGAGATGAACGCGGCGAAGTGATAAAACCGCAGGCTATACGAAAATTGAGGTTAATCGGAAAATATAGGTCACTTAAGCTTTACGTATCTACAGCCTGTAAGCTTCATCTACTGAATCAATGACATATATTCATTTCAGTAGGATCTTTGAAATATTTGCAAACCGTTTTAACACAAAAAATATTCCACTGTTGTGTTTCATTATTCGTCAATTTATACCCGCCCATTTGCTATTAAACATGTTTAAATCAATTGATTTTTTTAGTATCACGGTTTCTCTGTTATATCCTTAATACAAACACTTCGATGGTATTGAGATAACTTGACTGGTGTGCTTTGTATATCCAAGTAGACAGATCCGATGTACAGCCGATTTGTAGAGCCATATCCCGATAAATGGATTCTTTCAGCATCAATTCTAGGGCGGATAATGCAGAACAACCGAGAAATATAGGCTTAAGATGATAATCACTTTATATATACAGATCACCAATGACAATATTAATCATCTGTTAAAATCTAATCAACAACGATTACGAATGAAGTGACGGTCTTCCAAAGATTTAGAAAACTTTATTATATATTTTTTCACCTTGCTTTCAAATACTTAGCTGTAAGACAAAATTCAGATTTTGTTGTTTTTTTTATTCTTACAAAAAAATCAATTATCTTTTTTTTTTTTTTTATATATTATTACAGTTGAAATACGGATATAAGATGTTTACTATGATAGTTTTACAAATATTGAAAATGTAACTTTTCGAACAATTTTGGTTTAGACGTGTTATATTCTATTGAATGGTACAATCAATCATTTACCCAACATAAAGTTTCATTAATCATTCATAAATATATCTCAATATAATATAATATATATTGTATCGCCACATTTGATATTATCCACCTACTGACATAAAATTTTTTATACGAACTATTTATTGAATACAAAATAATGTGATAGGACCTCCTGTTGCTGTTAGCTTTTAAATAAAAATCTGAGGCCATATATGGGAAACCTCCAGTTCCAACACGTAATATTACTTTCGAGAGAGGGAATCGATGATTGATATAACATGAACATTAATATTATGCTTCATATGACCAGCTGTTACAAGCCCATCAGTGATTGTTATACAATCTTTCAATTTTATTATTTAAATAAACTGTGTTTCTACGCATTTAAGAATTAGCCGAATATTTATTGATTCTTTTAAAATGTATTAATTTAAATATGACATTAAATGTAGCAAAAAATGCATTATTGATTAAAAATACAGCAGAATTATTAATCATATACATATAGATGAAATCGTCGATTATAGATTGGAGAATCGTTAAATAATTAAAATACAGTTGATAATAAACAGATTGACAAAGTAGTTGGTCATAAATAAACAATTAAACGGCGCTTAAGTGTTTGCATCTTTGTAGTAAGGGTCACAGGATGACGGCTTTGGAACAACTGGAAATCAATAGACATCAACTATCACAAAGGATTCTTAACGAGCAAACTGATATATTGTATTCTCCATTAATTAACCCTCTCCGGTTTCTGATTTGCTTCCGTAATATACCATTTCCGTGCAACATGTAAACTTATTGTCATAGCCGCCTTTTTAGTTTCATTTACAATTAAAAAAAAATAGTTTTATTGCGAGCAAGAAACAAGCTAGGTCGTTAAAACAGGAGAGAAGATGTATTGTGTATCTTTTCTACACAGCTACATATAGATAAGCAAATGTTCGTTTAAGCATAGTGAAATACCTATCAACTATATTAAAAAAAAATATTTTAGAGAACTAAAATACATTGCTATTTTTTTCACCGTGGAATTAAATTGATATTTTTATATATCTGTGTGACATAACTTAAACTAATCATTTTGTGAAGTGTCGCTTCTTAAATGAATGAAATATTGGTCGTATTTTATAAAATTGATATGATGTTGAATTTACTGCGAAATAAATTCTTATATAATAATAAATAAATAAATTCTTAAGCTTTTTAAGAATCACTGAATTCTTCAGTAGCACAGTATTCGATCGCTGTTATTTTACTTGCAACGTGTTGTCATTTCCTTAAACGTATCAAAGCGCTCCATTAATAGAAACTTGCATGCAATGTTACGTCATAATAAACAAAAAAAGTAATTTTTCAATCATCATTGAATTTAACGATATAATTATTAATATTTATCTATTAACAGTATAAATGGAAACAAGTTAAAAACCTTGCTTGTTATAGTTTCTGTATACGGAGTCAAGTTTTTAGCTTCAAATTTTTCATTTACGTTTACCTGTGAAAATGTACTGTTTGGATGTCTGCTTTTAGATTTGTTATATTATATTATGCGTAATAATTTATGTTGTTTAGTATTAGGCTCGAGACAGACAACATAAATACATACGACCTTAGACATATCTTCAAGGACATTCCCCAGCGAGATAGAATGCCCTGTTGCTAACATAATAAGCAGGTCCTATTTCTGACGAAGCTTTCATTAGTATTCAGGAACGATTAAGGACCTTATGCTTTACACCAGTCAGTGCGTCTGTACAAGGACATACATATATAAAAGTTGCTCAAGGAACAACACTTAAAGATTTAAGGTGGTTGAAACATTATTGCCATATATTCCAGATAAGATTTTTTGCCTTTTTAAAAAAATGTGCACGTATATCAAACATACAAAATGTAGATATTAGTCGTGACATTCGGTTACAAGCAAATATACCAATTTTACAATAATATTAAAATATTTAACTTTGGGTTTTATTCAATAAAAAGTAATTATCGATGTATTATAAAAGTTAACCGATAATTAGCACTGAGTAAAAAAAATTGTTCACTCTGATATTTGAATGATTATATTTATATATATATAAATATATATAATATTTTAACGCATTTTTCTGGTGCCCAGTCACCATTAAAAAAAGTGTTATTTGATGGAGAATTTTTTTACATTTTGTTAAGACAAAATGAAATCTACATACCATAGATGAAAATAGGCGAGATATTATTTTTGTCACTCAGAACTTTTGAAGAATATATAATATTTGGTTTTCCCTCTTTAGTTTAGTGAAATCAGTATTTGTGTTAAAATTTTTTTTTGTCTTCAAATGATATTTATTGAATAATAAAGTTTTTATTATATGATTCCACCTAACTTTCGTATAATAATTTACTAAACGTTAAAATTAAACTGAGAGTAATTGCGTACTTCTAATGAGAATCAAAGCATATATATTGTAACATCACAAATATAATATTTTAAAATTCATAAATAAAGTCGTACAACAACTTGAATTATAAAACATATAAAAAATAATGGCTTAATTAATAAAGCCAAAGTTTAGCTAAGCTGACATAATTAAGTTAGTTGACAGTACACTCCCTAAATATATATGTATTATAAGAATATTGAGTAGAAAGTTAATCGCCTTGTTTTCACATTAAAGCATATGTATCCATAAATAGATATAACTGTTTAATTATCAATGTTTAGTGAAGCGAAATGGCCCTATGGCCTCCATATCCTTCCAACTGGAAATATTGTAGTTTTATTCTATATGCTTAATAATATTTTACTAGTGATGTCTTCAAAGGTAATCTGTATCACCTACTCTTTAATTGAATATTTTTTAAATCATGAATTCAGATTTTATATTCGTTAATTCAGTCAATCGCAACAAGTATAGAAAAATAATTTGGCTTAAGTCATATTATCAAACCATTGCTTATTACAATATGTAGATATGATTTTTTTTTCAGATTCTTTTTTATATTAAGTGACAATGCGACCAATGTTATCAAGTTTTTTTTAATATATGTTATTTACATCATGCTAAATTTATAGGAGATGCTAAGCGCACGAAAGCAACACTACATCAAACTATCGATAATATTTAAATCCACGTATTTATTTCAGAAGACGTCAACTTGAATTTTATAATTGAACCGCTGACACACTATGTAAAGATTAACCGGTTTCCATTTCAGTAGCTCAAATTTGTTATTTTTGGCAGATTAATGAATTAATGTTTTTATTTGGCAAGATGTACAGACAAATGAATAACATTATAACATAGTTGTTTTACAATTTAAAAGCTTAGCTAGATGCTGATATATTTGTAATATTGTTAATTTTACATTAAGACAAATTACACTGATTCTGATGATATAAAACTGTCGTCTAAAATCCTAAAAACAAGCCAATATTGTTTGGATTTTTAGGAAGAAACACGTCAATATTTTGTACTGACGTTCGTAATTTATGAGAATATATTACACTGATCATTCAACGTTAACTGTTAAAATAAGAAAGTTCAAAATATATTGGTGGAAGGTATTGAGAGTTTGTAGTCTTAATGCGGGCAAGAGTTGCCTCAGGCTTGTCGAGTTTAATGAAGAAAACAAAACAAGATTAAGTCTTGGGGCTTGGAGCAAGAAATGGAATGAGGAGTTCGCAAAGGAGCCGATTGCGAACTTGGTCAAAATGTTTCAGAGAGCGGTAGAGCGGGATTGTTTGCGCGCCGTCAGACAGGCGCACCCATCAGAGCTTTTGAAAATTAACATCCAACGTCTTGAGCAAAATTTTTAGTACGCACTTACTTTCTCGCATACCATCTTACTTTATTTGATCAGTTTTGAGTAAGATAATATTTTAAATGTTAGTTAGTATCATTCAAGATATTTTTTACATCGATTCTTATTGATAAGTGGCAACCCTCGTATATTTAAACATTACGTTTTAAATTCACGAGCGTAGCTAAAATGTAGAAGAGTTCAGCTGTGAACAAATATTCTTTGATCGCCGAAATCGGCGTAAGAAACAAAAATATAAAGAAAGTAATAATAAGTTTCACATACTAAAAATTGAATCAAAACACTGCCAATATATTTGAAATGAAAGATGCAAAATTGTTCTTATATTATATTGATTTTAGTGTTGAGTATACAGATTTAAAGCTTTTTCAAATCAAATAGCCAAAAACTCATTTTATAATGTTATGAGTTATGTCCATGGTATGGAGGAAAGTGAAAACATTTTATATGAAAAATTAAAATACAATTAAGACTGATTTATAACATTAAAAAGAAACAGAAATAAAAACTATGGCCAAGTAATTGTATATGTTACATATACTAGAAATGAAAAAACAATGCAAATTGAGAATCATTTGTAATATTTATGAATTTTATAGTTTTATTTTCTACAACCATATCAAAGAATTTTCATTCGTTATTTTTACTAATTTAGCAAAACGTTAACAACATGCAATAAAACACAATAAATGAAAACTTCAAAATAAATTACTATACTTGCTTAATATTTGAGTGTATGAGAGATTTATTATCATGTTATAAATGTTCAAGTACTTAGCCGTTGACATTTGAACTGCGAAGAATTTTTCATCAATAATTCACCTGGCTACGCTTTAAATTCCGGAAGAATCGCGATAAACTCCTACCAGGAGCTTTCAACTTACTAGGTCGCATAATATTTAAATTTTGTTTATCGTTTCCTAACAAAATTGGAAGCAATATAAAAAAAAAATTCAATTACTATTTTATTCACCAGTGCGAATAAAACCAATGTCGATATTTAATTAAAATATTATTTTGTGTAAAATTGCATTGAACAAAAAACCATGCTTTTGGAGATCTTATTATGAATTCAATTATCCAGAGAATTTTTCGCTATAAAGAATAAACATGGAGTTGAAATAGTTCATTCTCACTTTAATTTAATTCTCAATATAACTTATCGCAAAACACATAAAGAAATGTTAGGAAATAAATATACTACCTAATTTTATCTAATCGTCTTTACATACACTTTTTTCATATTGCACATTATAAGCGGAATTATAAAATAGATATTATAAGATATATATTTAGAAGATAAAATCATAAGTAATAGTGACTAACTAAAATTTAATAAAACATTTCGATTTAGTTTTCTCGTTACGTACATGTCCATTAAAAAATAATAACAATGTTTATGTTATGCTTTGCAATATAAAACCAGATGAGTATAGGAACATTGTTTTAATAAAAAAGATTCTGTAGAAAAGAAGTGTTTTTCTGTCACGTATTTTGTGTCAAAGATAAATGAATAGAAATGTATTTTAAGGCTTAAGAGTTTTTATTGTATGATATAATTTATTCGAAATATTATTGTTTTCTTCTGTGACCTACAGAAGGCCTGTCGCGCTGTACGGTTTCACCATTTTAAATGTATTCAGCGTCCATAAAAAGCATTTGATGTGGAAGTTTAACTCGATACAGATGGGTTGACGCGTCAATGGGAAAGGCTGAACATGTATCCGAACAGTGACGTCACGGTAAACGTCATCGGGCGCAAAGGAAGTCGGAGAGTGGCGAACGAGACGGAAGGCCTCTGTGAAAAGCCTTTTGAAGCGGGGTCCCTTTATAGTTTGACATTGTCTAAGAATGGCCTCGTCCCCCACGTATTCTCCGAGGCAAAAGATGCGGAAAAATTCTCGGGACAATCTCAGATGAAAGTTTCAGATACTCGTGACGTCGCGAAAATCCATAGAGCGTATACTCACAATTGTCAGCGTGTTTTATATCTATGCAAATTTGTGTGGTGTGTTTCTGTCGGCAACAGATACACGTGTTAGGATTGAAAATATGCTGCGAAGATATTTCTCTATTAAAACAACGTCAACATGCACTATTTTTATACGTAATAACTTTTTACTAAATAAAAAAAAGAAAATATCTTATTCTTAAAAATACTACAATAGAAGTCGTGGAACCTCCATGACTTTCAAATACGGTTTTTTGAATGAATATAAATTTTAATATATACTCGCTTTTAATGAAAAAAATGTGGCTTTTTAATCGAAATTTTTCAGACATGTTGATGAAGAGATAGAAAAGGGATAAAATAAATTGCTTTAGCTGCATCTTATTTTAGTATTCACAACACAAATCAATAAAACGACTGAAAAACTGTTCGTAATAACATTTGAGCAAGCAAAATCCAAAACGAAAACCCACATCGTTGACAGTTGCACCACCGACCCATAATTTATTTTTTCTTGAATACGACGATATTTAAATACGAATATGAAAATTCTGGCTTTAAACATAGGCAGGCTTCCTCCTGGTGATAATTCTATAATATACAAAAAAATTGTAAATAACAAAATGGTAGATATTTATCCATCTAAGGATGTTTTAAGTAGTCTGCGCAAATTTTGGGGTCTTTGGTCACTCGTTGTTCTTTAAATTGTCTTTTTCTTTATAGTTTTCAAATGTTGTTTACCTAATTAATCAAAGATTAATGAAAAAATCAAACTTAATTTAAAACTGTGGTAATCTCTCATAGTGTTTATAAAATGATCTCGTAATCTACATTATGGGCACCTCTGATGAGCACAATCTAATCGTACCCAATGCCAGTTATCAACCATCACGTAGTCACGATTTTGATTGCCGTGGGATAAAATGTGTGTTTGTTGTTGTTGTTATTGTTATTTTATCTCTCACAGTACTTATCTATAAGCGGTTTAATGCAGGACATTAAGTGTTATTAAATTTATTTGTATCTGTTCAAATTCCCAGAAACTATTCTTGCCTAATTTTCGTAACGACAATTACCGCGGAAAACCCAAGATAAAGAAGCCGGTACAAAATTGTTCAGATAACCAAATAAGATTCGGTGTAGTAAAAGATATTAATTTTTGATTTCTAGATATCCAAAACAATGCACAGCTGTGAGTCGGAAAGAAAGAACATTGTATCTCAAATCTGAAAAAAATGAGACCAGTTTCAGTTCAAACATGCTTTTTGATATTTATTTGTAAAATCTATCGACTTGGTATTGTTTAGAAATTGAATTCATGTCTCATCTGGTGTAGTAAATTTATATTTTATTACTAGATCAACTTCGTGTTCACGATCTAAAATGTCAGTACGGTAATTTCATAAACTGATTTTTTGGTATGTGTTTAAATATATGATATTCACAAATTATCCTGGTCCATGCACATTGCAAGAGCAATTAGCAAGATGTGGCTGGATTATCACTGCTTTATTCATTTACTTTCTACAAAGGATTTTGAAAAATATTGGCACATCTGTATTTTTTAATATCACTGCAATGCTCGATTTATATCCGCTTAGTCTCAAATGCATACAATCTTTATATTGGAATACTTTTTAAAATGGTAACTTGTGCGATATTTTTTCTTGATATTTTTTGCAGACCTCACAACCTATCGTTTTTTAATATCGATTTTCCCATAAATGCAGTGAGAGCTTTTCAGCGAAGTAAGTGGAACAGCTTACTTCCTGTGAAAAGACAATGGAAGTAGCTTGGACAAGTTTGCACTTCCTGTTCAACTATAAAGACTATATTTCAGTAGGTTTTAGAAACCACGAAGAATATAGTTTAGACTTAATGCTATGAATTTAAAATAATGTATTGTGTTTAAATTAAACAGATGTTTTCAATGCCTTGATAGTTTTCTTTTTTTGATATGTATTGATGAGCAGTTTTTACTGAAAACCGTTGAAAGTAAGTACTTTCTACAAAAAATTCTTTAATATTGTTCTAAAATTGTAAAATATGTATTTCAATTTGTATTTGATTTGTATCTGTCTAATTTGATTCGTGTTTCTTTTAAAGATAAGTATCATGCAATCTGTATTAATTATTACGTTTTATCTTACAGCAAAGCTTAAGTTCCAACTGTGGTTGCGACAATTGATGATTTCTTAATAGTTTTAATATTAAAAACCTGAACTTTGTGATTTTTATTGATATATCATTTTTTATCTGTGTGATTAATATAAAGTTGTATGTTACATATGAAATTATTTGATTTCAGCTCAAAGCGCGGCATGGATCTTGGACTGAGCCGAGGATATTCCGGATCCATGGCAGCTAAGCACCTGATGGGTCTCGCATCGGCCAACTACGCCGCTGGTCCCGGGCGCAGGAGGCGCTCCGTCTCATTGGAATAAGCTACGCTAGATGTGACCGCCTCTGAAAACCCCAGTATTTGGAAACAAAACCAACCATACCATTGTCCTGCAACGAGTCAATCTGAAACATTAATTTAATCGCATACATTTTTTGTAGTCCCCTTTCCAAAGATAGATGTAATACAATAACTATGTGACATAAAATATCTCATCGTCATTTATCCAGCCCTAAAATGGTCGATCAGATTTCCAAACTACTATATATCAATCGTGTTACTTATATTTTGTAGAGAATATGAAAATATTAATATAAATAAAGTAGATTTGTAAATCATATATATTTAGAAATGCATTCAAAAAGACCACTGTTGTTTTTTTTTTCTTTTACTTGAAATTAAATTTTAAAACACTTAATAAATAAAATTATTTAAAAATACTAGTGTTAATACTTTTTGAATATTCACTCTGGAGTTGATTTGATATACAAATAAACAAGTTTTTTTCTGCGCACAAAATACTAGTAATCGAATTTTATTATATGTAGTAGTTATTTTATGTCAAGAAAAATATTTGACTTTCGTTATTGCACTAATTGAAATCTTATAATTCTTGAATTTTAATATTTGGGATCAAAAATAAAAAATAAATGCGATGAAAGCATTTTGTTGGAAAAATATATTTCAGTGCATTCTAGGATGTAGACATTGAGATATCATCACATAAAATTTTTTTTGAGTGCTAATAATATCATTTTGGTCGTAGGTGATGTTTACTTAGATGATTTAAAATTATCTTTATAATAATGTAGTCTTTTAGGAAAGATAATCTGTCTTTGTTTTGAATATCTATTAAGTGCAAAGAAATGGTTGGTGCAAAATGAAAATAAAGGTTCTTAATATTAAAGTTCTAGAAATATGTATAAATCTTACATTAATTCCGTTTAAAAATAAAGAAATTCAGTTTTCACTATCATTTAAATGATAATTCCCCAATCGTTTATGAGTGAAAATAAATTTTTTTCAATTCCACATTTCAAATTATTTTTCCACACTAATGTTAATAAACGGTAACTGCATGCCTCAGATGAAATAAATTTGTGCCAATGTTTGAAATAAGTAAAAGCACTACAACCTAAAAATATGTGCATTATATTTAAGTTTTCATTTTGTTATCAATTCATTTCAATTTGGATTAAATCATTAGTCATTCATTGATATTGTTTACTTTTGAAACAATGTTTAGAAAAATGTGTTACAAGTTTTTCATTATATGTTTTTTTTATTTGTCAACAATAAAAAATCGTACTAGTGTTGGTTACGAAATAATATGTAAAATCTTAATGTATTAAAATTATACAAAAACGTTTTAAAAATAATAGATCACGAGCATTACAATTTTGTGTCTGGAATTACATGAATATCTGCTCCCAATATTATGTAGTTTTCATTTTTTATACAATGAATAAATACTCATACAAAACATCCCATTCCAAGCCACACAAAATAAAAAAACAAGACATTATAATTATATAATGTAACATAATAACCCATTGAAATCTTCAAACATACTATAAGCTAAAACAAAATTGTAACTTTGATAGCATACTAATAATGTCAATTACAAAAATGTATATTTTAAAATCACCAAAACCTAATTGAACGGATGTTTATTAGATAATTTAATTCTACATCCAATTGAAGAGATACTGGAGTGTAGAGTTATTTGATTGACAGCAAAATAATTATAGCATATTTTTTAAAATCTAGGCACACTCACCATCTGATTGATTGATGTTACTAGATATTATATTAACTATAATATAGATTAAATGATACATTACCAAGCTTCTGGTGTTCGTTTACAATATGAATATTACATGTAGGGTAAGAATACGTTTTCTTCCTCACAATCAATTATTCTACAGAATACGCATTTGAAAAAAAAAATACCAGTGACCTCTCAGGGCAGCGGTATTCAATCAATAGGAAGAAGAGACATATGTCCGAAAATCCACAGAACGTGACCAAACCAGATCGGTCACCGATTTTTGATTTTAATAGTTTTAGACGACTGTGAAGTCCAAGGTATCAAATACAAACAAATACATCCCTGTAAATATCTTTGGCACACAAAAGGACGATAAAATAAACCTTTACTGGAACATATAATATTGAGTATAGCAGTAAACCATACAAAATAATATTTTTACAGTGTTTCAATGTTTACTATTATTTGATTTTTTATTTCAACGGTCTCGTCTTGCTGAATTGTGTTGAAATTTAAAGCCATTCATAAGATAATATCACATATATTAATTATCTAACTTTTTACAAAGTATTTATAAATATAGGAAATGAAACAATGTTTATTTATTACAACAAAGACGTTATCTGTGATACATGCAATCACATAAATAAACCATTCCCACACGTATTGTGCGAAATTGATTTGGAATATGATTTTGTTACACTATATATTTGTTTTCGTGATCATAATTCAAGAACATTGTTTAACTGATGCGTGAGAAGCAATTTTTTTACAAAATTTAATATTCCTCTTATCGTTATAAGTAAATGTTGATATCATTTACAATTAATCAAAGAGCATTCGTTTCTCACAAAACATAATCTTTCTTTTCAAAATCGACATTATTTTGCCAAAAATATTTTCACTAACGTACTACTGAAAAAATTTATTAGAAACTATTTTAGTTTGTATTTGATGGATAATTCATAATTAATCCATATATGATATACACATAAATAAAATGAATATATAAACGTATATTTAAAAGAAAAAAACAGATATTGTTTGTAGTTTTATTCAAATTTTGCAAGATGAGTAAATTTTATAATAATATTATTTAATCAATTGATTGTTTAGTTAGTATAAATTTCTTTGTAGTTATTATATAATATATAGTATTTAACAAAAAGACGCCGCTGATCTTAACAAATTTGAGTACTTGAAGATTTTTATTTATAAATCAACATTGGAATCCACTTATCTAGAAAACGTGGCAAAATTTTTCTTTAATATTACAACAATGAAATACACAAGAATGAGCTTGAAGATAGAACATTGTATGATATTATAATTATTCAGTACTTTCAAACATATGTCATACGATCGTTCGACATGAGGAATACTGCAGGGAAGATGTTACACACACAATAATGACGAGACAATACCTAAGAATCGTTTCAAAACGACATCACTTCTTCGGTTTGCTTCTGTATATATTTTATCTTGGTATTTGCATACGTTTGTAAATAAATTTATTTATGGTCAGAAAATATGATAAAAACTGATTTATTGAAGTGGAAAGTTTTGTTTTGTTTCCAATATCAGTTCAACTAGACTTTTCCAGTTGATGTTGTGCTACGCGAATAAATTTATATTTATGTGGTTTGATAGTATAGAGCTGGAAAATTATTATATTTACTGTCTAGTTTTAAGTGCGATAAACAATGAAAGAAGTTTTGTCAATGAGTATTTTTTTTTTGCTAAATTGGCTTAACAACAACATTTTCAACAAAATTATATAAATTAAACATACCAAAGTATTCATCAATACAAAAAAAGATATTTCAATGAATTTTACTTGATTTTAATATTTAGAAACTAAAATAAAAATTTTCATTTGAAAATTGTTGAGAATGATAAAAATATTTAGATTGGAAAAAAATAAAGAAAACACACTTATTTTCTCTTAATATTGTAGCTTATGTGACTTTTTAATGATAAAACTTATTAAACTGATTAAATTAGTGGAAAAATAATCGAACTCATGATTCTAATGAAAGAAATCCAATGCAATTAACTGCAAAAACTACGAAAGATTATCATTCCCTCTTTAGAAAAGACATGCAAGAATATGTTGCCAAATTTAAGTTTACAAACATATTTAATGACATATTAACCTATGTTCATCAAAAAATATCGACCATTTAGTTTACTTTCTTTAACATACTTGTATGTAAGCATGTGATTAAAAATGTTATATCTACAGAAACTAAATAAAATTATGGAAGGTGTCGCGAAAGTAATGGTGATGTCAAATCTAATTCCTGTCTGGGGCGTATTTTTGATATTCGTGCCATTATCGATTTAGTTTGACGTCAAATAACGCTAGCTCTGGCAAATAATTCTGTAAGTGGGCATGTTGGTCGACGTTACTCTATTGTAAATCACGTTCGAACAACTTAAGGAGAAGTGAACAGCATCACAATGGCACGTATAGCGCGTGACACGTGTTGCTAACGATTCACAAACCAAAATAATATATCGTGACATTTTGGCCAATGAAAGATTATAACTCGTCTGCTGAAATAAGTCAATAATTTTTCCCAGCAAATTCAACCACACACTTCTCCTGGATTTCATTTTAAAGAAATTTTTAATGCTGGCATTAGTATTGGAACGCATGATAATATATTTTGTATGTATATTTTTAAAAAAGTTTCCTCATTATTTAATGACCAGCCTTTACAAATTGGTTTATTAAACATAATGTAATTAATTCAACTATAAGAGTAACCAAAAATTTTCGATCAAAAGTATTATATTAAATCTATATCAGTACACCACACCAATTAATTATTTATTAATTAAATTTACAGCATGAATAATTTCTTTCGTCGATTAAGTAAGTTATACAAATATTTATAGTCTATAAAATGTATAGCCGGTTTGACAGTGTTTAAATTTATATAATTTATACGTTCAAGGATTGAAACTTAGGTAAATTGATCGTTTTTTTTCATCGTGTAATTGTATCATACAGACTTAAATACCAGTAACGGATTTATTGAATCCAGATATTAAAAGTGTATGGTTTACAGCTTTCTTTATTAAATTTAGTCGAAAAAAGGATATAAAGATGGTTTGAACAATGCCTAACAGTGCTTGTTTTAATAATTTTGCTTTATTCTTATAGGACAAGTGGATGAAAAAATAGTCAGTTGTTATTGGGAATAACAAAATTATTGGAAAATTCAGACAAACTCAGGAGGTATTGAGAACCAATGCTATCCGAGGCCTCAAACAATCTCTGTCAAATGTGTTTGAATCGCGTAGCTGTGCTTTGCTATATCTTCTGGTGTTGACCAATTCAGTCATGTTGCTATAGAATTTCTCTGTCAGCTTCACAAAGTACCAGAAAAGGACCTCTATGCGTCTTTGCAATTTTCTGTTACTGACAAATCATGATGCGTTCGTGATTTGTCGCAGCATATTTAGATTGACGTCTTAATGTTATGTTGTGACACAGTATATACATATAACTCTCTGAGTGATCTTGTCGTCGCACCAAGAGCAAACGGCTTATGAGCAAAAATGATTTTTTAAGAAAAACGAATTTTCATTGTCTTAAGAGTGAAATATTTTTTAATTGATTTATGTTTATAATAAATGATTCAACTGATATTTATATTGCTTCGACAGATAGATATTTATTTAGTTATACTCCTACACTATCCTCACATTTTTAACCAAAACAAAAAGAGGTTGCTGAGTGTTGAGAGGTAATATTTGAAATCTATTTACTTAATATAAATAACCAGTATACTGATAAACAAAAGATGGTGTACATCATACTACACACATATATAATAAAAATATCTGTTATTTTATTTGGCTCTAAAACATTTCAATTTATCACACAGATTATGCATATTTTAGTTTATTTCATATCGGGTATCTGATAATATTTTCTTTAGTATGTTAATGGCGATTGCCGCTGAAATATAAAGTCATAACCATAATAGTTAATTGAGTACTAATTACAAAAATCAGTGAAGTTTCTTATTTTACATTTCTGATTTTCAAGACGTTGGTCGGTGAGTTTGATGACCAGCAATAATTTTACACATGAGTAACGAAAAACCAAACTCATAATATCAATCTAAAACTGATGAAATATTTACATAAAACAAATAAATTCAACTACTCTACTAGCTTTAAAATGAACGGTTTTAACCGTCGGGTTAAAGCTTTTCTGTTATGGCTTACGGCCGACCAGCGACCGATGCTCAAAGCTCTGCCTCCGCTCGATATTTCCAAGCGAAGCTTTTGCCCAGTAGAGGGACTTCAACTGCTGTTAAAAAGGTCGGGACTAAAGTAATGTAACATATCTACTCCCTACTATAAAATAGATTTAGTGTTATCTTTCGATTATCTTTTTACTTTGCCTTACTATGAGTTTGAATTTCTGATTCTGACCGAAATACATTAAAAAGATAGCACGGTTTTTTTTCTTTTGAAAAGGAAGTATTTTTATAAATAAATTTATTTATTAATTTTTTTGATAGCATTAGAAAAATCTTTTTACTTTGAATGAATATAGAGATAAAACAATTTTCATATTAGGATCAGAGCGTTACTAAGTATTTTTGATGGATTTTATTGCAATTAAGTTACGCTAGTCCAACCCAACCTAAAAATAATATGATTCATATAATTGCGTCTTAGTTCTGAAATAAATGTATACAAAGTCCAATTACATATTTAATAAATAACCTTTTTAAAAAGCCAGATGTATTCTGACATTTATCATATAAGATATACAGTCTGATATCTTTAAAAAAAAAAAATAAAGAATTGATTTTAATATCTTTGTAACTACAATACTGTTTTACAGTTTAATGTAATAATGATATAATAAGAATGGGAAACATTAGCAGTATATTTTCTGTAGACAACGAATATTTTGAAGGTTTGCGTTAAAGGGTAAAAAAAATTATGAGTTTTTTTTGTTATTTAATAATTACAGCAAACACGAAATACACATAATGTAGGAGATATCATTATTATTTTCCGATGTGACTGATTGGGGTAAACTACAGTTCTGAGCTGTATACAACAAATAAGCATTAGAATTTATAAATTCAATTTAGTAGATAATTATTCATCAACTACTACCACATTTAAGTTTTGAAAAGATTTTTAAGATGAAAGTAACTGCCATTGTCCAAGAGTCGTTTTTCCTTTATTTATTGTTTGAAAAGTATTACGAAACTCACTTTTTATTTTATTTAAAAATAAATTAAATTAGTATATGAATAAAACAAAGATTTACGCCAAAAATATTGACACAACACTAAACAGGATGCTTTATAATTTATGTTTATATCCAGAGGACTATTTTTAAATTTTTAGTACTAGCTTTTGCACCATCTTACTCATTACGTGCCGTGGTCACCTTGGTGACAAAAGTTTTATAATTTTACTGTTTAGTTGTTACAGTAGATGAATTAAAATGTAATGTTGATCATTTCATTTGAAAAAATCCAGATACATAATGAACGAGAAAAAATTCCCAAGACGATGAACTGTCGAATACAAATAAACGGTCTCATTTTGACATGTAAAAATTTTTTTTACTGAAAAATGCGGTAAATTAAAAATATGTAAACTAGATTGCCACCTATTGTATTAAACCAAGATAATGACAAAGGAAGTGCATAATTAACCTACGAGAATGTTAATATACAGTAATATAAATGGAACACCTTTGCTCAACCAAAATATATATAAAAAAAACATTGTACTATCGTTATCATAGAAAATCGCAATTCAAAACCTATTTTACTTAAGTATGCTAATCTAAGTCCGAATACTAAAGTTTCCTGTATTAACCTAAAAGAAATGAATTATGAAAATTAATTAGATTTACTTTGCTAGAATATATGTTTTTTAGTACATGGTGACCCCTTTCAGCAGCAGCGTCAGCCATGTGGACCACATAGCTGAGAGCTTTGGAGCGTATAATCAATTACCGGCAGGCTGGAATGATTAAAATACCGTGAAACACAAAAGGCAAATAAATTTCGATGCATCTTTGTAGGTAGTTTGTTTTCTACGTAAATATCAGTTTTCATAACATACACAGATTTTGGGTCTCAATGCACTCGATTTGCGATACCTCTAGTAATTCGTTCATTCATAATATTGGTACAGTCCGTCTATTGAAACTAAGCTTTTTTAGTCGAAGACTTTTTTACTTTATAGTAGAAAATTACATGTGTATGAGATACAATAGCCTTTAATGAACTTTTTTGAATTCATGATTTACATTCTATTATATAGTGTCTTGCAAATGCGACAGATATTTTGAGATATTAAAAGATCAATCACAGTAGAAAATACACGTCTAACATTTGAATCCAATTTATAAAACATCCAATTTAAAAAAATGTTTTCTTTGCCAGGTCTATAGCCTATTCCCATACAAATCTAAGTGTGTAGTTTTTAAATTCAATCAACTTCCAATAAAGATAAAATACCATTTCAAAACAAATTATTACATTTAAATATTTAAAATTCAAAAATGAAAGGGATGAAGAAAATCTTAAGGTTGTATCATCTGATGCCGTTTATTTTACTGTTTTATTTTTCAGACAATGTTAAAATGTGATGTGAAATTTTTGAAACAAAGAAAAATAAAGTTAAATAGAGTGATTCTTAATGAAAGTATTGAATAGAACGAAAGGTGTTGATTGTATAAAATCTTCTTGTCTTATTAAGTACGTTAAAAAGTTTTTGGTGTATATACTATTTTTTTATGATTCTTGTCGCATAATTGTAAAATCAATGGAATAATATTTTTGTATACATTCATTATTGA
This sequence comes from Himalopsyche japonica, assembly GCA_028555115.1. Classification (NCBI taxonomy): domain Eukaryota; kingdom Metazoa; phylum Arthropoda; class Insecta; order Trichoptera; family Rhyacophilidae; genus Himalopsyche; species Himalopsyche japonica. Next base: position 1,325,312 of record JAHFWJ010000526.1, on the reverse strand, counting down.
ATTGCCAGTACAATGCATTTGTAATATTAAGGCAAATTTACAAAAATCTCAATTTAACCGTCTTATTATAAATACTGTACACATAAATGTTCTTAAGAGAACATTTTTTGTTTTGCGTCAAGGTGAGTTCGCTGAATTTATAAAATTCACAAAACATAAAGTAAATTGAAAAGATATCATTGTCGGGTATAAAATAAATGCATAATTTATTCGCTGTTCAGTGGAGCTCTAAATTTAACCCCTTGTGACAGTGACAAGCCAGACGATGGATGCATTCAAATACGAGCAAAATAAAACTATTATATATTACGCTGACCATTATAGCAGGATGGCGCTCCACTATAAACCCTATAAATGCGGACTTTCTTACAGAAGAAAAAAAATTCCAACTGATATATCTACCATATTAAAAAATTCAGCTCACTGCTTAAATCTCAATAATTCATAATTTTTCTATAGTGCGAATCATTACTTTTCTAAGTAAAATAACCAATTACCATAATCAAGCCATAAGTCTAAATTATTTTGTTATTTTATTTTATTATACACTTTGATATTTAGTTTACAATTTTTCTTTAGGAATTCATTACAAAATTGTTTGTCGTCTTTCACATTTTTTTTACAAAATAATGTTTTTCAAATTGTCAAAAAATCTATCAACAAGGGAACCTTGAAGACTCATTCAATATGAAATACTTTTTTAAAAAATAGCTCATCAAAAAAGAAAAACATACATAAATTTAAATAATCAAAAATACTATTTCTTTGATATAATTATCATTCTCACTTCACATTCAATTAATTTTAAAAATATTTTTTTTTCATAACATTCTTGAAGTGAAAGATTTTTATGAAATCTTTAATGTTTTATACTAATCATAACTAATTTTTTTCTTTTTAATAAAAAATAAAAATATTTTATGGTGGCTAAACATTTACTGTAATTATTATTATTCCGTTTAAAAATACAATTACTAACACTTTTATAAACGTTGCCGATTTATCCGTGAAAAAAATGAAAGTTATTTTTAACATGATTTTTTTCAAAACAAACTTTCAGCAACCTAGACAAGATTTTAAAAATATGTTCTTGAAAAATGGAAAAATATCTTCCCGAACAATGTGAAAGAAATAATTAAATTTATAATTAAATTTTCTACCGCACCTTTTATCTGCAAAAAAATCGAGAATGTTTTCGCGTATTTTTTAATTATCATTTCAAATTTAAGCTATGCGACCTTAAAAAGAAATCAATTTTACGAACAAAGTGAACAAAAAAATTAGATTCCTGAAGAGGCAAATAAAAGGATCACGGAACATTCTCAAAAATTTGTAAAAGTTTTTTTAAATTTTATTTCAAAAAAAGGTACATTGAAAGTATTTTATTATGGCTATATAAAAGTTCAGTACTGGCTAGTTTAATGGAATATGTTTAGATATATTCATCGTTATGGTTTTCAAATTCAGTTAAACACAAAAAATTTACAAAAGGATATACTTCTTGGATATCCCTCCATGTTTATTAAATATTTAATGATTTATGTCATAAACAAATGAAAAAAAATCATAAAACCCATATTTTCAATTGAATAGTAAATGTAAATCGAGCATAAAAATTATAAAATAGTAAATATAATTCGAGCAAATAATATTTGTTACATTGTTCAGTTGTACCTAACAGTGCAACCACATACGATATCATTGAGAAAAAAATATTCAGTATATGTTTAGAAAAGTATTAAGCATTCGTGGAATAAAATTAAAAGATATTTATTATTCACAGGAGAGGTGAAGGTCGGTCACGAAAATAAATTATGTACATACATCGATCAAACTAGGTCAATTGAATTATCTCACTGAAAAGCCGAAAGTGTAACACTCTTATAACCTAATGAGTTGTCCTATTTGATGCATTTATTTAACAAGTTAAACTGTAGAATTTACTATTTTCAATAAATAAAAGCTTAATAGTTTCTAGTACATTGTAATGCTATTTCCACAATAAATTTTATGATCGGGACCAGTTTCGCCAATCACGAGTTTTATCAACTAATATATAGATATCATCAGTTAATAATCTTCTCGATGAGGGAAACCAGTCCATATCACAAAATATGTTGTGGAAATAGTACTAAAAACTGTTTTTTTTTTATTATTTAATATATCATGCCTTTCCATCAAGTGATATGATGATGATAAAAATTATTTTTCCACAGTGTATTCATGTAAATTCAATCCCAAAATTGATACAAGCGTTTCTATTCTTGGATCCGTGAACACTTTTTTGTAATGCCTTTAATTGCATTATTTTGGTCTGAGATTGTTTCGTCTGAAAAAGTAGCATCGCTCAAAAATTTCTTCTATTATATAGTTATACCATAAATTCTTTAATTGGATTTTATTGTTTCAAGTGGCTTCATTTGTTTTGCAAACTCCTTAAAATAGATGATTGCGAAAATGATTCAACGGACTGATATATTTTTAGAATTCAATTTGTATAAAAGTATTATTTAAAATAGATCTTATAACATTCATTGATTTATTAAGACAATTTTAAGCATCCACGACATATTTTTTATAATGTTGGATACCTTGTAGAATATGTATGAAAAAAAAATGGTATAATGTAAATGAAGCCAAACATCTCTATAATACAGGTAAGTATTTCAACCTAATCCGCTCCAGTGAATAAGGACGTAAAACATTTTTAACATTAGCAGTTTTAGTATCGTTACCCTCATAGATTTTATGCACAAATAAAAAAAAAGAGTGATTGATTTGACCCAAAAAACACTATTTTCAGATTGGTTTTCTGTACACGCCAAATATCACACAACAAAAAATGTAACAAAGTAGTGGGTTGAAAATATGTATAATCAGCCGCTAGACGTTTAAAATTATTGTTTGCATTTTTCAGAGGCATTTTGAAATTATAAAATGATTTTGAACGCACAATAATTTTAGTCAAATACCCAGCATGAGTAATTTGGGAACCGATGAACGTAAAAGGAAGATATGAGACTTTGCGGGTTAGGAAAAAATAGATCAAGTTACGAAATCTGTGTTTGAGAAGCAGAAATACCTTGCCTAAATTTAATATGCAAAAATTACCCTGAGTCACGAAATTTTTAGGTTTGACACAATTTTCAAGTCGAATTCGAATAAAGTTTTATAAGCTTTATATTAATAGAAATTTAATTCAGTTATATATTAAAATAAGGTATCTAAGTTAAGTTAACCATGACAAATCTCTTGGGAGAGACACGTGCACCCGTTGAAATATTCAAAGAATTTAGAGTAACTTCCTAAAGAACATCGAAATTTAAAATCGCGTTTTGTTGAATTTTCTTCTTTTGAAGTCTCGATTTATTGAATCAAACATGCGCAGAGAAATTTTGATAAAATACGTAACATAATTAATAACTTTTCATTGTAAAATGTATAATAGATTCTGTATATATTATGATAGACTATTTGCGTAATTAATAAAAATAAGTCTACATTGAGAAGACTTTGATGATATTGATTCTATTCAATTATTTTTCTTACTTGGTGGTGATATTTCAAAGACGTCGGAATAAGTGCAGAAGGTTTAAAAAAAAAAATATTTTTCATTATAAGGTAAGGGATATTTTCATTACCAAAAAAATATTATGACTTCATTAAAAGAATTACACATCAATATAATACATTAATTGTGATTATTTGCCGAGAAGATTGAATTGTTAAGTTTAATTGAGATTATTCTTTGACATGGAAGTTTTTAAAACCTTTAAATTAATTTTCATTGAAAAACAACTGAGACAAATCTACGACAAAATGAATTTATTCTAGTAATTTATGTTAATTAATATTGTGTCAAATGCTTTGGGATGAAATGCTTCGATCAATGAATTCCTGATATTTTTAATTTTAAAAGCCTTTAAACATATTAATTCAAATAAATGACAATCGATCAGAGAAAAGTTTTTTTTAAGATAATTGTCAGTCAACCTTATAATTCATTGAATGTAAATATGTATGCGTTATATTATATATCACGTTTTATAGTGTACTTCGCTGATTATCGGTGTTATAAAAATAAAGTATGACATAGATGTTTTGCTCTATAAGAACGTGCCAATAACAAACAGCATTTCCATTTGATAGAAAACCAATGTAAATACGGGTGTGGCATTTTTCAGTCGTCAGTCGCGTCACCCAGTACTTACTATAAGGGTTCAGTAATGTTCATTGACACATATTCATTTACTATTTCAAAAATAGATTGCACATCCCAGTTATGTAAAAATATACATGAGAAGAGGGATGAATTTTTTTTTTTTATTGTTTCCATATTTGTGGATAGTGTCGGTCGTTATTTAAACGTTTCTATAATAATAGTTCCAAAGTTTTTTTAATTTAATTTATTAATCAAAAAATTTCTTTTCATCTTAATTGTATACATTTTAACAACATTTTTAGAGATTCAAGAGAAAATTTTGATTGAAAAGAAACGTTTCGTATAGTTACAAGAGATAAAAAGAAAAACACTATGTTTATAACTAAAGTTCAGTGCTGAAACGGTTTTGATAAATACTCTTGTTGATTAATGAATGTAGATTCATAATATTTCAAAAATATTGATAAAACAATTATTGTTAATATAAAATTTGCGATTGAATTATACTGAAAAGTTAAATATTGCAATGATGTAAAAGCTGAATCGAAAGTAATTATTTGTAACGTACAATTCCTAACGACGAGAAAACAATAAGCAAAGAATGGTTTTTGAATGAATTTTATATTGTCATTTGTTTATATACTGACTTAATAAAGCATAAAATGAAAATATTTAATCATAATCATTTGAATTTTTATTTTGGTCCAGGTAACTTTCGTGATTTATCTTTTTTCAAATACTGAGTAAACACTATTTATAGATGATTTTATAGGTTAGAGGCTTGCAGGTTTGCATGTGCTAGAGCACAGTTTGCAAAATCTGGCGAGATAACCATATAAAGTACATTAATATGTGATTTCATGACAAAAATCTTCATTAAAATAATAAGGAATTTTTCGACTATCTCAGTTTTATTGATTTTAAAGTGTGTTTTATCACTTGTTTAGTGGAAAGGAATTATATAATATAATCAATCCGTTTTAGTGTATTATTAATATGACAATTTTTATTACAAATAATTATTTAGTATTTCATTAGAATTGCCTAACTTTTCGTTTTGTGAAATATAAATACCTTAATGGTACATTCATTTACAAATTCCAATAAATTTTTGTTTATATTCTTGAAACAGTTGTTTGCATAACTTAATTGTAATTGTAGGCTGTCAATTTTTGTACAAATGTTCATGTTATGATATGTATTTTTTCAGTATAATGCTCAGGATGATTACAATTTGTCGTGATCAATTATATTTTTGAATAGTGGTGAGAATAATAAAACTGTTGTTTTTAATACAAAAATGTATTTACCTCAGTTTAAAATCATAGTCACTTGCTAAGCTACGCAATGACGTTCTACCAAAAGTCATTCGCGTATTTCTTCAGACATACATAGGTGCTTATCACGAGTATTTTACATTAATAAAGCTAAAATTTATTCACAGAAATAGGAATTAAATTTTTGGAATACTACATTTATATTGTATTTGAATAATTAAGTGCCTTCCTTGACTCAGTAGGTTTTCGAGACCATTTAATATCCGGTAGTCCGTGCTGTGGCGCTATCTTTGATCCAGTTTGTCCTGTGAGTTTGCCTCGCTATTTTATGATATCGGAGCAAACTCCTCGAGCTACATTTCAGAATATTAGTTGAGATTTGAAACATCATCATTGACTCATAAGAATTCACTTATATAGTAATATATATATATATATATTATTTTTAGAATAATAAGAAATCAATTATTTCACTTAATAAATTTGGGTTACAATTATAATCAATACGTGTATTCAATTCAATTGACGTGTGGCAATTATAAAATCAATTTAATTGACATGGCGTGGCTCGGCCGTTTTGTGGTCAATTAAAATACAATTTACTGTCACACCGTGATGTTCATTACATTAGATATTTTAATATCAATTAATTTTGCTCAATTTCATGACCAGTGAAATGTCACGAAATAAATTTCATTATTTTGGAATTCAGGCGGCGAATATGCACACGACTGACTTTTTAGGCATGTGTGATATTTTTTTTTTTGATAACCCTTACGCCATTTAACATATTATCATAATGATAATGAATTGTCAATAAATAAACAAATGTGAAAATAGATTATTGTGTAATGAACAAATATATAAGTTGTTTTCTACAGAAAAGCTTATCTGCACTGAAATACTGAAAATATTAAATGACATGTAACTCTTAAATTATTTTTTAAAAACAATATAGTGACATATTTGATGAAAATTTTTAAGGTACTAATGAGCACAATGAAAACGTTTTCTACACTTCTTTTGAACCAGTAAATGCATACATTAAAAAAAAATCTTGATTTTTTTGCTTTCATGAGTTTCATAAAGCATTCATTCTTTGCAAACCTGTCAACGTAACATATAAATTCAACAAAACTTCAAATAAAATAATGATTCTTGAAATTTTTAAATGTTCTAGAGTTTTGAAAAACAAGTCTGCCGGCTTTAAATTTATTCATATATCGAGGATGTATATATAATATTATGTTAACGTTATTGTTATAATTTTAACTTTTGTCAATACTCCATCCGTAAAAAAGGATAAATTACACCACAAATAGAGCTTTGTAACGTTTGAGCTATCTGAATGTATCTTTTTCCTATATCAAAGCATAAATCTTAATTAGACACGGTATTGCAAATTGACAATATATGTACTTTAAAAACTATAGTTAAGCTTTTCACTGTTGGTAGTCAGTCATTTGATTGTAATTAATTTATATCTTAATGTATTTTGTAAAAAATGTATATATAATTATTTGAACGTTATGTAATATGGTTATATTGTACCATTATCAACAGATTAAGTGCGTGAAGATATACAGAACTATGGTTAGATAAAAATGAGTTTATTATCATAAAAAGTTTTCACATGCAACTTTTACTGGCAATGGACCGAAAAAAGCATTATAACAAAATAAAATTGTTGAAGAAATGTGGCAATCGTATAATGCTTGCTGGCGCAATCTATTATTAAATACTACTCTTGCATTTATTTTCTTAAGATAAAATATATTTAGAAGAAATATTCTATTTTAGACACACGCTGCGAACGCATTCATAAAGCAGGGAAAAGAATAGGACTGTGGATGAGCTCTATTCATGAAAATAATAAATAATTTCTCTAGATACTTATGCTTGCTTTTGGCGATAGAATATCATTTTTGAAGTGGATAATTAGCTCTTTACTTTAAGAAAAAAAAGTGAAAAGAAGGACAAAACTGTTTTATTTTTAATGTTTCTATAAAAAATATTAGACACAACAATAAAACACACGATGATGAGCAAAGGCCATTAAATACTACAAAGGTGATGTTTAAAATAAATTAATAGCGTTTTTATTAAACTGATACAGAGAGTTTTTCATGACACTATAGTTTTAGTTTTGTTTTTAAGACACACATGATAGAATGAATGATAATTCAAAAAAAACCCTTTATTCACTCGTTGGTGTTATGAAAATACTTTTAAATAATCAATAATGATTTTAGGTCATATGAAATATTACGAAACATACCCACATAGGATACCCATTGAAAGCTATCGGATCAGAAGGCTCGGCGTAGCGTATAATTTAAATGTATATAAATAAATCCACATTAGGTATGTTCCTAGCGCCTGTATCTAACTAATTTTATAAGAAAGGTTGGGATAACAAACACACAACAATACACAAGTAATATATTATATTTGAAAACTCAAAATTGTGAACAGGCTATTGTAATACAATATACAGACATTTCGGTTACCATTTTATTATAACCAACATTTAGAAATTTGCCTCATAACATTTTACTAACACCGCAAATTTTTAAATGATGTAAATATTTAAAAAAAACCAGTAAAACATTAAACAAGCTGAGCGTGCCATGTAAACTATAAGTATTTATAAATAATATCATATCAGTTTTTATTATATTTTTTTTTACTTAGAAGCAAATGTCTTGAAAAAATTACACGCAATTATAAAATCGCGCCTTCAATAATTTAAACGTTAAAATATTTCGTAACAGTACAATATTCAAAGGTATGAAGCACATTTTTATCATTTATATATTCACATGTGGAATAATGTATGAGAAACACTTACACAAAGACATAAAAATTACTTTGACATTATTTGTTAATGTTCCCAAAGAGAAATTTGTTTTGACGGTAACGGCTTATGCCGAAGCTTTATGTAGCACAAATTGCGTCAATAGACAAAATGCTTTGAGTGGGAAAATGCAGTTGCATACAAGTTGAATACAGTGCAGTGATGATGCATTTTTGATCGCGATTACAGAGCGCTAGAGTGCAACTCATTCCTGATGCAAATTTCTGCTTCAAAATCTTCACAAAAAAATTCATTTCAGAATCATTTTCTTTCTCCGAATGTTCATCAACTAAAAATTATTTATAATTTCATACTAACAATGAAAGTTCATAACGTTATATAAACATATATTATAAATACCACAAATTGAAGGTTTCATTATAATTATTTCTTATAATTTATGGTATCAACTGAAAGAGCTTGATAAAATTTCAAAAACGAATTTAAATTGTTGAAACTTTGTAAAATGTCCACATGTTTTGTCACTAACGACCTGGGTTTCGCCTTTATGTATCTTCAGGCATTAAATTTGTTAAAGTAAATTTAATTAATTATCTTTGTTAAAATAAACACTCGAAATTTGCTAACCATCTGTTATCGGAAACAGCACGAATGTAGTGACCTTTTAATGACTCAGCAACGGATGTGACAACTGTATTAGAATCTCAGAGTTTTATATTTTATAATCTTTTAATCTTGTGTTTCAAAATTTTAGATTCAATAGCACTTGCTCGATCTTTGAAGTGAAATAAAAATAAAAATTAAATATAATGGTTAATATATTACTCACAGGCGTCGCAAATTATACAATAAAAGAAGCAATACGGCCAAAAGCGCTATTCGTGGGTATAGGAAGGTGTGAACTGCAGTGCCTCTCGAACGCCACAACAACATAAAACGATTTAGCATACTTTTTCGAAGAGCATGTACTGGAACACCAGTAAAGAGACCTTTTTTATGAACATGTTTACACTTTGTTGCAATAAATGAAACTTTCAAATACCATATTGACCGACAGCATTCAGGAAGTATTGTATATCCATAAGATTGAGCAGACGTGACTTGAACTGACGAGTGGAATCTGCTTCAGCTAATGAAGTTATCAAAGGCAGCATGTTCAATCTTGCCACATAAAAAACTCGGAGTCACATAACAATACAATTTGCAGTCATGGCTCCTAAAAAGAAAAGGTAGACGAAATTCTGTGAACTTAGAAAATGCATAATCAAGTTATAAATGTATACTATATTGGTATAGAAAAACGTTAAATAAAGTTAATGAAAGCTGTAAAAGTATGCAACAGATTTGAGATTGGTTTGATCCAAAGTAGTCTAGAAATGCGCTCTACATGAGGCGTAAATAGCGGAATAGTGTAAAAATATTATTTTCCAACTTCGATCAAATGTAGAAAGAAATGAAGAACGAGTAAATAATCAGGAATTTACTATAATAAAATACTAAATGCATCAAAAACATTACATGCTCAAAGATTATAGTGATATCATTTCTATAGTAAGATAATTTAATTAGAAAAGATGTATGCAAACAAAATTATAAAATGCTATGTGCTTGTCCTATTCCATATGATAGAACTATTAAAACATAACTTAAAAGATAATAATATATGAAAAGATATTGTATCAAAATTAAGTATTTGTTATTTTCTCAATCAAAAAAATAAATATTTTTCGACCTCTGTCTTAAAGCGTCGATTGTAAAACTATTTTTTGTTTGATTGGAAAATTTAAACTGTGATTCCAGAGCAGTGGTTCTCATGTGAAATTTCACTGTGGCCGCATTATAAGCATCAGCTATAGAAAAGTCCCATGGCCGCACCAAATGTGATAAGAGTTTGAATATTTATTTTTTATATAGTGCATTACACTGAATGATCATTCGTAATATACAGTTGTAGGTAAAATCGACAAAATTAATAAAGCAATTGTTGTTAAGTCTTTATATTGACTTAATTCATGGTCAACGTATAACTTCGACACAAAATTTTTGAACAGTTTTATTAGTAAAATGGTCATTTACTGAAACTCGACTAAATGTTGGATAAGTCAGGCCTATTCAATCAAATTTAAAATAATAATAATTTGTAAAAACACATTTTTTTAAATATCAATATTTACTATAAAACTGTTCCATTGTTCCAAAGAGTTTATGGGCGTAACAATTATTGTAGAAAAAAATGTGATTATGAAATACAATTTTGAGTTTTCCCAAGAAATATTTATCATATCGATAATCACCAACTGGGGACATTTGGAGAATAAACATCGTAGATGAAACAAAAACTACAATGAGTGAGATGGATTGTTGGGGATTCCCATTTGCTGAATAATTTCCTGCGACCGGGCAGGCACTGCGGTCGCGATACGCAATTACGCAGTTCAATGCGCATCCGGTAAAACAGCTGATAGCAAAAAAGTACATTCATTCAGCAATTTCGATCTAATAAGAAAATACCATCACATATTTCTATTTGTAGATACGTTAATTTTAAAGATTAAAACTGTATTTTTCTATTGATTGAATTGGCATTCACATGGTAGAACTCCATTATAACACGGTGAAAAAATAACAATGTATTTTAGTTCTACAACATTATTTTTTAAATACAGTTGAAAGCTATTTAGGCTCACGCCATCGTCAGTTCTATGCTTAAATTAACATTTGCTTATCTATATATAGCTGTTTAGAAAAGGTACACAATACATATTCTCTCCTGTTTTTAACGACCTAGCTTGTTTCTTGTTCGCGATAAAACAACAAATTGTAAATGAAACTAAAAAGGCGGCTATATCAATAAGTTTACATATGGCACAGAAATGGTCTATTACAAGAAAAATTTATTGTCTATGGTCTATTAGAAATGTCTATTGATTTCCAGCTGTTCCAAAGCCGTCATTCTGCGACCCTTACTACAAAAATGCAAACTTTAAGGCGCTGAGTTTGAGTTTATATTATGTGATTCCTTTATAACGTGATTAGCGAATTGTGAATCTGGTTTTTTACTGTTGAATGATCTTACATGTTCTTTAGCTCGATTGGATATACTTCTACCTTTCTGTCCGATATAAACGGATAAACATGAGCCACAGGACATTTTATAAATACCGCTTCTGTCAAGTTTTCTACATTATTCACACAAATGTACATGCATATTAACTTGAGCGATAATTATTTAAAAAATATTGTCTACTGTAAACGGATATAGATGAGCTTAAATATCTTTTGCTCGGTTTAAAATGATATATTTTACACCAGTCAGTTGGTTGAAAGATAGTTACTAGCCTGAGTAACTACTTTCTATATTCGATTCGAGAAAATAGGGCATAAGCTATTCGGCTGTCGGCGACATGAATTTCAACTACAACGTCCCGTTCAGATAGAATGCATAAATACATACAACTAACAGCCTTGTACAAATGTCACTGATGAAACTGACTTTATAGCAGTAAAGCTATCCAAATGAGCAGTGGTTTAATTGCTCGACGATTCAAAACGGTCCGTCTATATGTTTCGAATGTTGATTACTGTGAGATTTATTTTGAAAAATCAACGTTCTCATGAAGTAGCACTCTAAAATCACATACTCATTTGGCTTGGCAATAAAAGGTATTATATCTGAATTTTCTATTGGTTTTTTTTTAGATCTCTATATGTTCTATTTAAATACAGGAACAACCCTTTTATCATCTATGAAATCCAGAACAAATGTGTTAGGTAGATTACAAAAACTAATTGTGAAGTATAAAAACTTCTTGTGAATCTACAATATAAACCCAGAGAGATGAAGAAAGTCTTGAAATAATCTGATGAATGTTTTCTCCCTTGAATTTATCCCGTTATCGACAAGAAATTTTTGTACAAACACTGATGTATTAACTTATGCAATGTATTAATTTGTAGTATAGGGTTTATAATAAAAAGATACCTTACGCAATACATTGACGATAAAATTGAATATATTAAATAAATGAGAATTTTAGAAGTAAAAAGGAGCCGAGTAACGAGTAAGATAATATTATATATGTTCAATCTATATATAGATCTAATTTTCTTAAAAAAAAATACACCGCTCTTACAGTTCATATATAATATAACAGTTTATAAATAAAATATTTTTTACAACACCAAATTAATATTCTAATATTTTTATTCGTTCGGATTTCGGTTTTAGTTTAAAAAAAACTCTTGGAATATGATTGTAAGTGTTAGCTATCACACAAAAATGTTGAATAAATATATATCATTAATTTAATACATAAAATGATTATTTTGAAGAGAAAAGTAGATTTAACTGTTCAGCCGTTAACTTAAATAGCGCATTTGATTTTGAATGAAAAAGCTTCACCACGTCAGGCTTAAATAAAATAGCAAATTGTTAATATGGGAAATAGAATATATTATAGATTAGAATATATGCATAACGGATCAAAGATACTTTTATATAAGTACACGAGTATTTTCATTTAAAAAATATCACTGAAATCAAAACGATATGCAATAAATAAAGATTGAGAGTCTTTTTTATGTTTCAAATAACGCTGATGAATTAATAAAATTCCATATTGTTATTATGATTAAATTATGTATTTATCAAGCTAATGCTATAAGCACTGGTAACATCAAGCCACAATCAACCAAGACTACAATTATTTGGCATTTATAATTTAAAAATTGCAAAGCGATAGTCTATTAAATATATATTTCTCGGTGTCACTAGCCAAAAAGTTTATGTTCAATGTTATAGTAAAATTTAATTTTTCTGATGTAACAGGAAGTAAGTTTTAGTAGTCTTGCAAAAATGTAAGAAGTTCCGCACTAATTGCCTCAGGAGGTCATAAAGCAGAGGCATTCAAAGACGAACATAAATTATAATTGATTATCTTGCAAGTTATTTTGTATTTTTTAACAGAATGTGAATATCAAACTCTAAAAGACGGAAGTAATTATCGTTGTTGGTAGAAAAATGCTTCTGACGAATTAAATATTCTATCATGGCACGGCATCATCTTTCATTTAAGGTACGCGTTTAGACTATGGGCAAAATACAGCGAGGAACAAATTCTACGGTTATAAAATCATGATATCTTTACGAATATGACAATAAACTATAGAACATATCTAGTTTAACGTAAAATATTTATTGTTGAAGGGTTTCAACCCATTCTTATCTCAATTTTCAAACATTGCTCTTTTAGTTTACTCTTTCTGAATACTATAATACTATCACAATTTTAGTACGTAATATATCAAGAAGCTTTATAGAAAGGACTATTGCTAAAGGTGAGTATCCTTAATCAAGCATAAGTGGGAGAAAGATCTATTATATAACTGATAAAATCGTATTTTTAGCTTGTTTTCCGAATCATTTTTTCTATCCCCGAATTCGTTAAGGTCATTGGATCGCACGACAAGAAATGAAATGCGAACTACAAAATTTATGATTATTTGTTTTAAGATTCCGAAATTTTACATTTATAAATTTTAAGACACCACATAATAGATTATTGTTTAAAGTATTTATTTTATGACTCAAATATTTATTGTAAACCCAACTGTAGCGTTGCGTGTGGTTAAACAACATGTATGGCTAACCGCTGACTGGTTATTGTAATACGTATCAATTTTAACAGTGATAAAAATATGTTAAAAAGTATATACTGTTCAAATATTTCCACATTTTATATAAACGTCAAAATGATGCTATACAAAATTACGATCAAATATTAAAAAAAATTTATAGTATATGGTTAGATTAGATTGCTGTATTCTTAATACTGTCCTGTTTTCGACAATTGTACCAGTGGCAAAAAAATGGTTTCCATTGTGGTTTTTATTACAGTTTAAAACGAATGAACTGCGCCGCGTACAGTAGTCATCACGTCTTCTAATTTGGCGCATCCGGCACAGGGGAACTGATAAAAGTCGAACCGTTAGTGGACACGCCTTTGTCGCGTGACTACCGAGTGTCGCATCTCACCAGCCGTGCTTGCATATGCATTCACGAAGCAAATATACTAAATTCATTGACTAATTCGTGTGTCAATTTTCCTTGATAGCTCATATTTCAAAGAATAACTCGTTAATCTCAAAACACTGAAAAATTAAACAGCAAAGTCACCCCAAACACCGACATTTTATTGGCATAGAAACTAAATCTATTCAATTGTATTCTTTAAGTGCACTGTGATTTGACTAATTTTGATTAAAAGCTTAACGATAGAAACCTATAAATTGATTTCATAAGGTATTATAAGTAAAATGATATTTACAAAAATTTCGCAAAAAAAAAATCATTAAGAAAAGAATATGGATTAGAAATCATCTGTTATAAAATATATTTTCTGAGAGCAATATTTTCCCATATAGAACAGTTCAAATGAATCATTATTTAATAATGATATATGTGTAGTCAAACAGGCGAGTTAAATGAAATTTACGATAAGTATAGTATTATTGATAAAACAAGGAATAGACTGACTAAAATACTCATATAACAATAGTCATAATAACAAGGTACCGTAATATTAGTGGTCCATAAAATTATTCTACATACCGAGTGAGATTTGATCATAAACTCAAATAGTAAACTTTAACGATCAATTTCAGCGACTGTTAGATATTACATATTATATTAGTATACGGTAATGCTATCTCATTTGTACTTTTAATTGTTTCCTTGAGCACAAGAGAAATCTGTCGCAATGTTTTACTTGTAATCATTGCAATTACGACATCATTATCAGCATTTATAGTTTCTCCTCAAGATAAAAGGTAGCCATGCATATTTTCAAGTTGCCATTGATTCAATATATTTATGATATCGATTGAAGGTCCTTGATAGAATTTAGATATTAAATTTGCATTGTTGAAACCTTGTTCGCTTCCACATGTTTTACGTCACCGAAGAATCTGTTCTGTCTTGTGTAACTTCAATTCTGTTGCAGAAAGGTGAAACTCGGGTTGTTAAAGTTTCAATAATTCAAATTTGATTCAATACATATTTGTGATGAAAATTTTATAAAAATTAAAACCATTTTAAGACAGTATCATACATAATAGTGAATTTAAAAAAATGTATGTTTTGTACATGGTGTCACTTTCATTTTTCATCATTTTTCAATGCCCCTAGCTTTGATGTTTGAGAAGAACTTGACATGAGCCATTAGGTTTTATTTTCTAAAGTCGATAAAAATTGAATGATGGAATCGAGGAATGATGCGTATACTTTATTACTTCAACTGTATCTCTTTTTACGGGCTTGAAGGACTTAACAGGCCCTCATACGTTTTTGATATGTTGTATTAAATCGATTACAAAGAATAGTTAAAATATTTTAAGATTTCGTGTAAGAGTGCTTCACGGAATTAAAAAATCAAACTTTAATGCCTGAAGATGTTAAAATGTGAGACCTAAGTGGTAAAAACAATTCAGTTTCATTGAAAATTTTATGTTTGGGTTTTTGTATTTGGGGAATCATACTTATGTTTTTGCAACGAGTTTAGCATCCTAAAGTGTGACGAGATCGAAAATTTTGCCATGGAACTAATGGTTCTACTTATTTCCTATATTTGCTGGTCAAAAATAACATAATTATTTGAAAAACATAAGTTCATTCATGAAATACTATAATACATTCCAAAAACAGATGATTGATTGTTTGAAAAAATATTCCATTAATTGAAGTAAAAAAAATTGAAGGACACTAGAAATTTCTGGTTGTCAAACTCAAGCACTTCCCAAAATAAACAAATAAATAAATCAATTTTTCCCAATGCCTATATAGAATTTGTCGCTATCAATTCATTCTATAAGATAAGCAATCTATAAAGACAAAAAGTAACCCAAAATAAATATATATTATACAAGCATATGTTTGAAAATAAAACAACATTTCTCTGGAATCACGTCAAGTTATTTGTTCACCGTAAAAACAAACTCAGATATACGCGCCTGGGCAAACAATACTGAATTGTTTCGACTGTTTCGTGGTAACTTTATGTGATTTTTATATTACGTTATGTATGACAAAGATCACTTTAATTTTTTTTATTATTTCTCTAAATCTATTTAAGGCGATAATATGTGAAACTTTTGATTATTTTTTACTTATATTTGGACATTTTATTGGTCGTAAAATACTCGTAAAAAAATATTTTATTTCTATTAAACTGCTCTATTTGATTTACGTATGAATTTCGGAAAATTTACTGACTGGCAATATTGGTTGGCGTATTTACTCGGCAAGTAAATTAAATGAGCTGCGAATGATAAATCAAAATGTGCAAAATCAAGTATTAAACTATTTGAATAATTAATAAATAATGAATTGGAAATTGGAAGATAAATTTAGACTTGCCAACCTATACACGAAACTGCCATATAATATTTATATTCTGACCGACTTCATAAATGTTGGTTTAATATAATGTAAGTAATTAACTGGTTATATTATACATTCAGAAAATGAGCATATAAAACTCAAGTTTTAAATATTATTTAAAAAGCGAAATATTTTCAACAAAAGTATTATTGGTAAAATATACATACCAATATAAGATTATGAAATAGCGTGTTAAAGTAACTGTGTGTTTATCATTTAATAAGACTCGAAACCATCCTCGTTATTATTTAATTCATATTATATGAACGTAATGCCAGGGCTCGGAATCTTATACAAATATATCATTAAACTAGTCAAACAAATTAATGTATTATGTTTGAAATTTTCTGCTTAATATCACACCATTTTTATTAATAAAATTTTACTCGAGCAGTAAATTACAGAAAGTATCTAGCATTACGACAAGCTTCCAACCTGACAGACGAAACAAATAAATCCCGTTATCTTCGGTGAAATGTGCTTCCTGCAGAGTTGTTAGTCGCCAGTAGAACCCGAGAATGATCCCTACGTAAATAGACTCACTTAATAATCGCGTAGCACACAAGCGCTGGACTGGAATACCATAGTATTTAGAGACTGCGATTGAGAATTCTCGAGAAATTTTGATTATTTTTTTAAAAACTCAACTGTTTCAAAAAATTTTGAATCTTGTTTGTGCCGAAATTGTTTATGAGAATATAGAAAATAATTCGTTATTTTTACTTATTTTTATTCTGCATTGGAAATGAAATAATAATAATCCAAAATATTGTCAATCGTGTAACGCGTGAGTCATCTGTTTGTTTGCATAGACAAGGGATTTCTAACTATTTGTATTAATTTAAGAATAGTGTTTCAGTAACCAGAAGACAGTTGATTTATGGACTTTGCATTTTGTACGGACATCACTGTTAGTTTTAGCAGTTGAAATTTCAATCATCTACTAAATGAAAAACATTCTTTGTCTCTTTCAATAACCTCGTTAAGGTTGATTTTGGTTTTAGGAACATTTATTTTGGCCAACAATGAAAGAAAACTGAACTTGAATACTTTACATCGATCACGTCAGGTTTTAAGCCTCCAAAAACATTCAAAACTATTAATGATCTTGACATAGAATGAGGGAATCTATCAATCTCTGAAAAATTAATGCCGCAAAATGAGATAATGGACAATTTAAATGTATTCTTTATGATATCGACTGAATCTGCTCGATTGAATTTCAATGTCAAATTTGCATTATTGAAACTTTGTACTCATTCACATGTTTAACGTCACTAATGAATTTGTCTTTAGTAACGTTGCCGAAAGGTGAAACTCGGGTTGCTAGTAGCAAATCATGTGGAATCGTACAAAATTGCAACGATTTAAATTAAATGACTACTTTGTTCTTCAAAAAAACTTGTATGTCTTTATTTTTCTTCAAAGCCTTGATTTGTTTTCTTTTTGTGATCCATGATATATTTACACAAACATTGTATTTTGCTACATTATTCATACATTTTATTCACTCTGTTTACTAATTTCTATAATGGAATTGTGACAATGTTATGGATGTATTAGATTGTAAAAATTACTAAAAATTATTACTCGGTGAATAACTGTAAGCTTTTCCGCATAAATCTTTTGTGTTTGAAATCAAGAAACGAAACATCTTTGAAATTACACATGCTTTAACAGTTTCCTCTGCCATATTATGATAAATACAACATGTGCAAAAAATGTTGGCAACGTTTCGCTGTTATATAATACAACACGAGTGGCCGATAATATTTTTCCATCACATCGCTTAGTGGCGACCAAGCGGGAGACATACCACAAACACATTTAGAATTATACAAATTTAGACCAGACTGTATGGTTTTGACTGTACAAAATAATGATGGAAAACTTCTTTTATGTAGAATGATTGAGGTCGACGACTATAAACTACTGAGTTATCGGCTGATTGACAATTGCTTAAATGTAACCTGAGTCGAACGTTGATTTCTTTTATTGATTTTTAAAGAGTAAAATACTATATATCACGGCATATGAAAGAGAAATAATATGCTTTATACAACATAATTCAAAACTTCCTAACGAAATTTTATTTCAACGATTTTTTACGCTCTAATAAATTTCAAAACAAAGTGTCTTACAACAACACATTTGTTTATAATAAATAAACAAACATATGTGATATATACATCTTCTTGCCATTAAGCTAGATTTTTTCAAATGAAAAAATATTTAAAAAAGAAATTGATATTTTTTTCTCAATTATAGATTCATTTGTTATGAAGAAATCAGTTCTTCGTTTCTTTTGGAACCATTTCTTAATTATGATATTCACTACACTCGATAAATTAAAAAAAATTGAGTGATATGAAAAAAAAATCATTATAAACATATATTTTTATGATTTGAATTAACATCTTGCAATGGAAAAAAAACCATAAAGATTCAAACATTTTAATTAAAAGTATATTTTTGTAATACTTGGGAATGTCGGCCAGTAACATTATTCCATCGTTTAATTAACTCTAACAAAAATAGAAACCGTATAGTACTTCAAATAGATTCAAATTCCCGTTTATTTCCAACAATTTGATAATTTAAATACATTTTTGTTATTAATGTATCACAAGTATGTCTGGAAATAGCTTGATTCCCACGCTTCCCCAAAACCGTTCCTGGAATCATTTTCGTGCCGATGTCGTATTCGGTGGATAGAAATAACAAAATGAAATGAAATATCATAGAGGGAATATTCGCTTCATATATTAGTACGATAGTTAAATCTAGGACATTGCTATTTGACCTTTTGATCACAGATTTTGGACCAGTCACTTGATATTTGTATATTAACATCTGAAGGATTTCCGGTAAAAGAAGCCTCAACCTATTAAAGGCGTTCATCGAAAATATTTTTTTATCATTGAATCTTGGTTAATAGAAAGCTAATAAACATATGTTGTAGTTATCTAAAATTATTTTTACTTCATTTAAAATATATTATATGCTGTGAAAGACATTATTCTTAAAAAAAAATTCAATTATCAATTATCCCAAAACTAGTATTTTAGTAAGTTAATTTATTTTACCGAAGTGCGATATAATAAACAAAAGTCGTATTTATTTAACAGTACTACATATAATATGTAATCAAAATGAATGTTTATAAAACTACATTAATCCAAATATTTATTCCAACTGTTAGTAATCGTCATAGTTGTAGTAATTTTGATATTTCATTATATTGTTAAGAGTAGATTATCAATATGATATTGAATTGATTGTTAAAACATAATTTGAAGTATGAAATGTTACAGTACATCACGCTTTTAGTGTGTCCGATTTTTTACTTCTATTTGGTTTTCTACTTTGGTTGTATAATCAAACGCTTGAAAAAACTGTAAATATTAATTATTTGATAAATCAACTATACTTATTGATTTACATTAAATTAAAAAATATCATATCCAGAAAGTGTTCTTTCAATCATTCTCGCTTACACTTTTCCGTTAATGCTAAAATATTTAATTAAAATAACCTTAAGCGAGCATGGTATATCGCTTAAACTGATTGTAATAACGAATTGTGTCTGATACACATTGAATTTAAAAAAAAAATCATTTTTATCTTCCTCCCAAAATAATTATTTCTGCACGTGAAATTTTTCACTACTACCGACGCTTTTTTTTTTTTGAAGATCTCAGCTGCCCTGTAATAAATTATCGAGTTATATATGGCTTGCCAAATTAACGGACTGCCAAAAATAACCGCTTATTAAAGGTTTACATAATAATTGTTGCCGTTTTCCAAGTAGCTTTAAAACACTATTTTAAATAAATCATGTATTCCAGATGCTCGTGAACGTTTGAAGACATTTACCACATGAAAGATTCTGCAAAAAAAGAAACGATATTGTTCAATGCAAGTTTTTTATGTGTATTAAAAACGTAAGATAAAAATGCCATGTACTAATAAAAGAATATACGGTTGAGAATCAAAACGAGAACTATTTTTTTAATATACATTTAATTGGTTATTATTATGTATTTGTGATTCATAATATCGAATTATTATGATAACATTTAAAAATAATGACAATTAATAAGTTCTTCATGAATAAGTTCTGACGATGGCGTGAGCCGAAATAGCTATCAACTATATTTGTTAAAAGTAATTTTGTATAACTAAAATACATTGCTATTTTTTTCACCGTGTTGTAATGGAGTTCTACCAAGTGAATGCCAATTCAATCAATAAATTTCTTTTCAATATTGACTGTACGTATAAAAATATTACATTTTTCTTGATATTAATCTTGGATGGTGCCTATTCAAAATCACTTCGATGATTACATTTAACCA
Source organism: Himalopsyche japonica (assembly GCA_028555115.1). Taxonomy (NCBI): domain Eukaryota; kingdom Metazoa; phylum Arthropoda; class Insecta; order Trichoptera; family Rhyacophilidae; genus Himalopsyche; species Himalopsyche japonica. The sequence continues at coordinate 1,304,260 of JAHFWJ010000526.1, read as the reverse complement.
TACACCAAATAATTTACAGCAATGGCCTATAGAAGAAGACTGAAAGTAAATTTGGTATTAAAAGAATGTTAATTCAAAAATATAAATCAAGTATAGAAAGTAACACGATTCTAATTGATTAATGATTCAAAAATTGGATTATGTTGCTAAGTCAACATTTCATCGGAGTTTTTCATTATTTTGTTGTAGGATGCCAAAATTCTGAAATCTTCCTCAAAATAATACCAAGTATTGAGTTAAAAATTATGTTTACTTTCCTTAAAATAATTCACGGCTGCATATTTTCGATCTACTGGTATTTTCTGCGTTATTTCTGAGTATTTTGTTTTTATTATTTGTCATTCAATTATCACACTTTGTTTTCAATTAAATTTAAGTCACGCTTTTTTGTCGATTCCGCTTCATGATTTTAGTCAATAGAGAATTGTATACATTACTAATTTTTATGTAACTTCAAAATTATTAACAGTAACTTTAAATTATGGCACAATTATTAACGCTAAGCGGAATTAGATTTTATAACTAATTTATTGTTTGTATTGGCTAATATTATTATACCATATTATATAACAGCGCATCATATATTTTTTTAATAGATATAGAGCTTTTCAATATCAGAAATCTATCAGTATAAATCATTTCATTAAATGCATCCCGAAAAAAATAAATTAAACACGACATAAAACAAAATGTACATGTTTTGTTTCAGTAAATATTTTTTTGAATTGATATTCAATCTATTAATACAGAGGTTCCCAAACTTTTTTTGTTTTCGGCGCACTTAAATTATCAGATTTTTTCAAGCCTTGTGTTACCTTAATTTAATAAAAATATTAATAATGTTTTTTAAAGAAAAATTTTCATTGCGCCGCGACGAACAGTTTAGGTAACTCTGTATTAATATATTATATGTCTTACTCCTGAAGAAATTAAACGTATTCCATTCTGTAATGATCTCACTAAACCGATGTCTAATCATACTCTTTTTTGAGATTTAAACTATGTATTTTTTTTTTGTATACGTCAAAAACGTAGATTATAATTCATATGCGAAAAATGTTTATTTTTTAGAAGAATTTCATTAAAGTCGAGACTTAATATTCTATAACTTTTCAAGTGACATATCTACGGAAAATAAAGAGCGTTTCGATAGAAACGTTTATATTGTAGTAGCCTTAACTGTTTTTAATTTACCATTACAAGGAAACAGTATATTAGAAGAGTTTGAAATTAATATACATGTCATTATTTTATTAGTATATTCGCAAAGACAGTTATCCATTGAAATTGATTACATGTGTTAAGCGGGGCTCGGTCGAAACTGAAGTAAAATTGTCTATGTAAAGAAACATAATGGGTTATCACATCAACCGTTAATTAATACATAGTCTCTTTTAAGCGCTTGTGATACCTATAGTATATAAAAATATTAATCATGCTTTATAAGAAAACCCCCCCCCCCCCACATTCGACAGCCCAAAGCCCGTCATCGTCCATAATCTTGACCTTTTTCTCCGACCCTGTAAATTCAATTTCCCAACTCTAATAAAGTACGGCGACATCTATTCCAAACGTGTGACTCCCATAAAAGAAGATTTACTGTAGACCTTACGTGTTGGTCAGAGATTTGCGATGGATTTCGAAACAAGGATAGGTTTCTTTTTTAAATGGAAATCGAGAAACTAGTTGCGTCAGTAAAAATCATTCTATCCATTGAATTATAAACAAGGTGAACAAAATATTTTAGTGCTATAAACTCTTTTCCTTAGCTTTGATTTCTCTTAATGAAGTAAAAATGGACATAAATAACCTAAAGGTGAATTTGATCAGTAGGCTGTTCTTAACGTAAACTGGTCTTAAGTCACTCGATGTTCTAATCATTTCCGAGAGGGTAAGGTAGAAAATAAGAGCTATAAAACGAGAAGTAGTTTCACAATTGAAAATGTTTAGCTGAATCGTATTAAAAGGTCACATATATTGTCCGGAATAAAAAGTGCCTTTTTTCTTCCTGAAAAGATAGGGAAAAAATCATAGATTATTTCATGAATCCGAATTTCTTTCAAATATAATATTATATATTGATAAAACCTTTAAAAAAGTATCTTAACATTTATTATTTCGGATATATTGAATATTTCCGTGAGATCCATTTGCGTGAAAAATTAATACGTGCTTAATGATTTGAGTTATATACTTTCGCACGTGCTATCACTCTAGACCTTAATTTCAAAGCACAACTGATAGAATATCAGGGCCATGTGTGAATAAGTTGCCTTTTTTGATTAGGGCATTCACTAAATATTTTATTGAAAAAATTGATTAGGTTATACTATCAGTGACACGTATATTTCACTTTTTTATATGTATATCCAGATGGATTGGTTTGTAAAATTATATCATCTGTGGATGAAAATAGTCTAACAAAATTGGCAACAATGTTTAACGAACTTGTTATATAAACTTATTTCGTAACATTAATACAATTCTAGGTGGCAAATTAATTATTGACACACCGTTAGCAAAACAATTTTGACATCAGTTTACATAATTACATTTGTCATTTGGCTATACAATAGTTGAACAAACCTCTCGGGGCTCGCTACCCTCCAGTAAAGATGACATGATTCTGTAGTTAGAAAGCTCAAAAAACTCATTTGAACTTTTATTAGAGTTTCATTTAATTAGCTACAAGGTTTTTGTTAAATACCTCTTCACTAATTAAATTACACGCAACTCGTGTATAAGTCTATTTTATATCATTTTGAGCGTAATTTTTTTTCGAATAATTCTACAAGTGATAGAAACATAAACTAAATTTTTTTTTGCACTTAAGTTTTTTTCGATATTCGACGTTGAAATTACTACAAATATGATACTTACATGAAAACAGTATATTATAAATATCATACAAAAAACGTTACGACACAATTAGTGGGCGTCAATTTTATTTAAAAATTCATTGAATTAAATTTCTCTGAATTTAAAAGGAAAAATAACTTCCAACAAGAAAAGTTTCAGAATTTGGCTTTTTAATTTGAATGTGAGCACAAATAATACGCTGTTATTTAATAATGTTAACAGAATTTACAAAAAAAGTTTATATTAATGAGTTTTTCTGTTACAATCAAAAAGCATTATAGTGTTGCTTACTTAATAAAAAATAAATCTTTATAAAAAAAACACTCAAAATAATTGTAAATTACATTACAGTAGAAAAATAAATGATCTGTGTACGTTTCATATTGTACAGAAACTAAGTTTCAAATTGCATAACTATAAGTCTCTATGTCTACATTCCAGAAATTTAATTCATTGACGGAAACAAATGGATTGTAAAAAATATCAAATTAGAGAGAGAGAAAATGCTGGTACTACAATTTACAACTGGCAATATTATTTCAATAGTTTATGGATTTAAAAAATCATTTCAACCGGTCTTATTAATTACAAGGATTACAAATATCTGGAACCAATTAATATTTGATACATTGCATTAAAAGTTGATATATACATTGGAAATTGACAATGAAGGCAAACAAGCTCTTTTACAATCTAATTTCATAAAATACTACATTATACGTATTCACTTTTGATATTTTTATTGAAATTAGTTAAATTTCATAGAAAATAATTTTAAAATATGATCTCTTCGAAAGCGAGTGCCCAAATTTTGAAGTAGTAATACAATTATTTACTTAATTAGGTAATATAAATCTAATTTTAAGCTTGTTATATTCGGTATATAAAATAATAATGTCATAATTTATTTATGAAAACCATTGTACGTGGGAGTTAAGTTATTCCGTTATTAGGTTTGCTTTTTAGATGCCTTAAATAATATTTAATATGATTTATAATTATGGAAAGTTTATATCAAGGGCTCATACATTATTAATAATTTGACCTGATATTAAATTCATCGAACACAACGGTTTAACTAAGTTTAACTTCACCAATAACTTCAATAATATTATATCATTTTCGGATAAGTTTTGTGGTAAATGAATGAATTTATATATGGGTTAAAGGTTTCTATTAGATGTTAATTACTAATTTATAATAAAAAATTTTAAAGTTAACCGTCAATACTTGAGAAGTACGTGCATTAATATGGTAATATTATAATGGTACCAATTCTTTTTTTCCGTGAAAAAATATATGTATAGTTTCGTTTTCGCAAATAATAAAACAAAGAGTACTTAAACACGTTACTTTTATAAAAATTAAGAAAAAAAATCTTTTACAGGGCTATAAAGAACTTTGTGGTTGAGTTAAACCCGTTTAGCTGATGAGATAGATGTCATCGAATAGTGACAAATACACTCGGCAATTTTTACGGTGTAAAAGGCGTGATTGATTAGTTATCAAGCATTGTGGTGTAGCTGTAAACCGAATTTGACTTTGACTTGAAAATTTATGACATTTGAAATTGTGATTTTATAAAGAGAGCGATTTTGTTTCTCAGTATCAACAATATGAAACTTGCGATTACACTTACTATTTTGAAGAAATCTAAAACAAAATGTTGGGCAAAATAAATATTAAATATTATGTTGAATTGCTTAAAGTTGCTATCGATATAGATTTCTAGTGAATATATAACATAGCGGCGCTTATTGCATTATGTATCCAGGCTACTAAGGTATAGATACAGAACTTATTTTATGTAATCGTTTCCACTGAGACGGATATAACTTCTTCCGTAATTTTGAAACATCGCCTTAGAATTACGAATGTTGTTGGATAATGTCAAAAAACTGATTTGGTATTCCAATAAACGAAAAAACAAAAAAGATTGAAATCTAAAAGCATAATAATCTTAAACATTAAGATAATATCTCTAAACTTTCAGATCATTTTTGTAACTAATCCAATAAATTTACAGAGTTTTGGTGGCTTTTTCGGCCACGATTATACTTTTTCTATTTACCAAACGCATGCATTCTTACAATGTCACATCAGAATCAAATGCAAAATTTTTCTATCTAACTACAGTCGTTTTCATACATTACGCTAGTTTCATAAGAAACAATTAAAGACCGATTAGATAAATGTTTCATGAATGAAAAGAGTTTAGTTAAATGTGACATCCATTTCAATAAAAGATCGTCTCACGATTTGGGAGAAGAGGCAAATAAAAAAATTAGCACAAAGTTGTGGTCAGTCAATTACCCAAGTAATTATATCAATAGAGGACGCCAAATCTATTAATTTGACAGCGTAACAAACTCATGCCCGTGACAATATTATGACATCGTCTAAATTGATTAATCTAGACTATGTAGAGAGTCGTAGACAACATAATTTTGCATATTTATATATGTGGCACACCGGGAGTAAATATAGACGTCTAATATTAGACTTACAGCCACATGAAGTTTATCTCCACTGTAAAAAAATATAGTATAATTGTGATTTACCTTCAATCTAACGAGTTGTTTACTTCTCTATTTTTACGTTTGTTAGTAGAGAACGACAACAAAAACATTCCACATTTCTGGAAACGCTATTTTTATAAAATTAATCTCAGAAATATTTCGTTAATAAGCAACATCAAATGCATGTCTTCTTGGCAAATTTAATAATGCCTTCAGGGAATGTTTTCAGGTTACAGATCTCTCCACATTGCCTGAAGCGGTATTCAAACAATCTTTATAGATTATATATTAGATATAGATATATGAACTTAGATTGAATCGGTTGGAATCTGGATAATCGAAAACTCGAAAGGTATAACAAAAAGAAAAATAGCATTCAGCCGGCTCGATTCAATTTACGATTTTTGTTTAAGGTTAGAAGAGTAGAATAACGATAACCAATATAAGTACTATTGGTGTGTCTAGCTGTGCCTCTGTAACGCGTAATAGTTATGTTTGCATATGATTCGACACGGAGAGTGTGTTTGTGCATGCTTAATTGGGTTCTCCGCGAAATTTGTCTGCAGCACAAGAACCTACTTGTTTTAAATTGATGATTCTCGCTACGGTTCTGTGGTTAAGAATATCATCAGACATTGCTAAAGTCTAAAAACAGATAAGGATCATACATGAGAAATTATTGTTTTGTATAATTTTATTCACTAATATTTCTCGAATCAATGAAATAAGATTTTCTTCAAAATATTAAATCAAATAAATTCTAGTATTTTTTGCATTGCGATATTAAATACATTTAACCAGAATATTGGACTGAATCGTTTTTTGAATTGTTTTTGAGTTGCTACTCACATAAAACTAATTTCAGAGCTAATATAATAACGAAATAAAACGAATCCAATATACGTGCAATTATAAACGTGGTATGCCTCTGAAGACCCTAGTTTTATCAAAAGGCAAATTCAATATTTTTGTTAGGAAGTTGAAACATTATTATTAAAAAAAATCTTCTGGAGCACTTCAAGACTAATACACTTCGGCTCCGCTCTTGCTCACAATAAATCATCATTTCTCCAACGTAATGGCTTCAACTATTTACTTGTTATTGTGAAAATACAGCATTCAGTTCGAAATAAAAATACTGTTATTTAAATTGAACGTTACATGCCTACACACAAAACAATGTTCTTATTTACAAAACAATATCTAAGTTAAAAGATTTCTCGCTATCCATCAGGGTTGTCGTGCGTAAACAGTTGGCCGATTAAATGGATATATATTTTTAGATGAAATAAAAAGAATAATAAAATGGATATACTTTTAAAACAAAGTGTGATGGTACCATAGTATGCATAGAATTATATATCAAAAATTCACAATTAACAGAAAAAATATAACTTATTTCCTAATAGTAATAACTAAATTATAGCTGAGAAGTAATGCCAGTACTCAATTATAATATGTTTTTATTTTTATTCTTCTTTTATAATTTTTTGAAAGAATAAGTGAGTTGCATATCTTTTCAATCATAATATGTATTATATATCATGGAAAGCTATCAACAAAATATATATTTTAAGCTTCATCCCAAAAACATTTAATTATTTCATAATCAAGGAAAAGGTATCTCCTATTAAATGGTAATATGTATTGGTAAGGTTATCTTGTTCAACTCAATCAATATTGCATTTCAAACGATCACTACATCTATGGACATTTAATTGCTGTTTGTTTGAAAATGTGTGTTTTCGACTGTCTTAATTGAAAAGAATTATATTGGACATTGTTTTAAAAAATGCTTTTTTTCATTTATGCTGAATTGTTCAAAATATCTATTATTACTTGCTCATGGTTACTCCTATAAATGAATGTGGACGACTTTGCGTTCAAAAAATGTGTTTGATTCTGTAACAAAAAGAATGCGTCACAGAGGTTAAGATTCTTTTTCAGTAAATCTGAAAATTTCCCTCTCACATTATGTAACGTAACGATGAAATACGAATGAAAAATAATTATTCTCTTTGCCACGCAAACGAATTACGCAAGTATTTATTCGATTTATTTTATGGGCCAGTTGCGTCGTATCGAACTGTTTATTCAACTTATTTGCTTTTTAAAAAAATTGTGATATCTGGATGATTTTTCTTTTTTTTTTCAAATTTCAATTTGCATATTTTGTTTTTCGTTCAATTTGAAACTCTTCACCGGATATAACGGTGATTTGTGACTTTCAAAATATAATATAAACATTTAGCGAAGTGTTTAATGCTTCCTGACATTCGATATTCTCCGTGTCACGGTATAGAGTTGGAATAAGAAAGTTGAATCTTTATTGTATTGATTTTTGTCTTAATTTGTAATCAAAGAGTATTTGTATATATTGTTTGATTCATAGCCTAAAAACCGCTCATATTTAGATTTAACGAATAATCATGAAACAAATGGGTCAATTTTATTTAGAATTCAATGTGTTCAACATTCAAAGTGAAGTCGGATTTCTAAAATTTTTAAATGCTCGTCGTGAATTAGGAACATATTGAGCATTTAAGGGATATGTGTTGCAAACGAAAGAATAAAAAGATGGTGTCGGGAAAAGATTTATTGATAAATAACGGCTTTCATTACGCGTATTTGAGAAGATTATGATGAAAAGAAAAAAATAATCAGTTTGACAGTTGTGACAGTATCAGTTAGGAATTTTCAAAGTCTTATCAATGCATTCGAGTTAAAAGAACACGATTAAGTGTAAAGTTATTTTATTTTATATAATATTTACCTATAAATTAAAAGTTAATATGAGCGATAAATTTAAAAAAAAATCGTAATTTAATTCACACTGGCATTTTAATGAACAACTCAAAAAAGTTTCAACAGAAAACATGTCAAATTATATGAAAAATTTTCAAATGGCGAGTAAAAAAGTAGCTCAAGAATATCAAAGAATAATTATTCACTTCGTAAGTTAAGGAGAATATGTCACGCAATTTGATAAAAAAATAAACGTCTCTCAAAGAAAACAGAAAAATAATTTTGAAAATATTTTTTTGAAAGGGGTTAATCTGGAGACGTGCGTGGGATCAATTCTGGAGGCGGGCGCCTTTGACAAATAAGCATTAGCGTATAATAACAGTTTTCACAAATTGTATTACGGACATTATCGGAAAGTGAAATGAGTCGTAATATTCTTGGGGTTAAGTGCTTATTTATGGATAAGGTATTGTAAAATTTGTTTAATCTCGTATAAAACATAGGTTGACTAAATTTAGTTGGTTCACAATTAATTTGTTGAAAAGTAAACTAAGCCAATGTAAAATTATCACTGAAAAATATAAAAAAAAAACAATAAAATTTGAAAACCTCTACTTGTTGACTGTATACATTGAGATGGTATTCTTACAAGCCGTTTTGGTATGTTATTTTTTCTTGCACAAACCAAACTTTAGCTGAAATAATATTTAGTAATACAGTATAACGCTAAAACACATTTAGGAAAAAGAAATGAAAGAAAAACATATAGCCGCTATAAAATTTATATTATCAAGGAGATACCATATCATTTCTAAAAATTCAAACTAATAACTCAAGTTCTAATGAATTATCCTTATCTTAATTATTCTTTGTGCTAAAGTTGTTATTAAAAACCTCAAATAATGGTCAACCTAATGAATTTTCTAATTTCACGAATTATTTTTTTATTGTTTAGATTGTTTTCGTAAAGACCCGGTCACAGATCTAATCGGTGATTCTGACAGCATTTAAACGCCCACATAAACTATTCCAGAAAAGTTTGCTAAAATAACACAAAATATTTACAATGCGTGTAATAAGAAAAGTGAAATATGCTAAAATGCTTTTCATATTACACAGGTCATTAAATGTCATTCGTAAAACAATAAAAAGAGTTTTTTCAAACGTGAAATTCGTTAAAACTTAAGATGTGCGTGGGATGTTGAAAAAATGCTGAAATGACGCAGAAAGAAATATGGCATCCCTAATTTTGAAAGTTTTTTTTTGTGATTGCTGTTGTAATTGCATAACTTTTGTTTGGAAGAAATTCGTTTGTTTCAGAATTCTTTCAAAACAAGTGTTGTTTTCTCAAGTTCACTTATTAATTCAATACATCTGTTGAATCCTTATACGTAATTAATTACATATTCTGTGATCAATTTTATTATTAATTGGTAGACTTGAGTAGGTTCACCATGCGTCATCGGTATGAATAAAATAAAAATTGTGAACGCTATTAAAACATTTTATTGTTAACAACTGTATGTGATATACAATTCCACTCAAAAAATTTAAAGTCGACCAGTTTTTATATTTTATTTAAGAATCTCATTCAAATGATTAATTACTTATCTGCAGGTAGGAATATCGTTTAATCATTCAGAATGTTGATATTTTGACTATTATTTTTTACTGTTGATGATAGAACATTATAGGTTTACATATGACAGTCAAGCTGTCTGACTCCCATATATCCTATAATATATATATATATATATGTGGTTGATAAATCGAGTCAAAATTGTCGTTCAATGGACATGTATGTAGACAGAGATCATTTATCATACAATTGTATCGTTTTTATTGCTCTTGTAAAAACGTCAACTTAACTTATTATAGTTGTGATAATTACGATTCCAGTAAGCCGTATCGGTTTTCTGACAAAATTATATTTTTTATTTTTATTACACGGCTGGTAAAACAACGCAAATTAAAAATAGCAACATTCAGTAATGTTAAAATAGCAAGAATCACGCTATCGTCAGAACGATATCACAATGAATTTTAATTAAAAATTAAAAAACTGTATTTATATCAAATTACTTTTAAAATTGATATAAATAGTATATATTTAACTTTTTAATATTTAATATAAGATAACCAAGTATTCTAAAACATGTTATTCAATGGTCTTATTATTATTAGATTATCTCAATTAGTATAAATCCAGTCGCTTTTTTAAATTAATAATCAAATCCAACTGTGGAATATTTCAACACTCATCATGAAGCGACGTAAGTCATAAAATGGAAAAAAAATAGTTTTTATTTTATTTTAAGATATTTTAGCAGAAACTGTTTATCATTTTAAAGTATTTTTCTTCACCTAATCACTTTTAAATTGACGGGGTATATGAACGGAAATTTATAAGTCATTAACAGGCCAAATTTTTTACCGCAAACATGTCGTCATAATGGACTTGCAAAAAGTTGGCCTCCCTGTTGACAATAAAGATTTCCTTTAAAGAACTAGGAAAAGGAGGCGCCTTTTAAATTAGGTTTATTTGGCGCCTGTTTTTCAAGGACCTACTTCAGTTTGCCATCCAAAATAATCTCCCATTATTTGGATCGCGCTATATAAAAGAGCGTATTTTTATCTCTGTATATTATTTGTTAATTCACCTTGATTCAAAAACGTCTTATTTTATTTTCAAGAAAATTGTATTTGGATTTTTATTGATAAAGTAATAAATGTTACTTTATGAAAAAAAAGACGATTAAATTATTTTTGACGAAAGACTGAGATATTCAATGTGTTTAATTTCAAAAATTGTGTTTGAAACGACAATAATGCCTGCATAAATGGTTTGTAGTCCATTCATTTCCATCAAAGTAGTCCCATATAATTTAACGTTGCCATGTCTATTGCAGAATTGTGTATATATTTTTTTATCACCTAGAATTCCATATATTTATATAATTTATTGAATTAACATTTTTTTGGTAGAACTCTATAACACGGTGAAAAAAATAGCAATGTATTTCATTTGATCATCATGAAGGTAAGCCGAAATAACTATAAATATAAATTTTGTAGAACTAAAATACATTGCTATTTGTTCACCGTGTTATTTATATAATGGCTGTGGCATTAAATTTTTATCCAAATATACGTTTTACTCTCTTATTATGGTGGATCCATGTTACTTTGTTTAAGTTTCTATGTCCTGCGAGGAAACTAGAATACAAACATTGAAATTGGCAAAAGGAAGCGATATTCAATCACACAACTTAATGGTTTTCTTTTCTCGGCTCTAATTGAAGAAGTTTGGAGCGCTCGTATCCGGCTTGCCTATTTCCCCAGCCGTTGACACCAAACTTGCGAATTACTTTCAATGGAATTATTGCCAAACTGTTTTACACGACACTGGCCAAGTTTTATATTATTGCTTTACTAAATCGAGCGGAAAATTCGTCAATTTTCTTTTAGAATAGTTCTCATCTCTTGGATTTATTATTTATCTTGTAGATACATAATCACTTACTGAGACGATTTTAACATTCAATGCTCCATAAAATTAAGGAGTTTGTTTACTCAATCGTGACTAGAATCATTTAAATTTTCTTAATTATTGAAAGGAATTTGAATGAATGTCTTTTAAATATTATCATCAAATTTTTTTTCAAGAACTTTTATATATTGAGTTATTGAACTAGTCTCGTTTTACTATCAGTTAGTTATATTTTGGTTATAAGATTTGAATCATCAAATCTTATCTGTTTTAAAAATTCTCATAATCATATGAGAATTTTTAAAACATCACAGTCAGTAATGCAAACATAAATAAATAAAATTAAAATTATTACTTCTTTGTATAATTCCACATGTTTTATCACTAACGACCCGAGTTTCTCCTTTCGACACCTTCAGGCATTTTATCCCACGGGTGCAACAGAACTGATGCACAATAAACAATTAGCGTCGTTTATATATCAAAGGTATTACTTCCAAGAAAACACAAAGTTGTAACAGTTCAAATTTGATATTGAAATTCCATCAAGCACCTACAGTCGATATCATAAAATATAATTAATTAATTTAAGAAATCAATTAAAAAAACTATTAGTTTTAGAATTAAAGTTCATGATCAACGTAACTAATACCAACAATTTTGACCTCTTGGCAAAAATTCTTCTTACTTAAATAATATGATATTTGAATCTTAATTGAATTAATTTTTGTAAAAAAAATAACTTTGCTCTTTCAAACTAATTAAAGTGGATGGTCATTTTAATTAAATCTCAGGTATAAATAATTATAAGACAATTATTTCTAATAGTAGAATCCCTACGCTAACAAACCCCAAGATCATTTAGTTCCTTTGTTAGATTAATCATTTAAATTGCGTAATCTTTCAGGTGTCTTGAGCCGGCTAAAAACATCAGCTGTTCCTCGTAAACTATTACGTTGCTTGCCAATGAAAATAAGTTTGTGAGTTTTGAATTAATAAGTGTAATATTTTAATAATTCGTACAAATGCAAATATTATTGAAAAAGTAAGCTTACAAAAGATAATTAAGATTATATTACTTTAGATCAATCATCTCAATTTCGTAAGTAGATTATAAAAACCTGTAAAGCATTTTATATAGCCTTTTTACCTTGTTTATCGTAAACAATCGTCAATTTTATCATAATCTTAACAATCTGAAGAAGAGGTCAATAAATCCTTCCAGTTTTTTAGTTTATTATTATTGTATTTGAATGTAGTGCTTGGTGTCTAACTAACAAGTATCCATAATTTCTTCTACCCGGAAAAATATTCACCTACATTCTCCTAGACCAGGTGTGGGCTGTTTGTCAAGTGAGAAGAGCCAAATATTCAGGGAAAAGGGACGATTAGGGTACCAAAAAGCCGCATTTATGTTATATAAATATGTTTAAGAATATGGATTTTTTGGGAAAAAATTTCGAGATGTTTTATTTAAAAAAATAATTTGAAGGGCACGGCATGCATCGCTTTTGGTCGCTTTGCTATGTTTGGCAAATAGTTAGTTTTTTTCAATTGAATACATGATTGTAAATATTCATCTGATATTCCGCTTCTAAGTTTATTTTTTATTTAGATCATTGTTCAGAATTTTTGTTCGCATAAATATATAAAAATAACTATTGTGAGAGTAAAAGTCGAAGTTTATTCGACAGCTATATCTCATAAACTCGTAAGTTGTAAGGTTACTTGAGACGAGGCGAAATTAGAGTTTATGTCCGAAGAGCCGCAAACGTCAATGCAAAGAGCCGAATGCGGCACGCGAGCTGCTGCTTCCGATCCCTGTTCTAGACCATACTTTTTTGTTCCATATTGCGTCACTGGTTCTTGCTCTGCCGTACTTTACATGTGACATAGGTTTTAATACAAGGATTATTTAATTAAATAAGAGTATTCAATTGCACGTATTCGGCGTTTGATTTCCATAATCACGGGTACATTGTAAAATAAAAATAAATTATGCAAGTATGCATATTATTTTTTATTCATAAACCAAGCACCTCGTTTTAATCGACAGACTGAAAGCAGTCGCCAAAAGTAAAGCTGTCGTAGAGTCATGATCCAATTTTGATTCCGACGATATAACTAAATAACAGTGAAATATCTCGTTTGTATCAACAAAATAAATCTTTGAATTTACATGATAGAATAAAAAAAAAAAATTTTTACCTTTAATTATTTCAACGGAAATGAAATTAATTTCTAAATTTAGTATGAGGCACATATCGTTCGCCATTCTAAAAGGAAATGGCTCTTGTGATATTTTTATAGTTTTGGTTGATGAATTATTCTTTAAAGTATAATCAAAGAACAATAGATTATTTGATCCTTAGTTTATAATGCATTTCTGGTTATTTATTACTGGAAAACTTACGAAATTTTCAAGTTAACTGAATTATTCTTAATAATTTACGAGATTGCATGAATTATGTAAGAAAAAATGATACTAAGCTTCGAAGAATATGTGTTCTATTTTCCTATAAATTAAGTGAATTCAATTGAATTTTACAATTTTTTAACGATATATCATGCGTTTTTTTTTTATTTATATCGCATGATGATGCGTTTCTCGTACCGTAAGAGTACATATGTAACATAAATATTTTTCGCAACGCTGGTGAAAACACTTCACATTGTAGTATTAATTGTGTGTTGGTATTATACTATATTCATTTTGATTCTCAGTAAACTGTATACAATACCTTGAATTGAAATTAAAATCTAACTCGCAAAAGATATATGAGATTCTAATGTCGAGAAAATCAATCGGCTATCTACCCATTTGATTTTTTGGCTTCAAATAAAAAAATAAGAAATGAATTATTGAATGGTTACTGTTGAAAGGTGTGAAAAATTTCTGATCCAAAGAGTGTTATTGAATGTATTTTTTGTCGAATTCCAATATTATGAGGTAACTATAAAAAGTCTTGCACTGTTGAATTGAGTACCCGGTGACCTTTCAAATTATATTTTCAAAGTACAATACCTGAGATAAAACAATAAAACATGACAGCTTATAACCTTATTTAAAAACGTCATTGCTAGTTGAAAATATATTCACTAGGTTACGGCGTCGTAGACCGGTAATACGTTCAAGCTTTCAGTAAATTAAATTTGAAGAGTATATACCACACTCCCCCGAGGCAAGCAGGCGAGCTTTTCTACTAAATAACGAACATCATATTGCATTGCGTTAACAGTTCATTAATTTGCAGGCATTGAGACTGGATTATTATCAAAGGTCGTTTCTGAAAAAACAGTAATTATGCACGATTTTATCATTTGCACATAGCGCTTCGTGAAATAGAATTGCCCAAACAATATGCAAATCGAATGAAATTGGTTGCATAATATATTGCTTTTCAGCGCTGACTCTGAACGAAAATAGAGTGAGTTGATAAACAATGTCTATATTCATTATTAATAATCGACTCGCTTAAAACCTGTTTTTAAAGTATTACTTAAATACAATAAAAAATATTCGTTGTATTTAGAAAACTTTTTATCAAAGAACTATGAATCAACACACTTTCATCGTGTCATCTTGAAATGACGGGTAAATTAATTTTAATGAATGATAATTTATGAAACCGTTGACTTACCAACTTGGGGATTACTGGTAAATTTTTTGACCGATTATCAAGATCATTCATTTTCATGGCAGTAATATTTATTTTTCATCTTGCATTCATTAATTAAAAAAAAATATTTGAAAAATATATGAAGAGTAGTAATATACTCCTAACACGAAAATCACTTTGCCATTTTATTTTATAGGAAAAGATTGGTTATGTTTCAGAAATTCATGCTTTTATCTCAAAATAAAGATTAAAGAATGATTTTCGAAGAATCGAACAAATATTTTATCAGAACTCTGCCATTACTATGTACATGCAAGATAACCGTGAAAAAAGATATATTAATTTATATTCATAACCACAATTATTTTAAGATAAAAAAAACCTATCACACAGCACAAGCACCTTCCATCGATATTATAAATTATTTCTTATTGGTTAAGGATTGAATATGTAGTAAGAATGACAATGAAAACAAATTTTATGAGGAAAATACCCACATAAGAAAATTGCTATACTATATGTTTCAAACGTCATTCAAATTTAATAATATCAATTAATTTACACTCTTTAATACTTCGTATAAATAATAAATAATTTACAAATAAATATAGTATTATTTAGTCCTCAAAACAGTAGAATATCTTCAATACTGATTTTTCACGCACTACGATACATTTTGTGATTTAAGTAATATGGTTGATTATTTTGACTGCACATATAGTTATGTTTTACGATTTCCTTAATTTGCGTCGTTAAGTCCGTTTTTCACAATTTTCTAAGCTTTTCTCGGACTACTTGGATAGCCTGAGGTCTTAACAGGGTCTTTATAAAAGTAAAAACAGCCGTTCGTCAGTAATTAAGCGGCGGTGGCGCCAATTAAACCGAGCTAAACTCATTTCCGCCTTTATCAGTGGTGTACCTTACATGGTGAGTAACGTGCTTATGATATAAATCAAAACCTCAATGAGCAATCTGAGTTATATTATATAAAATAAACCCATCTTTTTTGTGTGATTTCTTAATGAAGTTCGCTTTAAATGGCAAGAAATACCCAAAACTTTTAACTAAAAACAATTTAAAAAATAAGAGTCGTTTTAGATTCGCCTTCATTCTTTCTAATTGATACACCATATATCATGAAATTATTGGAAATTTAAAAATGAATATCTCATAAAAACATTTTATGTTTCGATTTTTTCGGGATATTTAATGCTCATTGGATTAACTTGCTTAGTTAAAAATTATAGAATAATGTCCAGGCAAGACAAAGTAAATAGTGCCGACTATGTGTAGCATTAATGCCTGCTATGAAACCATAATTTTATTGAAAATTGATGTCTGGATGTATGTTTTCGGTAGTCTTGATAATGACTGCGCAATCCACTTTAACGTTGCCGTCAGACTATTGCCGTTTAATATACGTATGATGTATAGTAGAAAAAAATGGAAATTCGATTAGGGCAGTTATTTAGTTCAAAAAAAGAACTGCAGGGCTTGATCATTTAATTTTATACATTGCTCAATAAAAAATGAGCCGATTCAATACAAGATGAGTGAAAAATAAATTTAATTTATAGCATTGATTGAAAGACTTTCATGAAAAAAATCGATACTATTTCCTTGATTTAATCTGATTCTTGTACGCTACTGCACATAAATAAATTGCAAAGCATAAAACATCAACCGTAAACTCCCTTTGACTTGTATCTTCTATGCTCTATAAATACTCTTTTTGTTTCTGAATCAAGTAAGTAAACTGTTTTTGTAAAAATAAAGTTCTTTCCCTTTCGTAAGAAATTTACATTTTTTCAATTACTTTTTCCTGGGCGCATAAATTGGATGGAACTATTTGATATGAGATTTTTTCGTGTGGCATTATTTTTAATTTGTTAACAGTTTTTATATAGAACTCGTTTGATGTAAATAGATGTCGACATGTTATTCAGTATTTTGATTAATGCTTAAGTATGTAGATATCTTGAAAAGAATTTGGAACTTTAATATTTAACAACCACTAATAAGTGACATTATAAAAAATATACGAAATCTCTAAGACTAGTTAGTTTAGTAAATAAATTGCTTTAAATCGCGTTATTATGTAATAAGACCGCTTCAAACTAATTGAGCATTGGTTAGAATAGAGCAATTTTCATTTCAAGACACAAATCGAAGCAGTTATGCTTAATTTTTTATCTTTGTTTGTATCTGAAATGTGATCATATTTCCACAAAAATAAATAGTATAAATGGTTTTTTAGGCATACAAAAGCCTTCTATTTTTAAGATGAGGACTACTGAAAATAGTACTAAAAATTGTGTTTTTTTTATTTAAATATAATGCGTTTCCATCAAGAAGTGAGGTTTAGTCTAAAAAGCATTACAAGGCACATTATTTTTCTACGGGTAGTGAATCAATACAAATATTAAAAATAAACGAGTCCGAACGTGATTTTTGATATGACTTCGTTTTTCATTCATCGAGTAAATTCATTAAAATTAATCAACATCGCTTAATTCCTTTTTAATTTTTTGATAATCGTTAAATTTAATTTAAGTGGTGACACAAATATACCTAAAGTCTATCCTATAATATATTTTTTTACTTATTTTGGAATATGAAATTTCGATTTCATTTCAAAATCAGTTCCATTATATATGAAAATAAAAATGAATTTCAAATAAGTTTGTAGTATAGCCGTATTCAATAATTGTTCGAATTCAATTTCATGAAGTCTGAAATGAAATAGAATATTTTGAGATTTCGAATGGTGATGAAAATAAAAGTAAAGGTCGAAGCAAATCGCCAAAAGGTCTATACGTAAGGTTATTTCTGTCGGTCCTCGCATTGTTAAGTGAATGCCTGGCGGGCGATAGATAGCGAAGACAACCCGACGCAAAAACGACCCGTCGCTCTGTGTGCAAGCATGATAACGGTTTCCACATTGTAGGAACAATCATTAAAGGTCTGCGTTGGTCCTTTGCTTGAGAAAAAATCCTTTTTAATATAAGAATTTGCCCTATTAACGCATAGAAAAGAGACATAATTAAAAAATATTTTATTTGGATGATTACGTCTTGTACAAAATTTCGTAAGAAATATTGAATATTCAATATAAAAGTCTCATTATTCATTGGAGCAAAATAAGAAATGTTACAATAAATACTGAGGTTAAAATAAATACATATCAATGCTCGTGGATACGTGACGGATTGGCCAAGCTACCTCCGAATCACAGTTAATAAAATCAGTTAGAGACGGGTAAAGTCGAAGTTATTTCTTCAAGTTTAAAATCACAAAACTAAAACTTTACTGTGGACAAGAATTGAAAATGTATATTAGCCGAACAGAAATAATCAGCAATGATAAAGAGTATTTTCTTTTTTTAATAACTTTAGACTACAAAAGAAGACTTAAGATATAGACCACTCCGGTAAAATAATTCAAGGAAGAAAGGAGAAAATATTTTATAAAACTATTGTATGTCTACTATATATGTTATGAATGCAAGTCACAAAATAATAATTTTAGCAGTTTTATATAACATTTTAACTGAATACGTCATGTAACACAAATAAAAATGACTCATAAGCTTATCAGTGGATTTTGGCCTCCTGCGGCTCGATATAAGGTAGACATCCTTTAGACCCTTACTACGAGCGATATTTTTTATCCGTTCATCTTTGTAATGTTGGTACTTAACAAAACCGTTAATTTATCTCGGGGAAGAATTCAGTAGTGAAAACATATAGTTCCTTAAAAATCACTCTAATACGTAAGCGAGCAGCCAGGACTGATTAGACATTAAAATCTTTATATTTGATTTAGGTAACTTTATACCTGCATCATCGACAAACCGTTTTGTTAAATCAGTCCACATTACTACATGAAAACAAAGAATCAACAACAATGAACTGTGTGCAGAGTAAATCCAAAAATCATTACGCTCAGCGTAGAGTTTTCAAAAATTTCTGTCTCAGCACCATTCGTCTCTACTCACTAAATTTGCAAATTAGACAACTGGTAAAAGTGCATACTTTAAAGATATATAATAATATTTTTTAAAGAAATATCCACGTTTTATCTAATTATATAAAAATAATTAAATATATATCTACTGTTACTCTTTTCTTCTTGAAAAATGTCTTATTAGGGTCCTGTTTCTTTTATTCCGGCTTAGCAAAGCATTATTTTTCTATATTATCTTTGCTGTGTTAAAAAATGCAAAAATTCTTAAATAATATTTTATACATGTTCTTTTTTAATGCGAAACTCCTCCCTCTAGCCCAAAGCTAATTACTACTTTGCAGAGATGTGATTTAAAAAATGTTTCATCTTCCGTCTGAAAAATTATGAAAAGCTCGACACCCTTTTATATTATGTTTGTTACTGAACAAGTAACTTTTGTGTATATAACAGTGATAGAAAACTTATATTTTAATATAAGTAATAAACGAAATGTTTTAATATTTATTTGAATTTTTCTGACAAGATCCAGTGCTCGGTTCGGTCCTGTGTAATTCTAAAAAGCTAATAGGCGCCTCATTTTCCGTTCCTATTTGGATATTTTCTACTTCCCATTTCATTGGCTCCTCTCAATCACCTGACAAATAATGGTGCCATAAATACTACATCTCCAATACGTACCCGTCTCCTTACGTTTTTCGTTAATTTATTTTGTAAAAGGCAAACATCACAAAAATATAACCATCAAATCCAGATTTCTTTAGAACTGATCGCTTCTTCATAATGATCAATTTTTCTTTCAACACTTTAAATTCCTTAAATAATAAAAACACATTTTTTAGTACTGATTTCCACAAAACATTTTTTGATCAGGACCGGTTTCGCTCATCACAACTGAAAAGCGAAACCGGTCCTGATCAAAAAAATGTATTGTGGAAATAAGTACCAAAAAATGTATTTTTATTATTTAAAATATCATGCCTTTCCATCAAGAAGTGACATTTAACACCTTAAAAGTTATAAATTCCATTTTAAAATGCTTTGATTCTAGTTATTAAGTTCTTTTATTTCGATTATTACATTACAATTCCAAAAAAATATGATTTTAGCTGCTTTGATTATCCGTATTAATATATATATATTCTCGTTTGTCTCAATAGTTAAAATGTCTTAGTAATTTACGAAATTAAGTGAAGATTTTATTCAAATTGTGTATTATGTTTAATTTTACAAAAAACACCGTCAATCTATTGTCAATTTATTTGCTTTATTTATAATCGTTTGGTAAATTTATGGAGCAATACAAATTCATGTATCATTACTTTTATGAAATATTTGACCCTTTGTCAATACTTAATAATTTCACTTCAAATTGAATAGAAACATCACTTAGTAAGTTACGATGAAATTCAAATCGACGTGTATAGAAAACCAATTGGTGTATTAAATTATTCGTATTTCAATGCGTTACACTGACAGTACAAATGTCGACCGTTTCGTATTACACAAAAAGTGTTTTTCTCACAGCGAGCTTACAAAAAATTCTCACCTGAAGTTAATTAGAACGGTCTCTAGTCGGTAATAACGGGGGAACGGTGCGGTGGCCGTAGGCTCCTAATCTCTCATGAAGTATAAGCGTTGGCTGTAAGCACACAGCCGTACAGAATTCGTCAGCATTTCAAGTAAGCTCAACGGACAAGCTCACTTAAGGTTCACTTTGCGAAATGAAATCTTGACAGTTTTATTCAATTGACTTTAGATATCTCAAAATATATCACGATTGATCTTCTATTTTCTAAGAGTACTCAAATTTCTACCGGTCACTGACTACTTTGGATTCATAGTAAGTAATTGTTGGCTTATCCATAACACAGCATAATTTGTAGCTCGCCAATGATTATTAGTATGAGTGCTTTAGGCCAATCACTCAAGACTTGGTTGTTATGTGATTTGGAGCTTTTGTTAGTTGATATCTAGTCTTTTGGCGTGTCAAAACTATTTTCATTAGTTGTATAAGAAATAAAAAAATCTACGTTGATTTATGTATGTTTTGAAAACATATTTTTATTTACTCATTAAAATTTTGCTAGTGATGCCCACGCCATAGATTCCCAAATATCAACGAAAACATATTTTGTTACTTTGAATTTCAATAATTAAAAATTAGCTATGAATCGTAAATACTTTTTTATCTTTTTCTATAACCATAAGTTAATATTACTTCATGCATTTATTTGCATTAATGAATTAGAAAAATAATTTATTTTTAGTAATGTGAAAATAATACAATTTTGATTTCCTACTAATATATAAGATATACGTGATATTCTTAAAAATATTTTGAATAGAAAATTGATTTGTTGAAACTATTTTGAATTTGAAAAAATACTTCGATACTGAATTTCACTTAGAAGTATAAAAAACGAAAAGTTGTAAGATCAATAGTTTTCATTGATTCAAGTTATTATTTTTCTTAAAAAACTTTATGAATGTGAATAGCCTATTTTCGTTTTTCAAACGGCAAGGTGGCGGTAAAAAAAATGCTTGCAATTTTTCGACGTCAAGATAAAGAGGAAAGTTTTCATTTCGTTTTTATTATGTGGCACGTGTATCGTTGGATGAAATTGTATCGATTTTTATTATAATGCGTGTGCCAAGCGGCAGGGGGAAAATTACTTCAGCAAAAGTTGACGACCTAGCGGGAAATAAAATCGAGCGAGAAGAAGTACAATTCCTTTCCCCTTTATACAAATACTTTATATTTTCTTTGAGCATTTCACATCATATTGATAAAAAGACAATATTACAGAACAAATAATTTAACAAGGATTCAATGGCTGAGGTATAATTTCTTTTTAAAACGTTTCTTTTTATATTAATACATATACATTAAACACAAAGTTTTTTTAGTTGTGAGAAGACTACTTAACCATGCGTGAAAAAATAAAACAGCTGTAAAAAATATTTATTCTATTTTAGTAAATGTGTTAATTCCAAAAATATATAAAATCATGTAAACTATGTTATATACCGTTTTCTACCAAAACTTCTGTACAATAGTGTTGAGTTTGTCAATTATAAATGAACGCCTTTTTCTCTCGAGAAATTATAATTTAAATGGTAGTTTAAAGTTTTCGTTTGGCGATGAAACCGTACTTGAATATTTTCTGAGCTGCTTTGATTTGAAAAATAAAATTAATCCTCCACGCTAAGAGGTACATGAATAACCACTTAAATGGAGGGCTGACATTCTATTTTTAGAATGCCAATTCAATTTTTAAATACCAAATCAGGACTGAATTATTTCCAGTAGTTTAAATAAAAGCGGCATACAATCTAAGGTAATCTTAATCCTTTTTCCATTATTTTTTTTCACAAAGGTTTGATTATTTTTCCACTGTTTTTTAAAGTAGTCTTACTTAAACTCTCAACCCGTTTTAATTCTTATTTATTTTTCAATCAAACAAGAGTAATAAATTCAACAGGAACAATTCTTTTTAATTACTTAATACAATATATATGTTTCCTTACTCAATCAAATGAATAAGTCATTAAATGCATAAATATTAAATATTTTTACTTGGACTGATTGTTTACATATTTTTCGTTCTTTGGTTTGAGATACTTTTGAAGACTTAAAAAATCAGAACAATTGCCGATGACCATAGGCTTTTATTTTATGTCAAATAAAAACATTCAAAAATACATTTTTTTTATTTTGCATTAAAATTATATTAGAATTTAATGGTTTTATTTCACTCGACCCACGCCCTACAGATCTTTAAACAAAGCTAGCTAGCTGTTGATAATATTTTCTATTATTTTCTTTCCTCATCCTAATGGAAGACATTAATACCAAACATTCAGCTTACTTCAGTTTAGTTTCACATGGTCCATCCATAGTCGAATTGCTAATAAACTTAAACGAATTCTTGATAGCAATATATGAATAACAAATAAACGTGACAAATCAGTTAATTTCAATTTAAAATATAACACATAAGCTATTTTTTTCTAATTATTTACATATATTTCTTTAATTGGTTTTGAATTTTTTCTGCAATATTTTACACTTATATCCTGAATTTTTTATACTGCACAGCTCGTAAAATAATTTAACACGAGATGGTCAAAAAATTTACTCTTTAAACGCATCCAGAAAGTCTTTTCTAAAAAAGCTTAAATACTGAAAACTTTTGAAATAATATTTAATTATTAATAAGTCCCTTGTTATGTCATAACTTTTAGGTCGCAATAATTCATGGTACAAAATACATGGCAAAAAAAAATAACTGACTTGATAATAAAATTGGATAAGCTGTACATATTATCAAAAGTTACCAGTGGACTCTACGAGCCGGCACCATTACAGCAAGACGACGCTTACAGATTTGAAGCCTGGGTCTTTTTTATTGTAATCTTAATGTGACCGCACTTGCTTATGAGTAGAATAGCAAATGTTTTGTAAAAAAACATCAATCAAGGAAATATCTGTGACGGGATAGCAATAAAGGTTATAAGAAGTCATCTTATGTAATCTCGTTATATGCCTAAAATAACAGTGGTGTGCTATTGTTTAATGCAATGTTGCATATAAAATTTTGATAGATTATTTTGAGGGGTAAGTAAATTAAGTTGAAATGCATGAAATTCGCTGCTTAATTTCATGATTGATGGCAAGTTTTAAAATATTATTTAAAAATTATAAAATTCTGAATTGGTTTAAAATAATTTTGAAGAATGTTAAATCTATAAAAGTTTATTATATTTGCTAAAACTAGAAGTGTTACCAACTGAATTACTTACAATCAGTTCCAATTAAGTGTGGCCGATAAACCAAAATGTTTTTGTAGTCATTAGGATGAGTCTAAATGAATGGAATAAAGAAAATCGCATCAATTTAAATTGTGATATACTTGTTGAAAATATATTTTTTTTATGCATGATATCAATAAAATAGCAATTCATGAAAGATCCATTGGGTACTCAAAACTATGACAAATTGCTAAAACATGCAGAGAAACCAATATCAAACTTCAAATCAAGAAAGTATGATGATTTTTTTGAGAAGGAAAATTGCAATAATGTAAATGTTTTATCCTACCCTAAATGTGGAGAAAATACCGTCTTTCACCTAATGAAATTTAATTGTAAACAACAATATAGATTAAATAGAGGTATGTTAATATAAAATCGTCCCTTAAAGTGTGAATTATGAAAAGAAATTGTAAATTTATCAACATTGCATGATTAAATGCAGTTGGATATTTTTTTCCATTTTTCCCTTCTTTTAATTTCTGTGATATGTACTTTCAAAAATGTTCAGACCAAAGATAATGTTTTCAAATAAATGCTTGATATTCAAACGAAAATAAGCAGATGTGTATGATTCTTTGTCGAGTAACTATTGTTATATCGCGCATCTTTTTTTGTGTGAAAATTATTTAATTTTGTAATGAATTATAATTAAAATACATGATATCTTCAAAACCGTTTCTAATAAAATTCACATCAAATTTAAAAACATATACGAAATACATCCCTTTTATCCATTTATATCTCCACATTTTCAAATCAATGTTTTATTCGTTTGTATACTTTGTTAAGTTCCACTGGCTGCCCACGTTATTTGCTACATCCCACTCATGACTTCCGATCAAGAAAAGCTTATGAAAGCTTTCCACTAAGGACAACAAACACCTGTCTAACATGTTGACTATGAGTCCGATGATATGATATGAAGGCTGTTACACTTACACCTATAAAAAGTTATGGTATTTAATATATACACATGTTGTGACAATCATTAAATTTTGGGAACTGGGATGTATTATACGCGTTCTTTAATTGAGGTTACTTTGCTAAAACACAGTATTCAGCAAACAAAAAAACGCAGTTCTTGCTAAAATTAGAATGAAATGCAATGGTAATCAATGATCTTCCAAATATTTTTATCAATTAAATAACTCCAACATCACTTAGTCGACATATAACATGATCAAAAATGACACTTTATAGTAGAAGATTCGAATTAACTTTAGTATAAAATGATGAGATTTATTAACACAATAACCTGACGATACAATATTTCATCTTATTTTTTTGTTCTACGTTGATTTAGATTATACATATCTATTTGACACTAATTTAGTTTCAATTAAACGTAGGGTTTTTTAACGAGTTTTTCAATATCTGTTGTCTGCAATAAGTTACTGTTCAATGAATTTTATTCTATATAACAGAGGATATAAATATGTTCCAAACGCCACTGCTTCTTTTATCTTTTTGTATAAATTGTAAGTATCTTTTCTGATACTTGCTTCTGTCTAAACAACTTAATATATGAATATTAAATAATTATTTTTTAATATTACTTGACTGTAAGTTAACCGTAAATTATATATGAAGAAGTCTATAAAACAATAGATGCAAAATTTGTAAAAGACTTATATGTCAGTGAAGTCATAATGAAATCACATTCCTAATGATAAATGATCGTTTGTCTGCAGATCAACGTTATGCATTCAAATCAAACAGATTAAAATAAAATGGAATCTGACTGCACGATTAAAGTTTACTGTCACTTAATGGTAAAACTGGTAGGGAGAGGGTCAGGCACCCGAGCATGGGGGTGAAGTACTAGAATCCAAAGGCGTCTTAACGAAGGTTCAATAATCTATTGGTCGATGTAAGTATAATAAAAAAATAGTTCCTCAATGACATTAAATATATTTCGCTGTGTAAATGAAAAATATATATTTTTTTAAAAGCATGAGGTAAATTTTCAACGCAATATTAATTGAATGGAAATAATGATAAGTATAAGAGACAATGTAAAACTTATATGCGGCTAGTTTTTCGGGACTGTATATGCGTAAAAGAATTCAAGATGGAACAGTAATCGATTAATAACTTATAAAACAAAAAAACAAAAAAATACAATATTCAATAAAAAAGTTTGTTAACATACTTCTATAATAAATGAACATGTTTCGAAATAATTCATTATTTATATATATGTATATTTAATTTTTTGTGATAAAATCTACGCCACTTTTAACTAGGGGTGAAAACGCAAGCCATTGAACTCTTGTCGTAACTTGAATAAGGGTGTCTGAAGTTTCACGGGTCTCCAATTGAGTTTTACCTGAATATCTAAACTGAACATAAATATCAATACTCAATTTTATCCTGACCGTAAATAATACATTAAAAAAACATTATGTTTGTTGTTCGCGCTTTATTGATAAAGATGAAAAACCTTTTCAATTAAATTTGGCAAAAGATATGTTTAAATAGGTTGTTTGTAAATTATACAAATTGATTTAATCATTTTTTATGTATCAAATTGTTACAGAACCCCAAGCATATCTTTTAATTTAATTCTGTAGCTATTTCGCATAATAAACAATACAATATAAAAGTGTTTGCATCAAGATATATATTTATTCCATATATTTTCTTGCAGTTGACAGTTTATTTATTATCGCAATGTAATATACAGATTCAGCCAGGGATAATCAATATTCCAAAAACTTCAATTAGAATATATTAATGAATGAAATTATAAAATTAACGCAGCACTTGAATACATTTAAGTCCCCAGATCTTTTATTTTTAATTTTTTTTTTCTTTGACTTCATTTTGTATATAAAAAAAATAATGATTAATTTACTATTATCCATGTCATTTATTGCCATAAATGGACTTTTGTACTTTTTCTTTTGGTTAAGATGTATTCCGTAATTGTGTATGAACTAATATGACACAAAGAAAAATAATTTGAACGAAAACATTGTTTTTTGTGCGATTTTTTAAATGCGGTTCAAAACTTGATCGTAATAACGTGTACCTGTAAATGAGTTTCCAGCAACAAGAGTGAAAGCTAAAATGCTATTTCCCAAAGTTAGGCTTTTATACACAAGACTGAAAAATCTCTGTTCAAAATTAAATATCATAACTCAACATTAATTACTTTTTGCCGGTGGCATCAAATAATAACTTAACAATTTATCAATCTTACGGCAATATACTTTTTTGCACCGATGTTTTGCAGCAGACGTCATTGACGAACGAATGTAATGCTTTCGAGGTAATGAACAAAACCTATTTTGACAATTTAACGTTGTATGAGATAATGATTCTTAATAAAACAATATCTGACAGTTATTAAGTGACTTGTTCCATACATAAAGATCGATAATTATGCAGTAAGTGGATACAGTCTGGTTCAAATTCTCAGTTAGGGACTATTGTTTCAAAAATCGAACCCACATAAATTTACTTGTTAAGAAATATTCAAATTTATATATTATATAAAATTAAGACATGATTTCATTCCTTTTTCATAATTTTACTTTATGTTTTTTGAATAAATCAAAATAATTACACTACTTTTATCTTCAATCTAATCATATCACATGATACCAGATCACCACCAATGGTACAGATCCGTATCTGTTTGAAAGTAAAATAAATAAATACTAAAAATAATAAGTTTATCTTATGATTTGATGTGATTTCAAAGAAACTCCACCTAATTAAAAACATCACACGATAGTTTCATATTGAATTCAAAACTTTTTGATGGCTAAAAAAAGAGAGACTGCGTCTCTTTTTCGTTATTAGGAATTGTACTAAAAAATGTAAAATTTTATTAATTAAAAAGCGAGAGGTTTTTTGTTTTACTTTTCCTTTAGAAATCACAGTTTTTCTTTATAGCAATCTAAACTTTCATCGACAGTACAAAGTTTTCGTTTCTAAAACCTCTGAGACCAAAGCTTGGAAATTGTATTGTTCTTTCAATGCAAAAAAAAAACAGAGCACACTGTAAAAGTCAAAAGCTTTCCGGCCGATGCGATGTGTAAAACAGCGAAGGCAAAAGTCTGAAATATTTTATTTTTCTCGGCACTTTTTAAGAAGCCCTTTAAAACTCCAATAACGACTTTCTTTGGTAACGCAGCGATAGATGAAAAGATAAGTCAACCCAACAGAAAAAAATCTTTTTTTCAGTCGTAGTAAATTCCTTTGGAACTACGGTTTTATTTCAATTGTTAAAGATAGAAAGATAGAAAATACTTCTGTAGCCTTTCTTGGATTTGAAAAAGATTGCGAACTTATAATAATAGATTTTGTTTTTAATTCATGTTTTCAAGAGTGTCGATCGATTTGTATTAGAAAATTGAAGTAAGGAATATAAAAGAATTATTTTATTAGATAGTATAAAGTATAAAAGGATATAGTGTTATGAATCCTTATTATCTCTAAAGATATAAATTATGGATAACCAAAGGCATAAATTCACGCTAGTATTTCAATTGTAAATCATCAATATAACCATGTTTCATATATTCATAGTAAAAATAATTGTCACAAAGATTTTTGCAAAGTGATCATTGTTGAAATGCATAATATCTTGGAAGAACGTTTAAACTATTAACCTTTATCGGGAATATTATTGAGTATTCGTAAAACCCTATTTAGAATATATACAAATATATATTTTCATGTGTTTGGATATGCTTAGAGACTTCAAGTAGAAAAGATTGGAATTATATTCATAAACTGTGATTATATATAATTTTCTTCAATCTATATAACTAATGAAATTTAAGCATAAAAATACGAAAAAATTTAAAATGCTATAGGTTTACTCAACGAAGCTTCGTGAAACGTATTAGCACTATTCAAATACAGAATTGAAAATAAATGTATAGATATGTATTCAGAATTTATATGTATGAATAACTTAAAAATGCGCTTAATTGTCAAAAACGGATGTAAACAAAATATTTTTATTTTAAAGCTCTTTATAAAAAAAAAACAATTATTTAAATGAGTGATTCAAAATCACATTCAAAATATTAGATATAGATTCAAAAAAATATTTTATATAATATATTCATTCTGCCATTTTTCCACTCTATGTGACATAATAATTATTTTACATCGTAATACTTTCTTTCTAAGAATTTTATAATAAATTATATAGGGGGCTACAGATTTATTTATTGATTCCTATGTTGTATTAAAAGGGTTTGATGGCAAAATAATACAATAATCCTTTGAAAACTCATCCAATGTTTATACTCGTGAATATTTTCTTGTTATTTTTTGTTGCAGCGCTTATTTTAAGCGCTGTTCAGAAATTACGAATACAAAGAGGATGGGAATAATCGTGAGAGAGGACGATTTTTTTTCTCATTCGGCTGGCTTCGGTAAAAATAGAAATTTCATTAAGGCGCAGATCGGTAAGCTTTCTAGACGAGCGATTCTGAACCGGGGGTCGGCGAGCTGAGCGGGCAATAATAACATTCATTACACTGTTAACATAAAACAGGTCATAGTATTTGAACTACAAGTAGGTATGATCTCTTACGTAAAACAGTAAAGAGAAATTTAAGCAGCACCCACCCGAAAGATGATATATATATGAATATATTATAACAAAAAATAAACATTTGTTAACAATTTAGTAATATTGTAAAAACACACATTATATTTCGTAATGAAACCAATTAAGCATTCTTGGTTTGTACTACATATAAAGTTTTATTGCATAAAGATGTATTTTCCTCCATTTATTTTGTCACCAGTTTTGATATATTTTTCATCTTATAATGAAACATTTGTTTTTGTTATATTTTTATTCATAACGTTATCATGGATTTTGTTTTGTTAGATGCAGGAAAAAGTCAGAAGTAAATTATTTCAATTTTAATTACTTGATGGATAATAAATACACATGGAAAAACCTTTCGTAAAAAAATATTCACAATAAATTGATTTATATTGCCGTTCATATTTTTTTAATAACCCTAAGCTATTTATTCTTAACCATTTTCAACAGCGAAATATTAAAAAAAATATTATTATTGAAATCATATACAGATATTATTAGACATGTGCTTCTGAGCACATTTAATCAAATAATTTTATGTGGAATTTTGCATGTGGCTATTGTTTTGTATTATAAAAACGTGACTTTACGTGTCACGCAGAAATATATTCTTAAAACATACATTCATGTCTATTTCCAGAGTAGAGAATAGGTAACAATCTTTAATGGGTATTTTTTATAGGAATTTTTTTCTATCTATCATTTGCTTTTTGTTCATAAAATAG
Source organism: Himalopsyche japonica (assembly GCA_028555115.1). Classification (NCBI taxonomy): domain Eukaryota; kingdom Metazoa; phylum Arthropoda; class Insecta; order Trichoptera; family Rhyacophilidae; genus Himalopsyche; species Himalopsyche japonica. Next base: position 1,273,940 of record JAHFWJ010000526.1, on the reverse strand, counting down.
ACTGTTTTAACATTCATGTACTCTTACTCAAATCCATAAAACGATTGAAAAATCTTATTTTTTTGATGTTTTTCAACAAGGGCTAAAACCGGTGAGAATAATAACTAAAACCACTTTAACAATTAAAACTTGAATAGTATAACACGGTGAAAAAATAGCAATGTATTTTAGTTCTACAGATTTTTTATAAGATATAGTTGATATTTCTTTCGGCTCACCATTGTCAGAACTATTATATAATAATATACACTATTTAAACGTTCCATTAAAATAGATTTTCATATCTAACGGTTTTTATAGCAAACATTTTAAATCAATCATATTTATTAAAAAAATGTGAAATAACACGCAGAAATTTCAACAGGCATACACATATACAACTAAACTGTCGTTTTTATTTGCCAACTGACAAACGATCGGTTGTATTGGAAGAAAGTAAACAAATTTTCAGCGAAATATCATGCGAAAACATGTCGGAACTGTGACAAACGTACAGTACGAACGCAAAAGAAAAACTGTGGGCGGCGTTTTCGGCATGATATAATAATTTACGTCCATCGACACACAGCCAGTAATCACGAATACAACTTTTTCGAATAAAAAACTTTTTAAAACTTCACTAAAAATATCTGGTGAACATTATTTAACTATAGTAGAATAAGTGCATAGTTTTATTATTAATTTTATTATTAATTGACTGATCGATTTATTATTAAGTGGTTGAGAATCACTGCTCTAGACGACTATAAGTGTGTATTCGGTAAACGAATAAAAAATTATATACAAACGAGTCTCACGAATGGAAATTTAATAAAATGATAACATTACCCATAATATTCTCCTGAATGAAAATGGACTGAAATTTAATAGAAATATTAAATTATTCCAAGCAACACAACATAAAACAACCCTGACTATGTCTTTTATAATCTGTAATCATAACTGCAAATTTAATTGTTTTATTAAGCAATGTTCATTTTTATATATCTGCGTACTGATTCATTAATCGAATAATCGATCATATAATCAATATATAAATGTCCACATCGTGAATCAAACCCATGCATTACTCAACAAAATACCACTCGAATTCGAATAATATATATACATTATCTTTAAATTTCTTTCCCCACTACTGGTTCTTTCTTTTCTTTCTACTTTACCATGCCTATATTAACTCTAAAGCCCACCAAAAATATTATGGGTTGATCGGTTGAATGCAAACAATGCCTGAATGAGCTAGTCGATAAATGCGATCATAGTCAACGAAATATTTGGTGTTAAGTTTAGTCTCACTACGGCAAAAAAAACTTTTTTTCGATGACGATATATCTACATGTTGCCAATCTTGCGCAAGCGTAATCTCGATGCACACTGTTTACTATTGATGAAACTGTAAAAATGATGACGACATTGATCTGCAGGTTACCATTTCTTCATCGTCTTTGTTCAAGAAGTTGTTTCAATTTTTGTTTATAGATTATTGTTGGTTTTTGGAGTCATTGTAGTGTTGTTATTTTATGTACAAATTTATGTACTTGTTATGAATGTATTTTGATTTAAATGAAACAAAAAATAAAATAAAAAGATAAAATGCATTTTGATTAATAAACCATCTTACATATTTTAAAAATTTGGTACCGATTCCATTGAATTTGTATTAGAATAATTGATTGCTTATACTGCTTTTTGCTTTGCGGCCAAGTTTCGTGGAACGTATCTAAGCCGTAAAGCGAGGAATGGGTGTATTATACAATAAATGATAATTCCAATGCTTTACTTAAATATTATTTTAACAGAGAATGAGCAATATTTCCATATTTATAAAATCTTAGTCGTTTTTTTATGAAGTGAGTTTGTAATTAACACTAAATGAATATTATTAAAATTGAAAGAACAAGGAAAATTATTTTTGATTTTTCAAATAACTGAATGTCTCTTTATATACCAAAAAGTATTCGTATTTTCCTTTTTCCGTTATATTAAGCGCGAGCAATGGATTAAATTATATAAGGCTTCCAATTTTAAATTAAATACTTATATCTTCGTACTTAACGTTAATTTTCTTTATGAGTAGAGTAAAACGAAGTGCTTAAAAAATTTATAACCGTACCTAGTAAATATATATGTTCTGTTGCTGACCTACATACATACATGCGCGTTTCCTCGATAAAATTAATTTATCGCCAGACAATTCTCGTTCATTTTACTAATTGAGAATCAATTGGCAGCGAAGGCGGAAACCGATTTTCTCATTTGACATTTGTACATAAATAATGTATTTATTGTCATAAATTATTACTTCTGTTGTATATTCCTTTATTGTGCTTGATTATTACAAAGTTTCAGGTATATGTCGAAAAATTTCAGCAATTCTTTTAATTGACAGGTAAACTTTTTAAATGATAAGCTTTTACCTTACGCAGTATAACTGGGAATTTTTTCTGTTTGACGCACACAACAATTATTTTGATAATCAGCCTTTACTGGAAGATGATTGGATCATCTACCATGCAATTTTTTTTTTACGATTTAAACATTAGTAGATTTAAAGAATGACAAGAAATATCATTCTTCATAATAAGTGATCTCATCACAAAATACAAAAAGTCGAAAGTTCTTCAAATTAACATTATTTTGGTTTATTTATACAGTACTGTATGATTCAAACTTAAAAAAAAAACACTAAAGCTGATATGTTATTGATATCTTTGAAACTGCGTAAATTCTTGTATAAGATCCTTTGAAATAATAACTGACAGTTTGTAAAATGTTTCGAAATATCTTATCTAACGTACTTTAACTGCGAAGTTACTTCTGAAGAAATAAATGTTCAAACATTCCACCATCAATTCAAAAAATTCGTTATTGCGTCTCTAAACTTGGTCTGTATTAGGAAGGAAACTTTAATAATATATCATATGACGCTAGTACAAGTTTTTGTCTCACATCATAACATATATATTTTATCAAAATTATCATCTACAGAGCTTATTTTTGAACATTTCTTTACTGTGTTTTTTCGGTTGAATGATGGCTTAAATTTTCTTTCATTTTCGGTGAATCGCTTAGGAAATTCTTTACTTTCCGACATGACTTTCATTATAATCGCAACAATCTAAAGAAATTTTTTGCTTCCATTGTCAGAATTTTTTTTATGTATCCTAAAGTGTTAATTGAAAATTTTGTTCTCATGGTACTTTTCAGTATTGAGTTTCAAGATAAAACGTTAATAGATAAAAATTAAAGCTCTCCGCAAAACGATTACACTGGAAAACTAAAAAGATTTCTGATCAAATTACAAAGTATACAAAAGTTGGCATGTTTGTTACAATTATATATAAATGGGACTTAAAAACTTACACACTCCTCTATAATTTGATAAAAATAACGTGCGTTCATCATAATCTTTTATAGAGCAATATTTTGAATTTATTTCTTTATTATATACATCATAGCTCAAGTATTAGAACTTATGGTATTCATCGATCTTGTATTTCTAGCCAGTAAAAAGTCTCTCTTGTGATGGATTTTGTCAAAATGATTTAAAAACTTCTACGTTTTTTTTTTTTTGGTTTTCTTTAATCTAAAACGCAATCTATTTCAAAAAATGCAGCATTGGCGAATTTTCAAATAATCTTTACTGTTAGTCTAACTATCAAAGCTTTCATCCAAAAACGTCTCAAGAGGTTAATATCATCAAAACACTATAAAAAGCGTAAAGTTAAGGCTGGATAGGGTTGGGCATAAAAAACCATTCGGTTTTTTTCTAAAGAAAATTGATTTTTAGTTTTTCGAATATATGCAGTCTATTTAGGACTTGGTTTGAATTTAGATTTAATTAATATTAATTGTACTACATTAAACTATGTAAGGATATCTAGAAAAGAAAATATTCCAAGCAAAAAATAATATTTTAGGATAAATTGGGCATTGTGATTTTAGTTTTCCATTTAAGTAATAATCGGTTTCAAAATAAATTTTTGTAATTTTATTCCGTTCAAAGCGTCGAATTATTTCAAATTGTTTTTTTAACTTCTTTCCAAATGTTTAACTGTTTAACTGCATGTAACATTAAAATTCATTCTTTTACATTAAAGTCACAATGTGAAATTAACCTGTTTTAATAAAGTCAATTTTACTAGCTCCGTAAGCCAACTCACTGTGTCATTAGCAATATAATTCAATTTCAGTATCACTCATTTCAACTCTGTTGATAATATTCTTAAATAAGCTAAGCCAATTTTCTTTTTAAAAAGATACGATTCCGGGGTCCCCATCAATACGTCAAATAGTTTTTTCTTACTAATCTTATTTTTTTTTTTTTAAATAATAAAAACACATTTTTTAGTACTTACTTCCACAATATATTTTTTGATCAGGACCGGTGTCGCTCATCGCGAGCATTATCAACTGATGATCAGTTGATAATGATCAAAAAATATATTGTGGAAATAAGTACTAAAAATGTGTTTTTATTATTTAAAATATCGTGCCTTTCCATCAAGAAGTGACAGTTAACACCTTAAAAGTGTTTTGTTCTTTTATCAGCGGCTACAGTATACAATTTTCAATCTATATTCTATATCTATATATTTTGATAATATAAAAAATAAATCGATCGATAAATAAACATTGCGATGAAATGGCCGGGAAAGACGGGTTAAAGCTCAATTTATAGAGGCCAATGAGGAAACGGAGGCAATTACTTAAGAGAGTTAACTCATTCTCGTCATATACGTAATACACGAGTGGCCGTCGCCCCGGAGCACGATTTCTTGGCAACTAGCCAATACGGTCCCTTCAGAAGGTCGCTACTCGGTTTAACACACAAAAAAACGTATTTACGTATAGTACAAAAAAAAAGAGGATTTTACTTCCCTCTATGACATATTAAAATATGAATAATATATTATATATGGAAGCACATTATTCTTCAACCATTGATATTTATTTTTTCTTTTTTCCAATTTGGCAGTCGAATTTTTATAATCTATAAATATATAGTTATTTTACGTAACTTACGTAACGACTACTCATAAAACTTATCTCAGTATAAATTCTGAGATTTTCTTGATGTTCAATCTATCATTACATTTTATAAGAGAGAATAAAAATAAAAGTTTATGGCCTAGGATAACCTTATGATTAACTAAACATTGTTCCTACACCCTTTGACATCATTTTATGATTAAGTTTGTATGATATACAATAATTTTAGAAATCACATATATTTATCTTGAGCTCTAATGTAAATCCATGAATCAATTTAAAAACTTTTCGTATTAAACTTCGAGCTCGTTATATCCTTAAAACTGTTGTTTATAATATCTACTAGTGTGTATACATATTAAACCTATAGCACAGCGTTCAAAACTTGCAATCAGCCAATGAGTCAAAACATATTAATAGCTTTATAATAATTTAGAATACTTGAAGAGCAATTTCATCAATTCGTAATATCTAAAACTGAACAATTCATACAGGGCACAATACATTATATTGCTAAAAAAGAGGAATGTATCATTTGAATTGTTACAACATTGTACGATTCCATATGTTTTGTCACTAATGACCCGGGTTTCGCTTTTCGGAATCTTAAGGTATTCCATCACAAGGATGCAAAAGAACCGACTGAAGTTTAGAAAAAACAAATACAATTCAAATTTGATATTGAAATTCCATCAAGCATTTCAGTCAATACCATAAAAAAATGTATCATTTTATTTCTTAAATAGTAAGCCTATTATTGAAAAGATAAAGTCACAGAATTAAAAAAAACCAAGACAGATTATCGATAATAAAAACTGTCAATTTCATAACGTATTAACAAAAATATGTATTATACAAATCTACTGCGCAAAACAAAGTAGACCGTGTTTATCAAACAGTTGAAAGTCTGTAGATTATGTAAATGGAATCAAATAATAATATATGTCAATAAAGACGAATCACTAGTGTATTATTTCTACTCTGATTTGTAAGTTGACTCACATACAGAAAAATTTCAATTGCTTACCCACTCTTTTCTACAAAAACGCTTTGTCTTTTGCTAGCAGATAAGAAAACAAATGACAGATATAATACAATTAAAATATTATACAATAAAATTAATTTTTAATAGAAATTGCTATTCAAAATTCTTCGATTTCTGGTTTATTTGTTTAATATCAAAAGACTTGGCTTAATACATTAAAATAATTAATAAGACTCAAAAGTTAGATTTTTTATCTACGTCAATTATTTACAAAGCACCTGCATGCTTTTATGGAGTAAGAAGATTTCGATCAAAGTTGCTACCAATTCACAAGTAGCTGCAAATTTTATTACTCTGATACCATAGTGATATACGGCAACGTTCGTTATTTCCGACAAATATATCAATACTGGAATTTCTTTATTATACCTTCTTATATTAAGATTATTCATTTTTTTGGTATTAAAAAAAAGATCATAAAAGCGGTTCATTAGAATATCAATATTGATCGATTAAATTAATATTTGGTTTTTCAGTTTTATTTTTAAAGAAAACCGTTTGGTGTTCTCCTCTTTCTAAAAAAATGTGCAAAAAAAATAATTTAAATGCAACCCGTATTTGACCAACAGTCAGTGAATAATTTTCTTATAATGCAAATATTTTAAGTGGTTAAACTTAACAGAAGAATCAGTTTTATTTATTCTTAAAAAAACGAAGTTTATTTTTTCATCCTGTGGTTAATAAACATAAGTAGTATTTTTTTAATTATCCATGTTTCTTAATGGAGTAAATGAGCGCTTTAGTTTTTTATCACTACGGTGAGTAGGTATCGTTATGTACTGTGTTTATACAACCAAGAGTGAATTTCGTTTAAAGTCTACAGTGAGATTTTGTTTATTTTTGTTGACATTGGCAAAATACAGAAAGTAGAGAGTGAAAGAAGCAGATAACTGTTGAGTGAACTTTTGCTAAGACGTCGGCGTCGTTTCGAGAGCGTCGACTTTATTTCCAGCGCCAATTAGCTATCACAATAATAATTTCCGTCCACTTTATGATCAGTAAAGCAAGCAACAATTTAATTTATTAAATTGATTGGATCTTAAAGCTTAATTTTTGTAAATCTAAAAAGCATTTAATTGCTTTGTGTATATATTTTGAATATTACACCTTTAACAAGATATATTTAGATACGGTTTCAATATTTTATAACGCTTTAAGGTGTCATCAGGTGTCACTATCGATTCCAGTTATTATTTTTCCACCTACAGCTTAAGACTTGAGTAATACATACATTGCTGCTTTTACTCATTAATCAACGAAATAATTTAAAGCAAAACAATCTTACTTTGCGATTGTTTATATTTTACAATTTTGAATCCAGGCAGACAAAAAGAAATGTTTTCACCACAATGCATTTAAAATGTAAATTTTCCTACTTTAAAGACAGAAAAATATTACTTAGCAAATATTAAATAGCACATTTTAAATGTGTAACTTTTGCAAAAATTTATTTCATCTTTTAAAATTGCAATCGAATGCGTTCTTACATTGTGATTTCAAATAATTATGTTCCTCCCATTAGAAAGCTTGTTACCGATATAACAAACATATGCTCGTATATCATTTCTAATGTTTCCTTCGACACAATAGTACAGATTGATGTTCTTAAGTAAAATATCAAGATCTAAAAAGCGTCAATATATTTATATAATAATGCTTACCACATGGGTCTATTTCCAGTGTCAAATAATGATTGGTATAAAATGTCTGAATGACGACTCAACTCGATTTTTTCAGAAAAATAAAAGCATTAACATGACTACGAATATCAATTAAACACAATAACCCAAAAATAATGAATATTAAAGTAAATCAAAGAGTTTCTTTTAATTATACCATCACAAAAAAGAGATACTAACATTCGGTTTGTAAAAGATTTTTTGGTATTTAATTGTGTTGAATAATGTTAATGTTTTTGAAATAACATAAAACCACTGATAATATTATCCATAATGATAATAAAATTTTAAATCCTTTTTATTTTGATGAATAAAGCTTCCACTTAATTGCTTCTAATAAAATTGTTCTCTATTTCTATTATTAAAGTGGTCTCAAAACGTAAAACAAAATATTCAGAATACGCTGCAATTTGTAAAAAAAGGAGAATAGAGTAATATGGTGCGGGTCGTCTCCTTTTCTCGCAATGTCGCGTACAAGCCTTAAAGTGACAAATGGAAAAAAGCTTTTTCCCTCAACCGTGAAATAGTTAAAAGAGGGTCTGCAAGCAGTAAATCCTGCGAAGCTTTCGAATGATTCATTGAACACTTTATACCTGGTTCTATTGTCTTGGCCAGTTGGAGTTGAAAATAATGAAAGGTTTTACGCTAAACAAATGAAAATTTATTTTTCACGACCAGACTGAAATGAATCGAAGATTCTTTTCTAAAGAAAAGATAATTTTGAAATATCTTATTTTAGAAATTATTGACTGAAGCTTCTAGTATTATATGAAAGATTGCTTAGTACAACATGTAGATAAATATTATTTTTTTAAAGCCCAACGAAAATATTTCATTTTTGGATGCAGGTTTGCATATTTTTTTTTTAATGCAATACTTATTCATCGTGTTACTTAAAAACGTAGACATGAGTTTTATTAGCAATTTTTTTTAAGAAATTTTGTATTCTATTGATTTCCTTGATTTTATAAATGTCAGTGAAAGTCTAATCGTTTGTCAATAAACATTTGATATTAACGTGACGTAAATATAGTACCACCCACTGTTAATAAAATAAACTGATTTCAGTTTAAATCGGAGACCATAATTCTCGCTATCTCACTGTGTTAAGCATCAATATTTGAATGAAAATCTCTCGGCCTAAGGTGAATTCAATATATGTTATATTATATCAATAATGAGAATATACTCTCCACAGATTGCCATGCTCTGCAATCTTAAAAACAGTATTTCTAGATACAGATTCTAGAAATCGAAAGAGATTTTTTTAAGCTTTTGTTGAAAATATAGGCAAAATGTTTGATACCGTCATATATATTAATAACCTGATCGAGGAACGCTGATTTGTGCTATGGAATATTGAGGGAGTTTTTCCGAGTGTTTACAAGCAGCTCCTGAATTTGAAATGTTTCCGAATAATAAAAGGCGACACTCATCAAAGACTTAGGCAGCGTCCCGTGTGTGCGAGGCGCGTTCATCTGTAAAGTAATTAAATGGAATTGCCGTTATTGTTCCCGCAGCGTAGAAAAAGCACCGCGGCGTCGGGTGGTATCGATCTAAGGCGCCGTATTATTTGAAGGCTGGCCAAAACGACCGGCTCGGCTGAGGCCCTACCCTTTGCCCCAAAGCGAGTGGGAGCGTCCTATAAATATCACCGCGCAGATGTGTTCACCTCCTCTGAAAAAGCGGCCAAACGAGATATTAAAAAAAAAAACATAATGTGCCCTTAAATTTGTTTCAGTTTAAACGGAATGTCATTTATTTGATGCCAAACAACCTTATATATATACATATCTATAAACTACAACCGAACAAAGCAATAGGGTTACAAAAAGACTCAATATTTTCTCATATTTCATATATTTATAAAGTGTATACAATTTTGAATATATATTAAAAATGATGTCATTTGTTTTGTCACTGTTGTGATTTATTACCAAGATGTGTTTAGGTAGTTACTTTCAAGAATTGATGTATATAACATAAATATATTGAATTTTGTAGCCCATTTTCTATATAATTTCTCTCGATGGTGAATATTTCATTGTGACCTGTAATAAAAAAATATATATGTCTTTATTTTTAAATGAATGACTGCCTTCCTATCTATATTTTAAGTTGAATAAAAATATGAAAGCTGTAAAAGAAATTTCGAGACGTATGTATGTTACTATTTTCTTTTCGAAATATTTACCGTTACAATTGTTATTATTCACAAATAATTAGTTATTTTCTTCTCTTTGATGATTTCTTAATTTTAAATATATGGGAAATAATTTTCTCGTTGTGTCGCGAATCCTTGAGTTTATAATTCAAACAGGTTTGGAAGCTCTGCATCAGGATTAGCAAGACTGAAGGGAATCGGATCAAAGTAGACAATACCAAGTGACAAAATTTGTGACTGTTAGCGAATCCTCTACACAGTTGAGTCTATTTATATGTAATGTACCTTATTTTAAAGGAGCTTAATATTGTTTTGTTAAAGTGAGCTTTTATTCTGAGCTTGTATTGTTCTATCCACTCCAACACAATGAGAATTAAATGTCATTTTATCATTGTATAAAATCTATATAAATAAATTTTATTTTAAAGACCCTTACAGCGGAGACGTCTTATTTTACAAATTTCATAAATGATCCATTATAGGATCAGATGTTTTAAATTTCGATAATTCATAAAAATTGATTGAATTTCTAATTATAATAATAAATTATAAGTGACGCTTAATTTAAAGTAATTCTCTTTTACTGTGAATATGCGTTTCTCAAAAAAAGGTTAAGCACACCTTTCTTATCATCTAGTGTTCGAAATCAATCGAAAATCTAATTGCAAAATGGCAAACCAAAACACCTCATGTCCCAATATTTATATTAGTTTTTAGGTATAAAATGTTTTTGGCCTCACTGTATTAAACAAATATCACAAACAAGCAACAAGAGAGTTTTTTGAGACCAACATAGAAATCACCCCCTTTTATTAGTATATAAATTGATATATAACAAAGGATGTTAGTGTACTTTGGAAATGTAAGCAATATTTTATGCGTATGGTGACATAAAGAAGATGAAAGAATTTATTGCGATGTTTCTAGGCTGTGACATCAAAATAGTCGTTAACTGGTTGTTCCACCCAGTTTCGGGGTAGTAAATTAGTGGTTTGTCCCAAGGTCATCTATTTTCGACACTCTGATATCAGACACAAACATTACACAGTGATAACATGCGAACTATTATTTTTAATACACCAGGATAACTAACATTTCATTTAAATAATTAATCCACAATCAACTTCTATAATTAGATATGATTCACCCGAATTTTTGGCATGAGCTTTTAAAAACACGTGTGAAACAAATTCAGCAAAAAACTTATGTATATCATTAACACGCATTTTGCGGAATCTTCGCTTACTTTAAATTACTTTTTACATTCTCTAGATTTTACTGCAAAGTTATTACCACCATGCTTTGAAGTATGTTTGTATATTTAGACATTTTTGTAAAATGACGAAAAATTTTCCCACACCTGTTTAATGTAATTTACCGTTAGTGTTTGTATGGTGGTATAAATGGCTAATTCGTTGCAGAATTTGTTATAAATATTTAATGGTGATGAATAAAAATCAATCGCTTATAATATAGTGAATATTGGAAAATCAGAGTATCGTCAACGCCTTAGAAAAGATCTAGTAATTTAACAATTTTTGAGATTGTGCATCATTGAACGTATAAAATAATCGGGGTTGCATTTTAGTGAGTCAAAATATACTCGCTGTCAAAAAAAGAATTTTGTTTGTGAGATTGTTATCAAAGTTTTTCATCCACTGATAATATTAACAAATTGAAATACGTATTTTGTTCTACTACATTATCTATTTATCTGTGTCAAGAGAGCTTGCACTTCACCAGCTACAACTAAATGCATTCTTTTCAGTCCACATTAGAATTACGTTACACGCCATAAAGTGGCCGGTAGACAACTAGTACTATCGTGATGTTCCATAGATGAAGAGGAAAAAGTTTCTCAGCAACAAGTCTATCATCGTGTTACATTAAAAATGTTTTCTTTTTTCACCTTGGGATGTTTTGGATAATTATTTTACAATTACCTTGACATGTATTTTTTCAATATTCAATGTCGAAATATTTATCGAGGTGAATCATTATCACGCCAATAACATTGTTAAATATAATTAATGGCTATTAATCAATCATTAACATTTTGCGTGGGTGTGTATTTTTAGCAGAGCCGCGAGAAACGTAAAACAAATTTTCACTCAGTATTAAATTACATTTAAGTTTTGTACAAAATACTATGAAGCTTTCACTTGAAGACATTTGCGTTATAATTATAATTGTTATAATCGCGTGTATACATTTGCTGGTTGCTTCTGTAGTCTCCTATTCAAACAACACTACCCCGTATGCATTTGTATGCATTAATCTGTCATCCTCCTACGTCTGGAGTTTCTCTTAAAAGAAACACAGGAATGGTTGGCTGTTTTGAGGAGGATTCGAATAAACTCGGATTAATATAATAAGGAACATGTAAGATCATTCAACAGTAAATAAAAAAACATATTCACAATTCGCTAATCACGTTATTAATGAATCACATAATATAAATTCAAACTCAGCCCTTAAATGTTTGCATCTTTGTAGTAAGGGTCGGAGAATGACGGCTTTGGAACAGCTGGAAATCAATAGACACCAATTATCACAAAGGATTCTTGACGAACAAACTAACATAATAGTATCGCCACTTGTCCAGCCGTTGTACAAAGGGGTGGTCAGATTTGCTTCCATAAGGACCACTTCCGTCCCACATATAATCTTATTGTCATAGACACCTATTGTTTCATTTAGAATTTTGAAAATTCAGTGTCATTGTGTTAAAGTAACAATCTAGGCGGTTGGAACAGGAGAGAGGATGTGTTGTGTGCCTTTTCTGCACATCTATATATAGATAAGCGAATGTTAGTTTAAGCATAGTTCTGAAGATGGTGTGAGCCGAAATAGCTATCAACTATATTTTTTTTAAATAATTTTGTAGAACTAAAATACATTGCTATTTTTTTCACTGTGTTTTTTCACCGTGTGGTTAGAATAAACTCTTCTTTCATAATTCAGTCAGTTCTTTGGATGACCAAAATTAATAAGATAAATCAAAAACATAAAACAATTATTTATTCTTTCTTATCACTATTAATATTGTAACCAAAGATATTTTTTTACTAAATTATTATTTTACTAAGTTTCTACAATCTCAAATGAGGAGGCAATGAGGAACAAGCCTTAGCAGATTATTATGAAAACTTATTCTAGAGATATAAGACAGGAAGAAAATATCATTGATGCCATTATTGAGATGGATTTCAATAATTTTTTTTTTAATGAATGAATACTTGGTCGCTTACTGAGAACGTGTAAGATTATAAGTTCTAAAAAGCTACTATTCGGCCACATATATATTGCCATATATTATATGTATTCCATTGATTCCAGTAGGTAACTCGAATTGGTATATTTTAAATGCGAGCTATTCATCTAAGCCTTTCGTTCACATCATTATCTGAAAAAACACATATCATAAATGTTTTGCGCACATACACATTTTCAAAGAAATAAAAATGAAAAGATTTTAAGTACGTTTACATGCTTAAGAAGAGATGTCACATAAAACCCTCTCGTGTGCTATAGAAACTCAGTAAAACTGCAACCTGACAATTCTTCATATGAATTTAAAATTTAATTTGATTATTATAATATTAAAGTCATTATCGGTATAATGTTTCAACATGCACGCGAAATAGACAAAAAATATTGTTTAAGGCATTGAATACATAATTTTACGTCATTTTATTTTTTTCGCGTGTATTTTTTATGTTATAATTATAGCATAATATTGAGCTAGTCAAATTTACTTTAAGAACTACAACACGAATTGAATTGTATTACTTTCACAATTTTGATAATTCTCACGATGAGTGAAATTTATTCTGATATTGTATTTTTATATGAAGAAATAGTAAAATTGAAATATCTTTTTTTTTACATATATAAATATATTTCCTGCCGCCAGGCTATCAAAGTGAGTACAGAGTGAGTAATTATTCAAGTTGGAATGAATGCACTTATTAAAAAAACTCAAGCTGGAAAAGTCGTTGCACTTTTTTAAAGGCAAGCGATTTTCAAAAAGTAATAAAACTTATTTTAAAACTTATTCACCGTGTCTGTGATGAGTTATGAGATCTGATTGAATTTATTTTTAAAATGAAATTTCACTTGATTTTGACTGATTGAATTTACGTAAATTTTCATACAACGATTCGTCACAGAGATACCACGATTTATTTTTCTTTCGTATATTCGTTTATAGTATCAATTTTGTTAATTAAACGTGTACAGTAATATTCTTGAACATAATTCAGTGAAGAATCTTCTCAAATCTGTTTATTTGTATGGGCAATTTTTGGCCTAGTTAAAGCTACTCTTTTCACAAAAATAGTTCGCACACAAAAAAATATATAATCACAGTTACATGAATAGACCATATTTCTTCTTCACATTCATATAGAATTTCACCTAGCTTTTCCCTCGTTTCGAAAATCACACGTATTTTGTTATAACTGACAAAATACATACGTGAAGTATGTATATACTACGCTGGCTTTTATACAAAGGCGTAGTTGTCTATGTAATTTTTGGATCTTTTTTTATCAAAATTTTTTGATGATGATACCGAGAATAAATAAAGCAACTAGCTAACTACTATTTTTAATAAATGTATCGTTTTTCTTTACCCCAAGTGAAAAAAAGGTTAAGTAACTAACTTTCACTCAAATATCGCTTAAAAAAATAATTTAAAGGTTATTTTGAGTGAATATTGGCTTCAGAGTAGAGCGGTCACGCTTTTTTTTTTTAAATATTTCGTAAAGTTTTTGAACATATCACACATGTACATTTATTGTATTTCTATATCTTTTAAAAGCGCAGATTATATTATTTAAATGATACGTAAATCTATATATTTACTTTAATGTGCAGTTCTTATCGCTTTCATGTTTGTAAACAATTTTCATCGATGAAACAATTATTAATTTATGACAATGTTAACATTTCTGTTTGCATTTTAATTTAATCCTGTGAATCTCTTCTAGCTATTTTCCCAAATAAAATTCATAAACTTATAAATAAATAATGTATTCAGGCGCTTGGATCTCTCATGCCGAGAAATTCGAGAATAATAATTCTAAATTAGAAGGAACGCGGAAATAAGAAACAAACTCAAGACGACGCATTTCCATCTCAAGAATTTATTACCAAGAGGATTATTTGAATAATGGCGATGTGTTTTCACATTATGAATCCATACAATACGCACCATCATTATGACACCTCCAGAAGCCTAAGCACTTCATTCTTCAAAGAATATTTATTGTACTTTATGGTAATTGTCAAATTTAAATTTACTAAGCTATAAATAACATATATAAAATAAATATTATAAATGCTTGATATATTTACGTTAGAATTCAACAAGAATATTTTTTACTCATACTTTTTACCCTACAATTACCCAATGAAAGTTTTTTTTAAATAGCCAGTCATTTTTTCAGACCTTCCTACGTAGACATTTTCTGATTATGAAAACTAGACGAATAAATAGTGATTAATTAAATTTAAATAATTAAATAATAACTCTATACAAATTATCTGATTAACTACTAGCTTTCACTCTACAACTTGTGTTAAAAAGCTTTTACGAGATTTCAAACGCCAAACTTTAGGCACGTATACAATTTTGAAAAGAGGTAGTTTACATTTTAGCTTATTATGCTTTAGGATGTAGAGAATCTTCTCTTGTTGATATTCAACAGTAGTAAATAATACATGTTTCTTTTTAAATTCCAAAAAAAAACATTTTTCAACGAAGATTAAATATACTATATTTTTGATAGAACTACATTAGACTCAATATATATGTATTTTTGACAAAATATGTAAAGTTCGATTAACAAATTTGATTTTTTAATATTGATACGTAAAATCACGTTCCCATAATTAATGAAAAATTCCCGAAAATAAAGGATAAAAATATAGAATTGTCATTAATATATTCTTTAGTAATGCATTGTCATTCATTTCCAAAAATAATGATATCTTAAATCATATAAATAATTATTTTTAAGGTGTAAACTATCATTTTTTGATTTCTATTATACATGCTATTTTAATAATAAAAACACATCTTTAGTAGTTATTTCCACATTATATGTTATGATCAGGACCGGTTTGCTCGTCGAATATAAATAATAGTTCAATGAATTTATCTATTTCTATTGTAAGAACTCGTTAGCTTAATCACTAGTTAATAACAATGACAATATTGCAGAATTTATAAATTACATTGCCATACATTTCAACATTTTTTACGTGGGTAAAACCACACGTACTTTTACTTTTAGATTAGGTATTCCTTTACTTATTAACAGTATTCATCATTATCATAGCTTATCACAGGCAATTAGGTGTTGTTATTATTATATAATCAATAACATTTGGTTCCTAGGTCTGTGTTTTTCTTTTAATTAACTTCTTTGATATACGAACGATGCTCACTGTTTATTTTGTATCAGTTCTGTTGCATCTGTGTGATAGGATGCCTGAAGATACCAAAGGCGAAACCCGTGTCGTTAGTGACAAATCATATGGAATCGTACAAAGTTTCAACAGTTCAAAAAAAAATATTATAATTTTATTGTTAGCATTTCAACACTAATCATCTGTCGAAAAATATTACTTACTGTACGAAAGCAAAAATATATAAAAATTTTATATGCCCTCAAAATTTTCATTCACAAAATATAGCTTTGTACTTTCACTAACGTAACATTTTTCAGTTCCAAAAACTAGGGAATAAAAATTTTCCAGTATATTTGTGTTTCATATAAAATCTTATCAAAGATTGATTTATTGACTTGAAAGGAAGCCCAAAACTTTTATTTTTTTATCTGGCACAGTTCCAAGAAAGCTGTCCTTTATTTATTATTCCGTCAAAAAATAGTTATGTTTGCAATTAAACATGGATTAAAAATAAAAAATACTGTAAAATATTAAGTTGATTGAAACCCAACGCCAAGCTTAATTTGAATTTAATATACATACCTGTTTATAAAACTAAACGTATATTTTCTAAGTAGATAGTATTGACTGAGCAACGTTTGTAGTACGTTTTACTTACGATTGTTGTATTTGATTCTACGTAGCATACATAAATATTCACATCATCTTCTAAATTTGTTTTGACATATCTAGCCAGCTGCATTAAATTTCTAAAGCAATCGTCAACCCTGTATTTTTTTCTATCCAATAAAATATCTAAGTCAATGACTTACCTTTTACTTCAAATATCGAAATCGAATTCCCTTTTTATGAACTGAATATATGCGTTCATTCTTCATAATTATTTAAAAAATGAACCTTATGAAAATTATTTGAAATTTCATCCAAATAAAATTTTTGAATTCTTATACTTACATACCGGATGCAGAGAGAGCGAAAAGCTTAATGATTCCACTTCTAAGCGTAAGACAATTTTATTAGCAATTTCTAGAATTACCAGAGAGAATATGTATTTATTTTAATAATTACTACTCCATTTTAAAAGTGCCAAAATAAACAAGGTAACAGTCAAAACAGTGAATTATTATGCCGCTTTTCTACGGTAGAATTGTATATAATTTATTTGAAAGAAAACAAAAAATAATGATTTCCACGGTACATGGTGACAAAATATTTAAGTAAATTAATCAAAAAATTAACTTTCTGAATCCTAACACATCCACAAATGTTTGTTATAAGAGGGTAAAATACAAATATAAATCCAACATTTGGGTTTTTTATTGCTATTAAAAAATTAGTCAAACATTAGTCTTCAAACATAAAACAAAATTAATCGAGTCAATATTAACTGTTATACAAAGAATCAACAATTTAAAAGTTATCGTGCGACTGATTTTTCTCTCAGTTTTTGTTACTTTAAAGAAAATATTTTGATTTCACTGGCGTATTTACAAACTTTTCAGAGTTAATCTGAGTTCATGTTTTGGCTACTCCTACACTTTTATTATATATTTAGCGATGTGGGTAAGTCGATGCTGGCGATTCTATATATATATGTTTTGATAATTTTATTTTTAAAATACACAAGTTTCTGACAGTATCACTGATATACTTCATAAGCAGGAGTTTTAAAAACTTTATCATGTATAAATAAAAAAATATTAAATGTCAAATATAAAACATATTAGTTACCAATGATGTTTTTTTTATTATTTAAAATAGATTTTCGAGACAAATATTCTTTAAATAGTTTGATTAAAAAATGTTGTTTTGCTCGAAATAAAATGATACAGACAAAAAATCACTCAAAATTTGTGATGCCAATTAAATTTTGAGTACGCACATTTCGTTAACGATTTTGACGCTATTTCACGCCTGTCGTATAAAATTGTCCGCTTACGAAGACATCACTCTCACATAGAGTTAAACGCTTTAAAAAAATGTATATTTAAAGATTTCTTCATCTTTTCTCTAATAAAAAATATTAACTTAACGGTTTCAAACATTTTATTTTCTAATATTTACAAAGAAACATCAATCGGACAAAAGTAATTTATTGTGTATTTCAAATGGCTAAAACAGTCACTTGCTTGAGAATTAAAAATATTAGCGCTCGAATAATTTTTAATTTTTTTAGTTTTAATCAGACAATGTAATACACTATAGAAATGTTTTAGCGTAAAGTAGTAAAAGCCAAATTAAACATAGATTTCATAAAACTACTAGAGTGCTTTTGTAAGCGTTAAAATTAAATTCACAAACAAAAATTAAATACTCTGTAGAATACTGATACTTATATTGTCATCGGTGGCAGTTTTTAAGTAATATCATATCAACGTAAACTAATTTTACATACTTACTGAAAAAACTGATCACTTGTAGTAAACTAGATTTAACACAGGTATATTCCTATAATATATAACTATCCCTGTTGTTCTACCGTCATAATTCTTTACTCTTCGAAGAGTGTATTGCATTATAATATTATTTAAATAATATGATTATGTGATCCAATTTATCGATTTTACTCAAATATAATAAGTTTAAATAAAACACTTAACAAGTTAATAAGTTAAGAAATATTTATAAATTACTAACACACGTATTTTATAACATGTGCATCGTTCTAAAGGTAACGCTGAAGAATCAATAGGCCCTAAAATTTTCCCATCGCCTGAGAAATGTTCTTACTTTATGTGTTCAATATATATTTTTATATTTACGGCGTAATCGCGTAATAACAGTAAAAAATGTTACGAAAAAGTAGCAAAACCTTGAAAGTTTCAGATCATTTAGTAAGCCTTATAGTTTTCTTAAAGTATTTTTTATATTAAATTAAGGTATTTCATCTTCTCTTGATAATCTTACATAAATTTGTTCTTATTAGAACATTTCAATATATGAAGAAAATTATTTTTATTCATATTTCAAAATATAATATTTATTTATAATATCTGTCATAAGCGTGCATGCAATATTTAAAAAAAAATCGACACAGGCATTTATTTTTAATTTAAAATAAATTGTTGTACAATTTTTCTATTCTTTATGGTTTTACTTTAAATTTTCTATCCCTATAACAGAAAGAAAGGTCCTGTTGATCAACAAAAGGAATAATTTTAATACTGATTTTATCGATATAAGTCAAAATAAGTAAATTGAGATCTCGGTATTTTGGATAATTTATTTTAATTTTGAAATATTGTATTTCAAAAAACCTCAAACATTCCTAATGAATAAAGATATTTTTGATTTAAACAGAAAAGTTTTAGAAGTGCAGCATTTTAATGCCTTGCGTTCAGTTATGCGCGTTGGTTCTTGCATAACATAATTATATTTTCGCATTAGTGGTTTATATTTTTATCATCTCTTAAATTTTGTTTTTGACACTCATCTCATATTGAAAAGTTTACTTTATTGTGTATTCAACCGGTATTTTGATCATATTTGACAGTAATCATTATTACGATTTTTATCATTTTTTTTTTTATTTCTTCAACACTGTTATTATGTTAAGTACTGGTGTTGTAATCCCTCAACGCAGTATATCAATCAGTCAATATATGTTATATTAACCTTACAAAAGTATTTTAAAAACCTTGTTCAACTAAATCATGACATGAAATATATGACAGATATAATATAATGTTATTTCTCATTATAAAAAAGTTTAACTATTATAATAAGAAAAAAAAACAACGAGTATGTTTCTTTGGTTTTAAAGGTTACAGATGTAAACCTATGTTATTAAGCTATTGCCGAAAGTGAGTGAAGCTAATACAAAAGTATTTTACAACGCGTCCATTTTTTACCTTATTAAAACTATTATACATAATGCTTTCTCTATACTCATAATGGTTATTCATAATCATATACAGGTCGCCCTTTTTTAATCCTCTAAATAGCATGTATATTTTTGTAATATGTATAATTTAGTCAAAAATAATCCCACGTATGTTTTTCATAATTGTTCTTTATAAAACCGTTTCCCAAAAACAAATTTAAAATTTAAATCCAGCACAACTGTCGTCACAATGTTTCTGTATGCTTAAAATAAAATGCCCGCAACACCCACAGTATAATAAAAGTTGGTCATGGGAAAAAGAGAATATATAATTTTCTACATATAAAAAAAACTTTTTCATCAGAATAACGCTACACTAATTATCATTTAACTCTTATCAATATCGACAATAGTTTATTCCCCTCAATTTAAAAATACCTTCTCTTGTCACTTTGGATCATAAATACGAAATAGAGAGTCAAACAAGTATGTTATTTTATATTCAAAAATAAAAATATTTGTTTATTTACTATTTTTGGATAACTGTGTGATTTTATGAGTTAACGAGATCGCGATTAATTCTTAATATATATATATATATATATATCTAGATATCGATAGAGAGATGTTAATAGAAGAGATCTGTATCTTTAGGATTTTTATTCCTTGCATATTTTCTTTCAATATCGAATAGAGTAGGAACGTATAAAATATTACACACATCGATATATTAGGTACAAATTTAATCAAGGTTTATTCAAAAAATTAAACTGTTGTATGAAAAAGAATTACGAAAGCCTTAAACCGTAACTACAGAGTATCAAAGAAAATTTAAAAGTTTTGCCACATAACATTTTGTAGAAAACCAAAGTATTTCTTTTTTGGAAAAATAAATGAATAGGTTATTAAACTGTAAGTAGTCACTGAAAATATAAACTTGACAGTCTAGAAGTGATTAATTCACAAATATTGTTGTATTATGGTTTTTCGTAAAATATTTTGCTTCTCGCTAAGGTTGAAATGAGATCAATTCGAAAAAAAAGAGTCGATGATCGAAACTGGCTAGATTTATATGCGTGTTCTATAACTTTTTTTTTCACATTTAACCATTCTATTTTTGATTTTCAAAAGTAGTATACCGCAGTAAGTCATGTTGCAAACTATTTAAAATGTCAGTGAGAAATATTAAATATAGGACGGAAATAAATGTTATACTTTTTAAGTAGAACACGACACGTCTATCTTTTGATTTATAATATAATTTTATACAAAACACTAAAAAGAAATATTTTTGAAAATTTTAGCAAAGTGAAATCTTTAAAGGCGTGGACAGCGAAGAGAAATGGAATTGGATAATAAATAGTAGATATTTAATTATCAAAAGTTTGTCACTAGGATTCTAAAGATGCTTTGTGTCGAGTGCCAAAACTTTCGACATTCCTTGAATTAAATATTTTTCTCAAGGATGAAAAGAACAATTAAAATGAAAAATTTATAAATTATTTGTCATGTTTACATCGATTTGTAAAACTCCAGTGTTTCAATCAAAAAATCACTAAGCTATGAATTAAAAAACTTTATTAACATTCCAGCTCCATAAGCAAAAATCTAAATATATTTTTTTTCAAATATTCACTGGGATTTTGCTTGTTGAGGGAAATGTTAATTTTTAGACCTTTTATAAGATTAAAGCAGTATATATCAGTATTAAATACTTATAACGAAGCATCTCATTTTTTTTAAGTTTCCACAATATCTACGGGGTCTTTTAATGATATAATACTTTTGTTCACAGGAAGTTTAATTCAGTTTCGTTGTGTGTATGTGACAACAAATTGGCATTTATATATTGTATATATATATTTTAAATTTAATATTTTCTATTTTAATCAAGAAGAATACCCCAAAACTTCATAAAAACCATTTACTATAGATCCTTATTGTTAACATTTCTAATTTAACTCATTTCATAAAACACCATCAACTTTAAGTTATTATATCTGCTTAAACAATAATTCAGTTTTGCATTATACATGTATCTAAACAATTGCATTTTTCACACTGCAATGCAGTAAAAATATCGGTTTATGTTATAGTATGATGAATAATGCATAATCCTTTTCACGAATAGTTCTAAAAGAATATTACATATCACTCATGTATAAATAAATGGAAGAGGCCAAAAATTCTATGTTGGTATTTTGAAGTATAATATTACGTAAAAAAATCCAATGCTTAGACAAAGCTTTCAAAATAGTAAAGTTGAGCGATGATGTGTGTTTATATAAAGGCTACACCTGCAAAAAATCTGTGAGCAGTAACAATTTTTTTACTTAAAATTTTTACTTTCTCGCTTAATATTATGAGGATTTAAGGCTTAAAAATCTGTTTAGAATTTTAATTTAATTAACTCTTCTTGAGGTACAGTTCGATATTATTGAACTATGTACATTATCTCTACTTACTGATGCTAGCATCGATATGCATACAAAGCATGAAATTTATATGTATTTAGATTAATTTATTGTAAACCACCCACTTTCTGGCAAAACGAATGGTTAATGAATATTAAATTGATTTTATAAAAATGTTAAGTAAAAAAGAATATGTAAATATATATATATAATGATTTCCACGATAAAGTTAAGTCAACATAAGACTTAGATGTTAGTGTTTCTGAACTTAATTGTGTCGACTTAGTATTAACTGAATCGCAGATCACACTGCTATTCCTTTTCCATAATATATGGGCATGATTTTTATATGTTCGTTTACGAAATTAGATATTCTATGAATATAAATGAATATTCACAAAAATGTTCAAAAAGCTGAAGAAGAAAGAATTAATTGCATTTTTATGCTTGGTTATATAACCGTTATAAACCAAAGAATTAATTTATATTTAAATTGATCAAGAGAAAAATACTTTTTTACTCCGTATAAAGATTAGAAAAATGTGTGTTGACGTTATGTGAATTGACTCATCCTTCCTGATTTGAATAATTCCTAATGTCTTTGCAGTCGGCCTCGGTAAAATTTTCACGGGCAATATTTGTGGCTGCCCCTGAACCGATTATTGATTAGGTCGGCACTCACTACCTAAAAGGAAAGCTCTAATAGAAATGTTAGGTGCTGATTCTACACCACTAAAATATTACAGTACGATTGTTAACCAATGTTTTCCATTACAATATAATATTATAGCAGAAGTCATGGATTCATATTTATAAAGAAAATAACGTTATATGTTACACAGACAACAATGGTGTCTGACTTTATTCGCTTAGTTGTAATTACTTACTGTGACGCTATTGACATTAATATCAGAAAATAGATCACTTTGTAAACATAATCATAAACCACGATACGGATTTTACTTATAATATATGAATTTACACACAATAATAGTTTTGATTTTCAAAATACAATTGACAACTAAATTACATAGAAAAAAAATGTCGGTAATATACATATAATGCACAATTGAAGTAAATGCAAATAAAGAAATCGAACTAAATATGTTTTTTGAACATTTTTTTGATCAACTTTTGTCTGTGCTGTAACACAGATCTATGTTGGAGAAAGTGAACACATAAGAAACATTTTTTAAAAATAGGCATTATTTATTTTCTTTTTCAATTCAATTCAAAAAACCTGATATTCTTGTAACATACCACATTTTCTGAAATGGTACATCACATTAACACCTGAAAAAGATTTCTTATATAAGATATTGTTTATACATCGTCGATAAAATCAGCCTCATTTTTTCTATATAGCAAATCAAACTTCACCCTGCGTAAGTGGGCTCTTTTGTATAACCAAGGTACGATAATTATCATTAACGCGACAAAAAAATGTTTTTCAGGAAGCCAGCTGCAATTAAAGAATATTTTTTATTTCCAAAAAATAGAAAAAGAATCTCACAAAGGAAACGTTCACGACATCACGGCGACCTTAAATTTTTTCATAGGTCATTGCGTTTAATAAAATATCAAGTGGAAATTATATTTTTTTATTAACAAAAATTACACTAACTTGCACGCAAAAAATGAAGATTACTTTTTTTGTTATTTTACAAGAACAGAATTCACGACCTTTAACTGACTTCAACTTTTTATTATATGCTCAATCGAAATAATAATATGCTAGTAGAGTTATAAGGTTTTCATGAAAATAGAACTCAGTTGCCAGATTTCACTGTCATTTTTTACGACTACGATCGATTTGTGCGAATATTCGTAATAAATGGAAAATAAAATATAGATTTTTTGCAGTAATTGATGTATCAAATATATTTTAATATCAATGCATCAAACACACGTTTCTTTACAAAGGATCATTAAGTGATATTTGGTGAACATTGAATACTTTTATCATATAATTGATTGGCTGAGTAGCAACGTTCTAAGTTCCATTCTTTAACATGCCCCAAAAGGAGTTATCCGAAACTCCTCTTAAGTTTAAAAATAAATCATAAATTGCCTCGTCAATTTTTCATGTTTAATCATCTTTGTTATTTTTAAGAAGATTTTTTCTACCAAGCTGCAATACCCAAAATCTGTAATTCAATAACTACCCCATCATAAAAGCGAATCCTTAATTACTTTGTATCGAAATGTATTTTTTCTGAGAACGAATTTAGTCAATAGATTGGAAAATGTGTTCCTTGATATATCATTCATTTACAACGTAGGGACATATAACAATAATTGATGAAGTCGTAAAAGTGCCTTCAAGTATTACATGTGTCAGTCATAATAACAATAATTCAAACATTCATTATAAAAACATTTGAAGCGTTAATGTCTAGACGCCATTACACAAAAGACATCCACTCAAACACTTTAAAATCGATATTTCATTTCCTCATTCAAAAACGAAAGGCACTTAAACGAAAAATGCTACGAAGAACACCTAATGCGACCCCTAGGGTATTGAGTTTTCCTTCGAATAAAATTGAGTGCGTTGTCAGGTGGATATACGATATTTTCAATCCTGGATTGATTTCAACGCACGAAAATGTGTTATTGTTTGAAGCTTTTCGATCGATTTTCAGTCGTTTTGTTTGCGAATTCTTTCGCAACAAACGTGCGACACTTCGTGTGCTACATTGCTACACATTTAAACATTTATATTTTATTATGATAAATATTGCTACCTTTATTCCATATTATAGTTATATAGACCGATAACATAATGAATTATTTTGTAAGCCAGCTCAATAAAAAATTGTTTTAATTTGTTGGTAAATTCTTTTTTTCTGCTCGTTATTCTGCGTTATAATATTGTATTTTCAATTATCGTATGAACAGAATATTGTGAGCATATAAAACATTATTTATGGAGGAATTTCGTGGCTTAAAAAGTTTATGTAGACGTTTACCATATTAACCTAGTTGTATTATTTTAAATATCTAAAACAAATAATAGTCACTACCGCAACTGCTTGCCAAATATATTTTTGTGATTAACTTAAATCTTGGCAGAGTGCTAAATGAAACGCATAAATCAATATGAATAAGTAGAGACATGTGAAAATACTACTTCTGAACGTATAAATATATATGTTTTATGAATTGTCAAGCGCATGCGCTTATCTGATAAAATCTTCGAGCTGTATCTGAAACTTGATTATAAAAACGCTATAGAAATGACAACATGAAAAGAAGTTACATTAATATGAAAATAAAAAGGATAGAATTCTCATTATTTAGTAAAAATAGCAAATCAATTTATTTTATATCGTATGTTCGAAAATGGCAATTCGTTATAAAACAAAGAAACTTAAGCAATCATATAGAGTGTTAATTGTTTATAAGCATATTTCTTCTTTTATCTATGTCGATTTCCAATTAAATGTATTGCAACATAAATAAAATCACATAATAAAAATGGAACCAAAACAACATCAAAATCGGCTATTGATTATTTTCTTTAGCAACCTGAAATGTCACTATGATAAACATATGAAAAATCTCATTTACTTTATCATATTACTTCTGTTTATTTCCTATAATGTCGACGGCGCCATTCTCAACGTTCATCATCTTCTCGCATCGCATTTCGCTCATTTTCATTAGTGTATTAATACTAAAAATTACAAAAAACTCCCTGTATAAAAAAGCTTAACGAAACAATATTTTCATTCATCACTTTTACAGTGCTTACGATTATTCCGGTGAGATTATACTTATTAATACGATAGCACAATGTTTATAAAATTAAAGAACATATTTTATAGTCAATGAGAATTTTAATAGATAAAAAAATTGTTGTTTGATAATTAAATAACATATTTCTCACCCAAGGGTTTAGAACGTAGCGTTGGACTCTTATGTTATCCATATTCATGAACAAAGAATATTTATTGTTATTTAGGTCTATTATAAATCGTCTGGTTGTTATATGAAAGTGCTCAACGTCACTATTTGGTGGAATACACCCAATGAGATTAGATAGATAGATTCTTATGAGTAGTGAGCAGGTACAAAATTTTAAGCCCGAGTTAGTAAGGCACACAAACCATGTCCTAAATTTTCTTAAAAAAAAAACATTCTAATGAATAATCTATATTAAACGTGCTGAGTATATTGTGAACATTTCATTAATTTAAAAGTTCTGACAATCGTAAATTAGTATGAAAAAAAAACTGTTTTGGAAGCTTTTATGTATGAACTAACAGCTTTCAAACGTTTTCCGTCAATCCACATTATTTTGATAAATTTTTTTTTTACGGAGGCCAAATAATTCTATAAAAAATCTTTTGAGATAAAAAATGAATATAAAAACTTTTCCGCTTCAGAATCAATGCTATATCTTTAATTAAACAAAATCGAATATAATTTTAAAAAAATATGACTAGACGTGGATTAACAATTTCATTGAAATAATATATTTTTAAATTAACTTTTTTCTGTAATATGTTCATCTTTTTCTAAACTAAATCGTATTAAATGTGAACAACTTGCCAACTAGTCAATATAAGTCTATTTGAATGACATTGTTATAGAGTAACAACGTGTTATCTATTTTTTTCGCCAAAGCAAGAAAGACCAAAAGGGTTCGGAAGGGTAACTAAGCCTATGAGGGAAACGTGTATCTATTTTTTACCCCCTAGTGACCAGGACTAGCCGAAAACTGTCAGGTTACACAGCCTCTACTCCTCATTTATACGTTGACACTCTAGTGCCGACACCGCAAAAACACCTCCTTAAATATATACACTCACAAGGATGGGTTAGGGAGCTAAGGAATAAATTAACAGAGGAATAAAGCCAAGGTTTAAATACCCCGTAACCTTCGCATGAATCGGACTATTTTCCTGTGGGGCATTCTAAACATTACGCTCTACGACTGACCTTAGGGTCATGCGGCAAGGGAATCGGAAGAATTATAGCAAAGCCTGCTTTATATTCAAGTAATCGAATGCGACTAGAACTTCTGCTATGGGAATCATTTTTAATTATGGTTTTTCATTTTATTATAATTAAAAGTCATTTTAACTATCTCGACTGATTAATTTGATTCAAAATTTAAAATCAAAGACCACACCATGCCAAATATTAAAATAATTTTATTAGTGTGTTTATTTCGATTGTTTTTTTTTTCAAGTTTTACAAGTCTCCTTCATTGTTTATATATTTATGTATTTGTTTATCGACGGTAATCAGTACCAGGGGAGCTGAGCAATGTTTTACTGTTATCATTAAATACGTTGGGCTTAATACTAAAAATTTAAACAGGGAGAAACTTCATGAATTTCTTCATTCTTTCTGAGAGTTCAATTTTTGATATCTTAATAAATGAAAAAAAAAAATACTTAAATATTATTTGAAACTTGTGACATTAGTGTTCATCAAGTCTAAAAAACAAATCCCAAATAAAAATATGAATTAATGATGAAGTACTGAAACAAAAAAGGTTTTTTCGGTATCATACGTTATTACGAAGTTATAGTATTCTGTAATTCACGTCATTAAAAATCCTGCACACTCGCAATAGGGATTATACTTTAAGCCGCTCTTCAAACTAATATTATTTACCTACCAAGAATACCCGAACCGGATTCTATTCAGACAAACACTGAAATTTTATGTAAGCTTAATCCCCGAAAAGCCGTCCAGTAGGACAATGATCCAATTTTAAATTTTAAGTCCTGAATTTTCCCGCTGTCATCATTAGACGTATTTCTGATCGCCCTTAACATAGAGCTTATGTTATCTCAAAATGGCTTTTATGAACAAAGACACAAATTTCGAAAAACTATTTATGATGGAAAAAGCAGTTATGCTTATCAAAAATATTTATTTTTCTTCTTCTTTATATGAAAGAAAATATGTTTTTACAGTATATCGTCAGTTGGATACACGACTAGTTTCTAGCAATATTATTTCGAAAAATACTTTAATCAGTCTTTAAGATTAGGTTGTAATTTACAGTCTGCCAAAAAGTTTTCACTGAAGAAATTTAAATGATTTTCACTAAATAACTGCAGTATTACTGATGAGAAGATTCAGAAAAATTAAATCTTTAAATAGGTCTCTTGCTCAATTAAAGAAAATTCTTCTTTTTTTTTATAGTAAAAATAATTTTTCAGTTCTTATTTCCACGACACATTTTATGATCAGGACCAATTTCGCTCATCGCAAGCATTATCAACTGATAATGCTCGAATCAGTTGACAATGCTCGCGATGAACGAAACCATTTCTGATCATAAAATATATTGTGGAAATAAGTACTAAAAAATATGTTTTTATTACTTCAAATATCTTGTTTTTCCATCAAGAAGTGATAGTTAACATTAAAAGCGTTTAAAGAAATATCAGTCAATATAGATCTGAGCTCGTTACTGTTTGATAATAACTAACCGAAAACAATAAAAGTACATTTTTTCCTATATTATAAAAGAAAATTATTGCTACAATAGGATAGCGATGATTATGATTAAGTAAAATATAAAAAAAAGTTTATATGTGCATATCTCATAACATTGATATGACAAAAATAAACTCTTATTTTTCCATTTCAATATTTAGCATTATAGCAAATAAGAACGTTCTGGGTATTTTAAATATTATCTTTAATCAATTTCATTTTAGTTAACTATATATTTCTAGTGCGCATAAAAATAATATTCATACCAAAACTTGTGTACAGGAACTTCGTGAAAATAAACATTAATTATGTAATATTCTATCTCCGTAGATCGACCTGTTCTATAATTCTATTATTAATAAATTAGAGATAGGCAACTCTAGGCGATTCTTCCCCAAATCTCTGTAAACGAAAATTGTTTTTACGGTGAACGATTTTAGGATTTTATGCTTCGTTGAGCCCTAATCAAGCACATTTATTGTCTTTATTTATTTCCTTATTGTTTAATCTTAATGCCTTATTTTGCACTAGCTAACATATATTATGAACAAAAAATCGTAATACTTTTATTGATAAATTATGGTTTATTTTTTTAAAGTTTCAAAGTAATCAAACATAATCAAACTCAATAAAAATAAACATATTTTCTTAGAAATACAGAGAAAATCAAATGTATTACACCAATTTATTGGTTTCATTATATAATTTATTTAGAGAACCATTGTCTTAGGTTGCGGTGCTCACTGGCTCAAAATTTTTTACGAATAGTTTATAAATTAATTTATCAATCGATTTATGAATTTGTGTACAAATTGATGACTGTGTGTGGCCTAGAATTTTCTCCTACCCATCCCATCTTAAAAAGAAGGTTGACAAAAGCAATTTACTAGCCACAAATAATGTCCTAGGTCCCTTTAGTGATCTTGGAAGCAATCATAAGCTTTTATAAAAAAACGTCAGTTAACATAAACTGCAAAAATCCACATCTGGAGTGAAAACAGTTACAAAATAAAAACCAATCGTAAGAAATTGACAGTTGACAGTTAAAATTGTATTTGCTTTAAAAATTGATTGATATATATACTATACAATTACGTTCTGATTAAAGTCCTTAATGTGTCAGTATGTAATCATGTAATTTATGCTGTTGTAATGTTTGTCACTGAGCATTTTTTAGATAAAATATAAGCTGATGCTGATAAGCTAGGGCAGAGATTCATTTTATATCCTGTTCGGTGAAAATGTTACATATATTTACAAACGACTAACAACATAATAAAGCGATCGAATTCGACATTTATAACGTGTGAGTGTATAATATTTGCTTCAAAGGGAATTATCGTTGATCAAACACTTTATTAAAAAATACATTTTTTATGTATAATCTTGCGTTAAAAAAAATACTGGTTAAGTAACATTACAATATTCCTAAATCTACTCAAAACCGTATAAACAGTCTTATCAAATTTGATTTGTTTACAATTTGTGCGATTTTACATGTTTTGTCACTATCAACACAAGTTTTACCTTTCGGCATTTTCAGGCATTATATTACGCAAATGCAACAGAACTGACCGTTAGTCCTATTGCATTCAAAGCCTTAAAAAAAATTTAATATTTAACCTGTCTGGTAGTAACCATGTCAAAAGGACTATGACCGTACTCATATGTTCGGAACCTCTGGAATTACTATCAGGTATTTATAGAATTTATTACGATTTTTATAGTAATCACTAAGCTCAGTTGATTCCTTTCCTTATATTTGGTTAATATGTACCAATTGATATTGAAATTTATTAAAAAAAATAAAAATGAGATTTCTAAAAAAAAATCAGGCTGCGTCTATATTCCATATACTTTTCATCCAGTACCAGACAGGTTAAATTTGATTTTGAAATACCACAAAGCACCTTCAGTCGATATCATAATTAAACAGCTATATAGTTTGAGTATTGTCAAAAGGATTTTTAAATCCTTTATTGATTCTCGGAGAAACACTAGAATTGTTACATATGCCAGAAGAAATGGCGCTTGAAATTTGCTTCTCAGGCAATTGTAATTTTTACAGTAGTGCTCACGGAGTTTTATTCTTAGGGTGGTAGCACACCCGTCTAGTGCGTATCTATCTTCTCTCGTAACTCTCGCCGGCAATTAATAGTTAATAAGGATACGTCAAAGTTTCCGACGATAAATCTTGGCAAACTAATTACTATTCCGATCACACTATTAGGGAAGTCACGGAGCGGTGTGCGAGAGGCCTAACGCGATTAATCATCTCGTTGGAAATCGGTGCAATATGATCGAAATAATATCAAATAAGTTTCCCAGACAATCAAATTAACCTGTGACGTGATTAGTCTTTTAGATCATTACAATATAAACATATACTAATTGGAGGTAAATGAATTAATATACAGCATAAAAACACAAAATATATGACTTTCAAAATAATTAAAAATCGTTCATGGATATTATTTACTAAGAAAACTTTTTTTACCGGGTGAGAGCTACATGTAAAAATTCGCGGTATTTCATTTAATACACACACTCACATCACAGTGTTGTAATATGAGTTACAAACAGACTATAAAATCAGCACAAAAAATACTTTATATGAGGGGAAAAAAGTTCATTTATGTCATGTCAAAATCTAAATATAAAAAACAACTTTTTTCAAAATCATCCAATAATTACAAAATTCTTAGAATTTGACCTCCCTAGAAAAGATTACATGAAAAATATCACTGATACTGCAAAAAAATACTTTAATAGTTTTCTTTTACCTGAAAATTCCTGACCCGCTTACCAAAAAAGGGTAAACTGAACATTTACATATTCCCGTCACCTTTTAGGCAAATTGTAAGTCTCAAATATCTTTTCAGACCACCATTACGACGTGCCTTTATAAAAATTACAATTTTTAACTCGCGACGGCAAAGAATTTTGAAAACGATATAGTACATATTTTCATCGCTTCCTGTCAAAAAATAGAACGTTTATTTCTTTTATATCACATTTTTTAAGCTAAAATATTATCGTTTATGAATTAATACAGTGGATTGGAAAAATAAAAGAATTATCATCAACATCTGTTTACAATATATCTAGCCAATCCTATAACTTTTCTTTTTTATTATTAAATTCAACATAAATTTTTCATTATACTATTTTTTTGCTCTTTACTCACGATGCCCAACATGTTAACCTTAATACCATATAGTGTAATTTAATATTTTAATCTAAAAAAAATTTTTTTTTTGCATAAATAAATTCATGTTGTTTTACGTATTTTCCAGATTCCATTGAGAACTTAAATATATTGCTATTTTGTCACTGTGTTATATCCACATTGTTCTATCAGAAAAAAAAGTAAATTAACGATACCTGTAATTTCATACACATCAGCGATTGATCTTGTATCTTAGTGAAATGTTTATAGATTAAATGTGTCTTTTTAAATAAACTGTTATTATAAAATAACAGTTTATACGATAAATTTGACCCACAACAATATTTAAAATCATTTAAAAAAAACACTAATCGTTATTTTGACAAACAAACTTGTAATATAATTGATTTGAGGCTTAAAAAAATCAAATAAATGTGTTTAATTCATTGTGAAATATCACCAGGAAAGTTTATAGTAATTTACTCTTCAACCAAATTACATCACACACTTCCAATTTAATTTATTTTGGTTTATTTTATAAATTGAGTATTAAAAGAAATCCCAGTAACATGCTTCAATTCTCAATTGACAAAAAAACTGTCGATATAAATTAAAGATTCATATTTCATAGCTATTATTGTGTATGAAAAGAAAAGGCTATCGTCAATTTAGTGTCATTTCAAGTTCTATAAACCAAAATTAATTTTGATTTATGGAACATTAAAATTGTCAGATTAGTAAATTTGTAACAACACATTAGCACACTATGTTTTACTATTTTCTTGTAGATAGTGTAAAGTTAATTAAATGTTAATCACAACATTATTGCCTTGTTATTAATACACATTGCTTACAAAATTATATCCACCGTTAAGAGTGTTTATGGGTGTAACAAACTACAACATGTTTTAGTTTACATAAAATAGTTAGACGACACTTAATTGGCACTTTGCAGTCAACCCTTATGCACCCAGCCGCAAGATACAGTTATTAAGTAAAGTAACATGAAGTATGAGTCACCCCAACTAGATTTATTAAAGTGGATTGTAACAACCCTTTCAATGTACATTTAAATAATCAATTTTTATGCCTTCAAAAAAATACTCAATACAAATCATCGTGTCATCCATCAAAAGTCGGGCTTAACTTGGATATTTTTTTTTGCATTCCGAATTGATTTTTTCTTTCCTTTAATTCATAATTAAAAAGCGTTATTTTTTGTCAAATCAATACGATCATACTAAAACATCGTGGAAAAAACTGCAGGCACTCAGTTTCTTGTTTATTTTCATTTTTAGGTGAATTTGTGAAGGGTAAAAGGTGAATTTTCAATTTCTGTTACTTTTTCTGAAACAAAACTATGTAAGCTTAGTATCAACTTACTAAATACTTTTTTAATTGATCCATTTTTCTAAGCAAAAAACATAAAATACTAATATTTATGAATATAAACAAATACTATAGAATTCTCAAGAAGACTTTTTTTACAGTGTGAATTAAACATTTCAGTTCAAAGATATTTTTTGACTGACATAAAAAACATACTGTTTTCTAACAGAAAAGTCCATGCATTGTTTTACAGTATTTTTATTGTAGAACATCGTGTTTACAAACTTAGAATTGTTCACCAACACTATGGAACAAATTTTTAAATAGAATTAGTGCATAGGGAGTTTATCACCTCTTTAATTTGAGCATTATTTTAACAACTAAAAAATTAAGATCACTTGAGAAAGCTTCTCATGGTATTGTTTTTATACTAGAATAAGCATACCACAAATAGTTTCGTAAGTGTGTGATGTCGATTTGTTGGTGGCAGGCAAAATATTTTTCGCTAATATATACGGAGACGTTTACTTATACATACATATATTATTGGAATCACATAAGTCTTCACTACATGGCTTTTAGACAGTGAATGCTGAAAAAACAAAAGCTTACGAGTAGATAAAAATCTAAATAACTGTCATTTATTTTCGTAGAAAAATCGTGACAGATGTGCCAGCATATCCATATACAAACATATCCAGAAAATGGGAAATAATTCTTCAAAAGCATAAACGAGCGAATACATAAAGTTTATGGCCATACAATGCGTGTTGGTGTTTAAATTCTATGGGTATTTTATCATTTAAATCGATATCATTTTTTGTCTGTGATTTATTTTCGCACTAACTTAAACAATGGATTTATAATATTTTAAACCTTTTTTTACCACAATTATATTTGTCACATTAGCAGGAACAGCATGAATTATTTAGATGAAATTCTGCAAAGTTCTTAAAAATATTCTGAAGAATGACTAATTTTTAATCGCATATCGAATTATGGCTAAGAAAACTATTAAAGAGTATCTAAAAATCTATCTGTGATCCCGTAACCTGCGTAAAGATTTACATCGCTTACTGCGTGAGGTGTTTTTAACTGTATGTACATAGTGTAATAAGAATATTTCTTCAAAAAGGGCCGTGAAAATATTACATTTTTTTAATTACCTGAAAAATGGCTATTTGTTTCTAGAGTAAAGCTTTTATTACTGGACCACAAAGTCCCTTAATATTGATGTTTTGGATGCGAAATTTCATCGGTATTTTGTATACATAGACCAAAAAATTGTACATTGTTTTTACGATGCTATAATGCCGCACCCAAGCTTCAATTGTATAGTGTATATCTAATCGCAAAAACAATAAAATTATAATAAATAACTCGCATTCCTATAACTAGGCTAAAGAAAACAAACTGAAATTGGGTAGATATGAAATAATCCTAATCGTAATTTTGAAGCAGAAGTAAAATATACTTCGACTTTCGACTAAATTGATTACTCGGCCACAAAATGGACAATACTATTACATTGAACAAATATGGTCACAAATATAAACCGTATCAAAGATAAAAGCATAATTAGTGGAACACTTAATTCTAGAGAGGAAGAGTGTGGACACCGTGGAGCATTGCCAGATATGGGGTTTGGCGGTCATTCCTCCCTTAGCAACAACTACTGTGTTGACATGCTGTCAACAGCCAAAGTGAGTTAGCTCCAGTGATTGAATTAAGCCAGAAGTTGGAAGATGGGTGGCGTGGGAAAAATACAGAAGAGGGATGATAGGAAACCTCAAAACTAATGTAATTCTCGCAAGAAAAAGCTAGCACAAAAACATTTTCTTTGTGGAAATCAGGGATGTTTACTCGGACAGGCCAGCTGAATAATATTATGCAGGAAACTTGTAAATTCAATTAGAGAAAATTCAGTAAATCGAATATATATATTTGGTAGATCAAGCCAATAATACAATGTTTTTTTTTCATTCAAATATATTTACAGAGGTGAAAATTTTACGATCACGCTATGACCTCCAGCAAAACACCATTAGAAACAATGTTAAAAATCTTCCATGATTCCATCCTTATACTACAATAGCGTCAAAAATATAAGGCAGCTTGATCTTTTTGTTGAACATTTTTCATCCCGTTCATAAGTATCTATGTACAAATCCATTCAACCGCGATTACTGTCCGGTCACAAGTATTACCCAAATTAATTGATTAAGTCAAATATTTTTTAAGCCTCTCAGGTATACTCATGATTTCATTCAGGTGCTATTTCGGTCTCATCACAAAGTTTATACCGGTCTGTTGCTTTTTTACGCGTCAATTATTCAAAACCTATCGTAAAAATGACTGAAGTTGCTAGGCTGTAAATGTCATCTTGTTATTATGATTCCAGATCAACATTGAAGACAGACTGCCCAAGCATCTCTTGTATTTGCATCTCGTTTTATGCATCGATAGTTATTCTAGCTTGCAACTATAACGCACATATGTACAAAGATTTATAATACTCTAATCGAGTGACTGAACTAGAATTTTTCATATTCTGCGATAAATGAACAATAAGTATTCTATTTAAATTTTTGAACCGGAAAAATCAAAGAAATCTTATCATTAAAGTTTCCAACAATGATCATTTATTTTTTAAACTTAATCTAGTATTTTTTTAATAAATAATAATGAAAACGTTTTGTTGTATATGTGATGTATATTAATTGAGCTCATATGAACAAAACATCGTCACAAACTAGCAGAATGATATTGTTATTTCGAAATTCCAATACATCACTCTCCGTTGTAGCTTATGAATGTGCCAAGCAATCTAGTAAATTTAATAATTCTCTCCATACATAAAAACACTGTCATAGTTTTATATATATTCCATACACATTATATTTGATCAAGCAGTAGTTTTTTGATAACGTTACCAAGTATGAAAACATTCAAGGTTAGTATGCTTAAAATAGTCAAGTATGTATGATGGATAGGAATAATATCAATCACACACTAAAAACGATTTAATAGTACGATTTTTTTTGACCATATAAATCATATTAGCCATGCTGAAATTTTGAAAAATAGTTCTGGAAACTCAGTTCATATAAAACTTCACTTTTTTCAATAATGAGAGTCTAATTTAAAAAAGTTTTTTCTGGAGAATTTTGATTTCGATTTTTTTTTCAATTTTATACGTTGCAGATACTTTGAAAATATCTTCGGAAACAAATATTTATGTATGAAGCAAAATTTATTCCAAAATTGAATTATTATTAATTCAGAAATATGTATCTGCATATTAACCACAGTTTATGTATTTAACATAATACAATATGAGTAAACTAATCCATATCAATAATCGGCATATTTCTTCAAGTTGTAACAAACCTTTATGACAGTAGTTATTTTGACAGCAGCATGGAGTGATATAAAGAAGTAATATATTAGCTTTATTTGCAGAACTTGTAAATGGACAATAATTTATACAGCCACTAAACATATTCGAGAAAATGATATTGCTCAATACATCCCCGTATAATTTATTTTTTATCTCAACTCCGATACATAAAACAATATTTTACTCAACTTTATGATGTCGTAAAATTTCATAAAAGATGCGGTTCTTAAGCCGTGTTTGTACTCATTCAAATAAAAAATGATGCCCGCATATTTTTCTACGAATATTAAGATTAAAACGGTGAAAAAAAAAGCAATGTATTTAAGTTCTAGAAAATTATTTTTAACAAATATAGTTGATAGCTATTTCGGCTCACGCCATCGTCAGAACTATGCTTAAACTTCCATCCTACACATAATCTTATTGTCATAGACACCTATTGTTTAATGTAGAATTTTGAAAATTCAGTGTCATTGTGTTAAAGTAACAAGCTAGGCCGTTGGAACAGGAGAGAGGATGTGTTGTGTGCTTTTTCTGCACATCTATATATAGATTAGCGAATGTTCGAAAATTGAATGTGAATCTGTTTTTTTACTGTTGAATGATCTTACATGTTCCTTTGCTCGAGTAGATATACTTCTACCTGTCTGTCCGATATAAACGGATAAACATGAGCCACAGAACATTTTATAAATACCGCTTCTGTCCAGTTAATTAATTTTATCTTTACTATTTTTAAGATGTCTGCCTGTTATTGTTGACCTTGAAAGCTATCCTTGCTAA
Organism: Himalopsyche japonica; assembly: GCA_028555115.1. Taxonomy (NCBI): domain Eukaryota; kingdom Metazoa; phylum Arthropoda; class Insecta; order Trichoptera; family Rhyacophilidae; genus Himalopsyche; species Himalopsyche japonica. Next base: position 1,236,257 of record JAHFWJ010000526.1, on the reverse strand, counting down.
CCTAAATGAACTAATAAAACATTGCTATTTTTTTCACCGTGTTATAATGGAGTTGTACCAAGTGAATGCCAATTCAATCAATAATATTAAGATTATTGTGATAAAATAAACTGGCTGCAATAACAATAAAGTTTCATTGTATTTTACATAAAATCGTTTATTATTTTGGAAATCATTTATAAGATATAATTTATAAAAGAGAGAAACACGTCGTGACAAAATATTTATAGTGGTCTACAAATAATAGAAATTTTCTCCCAGCTCAAATGTAAATAAAATGTAAAATAAATTATACATAATACCACGTTGTAAGCACCGGCTCTCGTGCGATCACCGAAGTTATGCAACATTGGGCGCGGATAGTGCTTGGATGGGTGACCGCTCGGGAACACCGCGTGCCGTGTTCTCTTGGCTATGGGAAGGAAAACCCAGACAGAAAACCGCACACCAACCCGCCTAGGCAGCGTGGTGTTGCTGTGTCCAAACAACCCCCCTGGATTTTTTTTTTAAAAGCAGGGGGAGGCCTTCATCCAGCAGTGGATCCACCCCGGCTGATGATGATGATGATGAATGGCGAAAATAAGAACCAATCAAATTTCATACTAGTAAACGCATATTTTATTTGACTGATTTTATGACTGATTTCTATCCAATCTATCTATATCCAAATAGTGATGGCGGACTTTTATAGTATATATGAAAAAAAAAAATATTTCATAATATGTATTCAGTAGAAAGTAATAACAAATAAGTTGAATATATAAATCTATTATACGAACAAAAATATGCAAAATAGATTTCAGTATATCGCAGTATACTAAAACGATAATATAACCTTGTATGCTTTTGACCGCGAATATTATTCGTTAAATTCGAACTCTGCCTTATTTTACAACAATTACGTTGAATTCACGTGGAAAACTTTATAAAATAGTATCTCAGGTCATGGGTTCGCCGTTGCTTTTCTATTATACAACATTTGCGCGTTGTCTGTGACGACCTTAAAAACTAGCCTCTTTCCGCGTGTCATTGCACTCGTTTCGAGATTTAAAAAAAACGTCGATGATTCGGACCGGATATAACTATTTTTGGCAACCTTGATATAACTAATTTACATTGATTGATGCCTAGAATGATAAAAGTGTTCCTCGTATTCGGTGCTGTTTGTTCAATGATTATTTACTGTATCAATAGGCATTTTTCACAATACCATATTGATTCAACCGTTGAATTATTGCAATAGTTTTTGCTTACTTAGTTTTCGTACTAATCTGACCGGATTTATCATTATTTTCACTCGTTCCTATAGCCAAGTGGTCAATGCCGTGGGTTTTCATACACTCAGTCAGGTCTAGCAATATCAAGTTCGCTTCACCGAAAGAAAACTTTCACACGTTAATTCTCTGAATTATATTCACTTTAAATATTGGACATAAAGAGAGCGCTTTACTAACAAAAGACTTGTCTTGTGTTTTTCTATCTTTTTTTCTTTATTTATTATTAACAGAATTACTCACATTCAACTAGTGAGTATTCTTCTTAAAACATTAAATTTGAACTTCATGTAGTTTTCTATATCACAAAATAACACGTGTCATCATTTCTAAGCTTTTATCAGCAATTATTTTATGCAGTTGTAATGAATTTTACAAAGGCTTTATGTCAGGCAAACAAACAACGTTTTGGTCAATTTTTGCACGTACCTTAAACATAGCCACTACAGATGTACTTGACATAATATCATGAATATATATTTCAATATCTTTTTAGTAACTCTTTGGTATTTAAATTCTTATATATTTTAGAATTTAAAAAATTTATCTGTTTGAATATCCACCGTACAAGAATTTACAATTTAAAATTTGCTATGTTAATACAGACAAAATATAAAACATAAGATCTCAACAATGCTCTAGACTTTATTGCTACTTTCAAAACTCTTATAATGCTTCTATTTGGATTATAAGTTTTTTTCTAGGAATACCAATTTGCTAATTTATTTAAATTTTTATACAGTACAAATAAAAATATCATCTTAGAATTTTAATTGCTCTCTATTTTGTAATCTTGAGATTTAGTGATAAATATTAAAGTTTCCTAGCATATATTTTTCCAAGATACTCGTTTAAAGCATAATGAACCAACCAAGAGCTGTGTAAATAATAAATATCTGTGATCCGTCGACCATAACCTAATTGTATTTACTGAACATATAATTAAAAAAACCAAGTCTGAATTATAGATACTTAGTACGATTCCACATAATTTGTCACTTACGACCCTGGTTCCTCCTTTCAGCATCTATAGGTTCATCTCAAAACCATTAAAAAATATGTAAGACATACATCATTTTATAAATTCTTTTGATAACATTTATGATATCGACTGAAGGTGTTTGATGGAATTCAACACACGCCTAAACTGAATCATGACTGATCATTTATGTTTCAACCGAGTGATCGAATTCATGTCGATGTCGAAAGACGAAACCGAGGTTGTTGGTAAAAAACATCTGAAATCGTACAAAGTTTCAACAATTAAAATTAGGTATTGAAATTCTATCAAACACCTTCAGTCGATATCATAAATTTTGTCAATTCTGTTGCATCCGCGTCAAAGAATTTCTGAAGATGCCTAAAGATGAAACTCAGGACGTTAATGACAAAGTATGTGGAATCGTACAAAGTTTCAGCAATTCAAATTCTTTTGACAGCGTTTGGCCAACCAACCTGTAACTATAAAGTAATTGTTTTATTATTATTTGAGATTTATATTAGAAGTATATTCATATTTGCTTTATGCCATAGATTTTAATAAATTATGTTACCAAAATAACTAATCTATTACTCAAACACGATTTAAATCAGCACGATACGCCGTTTCCACGCGGATGTCGAACTTTGCTTGTTTGTGACTTACTAACAAGGAAAGTTCGAGTTATGTTATATTTCCAGTGCGTGACAGCTTCTTAGATGATTACTGCACTGCTGTTGACAATATTTATGTAATAGACCACAAAATAACTTCGTGTTTACAAATGTAAACTAATAATTAATCTAAGAATTTACTATGCATATCATATTAAGCAATAAACGAAATGTTGTCCAACCGATATTTTTAATTTCCTAAACATGTATTTATTATTAAAACCAACGAAATAATGGGACGAGTCAAACACATAATTTTAAAAATATTCTATTGAAGTATTTCGCATAAATAGATCAATCTGGGTATTTCAAATTAGTATATGATTTTGAATTGATCAGTATAATTTTCATCACTCTCTTCATTAGCCAAGAAATTTCAAGAATGAAGTATATACAATATATTAATTTCAGTGTGTTAATTCTGTCTTATACCAGTGAAAATTTTTTCCCAGAAAAATAATTCAGACTTTCTGTAGCATTAACTAAAAATTCAATTTTTGATTTCGAAATACCCATCGTATGTTTTTTACTAGAGATTCACAATGACACTATTGCTTTTGTATTGCTTTTAATCTACGTACATTATAACATGCAACAAAATATAATCCACTCAAATGAGTGATATTTTATGGGGGCGATCACTTATTGGAAATTATACTCCCAATCGCGTGCAGATTGGAGAGACTACATAGTCATAGGCCGTGCGGATTACAAAGGCATAAAACCAGTCGCAATATTTTTTCGAGTATTGACATTCAAGGCCTTTTGTATCACAGTGTAAGACTACTTTTACAGATCAAACGTATATCGCCACTTATTGCAATATGCACATTCTCTATTTAATTTCAAATTCAGTTAATATCTATTAAATAGTTTACGCATTGACTGCTTCAGAAGTGACTTTGTAAGTAGATACTTATTTTCAATATGAATTTAGACAATCTTCCCTATTAAATGAGACAAAAAGTGGTATTTACAAATGTTAAATAATTTTATGTTTCGGAAGCTTAAGCTATAAAAATCTAATTGCATGGAAATTGGAGAAACCAATATTATCAATTAGTTTCTAGGTACACATAATATAAACCAAAAAACAATTATACCTACTTTATGATATCGCCTGAAGGTGCTTGATGGAATTTCAATATCAAATTTGAATTGTTAAAACTTTGTACGATTCCACATGTTTTCGACGAACTTCCGTGTCAGTCTGAAGTCAGTTCTGTTAAATCCGTGTGATAGAATGCCTGAAGATGCCGAATGGCAAAACCCGGATTAAACATGTGGAATCGTACAAAGTTGTAACAATTCAAAATTATACCTACGTTTTATCTGCGATAGTTCAATTGCTAGAATATGTTTAAAAACATGCTGAAAAAAAATAAAAACTCGGTTTATTTTGTTTTCATATATATACATTATACATTATAAGTAATTGTTTTTTTACCAAAATTAAGTCAGAAATGTTATAATTGTAAACAAAACACAGCCAAAGAATACTATCTACTTAATATGTGAATCCCTTTACGATTTGAAGCGTTAATAATTTTGTATAACATTTTAACTAATGTGAAATTCCCAATGATTATAAATCATTCATAGCACGATCACATGTTACTTTGAATAAGAGAGGAAAAACTAAGTTACATTTGTAAAGTCTAAAGATTTCATTTATATACCACCATATATCGCTAAGAAAGTCTTTATTGGAATTGCTAGTATTCTATTCGTATGTTGATTTTGTAATGCTTGATAAAATAAGCTAGATACAGGTATACGATTAGGTATACCTACATTTATCTACAAATATATATAATGTTATCATTATCGTCAAATGCGAATAATGCGCTCATGGACGTAGTATTACTTATCTATTATACGTATGTATGTAACGGTATCGTGGTAGTATTGAGATATTGAGTATTTGAGAATGGAGGGCTAGTGACCGCCTTTATAAATAGACAGGTGTATTGGACTACACGCGTTTTGAAACAGTGATCGTCAAACATTACTGTGTCTAAGATTAAATTTACCCCTAGCTTGCTTGGGCGAAAGCTCATAAACTGTTCACATAGCAATTTTTTTCGAGCGTCTGCAATTGTCAATATGCTTTCAAATACGATATCAGACAATAATATGTGCATATGCTTAAAGATTTGAAAACAATGAATTTGTTATGTATTGTTTCATAGTTTATATAATTGAAATTATGTGAATTGACAATCTATATACAGAGGGAGAAATTTAAAAATCGATTGTATAAAACATACATCATTATAGTTTTTGCTTCGTATGATAAATAATTCGATTGACGCAAACTGCAGAAATATTAGTGGTTCTCAAAATCAACTACTGTAAACCGATTATTATTTAATAAATACGCAACGTATTGAAGCATAAAAATTACGGTTTTTTTTTAATTCCATAAAGCCACCTCAATCAATTTTTCAAATTATATAAAATTATCTATTTAGAGCATATAGTGAAAAATGAAAATGAGTATAAATAAATAATAATAAATAACTTTCACACATAATTTCATCACTAAATCATTCTCGTATTAAACATTGAATATAATTTATCACATGCATGCAACTGAACTTAGTCAGTTCTGTTGCATCCGTGTGATACAATGCCTGAAGATGCCGAAAGGCGAAACCCAGGTCGTTAGTGACAAAATATGTGGAATCGTACAAAGTTGTAACAATACAAATTTTATATTGAAATTCTGTCAACCACCTTCAGTCGATATCGTAAATTATAATTTATCAGATTTTCTTCCCGGTTATTTATAAATTGTCTGGTTCTCGTTCTGACCATAATAATAAAAACACAGAATTTAAGATTATTAAATATTTTCGAGTGAATGAAAAGTCTTAAAGTTTGGGCATTGGCGTTTTTCTAAGAATCGAGAGGTAGGTCCAACGAATATGCGATCGAGTATGCGTGCGCCTTAAATGGCATCGATTTTCTTTCAAAATAGGCTCTTTATTTTCATGTTTATTATTATGAATTTCACTTCTATTTTACCTACATCGCAGCAATAACATTTACATTTTCAGTATATGAGCGAAAAGTCGATTCAACGCAATAGTTTTAAAAACAAAAAAAAAGTATTTTTTGCAATCGACATAAGAAATTTTTAATCATTATATTTTACTTCAACGACCAAAAACTAATTTTGAATCATTTTGGTATCGGTATATCGGTTTCGACAACTATACCTCTCATTTTTATTCAAGCAACATTGTCAGATCCAATATTTATTTATTATCTATCAAGTGATTTAATTGTCAATTTCTTTAATTCCAGATGTTTTTATTTAAAAATATATTCAGTTTTGGTTTATATCTCTGCACAATTTTCTATTACATTTAGTTATCACGTATCTTGAAATTTTATAATTTATTCGTCTATAATATACGATTCTTTTATATAAACTTTGAGCTATAATATTTATCATACTTTATTTTATAAAAGCGATTCCTTGATTCTGGAAGATTCGACAGTTCTTTGAAATTTCTGTCTTTTTTTAAGAAAATGTTAGTAAAATTTTATTGAGAGAATACCATGAGAGACAACATAGAGAAACGTTATTCTTTTTTACCGACTCTCTGAGCTGTATAAAAATTATATGTAATACACTCCTTAAAAAATAAATAACGTAATTATTATAAGAATCTAACTTTATGAAAAATTATAAATTACTTGCGAACGTTACTTTGAGAGAAACGCTATTTTATATGTAATGTGGCATAAAAATTGTATTCTGAATTCCTCGCAAGGACTTGTTTGCAAATTAAATTACGAATTTGGCAAAAAGAAAACAAGTATTCCAGGATTCAGATGTATCCGTTTTTCCCACTTTATGAGAAAAATCTTAAAATAAATGCGAAGCATAAGTAAGTTATTTTTGTGAAAAGCAATTTTCTTTGTCAAATTTATTCTAACACTTTAAACAAGCTTCAAACAAAAATACTCATTGAGGTGTAGAAATACGCCTTCAATGTAGATTTTCAAGATACTCAAAATCCTTGAATTTATCACAAATGTAAAATATTTAACGACGGAATTTACATTTTAAAAAAATCAAACAAAAACAGGCAATGAGAGATCGTGTATGGCAGTGGGAATGTATGTATGAGCAAGTATGTAAAGCATTGGGTGGCATAGTGACTTGTAGAAGGAGGGGCATATAATTATAAGAAATATTTTTTAACTTTAACCTAGTAGCATTGTTCTTGTGTTCAAATCCGATACATTTTTTGTTAATCTTTGTATTTAGGTTTTAGATCTAGAAACAAACGAGTTAATTTGTTGAAGTTATCCTGGAATTTATCTGAATTATTATTTAAATACTTTATACATCGGTATTCGAGTGACACATCAAATTTAATGTATACATAATATTTACTTGAAGCTTATTTATTTTTTTGTAAAAAAAAATAGCCACATTCCTGACGCACAAAATAAATATTTCTGTCATTTAAAATGGGGCCATACAGCAAGTTTGATCCAAATTACAGAGCATTTACTGACAGCTTGCATATTTATCAAACTTAACTGATAATGAATTTTGCTTATCTAATCAAAATATTTTGAAATTATCAAAGAGAACAGCTGTTTCTAAGTGCTGTTGAATACGCAAATCGTTATTTTAATGGAATCCCATTACGATAATTGATCTGTTAGTATTCTAATTAATATCAGATCTATTCACAGAAAATAAGTTTACGTTATAATAATTGCTATTAATTTGGTAAACGAAATTATATGAAGTATTTTTTAATAAGATGTACACGCATTAACTTATTCATAAATTAAAAATATCTTTCATATAAGGGCAACATCTCCACATAACGATCATAAGGATACAGGATAAGCAATCCTACCCAAAAGAATATATTATATTTTGTTGTCAATTTTCTCTTCGTATTAATATCTAATGACTCTTTTTATAATTTTGATTTTTAACATAAACTAAATCCAATTTATGATATGGACTGAAGGTGCTTGATAGAATCGATGCAACAGTACTGACAGATCACACTGTCAAAGATGCCGAAAGGCGAAACCTGGGTCGTTAGTGACAAAACATGTTGAATCGTACAAAGTTTTAACAATTCAAATATACCAAGTCAGTTTACTGATGGAAATATTAAACAAAATTTTAATTATATAGTGATATTTTTGTTGTTATTTATTAGTTTAATTATCAAAAATAGAATACCCTTCTTTGTGTCCATTCATTTGAATGTTATTGTTTATCAGAACTTTTATTTTGAAAAATACTAAAACCAAACAAGTATCACTAGTTTCGCAAGAACAATGAGAATTTTTATACATTTAATCGTAACTTATTTACAATGATTGTATTCTCTCGGTAAAAATTCAATATTGATAATTATTTCGTTTTTTTCCTGTTTAAATATTATATCTAGAAACAATAGACGTGTGCATAAATGATAATCATTATTATCTGTCTGTTATTCTGATTTATTGCAAAGCTCTTCAATTAAGTAACAACCACCATGTCACCAGTAACTAAACACAGGTCTTCATTGAATATGCGATTATTTGGCATGTCTAATATCTGACATGCTATAAATTCCATTGAGACAATAATTACGTAGAACAAATTTAATTTTCCAACCATGCATACCCACACATAACGGAGCAGGTATCTAAATAATACCTCGTTTAAGCCAAGTAGAGAGCTATTATTAAACTAATTGGAGATTTCTGTTTTAGTTTGTGTGGAATAACATTACTCGAATAATGTTATTATTTCATGAGGTGCCTATATTATTATAAGTATTCCCATATAAAGTCATTGCGACATTATATTCAATAGAAGATATCACATTTACATTTTTAAATGAAAATATCGCTTTCAATTTTGAATTCAGATTCAGTGGCCAAAAATTAACACCGTTATAAGTTAAATAGATAAGGCTTCGTTTATTTCGACATTTTACATGAGATACCCACGATGAAATTTTCAAAGTCACAGGAGATTATTTCGAAGAGAAAGATAAACATGCATGCCAGTGAAATCAAATATGATCGAATTTCTCTATAGTAAATATTTCATTCAAAGGTACTTGCACTCAAAGCCATATGATCATCGGGCTGCAACATTTAACACTAGACTAGACTACAGTAGTAGTACATAAGGAAACTGTAGTATGAATGGCTTAAAATATAATTAGAACTACACGTATATGATATTTTACTAAAAAAATGTATATCTTTCTTTTGAGCATTATTTAATATCTGTTTAAACAAAATAAAACTTTCAAGACCTGCAATAAAAATATCATTTACATGAAAGCACTTATAATTTTATAAAAAAGAATACATATAATTTATGATATCGACTGAAAGTGCTTGATGGAATTCCAATATCAAATTAGAATTGTTAAAACTTTGTACGATTCCACGTGTTTTGTCACTAACGACCCGGGTTTCGCTTTTCGGTATTTTCTGAATTAGGAATTCTGTCACACGGATGCAACATTACTGACAAAATGTCACTGGTCAGAACTGGTCACTGGGAACTGGTCGTACAAAGTTGTAACAATTCAAATTACACACATATATATATATATATACATATATATATATATGTTAAAGATAGCAAATATCATTTTCAAATAAATTTACTGCCAAGCGTCAAATTAAATTATAGTACATTATTTGCTCAATAAGTTAACCTTTAAAAGTAAGTTGTAATTTAAAGAATGTCACGATCGCTCCTTGGCAGTAAATATTTAATTCAAAAAATCGATGAAGTAGAATTGAGACTGAACTTGAACCTGGGTCATTCTGCGCCTGTAACATTGGCACGGTCACTGTAACCGACACGTTGTTTGTATCGATGCATTGCATAATTCAGAATTTTTCGACTGGCTTTTTCTTGAGTCGTTCAATTGGTGTATTAATTTGTGTTCAGTATGGCTCAAATGTGAAAACCTTACTCAGAAGAATCAAATAGTTGCCAAGAATAAGTAAAATCTCAACCCTTTTATGAGAGAAAACTAAACAGAAACGGCTTGATAAATATATTATATTTTTTAAGGCTTTAAATATTTAGCAAGCAGTTTATTTTTTATATTTTGTAAATAATAAGAAGATACCTACTACATTTCAATTATTTTAAACAGTAAGTTTCAATTATATGGTTTTTTTTTTTTCATTATTAAACATATTTTCTATTTACTATTAAAAAAAACCATTAATAAATGTAAGTTAAGCGTGAAATTTCAGTGCTTTGAAATCGGCAAAGTATTATTTTATGATTTAATTCTCATTATCTATTTACGTACATCCTTATTTGGGAAGATAACGATTCTAAGAAAAAAATAATTGTAATTATATGATATCAATTCATCTATCATTCAATTTCATTTACGTACGTGCGAACGTGTTGATTACAGAAATTAATTTTGATCTCATACATTTGATTAGCATAATAACCTACATACGGAGTACAATGTTTTTTTTTGTAAATGAATGGTGAGAGGAAGGCTGTAAGATTGCTGTTTACATTTACTTCGAACGGAGGATCTCAACAGAAATTATATATATAAAACTAGCAGTCAGTCACTCAACATCATTGTTTTGAAAGAGCGAAGGACAGAGCATTAAACTAATAATAGTAAACCAGTAGACTTTGAAAACATCAATACATAAGCATATCCGTTCGGAGATTCTATCACCTGAGTGAATCTACAGCCGAATTTAGCGAACGAATGCCCGATTTTCGTTCTTTACTTGTAATCTAAAAACATCTCGAATCTAAATTTAGAGGTGAATTTTACATTATACTGGCAGTCACATGTGAGATTAAAAAAGGAATTATATATTTATTTATGGGTAACAACGTAAGTAACAAAGCCTTTTAAGGTCTATAAGATAAGGGTCTACGGTGTCTACGCCGAGGAAAATTTAATATGTCTACGTTGTGATAGTGATATACTGCGATCGGCGCCATAGACTTAATATATCTGAAGAAAGATTATGAACCCACTTACGTTTGGTTTAATTCTACAATAATAGAATTGAAATTTGGTGTTCTTAACATTGGTCGAGATTGTTTAAATTCATCTTAAACTAAAACGATAAACTCACCAAAACTAAGTTTAGCTTTTGGTTAGAATACAATCTGTAATTGATATAGCATTCATTACAAACGATTACACTGTAAAGACATAATTAAAAAATAATTTTCAACTACTGTATCAAGATATGTAATAACCTGTTAGTAATACAACTAATACAACAAAGAATATAGTTTTAAAATATTCCATCGCTATTTTAACTTCGACAGCCATCGTTATTAATGATTTTTGTTTATCTATAAATACATTTTTCTTTAAATTCAATTACAGTGCACTCTCGATTATCCGGGCTATTGCTGGGGGAGGATGGTCACGGATAATTGAAAAAACACGGATAATCCGAATCATCAATTTTTTATCTTATTTTCGAATATAATATCTTATACACAATACAATTTTTGACACATTATTTATACATTCATTATTTATCAAGAAAACACAAAAAAATACGTAAAATATAATATTTTACCACAATAACAACGTGGTCCCAAGAGCTGACAAATATAGGCAATAAATATCGAAATTTACAAATTTACTGCGGGCACTCGCGCCGGTTTATGCATTTCACTGGAAATGTAAATAGAAACGCATGTGAAGTACAAAAGATTTCAATTCTTGACTCATTCTATTCCCATAAATTGTGATCTTTATTGCGGTATATGCGAACATTCATGCATTCAAAACACACAAGTGATTAAAAAAAAATACCGATTAGTTACGTAAACACAAACACATCGCTAAATTCATCCTTTTTTTCAAACACACGCATATTCAAGATCGCAATTCATTAATTCGTCTCATAATCGTTTTAGAAAAAAAATTAATCAGATTATATTTAAATTAAAAAATATTTATTTTCAGGCACGAATAATGCGCAAACCGGATAATCCATACACGGAAAATCGAGAGTATACTGTACATTACACTTTAACACACACAGCATTTAATGTGGAGTAACTGAAGAAAGAGATAAAACAATTTGAAAAATGACTAAATTATCCCAATATAATATAGGTTTGGCGCCACTGACAAATATTACCTAATATGACCGGTCCGATATTGACAAACATAAATCAATTTAGTTATTATCCTCCGATGGAGGCAGAATAATATTATAAAACAACGAAAATGATAAATATTTTCTGAATAATTATTAAGAAAAAAATACAAGTCGATTTTATAAAACAGTATTGCTATCGAAAAATGCACAAGCTATGCTTATTTCAGATAATTTGCGTTAATAATTTTGCTTGTTCATAATTATTTCAGCACGTGTTAATACTTTCGCTGTAAACAAACCGTGTAGATTTTTCAGTGTATGATTTTAAAGGCGTATGCAAGAACATTATCACAAAGTTAAATTCCTTTCAGTGTGTAAGTAAAACAAATCTGATAACATATGCTATTTTTACTTGATGCCATAAAAGTGTATTTTATCGCGGTTTTGCCGCTAAATTTGATGCAAAGACCACAGAAAACATAAATTATTTTATCATCTGATATTACGCAGCTCGAGATATTTAGTTTAATATGGAACATCATTTTATTTCTTTCATACATAAGATTGCATATAAATACATCTTATAATTCTTCACGATGATATGATTTATAGTTTTATTTATAACTATACGACAACTTACAAACAATGGGGTAATTTATCTACAAACCTTATTATTCTAAACATTCTCAACAGTCTACGGGCTACTTTTTATTTATACGAATGTAAATTGTGTAAATGTAAAAAGAATACGGATAAAAATGCATTTGCATGAAGCTAACATGTTGCCTAAAATATTTTTTTTAAATCAATACTATAAGACATATGTAAAGTTATTCTACGCCTTTCCCTATAGCTACTTTTTTATATATAATATTATCATTCTGACGTTAAATGCCCTGGATACTCATGTGTAGTCTGTAATTGATTAAACACACAATAAAATTAAAAATGAATCTAGATTTTTGTAAACGAATTAGATTTTTGGAGTAAAAACGTTTTCGCTTTTTTTTCTTTGATGGCACATAAAGAAAGGCTCATATTTCACTCTTTTTTCACACAACCTCCATTTCTTTGCGAAGTTATAAGTTACTTGATATTTTATATAAAAGCCGTTCCGTTTATATACCAATTTTGAAGACTATCATATCATACAACGTTGAGTCCTCAAGGAATAAAAATACTTTTTTTTCGTAAAGCCGACGGTGAAATCATGTAGCCAAATACAAATACTTTTAAATGTAGATTTCAAAAGATTGATGGGCCTTGAAAGAGTATTTGAAAAAAATGATAACAATGTTTTTTTTTTCACTTTTAGACACCGAAAATGCGAAAAACAAAAATCCCACGCAAAAAAATGACAATGTAAATCTATTTGAGATAAAACTTCAAAATAACAACGAAGAAACATCAAAATGTTTTGATTAATTTGAGTTGTTACTTCCAGATACTGGTGTAGTGCGTGGGCAAAGTTTGCAATTATTTATTCAGTAGAAAGCGTTATTGGTATTAGTTCCCCAAGCTAATCTATTCCTATAATTGCCATCTTCTATACGATAACACGCTAATCGTTCTGTTTGGCAAGCCACTATTTGAAGGGATCATTTTATTTGAAAGATCAAGTGAAGTTCACTTCATGTTAAAATGTTCATACAATATTTTTTATTGCTGTATCGCCAGTTCAAGATTGGTTTGTATTATCTAATCAAATATATGTGTGACATAAAACATAATTTAAAAAAAATACTTTAATTAATTGCGAAATTATCGATGAAATTCAGTAAAATTTTTAGATCAGCATAATGTAATTAAGGCCTGTTAAAAGCGTTAAAAACTGTTTTCTGTGTATTTTTTTTTTTTGACAGTTTTTAAAATCACAAAATCGAAGATAGTCAAAAGCAATAGTTAGAAATCGAAAACGTGTGATGTACCAGTGGAATATTTATTTTATATTTTATACAATACATCATAAAAGTTCACTGCACTGACACTATTAAAAACGATTCAAACATAGTCGATTATGATATGCATTGTTTTACTATAAAAATAAAAAAACTTGGCAATACAGATAAATAAAATATTTACTATTATATATAATAATAAACAATAAAATAGCAAAAAGTCCAAAACAATTCATATTAGAAAAATAACAAAGTTTATGGCTGTAACTCCAACTAATATAATACGAAATATAATTTTATAAAATTCTACTTCATAAGCTTTATAAAAAGAAAATTTGCCAAGCCGATTGAAAACTGGACAAATATCGAATTTATTCAAGTGGTAATACAATAGATGATAATAAAACAGTTGAAACTATGAAATTAAACAATATCAAATAAATTTTGATCGCCAGAGGCAAGCGGTAAAGTAATTACTTTTGATTTGATATTCAAAAATAAATTTTTGCAATATTACTGCCAATTTTTTCAAAAATATTATCGTGCGTTTGTGTTTCGTCTTCCAATATATTGATAAATTTATTTCATTGCAATTTTTTTGTCTTAGCGAATTGATTGAAATCGCGCATTAGTATTGTGTCAGCGTTAAATTCATGCAATAGATAATAGAAGATTGACTATCTTATTTATTGAATACATTTTACGTTAATTAGATGAGATTAGTTTGACAATTATAGTCCTCTGTTATTTATACTAAAATTGTTATCATTTTTGTATAATCAAGAATTTGATTTATACGTCAACACACTTTAAAATAATCATCAAGCATGACCAGTATTCAGTGCTTAATTCTATAGTGATATATATATCAATCAGTTAAAATAGCCTGTAAAACATCATATTTCATTTAAAATTTAATATTCAATGATTACTGATTAAATTTAAAACAAAATTGTTGACAGTTTTTAAATAAGGTGTTTACAAATTAGGCCGCTAGATGGAAATAGTTGCAAATCTTACGCTCGATACAAGTGTACGGAAAATCGTAGACAGTCGTAACTTCTTGTAAATATTGTTATTAACAGCTTCGCGGAACATCATCTCTGTCCAAATGATCTATATATAGACCGTTTTGGATGACTTAAGCACGGAATTAGGATATGCTTCATACATGCTGACTTAGAGATGAATCTCTCACACAAATTATGCCTCGTAATCGCTCAAATGTATTAGCAATAGATAGGGCATTTATTTTTTATGAAGTTGTTTATGTACAATTTAAATATTTTAATAATAAAAAAATGTAAGTAGTGCATTAATCATACACCGTTTTCTTGTTTTTTAACTTAAAAAATATATTTTTAGATTGATTTTTCTTCCTTACTATTATCATGCAATAAAATAATGCCAGCCGTTAGAATAATATTATAATTAGTAGAAACTGCACGTCTAATTTGTTCTTCGTACATGATCTCATGTGTTAAAGAGGAATAATTGAAAATAATTTAAAGCGATTTGACGAAAGGGGAAAGATAGCTATAAACAATTATTAAAGACACAACATGGCAGCCACACCATTGATAAAAAAAAAACTTACAGATCGAAGTTAATACATCAATGTATGGATTGGTTTCGTCAGAACTATGCTTAAACTAACATTTGCTTATCTATTTATAGATGTGTAGATATAAACTATCACAAAGGATTCTTAACGAACAAACTAATGTATGTCGGTCACCATTATTGAATCCTCTGGGCGGTCTTCCTTTTTTTCTGTAATGGACCATTTTCGTGTCATATGTGAACTAATTGATATAACCGCCTTTTTAGCTTCATTTACAATTGTTAGTTTTATTGCGAGCAGGAAACAAGTTAGGTCGTTAAAACAGGAGAGAAGATGTATTGTGTACGTTTTCTACACAGCTATATACAGATAAGCAAATGTTAGTTTAAGCATAGTTCTGATGATGGCGTGAGCCGAAATAGCTATCAACTGTATTTTAAAAAATAGTTTTGTAGAACTAAAATACATTGCTATTTTTTTCACCGTGTTAATATATCAACATTCAATGTCACCACCATCAAGAGAGTAATACGCAACAACAAACCCACGAAAAACCATTGACACTTGTATAAACCTAAAGACGAAACGCACAATCAGGCCACCGCCTGGATACCGCATAAAAATGGATCACACACCAAGCAAGCAAACGGCAATTATCATACGAAAATATTGAGTACTTTACGTCAAAAAATTAAGTAAATCAAATGATTTTGTGTCGATCTTTACAACGGAGAAAAGTTGCACAAAACATAGATGATGAAATGCCATTAGATTATGCCATTAGATTATGCCATTAGATTAATGCCATTACATTATTGAAAAATGAAATTGGCATCAACTCTGTCATAATTAACGTGTCGTGTTTGTAATTTTTTTCTAATTTGCTAGTTGCTCTTAATGTGACGAATGTGGCATAGTCAATCGCCGGCTTTAAACTCAACTAATTGAACGCGAGAACATTTATCACATTCCTTCTCCTGTTTTAACCCAATGACTGCTAACGTCTCAACTGTTGAGATGGTTGGTACAGTGAGTTAATAGATGCTACTCAAAAATATAAAACAGTTTACAGTGTCCAAATATTCATGTCAAAACATTTTTTTGCGTTAAATATTGCCCAAATTCTTCGTGAAATCTCAAGAACTTTGCCTAACTATTAATACTACTGAATTAATTTATAAATATATGTTTTTCGAATATCTTTTACGTACCACATCACTAAGTGGGCTTAAGTAAACCAACTTTTCAACAAGCTATTCTAACACCCGACGCCAAATATAAGGTCTTTTATCGCTTTGGATTTTTATATTATATGTATTGAATACTGAATTCTTTTGTGAAAAATTCTTCTTACATATGTTACTTTATAAAATTTAATGAAAAGTTGTTTAAGATGCATTAAAGAAGAATGACAATGCATATTTCACAACTCATAAATGATTACAAATATTATTTTTGAATTATGAACTATTGTTTTTTTTTTAATTATAAAATTAATCATCTGACTATAAAACATTACTGCCATCTATAAAAATAACACTACAATTAACCACTGTGGGGAATCCCACCAAATATCGATTATTATCTGAATGGTGTAACAACTAATTATACACATCGCACATAATTATATACCGGACAAAAGAAGACAATTAGAGACTTATGTAATTGTATACATACATGTTTGAATTATAATCTATGTTACGATAACAGCTGTTTGTTAATTCGATATGTTATCTAGCGAAATTCCGTCCTTATTCTACTTTTCAACATATTATGTCATGGATAGGGGCACTCAGATTTGTCAAAATACTGTGCATTTTGATGGCGTATTTTTTTCATATCTAAGATAATCTAAGCTAAAGAATTATGCATTTATTTCTTAATTTGCTTACTACGGAAGAATTAATTTGGTATTTATTATGTAACTAAGATTGATGCATACATCCAAAAATAAAATTAAAACATGTCATCACAGCTGACGCCAATACGCTATTCATTTCACAAAAAATAATCAGTGCGTAAAAACATTAACATTTTTTTAACAAACTTAAAAGATACACTTTCACATTAGGTTTAATATTAAAAACAATATATCTTAATAGGAATACATTAAGTTCGTTGCTGAACAGGTCCTCATCTCTTGGCATTGATCAGCCGAACAACTCTTTAAACTGGCATCTTATGTGACCGAAGAGAAGAAATTGAATATTTACTTATTTATTTATTTAGAGAATACGTTTTACTACTACCGTTTTAGCCATATTAGTAATTTCCTTTCAAAACTTTTTCATTCAAAAGAATATACAAGTGCTCAAAATTGTATTCATATTTTTGAGTTTTAAGAGAGTATTTTACTATAAAACATTTCTAATAAATATATTTATTTGATTGATACGCTAATATTCTCTGCATACACACATTTTCTTAAGACAGTATTTTAAAGAGCATTATAAATAGGATAACAACTTTGTTTTGTTCTAAATTCGACCAATCTTTTGATGTATTTTGAATCTTTCATGTAACATAACTGTTTATGGTTTATATCTGATCTCATAGCATAGGTATACTGTATGTAATAGATTTATTTATTTTCACTCGGTTACATATTCGTTTTACTTACAGGTTACCAAAAAGGTACATAGTTTTCTACCATTAGACAAAAATAGTTAGGCGCTGTTATTTTACTTAAAACCAAGTACTTGTGATCACTAGCCCGTTACATTACCACCAAATATACTGCCACAATTATCTCAATTTAGAATTAACCATTCCCTCGCTGTGTTATGTAGTGAGAGAAAGTATTTTAAGTGAGCTGTCAGACCATCTTTCTTTTATGCAATAATTTAAGTTTAGAGTAGCACTGAATTTCAATTTGTTTTTATCACATCAGCTATTTTTTGACTTGTAATTAAAATTTATACTTGTATACTCTTACTTTATAATTATAAAAATACTTATTTTTTAAAAAACAGGCATATGTCAACAGTACGATTCAAACAAAGACACTTTAATATTTTATCTACAAAATAATGCGTAAAAAGTTCAAAAGTTTATCTAATTTCTATAACTGAACTAGCCACTCTCAACCTTTTTTATTTCGATTATATGTATAAATGCATTTACAACATTACGCTGGCCACACTATAATAGCATATACAATATTGATAAAATTAAAGAAAATATAATGCTTACGCATTAATATATATACATATATGAAAAAAATAACTTAAGTTTGGCTTGGTATTGAGACAAATTATAATATAAAAATCACGTTTTTAGCTGCCATATGCAAAAATGGAATGTGCACTGCGTGTGGCTCGTAGACCCCAGATTGTGCACGTTTTAGCTAAGGCATTGAATTATTGAAATATTTGGTGCGTCATTTTAGTTTCAAAGACACATTTATAACGTACTTTCGTTTGTTTTAATTGTTTCATATTCTTTTCCTTTGAATTAAAAAAACGCAATAAAAAGAATTGAATGCCAGAACAAATCATACAATCATGTATACATTCATTTTCATGTCTGTAGCTGATCGATTAATGTCATCTTATTTGTTGCAGTATTGTGAGTTCGAATACACATAGGAACTAAAAATGATTATTACATTCAAGCATGGAACATTTGATGCTGGAATCTTTGTTGACTGTTTTACATATGTGTTATCGTGATAGTATAAAACAATATTCCACCTAAAATATGATAGATAATGGCGTACTAACCATGCATCAGATATATATGTCCGCAATTTAGATATAAAAAAGAATGCTCTTATCATGCATCGAACTAATTCTTTTCTCAGTAATTTCGTATTGGGGGACAAATTTTTATTCCTCAATACTATATTGTCTATATTAATCGTTCATTAATGTATATTGAAAATATTTTTATACGCTTATGGATGTATCCACGTTAATATAAGTAGATCTTAGTTTTCAGAGCATTGAGATAAATTTTTTTTATCAATTTATTTATATGATTCATAACTCTTTACAAATTTTCGCTTTTAAGAAATAAAAATAATAGAAAATTTGAATTATTGAAACTTTGTACGATTCCACATATTTTGTGACTAACGACCCGGGTTTCGCCTTTCAGCATCTTCAGTCATTTATTCACAGACAAACGGAGAACTGTCAGTTCTGTTGCATATCTATAGAAAAAAAACAAGAATTCTTATAAAAATGCGTGTATTATTATGTAAAATAGATATCGACCATTAAATTTTAAATCTTAATCTAAGCTCTTAAATTTTCTCAAGCGAAACATCATGTGATCGACAAAAATACAACTGTGTTTTTGATGTTTTTGTTTCATCGTTTTTACGGTCGTTCACGCCATAAATCTAAAAGCTATTGAATCGGAAAATTAGATTCGGCTTTAATTTTCAATTCAAAGTTCAGATATCAAAAGACTGTAACATCATTTTCAACAACTTCTATTTTCTAAAAGGAATAAAGATATTTATTTGAAATATTTGAAAACGTGACAAATCTGTTTCCAATTTTATCTTCCATATTCCAGAGGTCTTTTTTCTTCTTTCTTGGTGATCTGGGAGAAATGGTGGCCGCAAAAATATTATACAACCGCCTCTTCCGCGTCAATAAGTTTACTACCTTCCGAGCCTTATAGCTAGCATTTTAAAGTACTTAAAAATCATTTTTATCGAAATTATATAAAATCGCGGTTTCCTATTCTATTAACATTCCATTTTCAAAAAGAAGTAAAAAAATGTTTGGTCTTTCACGTAACACGAATAACTGGTCTTCTAAATCTCAACACAGGTTCAGTAAGTGTCTTTTGGCCAACCTTATGCAAGTCCACATCACAGGTCAAATCATAAAAAACTTTTTTGGCAAAATTGCCGGAAAGACTTAAAAAAGGGAACTTTGCAACGACGGTCTTGTTTAAGATGCCCAAGGGTAGCCCCCTGGAGCGTATGTACTTAAATTATTTTATTTATTACCTCCCTTGCTCCGAAAACTACTCTCTCATTTTATACCCAGTTGCAACAGCCTACTCGTTTAGCGGAAAATAAGCGTAAAGTTCATATTGTGCATTCTACTCGATTTTCAAATAATAAATACGCGCCATACAACATCATCACTAAGTCGACAATACTGCACAACTCGTCAAGGCAAAGTCGTAATCTTTATACCCCATCTTCCTCGCCCCTTTTTCAGAAAATTATTCTTTAGATCCGACAGTCATTCCAACCTTTACGTAATCGCCCTAACAGATAAATCTTAAAGTTTTCTCTAGTGCGTGAGCCCTTTGAAAAGGGGCATATACGTTAAGTAACGCGAGCTTTCGTACGTTGAGGGGCTGGGAAACTTTAATATAAACATGGTAAAGTCTTAACTTATACGCCAACACTACAAGAAATTCTTAGTAAGACCATATCAAGAAAGTTTGCTAGGAAACGATGGCTTAACTCACATTTTCAGTTGGATAGTTAATGCAATCGGTGTACCTATTTACATTCTTTATGTCCTTAAATTGAAATACATGTTGTATTTATTTGTGATACATACTATACGATATAAAATATTACAAAAAAAATAGAAATATTAAGCGCTGGTTGTATATTTGAGCGACTTAAAAAATATCATGAAAATTCATCTGTATTATCTAGAGACAATTTTAACTTTGCGATGTTTATTCTTTATGACATATATATCATGCTGGTAAAAAAATAAAGTAAAACAAAATTAAATGTCACAAACACAATGATTAATTTATTCCTTTGGGACCGATAATATCGGCAATAAATACAAATAAGCTATAAAAGAGAAGAAGATAATAAAGTTATCTAAGATGGAAGGAGACTTCCGATTAATTTTAGACATTCCTGATTGATAGCGCAGCTAAATCTACGTCGAAATAAATTAATATTAGACACTGCTTATAATATAAATTCAAATACAATTATAATTCGGAAATCGTGTTTGAAAAAATAAGAACAATTTTATTTAATGATAATTTTTTCGCAGATAATAGATGCTATATATATATATTTCAATTTATAGCACTCTATCAATTGTATTTCTTGAATTCTTCATGGAAACAGTCTCTCATATCAGTCACTTCATTTTAATCATGAGAAAAATAAAATTCGAAGATAAAACTTTCGTGGCTTGAATTAATTTTGTCTGAAAATGGGATGTAAAACTGGGATTGAATGTACTAAAATGAAACGGTGCCGAAAAATTGCAAATAAATGACGGGAAAACGTTAATTTTAGAGGCTCTAATATCTACCAAATAAACCCAACGATGTACCGACAAACAGCCGTAACAGCTTTCAATACATTTTACAGAATGTTCTCCGCAGTTTAAGAGGGTTGTGGGTATTCGTTTTAGCAATTACCCTAGACTTGTGTTTGATATTCAGTTTGGTGTGTTAAAAATATACAAATATTTTACACGCTTTTTTATGTTTATTAATAAATCAACAATTGGATAAATTCGCGATTTACTGCTTGTATTCAAAGTAATGGGAATCTTCAATCAAAATCTTATTACTTATCTTATTTTAAAATG
Organism: Himalopsyche japonica; assembly: GCA_028555115.1. Lineage (NCBI taxonomy): Eukaryota > Metazoa > Arthropoda > Insecta > Trichoptera > Rhyacophilidae > Himalopsyche > Himalopsyche japonica. The sequence goes on along the minus strand of JAHFWJ010000526.1, from coordinate 1,214,203 downwards.
TTTTCTTCCAACTGCTTTTTGATCAGTTTTATTATTTTATATATTATCTTTACTTTGTCATTTTTTTAACGATATGTTAGGCATTTATTTAATCTAATAATAAATGAAACAAAGTTTATTCACATAAAACCTAATTGCAAAATTCCAACAGTGATTTATTTTGATTTCTATAAAACTGAAGGTTTATTATAAGATCTAATAAATATATTTATTTTACCTTCGCCCTTATCTTTTTACGTTCATTCATTTTTCTCTTACTGTTTTCAATGATAAGAAAGAAAGATTACGAGACTATTTATATATTATATAAATAAAATATTTATATAAATAGAAAATTGATCACATAGATTTAACGTTTTTTTTCGAATCTTCATTGAAATTCGTCGTATAATAACTCAAGTACATACTTTGATAACAAAACTTCAAACATGTTACAATTGCATTCAAATTAATTAAATTAACAATTGATATTTTACCGACACAATGAAAAATACTTTTTTATTGCATCATAAAAACATCATTCTTTTGTTTGATCCGTAATATCAGTTGGCATGGCAATAAAAAAACTATTATATTATCGGTTTTGTTACAAGGCATAAAACAATAATTATAATTGTACAATTTTCTCATCCATTATAATATTTTATTCTTTTCAGATGAAGTACATTTCGTTATAAGCGTTTTTTTATTTCAAAAAAGGGATCCTAAATATACTAAGTCATCATCAGCCGGGGTCGATCCACTGCCGGATGAAGGCCTCCCCCTGTTTTTTTTTTTCCGGGGGGGTTTGGACATAGCAACACCACGCTGCCCAGGCGGGTTGGTGTTCGGTTTTCTGTCTGGGTTTTCCTTCCCATAAATATACTAAGTAACGCACCATATTGTAGAAACCGAAATAGTTCATGATCAATGTTTTCAAAATAATATTCCAGTGATACTTCATGACGGATTGCAATAGAGAAATTTCTAGTTGATTTCTAAAATTGTTTAATCTTCCTTATGGGTACTATTCCATTTCACTTTTTCAATCACAGTATATCAAAAAAATTTTGCGTATACTAAAAAAATTATCATATAATTCCCGAGATAAAACGCAAGCTGATCGATGATTTGACGTACGATATACCTACACCCTTATTTTTAAGTATATATATGCGATTATATTTTTATTGTAATGTAAAATAACAATATGAATTTAAAAAGTATATATAAAATAACGAACTTTCGCTTGAAGTGATACTACTTTGCTGGTACATATTAGTTTGTTACATTGAGGTTTCACTGTCGTAATAACGTTGATTATGAAAACGTATCTTCAAAATTTAATTTTACCATAAAACCCAAGAAATATAACGAATACAGTTTGCATAAAACAGTAGAAAGTCCATTATAAAAATATGTACAAAAACATTTTTTTCTTTGGGTAAAACTGTCCAAAGCTTCAGTATAGGAAAGTCGTAGGTGAACGTTTAGAATGAAAAACTTTACATAATAAAATTGTGTCAAAAATATCTTTTTTGATACACTGTATAACTTGATACATTCATTATGTGAAGGGTAGTGGAATGAAAATGGATTTTCTGAGTGACGCATTATAATAATGGAACTTTTTATGGTGTACGTACATTAGTTTTGGTAGGTTTCATGGTCCGAATTAGGATATCCTTTAAATTAGCCGATAAAAAATAGTTAATACCCACAGAGAAAATTTTTCAGCTGCCATTTTTAGTATTTATAATATTATATAAGTATAATAACTTTTTATGTACAAAATACCGTTCATATCGTTTTTCAAAGTGAATATTTTTAAAATGTATAATATTGTTTGATTTCCATTTATCCTTTATATATAATATAACTGGTGCTCAGTAGCTTATAAACTTAAAGTATTGTTATACTTCTTTCACTTTATGTCTTTTATCAAAGCTATCCAGGCAATGAGCCGCTCAAACTTTTAGAGTTAAATAGTTAAACAAATACAACTTAAAATTGATAGCCATTTTACTACATTTTAAAAATAATAATAAAAGAACTTTACACTTGAGATCAACTAGATAAAAAGATATCACAAAAATACACAATATCTCTCAGGCGGAACAGCCTGCAACATTTTATAATTATGTTTTTCAATCATCTCGTTGACTAGTAACTCATTTCAAATTTACGCATACCAAATTTGGATGACTACTACAAGATCATATAAACAAAATTAATGACACAATAACTGTTGATTATTAAATCATTTAATCTTTGAATGGATTAAAATAGAATGATAATCCGGTAATTTGAGTTAGTAGTGACGTCTATCCTGGAATCTATCCCTCTTTTTTTCGATCGAGTTGGTAGAAATAATTGTCAACATAACAGATATTCATGCATTGAACACAAATTTATAATTTAATTTAAAAATTGATTTATTGCACGATTTGTTAGGTATTTAGGTACAAACAGCATATATAGACCACTAGACTACGGGCCGTCTAATTACTTAGAGAAGTTATTTTCTTTTGACTGAAGAGGAAATAAGTGAATCAATATTTTTTATTCCACTGTAATTTAGCATTCTCTTAATTTTCGTATATAAATATTTATATTATAATTAATATTTTACAATTCAAATTGAATCCAGCCGAACGTCTCAATACTCACGTAAGTAAAAATGTTATTGATAACTTTAAAATTGGCTTTCAGATCACATGCTGGAATGTATTTGATATTCAGAAAACGCAATGCTTGTCCGTGACCCTTCTTTCTTCTTTTTGCAAAAGAAAACTAAAAAGCCGTTTTCTTTGAAGATTTTTCAAAAATAATGCTAACTTCAGTATTCGGCAGGTGTCGACTTGCTAAAAGACCCGGCTTTGTATAAACAAATAACAAATTCAAACAAAAAGCAGACATATAGAACCATTAAATATTAAAGCTTTTATAAAATGTATGTATTTAAAAAATATGTTTTTTCATCATTGCTATTCAATAAAAAGTATTATATTGTAAATACACATGTAATAAATAGCAACTACTTAATTGTTTCATACCAAGTATATTGCTTCAGTACATAAAATATTTTATGCACAGTTTTCATTCATGTGAAAGGATGAGTAAATCGTAGCTTTCGTTGTAATTAATCATTGTAAAAAAAATATACTACCTTTGCAGCTTTTCACACAGCTCAATTTTCAAGCGATTTGTCTTATTTCAAGTGTGATATCACAAAAGTAACAACTTTAATTTATTCGCTTAAAATGTGGCGATCAAATTTTTAACAAATGTTTGATTCAATTAATTTGTGCAATAAACGACACTCTTGGTTAAGTGTATAACAAGATGTTCTCTTCGGAATATTTTCATAAGAATAACATTAAAAATAACATTCTTTTAAATTTTATAATATTTAACAATATTTGAGCACGGGTATTTTTGTATGCGGGCAAAAAAGATGAACGATATCACCAACTTAAAAAATAGATAACATCACTTTGTTTGTGTTAATTACAGCCAAATGATATGAAAATTTTGATCTTTAATGAATTCTGGTATATATTTTTATATCTTTGTCGTTTTTTGTATAACCTCTTATCATCAGCATAATTTAAAAATAGCATTTTTACTGTATGTTGACGATATACCTCCAGCTAAGAAGTGTTATTGTTTATTTGTATAATAAGATGATTTATTATAAGAATAACAGATAAAGGAGAAAATTCAAATAATACATGAAGAAACTTGCAAGTTAGTTTAAAAATTAGAATAAAATTGTCGTCAAGATACAAGCCCCATTATTGTACATTTTTTTGTTCTTCGTAGACGCCATAAAATAGTAATTTTAGTTAACAGCACTGTATAAATAAGAACACCATCAATATACAAAATTATTCTTAAGGTCTCAACTTTCATTTCTTGGAGGAAATTCATTATATTTTCAATAATAAAAACACATTTTTTGTCAGCTTATAATGCTCGGTACTGTTAATATCGTTTAAAAAACCGGAGAAAACAATAATTTCGTATACGTCACTCAAAATATAACATGTTAGCAGGAGAGTTACGAAACTCTTTCAAAATATCATCAAATAGAAGGAATACATTGTCTCTATAGTATCTAACTATTGTCTAATAGTATCGAACAAAACTTCTAAAAAGTATAAGTTGTTTAACACACAGTTTCTCAACCGGTGGTCCGTGGAGATTTTTAGGTGATCCACGAAGATTTTTGGATGAGCCTGAACTATTGAATTTCATTTTTTGTTACTGTCTGTTTTAATATACTTAAATATTATTAAGTTTGCATGCGGTGTCGCAAAATTAATAGTTTTTTTTATTCCAATGTTGATGGTCCGCAAAATATTTTTGGAGTTTTTGGTGGCTGGCGGATGTAAAATGGTAAAGAAACTATTGCTTAACATAACATTGCTTAATAGCTGATAAAGCAAAATACTATATTATATAATCATCATTTGACCTATATCAAGTAATATGTATGTCCATTCATTAGCCTTGTCATCTCTTATCTCTTTTACAAACACAACGATATTATCAGGAACATATTGTTTAGAATTTAGATGATATTCAGAGGAAGCAACAGGCTTCAGGCAAAGGGATATATTTCTATATATTATATTTACTCTCGCTTATAGTTTATCGAAGGTTGTAACAAAGATAGAAAAACGTGCTTGTATTAAATAATTAGTATACTTTATATAAAATATATAATAATAATCGTAATAATGTATATTTTTTTATGCATCATAGCTCGGTGATTGACGTCATTGCCCACTTCCCGGTTGCGTTTTTCAAAATTCGCAGCGGTAGGTGACGCAGGTTTTAGATGAACATAAATAAAGTATTCAATTACCAGAATATTCCCTTCGTGTTAATAAATCGTTCGACTGATTATTACTTGTTTCAGTTTAAAAAATAATGCCATTATATATAAACATTTACCCCATGTCACATTAGAAAATGGATACAAAACTATTTGAAAAACAATTAAGAAGAGAAAATAATGTAAAGGAAGTCTTTTTCCAGATTTGATATTTTAAGCAGAATAGCACGTAAAAATAATTATATTACTCTAAATTAATTTGTCTGACAATTGCTAATATTTTAAACAGTATTCATGTTTTTCGAAAATAACTCTAATCCATATTGAAAGTAATGCAGTTGACAGATTAACGAGGTAAAAGATGTGTTCACAACGATTGAAATAACAGAGTTATTGTATTAAGTCTCTTTATGTTCTTATTATACAATGGAATATATTTCAGAGGAAAAAATAAGACGGTGAAAAAAATAGCAACGTATTTTAGTTCTACAAAATTGACTTGAATAGAACTTGAATTGAATAGAACTAAAATACATTTCTGTTTTTTTACCGTGTTGCCAATTCAATCAATAAACAGGAAAAAATAAGGACTATGGTACATTTAAACTTTTAAACTAATTGAAACTCATAAGTGCTCCATTGAAAAAACTAAATGATACGTATTTTTTTGCAGCCACCAATTTCAAGTTAGTTAGTAACTTCAATAATATTTTTATCTCAATTTTTACTGCCACATTAAAATTGGACTCTAAAACATTCGATAGCTATTTACGAGCCACGTTATCTATACATCACATTGAAATGTAATTATTTCGATACTACATTTTAATAGTTGTATAAGACTATAAGACATATTTTTTTACGGATTTAATCGAATAATATTCAGAATAGAGCACAGGTGTCACTGAAAATGTCATCACAGCAATATTGCTTTTCAACATGAAATGTATACAGAGTAATACAGAAAGGTTTTGTTTTCTCGGAAATATTGTGAAGAAACGTCTTTCGGAACGCTGAATAAAATGGTCACTTATTTTTATGTCGACATAATACCCAAGCGACTTTTTTTTAAAGGAATATCAATAGCTAGAGAACAATGGTTTTATCTCTAACTCAATAAAAAAATAAATACGTGTATAGATAGGTTACTTTAACTGCTTGAATGCCGTACACGTAAATAAATAACATTTTTTTAATGGACAATGTATATTTTAGAGATTATGAATCATAATATTAAAGGATTCTCGAATATTTAGTTTTCAAAACAGAAAAATATGTTTGCTTTATAAAACTCGTATATATTTACATTATTTTTAAAACAATTATTACCATTTTCAACAACACAGTGTTTTTTGTCACTTCTTGGAAAAATGCATTGTATAATATTTGAATAAAAAAAAACATTATATTTTGTAATATTTCGACAATTTTGTAACATTAAGATCAGAACCGCTTTCGTTCATCGTGAGTATTATCAACAGTTATATTAATGTGATAATGGAATCTACGTGGCAGCCACTGTCTTATATGTTCTATACGTAAGGATATATTATTATGTTATTGCAATATACACTTTATATGATATTTTTTATAAAAAGAAAAATATTTTTTTCTCTATCTGTGTAACATTAAATATTTCTATTCAACATAATCTCACTTAATTCTTATTGGAATAACATATAAACAAAACATGAAAACTCATGATCACCCGTGTCCACGTACGTGCATAAACAAATCCACTTTGGGTTCAAATGGTTAAGTGTAAAAAAAAGCAGTTTTCGTGAATTCTTTTTTTATTGCGAAAATAGTACGTTTCCATAAATCTTTTTTATTTATCGAAAAATGTAAATAGAGTTCAAGAACCCATAAATAATTTTAGAGCTCACCATCTTAAGGGAATGCAATGATATTTCAGATAATGGTTTATATAAGATCGTTTTTCGCTCGTGATAGAAAACAGAATGGCTAAAAGTATCACAATTACTTTTCCTTTACATTTTTCACCTATTGAGTCCTGTATTTTTTTTACAATAATTCATGAATAAAAACAATTATACATATTATGTACACTTCCCTCAGACCTGCCACTTACTACCCGTGTTTCGCATTAATACATCGTCAGACATTCAAGTTCTCAGATGGACTCGAGCTGGAAATAGGTAAATATTTTCGCTTAAAAACTCAAAACAAAAGTTGTCGTTTTACTTGTTTGTGTAACCAACCAAATTTTAGGATACAAACAGTTTTTATTGGAACGGCGCTTAAAAATTTTGGAATAGGCATTGTACTGTAAAAAAAAATATTTTATAGAAATAGTTCATTGTAAATAATACCTTTTCATACATTATTTAAAGTTAAAAAATATATATTTTTTACATTCGTAATACATAACTATGCAATATAGTGAGTCTCAAAATGAATTCAAAAGAAATTTAACATGTATGACATCTTTTTACACATAAATTGGAATAAATTTAGCAATTTAAATTTGATAAATAAAATTATTCTTTCATAGTAAAAATATATTTGTCGTGTATAAAATAAATTTATATTGAAGTAATAATGATATTTCACCGTGTATTCTTTAAAATGGTTTATTATGTCATGTTCATCAACTTTCATTCATATTTTTAAAATAAAACATTATTGAATAAAAATATAGATGCAAAAAATGCTGTTCGACAGAAAGGGGTGACAAATTACATTATACCTCTCACTGCGTTTCTTTTTATAACCTTCTTATAAAATTTATTCTTCAACAGATCTGGGTCACTTTAACAATGAACCTTGATAACATGATCTTTTATGGAAAGGTTGGAAATCACTGTGTAATATTTTTTTAAGTTTGCTTTTATATTAAGATATGCACATTATTACAATTGTTTAACAAACAATTTCTGAAGAAAGGTTAAAAATTCTGACATTTCAGTGGAACAAGTAACGTAAGTAACAAATTTTAAGTACTTCTTTCCTTCTTTCTTCTTCTTAGAAGATTGTTTTAAAATTAAATTTCAAATTATTTCTGGAATAGTTATATGAAATCTTTAGAATCAAAGTAACCGTATATATTTATATAAACTTTCTTGTGGTTTTGTTTGAACACAAAATTCCATTTTGCCACAACTACAACCAGCAATGCATACGAATAATATTGAAGGAAATAATGAAATTTTATATAATATTTACAACTCGTTTCCGAAGTGATATTTTTTTTTTTGTAATGGAAAAGTGCAAGAAATTTATCATAAGTGTTATTAATTTTAAAAAATGGTCATGTAAAATTAAATACTTTTTTTGATCAATTTTATCAAATAATCAGATCCCACTTTGCTGATTGTAAGCATCATTGATGTTTTAAAAAAAAAATAGTAATTATAAATAAGGATTTGTTTTCATATTACTAAAAATAATATTCGACGGTTTTTCCGAAGATTTTTTTTAACGCTACATTTTGACGTGGCCCTAAAAAATCACATAACATGAACTACCATTGCGCGGTGAAGAATATCTAGCAGTTAAGGAGAATTTAAAAGGTTTACAAAACTTAACTATTTCATGAAACATTCGCCTACATAAACTTGTAGACACATTTTTATTAAAACAAAATAACTTTTTACGTTCACTTAACCAACTTACTAATTACTAACAATGTAAGAAAAAAATTAGATCCATAAAGTTAATCATTTTTTTTTGTTGCTCAACAAGTAATCTAGTTATTTATAAGGTATTTTTCATCAAGGGAATTGAGCTAAATGTACCAAGATAAAATAATTTCATCAAGGGATGTCATTTTATGTTTTTTGTGGGTTGCGCAAAATTTGCCAACTTATTATCTTATGTTCATGAAAAGGGCATAAATGTTTTTTTTTTAATTTGGAGAGGAGATGTTGTAAACTTAGAATGTTAGCGGTTCTGATCATTACAATACTAAGAAAACTAATAGTTGTATTTTTTTCAATTTTAGTATGTATGTAATGTAGTTTAATTTATTTTTAATACTAGCGAATACACAGCATTCTTTGTTATGCCACTAAAAGAAAGAAAATGTATGTTTCAATTCTGTCCATTGATATGCTTTTGGATACACAGTATATTTGGTTTTCTATCTGTTGTATCTACGAATAAACCAGACGTTTTTACGACACGTGAGCAGGCCACATAAAGCTGTCCATGTGAAAAGAATATCCACATAGTCCAGTGAATCAGTTGATAGTGTCCGGTGAACCGGTCGTGATCTAATGTGTGTAGTAATTTAAAAACCTTCGCTAGTATGTGCCAAAGAACTTAATTTTTTCATCGCAATCAAATAAAAATGTATATGGTACCTTTGAGCGAAACCGGTTTTTATCTTATGGATATATAATTGAAAAAAAATTGCGGGCTTATTCACAACAATCCACTAAGGTTTCATCTCAATCGGATAAATTGTCTTGGACATACACACAAACAAACAAATATATGAATTCCATATATCCAAGAAATCTGACAAAAGTTCTTTATTCAAATCTACGAATATCTGCAATTTCATAGATGAAAAATCCTAACCGATAAAAAATTCATCAAACAGAGCCATTCCATCTTTAGATTGCAATTGCTTGTATTTGCGGTTTGAAATAAATCCAAGAGCTTATGTTCTCTCTTCCCAGTCTCGACTTGCAGTCAAAAAGAAAGCTTTAAGTTCTTCCTTTATCCTGAGTAGTAGGAAAAGCTTAAAGCTTTATCGTGAACGTTCAAGAGAAATGGGCCAGACAAGATTGTCAATAGAATGAATGTTACTAGAAACATATTTGTTTTATCAAACGTAGCTTATTTTCGCTGCGATATAAGACCATTTCATTAAATTTTCTCTTAATTTATAATCGTTAAAAATCATAAGATTACAAAAATATTATCTAAAAATAAAAAGACCGTTTAAATGGGAAGAATATGTCACAAGAGCCACTATGGAAGGAAACAAATAAAATGGGAAATGTGAAAAGATTCTACACTTCATACCTAGTAATTTATATTGAATAAAATTTGTGAATACTACCATTCCTATATTAGCTGCTAGATTTATTTATTTATTTGGCAAGTACACAAAATTACAAATTAGAAGTTTATTGCTTTTGCAACGTTGAAAATATTTTTATAAAAATTGAAAATTAATAGAAAAAAAGAATAACAAGGATATCAATCAAGCAAACTCAAACTAAATGTTCATGTTATTGACTGAAGGTGCTTGGTGGAATTTTAATATCAAACTTGAATTTTTAAAACTCTGTACCACTCCACATGTTTTTTCACTAATTATCCGCGTTTCGCCTTTCGGCCTCTTCAGGTATTACATCACATGGGTGCAACAGAGCTGACAACTCTGATGCATCCGCGTGACTTAATGCCAGAATGATAGTTTTAACAATTCAAAAATCTACTTTAATATATAAATAACAGTATTCGACTAAAATCACTCTGGAATCACGTAATGGAATATTTCGACATTCAAAACAATACTTTTGAACATTTGTAGTGTTGGCTGTTGGCATCACCATTGGCAGACTGGTTCTACAAGTTAACACATTTCAATTTCAAGAAAATGCGTATCGATCCCGATAAATCAAATGAGAGCACGTAATACATAATATTACTTGTTACTATTATAAATATATTGATAAAACATTCGCTTGATTATCGTTGATACATAAATTTTCAATACATTTGTCAAATCGCAATCATTTGATAAATATACACTTAATATAATTTAAATAATTCCCAATCGTGCTTATAATATAATTTATTATGTAAACTAATCTATTAAATTTAATAATTGCCCTTTTTATTAACAAAAAGCCTTGGAAATCTCTTTATTCCATGACAAACGGTAGTTAATTTATTTCATAAAGGACCATTAAATAAATACAGTGGCTTATTTTATTATGGAGCAACGCTTATCTTTCATTGCTACTTGAAACATACTCTTCCTTTCTCTTCGTATCCTTCGCCGGTTTAATCAAATCGCCCACGACTTTAATACTAAGTAGCTAACTGAAGTTGATAACTGAGATTTTTTCCACTACTCGTGAATATGTATTGCCTATAGAAGTATAAAATCACATATAGAATACTTCCTTTTAATAATAGAACACTTTTGTTTATTTAACGTGCAATTTCAATAGGGGATTCTTTAGGGAAATTTTTAATTGTGTTGTCCATTCAAAACCTCCAGATGACAGAAGATTTAATTAGAAAATACTACATGGCAAACATAATGGAAATGAGCACAAACAACAGGAATAGAATATTAGGAAACCGACAGAACGCATTGTAGGTTTTCGAAGACAGTTTTACGTATTGATGAAAATTTGCACCACGTCATTGGGTTATTGACTCGCTTTAAAAGTTTTCCTTTGTTAATTTAACCATTGCAATAAATATTTTATGACGATGAAGTCTAACCACCAAAGCGTGGAAGAGAAGTAATTTTTTCTGGAATGGAACCTCACAGAAAAATTCAGTTCACTGAAATTGACTGAATTTACCAATTTCTTATTGGCAGTATCAATCTTATGGCGTTTTCACACGACGCAATTTTTCTGAGAATATAAAATAATTTGTAAAATATTTCCGCTTACTAATAAGTGAAACAAGACTTTCTCAAAAATTCATTATGTTACTTTACTGTATATTGCTGCATGTTTGCCCACAAGGCTCAAAAAATGGTCACAAACACACTTTTAGTACAAGAAAATTTAACTCTTTAAGTTCTGTAAGTTGAGTATAAGATCAATACGCATTTCTAGCCACAGCGCTTATCAGTTTGTTAAATATAAATTAAAAATTTTCATTACCAACAGATGACAAATTAGTAAAACTTTTTGCTGCGTTTCGTATCTTTACAGCTTTGATATGTATACTCCGCCATTTTGATCTCCATCAAGCTAATTTTCAGGCATTTCACGATCACACATCGCCAAAAATAATCGATTTTTTGACAGAGCAGCATCTAGAATTCATTTTTCTGAAGAAAAAGCGTTTCAATTATATAACATTCAACAATATTTTGTCACAGTATTATATTCTGTTTTTACGCTTAATATTTTCACGTTCCACCGTTGATACGTTCTGTTTATATAGTAATATTACATCAGGACATATTAGCAGCAGAACTGATTCTTGTAGTATGCCAATAAACTGATAAAACTGCATTAAGATCATTTTTAAGGTTTACACGCTTTGATATCGTACCCAACCCCAAAAGATTTTCCAGCACTTTTGTCTCAAAAATCTATATCTAAAATTAAGCAAACCAAATAATTAACAAATTCAATCAATATATTTGGTTTTTGTAAGCTATTCCATGACAACACAATAAAGCTGAACATCCACAACGTATTTATTTACTGAAAAAATAAAATAACAAAGGTTTCTAATTTTCAAATGCACACGCGATTTAGTCACAACACTATCTTAGCATACTTTATCGAACATTTTCAAAAAAAATGTAATCTCTATAAAACAAGTACGGCTCGCCAATGGAAGTGTCCAATGTGTAAGTGTTTAAGCTTTATATTGATAATGTATTATTTCACATTTACTTACTACCCTGCAAGATTTAAATACAAACACATTTATCAATTAGCAACCCGCCTTTATTCTTATTTATAATTTAATGATTTAAACATTTTATGGCCTGTATTATATAATATTATAGATGTACGCATAGTTAATTTATAATTTATTGTATTTATCAAATAAATTTAAAAATGCAAAAAATACGATAAAGTTAGTCAAAATGTCAAGACTTTTTTTATTTTATTTTTAGATCGTTAACCTGAAATGTTTATATTTTTAACCTAGATTATCTATTTTTATTAAAAGGATATTTTTAAAGTCTATTTACGAGCACACATTACACACGCTCGAAAAAAGCGGAGTACTACCGAAGGTAGCATGAGGCATGACAAATATAATAGGTTAGCCCGCTTTATTATAAAATTTGATTTATTTGTTACGCAATGAAATTTTCAATGGTTGAATAAACTTTGAAACAAGAATTTAATAAAATCGATTTTTTCTTTTTTGATAGGTTGGCGGGTAATTTCTTCTAAATTTTATTTTCAAAATAAAATTGAAACGATTATATTTTATGATTTAAATGTTACATATTATGGGACTAATCAGTCACCGATTAATCGGATTTAAACATACATTCTTTCATGAAAAACAATTTCCTGAAATGTGTAAAGCTTAGATTAGCGAATTCAACATTTTATTCAAAATTAACTTTTAAAATAGTAAACTTAAATGTGTCTTAACTGAAATGCGCATGTTACATGTAAGTTGACGGCGATTGGCAGAATTTATATATTAAATTTGAACCTGTATTGATAGTTCGAGTTCACAAATTTACTCGAATGCCTTAAGATTTTTAAATGTGAAATCCGGGTCATTGGTGACAAAACATAAGGAGATGTATAAATTTTAAATAATTCAAAGTTTCTGAGTCAATTCAATCACGTTTGTATGATAGAACGCACAAAGATGCCGAAAGGTGAAACCCGAGTCATAAGTGACAAAACATGTAAAAAAGTATTTACAGTTTGAATAATTCAAATTTAATATTGGAATGCAATCAAGCATCCTCAGTAAATTTCGTTAATAATCTATAAAATAAATATATATAAAATGAAATATATATTTTTAGCTTTATATAATATAATAAAATATATTATGTGTTCTTTATGAGAAAGAAATTAAACTACAAGAGATATTTTATTATCTAGAGAAATTTTATTATCTACCTGATTAAATATTTTTTTTTTATTTCAATATTATTTTTATATTCACTCTGATATAGTATCATAAAACGAAGTAGTTCGTAAATACATGTAGAAAAAATATAGAAAGTATATCAAAAGGTTCCGCTGCGAATATAAAATTTCTCAAAATGTAGATTTTCCTCTCAATGAATATTTTTGATAGAATAAATATTGTTAGAATTCTGCATCGATACAACTCCATAGGTAACTGTCTCATATACGTTTTTCTATGTCAAGAATTGCCTAACAAAACACAAATTTCGATCTCAATACTTTTACGTTATAGCTTGACATACTTACTGCGACGATATACGCTTCATACAATTTCTACTATTAGGTACTCGTTATATGGTGTTTTCGGAAGCTAAACGGTATATGTCAATGAAGAAAAATATTTTTACTGAGATTTGAACATCGGGTAGAGACCCGACCAAACCTGTATTCACTTTTAAAATCTCATTGAGTTAAAATATTTTATTGAAGGGGCAATATTATTTTAAGTATGTACATGATAATTTTCAATATTTTATGACACATATTGAAATGAAAATCATTTTTTGGATTCGAATCAAATTTATCAACTAAACGCTTGCATTTGAATTCCTTATTTTCATAAAAAAAATCGAATAGAAATGAATTTTTCAAGTACCTTATTTCTTTTATGAATTAGCATTAACTTGGCAGTTCCATCATAGCTATCATTCTATATATCTTATAAATTTTGTAAATCTAAAATACACTGCTATTTTTCACCGTCTTACCTTATTTACTAAAATACTCAATCGAACGAAATTTAGCTACCGAGTGTCTTGGTAAGTAAATTCTTAATTTTTATATTTGACTATTTTGTTAATTTTTGTTATATGTAAAAGTAATGCTGTGAATTGTCTCTAGATCTTTAAATTATTGTTATGTATTTGATAAATATACATTTTGTTGAATAATCACTGATGCAACGTTTCCTACCAAAACAATAAATGGACGAAAAAGAACTTATGCAAGCTTTTGCAGAATTGGAATCTAAAACATGTGGTACTTTCCAACAAATGCATATTCTGTTTAATATCAATGGAATCAGTCTCTTTCTTAAGTAATGTAAAGATTTCCATTCTTGTTGATTCGAACTGTTTTTTGTGTCAGTTTTCTTTTTATCTTATATAAATTATTTATACATATTTATAAAAAAATATTCATAAAATTCAATCTTGTTTCCGTTATTTTTTAAAAGGCGTTGGAACTCGTATAACTTGCAAACTACTCGCTGATGTTGATTGAAACTGGTGACTTACAACTTCTTTCTAAATCACTCAAATTTGCCAAGCGCAAAGAATTTGTAGCGTAAGGTCGGTTGCCGAAGAACAATCTGAATCCGCTCAGCGTCAGCCCTGGTGTTAAATGATTTTTGTTTTCATATAAAATTCTCAATCATATATATTTAACATTTGGAAAATATACTCTTTGGAATGTTTCACGTGTTTTTTCAAGAATCCTAGTAGAAAAATAAAATAAGGTGTTAAATACTAGTTTACTTTTTGGTCTACGGTAATTTATTTTCCAATTCATTCATTTCGTTCTTTTCTAAATTTCCTAGATGATTTTGTAAAGTAACATTATCTTATTTTGCTTTCCATTGTTTTTTTTCAACGTATCAAACTTCTCACAAATTGTAGGTATGTGAATACGTACTTACATAACTACTTAGTGCTTATTGCGTTCTGACTTACACTCTTTATCATGTGAACATTCTAGTCTATCACCTAATGAACACCTCAGGCCAGAGAAAGTAATTTAATACTGATTAAATCAAATATTATGTACATGGAATCAAAGCATACATGATTCGATTTGAAATAACACATTGTATAATTATTTGACTGCGCAAGCTTATATTAAATTCTCATATAGTTCAGCAGCCTGTTTGATTATAAACCACAAACTTGAAATTTACATCCGGTATATTTCGGTTGAAGTAATTCTTTTATTATTTCAACATGATTCGATACTCAACAGTTCTCCATAATTTACCAACCAATAAATGAATCTCTAATATATTATACAAAAAAATATTCTTTTAAAATCTTGTCGCAGTATTTTTTTTTACACAAAAGAATTAAATCTGTCGTAACTTTTGTCATAAATTAATTTCTTTTTTCAAAAATTTTTGATAAAATAAAATTATACTGTTCTTCTTTGCAATATAATATTTTATTGACTGCTTTAAGCATAAAAAATATTAACTCTTTCTATGATTTCAATAAAATTCAACAAATGTTGAAATGTTAAATAATAAAAACACATTTTTAGTACTTATTTCCACAATATATTTTTCAATCAGGTCCGGTTTCGCTCTTTGCGAGCATTATCAACTAATAATCAAACACGTTTTGTGTGTTAAAATTTTACGAAAAAATATTATTTTGGGACGCTATCAAAATTAAAATCATTTAAATTTTAATGAGAGAGGACAAAAATAGTTTTTGGCATTTGATTAGTGTGTAGATTTTAGATTTGCCCACCATTGTTTCAATATAACTTTCATTGTAAAAAAACACTGTATTTTCTTTTATTATTTTTATTAAATAAAACATGTTTTTACGATTTTATTGATGTAATGACAATTCTTCAGAGAGATGAATAAATCGATCCTGAATCCAAAAAAAAGCATTATGTTGGTCAGGGCAATCAAATTTATCGCGGAATTATTATACTTGTTCGGTAATAAAATTTCATCGTATGACATTTTGAAACCAAATGTATTGAAATATCGTTCTCAGGCAAAACAATTTGGAGACTTACATCATTTCGCTGTGTTTTATATGGTATAGATAAGCAACATATATACAACATTTAAACCGGTTTCACACATGAGTGTATCAAAACCTAGCTATGTATTGAGTAAAAAAAAACAAGAATTTCATGTTGAAGAATGTTAAGCCGATAGAAAAAACGAATAATATAATAAAGAAACAAAACAAGGAATATCATGTTGATGATGAAATTTATAACCATCAAATTTGCCTAAGCTACAAATTTTTATCAAATATCTTCTATTCTGATCACAAAATAATAGAGCTGCTCCTATATTTTGTTCAAGGGCACAAGAGTTGACAGTAGGATGTATTTCACTCTCAATAAATTTAAATTGTAGTTTATAGTTTTTTCATTTAATCACACTTTTTCACGAAATATTGTGTTTTTAATTATTTTAAAAGCTGTCTAATAATACCGTCATGAATAATTATTTTCATAGTTAACATTGATTTTCACGTCTAAATGGTTCCCAAACATTCATCAGAGCAGCGGAGAAAGCTGGGTATTTG
This sequence comes from Himalopsyche japonica, assembly GCA_028555115.1. Taxonomy (NCBI): domain Eukaryota; kingdom Metazoa; phylum Arthropoda; class Insecta; order Trichoptera; family Rhyacophilidae; genus Himalopsyche; species Himalopsyche japonica. The sequence goes on along the minus strand of JAHFWJ010000526.1, from coordinate 1,197,263 downwards.
AACAGCATTAATTCCGGATAGGATTAAAAAAGAGCTTTATTTTCATTAAAAACCGTATTATTCCCATAAACAACGATGGCTCAAATTCTTAATTCCAATCATTTTGTTTGTATATTTTCAAAATCTCTATTTAGAGATTGTATTGACAAAAATGTTTACTTTTATATTTAATCACGGAAATATTTTAATTTATGATATCAACTGAAGGTGGTTAATGTAATTTTAATACCATCGTTAAAAGTTTTAAGAATTCATATTTTCATGGCAACATTATTAAACTTGTTGGTTGTTTCAAAGTGTGGACTGCAATAGCGATTAAAATGTACGTTTTTAATTATTTACAGACTTTAAACATATAAAAATGACAAGTATACTAGATACAATATATTTATCAATGTGCTCAAGAAAATTGGTCTATGGAAAATAGATTTTTCTAGAGCAAAAAACGATAACTTCGCCGTCAAAAAAGTGTATGTAATAACACGGTGAAAAAAATAGCAATGTATTTTAGTTCTACACAACTATTTTTTAAAATACAGTTGATAGCTAAATATGCTTAAACTAACATTTGCTTATCTATATGTAGCTGTGTAGAAAAGGTACACAATACATCTACTCCCCTGTTTTAACGACGTAGCTTACTTCTGCTCGCAATAAAACTAAAAATTGTAAATGAAACTAAAAAGGCGGCTATATCAATAAGTTTACATATGGCACGGAAATGGTCTATTACAGAAACAAATTAGCACCCCGTAGAGGGTTAAGTAATGGTGATAGACATATATTAGTTTATTCGTTAAGAATCCTTTGTGATAGTCCTATCAATATAGCCGAAATAGCTATTAGCTATTTTTTAAAAAACAATTTTGTAGAACTAAAATACATTGCTATTTTTTTCACCGTGTTATAATGGAGTTCTACCAAGTGAATGCCAATTCAATCAATGTATGTAATAATTTATCGCAACGGATATTTGAAATTAACATTCAAATGACCTACAATTATCAAGGTCAATGCTTTTTAAGCCATAATAGGAAACATATTGTTATATTTATCTACGTCATAACAACGAAATGAAACATTCCCCTATTTCACAACGAGAAAATTGATAGAATCGGTTTAAACTGTATAAAGACTGGCACCATCTTTGAACGGCATTATACCTAGTCTCTTACAGTCAACAGCAAAAAGAAGATTCTGACATGTCGTGATTATTATTATTATTATTGGTTATTAAATTTCCTTTTTTGTGATACTAAAAAAACTCACTTTATTCTAGCACGAAATATAATCAACAGTTAATAATTATTTATGAAGGGAAACTACTACTTATTTTAGCCACCAACAATAATCAACGCCGAAAAAGCAGCCGTAGTAATATTTAAAAAAATTACTTCTTCCATTGTAATTCTTGTAAGATTGCTTTTTACTATTTTATAATTAGTTGTACGAAATAAATCATATTATAAAATAGTCTTTCTTTATTCTCCTATAGATTTAATTTTATATTCTTCTGCCTACAACGCAATACATATAGTATCGTCATGGAGTTGAATCGAAGGAACTAGTAGATTTCTCGAAAATGTGTACTTTAGAGTTGAGTAAACAATTAATTTTGTTTTCAATTCTACAGCAATTAAAACCTTTGCATACAAATTCCATTTTATTTTTAATTTGAGAATATTAATTATGAAGAAGCAAAAAGGAAACACATTTATCAAGAAACTTTCTTAATGAATAACATGAGGAAATCAATCGATAATAGTTCTCTTGATTTGTGGTATTTTTTTAGGCTAAAATCTTTGGATTGAATTATATTATTATTGATAATTTATGATATTTTGCAGTCTAGTTTAAAGTGATTTATTTTGATTAAATGATTATATTTTTTTTACTTATTTTTATAGCATAACAAATATTCAGCTTATATGAAAACAATTTTATATGAAGAAAAAAAAACCTGGCCAGTAATAACATTTGTACCCTTTATGTAAATATGACCAAGTTTTTATTATGATAATTAGATTGCTTAATCAGGTTCTCTCATTATTTTAACGAATCGACAGCAAAAAAATAATGAATATTCATTTAGTTATATAATTTATTTGCATATCTGTAAAATATGTAGAGATTGTTATTTGTATTATTTGTAAAGTATGCAAAATGGGTTGCTTATTTGGTACATACTTCGTTCTTGCACACCATACGTTAATATTTTTTGAAAATCAATAACAGCATGCGCATATACGTATACACGAAGACGCCGCGGCGAGAAATATGTATGTTGACGGATTTTGTCAATTGAAGAAAGAAACGTAAGTGAAATTTCAATGTCTTTTTGACACTTTTTGGAGGAAAATCTAAAACTTTAAATTAAATAAGAATTATTTTTGTAAACATCTAAATTGTTAGCTGTTGGATCAAGGTGTTCGTTTGAAATGTATTTATACAAAATGATACCGGGTAATTTAAATTTCATATTCAGTATAAACTCGTCTGATTTAACCGGTAATGTAGGAATTGTGGACTGCTTATTAAATGTCTCGACATTATGGTAAAATGCTTCAACTATTTTTCCAAAAGCAGCAGAAAGGAAAGGATAAGTTGGAGTCTATTTTAAATTTTATATTGATTTAATGAAATTAGGTTGATTTAACCTACCTACTACAGTAATTAACGAATCAAGTATTAAAATCAACTCTTTGGCTTGTATAGATATGAAAAACTTTCCGCAATCGGGCATAATGTTCATATTTTTTTTCAAGCTCAATTATTATATTTCATAATAACCAAAATAGTGTCCGAAATATTATAAGATTTATAGTATTGACAAACAAATTGTTTGGTATCATCAAGCCGCAGTCAAGACTATACTAAAACTTGTCTTGGAGAGTTATATCATCGTATATCTCACCTTCCCAAACATATACATATTTTTTTTTATAAACTCAATTTGTTTTATATAGTATTTATAGCCAAAATTCCTTAGTAAAAAAAAAGCTATTGCCAAAGATAAATTTATTAAATTTTAATACAGAGGTATGATTATATAAGTTTCCGTAATTACTTTAGAAGAGATGATTCAATTATTCAATATGTTTTTTTAGTTACATACTATTTATTGACTTATAGTGATTTCAGTACATTGGTGAACAACACGTCTATATTTAATGTTCTGTATTGAGACAGTTAATAGTAAGTCTTTAAAAAAAATGAGTTATCATTGTAGATTATTGCTAAAACTATTTTTTTTGCATTTGGAAAAATATGTAATTTTTTTCCCATTTTGCGTTGCAAAAATGTAAATGATCCCGTGCGTCAAATTAAAATGTAGATAATGCGATGATTCGCAAATTGAGAGTCAGACATAGTACTATGCGATCATTTTTAATGTAATATATATTTTTATTGCCGCTTTTATTTGATTATCTGTGTTAATGAAAATAAAACAATTTATGCTGAAATAATTTAGTGTCAGGTCGTCGGATTTAATATTATATTTGTAATATGGCGTAAAAACCGGTTTGCTTGGATTTATGCCAAGTAAGATTAAAAGAGAGATGAGTACAATTTTATGACTTACAAAAATTTGTACTACTTTTTCATGACCTTATGACTTAATGTAATACGGGTTATATCAGTAAGTATGGCATTCGTTGTATATAGTTTTTTTCTAAAACAAAAAAACAAATACAATTATTTATTTGCACAATCACGTCGCTTAGTAAGTTTTACCTATGAAGAAAACACAGGCATTACTATATGTAAATTTCTCTAAAATACTGATAATCGGATAGCCAAACGTTGCCTTTGTTACATACACAACTGTAAAAACGTTGATCTTAAGGTTTTTGTTGATTTTGTTATTCTAATTTGATCAGTTTGATTTTGATCCACCACTGTTTTTTTGGTTATTAGTAAAATTGAAATGCCTTGCCGATTAAATTAATTATGTAGCACGGAGTAATTAATTGTGTGTTTCAAAAATCATGATATCATCTGAAGCTGCTTAAAGGAATTTCAATTTCAATATGAATTTATGAAGATGTGTATAATTCCACACGTTTTGTTATTCACGCAAAGTGTCACCTAGGCCGTAAGTGACAAAACATGTGGAATTTAACACAGTTTCAGCATTTTTTTAAATCAATTATCGTAGTACTTCGCCAAATATAGATCAGCGCCTTCTGAAAATAACAACATTATTCCATTATTTTTATTTGACTTATTTGTGAATACTCAAATCTTTTACAGCACGGTATATGATATAATTCTGACAATAATTAAAAGCTGTCAAAATAATGTGGCTTGCAATATCTCTGAAGAAATTTAATGCTTTCTCATGTAAAAGATTTCATCTGTAAATAATATCTATTTGTGTTATCTGATGTTTTCAGTCCTAACATTATTCTTTATCAGATTTTGAAGGTAATTAACAAACTGAATGTCCTAGCCTCATTTTATCCTTCTTAGTATAGTCTTAGTGACATATTAATAGATCTCATCTAACAAATATCATAAATGTTTTCTTCGACCAGATCACATAAAATTGGGAGTTAAGCTGATATATTTAATATTTGTTCTTAAAACACCAATAATGGGTATCTTTTCAAAATGTCAATCCTCACAATACAATATTTATAGATAAATTGAATACTGCCAAAATGTGAATAAAATTACTTTAAATTTATTTCTGACAGACTGGCGTGTTATATGTTCAGAAAATGTTTTTTTTTTATCAATACCACGTGAGATACTATAATAATTTAATCTTGTTCTAATGCGTCCACAAAAACCTTTTACAGCTTAACATATTGCGGTCACCCTAACTAATATATTATGTATACTAGATTGCCACATATGTAGAGGTGCTCTCAGACAAATTGCCGCTCTTGTAACAGGTAATCTCGACTTGACCTCAAAAGCAAAAAGTCAGCAATTTGGAGTGCTTGTGAGCATATAATGAATACGATATCACGTGACATGCGAAATACTTATCACGTGATTCGCTGATAAATGTAACCATAAACATGGCCTGTTTACAATACGAGCAATGCTGAGAACTCATTTAACTCACCAAACGTAAATTTCAACTATGACTCAAATGTCGATTATCAAATTCACACTTTTAACACATAGCAAATATTTTCCCTCGAAAATTTTAATTCGTAATGCTTTAATTTAAGTCATTAAATGCCATGGAAATTCATTTTAATGTTTGCGATCATTATCAGTGACAGTACCACCCGCCAACGATCGCTCAACATTCACTATTTCTCTCTTTCAAAGCGATCTATTTTTCAAGCGTAATAAGCAGAAGTACCACCTGTCAAAATTATGCAACACTCTCTTATAGTATATCTTATCTATACACACGCATATCGCGCGCAAACGCTATTTTACATTTTTTAAACGGATAAACAGCACAAATTTCATTAATCGAAAAAATGATTCTTAATCAACCTTCCTTATTTCAGTCAGCTAAAATTATATTTACATTAAAAATATAGCTTCAATTACATTTTAATTCTAACTGTAAATTAATATTTGTATTTCTGTGACTACATTTTATTTGCCTATATTATCGTTATGATAAAAAATGTCAGAGTGTAAGCCGTTTGAATATGGAACGTGTTTGAAAATATTATAGGAATGCGATTGTTTTGAATCTCTTATATCTGTCAGATTTTCCAGTTTTTTTTCAGTGATATTACGAAATGTCACAATATTTTCCAGTAGTAGGTCACTCGCTTAGCGAAATACATAATAATACGTACGACCGTGCCTACTACTACATTATAATACAACTACTCTCGCTAACCAAACGTTTACCTTGGATATACACAACAATAAATGAGAAAAATATTGTGTCTCGTTTGCTTGAATACAACTCACTCCAGTGAACAGGTAATATGGCTAAAATTTAACTTTCAAAACAAATTTTGTGCAGAGCCGTATTATACATAATGGCTCATATTTTTAACACGATTTTTTTCGATACTTAATAAAATAATTCCGCTAGATGCTGTTGTATACAAATATATTGCAGATATTACTCCTCAGCAATCTTGCTTTATCTAGCTTCATTATATTATTTACGTGAGATAAATTCAATTCATCAACAATAATTTAGTATTCAATTTAATGTATCTGATGTTTTATCTCGCCAACAAAATTCATCTTAGCTATAATTTTTGTTTATGGCATTTCAATAGTTTGTAATCATTATGATTTAATATGTTTTTAATTTATGACATTACTATTTTCAAAGTAATATAATTTTTAATTAATATAATGCAATCCAAAATTATCATTATATACTTTTTACTGACTCCCAGCTTGGGTGTATCCATGAACAAGAATAAATAAAATAAAATTGAAATTATAATAAAATTGAAATTCTTTTTTATTTATATTTGTTGGTGTCATTTCGTGTTGATTGAATTTCAGTTTATTATCTTTACAACAGTGTTGTGGAGACGATAAAAATTTGTTTCGTCAAATTTACGTCACATATTTTACAAAAACAAAGATCTAGCTCACCTAAATCTTGCACTATGACCTCTGGATACGTACCTCTCCATAGTAAGAGTATGCTTTAGATATTCAGGCGCCAAATCGTCTAGACTGCACGTTGGATGATATTCAAATATGAGCATCAAAATATTGCCTATTATAATAAAGAAACCTTAATGTCTTAGATATATATTTAATACAATAAGTGATATTCTCCGCATTTCGATAGTAAATTCCAAAACATGACAATACGAGGCATAGATTTGCTTATGCATAGCCAAACATTAAACAAACAAGCCGTTCTAAATTTGAATTCAAAATGGTGGAAAACATTTCGGGAATAACGTTTATCGTATGATTGGAATTGTAAAATTTTAATTTTTTTTTTGTCTAGTGAATTTTGATAAAAGATAAAATATCTTTACATGCATTTGAAATAATATTAGCGGTATGTCCAAGAACTAACAATAGAATTATGAAATGTCGCTGCGAAAACCGGAAATACGTTTGATCTACGGACCTTATGATAATAAATATGGTCCCATTCATTCATAAAAATAAAACGATTGGGTAACCGATATGAATTGCAATTATCCAAGTATATATGTTAAGTTCACTTAAACGTCAACATTTATATATGCATAGTTCACACTAAAAGGATTTAAGACGAAAGTCAAACAACATTAATAATCCTAGTCCAATGCTAAAAGAACAGATAACTTCATCATCCTAAGAACCAAGATGTGTTTAAATGCCCGTGAGTTTTTATGGAAAAAGAGCCTCACGGAATATTCCCTGATGAGTCTTTGAAAGGTAAATTTACCTCTAAAGTTTTCAAAAGTCTTTGCAAATACTAGATATTGCATATTCAAATGTATCCTCTTTAATTTCAATCAAATGACTCGCGTCGGCAATTTGCTATCGCACGGTATTGATTTTTTTAATATGTAACTAAAATTAGTCCCGTTGATTCATACAGGTTCCTTTAGAAAGAGGTTATCTATTACATTAATATTTTAGTATATATTGTAACATTTTCCTTGCACTTCAGGTCCAACACACAGTCAACGACAACGACTTGATATATGGAAATGTAGGAATGAAGATTACAAACCTAATGAAGGAAATATTATTAATAAAAGTCGAGAATAAAATATAACATCGTAAAACATTAAATTAACATTATTACGATAATAAAATATTATTTAAATGAATAATGATGTTCTTCGACAAAATATGGCAACACAACGAGATCTTCTTGTCGAAGCTTGATTTCCTAACGAATATAAATAACCCATTTTTATCATAGTGTTGTAGATGCAACTCGATACAGGCATCTATACTACCAACTTGTATATATTAAAGGCGCACTCGGCCTTTTTCTTACTGTAATGGTAAATATTTTTCGCTTCCGACTGTCTAAAATATAATTATTTTTCATGTGAACGAGGACTGGTGATAATCCAACTAATTCATCTCATTTCGGAGAAGATAATATAACTAGTTATTGAATCGCTATATTTGCGTTTCGTTTCAGAATCTGGTACGGAAGACATTATGTGATTGATTGAAACCATTGGCCGAGCAAATGAACAAGGTATAATTTTTATAATTCGAATGTTACACCAATCGACTAATTGATCATGAATAATAATCGATTATGATTATTTTTACAAATATTAATATCCACCTTAGGTTACTTCTTGGAATGACGATGATTGCAAGTTGCAATGCAAAATTATAAAAAATTCGGTATACAATCAAAATACCTATCTTTAGTAAATCCATAAACCATATTATATAATATACTACGGTAGTAAATTTAGTACCTTCAGCTTGGAGGAGTAAAATGTACCTTCGCAAATGTTACGATCACGATTGCGTACAAAATAATTTGCACACTTCAAGTTACTATATAGAAAATAATTAACATCAATTTACTTGCATGTGTTTTCTCAAAACGTGACGAATTTGATGTATGTATTAATACAAAAATATTACATATATGTATTGAAGTTACGTTGGGGAACGCGAGTTGTTTGACATACATGCCTGCAGTGTTTTTCTTTTCCAACCGTTTCGTCACCAGACTGAGTAAAAATTGTACGCAAAAAGGACGTAATTCCTATTTAGAATAGAATATTTATTCAAAATTTAACAGACACTTATGATGTATTCTTCAAATTACTTAGCTTCAATAGATATAAAGAAAAATATTTATATATATATATATATATATATATAAATATTTATGTATATATATATATATAAAGAACGTTTTGATTTTGACAAAATAAGAAAACCTTCGTTTAAGCTGACAATATATGAAAGTACACCATTATATTTATAAAAGTAAAACATTTATGTTTGTATAAATTTTCTCGATATGCAACTGCGGAAACTTTACGAACAAAAGATCATATATTTATTTAACATCGTATCATTTATAAAAGTCATGAATAAAAAGTTTCGAGTAAAATTTCTATTATCATTATTAATCTCTGGATATTCACAAACAATAATGATTTCATGCGCCTATAATATATATTGTACAATTTTTATTAAATTGGTATTGATTTAGAGTAGAGAGGCATCGGATTTCATAGAAGCTTTCCATACATATATTAGCTTTATCAAAACATATTTTAATGGTTGATAACCACATCTTAACTAACTGTTCTATAAATCAATAATATCTCAATAAAGAAGTTTTTAGTGGTCCATCCTATTGTTACATGATATTTTATGAACCCAAAAATAATAAGAATGCACCTGCAAATATCAGTTATATTAAGCGTTCACAATCAAAAAAAGTGAAATGAAAATATTATAAAAAAAAGTATTTTAACAATATAATTTTCACGTGTGAAATTTTCTATTCATAAAACAAAAGAAAAACACACACATGTATAAATATACATGAAAATGGATCGCTAGATTAAAAATTCTGAGTTTAATGCTCCGTTGAGCATAAAAGTTGGTACCCCTACTTTAGTTATTGATTCAAAATGCAACGCGATTTCGTTTCATTTATTAATGAAATTGATTGTTAATATAAAACAGCGTTTATTTATTTGAATGTTGAACTAAAAGATTGACTGCGAGAATTTTATTTGTTAAGACGGCCAATTTCAGTGTGTTGATTTTTGACACCGAATCACATAAAAGATTCGATATTGTCAAAATGTATTGTAAGAGATCGTAAGAGCCTATGCATGCATGTACATTTATGTATATGTATTCTATATAGCAGCAGTCGGCAACCTTTTTGGACTCACGGATCACTAGATGGATTAAAATGTAAAATTTTGATCCGGCGGACCACCGAATGGACTTTTGTGTTAAATATTCTATATTTAAATATAAGTGAATAAAACGAATTAAAAGCATTAAAAAATGTAGCTAGTTCTCAAAATAAAACGATTAATTATAATTAAATTATAAAACTTTATTAATTTTTAATGTGATGGTTGTTCTAAAATGTAATACTAATGTGCTCTAATATACTCTTGTTGTAATACTATTGGATTAAAATTGTCTACCTTTTATCTATCTCACAAAAGAATTCCATGGTCTGAGATCAGTCTACATGTTTTCTGAAAAATTCACCCTTGTCAAAAATCTCGATAAGAAATTTTATCTCCTCCATCTTATATGAATAAATTTAGAACCTTGATTCAATCAATAACATATCAAAGAAAAAAATATTCATAGCAAACCCATACAAAAAGAAACGGCTTAACAAAATGTTTTAAGTAACATATTATTTCATCTTGCCATTTCTCAATATAACCTCTCAATTAATCCACATAAATAGGTCACGTTCTGGGTAGAATTACAAGTGATGGTGATTGAGGCGGAAAATGCTACCAGCTTCTCTCGTTTAGATATACATTTTAATGTATGACTATTCTATATCGTACGTTTCTCGTCCCCTAAATATTTCATTAAAACATTTCTAAAAAAGCTTTTAATATCGAATAATTATTTTGTCTAGATTTCAGCAGCTTAGCTAATTGTGAAAGAATTTAAAAAAATATCCTTAAGCCGATTTGTTCTGGAAATAGAAAAATATATTGATAAGCTTTTTATTATTTCTACACATTTTTTAGGGTTGTCAACGCTTCATACATTTATTGTAATATATAATATATACGAAAATAATTGTATCATTATTTTCGAAAGTCCGTTAACACTTTTGATTTTTTACATTCAAAGTTCTTTGTTACTTCATGTTAAAGCTTTAACACTTTCCCGTTTCCTTTAAGTTGTGCAAGCTCATTTTTAATGTTAGTCTATCCAAATTCTTTTGCATCAATTGTCTCTCATTCAATTAACTTAATGCACGAAGTAAATATATTTTTCATTATTTAAATATCAGTTATATAATGCTTAGTGGTTAGAGTTTGAATGATTTTATCAAGGTAAATAGTACTTTGATAGCTTAATTAAATACCACTCAAATAAATAATGCTAACGAACTTTGCGAATTATAATATGTTATTACGACACAACTGTTAAAAATAACGAAGAATTGCAACGTATGTAATATGATAATTTTACTTTAGACTCGATATTATATTTTGAAAATTATACTCTCATCTATATCTATCGAAAAAACTATGAATTCAGCTATCTGAGATTTATTATGTCAATAATATTTAAATAATCATATAAAATGTAATAATGCTTCCACGTAATTGAGTTCGCAATCTTCAAATCTCGCGAGTCTAACGCGGATAATATTTGTATAATATTATATAAGAATATACAAAAATAATTATCTTTCTCTCTTGATTATTATTCAACAAATATGCCCATTAGCATAATTTTTGAAACAGAAAAAATGCAGGCATTAAGAAATTATTTTTACCATAACTTTCACTTAATTTTAATATTCATGAATGTTACTTATATTGATGTCAAAATAATACATTCTTACACTTATTCAGTTATTTTATGTCATACTGTAAATCAATGAAATACAGCATAACCACTAATATATCATATATAAAATAATCTTATACATTGCTGTTATTTACATTTTCCTTTCAGAAATTAATAACTGAAAAAAAAATTATCTCACTAAGTATTCATATCCTAAAAACATCTACGAAAAAAGTAACAAACCTATTGATTGACCAGGCTTGTTCGAACTAATCGTGAATTTGCTCAGTATTTCTATTAACTATTTTTGTTTTTTTTTTATCTGATTTAATACATAAAATTTAAGTACAACTCATTTTTTTCCAATCCTATTTACTATTTAATAAAAAATTCTAAAAAGTAAAATGAAAAATCATTACAGTTAAAAACTTTTGATATTTTTTTTAAATCTAGTATGAGATTTTTAAAATTCACTTGATATCAACACTACCATAAGTTACTTCAAAAATACCAATGTCTAAAATATAAAAAAAAATTTAAAAAAAAAAACGTAATTTAGTATTGAAATTGATACTATTGTAGTAAAGCTCTCATCAATATATCACAGAAACCGGCTTATATGTGAGTGCGGATTGAAATTTATCAATTAATATTTTCCCAGCATAGTAAAATTTTAATCTTGGCTAATATGTACAGTGGCGCTATATTCCATTGTTGCCAAAGACACGTAAATACCTTAAAACTTCAATGTTCATTACATATACAAGATAATGGAGGAGTATGGGGCAGTAAGACGAAACTAAGCGCAACTATCAATGTGATACTAACTAGCACACCTCTGTTTACTGAAGTCTACAGTTTCTCTAATGCAGATGTCAAAGGAATAGTTTGCCAGCCCCACCCTCTAACTAAAATACAACTAGATTAGAGACGTTTTACCCTGGTTTAGTTGAAAGTACCAAAATAAAGTGTACACAACGTGTAACATCCCTGTAAGCTTACTTCATTAATAAAGTCGTAAATATTACATATTGCTTTATATCTTGTATTGTGCACTATTATTCCTTAACGTGAATCGGAATTTCAATGTAATAAAAAAAAATATTTTTCTTAGTTCCACAAGAAGTATGCGTGATCACTTATTCATACAATATATATTTAGAATATAATTTGTATGATATATTAAATATACGATTTTAACTTCCACCTGCTGACATTCGGATAATCCACAGAAAAATGTAGTTTGTAGTGTGTTTGTGTGTACTGTACCTAAAGATAGATAGATAGCGATTAAGAAGAAGATAGACAGTAATTAATGGAAAACTAATTATTGCGCTAAATTACGGTTATGGAATTCTATGAACTAATTCCTAATGCAGTCATGAAACGATTTTACTTTGTTAAACTATTTAATTTTTTGACTGTAAGCTTTAAATGTGCAATATTTTGCTGCTTGGTAAAAACCTCGCCAAGCATCGACGGTCGTTTAATGGCGTCGTCGTGAAACTATTGATTAACTTATTTTTACAAAATAATCTATCGAAATTATATATAAATAATCACGGTTGTGGCGTCACTGCCATGGATTACCTTACGTTTTTTGTGTGATTGTTAATGTTTACTAATAATTATATCGACACTGGCGCCATGTCGTTGACAAACAATTTGTATTGTAGTATAACTTAGATCCAACGTATTCGTGTTTGTAAATATACCGAGTTGAGTGAAGAGATATCACATTAATTTAACAATACAATATGTCAAACTGCTCTTATCACGTTTTGATAACGGTGTTATAACCAAAATCATGTTCAAACAAAGCGATTTTTGGTGAAGGACATATTTTTCTAATTACCTACTACGCATTAACACTCTGCTTTGTATTACATATTTATAATGATTTTTTATGCTATCCAACATTTTTTTCAATCTGGTATAAGCAGGTACACAACAATTATATATATATATACGTAAAATATTTGCCATTTATGTAATACCATAAAAGCGCATGAGCTTTTAAGTTGCTTAGAATAAATGAGATAGTTGTGTGATAAGCCGACCACAGGGGCTATTAGGAATATATATAAAGAGGGGGAGATATTTATTCAATTGTGATGTTTTTTTATAGTTTTATTTTTTGTGTAATATTTTTTTAAATCTTGTTGATTTTTGTATTGTGCACTGTGTTTACATCAAATTTTTATGCAGTTATCATACATCTTTTTCTTTTTAAAATAATCAATAGCAACGAAATAAGATTTTTTGAAAAATAAATGGTTTCAAGTTCATTTTCGTCCAAAGATCTGAAAGAATCAATCAACCAAAGCGTAAATCTATCACAACACACTTTTTAAAACAAACACTTATACAAATAGAAGATTGTTCGAAAATCAAATAGCAAAATGATAAACGACTATAACTGTGATCGGTTTATAATGAATGAAAGATTTCTTATCCTCAATACGGTTGTGGATTATAAAATTATGATAAATATTTATCGCAACTTGGCAATATTTTCCCATATGTTTTTCATACTGCAATAAAGCGCTTCTTATAAGGAGTTGAAATTTATTATTCTTGTTCAATGCAACGTTTTTTGTTGTATCTAGTTATCTTATATAATATATCGAGGGATAATTAATTCTTACGACTTACTGTTATTTTGTACCAAAAACAAAATAAAATAGTACGTTACGTGATATTAATTGATGATAATTATTAAATATCTTAATGTAAATTGGGCGTATATATACTATATTTAGCTACTATGACTATTGAAGATATAAATAAATTTTGAATTAAAAATATATGTATAAACTATTTATAACCATCACACACTGTGATTCTTACTTTGTTAGATTAAGAAGCATCATCACGCGGAATAAATAATCGTTAGCCAATATTACTTACCTCAAAAATTTATGAAATAAATAGTACAGTGGAACTCCGACTTCTTGATTGGAAATCCTGAAAAAACTATAAATGCGAGAAAGCCTTTTCATTCATTCATACATGACATCATAGTTGCAAGTCGGAAAAATTCACGATGCAATAGATGAGGCAAAAATTATCACTGATCGACTCGATAAGACGACCAAACAGTTTGTAGAAAAGCTCTCAGGAGATGAAAATATTCTTATCTGGCACCTTAGGAACAGAATGGACTAATTTTATAGCGATTTGATGTAATATTTATTGGATCATAATTGTCGTGATAAGTTTATCAATATAATGTTTTCCTCCCAAAATGTTTTCATATCAGTGTAGGCCATTCAATACACGAATATACCTAAATCTAATACTGTTGTGTATTTTAGTGTCTACATATAAAAGTTACATTAGGTGAAGAATGATGTCATACAAAAACATACATAACCTTTGCATTAAGTTGCTACGTTGAATATTAATTAAAAGAGATTTACTTTATAATCCTACTTCTCAAAGGTAAGCCACTGAGACGTTGATTAAATTCATCTTTGAATAAGTAAACCCGATTTCGTAATATTTACCACTCCTCACAGTCCCAACCAGTGGCGGATTAATACATAAAAGCATTAGGCTCACGCTTAGGGCTTTCGATTTTTTGGGGCGGCAAAACTTAGCTATGTAATATTACCATACTTTTGATTCAGTTTATAATATTAAAACCAATACCATTGCAACTTTTTTTGTTAAATAAATAATTATTAATAAATTCAATGTATGGTTTAATTGGAACGCTTTTCACGTCATTGATGAGATAATTATCATTAAATCAGATGAAAACAGACGAGGGTTGCGAATTATTTTGTCACGCTTTTTTGTCATTAGTGCCTCTAAATAAAATTACGCCTCAAGCTTCTCAAATGCATAATCCACCACTGTTTCCGACATCTACTAATAATCATTTTACAGCTCGACTGAGTTGCTAAATAAATACAATTTTAGATTGACAAACTGCCGACTTGTAACTAATTTATTTTATTAATCTAGTGTGAGACAATTTCCTTACTTGGCTTTGACTTCAGAATACATCGAGATACAAAGGAATATGATAAATTTGGTTAGATCCAGTTTCTTGAATTTATTTTTTGTTCCCTTAACACAGAATAACACAGTACGTGGATATTTTCTGCATTGATTTAAAGATGATGAGTCAACTAGCTTTGTATTTCAGTGTATCGTCAAGGTAGATTTAAATCATCATAAGTACTTATACTAAGTATAAATCTACGTAGTTATGTAACAAACAAATTTCGATATGCGATTTCTATTGACCCAAGTCAAACACCAAAATAATAGTATACATATTTTCTTCATAAAGAAATTTTGTTTCAAAGTTCGATAAATGGTTTGGTTTGATTGTTTTTATGTGTAAAATATATATTTATTAATTCGTATATAAAAAATTTCCACGAGAAAGAATACTATTACACTACTCTCCTTTTCTCATTTATACAATAAATTATAAGTGCAAGAATTTTTGATAATCAAAATTTGAAACATTTGATTTAAAATTATCCTAAAACATTATAGTAATATATATAATAGCTTGTTGCAAGAGTTAGGCATGACCTTTTGAGTATAGGTCAAACACTGAAATATAAATAAAATAATTCATTCGATATCTGATCTCATCTAATATGATTTTATGTGAGCGGCACTGAAGGAAACGAGGACAGCATCTCGGCTAAGATAATATTAATAAGTGTAGATTGTTGTTTTCAATGGTACTGAGTCTCATATTTTATGTAATTTTATAACATCATGAATAGTGTGTTACCACATAGAAAGGGAAACTGAATAATCTGTTATATTTATTAATATCTATTACTTTATGTATGCCCATATTGATCAAATGTTATCGATCGTTCAATTTTTTTTTTCGATGTCCAGATTGCAGTGATTTTCGCTTTGAAATGTTTAAATTGGTCAGCGACAAATTTTAAAATTCCAAATGATAACGCTTGTCATCTAATACATTTTAATTCAGTTGTGTTTAAATTTTTGATAAATTTATTGTATTTTTGAAATTTCTTTTGAAATTATATATTATGAATCAATATTTTATACATACCTACTACTTTTTTCATAAAAATACATTCAAGTGAAACCAATCTTTTGGCAACATCTAAACTTGAAAAACCTTCATTAGAATCCATATTGTAATTCGATAATGAATTTTGATATCGCATGTAGCCGATTGCAATTGCTGTGTGAGACTGCCTTCATGATAGAAATGAGCACAATAATCCCGGTTGCATGTAAGTGTACATTGAACCATACCTGCAAGGCTGCATATTTTATTGTAAGCTCTTACATTTTCATAAACGTCATTTTTATTCATATCAAAATTTATTCTCAGTAATGTATGATGTATTTTTCCTAATGTAATATTTGTTATAATCATTAGTCATATTCCCCTGTTTATTTGATAACTAGATACTTATAGAAACTAATCTCCCAATACTCAATTCCTGTATGCTGAGCGGAGTGATTTTTTTTTTGTTTCTTTTAATATATTTTGGTAATTCATTTCATACGGTATTCAAGTTGAATATTACCGTTACTATTTTTAGATGATGCGTCAAACTTCATCGATATCAACGATTTCAGGTAAGTAATTAATTTGATTTTATGATATTAGTAATTTTTTTTGTCTTCATATTAAAGTGATTGTCATAGTACTCCATATTTGATGAAAACCTGTTTACTTATTCGAATACTTAAAGTTAGTAGACAGAATTAATGAGACGAAAATAATAAAAGAGATGTACATATTAAATAACCAGAAAAAACTATACCGTATAAGGTGAAAGAATTTTGTATTTACTGCTTAAGATCTATTTGTGTCTGGCCACTAATGAAAAAAGACTGTGGAAAATTTCTTTCCAAACTTTGGGTGGATAGTATCTTTGGTACAATTAGATGATCGCAACATATATTATATAAAAGTATCACTAACTAAACTATTGCACACTTGATTTTTGACGTTTATTAAAATTCGTCTCGCCATTTTTAAAATCGTATCTCAACATGTTTTTGAATGTTTGTATTTTGTGTTTTTCTTTGATATTGAATGTTACCTCCCTAACGTATGTACAAGGTGAAATAGATTTTAAGCACGCAAAATTGCTTGTATAAAAATAATAAAAATACGTGCGCATAAATACTTAATTCGTACAATCACAAATTTTAAATGTATATTTGAAACTGCCCTATTCCAAAGAATACTTTATTTAAGAGTGGACTACTAAATGTGTTTTGAATTTTTCACAATTGTAACAGTGACATACCCATGTCACTGTTACAATTGTGAAATGTTACAATACACACTGTTACAATAACTTATCCCCTACAAACTCACCCCTAGCGGTTTTTGTTATTTTCTTCATGAAAGCACATTTATATCTCCATGGTTGCATGTTTTACGATTATTATCGTACCTGTAAGTTTTCAAGGCTAAATATTATATGTATATACATATACCTTAAATATGTGTTGATATGTCTTATTTCTATAATATAATTATGCTTACATAAAGATAATAAACAGTCAGCTAAGGAATAAAATATCACATTTTATTCCTGGTTTTGCAATAAATTCTTGTTATCGATCACGATAAGTAATTATTTTTGAACTCAAATATTTAAAGATGTAATATATGATATCGAATGAAGGTGCTTGATGGAACTTCAATATTAAATTTGAATTGTTGCAACTTTATACGATTCCATATGTCTTGTCACAAACGACCCGGGTTTCGCCCGTCGGCATCTTCAGGTATTCCATCGCACGGATGCGACAAGTTTGTGACAAGACATATGGAATCGTAAAAGTTGTAACAATTCAAATTTAAAGATGTGATAAATTTGCAAAAGCACAAAATTTTAAATCAATATGAGGCATTTAATGAATTAAGTCTCATTGTGTAATGGGGTTGTCAGATTTACCAACATTTACTAAAAATGAAAAATTTTATGAGAAATAATTTAAATGAAACATAAAGTAGTTACATTCCTAATAACAGACAAATGTTTCTAAATATCTAATATGCGAAAAAAGCGCCGATTTCCGTTTTACTGGCAACCCTGAATATTATGAATACATTTTCTCAGTCAAACAATTTTGAAGAGCAATTTTCACTAATAACAAACATAATTACTTTGTGTTGATTATTTCACACTGATAAAGAGTGTGGTAGATTTTTGTTAAACTTTGATTCGTTTCTTTTTTAATCACTATTTATTCAGAGGCACTAGCTTATGTACTCATGCTTCTTATCAGTCACTCTTATCGCACTAAACTTAGGAAATGCGGTAATTTACACCAGATTGGCACTAGAGTCTGAAGATGTGTATCAATACACATTTTTTGAATATTGGAGATATAATTTTTTTCATGTCATTCTTTTTATGTATTGAAATACTATTTTAGATACATGCCTATATTGACAATATTGTCAGCCCAACGTCCATATGAAGTGCTGTCCTGGGCGCGAGGTGTAAAACAGCATGCATTTAGATCTCTAACCCAACACACGTATATATGTTTATGTGCATATGTTTCATGGCAGTGTTATTCAGGTGGTAAAGGATTCTCCGCTGTCCTCGGCACTTTATTTATTCACTAACCTTAACTCAGCCAGGCGTTGAACCCGGGACTCTTTCAACACTAAGTATAAATCCCTAACTACCTTACAAATAACTTATAAATAATTATTTATGATTAAGAAGTCTAGTCTATCGGGAAAAAGTATTGACATATATCTATATATATATAAATGATTTTATTTTTCTTTGGAGAGTCAATTCTTGGTTAAATAAACTTTCATTATTCCAATAATAAAATAAATACCATTTACTACCCAATATGCAGTAAAACTAAATGAAATATAAAATTATATTGAAGAAGAACCTAATATATTTACTGTTTTTTTTTTTTTTACTCAACATTTAACTACTACAATTATTAATTCAGTTTTCACAAATCCTTTGGATGACATGGGCATTTGAACATGTACTAACGACATCTTGTAGCCGATAGAATATTGAAAGAATGTCAATCACCCTTAAGTAGCTAAGAGTTAAATAATCAATATATCTAATTTATATGAATTTATAACATTTTGACAAATAAGCAGCAGACATACAGTATGTCATCATTCCTATTTTTTTAATTTGAAACTGATAGCAGTCAAACCTAGGCAAGTAATTATTATAAAATGAAACAGAACAAATATAGCGTTTTATACTGCTTTATCTACAGAGCTCTGCAAAACAAAATATTAACACTAGAATTGCAGGAAATATAATATAATGCTTTCATACCTATTGTATTAATACTTAGGTTTGGAATAAAAAAAAACTCTTCAGGAAATACTAATATTTTAAGGCTATATTAAAATAAATTTTAAATGACCTAAAAGGTTGATTTGAATGTTGGAAGAATTGAATCAATAAGGTACTGGATCTAAGAACGAATGATTTTTTTACTTTTATATATTCATATCACAAATACAATGCAAAGTGAAGGATGATGAACACAATTGAGATGTATTACTTTTCAGCTGTTAATTAAAAATATGTTAGTTAAAAATAGTACGTTAGTAGATTGCAATTCAAAATAAGGCTTCAATCAATTGCAATTTAAAAATCAAAACAATATGCCCTATTTATTGAATATAATCTAATAACATTCAAGTCCTGAATATTGAAGTCTGTTTAAGGGAAATAAAATATTTGAATTATATCACAAACTAGCATGAAACACAATAAATATTGGTCCCCAATATGAGTAACTCTGATCTGTTTGATAACAGATCACCCCAGTATTACAGTTAATTATATATGAATGAAAGTTTCACGTGAGAAACAGAGATGTGAAACCTAAACATATTTTTGTGGTAAGTAAACATAAAAATAAAATATGCATTATTTCTCTTGATTATTGAACATCTCTTTATATAAATATTTTGATATGTGCAATCAATATCTTTATAAATTCTCAAAACCAAATAATTGACAAGATATGATTTAGTCTTTGTAGTGCTTTTTAAGCCCGATGAGAAGAAATAAGTCCATGATATGTTTTTAATTCCCAAAAATAATTAGTCAGTGTATGTGTGGTAATATCAATGTGAAAAATCTATTTTCCTGAAACTCAAATCCTTCCGAAAGCATTTTCTATACTGGCAAGACTTGTTCCTATATTATTATGCAACATACTGAATAGGTTGATTTTCCATCGGCATCCTTCAAAATATTTATGAAACCTAAGACAGAAAGAACTGCCTTCATCATCGCCGTGCACATTGCGAGCAGGCGTGTAATGTTTAGTATGTAAATTTATTCGTCCGCTAACTCTCAACATGATAATTATGTCGAGCTAAAATATTGCCACAAGTATAATCAGAAATAGTGAGTATGAGCATTGATAATTACTTAAAATTAAACATAAAAAAACTGCCCACACGACAGAGGTCGCATTCATTAAATTAATCCTTAAAGATATTTGGTGCTAGAATTCTCTTTATATCTAGTATAACTACTCAGAGGTAATGTAATAAATTTTAAGTTGATTTGAACAATCCTCAACCTGAAATACTTATGATGTGATAAATTAACAAATGATAAAATTTAGGATTCAAAATAAAAAAATTTACTGTTATTATCAATTAATGTATTGTATGTCAGTATGTGAGTGCATAAAGCTAGCACTTGATGCAGAATACACACCAATGATAGCTCAATTTACACCGCATCACTATGCTGCAATCAATTTGTGAATTTATTGTTCCTTGCATGAACTATTTACAATAGAGAAATACATATTGGGATCTTAATAATTAAGTGTTTAATCAACAGATGCGTAAAGTGGAAATCAGTTTCAATACATAATAATTCAGTTGCACTAATAAAATATTTACTGCTTAATTCATTTTCAGTTTTGCTATACCCGGTTAATCAAAAAGGATTGAAAGAAAATTTACTCACACCTCGGCCCGCTCTCACGGATACTCAGCAAAACTACTATACAGGAATGGTTATTATTTTTGATAATACAGAATAACATCGTTTACCCTGTGTGACATTTGAAAAGACAAATAAACCAAAGCAAACAAAAAAGAATACCAGTGTTGTCAGGTAGGCAATTATGAAAACACAGCGGAAGCTATTTTGATTTCAAAGACATTGTCACCGTTGCCAAAAAGCTAAATAATTAGGCACATAAAATGTAACACAACTTCTAGTGTTATTCATAATATAAGTTTCATAATACTGAACCGAAGACATAAAAAAAAGTTATAGGCCCGATTTAAAATAACACTGAATATTTCAGAAATAATATTCTAGCTTTGCGACTCTCATATATCTCGATGGCGTGACTCCCGCGTTCAAATTTTTGGCATCAGGACAACAATATGTGGGAAGGACCTGATAAAAGTTAACCATTATGTGATATGCTATTTTTATTGAGTGAGGAACCTGTATTCGTTATGCCGGTGAGATTTTGTAAATTTTGCTCCTTTATAAAAATTTGTGAAGAACTTTTGCCCGCAGCGGTCGGGATGCGCTCGCTCCATTGGATAAGTGGGGGTCGGGAGAATCCCACGTGGGAGTCATAGCCGCGCATGGCGGACATGAGATTAATGAAACTTTGCAGTAGTTATTCAAGCATATATCGTATATTCAATGTAAACATGACTAATAAACATTGGGAACACAGTGATAATAAAAATATATACAAATAACCATGATTCCACCTCTCTCAGCTACAATATATTGATATACAACACAATTAATAAATTATCCTTATGACATAGTAAACAAATTGTACAAGAAAAAGCATAAATACTGATTGCTTTTGATTTCATATAGATCAGAGAATGACACTAAAATGGCAATAGAATTAAAGTAAACGCGTGTATACATATTTATTTATCAAATGTCTCCGATAAACTCTAGTCAAAATATTTATGCCACAGAAAAATTCCACCACCCGGAAGGGGCGAGGATGGCAAAAATCTTGTCAGGCTGAACGTTTGCAGGAATTTTGCGAACTAAATTCAATAAACATCGTGAGGAAACATAAAACTGCAAAATTTGAAAAACTTAAAATGACTTAGCAGAGTACACAGATACAATAACAGATAACTGGGCAGCCTGCTATTGATCATTCTAATGGCCATATACAACTATTCGATATAAAAACAAACCATGTTCATATAAATATATGTTACAAGATGAAACAGTTGTATAAAACAGATAGTGATGTCAAATCATAAAAGTTGAATATGAAGACATTGTCAAGGCCCGAGACATTCGCGTATCCGACAGTAAAGCTAATGACCGCTTTGGACTGAAATGTTTCTCAGACCTAAAAAGAAGACAAGAATATCCAGCGAAGCGAGTCAAGTTTTGCACACATTATGTTTGCGCGATCAGTAAAACATATCGATAGATAAATAAGCATCTACTAGATGCAAACACAGACGGACGGCGCCCTCATCAACAACGATGAAGTGAACCGTTCGACCGTCCGGCGTATGATGTTGTGGGCCTTGATAGTGTAAAAATAGGATACTCTAAAATAAAATCCTAAATATTTCTTAACAATCATTCTCTCGAAGAGTAATAGGTATCTATTCAGTTCAGATAAAGAGAAAATAAAATATTCTTACATCGCTATACTTTGTTTTTTGGTTTTTAATTTGTTAATCTTATAGTCTGCACCCGAAACGGAGAGGCTGGAGCGTCACCCGATTGAGGCAATTTGAAGGCGAGATTCGTCAATCACGTATCCTACGACTGCGCAAACAATTAATATAATTTAAATTACATACAAAACAGAGAGGCAGAGAGATCCTCCTCCGCGGCGGAGAGGGATCTGTTTGGCGATCTCGATTTCAAACCGCCGCAACCGCTGAGGCTCCGAGCTTCGCTTCGCATGAAATATTCAGATCGCACTGCGGACGGGGAGGGACATTCCCGTTCCCGTCGCCGACATTGCACATCGCCCCGCCGCCTTTGGGTCTCTCTCAGACCGCGACCTCGTGACGTCAACCCCCCATTTTATAACCATTTAAATGATAAGGGGGTCGACCGTTTACCGCGTCACTTTCACTGATTATTTAGTCACACTGCAGAACGAATAAATATGATGTACTCAGATACTAGGCTTTCACACCCATTTTTACAACACTTAAATTAAATAAACTACTTATCGAATGGTGATTTGGCCATAATATGGAAAATCATACCTGCGGTATCCGTGATCAAATAAATATACCTACATATGGAAATGCTCATTACAAAATTGAATAGTTTTCGACTCGTCAAAAGAAATTCGACAATTTTTTGAGCTACCTAACAGGAGCACACGTTAACATCGATCGATGAGGACTTCCCATCGGCTAAAATGAAGACGATCCATCGAGAGGCGTCAGTTTGTGGCGGTCCGTTTGAAAAAATTGTACACATTCGGAGATCCCATTTAAGTCTACAGAAATTACAGAAACGATATCAATTCACAAGTCGACTACATCTTACACCGCTTTCGACACGCGACAGGGAGGGGGTAACTCAAAGGTTTTATCGGCGACATAGCGTAATTATATAAATCTACAAGTCCATCTTTAAGGATTCAAGGCAACATACAAGACGCTTCGTAGGGCAGGGCATCGGGAACCGTTCAATCGGTCACACGAAATACCTAATTACTAAGCGAACAAAACACATGACAGTTGGTATTATGAGAAAGGGTGTGCACAATTATAATCCTTCGCCGACAGTCGGCCTTCGTTAAACTGACCCCTCGTACCGATAAATTAGATTGCGGGACGTCTGTTGCTAAGCATGGAGCGCGATCTCTGAACCTGCTCTTTGAATCAATATTTTAAGTTTGACAGCGGTGACAGAGTGAAGCCTATCTAATAAGATTACTTTAAAATACTGACATCGAATATGATTACAGGAAGTGAATTATGAAACATTTCTATTACAGTTTTACAACTGTAGAAAAGTCACCGTTTAATGAAAAAAATATGCTCCGAGAAGGACACCGGGCAACTGTCTGAGCGGACACTTTGGACTCAGTTTAACGGAGGCCGACTTCACAAATCTGTTCAGAAACAAATCGATCCCTGGGAGAAAACCGGACATATCAATGAAACACAACACTTTCGACTAAAAGTAGCTACCTAGTAAAAACAATTGTCTTCTGAAAGGGCACTAAAGCGAATAAACGCGAACACGGCTCACACGGGCGACGCTTCACCGTCGCCGGCGCGCCCCGCCGACAGGGCGGCGCGCCACTCTCCTAAATGTTTTTTTATATTTTATTTAATTTAGAACGTAAAGCAGAGATTCAACACACGCGAACGACTCCGCGTCCGTTCGCGATCGAATAATCCAATAATTGTCCGATCGTCCGCGGCACGACGACGACGACGATAACTGTCCCCGTTCAGAACTCGGCGAACTCCTTCGCGCACTTCTCGGTAGAAGATATACGCAGTGCCTCCTCCTCGTAGTCGTCGAAGTTGCTGGTGTCGCCCGGTCCCTTGCACCGGGGGATGAAGGGGGCCTCGATCTTCTTCTGGAAGACCGCGATCCAATCCGTGGAGGCGAACCACTTGTGACCCTTGATGTCGTTGACCCCGGCCTTGAGATTACCATACCTCTTGGTCAGGTCCACCTGAAGTAGGTTTCTGAGGAGGTCTTTCAGTTCGGAACCGAAGTGAGACGGGAAGCGTACCTTCCCCGAAACGATCTTCTCGTAGATCTGGATCGGCTGGTCGGCGAAGAAGGGCGGATAACCGGCTGCCATCTCGTACACGAGCACCCCGAGAGCCCACCAGTCCACTGCCTTGTTGTACCCCTTGGAGAGAATGATCTCCGGGGCCAAGTATTCTGGCGTTCCGCACAGAGTCCACGTGCGGCCCTTGACCCGCTTCGCGAAGCCGAAGTCGGTGACTTTGAGGTAGCCCTGCGAGTCGATCAGCAGGTTCTCAGGTTTGAGATCCCTGTAGATGAGATCGAGGTAGTGGAGGTACTCGAAGGCGAGAACGATCTGCGCGGCGTAGAAACGCGAGTGCGGTTCGGAGAAGCGCCCCACCTTGCGCAGGTGAGAGAACATTTCTCCGCCGGGGACGTACTCCAGCACCATGTACAGGTTTGAATTGTCCTTGAAGTGGAACTTCAGACTGACGAGAAAGGGGAAACTGATGGCTTGGAGGATTCGCTTTTCGTTGAGCGTGTGCTCCACCTGCTTCAGTTTGACGACTTTCTGTTTGTCGAGTATCTTCATGGCGTAATATTCCTTGGTCGGTTTGTGTTGCACTATCATGACGCGGCCGAAAGAGCCGGTACCGAGGGTCTTGATCCGCTCGAAGTCGATCAGGCCCGCGGTGTTGGTTGGGTTTTTCTTCCACTTGTCCTCGAATTCCTCTTTCGCCTGGTCGAGGAATTCCTTGACGCTCTCCGCCGCGTCCACCTTCTTGTTGGCCGTGGCGGCATTGTTGCCCATGGTGTGCGCCGTTGACGGTTCCAGGGCTCGCGACGTGCGGATGCGAGCCGCAAAGCGGCGCCGATCTGCGACACACGGAGGGCGGCCGGGGCTCTGAAAAGTCGCGGGGCGCGTCAACACAGCCCTAACGGCGACGTCGACATTTCGAAAACTGATAGGATCACTCTGGCCGCACTCGCGCACATTAAAATGACGAAACCGACTGATCCGAAGTTATCGCACCGCGAGCGTAGCGAACGTTAAAATGGCTTCCCTCGGCCCGGATTTTTTCGGAGAACGCGACGAGAGAACGGACGGGTCAATTAATAGAAGTTCGCTTGTTGTGAACGTCGATGGCAGCACTTGCTAGCGATGACGGGTGCTGCCGCAGCGGAGACAGGTGAAAATAATTTCGAGGTAATCGATACTTTTACAGTGTCTCAACATAAAAAACGAAATAATACCAAGCTGGCCAACACTTTTATTTTTCACGAAAAATATTATTAAGCTTGTCTTTATAAATTCTTTTATTTTTACCTCAAACAAAAATAATTCGAAAGGCAAAAAACATGAAATATTTAATTGATAAAAGATATATTTTTTAATACTTTTACAATGTTGTCATATAAAGAACCTAAGATATTATCTATAACTGTTCAATTAGGCGCAGTTCCACGTAAATTTAGAAATTTTGATGAAATAAATTATTATAAATGACATTCACAAATATTCGTAAATAAATAATAAATGGTGATGTGATCATTTATCAATGATTTCTCTTGCTTACAAACTCTTTTGCGAAGCCATTTTGTCTTTTATATAAATATTTTTTTTAATACGAACAAGAATTTCAAAAAATCGTCATAGATATTTGACTAGTAAAGTTGTATACTCGTTAGAAATTATATTGCTCTAGATTATCCACCAATATTATCACAAATATGAAAAATGCATATTTACCGATTTGTTTACATTACATTAATATCATCATACAGTCTGTAAAGCACACATGCGTAAACACATTTGTACAAACTCTATTTGGGGAATTTAATAATATAATTATTTAGTGTCATTGAAATTTTAATGATTATGTACTATTATCCATAAAGTATCATAATGGCACGTAGAAGTAAAATTAATTAACATCATCATCATCATAATCTGTTTTTAAAGTCTGGAATGATCTTTGCCTACAACAAGCAATCTTGTATATTATGCTCTCCATATTCACCCAGATATAAGACTTTTTCCACTCCTCAGTAGAACAGTTTTTTTTTAATTCATAGAGGACCTTTTAGAAGACTACAAATATTCAACTATTTCAGAAAAATATCAAAGAAACGCTTAAACACCAATTTCTCACTATGTCATTGAATGAGATCGAGTTAAATATTGTCTGTAGGGTTCAACCAGCCAATCATCAGAAAACTTGAGAAATTGAAAGCATAGCACAATGCCTATGTGTTTCATACATATTTCTACACCTATTCATTCACATAATATTCGTATTAGTGAACTCCACAACATTTGTCTTTCACCATTGGCCAGTGATCACAGGTATCATATTGATTTCATTGGCCATCAATTTCTGACGGCTCTGTAGATTTAGTCATATTAGTATTTTGGAGAAGTATAGTATAAGTACAGTAAACTACGAATGAATATTTTCTCTATTAACACATATACATGTTTACAAATATAAATTTAGTATAGTGATTTCGATACCTCCTTTAACGTTGCAAGGCGCATTTTAGCATTAAAAAATACCAAAAACAAATGCATACATCGAAGGTTATGATTTTAAACTTCTATGTTGTATGATTAACCTGGTAGATAAAACTTATTGCATTTATTTTTTCTATCAATCAGAAAAAAAATGTGCACAATTTTTCTACGGTACTTACTAAATTTCAATTAATATGCTTTTGATTTCCTTGTAAACTGCTAATTGTGTTGATCTTGAGCTTACTGTAGGTATGTAATTTCATTTCAAAATCTTTTCCCTTAAAAATAATGTTTGATTTATAATAAAAACACATTATTAATATTATATTTACCATATATTTTATGACAAGAGAAACCAATGGATAAGGGAGCAGACAAGGGTACGTGATGTAGTAGATGTCGCCAAACAGATGAAATGGCAATGGGCTGGACACATAGCACGACAAACAGACAACCATTGGACAAATGCGGTCATACAGGGGTACCCAAGAAATGTTAAACGACCACAGGGCCGCCCTAAGACCCGGTGGTTAGACGAGCTAAACAAGTTCGGTGGAAATACGTGGCAGCGAAGTACTAAGGACCGAGAAGAATGGAGGAAGCAGGGAGAGGCCTTCATCCAGCAGTGGATCGACCCCGGCTGATGATGATGATGATATTTTATGATCAGTACCAATTTCGCTCATCACGAGCATTATCAACTGATAGGAAACAATACATTTATTTTTAATAGTTTTTTTTAATTACAAATAAGCATATTTATACAAAATTTTGAGTCAAAAGTTATCAGGTACACAAATCGAAAGGTTTAAGAACTAAGCTTTAAAACAATAAATAGGAACATCGTAAAAAAACTGTGAAAATCCGTTTTTTCGCCATGTTATGATTGAGTTTTACCAAAAAAATGCCAATTTAATTAATAAAATAAACAGGAAGACATACAACAGATATTCAAATAAAATAAATCAATTTAAAAATGATATGTCAACAATCTCTTAATTAATAATAAGCTGACAAAATAAATGCACATCAATAATCCATTATGAATTCATTACAATGGTGAAAGACTAATTATGAAGAATAATGAGTGTGAACTTTTTATAATCAAAACATCCTACAATTAAATATTTTATTCATGCATTATGTTCCATATTAGTTAATAATGCTTGAGATGAGCGAAACCGGTCTTGATCATAATGTATATTATGGAAAATGTAATAGAAATATATTTTTATTGTTTAAAACATCATACCTTTCTATCGAAAAATGACAGTTAACACATTGAAAGTGTATAATAAAAATAATTTTAATTTCAAAATATCTTTGTTCTAATGCTTCAGGTTTTTAAGAGTGAAAATGAAGAGTTTATAATGCTTATCAGTAATATTGTGGTTTAAAAAATCGTAAATAAGAAGATTCCTTTTCATAATATTCATGAGAAAAAGAGAGAAACATTGATAAACGTATGTCCTGATTTGAACTATAGCAATCATTTAATTTTACAATATCTTCTATCTACACAGTTATATTTAGAGAAATATTTTACAAGACTAAATTTATGATTTTTTCTTTGTATGCTAGTTGTACTTACAATTAAAGATTATGCATTTACTTAATTTAAAAAACTTTTACTGAGACACAATATTTTATAATTGCAGTATTACCAGTCAACATTCCCTCAATACACCAACAGCAGCGTGTGTGTGTGCTGGATTAGACAGAAAATAAAATTGATATGTTTTGTTATCACTTCCATCCATATTTACCAAACATTTTTTGAAAAATGTGTACAAAAAAAAATGTTTTTTTATATATTTTCATATATACCTTTTCCAACCAAATAATAATCATTTTGATTCGTATAGCTTTATAGTATGTTGTGCTTTACGTAATTATAAAAATTTGCTTCTACATATAAATAAATTATGTGGCATTTTGAGTTGTGACTTCATGAAAAAATGTGATTTATATATTTTTTATCGTGCTTATTTTCAGAGGGTGGGAAAACCTAAATAATTATACTTTTTGGTTTTTTTCTTTTATTGTCACAGTTACTGTTGTTTTTTCTAAAATTTGAATACAACAATAAACGAAAATTATGTACCATAATATAGAGCAATAGTATGACTAATTATACAACGTGCTATTATATACTTCGATTTCGATATTCGAAGATTGTTTATAATTTTATAAAATTTATACACCATGAAAACATTTCGCATCTTCTATGCTAATATAGAAAAAAATGTGTTCATTTTCACTATGCAGATACGCGCTGTTACTATTTAAATAGTTGCTTATATTATATCGAGTAAGAGAAAACGAGACGGATATAAAACGTATGTGGAGTTTTACGCCTGCGAAATTTTCAAATAGAGGTTAATTCAAAGGAGGTCATCGCTAAATTGTATAAGATTACGATTCAATATTTTTTATCGGTAAACTTCGATAATAAAGCTCGTGTTTGCCCATGTGTATTTTTAGTACCAATGCGATTCAAATCAACAGTTTTATTATTTTCAAACGAAATGGTACGTTTGTCGGTAGACTTTTGTAAATTATTCTAGGTTCAAAAGTATGCAATGTTGAGAAGGTGAACGCGTTATGAGATTTTATTTACACACACTGCTACAGGTAAATAAATGAGACCGTTTTCAACGAAAAAGGAATTGGAAAAACGTGGCTAGTGTATTTTTAAAATAGTTCATAGTCAGTCAACAAACTTAATGTATACTGGGATTTTCGTTTAAATACCAAATGATTCTTGCCCATCAATCAGATACAGCGGAATTAATTGAAATAGATTTGTCAAGTGGTGATATTAAAAACTTACAAGCATCACACTTAGAAATGTAATAATATATATTGATATTGTCATTGGAAATGTTTCTTTCCATACACAGTTCGATTTATATAAATACAGCCGATGTATCATTTTAGTTTTTTTAACCGATATTATTCATCGCACAGCTCGAGTAGAGCTAAACAACAGTGATCTTTGAACCATGCAGTATAGCGTTTAGAAAACTATTTGACGCGATAGTGCGTTTAGAAAATTAATAGAAAAAAATACCTTCTTGGCCACGTATTTTCCAACTCTGTGTCAAGTTAGTGCATACCATATTAATCCGCATCCGCCATTTTGGAGATTTTTATTATCCTAGCGCTGATTAAAGATTACGGCGATACCTATACATTTTTTCAAATGCTGTGAGGTAATCGTTGATTGCAATCAAGTCATCGTGACCTATTCGGTGTGAGAATGGATCAAAGCAACAGTAATTGTTCTACTAGATCTGAATTCTTCTCGGGGAAGCTATTGAAGTATAGATTGATACCGTACAAAATGAAGTTATTTAGCGTCCAAATTTTTTATAAAACTATTCTGGGTCGAACAATCTAGTGATAAGTTTAAAAATCTACCAATTGTACTATTACCCCATTGTACTGTTTCCATCAAGAAGTGTCCTTAAAAGCGATTACCCAAGATTTTCATATTCATTCTATTTATCGTTTAAGATTTTATATAATATTTAACCACATTTGAAAGTTTCCTGTAAAATAATTGATAAAATAGACATTTTATTCAAATATCAGTTATTTGAGGAAAAATTATTTGTATATTTGAATTATCTATATTACGAATGAATAATATTTATTTTTTGTGTGTACATTAATCGCTCTTGGCATTCAATTTATACGACTCTGCACCCACAGGACAATAACGATACGTAACATTTGGGCGACGATCGCACTATTTTCATAATGGCCGATGGTCAACTGGACGATGGCTGCTTGGACTATCGTCATTTGGATGACAGGTTTTTTTTTTTATTATTCATCAGCGGTGTAAGATTTGGGAGATTAACATTAATATCGTTGAGATGTATGATATACAATATAAATTATGATATTTCTACTTACAGAAAGTTTATCACTGTTTTCCTTTTTCCAACTTTCGATAAATTAAACAAAACTTACCTTGAGTAAATTGGCAATTATTTCATTCAACTCTATTGCTATAAGATTGAAATTACCTCTAAAATAACAATAAAAAATGATTAAATTTACTTTGTTACACAATTTAGTAAATTTATAGAAAAAAACTGATAAACGTGTGTTTAAATCCCTGAACCCCCAAATGTCGACACTACAGTTATCTGTCGCCCGGATGACCAATCTATAATAATTTTCCTAATTGTATTTGTCAAAAATTTTATAGCTTTAAAAATAATTTTATTTATGTAAAACTATATAATTTTTTAGTTGAATAAATCAATTTAAAATTACATAATGCGTGGCGCGGGAGTCAAGGTACGTGTGAATATATTATCGTTTCATATGACGATTCGTATATATATATATATATATATATATATATATATATATCATCATCATTATCATTATCAGCCGGGGTCGATCCACTGCTGGATGAAG
Source organism: Himalopsyche japonica (assembly GCA_028555115.1). NCBI lineage: Eukaryota > Metazoa > Arthropoda > Insecta > Trichoptera > Rhyacophilidae > Himalopsyche > Himalopsyche japonica. The sequence continues at coordinate 1,165,211 of JAHFWJ010000526.1, read as the reverse complement.
GCCTCCCACTGTTTTTTTTTTTTTTTTCAGGGGGGGTTTGGACATAGCAACACCACGCTGCCCAGGCGGGTTGGTGTTCGGTTTTCTGTCTGGGTTTTCCTTCCCATAGCCAAGAGAACACGGCACTCGGTGTTCCCGAGCGGTCACCCATCCAAGCACTATCCGCGCCCAATGTTGCATAACTTCGGTGATCGCACGAGAGCCGGTGCTTACAACGTGGTATGGTCGTTGGCATATTTATATATATATATATATCGATATTGGTTATTATTTACTTGATGAGTAGTGAATAGTGATAATGGAAATAAACTATTTCATGATTGACATTCAGGCAATATTCCATAGCGCAAAATATCATACATACTATTAAGCATTGAACTCAATAAAATTGTAATAATATTCATAATAAAATGAATATTATTTATTCCGTTAAATTTTAATAAAATAACAAACTGTTATTTTACAATTTAGTATTTATCAATAATATCCGTCCTTGTATCGATCACTAGAATAAAATGAATAACATTATATAATATAGTATGTAAATTCTTTTAGAATCTATTTTTGCACAGAAATAAATGTTGTGCTCTACTGATTGATGGTACTCAAAGAGGTGTTCGCAGATTCAAAACAGAGCAGCATTTCTCAAATGGGGTTCCGCAAATAAGTTTATTCAAAGTTTTTAAAAAAATGATGTTAATTGATAAATATTTTAAACGCTGTTATATCGTGATGCGACTGAATTTGTTGTTTTATAAAGATATTCATTAAAGAGTAGTCATACGTATAACATTTGTCTTGTGAAGACACAGTGTCAATGTATTATATTTATGCTTTCTTGTTTAGTACAATATAAAAGGGGTTATGCAACTAGTAATAATTGAGGAACGCTGTACTTTATCATTCAGTTATAAATTCTGTTAACTTATCCCCTGCTGAGCCGTTTAAAGTATATTCCAACACCTAGACTTCAAAAATTTATTGAGTAATATGGGTTTGAAACAATCTTATTGAGTTTGTCAGGACAAATCGAGCAATGCATCAATTCAAAATTTAACGAGTACAAGAAGGTTTTTACCACAGTTAATTCATATATTTTTGGGTATCAACACAGAAAAATCAGCCATTGAGTAAATAGCCGTTGAGTTGAGTGACTAACGCCTCAACAGTAGAAACGTTAGCAGTTAATCGATGGAAATCTACCACGTGCTATGAATATACGTAATATATTAATAATTTTACTGCATGTGGTTAAGCCTGGAAAAATAAAATGTAGGCAAAATGAAATATATCATTCGATTTCTAGCTTGTTCAGCCAAAAAGCCATAAAAAATACTCAGAGTTGTAAATAGCTTGAATTTATTGGGCGTCAGTATTACTTGTTCCATTGCGATTTAAATAGAGCCCGTCTTATTTCAGATTTTTAAATTACGAACAAATGGCATTTTTCATGTTATTACAAGATTTATTTAAAGTAGATTTCTTAAGAGAACCATTCAATGAAAATGTGTATAAGATATTGCAAAAATTACTACCGTTATGATGTCTATACTACATTGCATTAATCCAACTCCCATATCATATTATCTCATCATTTTGATCTCGTTTTTTGTCTATAATTTAATATATATGACAATATAACCTAAGTCTGGCAGAAAAAATCATGTTATGTATGTATCATATCATAATATGAGACTAGTGGTGTATTATAATATATTGTATCCGCAGTAATAGTAAAAGCATTACCCTAGCAATCAAGCGAGTCTAAAATCAAATCCCAACATGGTATTTTTTTAAATTACGATCTTTAACATAGCTGTCTTTTGTCTCCGACTTGTTGTCAATTAAATTTTCTAATTCTCATTTAGGTTAATTTTATGTATTTTAAAACAATCAAAATATTTAGTATGTTGCCTGTTAGATGTAATGCTATAAATTGTTTTATTGTTTAAATATACAGATAATTATGAAAAGTAACAGAAAAATCTTTTATTGATTTCATCGAAAATAGAATTAAAAACATGGTAATCATTTTGATTTTCAACCAAATGGTGTGCAGAACACTTCATTCGTGATGAATTTGACTGTTTTCTAGGGATCTACAAAAAGATCCTTGACCAATAACAAGAGGTTGCTGTTGATATTTTTGATTGAAGGCAAATTTCATAACTTCAAAATAATTTGAACCCTTTTCATTTAATACAAATACCTTCATATTATATTATATCGTGCACGCTGTAAAATAAATGTGAGCTTTTCATTTTGCAGAAGAGTCATTTAATGACTTAAAAATAGCTATAAACACGAAAGAAGTTTGAATGCATAAATTATATTTAGATTAATTGAGAAATATGAAATCTCAGTCAGTATAGTTTTTAACTTTCTCTTTTAATGTGTTAACTGTCACTTCTACAAAAGCGTGATATTTTAAATAATAAAGACACATTTTTTTGTACTTATTTCCATAATATGTTTTATGATCAGAATTGGTTTCGCTCATCGCTAGTATTATCGAACGATCCTGATCATAAAATAAATTGTGGAAATAAGTGCTAAAAATGTATTTTTATTATTTCAAATGATGAAATTTTCATTAAAATAAATAAAAACAGAATTATTTATACATTTGATTAAGACTAACAACTTTATTTCATTGAAAACACCTAAGGAAATGGTTCTTCGTGGCTAACAAACTTGAGCCTAGAATTTATAAATGACTCCTTTTTTACAAATCGTCATCAAACTTAATCTATAATAAAAAGCCTGTTTTTTTATTAATATCATTTAACCAGTGGCGTTCAAATGTGATTCACGTAGGCTTGAATAGAGTATTTGTCTCATGAGCAATGTATCTCATTGTCTAACTGAATTGTTGACCTGCGTGTAAAACATATTTCTACACTGAAACTTCTCATTAAAAATTATGATATAACGTGGATTTAATGGGTTAATTAATGTATACGATTCTAGCACGATTTAGCTGTAGTAAAGGTCGTTTCTAGTGGCGGATTAAGCACTTGAAAGGCCACAGGCACATAATTATATTAAAAACCTGTATCGCAAAAATTATTCGTTATTTTCAAATTACGTAAATACAATTTTTGTGCTGTCTTATGACCATAAAAAATAATTTTGAATTGTTGAAACTTTGTACTGTTCCGCATTTTTTGTCGCTTATGACCCAAGATTCGTCTTTCAACGTCCTCAGGCATTCTATCACATGGATAAAACAGAACTGACACACTATATACAGTTTGCATCGGTTTATAAAAGAGGAATTAATTACCAAGTTACATCATGGATTTAGAACCGGAAGATCAACCGATACAAACTTGATGGTGTTCACGAGTTACGTGTCGACGGCATTGGACAAAGGCCTGCAAGTTGACTGTTCCTACAGTGATTTTTCGAAGGCATTTGACAGAATCAATCATGACATACTTTTGGAAAAACTCCAAATGATAGGTTTGTAAGATAGCTTTGTTAGATTGTTTGGAAGTTATTTTGGGAACCGAAAACAATACGTATCGTATGGGCTCTTTGAATCCAATCCGTTCTGCACGTATTCTGGTGTTCCACAAGGTTCGAACTTGGGGCCATTGCTGTTTACTATATTTGTAAATGACATAGTAAACGTCATAAAAAATGCTAAATTCTTATTATTTGCTGATGATTTGAAACTGTTTTTACAAATTTCCGCAATTGATGATTGTCTCCGTCTCCAGTCTGATATAGTCAATATAGTAAAATGGGGAAGGAGTAATAAACTCGATTTTAATATAGACAAATGCAATCTTTTATCGTTTACTAGACGGTCGCAGGTGTTATTTTTCCGCTATTCAATGAGTGGCCGAACTCTCTCGCGAATTTCATCAGTAAAGGATCTTGGAGTACAATTCGAAAGTAAACTAACCTTCAATAGTCACATTAGGACTACCTGCAACAAAGCATTGCAAATGTTGGGATTTATCCTATGTACAATTTTAATATTATTGTACAATACCTTAGTACGAAGCAGACTTGAGAGTGGGTCTATTGTTTAGGCCCCAGGAGATTTGAAATATTCCCTTATGGTGGAAAAGGTTCAGAAGAAATTTTTGAGACTTCTTTACTTGAGAGCATACGGATACTATCCGTGGCTTTATCCAACTGACTTTGTTTTGGGTATGCTCACTTTTAATAGTTTGAAAAATAGAAGAGAAATATATCTAGCCACATATTTCTTTCGACTAATTCGAGGCCAAAATGAGAATTCTGCCATCCTTAATAATGTAAATTTGTATGTTCCGGATATTTTTTTAAGAAATCGTGTACATAATTTGTTTGTTCTTCCAAAGTGTAGAACCAGTCTGCCAATGGGGATGCCAATGGTAAGAGCATTAACAATGTTCAACGGTATTGCTTCGGATGTTGACATATTTCATGTGGACGAAAGTGAGCTCAGACGAATGCTATTTTTTCAGTTAAAGTAGACATTTCATGAGCTTACTTGGTTGACTTTCTTTTTTGCAATCATTATTGATTGTTTTATATTATTTGTTGAATTTTTATATTTTTATATTTTATATTTATATATGTTAATATATTACGGTGCAAAAGCATTGGATTAATAATTTGTAAGTTTTGTACCGTATAGTTGTAATAAATAATAATAAATAAATAAATAAATAATCATAAACCCTTAGGTTAAAATTCAAATATTAATCTTAAATAACTTTTAAAACTGTTGATTTGAATATAATGACACTCATTTTGCACGTGAAAAGTTTTTTTAGATAATAAATGTCGTTAATAAGTCATTGATGAAAGAATTTTAAATTATTTTTTAGATTCCTAAGATTCGGTGGCCTCGTTCGCTTATGGAATAATCCACCACTTGTTATTCCCTTATTAGCTCACCTACGTAATGAAAAATGTGGCACGATATTAAGTATTATGGAGTATACTATGCGCTTATCATACTAATCTTTACAAATATAAGTTTATTAAAAAATCTACACTTTTCTACACTTACCCATTTCGTTATCAACGTATATAATATATTACCTGGTAGATAAAGGTACATCGAGAAATAGTCCTGCATGAGTTGTACATTTAACATTTACATATAACTGAAATGGGTAAAAAAATATTATCTAATGACTTATTGACACTAAGTGCTTGTGTCAATAATAAGACAAATCCTTTTGATTTTTAAATAAACGTCGATTTTATTACTTCATTGGTAAGTTTTTCAAAAACTTGCTAATGGAATATAATGTGTTACATATTATTATATTGTTAATCTTCATACAGTAGAAACTCGATAATCCGCACCGCGATTATAAAAGTATTCGATTATCCGAATTGAAAAATATTTAATATTTTGTTCTCCTCTTCATATATTGAAATCGTTTTGTCCCAATGCAAAAATGGTGCTCTAATCAATCAATATCTGGTCCAATTTCGTGTGAAAATGTGACATTTTAAGTTGATGTCTGGAGTGAATGAATTGTGTTACGAATGATCATCTAAATTTTAAATAACGAAGAAACAATCAATGAAATATTTGTCATACTCTTAGAAAAAGAAGACAATAAAGAGTTTGCGGATTAATTTATTATTATTGCGAATTAAGGATTCTAAAGCGTTTCCGTTCTTAGATATCATCATGGAAGAGACAGGAAGAATGTAATGCAACACAGCATGAATGCCTAAATGCAAGTCAAATTTGGCAGCTTCTAAAAGAAAATTTATTTTCAAGCAAAAATCGGTCATTTATGATGTTAAATCGTAATAATTAATAATAATCTTACGATGCACATAAAATATGTTTATACATATCTCTATAAAAATATTCACAACAATAGGTATATTTATCTTTCTCCATCATTTTCCCGCATAACCCTCATCCCCTATTAGTGCGGATAACAGAAGTTCTAATTTATCAAGAATATTATTACCAACATAGCATAGCAAAATCTAAAAAAAAACTACAACCATACTTAATTCAGTTTTATAAAGATCTACATTCTGAAACGTTTGGGTGGATTGGGGTAAAAAGAATCTGCTGAAAGCGTTTTCAGAAGTGACTTGTATAAAGTGTAAGATTTAATACATTGAATTAAGATACCGTACCGGATCCACAAGACGATGTTACACATTGTAGTAATTCTACTGCTTTTATCAGTATATATTTTTTACGTTTATGCGATTCATTACTACGGCGTATGTTATATAACAAATGGACTTATAAGAGCAATGAACTTTTTAGACTTGCAACGATTGGACATTTTAACATTTGTGTAAAAACTTGCATATATTTAGTAGATAATACTAGTCCCTGTCTGCATCAAAAACCTACATAGGTCAGTTTCTTTAAAAGTTGTAATCAACTGAAAAATGTATATTCGTTCGTGAAAGATTTTTTTCTTAATATTATAAATATGACTTTTAAAAAATATGCTAACTACTGACATCGAATTGAACAAACGTAAAAAATATCATACCTTAAACATTTTGTGGACAACATGAGCTTGCTGTCTGCTTCATTCTAAAACAATCAAACCTAAACTTCTTAAACTTACCGTCTTACCAGCTTTTCCCGCCAAGCTTAACTAACCCACCTAAATTTTCTGATGTTCTCATGTTAACGGACCATTACAGAAAATAATAAGCTAATAGCTATCACACATTATAATCACTAATTCTCTTAGAATTCCATCGATGACATTTAACGTGCACGTAATAAATTCTTTCAGTCCCGTGGAAATTTTAGGTATTCTTTGATGATTCATAAAGCATTAAAACTATTTCATCAATTCATAGCTGATTGCGTAATTAACCAAAAAAGCTGACATGCAAAATAGCACAAAAGCTTACGTATCCACGTCATATAAGTTAAGTTAAGTTAGTTAAGTTACACGTTAAGTTGCAATAGTGTGGCCTTTAGGATTTAATTTGGTTTTTCCGTTGCGACATTGCATCTCTGTCGGCGTTTTCTACAAACTGTGAACGCTAAGAAATATTATAATAACTGATTTGCAATAAATATTCTTCTTATTAATAATCAAGTAAGCATAATAAAACATTTTTATTGTTGAAGGTGTAATCATATTATTTCATGAGAAAATATTATATAAAGCTTATCAGTATATTTATCGATGATCTTTATTTTTCCTTGATCCTATAAAATACGGAAGGTTTCTTGAACATTAACACATTGATCATCTTAAGCTGAATATGTTTCACATAATAATTATTGCTTTGAAGACTTTATTTTATAAATATATATATATATATAAATGAACATAATTTAGATACATAAGAGACCTGGTATCTCTTAAATCTTTTAAATGATATCGATGATAGTTTTGTCAATACTGGAGACATCGTGTTATATAATGTGTATCTGATTGTGATGTATGAAAATATAGATATTTATAAAAATAAATAAGCATTCTAGAGGAAATATTGTTCCTCGAATCTTTATCTGAGAATGGTTATATATCATATATAATTATTTTAGGGACTCCGAAAATAGCATGTATAATTTATAATCAGCTTACATGAAATTTTCAACCCTTTTTTGTCCGAAAAACAGGACCTCCAAATTATATTACGTCTTGGACCCCTGAAATGCTTTGTATTGAGCAGTTACTCCTAAGACACTCCCAATGAAAAAAAACAGCTGTAGATACTTTGCCACGCTAGTGGATACTTGCTACGTCGCTGATTATTTAAACTTTCGTACATTTATGTTAAAACTTTTGTCTTACATTCATAAACAGTGGCATAACTTTTATAAGAGGTAACTACTGCCACAAAGATGATACTGTGGGGTATAATTCTTTAAAAATTGTATTTTTATTCATTAACGATTTTCTCTTCGAATATGCTTAAATAATTAATCGATTAACCGACGGGTTTTATATAATATTGTATGTTTCAATACCGTTATTTTTTATTCGTCAATTATTTTGATAAATATCTACTCTGTTGAAATACTGCAGCAGGGGCACATTGGAAACAATAACAGCAAAATAATACAATGTGTAATAGTTTAATTGCATGCTACAAAAGTATAATATTATCGCTATACAAGATTTTTTCATACTAAACTTACTCGGTACGTAGAACATGTTTCAATGAATTTCACTTTCTTTTCTAGACGTTACGATAGTTATGCTCATAGCAACGAGTTATATAATGCTGCTTGTTTTCTTTTAAATTCAAACGAAATAAAGCTCCTTGTCTATTGTTATAATTTTGGTAGAGCATATTTATTTTTTGAATCTATTCAATTTTTTTATTTAATCGCCTAATGTATTGCACATCTTCAGTGAAAAAATCATAATATTTCATAATAAATATTTATTCCAATAATTTTGTACGGTAATTTGCAATGGCTATATTTAAATGTATGTGTTTAACTCATATGTCACGATACAAAAAAACTTCAAAATTACAAAACGGTTAAAATAATTTAAAATAATATAAAATTCAAAACAACATTGATTATTCTTCGTATTGTGGTACTAATTGTGACACGTGCTTCGCCACTTTCAGAGGCATCATTATATTTACTATCGCAAATATTGCCTAAGTAAGTTTTGCGATAGTAAGTCTGAATATGTCTCTGAAAGAGGCGAAACAAGTATCACAATTAGTAACACAATACGTGAAATAATCAAAGTTATTTTTAATTTCATTTTAAAATGGACATCCACAACGTTACCGCCGAATCAATCGAAAAAAATTATTGTAATGTAATTTTTGTCCTAGGTGTAATTTATTATGTTACATATGAGTCATATGCAAGAGATTTATTTCTGGAATTAGGTTTTCTCCAAATTATATATGTAATATGACATATTCAGCTGATTTTTCTTGCTACAATTATGTGAATTATATTTTCTTTAATAAACATACGCAATAGTCAAATTCAGGCTAGCACAATTATGTTGTATTTATAAACCTTAAAGAATGTTTGCTAATAAGCGTGGTAAAAATCAACACATGCCATTCCAGTGTCTGATTTTATAAATTGGGTTTATGGAATCTAATACATTAAAAACTAAAAACACGCACACACTATCTCATTATAGTCATTGCAACCTATATTTTTGAACAAGAACTTTATAGATTAGTATATTCCATATAACATGCAGACTCCGATGAATTCAATAGAAGAAAACGAATGCCGATTTGTGCAATTTTATTTCGCTTCTATTTTTTCTAAATATTACATAATGCGATGAGAAAAATAACAATTTAAGCGAGAAATACAATATCGTAAGTTGCTAATAAAATTGAATCGTCGATTTATCGGGTTGCACTTTTATACCCTTCATGGATATAAATACTTCATTTTCAATTTTAGCAAAGTGTTTATTGTCAGCTAATTTTCCCGCTATTCTACAGAAACCAAAAAATGGCAAAATACATTTCTTTTATCGTTAATAACATTTACGAACGTTATTTTTAATAACAGGAAAATAACAATAATTCTCACGGGCTTACTTTTTCTTTCCCACGCAAACCTATCACAAAAATGTTTTGGTGCTATAGGCGTCAGCGAATTTCCGCCACAGATTCTCGTTTCTTTTCAAACCACTATAATAATATGTATGTAAAAATATGTGGCAAGTACCTATTCTATTTGTAAAATGAATATGAAAATAATATTTCAAATAAAATGTATATTCTTTAGTATGTGAGTGATAGTTTTCCAGCGATAAGTAATTTAAAACTCGCATTTTTTCAAAACTGTAATAAGAATAATTCCATTGTAAGAATACGTCAAAAAGTATCCGATTACTGATAGGATTACCAAACAGCGAAGAGCGTTGTACTCACCACTCTTCGCTGCACTGTTAGAACCATATACAAGTACAGTGAAACCTCGATTTTACGTTTTCCAAGGGACCCTGAAAATATAACGGTAATTGCGGGAAAGCTTCAAATAATGATAAACAAGTAAAATCGTAAAAAATATTTATTAGTTACTTGTACATACTGTACATAAAATTTATTTTTAAAAAAAGTCCTTTATGTTAGTTTGCTTCTTTGTTATTTGGCACTTTAATCGGAACAAAGACTTGTTACTAAGCTTGTGACTAAATGTTTGTACGTACAGGAATCATTATTACCATGAATTTTAAACAACTCTACATTTGCATCATAAACAATAATACGCGTGTGGTGGATTTCAACCCAAAAAATAGCACATGCGTCCAATGCGTTACGTCTTACATGTACAGCGGATTCCAACGTGTCTAGACATAACACCTGCACTCGGCTCTGTCAAACTTGCTTGCCGAGATTCGGAGAAATATGCAATACAAACGGTCAATCGGGATAATATTTGTGACGGGACCAAATATTTAGACGGTTTATCGAGGAAATCGGGGAATCGGGAAACGGTCAATGCGGGATTATTTAACATTGTTCTTATGGGAGTTTGACGGGACTATAAAAAATAAGCGTTCCATCCGGGAAAACGTATTATGCGAGAACAGTTGATCGAGGTTCCACTGTACTTAGTTTGACGCGATTTTCACGTTGACTTTCGGAAATTAAAACATGTTTGTTGTACCACCATGTCACCCAAAACGACATCATTAATTCGACTTCGATATTATGCTTAATTTATCGGTTTTCTGGTAATAAATTATATCTATCTAAGCATTGAACCCTTAATTTTATTATATTATTTGGCCCAGTCCTGAACCGAACTCAACTATTGTAGAAAGCGGCACGCAAGTATTCTAGATACTCTAGAAAGCCTCAAAAAATCTATGTATTTAAATTAGTGAGATTTTCCTCATTACTATTAACCCCCAATTTTCGATACGTTAAAACATGCAACGAATAAACTTGACTGATTTATGGGATCTATAAGGAAATCGTAAATATCTCGTGAACTCATTCATATACTCAGTGGGGTAACTATCAGTTATCACTTTATTCTGACAACTTTTGCTTTTTAGTTGAACTTTACTCTGCCATGAAAGAAGAAAAATCAAACTCAAATTTGAATTGTTACAATATTTACGATTCCACATGTTTTGTGAATAACGGCCCGGGTTTTGCCTTTCGGAATCTTCAGGCATTCTATCACTTGTCTTATCGATGCTTTATTTTGTTACACTGTCTTCGTTACAACAGTTGTACCGCAATTTTCTTCTCTCTATACACGAATTCTTGGGTGTAATTGTCACCGTCACGTGTTGAGCATATTTCGTGGAGTATGAGAGTTTTAACCCTTTGCAACTCCTTAATTAATTTTAAGATTTTCATAATATTCGAACGTCATTGAATCAAATGGACGATAAACACGCTAGTATTTTTATCAGTATTTTTGAATATTTTTCTTAATTTTATCATTCAACGTCCCATTATATTTTACATCCAAAGCAATAATTATTTTTTAATTTAATTGGCCCGGCGAAAGAAGTGCTTGTGTTAGCGCGAATGTTTTACAAGACAGGTGTTCATTTTTTCCTTTGGAATCTTTGTCTGTAGGGACTTAGCAAATCGATGACGGTCAGCAACAGTATTTAGTGCCACTTTACTGCCGATAAACACTTTTTATTTCCTCCTCGTATTTATTCCAAGTAGGTATTTTAAGTACTAAACAATGTGTTATTATTATCCAAAATATCATGCCTTTCCTTCAAGAAGTGACAGTTAACAACTTAAAAGTGATTAGGTAGGTGTGTAAATCGTTTCATAACCTGAAAATAGCAGATTCCAAAAGATTTAGGTTATTAATAATGAATGATTCACTAATAAATTAATTCTTCTTTGTAGGTCCATTTTTCAAAATGTTGAAATAATCAACGAGCGAAGGTGTACCAGGCGACACTAATTTATTTATTTATATCGCAAAACGTTAACAATAAACTTTTTAAGTGAATACAAAACTAATTCATTGGATAATAGCGTGGCACGTGGTTGGTAAATAAAAATGGATTATTTTTTTAAGTAGCACAAGATCGGCCAGGTGTGCAATCTTTTGCATGTTTATGATCCGCTCTTCGAGTCCTTCCCGTTCACGACGCACGTCGCCCTTGTTAATTTTAGAAATGGGGTTTTGGCACTGACGTAACATTTGATCAATGGAGGGGGACGCTTGAAATAAAATCTAAATGTATCATAAAATATTTTATGCAACAATTTTAACCGATCGATAAATGAAGTGAAATGCTCAAATCGTAATTATATATAATTTATCATTGAATTTTGTAATTATTGTTTATGGAACAATCGAGAAGATGATTGAATGAAATTGAGACAAATGTTTTTTTTTCATTAATAATGTGAAAATATAACAATTCTCGATTATTAAAATTACAAATTCCTTCATCACGCTTGACATTTATAGTTTAATGAGACTCTTGATTTCATATATTAAAAACTACTTCTCCTTGAATTTTGAGCTTATAGGGAATACATAATTTTTTGTAAATGCTCTATTTTCAAATATCTAAGAGAACATATCTCCATTTTATATTATATAGTTATCGCCAATCACTGAATATGAATAGTTAAAAAAGGATGTTCATTTTGTCTTTAAAATGTTTGTACACATTTGTTTTCTATTAATAAAGCTGCATTAAGCACACTCAAAAACAATAAAAAAATAATACCACATAATCATGAAAAGAAAAATTTATAATTTGTAATTTTTCCATAATAACTAATCTTTAGCTTATTGTAACTTATATGTATATTGTATAAGAAAAGCTGTATTAGCTAATTAATATAAATAACCAAAAATTCTTAACGCTTTAAGGAATATGTTATTTAATCCTGTCAAAAAAGTTAATGATACATTATGTTTTGAATGTATTCGTCTGGTACGCCTATGGGAATATTGAAATCTCCCAAAATGTAGGTTGTCTTTCTGAAAATATAATCAATTTTGCGAATGCAATTTTATATCCAAGTTTTCCATATAAACAAAACATGTACAATCATAGTCAAATTCATGAATAACTTCTTCTACCTTTTTTTACAGTACATAAACATAAAATTGTGGCTGTTGACTAAGTATTTTATTATACGGTAATATTCCAAACAATGACTAGAGACTAGAGCGAGTGATTTTTGCCTAGCGGAATTATTGTTGTTACGTCACAATATAAGCCAAACTTCGTCATAAGTCAGCAGTATTTCCCAACCTGTATAAGACTGAGTCACCGCTCTGTACCATTGTTGCCAAAATAGTGGTTCGTAAAAAATGTGAGAATGTGCACTCTCTATAACTGCACATATTTGACATGATAAACTATCAGTCTCTACTAATTCTGAAAAAAAATCTATACCGCAAAAAATACCAAGATGAATAGGTCTGTAGTGAACAAAACATTTCATTGGTTCCGCTAAATTCAATTTGTGTTGTATTGAAATGTTAAAAGAATTTATTTTTTTCTTAAAATTGTAGAATTGGCTATAATTTTTAATATATAATTTTCTCATATAAACAAAACAAAACTAAACGATAAAAATATAGATTTAATGTGATATTGTTGGGATAGATTACTTACACGGTTACCAGTATTTTTTTTTATTTTGTAAATATATCCAAATAATTATTTCTACAAATTATCCGATTTATTGAAAGTGTCCTTTATATTATTCAGATTATCTTAGAGCTTTCGAATCAATAAAACAATGATATATTTTTTAATTCATACAGTACCGCGAGCCAACACAAGCCATATCGTAGGTATATCGATCTTTTGCCCGCGACGCGGCGTGGCGTTGCGCAGAATACATGTATAATTTTGGCACACGTTCTTTGAATCATTGCATAGGCACTTTTCATATGGAAAATTCCACAGAAATTATAAACGAATCGACGTGGAAAATAAGGTAGATGAAAATGTCACACGGCTATGTTTTTAAAGCTAATTATAACTCGCATCCGCTGTTGAAACGTTTTTCCGTGAACAAAATCTACTAAACAACTAAAAAGTTATTACTAAATAATAATAATGTTAATTTTTTTTACACTCACAAAATGGTTTGCTCCATTAGATCAGTTCTGTAGAACGGATTGAAATCCAGTAATACAAAAGCATAAGCGAAACTTATCAAGTTTACTGGCTTAGTCAAGATTTTAAAGGTTTTTGCTACAACTGAAATTGTTTCGAAAACTCTTAAGTCTTTAGCTTATTAAATTTTACCGTATTGATTTTGTTCTTTAATCATTTCGGTTGTAGTGAAATGCGTCTTTTCAAAAATATCACTATTTTTCTACTTACATAAAAATGATAACTACATCCACTTATACGCAATGCATATTATTATATAGATACAATCATAGCATCGTGTATTAAAATATAAATTTGCGGAATATGCAATGATGTAGTATTTATTGCGGCTAAGGAAAATATTATGGTGTGGCAGGAATACAAGAATAAAATTGATCAGGTTGTGATTTCCACAGGTGGGCCGAGAATATCATTATAAGAGCACGTGGGTTTTGGCATATCTTTTTTAATTATCTCATACTTCTTCGGCATTGTTTAAAACATTTAAAAATCTAATGGATAATGAAAATCAGTAGAATAAATGAATTATTTCGACGAAGGTGTCATCGAAGCATTTTCTAGAACGCAAGCGACATCTGCTTTGTATATCGCGGGTAGCCGGTAAGAACGGTTTCAGTGTAAACATTTTAGCCGAAGCGTTTGTCTGTCTCTTTTTGTTGTATGGGTGAGTACACGGATAGCCGCGCTCATTTCATAAATCGAGCGTAGTAACCTGACATAGGAGCGACGTATTTCGTCAACAGAAGAGCGGCAACCAGCATTTCCTCTTTCATTCGTTCGTCAGTTGCCGGCAGTTGCGTTTCGTGCGTGCGTGCTCTATACTTTACGTATCAATAATTCAGTTTGTGCTTTTCGTCAAAAACACTCAACAATAATGGCCGATTCAGCAGTCGAAACCAAGTAAGATACGATAAAATAGTTTGTAGATCTCGTTTTTTATTCGAGGGGCCACTAAATCGAAAATTTTGGCGGTTTACTAACAAGTCAAAATGGCTTCCTTTTCTGGTATTGTTTTGTGTAACAATTTAATTCTTGACAAATGACTACATTCACCTCTTCGTTGACCATTTAAACAAAATAAAAACTGTCTAACTGTAACTGTAAAGTAATATTTTTATCAGTGAAAACTATGATAATCCTTCGCACGTTACCACGCGGGAAAACTAGCTCCTGTCATCCATATCCGGGATTTGAACAACCCACCGCGCTTTTTTATGTTATTTAATTTTTGGAAGATTCTTTTGTGTAGATGGTTGTCCCACGTGTTTATATCATTTTCATTTTATTAAAGTTATTCTTTATATACTTTATTTAATCATCCTGCGAAACATGCCTAATAACTGCTAGTTCGTCTCGATGGCGCGCGGCGTGGTTGGAGCCACCGTAGCGGCGGGATCGTCCTTATTTTTTGAAGTGAACCACTAGCGACTCGCGAGCGCTCGTTATCTAGTAACAGTTTTTTTTTTTTTTATATATATTCACGTCGTTTCCGCGACTATTTGAACACCTTGACAGCGGTGACATTCACAACATGAATTGTGCAAAATATTTTTCCATCGCTCCGTATTTAGTGTGCGCAAGCGCCCCTTATAATTCATTCAATACTCGCGAGGTTCACTTTCTAATTTCAAAAGTAAAATCAACAGTGCCTGACGTACGGATGTTAACATAATATTTATCAAGCCTGTTTACAATGCGAGTTTCAGTTTTTCGTTATGACATAAACATTTCAGTTTATTTCTAATATAAATTACTACACCTGTTCGTGTATTGCTATGAATTTCCGTTTTAAAATTTGAAAAATCTTTGAAATCGCCACACCGTCTGTGAATGTTCAATATTTTCTTGACTGACAATTATCTATTCATTTTTCAGAGAAACCACCCCCGTAGTGGAGAAGGAGAGCGTTACCTCATCGGTGAAGGAATCACCCAAGAAAGAGACCAATGGTTCCACTAAAGCCGAGGAGAAGGCTGAGAATGGCAGCGGGGACAAAGGGAGTGATGCCGCTCCAAAGGAAAACGGTGCCACAGATAACGGTGACAAGGATGATGACGTAGAAGAAGTCAAGGAAAATGGTGACTCTAACGGAGCCGGTAAGCCATAATACAATTATTTATTCTTATTACTTCATCACTGGTATTGCAAGAATTACCATTCAGAATTTAAATTCATCAATAAATAAACTCACTGACTGATAACTTTGTTTTCTATTATCAGACAAAAAAACTTATTTTTTATATTTATCATGTTCATAAAATACACCAAATTATACCCATATGCTGCTGAGTGCTTTTAATGTTGATTTTTATTCTGAAAGGCCCATAGTAAAGCATATTCCTATGAAAGTAATATATGTTGGTTTTTTTTTTTAAATAGAATACATTCTTATAGCAGTTATATGTAAACAACTTAGTTTGTTAATGATCAAAGGTTATCTTCATAATTTATCATTGGTAATGAATCGTTTACATTGATTCTTGCCATCACAGGGGTATGGCGGTACATTATTAAATATTCTTAATTATCTCGGTCGAATCTAGGGATTGAATAAGGAATTAATTTTCTATAGACTGACAAAAAATAATAAACACACATTGTGAAATAATAATATTCAATAAATTTGCTAATATATTTTCGTGTTCAGTAACATCTTTATCAAATAGCTGAAGGGGTATATTGTATGTTGACATCGGTTAAAGCTAAGTTGATGACTCTTTTCCAGTGTTGGATAATTTATCACCACTCATTTGGCGCTTTGCCAATTCGTGAGCACCTTGTTATTTTTGGTTGTCCATAACATTTCGACATGTGTTGTTAAATTTAGTTCACTAACTCAAGTGGAGACTTTCAGAACACATGGCACACGGGCCCATCACCTCATTTTACAATGACTTTTAACTATTTTTTTTTACTTTTCAGGAGATGCGTGCGCCATCAAGAGAAAATCAGACGTCTGCGAAGCCCCTACTCCTGAAAAGAAAGCCAAAGTGGTGGAAGACGAAAGTCCAGCTGTCGCCGAAGAATCGAACGATGCCGAGGCAATAGAAGCTTAAAAATCCTTTACCTCCAGACCTCACAGTCTAGATGTAGTATTTAAATTTCAACTAATGAAACGTTATTAAGTATTGAACAATCTGTTGTAAAATGAATGTGGACGTTGCCAGTCGAGCGGTCGAGTGGGGATGGAGTCTCCGACGAACCTTTGCGGGCGAACAACTCTCGAGTGACAACCGTTTGGCATCGGCAGAGTGAGCCTGTTCTACGAATTACGTTTTAGCTACTTTCTTTCAACATTCCCGGGTTTGTTGGGACTCAATGTCCCCATAGTGAAATGATATAGAATATGCTCTGTACTCTTGGTTATTCGGGTGCATGATTCAATTTTATTTTGAAACATTATGTTGCCTCAATTCTTTATACTTCTATAACCGCATTAGAGAATCTCATTCGAGTTGTGAATATCACAATCTTATATTTTGTCTATTGTGCGAACAATCTATTCTTGACTTGTCATTTAAATTCTCAAAACTATATTTATTTGGAATATAATAAGTGAGAGTTTTATTTCAATGTTTAATTGAATACCAACAGAAAACTCCCTTTAAGTGATGTCAAAATTGTAAAAAAAACAAAAAGTTCGCTATATATACATTTAAAAACTTGAAAACAAAAATATGTGAGATCATCCGGCTTCAGATGAAGTCGGCGTGTTACTTTTCATTTACCCGAATAATCGAAAGTACACTATTTAGGTATGGAGTGATTTAAATTAAATTAAAAGAGTTCAAATATAACGATGTTAGATTTAAGATAATTCATTTGGCTCTATTGATATAATATATTATGACAAATTTTAAGGTTGCCCCATTCTATTCGATTGCAGTCTGTAAGAAGTTTTCTGTCATGTGATTTAATATAATGAGCGGTGCTCGAGTGATGTGTTTCGGTATTTTGCTTTGTGGATTACCTTTTGTATACGTTCGGTGGTCAAAACGCCGTTTACAGGGATGATTCCTATTAATTTAATTTTACGCACATATTCGGTTAACGGTCACTAATTATTGCTATAGTTACTTGGAATTTTTAATATACCAAACTGTGTTCGTATTCATATCAAACTAAAAAAAAACTATTAAATAATTTTTTGTAAAAGATTGACAAATTCAGATTCCTCTAAATGTGTTTTTGACTATACATCCATAATATGTGAAATAGAATAGTGTTTATAACAAATTTGTGTACAGTTAAAATTACTTAAATATCTATCTGTGAATGCGGATTGTATTACTTATTGTTTAAGACAGCAATAAAATAGTTTCCAATAATATGCCTTGTTTTCTTTTGTGTCAAATATCATTTTTTGCAGTGCAAAATCCAAGGGTCAGGTTGCTTACTGTCAAACAAAATATGTTTATCGACAAAAAATTCAAGCCACAGACAATTTTCCCGCCAATGTTTTTCTTGCTTTAAGATGGCAACTAATCAAACATGTAGCGATGGTGGTTCATGACGCTGGCGACATTCTTGAAATGTTATATATTTTCTATTAATGGGTATAATTATTGTTGTCCTTAAATTATATAAATTTAATCTTACACTAAAAATGAAATATGGTTTTACATCCCTAAATATACATCATAGGTAAAAATATTTATTTTCCCAACATTTCATTCCCAGCTACAAAATATATTATTTTTGCTAAAATCTTCATGATGTATAGTATAATGAGGTCGCCAGGTGTTACTAAAGTTTCAATATGGCATGCTTAAAAGAAATTGACTCCAACTTACTCATTTTGAACACTTAATATTAATATAATGCATTACAGTGTTGAAGTGACTGTTACAGCTATTTTTTTTTTGTTAAAATATTTGTCCTGATAATTTTCAGAAGTTTACTTGGTTTACGCACTGATGGATTAATTTTTGAAATAATCAATTAGAATAACCTCAACAGGTTAATATTATCATGGTCAGCTTTCAAGGTTCAATACACATTGCTCTTAATTTTTAAGGTGTTAACTGTCACTCCATGGTGGAAATATACTAAAACATGATTGAAAAAAAAAATAGTTTTCATTGTTTAAGTAGCATTTCTTTTAATAAGAATTTTCTATTGTAATACAATATTGTCAGGTTATTATCTTGGACTACATGCCCACCATCACCCTCCAAATCCTAACATCAGTTATTAGCGATTGTTCCTGTGGCGTGACACTTTAAGCGTCTACAATATGTGTGTAGACTGTCCCTAAATTTATTGATAGTCGTGTATATATCTTTATAGTCAGTATACGCCACCAATTCGCAAAATACACTAAGTTTTGCCTTGGTAGCCACCCATAGGTCAGACCAACCTAGCAATTCTTGCTGCTTTTCGAACAAAGAGGACAATCCTATAAGATGTGATAAGCATCCTGCATTTCACCACAAGCTATCCCATCCACTATCCGGCCAAGATTGAAGAGCTTGGCAGCGAAAGCTCTTCAATTTCTTATCACTTGAAATTTGCATAAAAAATTATTTAAAAATTGTGATGATTATTTTTCGATATATATAATAATATTTTCTGTTAAATCCATAACATCTTTATGAAAAATATTTTTAAACAATGTTGTAGGGTTTTTTTTCCGTTATGATTGACATCATTAGGAGTTGAAACATTATATGTGTCGATGAATTCTATACTAATAAGACTTGTTATTAGGAAGCGGTTACACATTACTGTTGGTCCTGCCTGAAACATAGTCGAGACAATAGGGAATTGCTTCAACCGTACCTGATGCATCCTTTGGAAGAGTCGAAAAAGTCAAGTGGACATAGTTTCCTTCTTCACTAAAAACATCTAGGTCCGATTACACCTACATTGCAATAGTATATTCATTCAGAGAATTCTTGAGGTATTTTATGGTGATTTGCTTTGAGCTGGGACCTGATGCGGTGAAAAATATAACAACTTTTAGGATCTCATAAGTTCACAATCAAAAATTTCATTGTTCCACTTATCGCCAAGTCACGAGTTTATCACTCTAACCAAAATGATGGTATTGGTCACATTTTGTTAATCTTTAATTGAATTATTGATGGAAAATATTGATTATTGAAAATTGTACAGCTGGTCATTGCAAATGACAAACATTTCTTATGTAATGAGGAACCTATTTATCCCACACAGATTCAAAAAGGATTTAAAAATGTTAAGTATTTAGAATGCCTACTCAGTTTTGCTTTCTGATACTTCCACAAAATGAAGTCATCAATCAATCAAAGTCATTCATCAAAAGGACTTTTAGAAGATAAAAAAACTACAGGTACTCTGAAGTTAATTATTTTTGTAATTGTATGACATTTACGAAAAGATAAATAAATAAAATTTGATGTTGATTTATTTTTACCTAATTATTTAATCAAAACTAAGTCATGTTTAATATACAAGCATTGATACTGATACACACACACAAACATATATATATATATATATATAATCTCAATGGTATTTGCTTATAATGATTATTCATTATTGTTGACAAACTTATTTGACCGATAAAATAAGCAACATTTTCACGATACGAAAATTTATTCATAAAAAAATAGCACACATTCAACATTTTATGCACTTGACAACAAATTGAACAAATTCCCGATCATTTTATTTTTACGATAAGAACACTTCAAAATACAAATATTTTTATATCCGAATTCTAAAGATTGATATGTTTGTTGAATTCAAAATTTCATATATAATTGTAATATTATTCAAATTTATTATTGTAGGCAATGTGCACATATAAACGAAGAAATATAAATCATCACAATACGGAGTTGTGACGTCCGCGGTCACATCATAAATTATTGAATAAAACTATGCATAAATATAATAATTTCCGCGAATGCAGTTTTTTATAACGAAACTAGCCGTTCTACAATATTCGCTTGACAAATTTAACCTTGAAAAGTACTTCAATCTCCGGCTCGGTTTTAGAGCTTTGTGCCGGCTCTGAATTTGAAATATAAAATTTGACGACCGAAAACATTCGATTATTTATGTTATACGGCGATAGTAAAACATTTTATTCTTAACAATCAAAAGTATGTTTCCATGTTGAAATATGAATTTACGATTATTGAAATAACTATTGTAGATTTATTGTGTACTACGTTAAGATACCAAAATACATAATGTACATTTTGACGAAGAGGTTATATTTTGATTTTTAGGATGAAAAAGAAAAAAAATATTTTATTTTTGGCAATAAGATATTTCCTCCTAAAAATTGTTAGGAGCAGGAACTTAGAACGATGTTACGAAATCAAGAGGACATTAAAAACACCCAACACTATCCTTGATTCAAGTAAAAAAATCAAATAAAATATCAGCCTGAGCTAATTTTGCTTGAATTGTTGTATAATTGTTTTCAAATCCAATATAAAATGAGACTCGGTCTTCATAGTTATGGAAACCCGGTTAAAGTATAGATATGAATCTTATTTTTGGGTACTTACATTTATACTAGTACTGTTAGTAGATCCATGCAAGATTTTCATTGTCCAATATAAGCAGACGACTATGTAGTACTAAGAGCGTATATCATACGATGGTACAATTTATCCAAAATATTTGTTTAACACTTGAAATATCCCATCTTTGTTAATAATTATTGATGTTAAAAAAACTTTTATAATAAATATATCGTGATGTTTTCAAGAAAAGATGAATTTAAAAAAACAAATGTTATTCATAAATGAATTGAAATTTACTAACAATTTTATGAGTCCTAAGATGTACTGACCAAACTCTACTTTCTAAATATCAATAATAGTAAAGTAATTGTGGTTGTGTCACTTCAATCTTGATTTAAAAATATTTATTAGCGTTATTTGCATATTTCAGTATGATAATCGGAATTAAGAAAATGCTTAAAAGATTTTTTTGTTAAGATCTATTGAAAAACACTGTATTGCTACAGTGGCTATATGATGTTTTTACAACACCAATTCGTTTATAATCGGGCGATATGCCGAATTTCGATCGACGTAATACGTTTGTCATTCAATATTAATTATTAAAAAAATCCGTGGGTCGCTGGCCGACTTGAAAATGTCAGAATGACTAAAAATAATTATTGATTTTCCAACATGTACGACACCTATATTTTTTACACAATTATTTCTTTAATTTGGTGAGCCGTTTTAACAGCGCAGTCTACTCACACTAGACTGTTTGAATGTTACTTTCTCGAAGTTATTGATTATTAATTTATGGTGGTCGGATTTATCAAGAAACTTGTTAACTGTTACGTACTTTACTTCCTCGCAACTGTTTGATATAAATTATAAATAAAGTAAACATTCGTCGAAGCCTTGAAATACCTCTCAATAAAAAACCAAGACTATTTCACAAAATAAATTGGGCCACATACAGAGCCGCACTAAGGCCTTTAGAGGCACTGAGGACTTGGAAGAATTAGAGGGGAACATATTTTTAAAGTGCATAATTTCAAGACATATATTATATACTTCAAAATTATTAAAAACACATTCCAGAACGTCATATGATACAAGTTAAAATTGAATCTTTTAATATAGTCGATAGTGGTCACATAATGTAAGCAGCCTATTTTATTATTGTTTGTGGTATTTATTTTAAAGCCAGATGGTGCATAGGTTGCATTTATAAATGCTAGAAGAATGTTTCAAATATCTATTTCTACATATATAGCTATATATATATATGGTGGATTGTAAATTTATGAATGACGAAAAGATTGGTTGGAGTTTTCCTTACTGCCTTAAGAACATGGTTAGTGTGCTCAACCTTCTGACTGCTAATATCTCAACTGTTAATATGGCGGATTACAGTGTGTGCTGATAGTAACCCCAAAAATATAAGAAAAGTTTTCAGTGACTTAACTTTCGCACAATAACTATTTTTTTGTATATTAAATATCATCTGATTTGTCTTGATAATCTTCAAATGTTTGGTTCACACCTACACTACTGAATCAATTGTTGAAATATTTTACTTTAGATTATCTTTCACAAGGCTCAGTAGGGAAAAGGTTAAGGCCTAATTTAGTCCTGGCCACGTGTTGTTAATAATATTGTAATCTATATGTATTGGATCCTATAAAAACCACCATACTAAAATAAGTATGATAGGGTGTTCATAATATTCGTTTTATGCTAGTAATTTATTTGTATTGAGGAAAATTAAGGAAATGATAAAATTTGTATCACTTAAACAGATTTTTGTTTATAATATAATATTCTATGAAGCCGTCGTTTGAGAGATTGTTCCTATTATTAGCTAAACAGGATTGAAACTTAAAAATTTAATTATAAAACGCCGTAAAATTGGCGAAATCATTTTTATATTGTTTTTTTTTATGTATTAGCTGTATTAAAAAAACAAACTATGCTCGAGTCATAAATAGCATACTTCCTATCAGACCTTCGGCACATGAGCATTGTAAAGAGCATAAATTCTACCGGACTGCATCGACTCGAAAAATCCGCGGAGAGTAGCGTCATCCGAATAAAAAACGATATTTCCGTTGAATTCCGTAGAAAGCGTACAATTTATTAAGGTTTGACTATGCATTTTATACAAATACAGTGAAACCTTGATTCCACGTTTTTTAAGGACCCTTAAAAACGATAAATGCGGGAAAGCTTCAAAGAATTCAAGTAATTAAAAAAGTTTAGTCTTAAAAAAAAGCATACAGTCGTCTCCGCTTTAATTTCCAAAAATGGTGTCTACAAAAATGTGTTAAATACGAGAGAGTTTTTTAAAAGTTACATAAATTGAATCTAATTTACAGAAGTGATTGAATAGTGATTTAAAATTCTTCTTGTGAAATTCTTTATTATGGAAAGTCTCAAGACATTTGAGCGAACTATATATTTCACCATTAACATCTTTGGTTTACAAATATTTATTTTGATGTGATAGAAAGATTTTAGTTCCTGAAATAACAGAATTTTCGGAAGATGAAGAACTGATAATATTTAGAACATTTTCTTTATCCTCCGATATTATACTATCCACGATACATTTTCGAGATTTATTATTTATGATGTCCTCTGAAAATAAGTGGTTCGACAAACATCAAAGTTAAAAAACCTTTCCTCTTGCATTCTGTCAGCTGAAAACAAATGTGTCATAGTTTGTTAAAACGAAGGTATTTTATCATTTATTGCACCAACTTCAACATTACGATTGTCGCAACAATCCACCAAGACTGGTCAATCGGAATAATATTTGAAATTTCAGACCACAATATTCAGACGGTAGATCGGTGAAATCGATAAATCGAGGAAAGTTTAATGCTGGATTATTCAATATTGTTCTTATGGGTATTTGACGGAACTATAAAACATGAATGAGCCATTCGCGAAAACGTATTATGCGAGGATGGCTGATCGTGTTCCACTGTATTGTATTTTATTCTAAGGTTTACTTTTAGATATACATTTTATACGATGCGGCTTTGACGTTAGGAGGTAGGAAGTAATTATAAATACACGAGAAACGCGCCGCAGTCACAATAAAGTCATTAATATTTGTTATTTAATAATATCTACAGAACTATAAAATAAATAATTGCTTCAAGCATCAACGCGTCTGCAAAAAATAGTCCCAATGCAAATTGTGGATCTTTATATCGTAGTCGTTAGTATGTGTTAATACTATTCGCAATATGAAATGCAAATGCAGTGACAATTGAAATATCTTACGATCATGCAGTTTGATCAACTTTAGAGAAAATAAAATAATAGTGTTGTATCAAGATACTAAGGATTTGAATATGATTTTTAAAATAAAAGAATATCTATAAGGTTTTTCGTGATTTTGGAATCACTGATTAACTGACTGATTACTGACTATTAGGATTTAGGTGATCTGGGAAACCGTAGGGATTATCAAAAGATAAGGGTACAAAGAGTGCGGGAATGGTCGAATAAGAAGTTAGAAATGAAGTTGGCAATGGTCTTGAAGTCGGACGATAACCATCAATAACGTAACAAGAATAATATCATGTTGTGTGTTAGAATATGCCAAAAGGCGTTTGTGGCTACGTTTGGTATATAAATTCTATCACGCACAATATTTTTTAAGAGTGTTAACATATTTAAAAATAAAACAAAACCTTATCGATTTTACTAACCCACTTTCTGTATACATAGAAGTTTCTTTTCATCAATTACTCACCGTTATGATTGTTATGATAATAAACATAACAGTTGGCTTTTGAAGCCTATTCGATCAATACTGTAGGTATCAATATATAAGTATACAGCATATATACTTAAAACACAAATTGGCATATACATATTATACATACTTCATATTATAAGTAAACATATTTTCGTGCTATTGACATTGGTCGTATGTTTAGTACAATATGCTTACAAATTAACCTTTTGGTTACGAAAAGGTATTTTGCCAATTTTGAATGTATCGGTAGAAGAATCATATCATTTACATTTTTTTGAATGAAATCAAGAAAAAAAAATATTACAGATTAACATTGTGTGCAATGTATAATGAAAGAAAAATCAATAAAAATACCTCTCAATACTTGACCGTGAATTATGGAGATTTTTCTTCATGAAATTCAACATTGAGGTCAAAATGCAATTTTATACCTTACACAATAGAAATGGTTATGTGAAAATTATGTTATACAAGAACACAATACAGCAAAAAGACACGTTGTAATATATTGTTTATTGATTTAATACTAATATTTATTTGTCCGCTAAATTTAATTATATAATAGAAAAATAAGCTACAGCTGCAATTCAGATTAATTTCCAAGTCAGTTTTGAATATCGATACAATTTATGAAACACACTCCGTTTGATTATGTAGAAGATCATACAAACAAGCAGGTACGTAAGAAACAATGATAACTATAAGTAAAAATATTGATACATATATCAATTTAATATCCCTTAATGGATGGGTTTTTTATTAAATTATTTTGATAATAAAAATACATATTTAAATAGATAAAAGATAGAAACAATTTTTCTAATATAGACCAGGTAAATGCGTTTATTGTAATAATAAAATGGTAAATTATTTTTTTATCGCATTGACTTGAGGCTTAAATTAGGAGGGATAATTCACTCCTTCGTAACCAAGGGGTTAAACCGTGTATAGTCCATACATTATATTAATTTACATCATGACAATTCCGATAAAACAGCGCAACTTAAGGATTGGAGAAAAACTCGTTTCTGACAATGTATAATGTTACCAGATTTGCAAATTAATGGCGTTTCAAGATGTCTGTGTTACGCGTCACTATACGTATACGTATTTAATGACTAATCATTCCTTAAATCAACTAAATTGTCTCATTATATAGGCATAGATTTTTTAAGTTTTGTTTATTTTATTTCATGTTTTATGGATTGATAATTATAAAATATGCATGCGATTTTCAAAACTAAAAAAGTTTCCGAGATTTAAGCATATTTTTGGCGGCAATAGAGGATGAATCAAATTTCTTAGGTTGCACAACTATGATGCAATAATATATATTAAAAAATATACAGACAAAAGTGGGTGTCCATTTTTATTTGAATTGGCTAGAATATAGAATGACATGTTATATAATTGCCTTTATGTTGTGTGCAAACCGTGCACATCCCCTTGGTAACTGAAAATGAAATACAAAAATAACACAAAATTTACTTCGATTCGATGGATATTGACAGTGACTTATCACTCCACTAGGATGTAGGTAGCTTCATCATGTGAAGCCTGATTGTCAGTTTTATTTATTCAAAATTTGAGTGTGGGAAAATGTTTATAAGCGTTTTTTTACCATTCTGGATAATCCATTCCACGTTCGGCCAAACGACACAAAACATTAATGTCTGTAAGTATAATATAATTATTAAGTTAATACAAGTCATTAAAGGCTATCATTATGACGTGTCGATTTGGATATCTCAGAAAAAAAGTTCTCTACCCTTGGATGACTTGCATTACCGCGTTCCTTTGAATTGATCTGTATTTACAACGTTTCTTCTATCCTCATCCTTGCGACGCGAGTTATAGTTATATTAAATTTGTCATTTTCGCATTTTAAAATAGTTTAAATTTCTTTGAATATGCACTAGCAATGGCGGAATTCTTGTTAAGCGCAAAAGGCGACGATTCAGAAATTCGGGCAAATATATTATATTAAACCCACATATCTTCAGTTTTATATTTCTTATTCATTTTTG
The DNA here is from genome assembly GCA_028555115.1 of Himalopsyche japonica. Lineage (NCBI taxonomy): Eukaryota > Metazoa > Arthropoda > Insecta > Trichoptera > Rhyacophilidae > Himalopsyche > Himalopsyche japonica. The sequence goes on along the minus strand of JAHFWJ010000526.1, from coordinate 1,137,922 downwards.
TTTCAACAATATTACAATATTTTGTTTCATCAAACAAGTAATTAATGCAATGTTTTTTTAAAATTCATCTTTTCATTAGAACAGCGTCGACATTGTAAATGAGATCCCGTGATTACAAGATATTTTTAATATTAAATTTTATATTTATTACATGAAAATCTCGTATAAATTTTTTGATACTTATTAACGCCCCAAAAAAAGACCTCCAAAGTGTGTACAGGGCTTTCAAGTGCACAATCTGATTCATAGACAACTTTCAAATTCTACTAAGGATCTTCAACGCACAAGATCGATAACAGCGTCAAATAATGGTTTTGGTGTTAATGGATTATGGCTACGATTCCTAGTACTGATAAAAAAACCTCGATCTATTGTCCTCGTATTTATAAATAATTTTTAGACTTCCACATTTATCGTTTTTTTTAAAGCTTTTAAATGCTAAATTCGCTGTATTCTTCTGTCAATATTGGGAAACAAAAAACTAAAAATCGCATCCATCGATCATGAAACACTACTATTGAAATTGACTTTATTGAATATTAGGACGGAAGAATGTGGACTGAGATAATAATAATTTAATTGCATTAACAGATGGAAAAAACGATTCTAACATGCGTATCCGATGTTTGAACAGTAAGTCTGTGCTTGTTATCTTTGAATTTTTACATTCTGCGTGTGACCTGTGCATATTATATTGTTCGGTTAAGCAAGTAAACTTTTCTTACTCAAATAAATGAACGCGATTAGAGACTGATGTAAAATTATATATACAGTTTACACCTGTTTTGTTTCTTTGCTTTCGCCAGTAATGTAAGTTACACCGAAAGAACGACAAATTGAAGATGTAATATCATCAGCTCGAATATGTAAAGACAATACGTGCGGCGTTTGCGAACGAATAAATTCAGACAACCTAATCGATGAACTTGACGAGAGTCGCGAACGAATCGCTCAAATAAACGTTACCGCCAGAAAAACATCAAACATTATGAAACACTTGCATATTCACACACATTACTTACTTACATTTGGTAAACAATAAATTTACTTCGCTCATTGACTTAATAAGTTGACCTAAACGAACGATTCACCGTGGTCAATCGATTGGTGATTCGGGAGTCACTACTAATCGATTCGTTTCCATGCCTAGTAGACACGTATTAAGAGCATCAACTTACATCAATTTTAGCTTTTCGACTGTTGAATCTATTTTTACAAATACATTTCAATTGCATCACCAGGAAATATGCACACTTTCGTACAATTTTTGACACCTTGACCATATTTTCAATAAATTCAGAAAAATCTTAAAATTATTCTACTGGCCACTTACCCAATCAATACATCGACAGATAATGTTTTATGAGAGGTGGGTACTTTTCCCGTACGTCTAATATGACATAATAACTTCTTTTTTTTACTTCGGTTCTCTCATTTTGTTTATCTTGAATTTGTTCAAACCCTCGATCGCGTGACTGAGAATTAAAGCCCTAAATCCCTATTACTCGGCTACTGGATCAGCACGAGCCCACTGGTATGTCATTTTTTATCCTTTTAAAATTTCTACGCATAATTATTCAAATATATACTTTATCCAATGAAATAGGCGTAGGTTCTTACTTTTGCCAAATACAAACACGTATCATCTCATTATGGAAAGCAACCATATTTGAATTTCTAAAAGTTACAGTGAGTCAAATAATTATCTTGAATAAAGCCTGGAAATGTAAAAATACTCCTCACAACACCTGTAATAATACGTGCTAAGGCAATAAAGCGTTCATTGACTCGATACGGCGCCCGGACAGTCGTTATTTGCCCAAATTTATCTTTAAATTTAATCGTAAAGAGAGCATTATATTTTAACGTCTGCAACATGTTATGATGATTTTTTTTCATAAGGTTCATGGCCATAAACGAATATTTATCTTAATTTATTCAGATATACATTAAATATTTTTTTAAGAGCGGTTACAAAATCTCTAGGGCTTAATCAGGTGCAACATTTTTGGTGGTATAAATTGTTCATATCAGATGTAATTCTCACCTTATGTTTTAAATATCAGCAACCCGTTTCAAAATTCGTGTCGGATTAGTTTTTAACCAGTTGTCTGATAACGTCTCAACCATTGAGACGGTTAACTAGAGTGTATTGATAGTCAATTCTCAAACATATGAAAGTGTTCAGAGTGCTAAAATTTTCGACTACAAGCTAATTTCTATGCTAATTAAGATTGAGTCTGGTTAATGCTGAAAATTTTCATATGTTTACTGAACACCAATAGTATTGAAATATTTTTTTAAGATTTCGATGTTGAGATATCCTTTACACGGTTCAGCAGGGGAAGGGTTAACGCAAATCAAACTTTCGTTTAGATTTGAGTGGAAAAAAGAAAAAAAAACTCGAAAAGAAAGCACCGATACAATAAATATTTTTTACTGATATACAACGACCGTACCACGTTGTAAGCGCCGGCTCTCGTGCGATCACCGAAGTTAAGCAACATTGGGCGCGGATAGTGCTTGGATGGGTGACCGCTCGGGAACACCGAGTGCCGTGTTCTCTTGGCTATGGGAAGGAAAACCCAGACAGAAAACGAACACCAACCCGCCTGGGCAGCGTGGTGTTGCTATGTCCAAACCCCCCCAAAAAAAAAAAAAACAGGGGGAGGCCTTTATCCAGCAGTGGATCGACCCCAGCTGATGATGATGATGATGATGACTGATATAATGAATATCTCCCAATAGAATTAGATTGATTATCATACGCTGAGGCAGTTTACCTCAGATCCAATGCTATACTACATTATAAAAGCAAAGAATGGGTTCGTATCATTCTAGTGTTTTCTTGAGGTAATCTGCCATGGATTTTCCTTGCGTTAAAAATGAAATTTGAAACCTTCAAATTGCATATACGCTACAACAAGTTTTGTCACAAACAAAATCAATACTATTGAACTGCAACAACTATTTGATGAAATACATATGCTGCATGAGTCTTCTAACATAAATAATTAGTAAGATAGAATATTAAATGCTTATTTATATACTTAAATAGGCAATAAAATCTTTTGGGTATAATTTAAGACATCTGTTTGAAAACAGTATTTCTTTTCAGTAAAACAGGATGTCCCAATTATATTGTGCATAGGTTTCTCAAATGCTTAACCCGCCACTGTTAATCCTTTTTCTATTGTTGAATAATTTTGTTTGTCTTCACAAACATTTCTTCGATTTATCGTTTTGGACGAAAATTATTTGAAATTCTGTTCAAAAGTATGTGCAACTCTATCTAACAGTTTTTATAACTATCCAGATTATTCACGCCCGAAACTGTAAGTATTAGAGAAGCACCTTGTTGTTATGACACCGGTAGGTTTCTGCTACTAACACACTTTTTAAATTCTATCCAATATATGGATAAAATGTATAACTCGGTATGCCAGTAAATGTCTCAACTTACCCTTTATTTTAAAGTTATACATTAAAAATAAATTACTTTGCAAAACAGTTAAAGTGAAGGCGCAGAAAATGCTAGGCTGGAGGCAATTTAAATTTTATAGTGAAATAATCTTCAACAAATCTATTAACAAATCCATCGAAAATAAAACGAAATAATATGTTGAGAAAAATCCTGCAGGCAAGAGAGTTGACGTAGCAAAACATCTGGTCCACCAAATCTCAATTGAACTATAACAAAAGTCAATGCAATCTGTCAAATGCCTTCTCATGGTCAACGAAACAATAACACAGAGCTCTACTAAATTCGTGGCTTTGATGGAAGAGACACCAAAGATTGTACATTTGGTCTGCACACAACTTTCTAGGAAGGAAGCTGACTTGATTTTTTCTTAAAATATTATGGGATCTCTTATTTCCGGCAAGAGGATGTGTACCATAACCTTTTCAATTTATGCCTCAGCTCAAACAAAATTTATGCCTCAGCAGTTGTCACGGTTGAGGCGATCTCCATTTTCATTAAGTACAATCACCTCACTGTTCATCCAATCACTGGGACAACTCTCACCAGCACACAGTTTAGACATCAAGTTATATAAAGGGAGTAAGATAGTGTCAAAAATTCTGAATGCACACCATCTCCATCCGATAGTTTCAGCATATGTTGGCGTACATTTTTTAACAGTCATTCGGAGGAGGTCCATAAGTGTGATCTCTTAAGCCAGGTCTAAGGGATCCTGATGGCACGGTCGGCTTAGTACTTCTTATCAGAAATGATAATTTAATAAATTTATAGTGCATCCTGCATCTGACTCTATTTTGAATGAGCCCGAAAGTTGAGGCTTTCTCTGGATTATTTCTGCCAGCTGCCATCTCAGCTGTTACAATTTACTAATCAAAAAATCAGTGCTTGTCGAAATCTAACATTTTTTGTCTTTTTCTCTATTGTTAATTTTAATTTCTCCAATATTATACAATGAAAGAAAAGTTAACTATTTTGAATGCAAAATTAGTTGTAAATTAAATAATTTCAGTATTTGTAAATGAAGAATACAATACAGTAGGCGACCGAGCCTTTAAGGTGGCCCAAGAGTATGTCAGGAGAAATACCAATCTTGGAGTGGCCATTGATGCAGTTGAAGCTGTTGGAAATAGATCAGATGCAAAAGGACTCCTTGAACAATGTAAGATGAAACACTTCATGCTGCGTATTTTAGTTACATAAAATTATATTTAGCAATTTTTAAGTTTCAAAGTCATTCTTTTGCCAACATTACGATTGTATTAGTGATATTTTAAATTTAATAATTGATAAAACATTTTTTTAAATCTGCTTTCAGATAAATTTTAATTTCAGTTAATTGATAATTTTTTCCTTCACTATCAAGCATTGAATTAAAATAAATTGAATCCATTATCTCCTTCAAATACTAAAACTCAATTTTCAAAAATGAACTATTTAGTTCAATGTATGGTCTCTGTTAAGAGGATTGTATTATATAATCACTCAATATGTGGTATGATAACTAAAAAAAGAAAAATGCCATATCTATCTTCATTGAATATGTTCAGAAATTTTGATTTATAAAAGAAATAGATTGAATTAATAACATTGTTTTAGTGTGCCGCAAATACAATGACATGGTGTCATCTAAGAAACCACCTCATGTGGTGCTAGATTTCACCATGACTGGTGTAGCTTCGGAGACTGTGAAGTCATTCACAGCCGCTCTCGGTCTGCCTACTGTAACAGGATCATTTGGTCAAGCAGGAGATTTACGACAATGGCGATCCTTGGATATTGGTCAAGCCAAATATCTTCTGCAGATCATGCCACCCGCCGATGTCATTGCTGAATGTGTCAGATCAATTGTGAATAAACAAGACATTACAAATGCAGCTATTTTATTTGATGAAACTTTTGGTAAATTACCATTAATTATTTTTCATTTTCATAATAAAAGCCTAATTAAACCATTACTATTCCTACCTACCATTATAAAGTATGAAAACAAACATTTGCTCAATTTTTGGTCTGTGAATGTTTAATAATTGAAAAATATTCTAAACCATATGCCACAATTCAAATAAAGCTGTCTCTAAAGAGAATTTCCAGTAAAATGAAACATACTACACACCGTGTCATTATAACTGAATAACCACTACACTACAGAACAAATCAACAAAATTTCCAGCAAAAGTATACTTAATGTTTCATATAAACGACTTTTCAATCAACGTCATTTCTGTAGAAGCTTAAATATTTTACATACCTTAACATTACCAATAATGAATATGTATATAGAAATATGACCCTTTGTACCTACTGATAGATTTTGTATATAAAATTTCAAACATGTGCAATATTATAGTTACCATAGTTTAGATAAGCTTATTTTATACAACTTATTGTTTTTAGTATTAAAATTAATTTTATTTATTTATGTACAATATACATTCATTAAAGACAAATTAATTTTCATTATAGTAATGGACCATAAATATAAATCGCTACTTCAGAATATTCCAACTCGTCATGTTATATCACCTGTAAAGGGCACTACAGTTGATGAAATAAAAAATCAACTAAGAAATCTCAGAGAGCTGGACATTGTGAACTTTTTTATTCTTGGAAATCTGAAAACAATAAAAAATGTCTTGGACGCTGCAGACGGCAATCAATACTTCGGTAGAAAGTATTCATGGTATGCTCTTACCCAAGACAAAGGAGATTTGACTTGCATTTGTAAAGATGCTACTATTGTGTATGGAAAACCCACACCGGAAGCTTCTAGCAGAGATAGGTTGGGTAAGATTAAAACAACTTACAGCATGAACGGTGAACCTGAGATTGCATCTGCGTTTTATTTTGATTTATCATTGAAGACTTTTATTGCTGTCAGGTAAGTTGACATAAACACATGTATTGTTATGTCTTACATGAATCTATGATAATACAAAAATTACAAAAAAAAGAATAAGGATGACTTTGGATGATATTAGGTCATGGAATGTTGAAATCGGCATTAATTATAGAAACACCTAAATTACAATGTATTTATTGACAAGTCAAGCAAATTATTATGTTAAAAGATAACATAATATATATGATAAAAGTGTGCATACCCTAAGATGTGTAACCTAAATTATTCTTGAAAATGTTGCAATGTTGCAACATTTTGACAATTTTAAGGCACAACAAATGATAATTTAAAGAATGAATTGTTTGTTATAAGAACCTGTTCACTTTTATAGAGGACTACTTGAGTTAGGAAATTTGCAGAAAAATATGGATTACATAACCTGTGATGACTATGATGGGAAAAATTCTCCTAATCGCTCAATCGAATTGAGAGAATCTTTTAACCAGGTGATGTCAGCATTAATGTGAAATGTGATTTTTTTAGAAATAAATATCCAAGCAATTTAATAATCTGCTCATATCTGATCATGTGATAGGTAAAAGAACCTCCCACCTACGCTCCATTTTATCTATCCGATGACGTGTACATGAACGGAAAGAGTTTTATGGAATTTAATATGGAAATAACTGCAGTCAGTGTCAAAGATGGAGCTTCTGTCGGAAGTAAGTCTCTAGGAACATGGAAAGCTGGTTTGACAAATGATCTCAAGCTGAATGAACTCACCATCATGAAAAACTACACAGCTGAGATTGTTTATAGAGTGGTTACAAAAGAGGTAGAATTTATTTTTAATAGATTTTGTCACATGCAAATGAAGTTTGAAGTATGCACTTTTAGTTTTTGCATTCATAAAAGCCCATAGAGCATTTGCAGTGCTAGATTACTTTCCTTAACAATTTGATTAAACATAAATACATGGTCATGGTTGATTTGTTTTCAGCAACACCCATTTATAATCAAAGATCCTAGTTTTCCAAAAGGGTTTAAAGGTTACTGTATTGATTTAATTGAAGAAATAAGGCAGATTGTGAAATTTGACTATGAGATATCTCTAGTGGCAGATGGTAAATTTGGAGACATGGACGAGAGAGGCAACTGGAACGGAGTTGTAAAAGAGTTGATGGAAAAACGTGCAGACATTGGATTGGGTTCCATGTCTGTTATGGCTGAAAGGGAAAATGTTGTCGATTTTACAGTCCCTTATTACGACCTTGTGGGAATTACAATACTCATGAAGCTGCCGAGGTCACCAACATCACTCTTCAAATTTCTTACGGTACTAGAAAATGACGTATGGTTGTCTATTCTAGCTGCATATTTTTTCACTAGGTATATACAGTTCATTCACTCTTTATTATATTATTATAGCAGGTTCTCAGGCAAGGATGTAAATAAATTGATAACAATATATTTTTTGATACATTTAAATGTAAGCTATATCATTACCATACTACCAGAAATTAATTGAGGAATTGACACAATGAGTTTTTTGAAGATCAATTTTTGTCTGGAATGTCGAAACATTTTATTTTATCTGTAATTATTATCAAAGCAGATTTATAGGATGACAGTTTTCCTTGCCATAAAAACTCCAACTTCACTTGAGACATATATCGTAAATCCATTTTCATATTACAATTATTTATGTGACATGAAATATTGGAACTAGATTCAGAACTATTTACTCATCAACTTCTGCCAATATGGTAATGTTAATACAAATATTAATGATTCTTGAAGTCTAAGGTAAATCTTGTATCTTTTAGTTTCTTGATGTGGGTTTTCGACCGTTGGAGTCCATACAGTTTACAAAATAATCGAGAGAAGTATAAAGATGATGAAGAACAAAGAGAGTTTACACTCAAAGAATGTTTATGGTTTTGTATGACATCTCTAACACCACAGGGAGGTGGGGAAGCACCTAAAAACCTTTCTGGCAGATTGGTGGCAGCAACATGGTGGCTCTTTGGGTGAATCATTGCAATATTAATAAAATAATTTATACTGCACATTTGTTTATCAAATTGACCAAATATTATAGAAGGTTGATAATTGGAGAATAATTACTTATTGTTATTTGTTTACAGGTTTATTATCATAGCATCATACACAGCCAATCTGGCTGCCTTTCTGACTGTGTCTCGTTTGGATACACCTGTGGAATCGTTAGATGATTTGTCAAAGCAATATAAAATTCAATATGCCCCTCTTAATGGATCACAAGCGATGACATACTTCCAGAGGATGTCTGATATAGAGGGCAGATTCTATGAGTAAGTATTGACGCATAATGATTCTCTATTAGTCCAGGCACTACAGCTCAGGTTGAGTTTTAATGTCAACCACTGCCTTTCTCTAGTCATTCTATTCCATCATGGTACTACTCTAGTCATGGATTTTAGCTCTCTCAATAACCTATTCTTAGCGCAGATCCATGGTCTTTCAAGTACCCTTTTACCACCTGAAAAATTAGATGTCAAAATTTTTTCTCATTTTCTCTACACTACAGGATTTGGAAGGACATGAGTTTAAATGACAGCTTAAGTGATGTAGAGCGGGCAAAATTAGCCGTTTGGGATTATCCAGTCAGTGACAAATACACCAAAATGTGGCAAGCGATGAAGGAAGCCGGTCTTCCAAACACAGTAGCTGAAGCACTAGATAGAGTCAGAGCATCAAAGACATCTAGTGAAGGTTTTGCCTGGTTGGCTGATGCTACAGACGTTAGATATCAAGTCATGATTAGCTGCGACCTTCAAATGGTGGGAGAAGAATTTTCAAGGAAGCCTTACGCAATCGCAGTTCAGCAGGGATCGCCACTCAAGGATCAGTTTAACAATGCGTGAGTAACAATTAATTAGATATTTTTTTTATGTTGGTTTGGCCAACATGTAGCCAACTTGTGACCATCATTTTCAGTTGCTATGTCTGCAGACTTCAGACCAGAATAAATCCTTTATGTTATAATTAATATATAGATTCATAAATGTGTGTGTAATTAAAAACTTGATCCCACCCATATGAGCAGAATACAGCAATGAGATTGGCTTACCAGTCGTGTTGTAGTGTTGTCTTTCGAGTCTTACTCTCTCGGAAAAATGTTGAGATTTTTGTTGAAACAATCTCCAAGTCCATATCGGAGCAGACATGGTTAAATGAAATACATATAAATAAATAGCAGGTGGCAGATCAGCTGTTTCTATAAGTAAATTACTTTGATATATGTACATGCTGTCAATCAAATCATTACTAACAGAGTGGAAGATATTCATCGTTATGCTTGATTATTTGTAATTGTATGTAAATATTTGTTTACTTCATTCTTGGACCTTTTGTCTTTATTTCAATAAATACATATTTTGATATTATTCTCCATATCCCTCTATCAGTCACGTTTTGTGAATATTTCGTTTACTTGCTCAATCATAAAATGTGGGAAGGGTGTGAGATAAATGGACATAGAGAAATGAACATTTTTAACATACAGTAAATTGATCTTCTCTCTCTAAAGATTTATTTTCTGTCTAAAAAGTAACCAAAATCAATCTGATTGCCCTCAGATCCTACCATAATATGTGACCTAATATTTGTCTCTAGGTCTACCTTTCTTGTTGTTTAATCAAAACACTTGCTATTTCTGGTTTACATATAGGATTATCGAGTGCCGTAAGTGATAAAAAAAAATATTTTTACAGAATTTTAAAGCTTCTGAACAAAAGAAAACTAGAGAAACTTAAAGAAAATTGGTGGAACAACAATCCAGCTGCCATGAAATGTGAAAAACAAGACGATCAAGCTGACGGAATATCGATTCAGAACATCGGAGGAGTATTCATTGTGATTTTCATGGGCATCGGACTGGCTTGCATAACTCTCGGGTTTGAATACTGGTGGTTCAAGTGGCGTAAGAAGTCTAAAGTTATAGATGTCAAAGAAGCAGGACATATTAAAAAGGATAAGCAATCCAAAAAGTCAAAATTGAATCCTGAAATCGTGGGAACGGATGCCAATATCAACAGTACTGGTAACTTTGGATTCAGAGCGAGACGAAATTTCATGCCAACTAACTTTCAACAAAGATTCTAAAAAAATAGCTCACCCTGGAACCGTTGACGCATTCAGTGAATTATTGTTTAGCCGTAATTAACCCTGTCTGTATGAACTATTAGTTTTAAAATAGGTGTTTATATTAAACAGCATCATTCGTAAATAATTAGATATAGAAAGGTATAACTTCGTGAGTAAATTAAGGATAGTATAATTAAGTGTTGTTTGGTTTTATGAGAGATTTTATCGCACAATGTATTCACAAATTAAACAAATCATTAAGAGTTGCCTATTTTATTATTACCTTAATACAATATCAAATCTTGTATCGCACTACATGTTAAGTGCATTACTTAGGAAATCTATGTGATGTATGTATATTCTATATACTTACTTATTTGGAGCAAAAAGTTTTGCACAAGAGAGTGACTGCTTTGATTGTTTTAAATTTTAAATCAATATCAAAAACTCATCTCAACTCAACAACTCAACTCTCGACGAGAACTAACCTAGAGAACAAGCAGGTTTCAGAAGAGGCTTTAGTACAATGGACCATATACAGGTTGTTAGGGAAGTCATTGAGAGACACCAAGAATACAGACTGCCACTCTACCTTGGTTTTATAGACTATGAAAAGGCATTCGATTCAGTTAAGAAATCATCCATCATAGATGCCCTATATAGCCAAGGAATTCCCAGTAGATATATCAACATCCTGGAAAATATATACCACGGAGCAACAGCAAATGTCCAGCTACACAAGCCGTCACGTAAGTTTATCATTAGCAAAGGTGTCCGCCAAGGCGATACAATATCACCAAAGTTATTCACCGCCACCCTTGAGAATATATTCAGGAAACTTGACTGGGAGAAGAAAGGTGTGCCAATCAATGGTGAATTCCTCAGTCACTCCGAAATCGAGAGGGTACATAGCTATGTTTATCTTGGACAACAGATGTCTATAATCGGAGGCATGTTCGACGAAGTTATCCGCAGATCAAAACTAGCATGGAGTGCATTCGGACGCCTGAATATTATCTTCAAAAGCGACCTGCCACTATGCCTAAAGCGAAAAGTCTTCAACCAATGTGTACTACCAGTGCTGACATATGCATCTGAAACATGGACCCTTAACACAAAGGAAATCCAAAAATTAAGAGTAACACAACGAAGCATAGAAAGATGCATGTTCGGCATAACGAGAAGAGATCGCAAGAGAAACCAGTGGATAAGGGAGCAGACAAGGGTACGTGATGTAGTAGATGTCGCCAAACAGATAAAATGGCAATGGGCTGGACACATAGCACGACGAATAGACAACCGTTGGACGAATGCAGTCATACAGTGGTACCCAAGAAACGTTAAACGACCACAGGGCCGCCCTAAGTCTCGGTGGTTAGACGAGCTAACCAAGTTCGGAGGAAGTACGTGGCAGCGAAGAACTAAGGACCGAGAAGAATGGAGAAAACAGGGGGAGGCCTTCATCCAGCAGTGGATCGACCCCGGCTGATGATGATGATGATGATTTAAAACTCAATTTTGCTATTTTTTACACTTTAACAGTTTTGCTTTTAGCTTCTTGGATAGAGACATTTAGTTAGTGTTGGTAAACTCTGTTATAGCAGCATTGTTATTGGTTATTGGCATAGCCACCATGTATTGTAAATTTCATAAATTATTAAATACCATACTAAAGTCGTAAATATCCTAACCATTCAAGCTCAAAGGAAAGACTAGTTACTTATCTATCATTGGAAGTAAAAAAAAATAGTAACAAACAAATTAATATATATAATTGATGGGAAAACACGAGGAATGTAGTAAATAAGAAAATATATACCGTTACTTAAAATTGCATTTATTGATAAAATATAAAATAAGCTTGTACACATTTTCAGGGGGTGAAAAATGCATAGCAACATATTTCTAAACAAAATGTAATTCAAATTATTCAGTGCATCATTTTTCATCAACTCCTCATTCGAAAACTCTTTCTTTTTCATCTCAAGTCACAATATAAACTTAAATGAAACTAGACTATAAAATAAATATTTCTAAACATCAACAAAACATAGAAACTCCACAAAATCAATTGATCTCATTGACAATCAAATGTTATAGCATTCCAGTGAAATACAATGGATTATATATTTATGACACAATATGTGTTACTCGGAAGTGACAAATAAATGTCTCCTTGGTAAATAATACGTTTCACTGATCATTTTAACCCACAGTGTAAAGTAGCGTCTCTACAGGGGAAATACAATAGTCAAACAGCTTTCTTCGTTTCGTCGCAATTCAGAGTTGAATTGTTTTTCCTAATTTCTCTACATTTTTCTTATGCTTGCTGCCGAGTTCGAGTTCCAAGGTCAATCCTTCCACTTCTGCCTCGAGAGCCCGAGACCTTCTGAACATTTGAACATAATTTAATTGTAATTGCTTTTGATACCGTAGCACCTTTTCTTTTTCCTCCGACCACTTCCTTCTCTCCTTATCAAATTCCCTCTTTTTATTATCAATTTCATTTCTCAATCTTTCTATTTCAACAGTATTGTGGGAAGGATCCATGCAAGGCGGATCGGGCAGTTCCCCGTTCAATCTTTGGACTTCCGCATCTTCCAAGCTACTATCGTTTGACGTCCAATGATATTCGTTGGCCGTTTTGCAAACATCGTATATTCCCCTTAGAGATCTACCCGCCTCGATTCCTTCATAGTTACTCAAAGAGACATCTGACAGTTCTTCTCTCAGCTCTTTCAGTTCTGTTTTGAGTCGTTCCATTTCCCGATTGCTCTGTTCTTTTACTTTTAAAACTTCCAAATCAGATTCTTTTAACTTCATACTGAGTTTCTGCACTTCTCCCTGTAAATGTTTTAAAAGTTTTTCTCTGTCATCACTATCGGCACGCAGAGATGAGTTTTCCTTCTCTCGTCTGTCCATGTTGTCTTTGATTTGTCGCAGTTCACTCTTCAGCTGAAGAATTTCATGCCCTTTGGAAGTTTGTTCACTCTGAAAATGACCATGAAACATCGATCATTAAAAGTGTGATTATTACTTTTTTTTTTTAATCAATAACTATGTAAACAGTCAATATTGGCATATACCACTTTCAAAAAAGCTAAGAAATAACTTAAAAACATAAACAAGATATTCTTGACTAAGGCCATAAAATTGCATTACAGTAATAATTTGGAAAGAATTTTGTTGTCATTTCTTAAAAGTAAGAAACAAAAATGACTTGACCAATAAACAAAAATAAATAAAAACTTCACTTCATTCATATTAAAAGTTTAAAGAATTAAAGTCAACGTTATGGAATAGATTATTAACAAACCTGTGCATCTTTCAGCTGAGTCTTTAGCAGGGCAATCTCTCCTGTTTTCTGACATAAGCTCCACTCTGTTTCTTCAAGTCTCGCCCTTAGATGGTCATTTTCCTGTCGGGCATCAGACGCTTCTCTGGAAGCCCTTTCAGCGTCTTGGCATAGTCTTTTCTTGTCCTGCTGCAGTTGGTAAGTCTGCATCATGAGCATTTGCTCTAATTTAAGAGCTTTTTGAGCACCGGCTCGTAATCTAGTCTCATGAACAGCTTTCATTCGACGCAGTTCGCGTTCCCACACGCGTTCCTTCTCTTGATACACTCTGGAAGATTGTTCACTGTTTGAATGGAAACAGGAAAAACATAAACATTTTTATTTTTCAATTTTACAATAATACAACAGTCAAAAAAACACAAGAAGCAAAAAATATCCCAAACAAATAATAATTAAAATCTGAGAAAACTGTGCTTAAAAACATCACAGAGATGGCAGTACATGCACTATATTTTTCAATATTGAAAGAATAAATAATTATCAAAAATTTATACAGGTAGAGAAATATTGACTTGGGAATTCTGAATGTCAATCATTTACTAATTTACTGTGAGATCTATACAATATACAAAAAAAATAATTATGAATCATTATAAACAGATCTTAATTTTAAGCATCCAATTCATTGAGTTTACGTATCTAAAATGAAGTGTTTGAATAGTTTAAAAACTTTTGAATATTAAGGAGAATTTTTGATTATTAAGACATTGAAAATACAATTCCAAAAGTATTGTGTGGCCGTACCTAAATATGACCTGTTCATTATGCTCCATGGTAGAGCGAAGATGAGCAAGTTCTGAATCACGATCACGAAGTGCAGCTTCAAGTTCTGAAACCCCAGAATCACAAGGGGAAGGAGCCAACTGTTGGAGACTACCGCCACCACTGGGGACTGTTGCGACACCAACACCACCACCGCCCCCCATTCCACCGCGGTAAGTCCACTTGTGACCACTAAAAATAAAAAAAAAATATCTTAGCAAATCAAACACTTTAAAAAATTGAGAGAAGTTTGTTAATTTTTAAAATCGTTTTCAAGATTCAATTATTCATAGTAATGAACATTAAAATCCCTTCACTACCTACTACTGTTTTTAAATTTCGAAAAGATTTTTGTGGATAAATTCAAAATTGTCAAACATTTTTTGATTTTTTAAAAATCCATTTATGATATGGCCATCTAACGAAATTCTTTTAAATTAGATCATTTTAGAGTTGAATAAAATATTATAATTATGCACGAAAACGAAGCCATAAATATTGGTGAAAGTAAAGGAATTTACAGTAAATTACACTGGTAACATTATAACACATCTAATAAAAATATGTATAACAATATTGTTCATTATGGACTATTTATCTATAATACATCTTTATTGTATAACACTAGTGCCATCTTCCGCCATAGTAATAAAACTAATACGGATATAATATTTTCAGTAGGAATAACGTAATAAATTTTTTAATGATTCTAAAGTTTAATCACCAAATAAAATAATTTTATGTATGAGAAGTATTCATACCGTTCGTCAAGTGATGACATAGAGCGGAACGATAATGTTTTTAAAGGTAACATTGCGTAAATGAATTTTGCATAAAGTTTTCTCGTTTTATTTTATCAGATTGTTACTGATGATGTAGCAAATTTTATTTTTTAACTGTTAATTCTTGGTGGAAAGGAATTATATAAAAAAAATGTTCATATTATGGCATTGAAAAAAGGCTCAGCAGAAACAAACTAAATACAGTCCCTGGAAATTTCGACGTGAAATGCTATTTTTTATTAAATTAATGAAGGTGTCGATATAGAGATAGCATATTTCAATTGAAAATATATTTTCTCTGACTTTCCCGTTAAATTGTATCCAAGCCCATTTTCATCATTACGTGTATGTTGGTACCACTGAAAATATTAAATCTATTCGTTTCTAAACTGTCATTGAAAATTGTAAAATATTCAATCCCAGTTATTCTATCGTTACTTATTCTTATCGCACCGTGTCTTAGAGTAAAATAGTCGAATCTAACCGTGCAATAAAATATCAACTCGGTATTTACTATAAATTACTTCTGCCTTCTGTCTTCTGTCTACACGATATTTAACTGTACGTTTTTACAAACCAATCAACAAGTAGAAAATTACACCATAATTAATAAAGCGCGATCGTAAATATTGTTGTAATAAAAGATATTTGCAAGAATAAGGACCAATATATATTCACTGTTGATGATTGTTTAGCAAAATGATTAGTAAATTTTATTTATTAATCATTTTAGTACATTATCTATGGACTTATATCATCGTCGCGATTTGAATTTCTAGTATGAAAAAGCGCTTCGCTTACACGGCCAAGACGTCAATAAACACAAACGTGGTTTTTAAACTTGCGCGCGTGGACCTACAATTATAGTTTTACCGATAATGTGCAGTGAATATATAAATGCAGTGTTAGATTTATTTTAGTGTCTGTATTTACAAAATATATTTTTACTAGTGGAAACAAATATTCACTTGAAATATAATATCGTTCAACAAAATATAATTATTATATGGTGTATGTGATTTGTTTGTGCTTGGTGCATTGCGTTATTTTCAAGCTGATAGACACGCGTCGTGCGGATATCTATTAATTCTCCACAAGTCAACGATCTTACCTGATGCGAAGGAGGAATCACACTTGGCTAAACCCAGCCGACTCCTCAGAGCAAAAGAGTTCCGCTTATTTCACAATATAGAACTTGGTACTCATTAACGGTGTACACAAAAAAAAAAAACACGCACACACTTAGAATACTATTCATAACTATTTTATGGAAATATTTGAACATTATGCGTGTTTAATATTACGCTAGTTCTAACAATGATGAAATTTACCTCCTTTGTGAGTTCAAAATTGGCAGTCTCAATCAAATATCAATCATTATTGTTGTTAAAAGAAATTTTGCATTGAAAGTCGCTAAAGTGAAATAAGAGTTAAAATTTTTCACACTGCATAATTTTATTGGCTACGTCGTGGAAAATGAGTGTTTTGAAAAACAGCGCTGTTTAAGTTTTATACTGATTATCGTTTTAATAAATTCGATTAATTCGCATTGATAGATAACTTTCATTATTCATAATAACAGAAATATCTTCAATCGTTTTTGGATATGGTTAGGTTTGATTTGCAGCGAATCTGATTTCATTTACTTTTATTAAGATCATTTTCTTTTTGTTGTAAATTTTAAACTTTCACTGCAATATGGGAAAGCTGACAAATTATTGTTGCATGCATTTTTTGGATGATTTTTACTAAGATGCACAAAACTATTAACTGCCGTAGGAAAACTAATAAGTAATCAGCAGGGGAGGTTTCAGATTTCGTTGATTCTTTTAAAACGTAAAATACAAAATAATAACTTTAAATATTGACGAAAAGTATCCCAGTATCAATAACGATAATCAAGTAAAAAAAGTAAAAAAAAAATAATTATTAAATTTGGAATTGTTCAAAAATTTTATGAATCAAATGATTTTTTTCTTTTCTCATTTTAGAACCACATGGTAGTATATTAATTTAATTCATATTAACAAAAAAAATCTACTCTAATAGATTCTCTCTAGCAAGCAGTATCAACCTGATACATACCTTATTTCAAATAACAAAGAGCGTTATGTATTTTCAATTTAGAAAATGGATTATTATAATAAAATAATAAAAAAAAACGATAATACATGTGTAACAGAGAAGGACCTGTGTGAAGAATATCTATTTTATTTTAAAAGCCCTGCTACAATATTTGCTTTCAATACGAAATCATTCAAAGATGTTGAAGTTCCATTACTAAGATAACATGTTATCAGTGAATAAAATCTAACATTTCAACAATAATAATATGCCATTACACCTCAACGAAATAAGTGAGTAAGTACCATTCAATTTTATTCTTTTATCTGTCAATAATTAGTTCCGGAACATTTTTATGTTCTCATCGGGTGATTTTGAATGACCTTTTTCGTTTTCTTTGTATTGATAAGTATTATTTAAAACAGTTACAAAAAGGAATTGTGCGTTCAGATTATTAACTGGATGTACATCGTACGCCTTGTAAATATTTTCTTTTTTTTGTTGTATAATTTAAAGGCTTAAACTTACATACTCAAGTTTCGTATTATCGGATCGTGAAACACTATCATACTTTCCGTACGTAAAGCGTCTTGAATAAAAAATGAAGAAAGACTGTTTAGAATTATTTTCAAAATAATATGAAAATTACATAAGTGAAAAATACACTCGTTTAAAATAAAAATTGATTCCAGTCAATGTACATCAATAAAAATGTCACAAAATAACTTTAAAACGTAGTAAAAAGTTTATAAATATCGGGGCGATGTATAATATGATACAACACACACCATAATGCATATTGTAAGAATCAAAGTGATAGGGCAAATTCTATTCTGTCTCACTTTTTTTTTTGAGGTAGCTTGGCAAGCCAGGTTCTAAAGAATGGATGCTTGAGAATCCTTATTGACGGAAAAAATTATAAATTGTTTTAGTTTTATGTTTGATCCGAAAATAAAATTGATTACTACATTGTTGTTGCATAAAGAGTAATTTCTTAAGTCAGTTTGTCGCAAAAAAACGTGTTAAAGCGCGAAAGATAATATGTACATTCTTACGAAAATACATTTATTTATTTTTATTTGCAAGGGTTGAGTAAATCCATCATGAATGAAAAATGTTGCACAGTCCAGTGAGCACACTGGTACGGTCGCGGTAAAGTGATTCTGACCAATAAGGAAGCTTGGAGTTGTTATTATTGGATTTATTTTTTTGTAATTAAATTGTTAAAATAGCAATCCAACACAATGGATTCGATCCGATATGAGCTCGAAACGTCACGAAGATATATCTTTTCTCGCAACGATACTAATGCCATTGGAGGGTAGTAAACACAAATTTCGGATAAAATTTAAAAACCCTATGTATTAGTACAATACTGAAAATGATAATATGAAATCGAATTCGGATAGTTTAGAAATAAAAAATGCAGATTCCATTTTTTTCATTGTGTTTTTTCAACATTTAAGGCCTCAACAAGCCCTTAAATTTAATGTCGCAATCATCCGATGATAATAATATATATATTCAAAAAAGAGTATATTCAAAGTTTGCTATTATTCGCAAGCTTTTTTCTCAAATTGTTCTTAATTCATTTTCGTTTTTGAATCTTCATGTATATTATACATGCACATTTATGGCGTTGTTAACTGAAGAAAACACTGTGGGTAATTTTTGGATTTTGATACAATTAATAATGTCTATCGTTCAAAAATATTACAGTACAAGATGATTAAAATAGAAAATAATATAACATAAACCAATAAGGTATACAACGATTTATTATTTACTGGAAATTGATTTCAAATAAATCTATATTTTTCATTTCTCTGCAATTTTGCTGATAATGGGAAAACAGTTAAGACTGAGCAAATTTATCATAATCAATGTAATTCATGTCACGAATTTTACTGTTTTATGTCTCAGTGTCGTTAACCATGAAAAAATAATCAGACTATATTTTTAAATGAAATAATTCGAAAATTAGAAGCAAATTTGTCTAGCAACATTTTTATGATCAGTTAATCAACAATTTTTTAAAACTTTGAAAGTTTGCGATCGTAGCTATCTAGAAGAAGAAGTATATCAATTAGCAATCGACCTCGTCTATTTTATTCTTACTCGAATGCAAATCGAAGTGTTTTAGAAATCGAAATATTAAATGCAATAATTTAAACTACATTGTTGGTCTGTCATCAAAAGTATATCCAAGAACAATGTGTATATAACAACATACGGTAGGCAATAACTGTACGATGCTGTGCCGACAAAGGAGGAAATCAAACAGTTGCATATGATTGTATTCATAAAACATGTACATGATTTTCTTGCAGCGCATTTCTCTGAAATGCAAGAAAACACATTTGTTCAATGAGCCTTTTATGTAAATTTTATAATCTGAGCTGCAACAGATGTATGTTACTTCATCATGGATGTCCGCTTTATATTAAGAAAGTTTACAATCATTTTCGAAATAAAAAGTGCAGTAAATTTAATAAAAATGCGGTATACTGTTGAAATTGTATTTTAAATAAATGCACATATAATTGAACCCAAAATTTGTCGTGGTGGAATGAATGGTATGTATTAACATGTTTTTAATCATCATTAAGATTTCTCTTATAGTAATATTTTATCAAGAACTGGCATTGAGTTAATAGTGTAAGACACATCGCGATATTAAAGAAAACAATTAATTTCGGCAAACTTGATTAAAATTTTGTGTCAAATACAAAAGAAAATATTAATTTACGATCAAAGTTATGAATTAAAGAATTTATATTTTATCAAAAATCAATTTCTCAATAATTGATAGGTAAAAAAAAATGATAAATACAAAAATTAACCTATACGATATTTATAAATACAGGAAATGAAAAAATTGAAAAAAAAGATCTTTTAACCATTAATTAGGTCGTCGAGTTCTAAGTTCCGACAAGCTCAATTTAAATTTTAAGTTGTTTTCATTTAAAATTTGTCTTATTGAATCTGAGAAACTTATAAAAGTTTTGGCAGAGTTAATCTTGTCTGATTTTCCAATTTCTAACATTTGGCGTATAGGCATTAGGTTTAATAAAATTTTATATTAATACTGTCAATATGATACATAATTTGATATTAGAGAATAGCTCTAATATCCAATTCAATGCAATATTTATTGATTAAAGACTGTCAAAGTTCTGTTATTATTATCAATAATACACAACAACGACAATCCGGGTATAGTAAATGATAATTCTTGCACTGTAAGCCGATGATATTTGAGGAAAACAAAGAGTGACAATGCTGTAAGATTTTATTGTAGGGAAATAGCATCCTAAATTAAAACGACACAGTAAATTCGCTGGATTGGAGACGCTCTCTGTAGAAGTGCGATGTCCACCCAAAAGGGGTTGTAATACTCGTGACAATGAACCAATAAAATAACATTTATAAAAACTCACCGATTCGAAAAAACGATTTCAGCCGAAATTAGTAGGTAATATTTTTAAATTGTATGATACACTTTTGATTTTTCTATGCACGTATCGATAAACCACATTATAAAACAAAGCACCGAATCAATTTTTTAGCGTCTTCACTGAGCGGCTTAAAACCATTAACTGAATAACTCAACAAAAATTCAAACATTCGGATCACTCGTGTATAAAGCGACAGCTTATGGTTTTTAACAAGTGAAATAACGACGTTAATTTTATATCATAGTGAAAAATTGCACAGGTAATAAACTGGGCTGCGAGAACCAACCGACAGGTGAGGTACTAGATCTTTGACTAGTGAATAAAAAGTGTGTACACCGGTCAAGCGGACCGAAAAGAAAATGGATATAAAAGTGTCAGATGTAGAAAACTTTCCACAATGAAGTTATACCAGTATTATTGTGGTTGAAGCATTTTTTAGAGCAATCCATATTGATCTTTCGAATAGAGGCCATTGACAAACTAGAACACCATTTAGAAATTATTGGAAATAGGGAAAATACTACTTCTTTCGTTAATCATTTAAATTTTGCATAATATTAGTAGCGAATTTATGAAACAGATTATAACTACTAATATGCGTTCATGCATTTCATTATAAATATAGCATGATTCTCACTAACAATGTTTGGAGCCTAATTAATTAAACTTATTTCGAAAGTTAAGCTATCAGTAGAACGATGTTAAATATATGCCATAAGAATATTATCTTATTATCAATAAAAAGGTCTCAGTAATGAATTCGTGTAAGGTTTTTCTGTAATTTTCAATCAAGGGTTGGAATATTAGCCCTTCTCCCAACCCTCTTATCGGAGAGCCAATACTCCCGTATCCACTAGACCAGACTATACAGTCAATCATTTTGGCGATCAAGAAAATGGTTTTCTGGGGAATGCACCTGAAATAGGGATTTATACTGCGTATGTGCTATTCCATTCAGTGAAATAGAAGAAAGTAATTCAGGGCTAAGGTTCACCTAGGACTACGTAGCCAGGAAACAATGTATGTTGTATATTTAAATTTAATTACGTTTTTTTTTTTCAAATTTTTAAGAGATTGAAAAGTTTTTATATCATTGAATTCGCATTTTTTCAGGTGGTTCGTATCATTAAAGAATTCATTTAAACATAAATCAACGCAAGACTTTTTGTATTAGAAACATTAGATGGATAAAAAGTCAATATTTACGCGAAGCGATATACCGATTATTCTTACAATTATCACATTTCACGCAATTTCTCACCTGTGTTAAAGTGGCGTTATGAAATTATAATAGTATAAAGATTGCGTGAATCGTCACGACGCAAAGTCACTCGCTGATTTCATTAATTATTATTTTGAACGATTTCTTGACCGTGACGAAAAAACATAATATCAGATGCCCACCGTAGCGTAAGATAACAGGTGTGGTAACGATGGACATTTCTGAAATACAGCCCATGTGTTGCAACAATTTAAACTTTGATATGGGTGTTATATCAAATTTAAGTACAATTATGAAAGAAAATCTCATACTGGCCAGGCCATGAAGATAGAAAAAACTTGTTACATAAAATTGACATTTTTACGAGACTTTCCGCGAATTCATTACAATATAAAAAGAGCATTTTTTCCCTCTATAACTATTTATGACCATTTAGGTTCTAAGTATATATCGTATGTGAAGTGAAAACATAATAAAATATATGCTCTCAAATAAATGCATTTCAGTTTTATATATCTCTTATAAGCAATACAAACTATTTTACTGGCTGTCAGTCTAAAGATGCCAAAAGGCTACACTATTGAAAAATTGTTTGGAAGTGTACAGAGCTTACACAGTTAAAAATCGCAACTAATTAAATATAAATCTCGTAACTACCTCAAACAATCTAAACAAAAAACTTTGTGAGAGAGAAATTGCTGCCGAACTGCATTTCAATAAGGTGTTCTTCTTATAAATTCTTATAATTTTAATTGTAAGATTGTAATTTTATCATTTTATAATACATATGTATTATATTTTTTCCTTTAATTTTTTTTAGATAATATGTATTTAGTCGCGCAGTTTTGGAATCATTGATTTAACTTAAAAGTGACGGATAAAATTCAACATTCTAGAATAGAGCTACATATTATTTGATTAATAAATGATTTGCATTGGTAACTTCAAATTCAATGCATAATTACTCTTGTAAGATAGTGAAAGTAACGATGCTTTCTAAAAATTCTCTATTAATTTACAATAAGTTTTTTTAAACGGGTAATAAAAAACAATAACCGTGTATAACAGTAACCATTACGGTGTTACAAAATAATGTTGTTTACAGATTATGAAAACACATATAGGTTAAAAACTTGTTAATATAATTGATTAGGAAATAGATGCCACTGATAAATCGGTGTTGATGATAGGAATTCATTATAAAACTATCAAGAACATAAAGGTTTTGAATTTTATATTCTTGATTACATAACGTATTTTTAATTGATATATTATATTAGATATACAAAAATAATAATTACCTGATTCTAAATGATTCCATTGACTAAATATTTCTTATCTATGCGCTAAATGTTGTTAACGCAAAATGGAGCTTGTCAGTTTTTTGTGGTTTATTGTTTTTTATTGACTGTCTAAAACTAAGAAAACACCATTATCACACCTGTGTTTCAAGAAATAGCACGTATTTATGGCTTTATTATATATATATAATTTATTTTAATTATAATTCAATAATGTACTAATACGATAATAGATTTTTATCTTATCGCAAGTGCTTCATATCGAGAAACTCGTGATTACATTATAGCTCTGTTCAAGTAGAAATGGTATAGCTGAGAAAAACCAATGAGTTAAAATTAATACAGAGTAATATTTTTTTTCCAATAGAATTATATAATATACTTCATACATTATGGCATCTCGTCATCGTTGGTGCTATTTCGGAATTGTTTTTTTTTTAAGTAAACTTCCTTGCAATCAATGAAGATAATATAATTGTCAGTATTAATATAATGCACCGAGATAAATATTGACAGGAGACATTAATCGATGCATACAATAAATAAGTGGCCAAATAAATTAACAATTTCAATTGTTTATTCAACATTATTTATTGTATGCATTTCAAATGCAATTTTGATTCATTAAAAATTTTAATACTCCATAATCAAAATGATTTCCAGTTGATTGATCGTGATAAAAGCTGTATACTTGATTTTAAGTCAATTGTCATATAATTGTAAATTCGATGATGTTGATTTCATTTCCACGTAAAATGTAGCTCAGAAAGTTTTTTTATATATTTTTGCATAAATGATAATTTGTCTCATTTGCAATATGCAAAAATACAGTTATAAAGAAATGTCTATAGAGCAGTTGAAAATATCCAACTAGGCCTAGTGTTGGACGTACGTACATATGTAGTTGCACTTAATATAAAAGAAAATGTTACTGAAAACAATCACATATGCTATTTCTTATGGTTGGTATAATCCTACAATTACACATTGATAGTTTATTCATTGAAAAAATACGAAAGCATGAAGATGTTATCAGTGTATATATTTTGTGATTAGGTTAAATTTACTGAACGGTTAAACATATATATAAACTAGGCGCTTACTGAAAGTTAACAACAAACCAAAGTTAGTGAAGCACTAATGAAAACGCATAAATTCAAATAACGCGTTATCTGTTATTTCTTATTTCACTTAGCATTTAAAGAGAACTTTCACGTTTTATGTGAGGAGGGATGTTAATCGGAATCCGGATTCCGAAATGGTGACTGTCGTTGTGAGTGCTCTATCGTTACACCTCATAATCTCTCAACTAAAACAACCGCAGGTCATATAATACTCGTCGTACAAGCAATAACTTACCATCTTATCTTAATTATCTTCGAGTATAATGTGTAGTGACAATATTTGGAGAAAGCATTGTTTGCCAGCAAGTTTATTTCAAGACCTCGAAAAACGTTATCAAATATACACTATTTTTAAAAATAAATTACGCGTCGAAATGCTGAAATATTAGGTCACTTATTTTGCATTATGCATTAGTTGAATGTGTAATGTTAAATAATTTGCAGAAGTATTATTTGTATAGTCCAGTGGTTTGTAACTTATTCTCATCCGCAGCACCCCTAAATACTTTTTTTTGTAAATTTTAACCAATAATTCTTCTAGGCTTGAGGACTAATGTTTGGTTGCTGCGGTAAGCTTTCGTTATTTTACTATTTGTTTTATAACTTATAAATCAGTCTTATTGAATTCAGTTTACATACAATTGGACCAACATCTTAATGACTGGGTCTATTTTTTCTATCTATTTGTTTTCTTTTTTATAATAAACCCATAAAATCACTTTCTACGAAGTAAAGCATTAATAAATTCGACGAATGAACACGTTCAATTGAAAAAAACGCTGACAATTTTCTTTTAGAACTTTTCACATACCAAATAATAAGATAGATTCTGATAAATAATTCTTATGTGAAATAAAATATCTTCATTATTATTTTTAACACAACAGTTGGTTGAATAGTGACATCTAACGTTTAAACACGATGTGCCATCTATATCAAATTGAAAAAGGCTTTTGACAGTGGTATAGCGACAAAGCGGAAAACGTATAAACTAAAACAAAAAAATGCGTACATTTTTTTCACGCCGTAAATTCAATTACAATAATTGTTTTTTAAAAATCATTTTTGTGTACTATAAAAATAGAATATACGCAAATGTATTTTAGATGGGTTCATCAGCGTCTCTAAATTAAACACGTGTTTCGTCTATTAAAAAGCATCTTCACTCAAAATATTACAGATATTTTGAATCTGAGATAATATAATTGACATTATAATAGACGTTTCAAGTATGGAGCAAAATATTTTAGAGTTTAGTTAAAAAGGAATTTAATCAACAAATTCACAGTCGTGTTTTAATTTCATTATTCGTGTGACAATGAAGTATAAATATTTTATCTCTGGTTCATTCTGAAATATTTTCAACACTCTCTGTTTCCCAGTGTTGTCACTATGTTATCTAAAATACATATTTTTTGAGAATGTAATAGTGATACACAAACCAAAAGATAAAGTAAGCTTTTGTTTGATTTCAGAATATAATAATAATTTGATATCTCTTGCTATATTCTTTACTTAAAAAGAAAAGCACCAGAATTTTTATTCGATGTTTTAACTTTAAGCGTTTCTATGTCCTCGGGAGTCTTGCAGCTATGAGAAGCAATGGAAATAAAATCATAAATTTAGTGCGATCAATAATACTT
Source organism: Himalopsyche japonica (assembly GCA_028555115.1). NCBI lineage: Eukaryota > Metazoa > Arthropoda > Insecta > Trichoptera > Rhyacophilidae > Himalopsyche > Himalopsyche japonica. Next base: position 1,111,760 of record JAHFWJ010000526.1, on the reverse strand, counting down.
TTTATTTATAAAAAGCTAGCTGTGCGTTTCATAACGAAGCAAATGTTGATCGCAATTGAATAAATAAATAAATATTTTACCCATTCGTCTGACTATTGTTTGATGAAATAGGGGACTTCCTAACGCTCTCCATAGAGTCATAATTGATGAGTTTTCTACTTCCGGTGTTGAGCGGAAGCGATGTCAATGAAGCCATGGCCAGCGGGGGGGAAGATGACGATGATGAAAGAAGTTTTCGATCCAAGGAATAGTTCGAAGACACGCCGTGGTGGTGATGGTGTCGTAGGTCGCTACTACCTGGAAAATCGAAATTTAAAAATAGGTTATTTTTATCGTATACGATACAAAATTATACAGTGAAAAAAATAGCAATGTATTTTAGTTCTACAAAATTATTTTTTTAAGATATAGTTGATAGCTATTTTGGCTCACGCCATCGTCAGAGCTATGCTTAGCGAACATTTGCTTATCTGTATATATAGCTGAGTAGAAAAGGTACACAATACATCTTTTCTCCTGTTTTAACGTCCTAGCTTGTTTCTTGCTCGCAATAAAAGTTGTAAATGAAACTAAAAAGGCGGCTATATCAATAAGTTTACATATGACACGAAAATGGTCTATTACAGAAACAAATAAGCACCCCGCAGAGGGTTAAGCAATGACAATCGACATATGTTAGTTTGTTTGTTGAGAATCCTTTGTGATACAATACAAAATTCAGTTAATTTCAACAACCTGACGAGGATTTTTCTACGGGTAGAAAAAATGTTTCTCATCGCTGTAAAAAAGTAAATAAATAAAAAAAATATATTCCTTAAAAGAAATCAAATCAGTGTCTAAAATCTATTATTCTTTTTTGAGTGGAAGTTGGACTATGTTGGAATTCACCGAGTACAGTATTGTATTAACTTTCTATTTCTAGACTTTATAACGTCTTCCGCTCTCGACTACCAATAGTTTTTGTTTTTTTATTATTCAAAATAACAATAATCTATACTTAACGTAACCGTTCCTATCAAAATAAAACTAGAAGTCATTTTAAGGGTTGTGTCTTATTGCACATTGATTGTGCCGGTAAAATAATGATGAGAAACTATCGTATTATTTTGTGAATTATTTTTACCCACATAAATTAGATTCTACACGATACGCAGTCGACCACAAGAAGATTTGTGATCTACAGTTTGCTGACCACGACTGCCTTAATACATAATAAAACAGTTATCGTAGAGAAATAGCGTAGCCCGATTACTAATAACAACGATCATACCTGATAGTATAATATATTTTTTGCAAATTGTTCTGCAGATTATATTTTTACTGCCTTACTAAATCACCCGAGTTTCATCTCTTTTTATGAAACGAGTGTAGAGTTTTTGTTGTGCACAAAATATGTACGCAAATAATATATACTCGCGTACCTTTCAATTAAAAACGCATTAATATTTACTGTTTTCGTGTTTTAGCGAACACAGTGGATGGTAAAAGCATGACATGAAGTATCATCTAATAACTGATTCTCATAAAACATAAATACATTACAGTAGTCTTTGCTAATACTTATAAAATTTTATTATATTTCTTATTGTCAATTTTCACTGAATTGTTTTTACTAAAACTAATATACCGCTTTATTTCTTAGGTCATATCAATATCTAATGAACTGAAGGATATTTTTGTAAAGTTTCGAAAATCGTATTAAAAAAAAAAAAGTAATTGATGATATCGACCAAAGATGCTTGATAAAATTTTAATTGCTTAAACATTGTTCGATTCCCCATGTTTTGTCACTAACGACCCAGGTTTCACCTTTCGACATTTTTCAGGCATTCTAGCATACGGATGCAACAGAACTGACTCAGTTCAGTGAGTTCTTAAATTCTTTTGAAGTCAGATTCAACCTCAAGTTTGCGATACAAATTCACGCTGAAACACTTTTTCTATCACAGCCATTCTCGACGTTTGTCTTAGTCGGATCGCAAACGTGTGTTTATATTGTTATGCAAGACACAACAAAGTAATACCACAGTGATTATAATAATATTAAAAACTAAAATGTAAATAAACGCATTTTTTAATTGAAAAAATAATGCATTTTTTGACGTAAATGCTCTCCTATGAACAAAGCAAGCATGTAATCCATACATAATAACATGCTTTGTGGGTGGCAGGTGGCCCGCGGGCCGCAGGTAGAGTATGACTGCTCTATCATTTATTCTACTATATTCTTAGTTCCCCATATTCTACCCATATATGGAAGCTCATCCACGATTCCTTGCCGACCGCCCATTGCTTTACTTCCTCTCATAGTCGCACCACGATATTTTTCATTACACCAAGCATAAGCTTAAAAAAAAACCATAAGAAGTACTCCAAAAAAATCCCTGCATAAGATAATATAGATCTTTTTCAATACAGTATTTAGTTTTAGCTCAAAGGTAAGCTTTTTATTTTATCTATAAATAATTTTACATAAATAATTTTGTATATTTATTAAGATAAAATCAATAAACTTGACAGAAGCGGTATTTATAAAATGTCCTGTGGCTTATGTTTATTATTTATATCCGACAGACAGGTGGAAGTATATCCACTCTAGCTAAGGAACATGTAAGATCATTCAACAGTAAAAAACCAGATTCACAATTTGCTAATCACGCATAAAGGAAACGCATAATGTAAATTCAATCTCAGCGTCTAAGTTTTTGCGTATTTGTAATAAAGGTCGCAAGATGACGGCTTTAGAATAGCTGAAAATCAATAGATATCAACTATCACAAAGGATTCTTAACGAACAACTAATATATGTCGGTCGACATTGCTAAACCCTCTACAGGGGGCTGTTTTGTTTTCGTAATACACTAGTTCCGTGTCATATGAAAACTTATTGATAAAGCTATCTTTTTAGTTTCATTTACAATTTTTAGTTTTATTGCGAGTATGAAACAAGCTGGGCCGTTAAAACAGGAGAGAAGATGTATTGTGTACGTTTTCTACACAGCTATATATAGATAAGAAAATGTTCGTATAAGCATAGTTCTGATTATGGTGTGAGCCGAAATAGCCATCAACTATATCTTAAAAAAATAATTTTGTAGAACTAAAATAAATATATACATGCTATTTTTTTCACCGTGTTGCTTAATTTAGCTTAGTTAGCTTTTTCTTGTATTATTTTAGCTTTTTCCAATATCATGAAGCATCTTAACACAAAATTTGCGGAACCTTCTATTATAAATTAAGGTGGGTCACGTATAATTTTCAATTAACTGATTTATTTATTCACACCAACCTAATTTTAAATGTACTGCAAGCAATGTGTTGTACAACAGAAGGTATTAGAGAAAGACTTAGGTATATATATATATAGGTAAAGCAGAATATAAAAATAAATATTTCAGCGTTTTTGTATTCAACGGAAATACAAATTCATATGTATATATAAATATTATTAAGAGGCTTCAAGCCATTGGTTGAGAAACGGTTACCGATGTATATCCCCTTTCGTTACCACTCGTTCACGGTGAACTGTCACTATTCTGTTTAGTTATTTGCTATAAATATATTCACTGTGATATCACGAATTTCTGTGCAGTATTCAACACTTCATAATATACTTTATCTATTCTTTCAAAATACACGTTTTCATATTCAAATTATTAAATAACATTATATGAAAATAATAGAAGAACGATCCGTTTTAACATAATAACTGCAATATTTCTAAAAATAGTTCATATTATACATACCTACATCTAAAATGTAGGCTAGAAAATAATTTGTATAATTATTTAACGCATTGGTTACTGTTACAAAATATATAAGACTGGTTTTTTATGCATAAATCATGCATGTAATACAATATTATTATTTATTTACACAGAAAAAGCGTCTCGTTAATAACGCCTGATTTTATGGGATTTTTTTTTATTTTGATGTAATAACACTATTCACTGCTTGGTCCACCGATTATCAAAGACGCATAATAAGGTATCATTGCAGATTGCTATTACTTCTTAGAAGAAATAATTAATCTTATATGCAAGTATTTGAATGATTATAGTTTTATATTACTGAAAGAGTTTCCTCTTATTTTGCTTTACATATAAAAGGGGTGAAGCTGAATAAAATAACTAAGCTCTCGAGTTGAATCTTGAACATTATGTTTATATTTTAGTATCTACTTAAATTGAAAAAAAAAGTGTTCGCACTGATATTCAGAAAATATTTTTATAGCAAATAATCATATTTATAATGAAATTGATAAGTTGAATTGAATTTCAATAGGAATTGTATAATATATTGCACCTAACAATAACAAGAACCTTCTCTTCTCGACGTTATTAATTCTCTTTCCTTTCTAAAAATTAATATTTATTCCTGTATTCATTTGTTTTAAGTATCAAAATTAATATCTCTGTACAAAAAATATTATTTTTTACAATCTGAAAATTCTTTTCAACGAGTCTAAAACGTGTCACAATTCGAAAAAGGTTCTAAATGAATATTTTGCGCAAAAAATAATTTACGCTGAATAACTAACGAAAATATTCAAAGCATTTCAATCACATAGAATCAAATGAATTACTAATTGAATAAATTTATTGGTACAAAATATGTTTTTTAATCGTTACTTTATAACTTTGCGAAATTTCTTGATATATAAATTTTAGGAAGTAGTTCATGTTATATTTTGAGAAAAATAAATAGGTTCTGACGTTCTGACGGTTCTAACAGTTGTATTGTAGTTCTGACAATGGGTAAGGCAAAATAGCTATCAACTATATCTTAAGATTTTGTAGAACTAAAATACACTGTTATTTTTTCACCGTGTTATAATGGAATTCTCCCAAGTAAATGCCAATTCAATCCATGAATATAAATAGGGTAAACCTAAATATGAAGTACATATAAGCAAGGTATATGCCCAAATACATTGTTAATGTGTAGATTGCTTCTTCTAAAAGTAATTGATAATGATGATAAAATTTCTTCAAGAATGTTTGTGAAATATTATAGACAGACATACATTGCTTTTCATATGCACAGATGGATGCACAGTGTTATTACATGATATTATTCACACTTGATCATAACAAATAATTACACGTACATCTATTCGAAGCTATTAAATATGAATCACATAGATACATACTCACGTGCAAATTTTGAAATAATCGATAGGATGGAGTGATTTTTAGCACATTTCGCAGTTTCCGTTACGCTTCAACTAGGGCAAGCAGTACCGATATTACCGAAAGCAGGCTCCCGGTATTTTTGCTGTTTCCTCACAATCGATACACTGATATTGCGTATTAAATAATAAAAACCCAAATTTCAGTAATGGTTTAGTTCATCTCGAGCGTCATAAATTGATTGGTTATGCTTGCGATGAACGAAACCATTTTTTATCATAAAATGTGAAATAGTTCTATATGTGTGTGTTTATTTTATTTCAAATATCATATCGTTCCTTCAAAAAGTGTTATCATCACTTTTAAAGTGAAGCGAAATAAATATCTTAATTTAAATTTGATATATATATAATTTTTGTCTAATATTAAAAAAATGCCTTCAGTCACGATCTGATCCTTTCAAAAGTTGTTCTGTTAAGTATCGAACCCTTGAAATATAATAGCAAATTCACATTTTAAATCTTTACTAACCTTTGTTTGTAAACTAATATAACATTACCGATATCCGGCGCTCTCGATTACCATTATTCATTAATATTTATCTATTTTACTCATTTTGTCTATTTATTGAAATGGATATTTAATATTGAATATCGGTATTGATAATATACTATATAATATTAATCCTGTATTACAACCCTAACCTTAAAAATATTATTTGAGTAATCAAGATGTATGCGCGCAATATTTATTGTGTTCTCGGCAAACCAGTAGTGGAAAAAAGGTAGTATGTGTATATTATTGCTCATCAATCTCTCTATTTATCATTTTTAGTAATTATTGTTATGTAAAGATGAAGTGAGTTGCGTGCAACATTTAAATTGATGACAACAGCGTTAAGTTGTACTTAACAGTTTACACGAGGTAATATAGATAAACGCATTATAGATCCATCAAATACAAAACACGTCAGTTATTTATGTTTAAAACTGTAAAATATAAAGAAAATCGCTTATTACTCATTTGATTTTATTTTAAAATTTTTAGTGATTTATATATCGACAGATTTTTAACCCAAAATGATAATACAACTTCTTAACTTAAAGAGAGCACCATACGAAGGCGTATTCGATTCAAAGCTTAAAAATAAAATATTTAACACCAAGCCACAGCGCCTTGCAGAGATATTATTATCTGCACTAGCAGAATATCGTTTAAATATCTGTGTTCACGGATATATTATATAATAAAATAGTTACAAAGCTTAACCCTTCATATTATCCAAGGTTGCCAGTTGTACCGAAAAACTGTTTTCCGGAAATCGATATTTTTAGTACTAGCGTACAGTACAGTGTCTATAGTAAATAATTTTACGAGTGCTTTTTCTTTTACTATAAATATCTGTGTACAAGAATACTATCCATAAAATAATGTCAGAGTAATTATGGTTAAAATTAGTCTCGTTTCTCTTATTTTAAAGCATGAGAGCAAAAATTAATTGGGTCGTCTCCCTAATATTTATTTTCTAATATTTCTCAATATTTAAATTGATAAGAGCATTACATGAGCAAATAAGACAATTTTAAGGATTTTATCAAAAGTATTAATGCTTAAATAAAAATAACCAAATATCCGATGACTTGTTCTCTCAATGCAATCTGGCGATGGAAATTAAGCCGAGAAGCAACGCTGCTGAAATAATTATTTCATTATTCTTTTTTTACTTCAATTGTTAATTTTGAAATACATATGTTTATCTTGGCTTACAATATTAAACTTAACGTCTGTTTAGCTTCAGCTGAATATATAAAAGGTGTTTTTTTTCAAAGAGACGAAAATTTCCCCCTTACGTCATTTCCCAAGTGGAGATATTTTTTGGGAAACCCGTCATTGTTTATGATAACAATAATTTATGGAATGATTGTGAAAGTGTTGCGTTCATTTCTTTGTAACAACGTATCTGAAACCATTTCAATATATATTTGTAATTTTTTTTAAATAAAATAATAATTTAAAAAAATAAACAAAATTTCATTCATAATACAACGGTTACATAAAAGATTTATTATTTGATGAATAATGATATTTTTCAACGTGGGAAAAACGGTAATATCCTTTTGCATTGTATTTTACAATCTATTAAAACGTGTTGTAAACAGACGCGCTATTACCTATCGGAGACACTACACCAATAGTAATAAAATGAATAACGTTAGTTTTCAACTGAATATGAAAACGAAACAAAGGGTTCAAATATTATTGCCTTTGGTTTGGCAACCCTAGTAATGCAATATAATATTTTTATGTGGGTAAAGTCATTGAAGTTTAACGATGTTTTGTTCCCACGGTGGGCGGCAACCTCATCCCATCACTGTAATAATGCAGTTTTGCATTGGCTATAAACGATATGCCGGTTTCACAATGCAAAATATACACTATATGTATAAAATCTAACATAGAGATTCACCGACTAAAGAAAGACGAAAGGTATTGTTCTATGAACCTATGACCATCATAAATGTCTTAGTGAGAGTCGATAGATGGGTTATATACTGTATATCAAAAAGTAAAGGATAATTTTTTTGATGCTTATTAAATTAATCAAAATAGCACCGATTGCGGTTTTTTTGAAGTAATAACTCAAAATTAGATCAACAACAAGGCAGCGAAACTGCAATTCCATTGTTAAAAGGAAACAACGGTAATCGACAAAATTCTTTTTATAAACAATATGTAGACAAAAAACACCTTATATTTAGTCGATTACATTCAATAGAAGATGTCACTGAAATACAATAAGTAAAAACAATAGTTTGTAGAATCAATCGAAAAAATATTTGTCAATACTTATTTCGAAAATTAAATTTGAATTCTTAAAATTTTGTACGATTTCACATGTTTTGTCTTTCACATTTTTCTTCTTAGTTTTGTTGCTTCCGTTTCATAAAATGCTGCAAGACACCGAAAAGAGAAGCCCGGGTCGTTAGTGACAAAGCAAGTGGAATTGTACAAAGGTCAAATTTTACATTAAAATTTCATCAATCACCTTCAGTTGATATCATATGTTACCTTATTTATTAACTGTTTTGTTCGTATATGTCTGTTAAAGCCATTCTTTACAAAATCATCATTATTTTAAAGTACCACACTTATAATGAATCATCAAATCATACGAGGGAAACCTTATCAAAATGTAATACTCTGTAACTGGGGCAGATTTAATTTTATCGACACCTCTTGGAAGAAAAAATTTGTGTGTAATTTTCACACGTATTTAACGTATCTTTTAAATCAATCGATATCCAGCGTATGAAAAATAAATGTGAATTTCATTTTATTTAAATATTTGACAGGGCTTAAAGGTTAACGATTTTTACAATTAATATATTATTTTGATTGTCATTAAAATATTCAAAAGACAATAATATATAGAACTTTTTTAGAATTAAAAATTAATTTGTCAGTGGCATTAACTGGAAAAACTTCTTCAACCTATAAATTTCCCAAAAATTACCCCTTTTTTGTCAGAATCAAATGTGTTTGGAGTAAATTGTGTAAATAAAATGTCACTTCATAATTTAAGATTTCCTTTTGAGAATTAAGTATAAATACATTTTCATTGTATATGGCACATCATTTTTCCTTGAAATGAATCAAAAAACACCCAGCACCATTAGGATTGTATAATTTAAATATTAAAGTAAAATATAATTATTTAATAAAAAATCTTAAAACTAAACAACAAAACAAGAACACAGCTTTCGTTTGGCCAATAAACTTCAATAAAGCTTTTATCATATAATACAAAGTTACTGTAGTAGCCTACAGTTATCATTCTTAAGCAAACCAAAGTGATGAATAGTTCTGGGCCAAAGCGTTTATTTCGAAGAAAATTTAAATTATTATCCCGTAAGTGGTCAATTAGATAAGACTAATGACTTGATAAAACGCCATTAAGTAAGTAAGATTATATATATTTTTTTCATATAAGAAACTTGTTTGTATAGACGCTTTATGAATTAAAAACACAAATGTTCTAAGAAGTGTAATATAACATAACACGTTTTGAATACCACCCAGGTCATTTTTTTTTAAGTATTAGAAATTTAATTTAATGCGTGATTGGGGATGCCTGATAACATGTGAGTGGAAATATATTATGTGTCGGTTCATTCTTATTACTACAATAATTTAGTTAAAGATTTTATCATTAATGGTTCAAATAAAATCTCAACGTAGTGAAGATGGCGGTATAAAGATTTAAAATTTGACCACTCAGCCCATTTACCGATCAAATCTTAAATTGAGATTTTTTTTGTGACAATATTGATTGAGAATTTTTGATAGAATTTTAATATAAAAGCAATAAAACTGACCGTATGAGAGAATGCGCGAATATGTCAAAATGTGAAACCCGGGTCTTGAGAGTTTTTGTGGAAACTTGTGGAAGTGTACATACAATGTAGTTAATTTTTAATATATTAGGTAGTTCGTAAAGAAATGACCATCTTTTTTGCGTCACTTTAACGTTAGTTTTGTTAACGGTCGCCGTTGAGTTAGCACGTCGTGGTTGATATCATTTTAAAGCTCTATTAGTACTCTTCCTATTTTGACGTTTTTTATTTTTTTTTACCGCTGTAGAAAAATGCAGAAATATATAATTCAAATTAGATTTATGATAGATAATAAGAAAATTTTACGTGTGGTAGAAGACATCAATTAGAATTCTATCTTATATCAATAGCCAAATAATTTTCTTTTCCAGACTTGTAAGTAATTGATTAAAGTTGCCGTCTGATACTCAATAAGTTCTCGTAGAAAATGAATTACAGTAAGATCGATTAGGTAACCAATATTAATTTTATATCAATATCTTTATATTACTTAATGTCTTCGAAAAGAGAGGATAATATACTAAGCGAATTCTCGTATAACTATTTTTACTGAGATTGGCTCCATTAGAAATCCATTTACTCTTCATTTGCAGTGTTTTTTTTTTACAAAAATTAACTCACTCGACGGAGTTTTTGCAAAATTATAATTCTTGTCACTTCACATATTGTGAAGAAAGCAGCATAGGTTTTATTTAACGTTCTTTCAGCATTAATTGTTGCTAAAATGGCATCAAATATTCTCGCAATCTCCCATGTATGTTAAAAATGTTTTAGTATGGCCAAGTAATTGTTTTTAATACCTCTATAATTATATATTTAATCTTCGTAAAAAAATGATTCAGTTTTTACCAAATAGAATAATTGGCCATAAGGTGATTTAAGTCGATTAGTAATAGATCAATAACCCTGTAACGTTCTTGACCTACACAAATACTTGTCGCTATTTTCTGTTAGAAGCTCTGCGTAGATCAGAGATTAATTTTTAATCTAAGCTTACTAGTATTTTTATATAACCAATAATAGCAAAATAAAGGTACATTAAAGAATATATGAAAGTTGTGTTCATGATTATTTATATTATGAACATAATAAGTTCTTATATATCCAGCGAATTTAACACTAAAATACTTATTCACTTATTCGTATTTATTCAGTAGGTTAAAGAAAAACACGCGAGTGAAAATTAAGTGATTTTTTAAATAGTTATTCAGTTTTATAGGTAAACATTTCGATTTAAATACTGGTTAAGTCTCTGAAATATTATTTACGGAACAGTTAATTGAAAAGTAATTTCGCCTAATGCAATTAGAGGGTCATTTTATTTTCAAATTATTATGAAGATGTCAACATAGCATAAAGCTTATTTAAAATGAAAGCTTAAAAAACACAATCCAAATATAAACCACATTCTTTTTGACAATTTTAAAAACCTATTGTAATCGTTTTCTTTAGTGTTTGATTATTCACTATTTATTAAATGCTCCATATTAACGCAAATCTAAATTTACACGGTGAAAAAAAGCAGTATATTAAAATCTACAATTTTATTGATTGAATATACATTTACCTGGTAGAACTAAATTTTAAAAACGCTGAAAAAATATAAATGTATTTTAGTCCTACAAATTTTTCAGTTGATAGCTTTATCGACTTACGCCCTCTCATCAGAAGTATGTTTCAACATATATAATACATTTCCTAGCGGTGTTGAAAATGTACATAATACATATTCTCATCTATTCTTACATCCTAGTTTTATATTTAAATTTTTAAACGTCACAAATCGGTTTTATGTATCTCTCGAAGTGAGAGTTAATCTGGACTAATCATTAGTCATGCTGAGAGTATAAGCCGAAATAACTATCAACTATTTGTACAATATTATAAATTTTGTAGAAATAAAATATATTTCTATTTTTTTACCGTGCTATAATGAAGTTCGACTAAGCAAATTCAATTCAATGAGCTTATTTGATAATTACGGTATGCTAGCATATTTCTAAGAAAAATTAAAGGAAATGGACAAAATAATAAATTTGACTGATCGAATGTACGATCAAATCAGTTTCCTTTATATAGCATATATAATTAATCAACTAAAACAAATAAGCGATGCACTGATAAGACGAGTGAAGAAATACAAAAAAATAACAGTAAACAACATTAAGAAAATAAATTCAAAAAAATTCCCAAAATAGTGGATGCTTAGATCGACCGGTTGGCAATAACGTAACAAGACTTACAAACACCACACTGTTAAACTTTCACATACAACTACTTAATTATTATCAAACGTATAGTTTTGGTATGGCAACACAAAGCTTTCGGTAATCTGTTGAAGCCCCAAAACATGCGTGCTTCGTGTTATGTGAATTATGCAATAGACAACTTACTGTTATTTAATAAAGATTTCCATGAGAAGAATCTAATATTTGTAATTAATTTATAAACTAATTGGTTTTTATTCGTTTTGCCATCACGGTATTTTTTAATATGATGATAATCTTTTTATTGCGTTTTCTTTAAACAAAAATGAGATACCTTTAAGGTAAAAATTAAGTGAGCATATAAGTAATGAATCATTAAATATTTGTTTATAATCATAATTTTAAGGCTTCTGATTTAAATACTGTATATAAGTAATACAAATTTTGAAAGGTTTAATGTCACAATGAAGAAACTTAAGAAAATGTAACGGTGGGATCTACCAAGTATATACCAATTTCATCATTTAGTAATATGTATAATTTATAATCGACCATTTTCGTGTTAAAGTTAAATACAATATCGCTTCGTTGATTATCCGTTGAAAGCCCTGACTAATTGAGTACAAAAAAGTCATGTTACTTGCCGTTCTTTGAGTTTTTTTTTATATATTCAACCACTATTCTAAGTCTCAGCAACAAGTCAGCTCATGTAAACCTTTTTTTATTAAATGCGTTTCCATTTAAATTATTGTGTTACACCATACGACATATTTTGAAAAAGGAATAATGAAAATTCGCTTACTTCCATAGATGGTGATATGTGAACCAGGGCGGGCGGTGAGGACCGGGGTGGATCCGTATCGCTCGCCCGCGTTTGACAGTCTCCCAGACACTGTTGTGGGGACGCCCATCGGCTTAAAGGCTATAGGCCTGATCACAACTTTGCCCTGGAAAAAAGGAAACAAACCAAGTCATGATATTAAAAATAATGCTAACATAATTATTATCGTTCGACTACAAGTGTCAAATATCTGATGAATCGATTAAATTAAAAATCTGTTAATAAGATAAAAATAACTAAGCTATAAAAATCTGCTACAAAGAACTGAAAGCTACGTATCTTTACTATATTATAATGGAGTTATATCTAGTACTTGCCAATTTAATAAATGAGAATAGATAGATAGCACCCGAGGGCGCCGCGGCGTGCAGTTTGGGTAAGTCTAGTATAATATAATATTTTCCATGGTAACATGGTACAGAAGGGTTTTATGATGAAAAAGAGACCAAATACTTTAGTGAAACTTGTGAGAGGAAACCAAACCTTCACCCAGGGGAATATTTAAAGAAATATCACACTTTCAAATGTCTTAAAAAGTACATATTATTTTTAAAGTATCATATTTTGAAATGTATTTTTTTTTATTTGATAGATTAAAGCTTTGTAATAATGAAATAATTATAAAACATAATCAGTTGATAATGCTCGCGATGAGCGAAACCGGTCCTGATCAAAAAATATATTGTGGAAATAAGTACTAAAAAAATGTGTTTTTATTATTTAAAATATAATGCCTTTCCATCAAGAAGTGACAGTTAACACCTTAAAAGAGATAAAATATGTTATCAATTAATTATAGAGTGTTTATCGTCCATTTGATTCAATGACGTTCGAATATTATGAAAATCTTGAAAATAATTAAGGAGTTTTTTACGGAGTGCAAAGGGTAAAGATTTTATTGATTGAATTGGCATTCACTTGGTAGAACTCCATTATAACACGGTGAAAAAATAGCAATGTATTTTAGTTCTACAAAATTATTTTTAACAAATATAGTTGATAGCTATTTCGGCTCACGCCATCGTCAGAACTAATCTCTGGCGATCAGACGATGGCGTGAGCCAATATCTATCAACTATATTTGTTAAAAATAATTTTGTAGAACTAAAATATATTGCTATTTTTTCACCGTGTGGTAAAGATTTTTATATTTAAAATTATTACCTTGATTGAAATTGTAATAATGGATGGCCTATAGACGATACTATCTACTCAATATAAAAAATACCTAAATCAAATTAAATTTAATGAGTATCTCATAATTTGTTTGTCGCCAGATAAAGGGCGTGAAAATATTACTAATATTATGTTTTTTGCTTTTTCATGACATACATTAATGAAAAATAATAGTTCGCTATTTCTAGATACTAAAAAAGATAAACCTACCAAACGATATTTTACGAATACCGACGGTTTGTTATCACAGATCTACAATAAATTTGGACCACCTTTGATGATCCGACATAAAAATAGATACCGTAAAATCGAAGGTGAATAAAAGGATACGAAAGATTAACCTGCTACTAAATTAATAAAAGCATAAATAATGGCGGCATTAGCATTTTATAATCGCCGGCATATATTACTGTGGATACACATTTCTACTGCTTCGAGTTGGCCCAATTCGATCGCTCGAGCGTCGATAAATTGCAATCAAGTAATTTAATTGTCGAAGTGGTGTTTGATTTACCGACGCGGTGTTGAAAACAAATTAAAACGGAAACGAAATGTGAAGAAAATTATTGGCGGTGTACAATTAATTTCAGATTGCTTCATCTGACAGATCTATTAAAAGATGTATCCAAATTCGAAAATACACATCGAGCATATGCGAAAGCCGTAGTGCGTGCGTAACATACGAGCTGAACGATTCGATTGAAAGACTCGTTACAAATTTAGGAAAGACTCGGTGAACCGAATAAGAATGTAAGTTTATTCGTCATATAAATCGTGCATTTATTTAAATCATATTGGAGTGTTGGCAGATTTATAATCACTTTTATTGAAAGCAATAATACTGATACGTGACACAATTCAATAAATAAAAGAAAAAATAAATCAAATTCACAAGATTCATTCACAACAATCATAAATTTTAAATAATCATATGAATCCAAAGTGATATTTGTAATTTATTTAGAGCAATTGAATGGATATCCGACAAGCATTAATAGACTTCTGACAAGACTCAATCGAATTATTATCATTCCGATATAATAAAATCACCAGCGTATCGAAAAAACGGCCTTTTTAAATCCGATGATTTTTTAAATCTAATTTATAGATTTATAGATCAGATTTTATGTGTTATTTTATTTTATTTCACTCCATGCTTGCGCAAAATAACATTACCATAGATAGGGTCTGCGATTTAGGGATGCAGTGTTTCTTTACGAAGGAGTTTTAAAAATCTGCAATGGAAGCTTCTATTTGTGGTGTTTAGGAGACATATGTCAATCATTGTGATACGAACGTGTTTAGTTATTCGCATTAATGAATCAAATTTAACCTGAATTAAGACAACTTAGTAAAAAATTGCCTACAATTTTTATTAAAAATGGTGTGACTTTATTTTCTTTGTTTTGGGGATAGTGTTGAATTACTTTACTGAGATAAAATGGATGTTTATTTCATTAGAATAACTTAACTGGTAACATTGAATGGAACATCCGTGAAATCTCAAGTCACTTTTTTACGTAATCTTAAATTCTTGTTGGCGATTCACTTCAGTGCAGCTATATGCAATTTAGTAAGTGAACGATTTTTGAAAAAAAAAATACCGATTATATCTGCTTTAGTGCGGATTTTTTGATAGTCAATTGCGAAACATTCAATCAGCCAAACTCAACCTGTGGTCCGAGAACATATGCAGCCCGACAGGCTTTTCTGCATTTAGCAATAAAAAACTTATTTTTCTAAGGGGTTGTCTCAATGAAAAAAGTATACATTTTTTATAATAAGTCACACTGTTTTTTTATAATAGTCACACTTGTACCTTATAATAGTTAAATAATTTCGAGTGTTAATACTATAAAAATTCTTTCTCACAAAAAAATCAAGTAAGGTCCGGAAGAGAATTATTTTAAGATATTTACGTTCAGAAATTTTACTAGTTGATATCGGAAAATATCATGATATATATCCATAAATTAAATAGTATAACAATAAATATATATATAGATGTCAAGGCGACATCAATTCATTTATCTGTATAACAAAATCGATTAGGATCTAACCTGAATTCTAAGAAACTAGTATTTGACTAAGCCGTGTAAACCTGAAAATAAAATAAATTCTAATTATTATTTTAAATACAACAGGAAAGGATAATTTTCTAACCGCTGCATTTTTAAAATTTTACAGGATGCGGTTTTTGAATTACTTTAGATTCAAATTTAGAATGATCATATCTACTGAATCATTTTATTTTTGTAAAACAATTTTGAAAAAATTGAACATCGAATTTTAATAATTATTAACTCATCCACTCATAAGAATACTCAATACAAAATCTACAAAATCTTCGTGCTTTCGATATTTTAACGACTACTAGGAAGTGCTGATCTAGTAGCAAACAAATAAATGTGACATTGAAGCTTTAAAATAGTGTAAACTTGACCGTGTAAAATTACTAAATCGGTTGGTCGGTGATTTCCCACAGTATTTTAACGGCTCCTTTGTGCCATGAACCATAGCGTAGTGTCGCCAAAAACAGTGGCATCTGAACAATTCTATAGATGGTGCATATAACAGCAGAACAATTTGAGAAGATACGAATAACAATCGAAAACACCAACTATAAACACAATTTATTGGTCGTTTGAACCTGGGCTATCTATACAAAAATATTCTTGTGTGGTTTATTTCAAAACATGCTTTATAACGACGTAAGTTTTCGCGTATTGTTTTCTAATACTTACATATTTTAAATACAATTAATCTATGCTGATTTTTGTGTGTAAATTAAATTGAAATTATAACTGATGATAAGTGTATGAGAGATGCATTTTTAATTACATCAATATATATTTACGAATAGGGTATATGCTAATTTGTTTTATTAATGTCTGATTTTTTCCAAACCCTTATCTGATTCATTTTGGTAAGGGCTAAATTTCAAAGAAGTTAAAAATAAAAGTAAAAAAATATTATCTTCAATAAGGATTATTTTTTTTCTCGGCAGATGCCATTGATTGTTTTTAATTCAGTGATATGCATAACGTAGATGAAGTGATTTTATTGGAATAAATTAATTACTTTTAGGATAATTACCAAAAGCACGACATTGAAAATTGTGATAAAATAATAATAGCGGAAAATTTGGACGCAAATGATGAAAAAACAATTATAATTGTTTGTCTATCGACGCGCAGAGTTTGCCTGCCTGCGGTTTCCGGTCATTGCAAACTTAAAAGAAATCCTGTAAAACGATTGGGCAAGCAAGCGTGATGATCTCACTTCTTTTGTAGTTTACCTCTTCGATTCATAGTAGTTTTTTGAAGATTATCCGTCGATGATTCATATCTATTTGCAGGCTTCTCAAGATGTTATAGAACCCCTTAGTAAAATATTAATTGCCACATTCCAAAACGATACAAATTATTGCTTTTGTATTGACTGTCTGTACATAAAAACATTCATCATGGAATTTTTTGGATTCAATTATGATCTGATAAAAAAGTGGAACATTCCAATAAGTTTATTACGCAGTCGGTGACCAAGTTTTCAATTCTATTCTAACTGGAAAGATTGCATCATTATATGATAATTTTCTACTTCGAGGACTGGATTTTCTTTTACCCAAGTTCACTCCTATTATAAACTATGTAAAATCTTAAATGGATATTTAAACAAAGAGTTTTCGAATAACACTTTTAAGTTTATATAATATATATCAACAGCGAGCTACAAAGCGGGCATACGTATGTAACAAACCTATCCATTTTATGAGACATTTCGATTATATCACATAATATAAGATAATTCGTATTTTAAGGCAGTATTTCGAAAAGTATAGGCAATTATAATTCAGGGCTTTCAATTGTCATTACAAGGGTTGTTTTTCAATTCTTTGCCATCAATATAAAGACATAGTATGTTTATACTTATGGTAATTTTATGCAAAATATTTTTCATATCAAATTTGACAATCAACATCAATCGTGTACCATAATACAATTATTTTTCATTACATAAATAATAATTCTCTTACAATATGTATGCATTACATGAATCACAAATAATGAAGCAAAATTATACTGTTCATGATAATGGTGGATTTTCGTTCTGCTTTGTTAACATCCTGTTGCGAAGCTGTACATTAAAGAAATATATATATTTTTTATATTATGAATCACCAGTCAAAAAAACAATATATTTAGAAACAAAACAAATGACGTAAGTCAAAATCTAGATCGCAGACTGAAACTAAATGTAAAAAAACGAAAATCGTGCATAAGCGAGCCTATTGAAAACGTGTGAGCATTCATCTCACCCGATAGCCAGTCTGACTACATTTTTAAATCAACTTTTCCTTCACGTGTCGTATCGCACAATGTATTTATAACATGTTTTAATGTATTAATAAAGTAAGCCATTACAGACAACTATGAACTGACAGTTACCGCTATTTAAATATATTGATAAAATCGTTGTCGCCATATCACAAAGAGCATATTTCTAAATACAACGCGTATCTTTCAATTCGAAACGATTACCACGACAAAGCAGCCGTTAGTAATTGGCTTAATACTTTTGGTTAAAAAATGTGACTAACTGAAAAAGTATATAAAAAAAACATAGAATTATACCCATATTAATTTAGCTTGACGGAAGGTCTAAACAGGACCGATTTTTCTCAATTGACGACTTTTAACTTACCATCAGTTGGACTGTCGCTTAACACTTTGAGGGATATGGCCGTAGATGTACGTCCAAATATTGTAATGTCTTTTATCAATTGCAAGTTCCGTATTTTTTGTTGAATAATTATAATTTCTTCAGACATTCATGCTGCACATATCTGTCAATAATTTTAAGCAGTCGGGCTTACATTTTTTATTTGTTTCAAATTAATAAAAGAATTTTACGAAGAAAGAAAATTCAAAGAAATTACACTTTTAATCATGTATCATAAAATTTACTGTCTGTTCAACCGCGTTCTTTCTAGTAATCAGTGTCAATATCAAACTATGTTCACTCAGACTGCAATAATTTTTAAGGCTCAAACTAAAGTAATTGTTTCTAGAAAGTTCATAGTGAATAAATTTATTTATATTTATTACTATGCATTTCTCAATTGTACAACTTTATTTACTACATGATATAATAATAAATATTCTTTCTAGATTGAACCACAACAAACACATAATTTTATATGAAGTGTAAAAAAATATTTAAAATAAACCAAAAAACTTATTTCGTAAAAAAATAACTCACTACTCAACGGGTTAATAACGTTTATTTAACAGTTGCACACATATTAAAATACGGTCAACCGATACTGCCTTGAATAAAAGCGACAATACGAACACTGGATACCAAACTAAATATAGTGATTTCTTGATTGAATTGGAATTTATTTGGTAGAACTTCATTATTACATGGTGAAAAAATAGCAATGTATTCAAGTTCTTCAATTTCTTTTACAAGATATAGCTGATAGCTATCGTATAGTACCGACGATGTCGTTAGCCGAAATAGCTATCAACTATATCTGATAAAAAAATTGTAAAACTAAAATACATTACTATTTTTTCATCGTGCTAAATGTATTTTAATGAAAACATTAACCTCGTTTTGCATATCATTTGATAGATTATTTTAATTTTTCAGTTAATATTTCAACGTTGAAGGATTAGCTACTCCGGATATTGAATAACATTTCAAGTGACTTAGTAATTTGAGTTAAAATATAGATTTGTTAGTTAAAAAATTTGTAGAACTAAAATACAATGCTATTTTTTCACCGTGTTATAGTCATTTATTTTTACTGGGAAATTTAAGAAAAAGTCTACTAAACGATTTTTCTGCAAAGCTGCATAGATAAACAAACTAGCGTGTATACATTTTTCCAAATTAAAAAAATGTTGTTTGGGTAGTGATATAATTTGTCGCACCGCTTTCCAGTTGACAGCCCTAGACTGCAGTGACCACAATAATAATACTAAATGCGGGCAAGATCGATTCAAAATGAATGTAAGTAGGGCGCCGCAACAGATAGCACCTGACGCGCCCAAACACTTGATGGGACGGCGCAGACCGCGCGCGGCCAGCAGGTGAGCTCTCGGCCTCCGTTCGCCACCTCGTCCTCCTTCCCTTTGCTGGAGTTCCCAGCGCGAACGCAACGGTACATTCCTGATTTATCGGTCAGACTCTCGGAGGCTGTATGACAGAGGCTCGCCCGCCGCCCGGAAGAGGCCGGGTAACCATGCGGTGTTATAAAATAATATCAATTCAAATAAAGTATAATACAATACATAAATGAAAAAAAATGTGTTATGTGACTATTCGTATTTTTATTTAAATAATTGATTAAAATTGGTGTTCAAAAAATGTTTATCAATAAAACCTTTGCCAAATTTTATAACACGGTGAAAAAATAGCGATGTATTTTAGTTCTACAAAATCTATAAGATAGCTATTTCGGTTCACGCCGTCGTTAGAACTATTTTATATATCGAATACTTATTTTATGATAAGCTTACTAGGAGTTGTCAGTAATTTATGATCCCTAACATCAAATACAAAATAGTTTTAAAGCTTAGGTTGAACTCAAACGACTTGGAATAATATCCAATGTATTTTAATTAATTAATAGTTGTAAACATTATGCATATGTTTCCATATATATATAGACAAAGTGGAATTAACGTGGTCAAAGAATTGATATCAAATCATAACTTGGCTTAAAAGCATGCATACATCAAAAAAATTATAGAGCCAAACATTACTATTGGGTAATCAGAAAGCTCGATGATGAACAAAATTTAATTAACACGATTCTTTAAAGTCCTCACTGTCGCATGATTTGTATATCGTCTTCCGATGACGGAAGTACAATCGGTGGCTTGGGATCACTTGTGGCCTCAATACTTCAACTGGTTTTTTCGTATGCCCCCATAGGCTAACCTGCTAACCGCACCAATACATAATACATACAATAAGGCCTCAACTTGTTCACTGCCAACGCATAAACTCGATACTTATTAATGTCAAATGATTAAAGCCGCGAGAATACGAAACGTTATTGCTGTGTTGTTATGAGTTAAAGTTATTATTTAATTAGGCACCATTTAGAATTAAGATGGTTGAATAAAATAATTAAATTGGATTAAAATGAAAAGAAGTATACAATCTAAAGAATGTATGTATTTTTGAATGAAATAATATATGAAAACTTAATTCTGTTTGTAAAAAAATTATATTGTTTTAATGACTAACATGCCGAGTGATACTGTTAATGATAGCGTAACTGTAAGATCGTAGAATATGTAATATTTTTTTTATTTATCTAGTATAAAAGTATTTATTTACCCATCTATATTTCTAAAGCACTGTTTACGTATGTGCTAAATTGCTTGAGAAACACAGTTTTACATAAGCACTTCCTTTTTTAGTCATCATCACTTCTTCAAAATGGAATGAAGTTTAAGATATACATATATTAAATTAGATAAATATATTTTCAATAATTTAAAAAGTAATTTTGATGCGGATGGAAATCAATGATGTCTATGCTACATCTGCACATTCAAATTTAGCTTTTCATCTTATATAATACAATATATTAAATAATAAAAACACATTTTTTAGTATTTATATTTTAACTATTTATTAAAAAAAAAAATTGTACACCTGCTACCTTTAACTAAAATTATTTTTAAAATTTTTTGTTTTGTATAAATAGACTTGTTTGTAAATTGTACTCCTTGTCAGTTGATAATCCTAGCGATGAGCGAAACCGGTCCTGATCAAAAAATATATTGTGGAAATAAGTACTAAAAAATGTGTTTTTATTATTTAAAGTATCATGCCTTTCCATCAAGAAGTGACAGTTAACACCTTAAAAGTTATATAATATATACAAAAATAAAAACAATTATTTTTTTATTATTAATGCATGTAACTTAAAATACAATGTAACAACAATAGAATAATTGTTAAATAACTCATCCATGCATTTTAAATATTGGTTTTGGTTGGTAGAATAAAAATATCTTTTGAAGCGTTCATATATTATGTATTAAAAGTAATTAACCGTACTAAGGAAGTTTACAAAAAAATCGACTCGTATAAATTGTGAAGATATCATTTTAATTATATTCCATTAAAAATGAGTCAGGAAGTATGCAATTATTATTAAGTAGTTGTCTGAATTATTTAGCGTATAGTGCAGTAAACTGTGGTTTTTTGAATACATTTTTATTTATTTTTTTGAAACTAAATTGCTGGGTCTTATCATATAATCACAACTTTAGATTCAGACCTGGCAGATGTGCTTGCAACTATTTTTGATCTAAAGCAGTAGCAATTTTGATTTTACAACTATTTTTCTTTAAATTTTGGTTGAAACAGGTTGAAACAAATTAAACCATTTATTAAATAAATAATTATGCCTATTCATCGTCCATTAATTGATATTACTGTTCGCACGAAAATCATGCTGATTTTTTTTGCATTAAAAATAATCGATTAATACCGTTATGAGTTTATTTTTTGTTGCCGACCACCTGAATATGGTTGACTATAAAAGGGTTAACAAGTCAAACAAGTTTAATAAGAGCCATCAGGTCAAGGGCATGTTCCTTCGCGAAGTGCAGGAAAAACGGTTAAATTTCGTATAGAGGTCAAATGGAAAGCTGTACGCATTGAAGCTTTTTACAGCAATAGTTTTATAAGTAGAACAAGGGTCTGTATAATTTATTGGAAACTAGCGGTAATTACAGCATAAGCTTTGTGATTCATAAGATAAATGCTTGTCAAATTTAATATGTTTTAAAACAAAACTTTTGTTTTTAATCAATGGACTCAGAAAAGGATTTAAATATTAAATGACCACTACAACCACATTTAAATAAAAATAACCACTGATTACTTTGTTAGTTACACTCGACTCGATTGTTTTAATTATAAAACTAAATAATATGCAAGAATGATGTTAAGAAATAAGTAGTAACAGCTGAGAAATATTTTCTTCAACGATAAAATCTACTTCAAAGTTATTTTATTTCAGTGTTCACCGGGTCGTTATTATTATGTTCGCGTAATTGACACGAGAAGACAGTTCTGGAGGAAACGAGACCCAGTTCAGTCACTCTAAGGAAACTGTTAGATGTTGTTTCTTTAATAATGATTTAATATGTTATATAACATAATTTAATGATAAAAATATTTATTTACATATAATTAATGATTAGTGATACAATCGATTATTTTTTACTTCCTGAATGAGTTTGTCTAGTGCTGCTATAAATGAAAAAAAAAATACAAAGAAGACAACTTGATACTCTTTGAAAAAAGAATATTATAAATGTATACCAAACAAATTCAATAACAAATTGATAGACTATGAGGTGTGCTTTGACAAAGGGGCTCGCACAGTAGCCAAATCTTTTCCATTTTGTGTTAAATCTGATTTAAAGGATGCTTAGGACTTATCAGTTTAAGGATATTTAAATTATTTAGAGCTGACTGATAAATATTGAAGTTCAAGATAAAAATAATAATTCAAAATTATTTATTTATTATTATGTCTTATAAAACTTTCAATTACACGCAAACGTTACATATATATACTACTATATAGTCATATCACTTTTAAGGTGTTAACTGTCACTTCTTGATGGAAAGGCATGATATTTTAAGTAATAAAACACTTTTTTTCTTCAGTTGATAATGTTCGCAATGAGCGAAACCGGTCCTGATCAAAAAATATATTGTGAAAATAAGTACTAAGAATGTGTTTGTATTATTTAAAATATACGGACATATACTACTATAAATTAATTGAGGAAAAAAACTATATTTTTATGTTACATATATTTATATATACCCACGTATCAACATCTTTGAAACTAATTTCAATAATGGCGAATAGGTTTTATTTCTTAGAGAAGGAACAGGAGGTCTTGTAGATTCAATCTATAATTATCTGATTTATGAGATAAAAATATATTCGTGCGAAGAAGAAACATTTTTTAGACGTTCCACTGAACAATGATTAATAGCATAAAAATGACGGACAATTTTTACGTTATTTGATATCAAAATACCACATTGCATGATACATTGTCTTAACCTACTTCAATTTGACAATAAAACCATAAATGATTGTCTCAGCATAAAGTTCACCGAAATAGTCTTATCTGCCAAATTATTGCATCACGACCTTTTCAAACCTCAGTCGTATTAAATATTTGCCTGGGAAACAAAATTATTTTACTGTTTGAAAGTCTTTTACAACAATAAAATAAATAATTCATTTCTAAGTCTTCTCGGCGAAGGACAACTTATGTTAATTTATTTAATCTGCGTGACTTAACGTGTGAAACATAAATAAATGTCATGAATAGAAAGATCATATTTCTTGGCATTTGAATCACGCTACAGATCTTCTTTTGGATAAATCATTTGTATATTGATCGGTAGAATATTTTTTTCTAAAATATTATTACAAAAATAATGAAGGATATATGCTCTATTTTATATAAAAGATTCTTGTCTTAATACTTATCCGAGCGAGATAAACAGAAATGGTGTAAAAAGTTTAATTTATTTTATTACTAAAGAAGTACGGTAAAATATGTATAAGGAAGACTATCTTAATTATAGGGGCTAACTAATATATAGAAGCTATATTTCTATACTTCTATTTATAGAAGCTACTAAGGCTGGAACAAAATTCAAATAAACCAATTTTTAAAATCAACTGGTCAACTATTAATTCTCAGTGAAAAGACTGATTAAAATTAAAAACCGTAAAACATAAGTTGTTATTTTTACATTTTTCACAATTGTATATAGATTATGATTAGAACTGATTTCGCTCATTGAGAGCGTTTTAAATTTATCATAGGAATATATTTGAATTTATAAATCAAGACTTGATCTTCTTATTTGTAAAAATTAATTTTCTTTTTATACACTTGACCGTGAAGTTCATAAAAAGATAATATGTTTTACTGATAAGAAGACGATACATTCCATGAAAAAAATGAATAATGTGTCTAATATGCAGTTATATGTCGAAAATAAATGATTTTTAGATAATTCTGGCGATAGCAGAAGCCTATATATATTGATATACTTTAATATACATATTATATTTACAATATTATTAATGATTCGACCAATTTGATGCCAATGCAACAAATTAAATATCTATCTCATTTGAATCTCAATGATCCACTAACAATTAATCTTTTTGCACTTTTTATATCCTTTGCTACACGAAAATCGTTCATATTTTTTTTTTATTTGATGAATAACCATTTGAAACTATTCACATATAACAAGAATTTCTATGGTGTACCATTTATCTCGAAAGTCATAAATGCTCCTCTTGAGTAACAACAAATTATATTATACATGTAAACCTAAGCGTGAATCAAACGTTTGAGTTATATGAAATTTTGTAAATGTGAAACAGTTTCGTAAATATAGACCGCATAGATTAGGAAACGCATTTTATGATAACTGAGAAATATTTAAGTGTGCTGGAAATGTTTATGTAAATAATAAAAAAACACTAGTTGTAATAAAAAGAAATCTTTAAATTAATGAATTAAAAAACGGAAAATAATAAAAAGTTGTTTATATAGAAAGCAAATACGAGCATATTATATATATACTACTTATACAAATGTACTAACAAAGTTATCGATAAAAAACAGCTTATGAAAATTAAAATATTACATTAACGCTAGGTAAAGAAAGGCTTGCCAGCATTTTTTTGTAGAGTTTCAAGTCGAATACGATCATATTTTGTAGTAATTGTACAAACGTTTTTCTTATGCGATTGATGGTTCTTACTTGTAAAATTATATGTATGCATTAAGATAAATTTGTTATTGTACCCCGTTTTTTTGTATTCGGCTATTACTGAAACAAGTATTGCGTTAATTTAGGAGAACGGATAGGCCAAAGACAGTCACGGCCGAAACGGAGTCGTGATTTTACGAACAGATGTGTAATAATAATGATAAAGCTAAATGGCTGCTTCAATGAACACAGGCTTTACGCGGGAACTCTACATCGCAATGACGTAACCGGATACAGGAAAACGTTAAACTTCGTCAAGTGATTAGCTATAACTCGAGACATTGTGCAAGCTCTAATGAACTTAATTGAGTTTTAACGCCGAACGTAACTATATTTGTATATCCTTTTTAAGGCTTAGACAAATAAAATTAAGGAACGATACAATTACAAATTATGCCCAATGACATACAAATATTTACTTCAAGATTATATCAGTTTTCGTATCTCAAAAATACTTTACAGGTATTTGTGATTGAAATCGTATTAGTACATGATCTTAACAATCTCAAAACTAAAAATACCACAATTTGTATTAATAACAATTTTATTAAAAAAAAAATTGAATTCTATGTGACAATATTTTGTTTGTAATTTGTAATGTTGTTGTTAATAATATATATTGAAAATTATTTTGGAAAATCGGATTTATGTCTTTGCTCTTGTTTTTTATAATTATTATTTATGGATTCCAGATGACTTATATATGTTTGGGATTGCTATCACTATTTAATAGTTTGTATTGATTAATTGCTAATGCGACCTGTAATTAAGGATGCTAATTGTTTCCATTGAAAATCTTCAGATGGTATGAACAACAAAGCAGAAGAATTATTTAAAACTCTATCATCGGTTAGATCTGTTGTTCACGTCGTATACACCGATTATTTGTGGCGAGAGCCAATTTAAGTACATAAAATTCCACTCACATAAACCTGTCACTAGCTATGAGAAATCGTCTTTTGATTTCAACATAAATATAGCGTTTTGGGTTGCTTACCGAAAGATTTTATATTTCTTAAATGTTAAGCCAAATATAGAAATATAAATGAAAATCGTTATTGTTATTGGCAGATGTATTGTATTGAATATAATTCAATATCGGGGCGTGTGCTATTGCGCTAGAAACTGCACGACAGCTGGTGTCTGGACGAAGAGATGTCGTGATGATGTCACCGCCAAAACATCAATAAGAGCATCGAGGCTGATGAACTGTGTGCTCACTAATTAACATACCTTCCGCTTTTATAAATTTTTGCTTCCAACAGCTGTTTTTTGTTTCTATGAGAAAACGCAAGATCTGCATATTTCAAATACCGCTATTGACCTTTGAACGGTTTGTTGTAAATTTAATAAATATCCATCATATTATGCGCTTAAGTAAATATGGTTTATTTTTACTTAAGAAGATGCTTAATTGGTAGTAAGTAAACGCTTTTAATCTTGTGTAAATGCTTACTTTCATGCATTGATATGATGACTTTCGTCAATATGCACTCATGTGTTTACAATGAAAAAATGAGACGAAGAGAGAGCAATTAATTAAGTATTGTCTTTCAATATTCTAAATATCTATCCTTCGACTTTTATAAAAAAATGATCCTGAATGGCAACCGACTTATGTAGGAGTACTGCATTAGAAGTATATACGCTCCATGCTGCAAGTGGAAACTTTAATATTATTCATTAAGATTGTTGTCTATAGACTTCTTCCGAAATTCAATTGGTTATTCCCCTTTTCACCACTTATAATGTTATCTTATATAGATACATGATGATTTGGTCTAATAATATTTTTTCCTTAATTAAGTATGGAAACGCGGGAGACCCTACGAACCACCACTAGCGCAATAAGCTGCATCTGTCTGAGTAGTTGTAATATTATAGTTTTTTTTTGTGAAATCTATCTTGAGGAAAAATATTGATTTACAGGATTTTTTCTCTGTCGAAATACAAATAATACAATCGACGGATTTTTTTTTATCGAACATACGTATGCATAATCCACTCAATGATAACGCAAAACATAAAGGTAAATATTATATTACTAATATTGACACTGATAAAA
Organism: Himalopsyche japonica; assembly: GCA_028555115.1. Classification (NCBI taxonomy): domain Eukaryota; kingdom Metazoa; phylum Arthropoda; class Insecta; order Trichoptera; family Rhyacophilidae; genus Himalopsyche; species Himalopsyche japonica. The sequence goes on along the minus strand of JAHFWJ010000526.1, from coordinate 1,084,077 downwards.
AAAATCGTATCATAATGAAAATTTCTATAAATATTTGTGCCCGTTGTATAAATATTTACATTGATGAAATCAGCACGTTAAATATTATATTTGTACTGTCTAATTAAATAATGTGAGGGAAAAAACTCGTTTCATGTGTACAATGAATTATTGGTATAATTAAAAGTGCGAAACATTTGAGAAAACCAAGATTATTATTTAACAATTTGGGTAAATAATGTCAAGTATTTAGAGTGTGAGAATAAAACATGATGGTTGATTAATAGTATAAATGTTTACCGAAGAAATAGGCTGCTATTTTTTCGAATATGATAAGTAGTTTTTATAACAAAACATTAAGCTAAATTTTCTAAAAATATTACTGTTTATTTGGATACAAAAATCGACACAGTAATCAATAGATAGAATGATGTTAAAAATATATAAGAGGATCGTTTAACGTGTATTTGCCATTTAAAACTTATTTTTTCGACAATTTAAATTTACTACAGTTTAAAACAAATCATTTAACGATTGGTGCACAATTATCGTAACCTCATCAGATTGTAACCATTTCAAAGTGAAGCTCATAATCAACGAGAAATTTCACCATTCTTTAAAATCAATTTTATGAGGAATATGTTCCTCAGCACAATGACCACGATCTAAGAAAAGTATAATGTTGATAAATCTACGCCTAAGATTAGCCAGTATAGAGGGCACATTTATAAATCGAGATTATTAACAGAAAAATTATTTCATGAAAAACATCAACTAAAAAACTCATGAGATCGAATCTAAGATTGTGGGAATTTTTCAGAAATTACATAACGTTGTAACTTAACATCTTTCTCTTTGGCAGGAAATGCAGTGGTATTGAAATTTCATTGGTAATATATTGCTAACAGTATAGATTGGCATCGGTGCAATATTGCCATTTATCTGTTGTCTGGCAAATTGACACAGACGAAAATATCGTTAGGTGACGCAAAATCATGAATAAGGTACACGCCTAGTTTCAAAGTGAATCATGACATTTGATTAAGACAATAGACTTCGAATGCAAATTATTTCGAGTGCATATAAGTACAGGACAATATCGAATCTTGAGTTGTGCAATATATGTACATACGTATTGAATAGGGTACAATTACGAATATATATTGTGTGTATCTATGATATATTTGCTTTCAAAAGGCAAACGACTATCACGATCCAAATTACGTGGCTACACGACTATTTATTCAAGTAAAAGAAAAGACAATGGGTAGGTATTTGATATCCTGTTTTACTTATTCCATACAAGATATTATAAACGCATTAATGAATGAAAAAAATATCACCAAAGAGCGATTGTCAGCGCTTTTAATCTTATGATTTTACTTCGCTTATAAATGGTAAACAATGAAAAGTTTATCGAGCATTTTCTTTGTGCAAATAAATATCACTAACAGCGCAATCTAGATTTCAACGCTACGTACAAAATATTTTTGAATGAAACTATCGGGTTGATTCATTTCGTCTTATCGTTGACTTAACATTTTTTAATCAATTAACTAATCAAATTAATATTAATTAAATTTTCTGTTATAACTGAGAAACGCTTATTTATGATTTCATTAATAGATAGAAACAAATAAAGTAAGCATTTGTTGTGTTGAAGCGAATAAATTCAATAAGTGATAATTAACATCGAGCTTTCGTCGACTGAATTGCATGGTCACGGGTTTTGATCCTAGAGTGTAAACATTCGTCCGCAGATTTTCTGGATTTGTATCCAAAGACTAGGATGTCTTGTCATGTTTTAATATCTCTCTACCAAGTCCCAAAACAGCCATAACAATGGGATGTAGAGAACGTTACTAGGCAACTTTTTCACTTCCTTTCCTTATTTCATAACCTCTGCCTATACCAACTTTACTATCAAGCGAGGTAGCGCAACTGACTTTAAGTCAGTTTTCATAAAAAATGTATTTTCATTCAAACAATTGAAAGTAAAAAGAGGGAGTATAAGAATAAGACAATGAATGCGAGTTACATTAACATAGTGTTTTTTTTATGACAGCTTCAGTATTCGATATGTATGTAAATAATAATTTATACAATAAGATTTGAAAAACAGAATGCAGTGTCTGCATTTTTGACAAATCAACTCATAGATATACTCTACTTGTATAATTACATACAGCATTCTACCATCAAAAATATTGATTGAAATAAACAAAAAAGCGTATTCGACTTAAAAAAAGGTGTTTTTACGTTCGTTTATTTTAGCAATCGTCAAAAACCTTTATATTATATTAAGAAATCATCGTGTATTATGTGAGAATACTAGTGGATAAATGGGAAGCGTTACAAGTAACCAGATAGTAATCTAATATGAACATGCAATTATACTAGACAGTGATATTTTTTTGAACTATAACTATCTTTTCTTAAATATCAAATGTGAAATTACTCTCAACAAACCACAAATTTCGCAGTAAATACAATCATACTTAATGGTTTTTGTCTAAGCGATTCCGTAATCGAAAAAGATAAATAGGTGTTATAGTCTTTAACTGTCCTAGCACTTTAAACCTTTTGTCATAAATAGATTTAAATAGCAAGAGAAAGTGCGCGTAATAGTTATTATTCATACCGGATATTGATTGCACGACTAAAGTTACCTGAAATAAATATGTATGAAACTTTGGATTAATTCGTTATTGTAATTTTGAAAAATATATTATAATTTAAGCTTTAAATAGATAAAAAAAAAATTTACGTGTTCACAAGGTTCATGGGTTTAAACTCTCAGAGCGGATTGTTCTTAAATTGATTTATCAAAAAAACATTTCCAAATGTATGAATAGATGTATGTGTTGCTTGAATTCTCTCCCAATCTAGCGAGCATAACAGCATTTATCTAAATACTCTCTCGAAAAATCAAAAGTTGCGTAGCTGATTCACAAGCAATTCTTGTAAAACATATTCTGTTGAGATAAAAACCGATACGAGTATATACTATTACTTCACTAGCTTTCATTAACTCTATCAGTCCCGGCCCATTTTTGTACAAAGGGCATTTTTCTTAAGTGTTTACTCAGAGTGTTATATCTATGCTAGTATTGGATAAAATCAAATGTAACTTTCTGAGATTGTTAACAACATTATTTAAATAGCATTGAAATAGCCCTAGACTGATAAAATTGTCAACACTTCCCCATGTGTAGAGCCACACATTAATGTTTACACATGTACCGAGTCTAACTTATTTTTTTGGTTTGCACACACTTCGCAAGCCCTATAGGAGCTTTTTTTCTGTTGCCGATATAGGTATTTTAATCTATTTTTTTATATCCCCAAAACGATCTGTTTTATGAAAGCAAAAATTTTCCTCGGAATGGACCCGGTGCCACTTTTATTTCGTCTCCAGGAGGGGGAATGTTGGTGGCACGCGAAACGATTGTGTTTTTAGATCGTGTAAACCAATACTTTTATGCGTGATAAGACTAATTGAATGACTATTTTGAAATGGCTTAAGTCTTTACAATAAGAAAACATCAAAATTCTTTGTCAAATACTTAGTTTAATGTATCATATAATTATAAATTTGTCTTTTTTTTCGAAGGACTGGTCTATCACGTCAAAACATTTTCCGGGATTCAATGTGTTAAGAAAAGGAATATAAAAACATCTATTCTGACTCTGTACCCACCTTAGCAATATAAATACACACAAAAGAAGGATGTCTGCCTCGCACCTCCCTTTATGAAAATATACTATATATATATATATTGTGTAAAACCGAAAATTATTACTTCAGATATTACCTTGTATCTTATACCCGCCCATACATGTATCTTTGTTTACCATCATTTAATCATCACTAAAGACATCACGCATTACACAAATTCTAAATGTTACGTAAAGCGTGTCTGTCTATCAATGAGATTGCAATTATACCAACTGAGTTTCGAGCAAGTGGGTTGTCTCCAAAATAGCAGCAATTATCATCTAAATGTTCACCACACAGTAGTATATTTTTTTAAAAAATTGTGTCCCAAGCAATATTTCAAAATTTTTCCTAAATTATTACGGAGATTGCCCGTTTTTGGGCGCCCCACAAAGTAAATTTTTCGAATTAGTAATCTTTACGATTTTACGAACACATTAGCATTATCCTTTATGGGTGAACATATATTATGCTGCAATCAATTCAATAAAAACCAATACTTATTAGCATATTTTTTACATGCGATATTTAATTAAGAGAATATTAAGAATTTTTTTGAATAAAAATATAATTACTGTCGTTATTCACCTGATACTAAATTTGAAAAAATCGCACTTGTTTCAATAATATAAATTTTTTCTCAAATTTAAATATTCAAGGAATATATTTTTTCCATAATTTTATAAATTATTATGATTTTAAAATAACATCTCTTATAAATGTTAAGTAGGAATTCACAAGTTTAGTAAAATGCAACCAAATAAGATACGAACAAAATGCATACTACCATAGCAAGCCCTAATAATATATGATACTACAGCAAATATTTTTATTTATTACTAGCGTGTACCCTGCATGCGTTACAATGCCACTCAAAAAAAGAAACCGCGACTTTATGGAATCGCCTCGTCGGGAGCCTGTCGCCTTCCGATTGGATAAGTCAGACTTGAGGCGAGGCCGGAGCCAATTAGAAACGATAAGCTTAGGTTATGTTTTTCTTATCTAAATTTGACAGTGGCGGTCGAATGTGTTTTTATTTATTGTAGTGCTTTTGGCTACACAGTGTTTTTTGTTTTTCTATCTGGTGCGCACACAAATAAATCAGAAGGTTTTTCCAACACATGAGCAGGCCATATACAGTTGTCCATGTGAGAAGCATGGATTTTCTAAATTTAGTCCACACACTTGTAACGACTGTTCTTGTGCCTTATTGATGGTCATTGCAAAGGCGACTGGAAACTACAGACGTTTAAATTCAAATGGCATATCTGTCGGAATCATTGGGATGCGTGGCAACATTACATCTTCTCCTTTGAATTTTCCATTTAAAATTGTAGCTTCAATAATTCAGCATTTTTCTTACTGAAAGCCTGATACCGTTGCAAAGTCGTGAGGAATTTATGTTTCGGAGAAGAATGATAGGGACGCCAATTTTCAATGCTAAAACATGCGGCAGCATGCCTGACAAATCAAGTGAATTCAAGAATTCTGTTGGCTAATTGACGGCTTCATCTTGATCCGTTATAGTATCGATGGACTTATACGTTATCACTTCTCCTGGTATTTCATTTAGTATACTGAAATTGATTGCATTGATATCTTTGTTTTTGGCTGCTAATATAGCATGTGCACTGAGCCATTGATGACTTTTATGATTGTGTGCAATATTTGGAAAAACTTTGTGAATCAATTCGTCTATGGTTGCGTTATTTTACAGAAATTCGCTGGCAATGTGATACATTGTGTGGATTCCTCTATTGCCATTTTCCCATTTCCTATATCCAACAATTGTTACGAAACGTTCAATGGATGCATCATGTTGTAGTTGTACACGCATATTGGTCTTCAAAGTGAATCTATATACGCATCGCCATAAAACGGATGATTTGAGACATGCATTAAGTTCATCGGCCATTGTTGAACGTGATATAACAGGTAGAGTTTATCGAAAATCACCAGACAATAAAATGAGAGCGCCACCGAAAAGTTGCTCTTTTTCTCTCAAATCTTTTAGTGTGCAATGAAGTGCTTCCGATGATTTTTTGTGTGCCATAGAACATTCATCGCATACAATGATTTTACGTGATGTGAGTAGTGTGTCCGTTTAAGAATTTTTGTTGATATTGCATGTTGGTGTTTCAATTATTTGCATATTCAATGGCAGTTTCAGTGCTGAATGCGCTGTTCGGCCACCATCCAAAAGAGTTGCTGCAATTCCAGATGATGCGATTGCTAGTGCAATGTTTTTTCGTGATCGTGTGGCTGCCAAAATTAGTGAAATGAGGAAGGTTTTACCTGTGCCTCCGGGTGCATCTATGAAATAAAATCTACCACTTTGACTTGTAATTGCATCCATAATTCATGTCATACACTATACGTTAATCTGGAACCAATTTCGGAAGATTCGTTTGAACAAATTTACCCAATTCATCCATATCAAAGCGTGTTTCTCGATGGAAATCGCGATCACGTAAGTCGTTTTCATATCGATTCAGCGCAGCCATTCCCAATTGTACCAATGATTGGTTAGCGATTACTAAACATATGTCCTCAATCAATAGCAATGCCTCATTATACACGTTTAGTGTGAATTGAACGTGTGGATTTTGAATTATTGCACGCAAACTATGTAAAATATCTTCACTCATGTAGTCTTTGTATTTTTTCCAAAGATCTTTTGGATTGGATGGAAAGCAAATTGTTAATATTACTGCAAATAACGCATGTATTTGTTGTGGGTCAGCAGTATTCGATGAATCAGCGAGTGAAGTGTCCCGATGTGCATCGTTTTCTAGAAAATTTAATTTGAGGCAAGCTTCACGATAAATGAAACATATTCGACCGTTTACTGTTCTCAACTCTTGGAAGGATGTCGGTCCACGTATGTTGATTAACAGTAATCGCAATTAAACGCATTCTGCATTATTTGGTTGTGTACAATGTACAGTGTACAGACGGCCTAATGCGTCGTTTGAATATACATTGTAATGTCCTTCAACTGCTTTACCTTGTTTGCGACGTTGAATTTTTTTCTGATGCATTCCATCTGTAGAATGTTGGCACTTCAGAGTAAGATAGCGTCTTTGCAAACATATCATCCCTACACAATAAGAAAAATGCAATTAACGTTGTTGGCTGTGGTGACAATGCTCTTACACGTGCATTTTCTGTTGTGAAATACACTCGCTGTCCATTTTCAAGGTGAACTGCCAAATGAGTAACTGGTGGATGCCGTTCATAAATTGAAAATGATAAAATGCGCCATATTGCTTCATTGCTACTAATGTAGCGTCCCAGTTGATATTGGTTGATTTCATCGATAGATGCAGTTGAATTTCCCACTCCAAAAACTGCCATATCGCTTCCTTTGTTGACATATTTACAAATGTATTTGATGGATTTCACTGAATAACAATACTCGACGTTGATGTGTGCTTTGTACGTTTTCGAGAGAAGCTGTGAATACGGTACAATCCAACGATTATCAACTTCAACCTCATTGTTTCACCCTTTTCTTTCGTGCTTGAGTTGTACTCTGACCTATTCCTTTTCGTTTGGGTGGCATAATTGATTTCACAGTGAATGTTACGTTTTGAAATTCGATTTTGAAAAAAAAAATTGATATATTGAATAAATTCTTTCTATATCACACACGATTTATACGTAATATTTATTTCAATTCGTTCTGTCATGCGACATAAATCCAAAACAAAAAAGTCGGTAAAAATACAACATTGAAATACTTTTTTCGAAAATCGAACTTTGTTTCAAAATATTCAGTACCTTACGTAAGTACCTACAGGTGAGTGAATGTGACAGATTTGCGTCGTTCTGGTTTTCGGCGTTGCTATGGATACAATGTGTCATAAATGGCCATTCTGTATTACAATAGTCTTGTATGAAAAAATGTTTTTCGTAAATATTCAATTAATTTTTGTAATCAAATCAAATTCTGAGTATACTATCTTTTGCCCGGTAGTCTAAGCAATAATTCGACAAAGTTTTATCGCAATTGGATTAATGGTGTAGGAGTTTATAAAGGACAGACAGACAGACATTCATTTTTATATATATAGATTAATGTTTTGTTTTAGTTTAAGGGTATGATTATTAATAATTATCTAATAACATTAGATGTTATTAGATAATTGCCTTTTGGCATCATATTTTTTAATTAATATTAAGTTTTATATAGTCGATAGAGGTCGACACCGGGCTGAAAAATGACACATATGTAAATCCATGTACAGTGGCTCAAATTTTAAGATGCTGATTATCAATATTTTGTATTGGCTTTACTAGGAATTCAAATCTCATACGATGTTAATCAGAGCTCTTGCACTCTGCTTTTGGTGACCTTAAAATTGAAATTACATATGATTGTTTATATAAAAATAATATAAATACTTGTTGACCACACTACACTTACGATCTGCTAGTAATATCGGAACGCTAACTATCGTGAAGTCGTATTGTTGTCGTCACAGTTCGTAATAAGAAATATATTAATCTTAAAAATATTTAAGTAAGTTTTCTAAAATCTTTAATCTAATGTTGGCAAAACCTTGCAGAATGAATAACAAAACAATGCGTGACGTTACCAAAACTTTGAAATATACATAACGATTTAAATATAATATGTACAATTAGTTGCATTGTACTGCTAGCTTGAAGGTCACCGGATATTAATATTAAAATTCTATTTCCCATAAGTAAATTTCAATGCACATGTCCAAAATATCCAATAATAGCATATTGGTAATTACAATATCAACCTAATATAAACAACAGATATAACTATCAAAAATAATAAAGTCATAAATTGTGCAGTTATAATATTGTTATTGGATTCATATGATCAAAAAGAAAATAATGATTCGTCGGAAAATAAAAACTATTAATACGAATAGCTCACACGAAAATAATAAATAACACGCCTAACGTTACGTATACAATGAAATACGTCTTAAGATTTAACACATACAATATATATACGATAGACCACATTTTTTAATTATCCGTCGTTGTAAAGATAAAACGAAATAATCGTGATAACTATAAACATATTTTTATATCAAAGTTACTGTTACCGCTAACCACACCCAAAGTTGAATATTTTTGTGTACAGTTAAAGAATTATTCTCAGTTTCTTAATAAATAACATAAATAATTTGGTCACGCGTATCTCATCCGCAGACAAAACCAAAATACTATAAAGCATGTACTGTAAAATTAATTAGAAATGGTATCATATTGCATTATATAATAAATATCAAAAGCCTAGAAATTACAAACATGTTGCGGTCGCAGATGTCTTCATAAATCTTCATCGCCATGTCCAAACCCTCAGAGATTGATACATAAAGCCAACATGATATGATATCTTTGACCAAAGATTACACAATTTTGAATAATTAAAACGAGACATGAAATATTGATTACTGTCCATTATTTTATATTTCGCAACTCATTACGATCAATTTATCTACATTATTTACAAATTATATAATTTTTGCTATTTGAAATTGAATGTATGATATTGGGAAAGGTCAGTCAATAAAAATTTAATTAATAGGACACATGTTTAATGTGATATTTGAAAAAAAACTTCTTCGCATAACCTACATTTGAAAAAGTTATATTTTATTAAATAGATGTGAGAATATTTAATGATATTAATTAATCAATAATAAACACTATTAGCTGATTTCTAATGATTTAGCGATTCTAAGAATTATAGGAAACAAAGTAATTAGTTATTCTGAGACGTTTCACGAACTATGATTAAAAGAATCTATCACGAATGTTTTAAATCACTACTATCCAAGTACAGTTTAGGCAGTAAATTTTATTAAATTGCTTTTTTATGAGCAATATATCCTTGGATGCTTAAAGGGTAAATACCGCTAGTTTTCGACTACTACCTTTTACTGAGCAAATAACGAAAAAACTTTATTGGTAATCAATTTTATAATGCGTATTTTATGCACCTACGCTTAGCGTGTTCAATTCAATTTAACTTTGTGGGCTGCCTCGACAATCATAGTAATCGCACATCATCACTATTGCTGGCTTCGCACGCCTCTGAGGGTCTGGCCTCCTCCGACATCCGCCTTCATTTATATATGGCAATCTCAACAAATGTTTGTATGATCGTTGATCGCTACACCATCACCCCCATAAGAAAAGATGCGGTTACGCGAAAATAAATATATTTAATCCTCGTGTTACTACAAATGCGCCATTTGGGACTCCTAAATGGGATGGATTACTGTTTTATTTGTAAACTCATTGTTATGTATGTCAACGAACGCAGGACTGGTATTTTTTGTAAATACCGAATTGAATACAAGTTGCATTATTTAATTAACCATTTCTGGATACAGACTTACCAGTTAAAACCACCTTCATACCTCTTAACTGCTATTAATTATAAGAAAAATATTTTTGACTGCGGTAAATTTATGCATATTTTTTTATGATATCGACTGAAGGTGCTTGATGGAATTTCAATATCAAATTTAAACAGTTACAATTTTGTACGATTCCAAATTTTTTTCGACTAAATCTCAAGTCAGTTCTGTTGCATCCGTGATAGAATGCCTGAAGATGCCGAAAAGCGAAACTCGGGTCGTTAGCGACAAAACATGTGGAATCGTACAAAATTGTAACTATTCAAATTTAAGACTATATGTAACTTATTATTTTACTTTATATTCAGAAGTACGAAACTCATCTATCTTCAAATTATTCATATACGTCTCTGATGTAATCAGGTTTATGTTTGTATGTATATTTTATCCGTTTCATAGTCCTTATAAGAAACATGACAACGATGGTCTTTTGAGATATCATGGACCACTAAGCTGACAATTTTTATCCGGAGAAGTAGGTGTCCGGATTAACAGAGCAAGAATTAATTTTAATGACGTAAAAACTTACCTATTATGGAATGGCAATAATTAACTTTACTTGAATATACCTATTATTTACAGTGATATCTGTTGCCACGCGTTCGAAAGAATTCCATAAAAACTTTTACTCCAGTAAACCATTAGCCACCCATGGACTATCGGTTGGGAACCGCTAGTTTTACAAGACTGGTCCAATATAGGAAGACGTGCTTTAGCTTAGTTTTTAGATATTCTATAACATTCTCCATAAAACTGAATAAGAGAAAGAAGAATTACGAAAACAATTTTTCAACTATTTTTTATCTATTAAAAATTTAACATTGAAAAAAATATACACTTTGTGTAATAATTATTGATGGCAAGGTCAAGGTATATTAGTATTGGCAAAATAAAACCAATTTAAGGTGCGACGTTAATATGTAGAATAAAGCAATATTGAATTTATAATTTTATTACAAGTCATTGACTTATAAGGAGGTCTTTTTTATTATTGTAATGTTTAAGTAGGATTCCGTGATTTATAACAATATAAAATAACACGAAATCTAAAGAAAAAATTATGAATACATATTTGCATTAGGGTAACGCATAGTGATTCTGGCCATCAATAATTATAAGACACCTACTGAACGATACCAATGATACTTACGATTTATTAGACAATAAATTTTACTGGCGACGACTTAAGAGACATTTTATCTGATTATTATATCATACTTGCATTTTAAATATCAAAAGAAAGTGAAACCATACAGATTAAAAATAGTTGAAGACTAAAGAAGGTGGATGTAATTTAAGTCTTAAATGTATTACTCATTTACGCATTTATTAATTGAAAGTTTGGTATGTTATTTACTGAATTGTTCAGTATTATTTTACATAAAATTTAACTTCAATAATCAAATATACATAAATATTTTAAAAAAAAACTCAAATATAATTAATATTTGCAATCTCTTCTTGCTAGTTTATTTAACGTTGTATTAGACATCATTGACTACGGATTTATCGCCCATAATAGAGATGATAAATTATCCTAGATAAAAAAAATAAATACCTATAATCGCTCTCCGTATGATACCGCAAATTAAGCAAATATATTTTGTCCTCGTTGTAGACAAGGCACTTCACCGATTATATATTTATTTTTCATTTATGAAAGTGAATTGTCGAGAATGATTGAATATGCTAATAATAACCATTTTACCCTGTGGGAATTTTCAACAAACATTGTAAGTTCATGTTTGAAAAATAAAATTTTAACCGTTAAAGTCAAATAATAATACAAAAGTGACACCATTGATGACCTCATTATTTGCCGAAACCGGTCGTGCATCTGCTCAAAATAAAACCCAGATAAACGAAAAAGTTTAGTTTCTTAGCGGTTAGATTATTATTTATTTGATAAGATTGGTTTTGGACGAGCGAGTACGGATCCACAAATGTTCTGTTATCTGAAACCAATTTTAATGTAAAATATTTTCACGCTTTATTAATTTGTATACAGCAATACCGAAATTTCATCATTGAGTTTGCATTTACAAAAACAAGTATTTACTTATTTCGTGTGTTTCTGGGCTTTATGAGAAATATCCATAGGCTTTATATATATATATATATATATATATATGATTCGTCCTTTCTGTGAGTTATAAAAATAGCCAATAAACACATGGTCATTTCCCAAAAAATAAAAATCATATTGTAGGCTTCATGTTATACAACTGCTGGATAAAAACTTATTGTTAGTTAACGGTTACCACCAAAAAAATCCTACTTTTAACAGTTGTTTTGGTTATGACAAACGTACGTCATTTTATATGAGTATATTTGCCTTGCATTTTTATTTCATGTGATAATTAGAAATGAACAAGAGTATATTGGAAAATTCATTAAAAATAATTCTACTTAAATATAAATCAAAATAATAGACATTTCAGAAGCACCTGACATAAGCACCATTAAATTTAATATACTTTAGCCTAAGCCTTAAAATATACACATAACAATGTAAACTTAAAGTTCTGTAGTTAAATATCATAGCAATATTTTGAATAATATCTCGAATATATCAATTAATAAATACGCCAAATAAATGACAGTACATGAACACAACAAAAAAGAAACAGATTTTTTGCATTGTGAATAAATAAATGAATTCAATATTCTATATCGTCGCCGTTCTGGAAAACTCAAAGTGCAATTGATTCTTAAGAATAAATCAATCGAGTTTAAATTTCTGCAATATTTTTTGTTGACACATTTCAGAGAATACTTTGTTTTCCCGATAAGAGAAGTTTAAGAACATTTTGGTATTTTATTTTAAAAAAAATAAGTTTTTTCGATGTAACAGTTAATCAAATATTCGGATCAAAACAGCTAAGACCAAACAAGATTATATGTTCACGAAATAAGGAAAAATTTGAATTAACATGTTTTATAATAACATACATTTAAGAGCTGAAAACAGTTTTTGATACAATAAGAATGGCGTTATTCACAACGATTATGTAGAGCATGCACGACTTTTGTTATTATAAATTTAAAGCAAAATGAACATAGTTAGTTTTGGGAAGATATCGGTACTTATCTAAATGTGCATCTAAAGTATCATCAAATAATTGTGCACCAGATGAGTTTTGATCGAGTCAAAATAACCTCGTTAAAAAAAACTTGTACAAATTATCTAAGTGTGTTGGCCGTGCAATGTTAAGTTCGTGAGCATTTTTTCGAATCAGATATTTCTACAACCCATTTCCATCCAACGTAGAGTTACGCTGGGTATTATCACTAAGTATTCAATTAAGCACATAATGTTTCCTACAGAATAACCGTCAATATTAAAAATAATAGCGGCGAGAGGAAAGTAAGGATTCTTAATTATCATCCACAAGTGCTAAAAATTATTATAAGGCGTTACAGCGAATCAAAATGTTAATGAACTTGTTCAGTTTTTTGTTGTGTATAATAAATTAATAATCAATATGCAATTATTGTTGCATAAACATGAATAACAACATTATACCGGTAGATATATTCGACTTTTTTGTGTTGCGTCGTAATATTTCGGTTACATTCTTTTGTTAAATTTAAAAATAAAAACATATATAATTTTACTCTTGGGCCCAAGAAAGTAGGTATTGAGCAAAGAACATTTTAATTATTTAATATTATAGTTCTATGAATTTTCAGTTTGAGTAAAATATATTTAATCAATATCAACAAATAAACGATTTGTGCGTTAAATTTATTGTACTTTTTTTTTATTTTTATGTAATGGGATTTTTAACATTATGCTTCTTTGTGTCACACTAAAAATTGGCTACATTTATCATACATATAAAAATCAACATAAGCAATCGCAGCGTGCATACATACATCAAGACATGAACACATTTAATGGACTACATAATCCAGTGAAGATTTAATGGAGATGACCAAAATTTAATTTACGTTAATGATTTCGCATACTGATCTATTTTTCGACGGACTGAAATTAAATAATTGTAAATTGATGATTGGTTTTCTAATCTTCAATATACATTAAGGTAATTGTAGTGCCAATTTTAAAAGAGTAAATTTTAGTTCCACAGGGAATATGGCAGCATCACGACATTGTTGATATGAAAATATATTATAAATTTTTGTATTCCACCCTTAAATATATGTATAATGTTACATAAGTAGTTGAGAACTAATGTGTTAATGTTTATTATATTTTGCGGTTAGGTAGGTACTCGAGTTGTCAGAATGTTTGCGAAATAAGTGAATTGAAATATTATGCATCGAGGATCAAAAGAAGTATTAGACTAATAGAAGCACTATGACTAAAATTTATGATTTCACCAACTTTACTGATTCTTGTCTCATAAAATAAACAGCTAACACGTTATTAGAAATCCATAATAAATTAACTAGATCGTATAATAAACATTCAAGACCTGCGCATTTAAAGTTATTATAGATAAATATAATTTTTATCTTATCTAATAAAGAAAAAAGAAATATCTTTTAGCTTAGTAATCAAGATAAAAACAACGTTTCTATGAATACAAATAAATATTTATGTCTAAAAAAATTACGCCTTGTTAAGTCAGTCCTTCGTGTATCGTGCTCTCCACGAAAATCTATTTTGTCTTAAAATTATAAAATTCTTTGAATTTTAATATATATTTGATTTAGTACTTCAAGGTTGTACGTAAAGATAATGAGAAAAAGTTATGGCCAAATATACATTTAAACTTGATTCCTTGCAATGTCAATCGTCGATCAAAAGGTGGCCCTTCGTCATTATTGAAAAAAAATTAGTTGAAAATTTTATGATGAAAAAGTTAGTGAAAATTTTAATATTTAAAATATAGGTCACCAAAAAAGGTCTGCAATATAGTATGTGTACATTTTCTATATGATACGTAAACGTACAGTGAAGTTATTCTCTGAGGAAAACTCTTCACTACTGTGTTGTATTATACTTAGTGTGCTAATTAATTAATTCTCATTTATAAAACTATTAAAACAATTAAACTGTCAATACGCTGAAACAATTTCATATAAAACGACTGGTTTTCTATTGAATTTCAGGACTAGAGTAGATGAATATGGTTGTTCAATAAAGTTAGCTTACCGATGGGTCAGCTGATATTTGATTCACCCCAAGCACCATTCATGTGCCAGTACTTTGACCTTCTTAATCAAATTAAAAGTGTTCCTACAATATAAACTAAATGGCGCACGTAACATCAACAGGAAGGAAGAAAAACCATCCACTCAGCACAGTAAAACGAATGTCTTCGAATAAAATATGTTCTAACACTATTTCATGTAAATAATAAATTTCAAACTATCGCATCAGAAGTTGGCCACTGTAACGTTTTTATTTTGAAATCGTGACCGGTAAAACATGAAGAAAAACCGCGACAACCTTCCGGCTCGTCGGTTGAAACAACACTAAGCTAGAGACTAGCGAAACATCTACCTTTGCGATACAGCTGTGAATTGAATTTACCTTTCGTTGATGCGCACAGGTGTGTGTGAAAGGTGATCCTAATATGTGCACGAATCGCTTAAAAGTGTAAGTTCAACGGTGTGTATTTAGTTGAACACAACTATGGGAATAGTCACAAGCTCACCAAATCTTCTGATGTTTTATTTGTATTTTAACACCAGACTGGCAGGTAATAATATTAAAGCTGCAGGCTTAAAGCACCAGGGCTTATATTGAGGACAGAATTGAAATCATATATCATATACGCAATCTCAATTTGCGAGAAGTAAGATTCAGGAAAATTTACAAATGATGAATATACCTATATTCTGCCTGTTAGATAAAGCCTTCAATATTTAAAAAATATTATATGAGTGTATTACCATCGATTAGTGGCGTTACTGATCAAGTAAAGATTTCAATTAAAATAATCTACAAATATCAAAAACCTTCATTTGATGACCTATGTAAATCAAGAGAAAAAATTCTGTGGATTTCTTTAAATATGGTGACGCTGATCCATTAATTATGAGCTATATATATATATAAATATATATGGTGTGGCGATCATTTGATGTCGTTCATGTGTAGAATTAGTTTAATATTAGTGATGCATAGAAACCTATTTATTCCTAACTATTACTAATTACTAAACCAATTTTATACCTTACTAGGCGCCCGGGCTTGGTCACCACGGTGGCGGGCATAACATAAAAATGGGCATTATTTAGAATAAAAAATAAAGTTCATTTAGCTAAAAATTCCTCAGTCCGTTCGATCGAATGAAATTTAATTCTATTTAAATGAAGTAACCGAGTAAATTTATTCTTAAAATATGACAGTTATTAAAGAACGAATATTTCATTTATCTTTTACTTTTTGGGAGTGATATATAGAATTGTTCCGTGAGTAAAGAAGATTGCGCAAAGAGTTCGTAATTTAAATTTATTACAAGTAATCATATCTGTCGGATTTTTGTCATGTTTTCATATTGCCAACATGACTTCTGTTCTTTCTTCTAGTGATATTGTTCATTTTAGTTATACCTTCTAGAGACGAGACTCAACAACAAAGATAATAGTTATAATATTATAATCCAGAAATGTTACACTATGTAATAATTGATGACTTTATCATCTTCGCGAAAATCATTTTCTATAGGCGACCTGAAAATCTTGCATATTATGTGCATTAATGTATTTAGCAAGTTCACATCCCTTTAAAATGCGTTTAAAAATTTCCATATCATTATAAACTTCGTTTATATAAATTTTATGAAGTTAGTGATTTTGGACCAAAAAATGCTAGCATACTGATTCTGTCACATGCATAGGATGTTGACGTACTGATACGTTGATGTGGCATACTATGTTAGTGCTATAGGCATATACATATATGTATATTGTATATATAAAACCTGTTAATTGTTTTCATGTGGATATTGCTAGGTTGGTTTCAATTGAATTTTCAAAGAAACATCAAATTTGCGGATACTTGTCTGAATTAAAAAATATTATTAAAGTGTTGCAACCTTCGGCAAGTTAAATATAAATTTATTATATTCCTTTTAAATTTCATACATGAACACACCAATAATAATCATTTTGTCATAGATTGTAAATTCAAAATTAGAATACGATTGTTCTTGTTTCGGGTACCAGGTAATAAAAAAAACATGGCGCCGTTGCGTTTACACCTATTTAAATGTCAAACGTTGTCTGAAAAAAAGATGGGCCAAGATCATATTGTCGTTTCCAGGTACACAGCAATTGTTTTTATACAATTTAAAATATTCTATTCACACTCCTAATGACTCCTTTTACAGATCAACGTGACTCTTTTAGATACGTAAATAACAAATAGTGTTATCTGATGTTTTTATTATTGAATCTAAATGTTTTTCTTCTAAGATACTTACGTAGATTATCAAACTGCTGGTTTTACGAATTAATTAATATGCATATCAACAATTGAGGTATTTTCTTAGAAAGTAGAATAAACACGGTTCACTAAAGTAGATTCGTATTGAAGCATCGTGTCAGTCGCAGGTTCAACAGTTTTTTAAACTTTATTATTACGTAAAAAGATTTCCAACATCAAACAACAATTTTACCCCATCATACGCAAATCAACTTTATCAAAAAACTTCAAATTAAATTTTGAAAATTTATATTGTAAAACCTGTTTATGATTGATTTACAATGTAGCACATAATCTATCTATATATAAGTCAACTTGTGTTTGTGTTTGTCTTTTATGCGTTATTAAACCATTCATCAGATTGATATAAAACTTCACAAATTTATTGAGTATACTCTCGCAAAGGTTTCTGGCAAACCACCTGGCGAAAAAAAACGATATATAATTTAATCTTCCTTTATCCATATAGATATATCTAAAATTCAATGGGTGGCTGTGTTTGTCCTTTATGCACTACTACGCCATTAGTGCAATCTATATGAAACTGTAAAAATTTCTTGAGTACACATCCGCGGATGTTTCTATCATACCATTATTTCCCCAAACTGTAAATAAACGGAATAAAACAACAATATTAACGATTAAATTGTTTGTTATCATAACGAGTTTCCTTGAAACTCTGAGATCGCGACAAACGCGTGTCGGGTCAAGAAAAATTTTCGTAGACTTAAAAATTACAATTATTAAAATGGCAATGCGGTAAACTATTTAAAAAAATATGCATCAATCGTTTTTCATATGCTAAAATAGTATATTAGTAACTTCATGCATGCTAAGATGCTTTAATTATGTGAAAAAGACCAAACGGTTGGAAACAAGTGGAATAAATTACCCCTAATGTATCATTATATTTAAGCTTCTCTAAATGGGTTTGTGTTACCAATTGACAATTCCTTATTCGACTTAAGATAAAAAAAAATGGAACTGAACAAATGCTACCCAAAATCGATCACACCAACTCAGTTAATGCATCATTCAAATAGCCATCCGAAACCTTTCGAGACTCTGAAATCCTGCTTCTTAAATTTCTATGCTAAAAATATTAGAAGGATTAAATTAAGATCGTGTTATCTACTTGTCACATTAAAACTAACTCTTCAAATAAATTAGCAAAATTATAACATTGGCATTGTTGGTTTTATTTTCAAAGCCAGAGTATATTTTACTTATATTAACACCTGATTAATTTTTCAATCGATATATAGATGATCTTTGGGGCATAGCTGTACTTAATTGTGAAAATATTTAATTAAGATTATATCGGTACTCAAAGGCGAATCATTGATTTATTTATTTATTTATAACTACACGGTACAAAACTTACAAATTACCAATTCATTGCTTTTGCAACGTTAACATATTTAAATATAAAGTATTGGAAATTCAAAAAATACACAGTAAAACAATCAACAAGGATTGCAAAAAGTCAACCAAGTAAGCTCATGAAATATCTACTTTAACTGAAAAAATAGCGTTCGTCTGAACTCACTTTCATCCACATGAAATACGTCAACATCCGTATCATACATGAATCATGAATGATAAAATTTGTGGAATTGTACATAATTTCAACAAATCAATTTTCATATTGAAATACCATCAAGCACCCTCAGTCGATATCTAAAATATCTTACATTACTATTTATTGATATTGTGGTCATTTTACATTTAATGATGCGCAAACGAAAACTTAATTATTATTGTGACAGCTTACATATTATATAATATAATTAAATTTGAACATACAAGACTTATTGGCCATCCCAATATAAAAAAAATATTTGATTTTACTCGATCTTTATTATTTAATAAAACGAAACATTTTTTAAATATTTTATTTATAAGACTGTAAGTTATCCAGCTGCATTAAGAGTTAATAATGCTCTTTATCGAAATTATAAATGTACAAAAAATCTACGTACGCAGTATTTTGTTCAACTCGAAAATGCCTTGTGCTCATTTAATATCCAACTTAAATATATTTCGAAATGCCAATGATTGTTTTTATCGCTGTGTTCCTACGCAAAATAAGAAAGAAGTAACGACAGAAAAAATCAACAGTTTACCGTGAAAGTTTCACGATGTAATCGTAATTTTTGAATTGGCTCCACCTACGATGCCCGTTATGCAAATTAGCCTGGCGTTTTTAAAGAATTCTTCAGCAAACAGAATGTGAAAAAAAACGTCCCACTGTGCGATGGTAAAACAGAAATCATAATCGGCGATTTATCGACCGAGAAAACAACGATAACGGACCGAAGGCCGTTAAATTCACAATGAAATAATTCGAATACGCTTTTATCATCCGATGTATTTTGACGGTTGGGCTAAGAATGCGATAGATCCTGCTTCTGTAGTTTGAAGGACAAGCGCATTCAGATGAGAAAATCGAAAGTAAGTATGTGTGTGATCGTATTGTGTGTCATTTTTACACATATCTCGAATATCGTTCTAATAGGTAGTGTAACATATTTTTTATATTGATGGTTTCAATTTAAATTAGAACTGACTACAGCGAGATCTAAGAGGGTAGAAAAAATAGTATGCTAAAAAATCACTAATAGTATATCATTAGCTCTCCCTGAACACCTTTTTCTAGACTTCTATTTATTTTGTAGCAAATAACGTCATAATTTTAATTAGGCTATTCAAACTATGGACATTGAAAGTTACCCCTAAGCATTGATATTGTATTTATTCATGCGATTTGGTGTAACCATACTTACATATTTTTTTGAAATAATAATATCTATAATATATATATATATTATTTTCCATTCAAGTATAAGGTACCCAATCTCGATTGTTATATGATAGTCAAAGTCAACTCGTGATGATCGAAACTAGTCCTAATCATTGTGTAAAAAAAATTTACCAAATAAATTGGATACCCTGTAAAAATAAAAATCTCTTTAAACACGTTTTTGTAAATATATTTAAATGTACACGTTTTATGTTTAATAGAGAAAAATTTTCAGAAAATTACATTCCGATCTGCTAGAAAATATAATGTACAAAATCATCAACAATACTTAAAAATATTTCCTCTAAACTAATACACAAATTTACCATGTTCTAAATAAAGACGAAATCTCCATCTTTAATATCATAATAAAATAAATCTCAGTTAAGACTAACATCTATAAATAATAATGCGATAAATAACGTCTCATTGACAATGCCGTAAATCCTATGCTAATAATTTTAAAATATGCGATGTTATTTATACATTATTTTATCTCGCGTACAAATTCGTTTAGTAAAACAAAGTTGCGGAATTAACATATTTTTTTCGGCCAAGTTTAAACCAGTCGCCGACTGAAGTTAATCTAATTGTATTTGAATTGGCTGTAATCTTCTTTTTTTGTCTTCGTAATGTGTGTTAACGAGATTTTAATAATATATTATACGGTTGAATAAAATACCTGAAATAGCACGTGACCATATCATATGAATTTAAAAAAAGGTGACAGTAATAGAATGGTAAATAAAGAACTGCTCGACTGAAGTTCGGGCGCTCATCGTAACTACTTTCGACTGCTGTATGTTCTTCTATTACAGTTTTTAGGATCGTTTTCGAATATT
This sequence comes from Himalopsyche japonica, assembly GCA_028555115.1. Classification (NCBI taxonomy): domain Eukaryota; kingdom Metazoa; phylum Arthropoda; class Insecta; order Trichoptera; family Rhyacophilidae; genus Himalopsyche; species Himalopsyche japonica. The sequence goes on along the minus strand of JAHFWJ010000526.1, from coordinate 1,062,917 downwards.
GTTTTAAATAAGTGACATCTATTTATCAAACCATTTATGTCAAAAAATAGGACTTTCGATTATTAGATACTTATTCAAAAATGTAAAAAAGTATTAAAAATAATTGTGCAATATCATACAATTTTAAAAAATTGGCGGGTATTATGTTTACTAACTTAATGTCTAGTGAAAGTGAAATGAAAACGGTACTCAACCGATAAAATTGAAATAATCAAAAAGTACTCACAGCCATGAAATGATTATTGAAGAAAGTGTGAAAATCAACATTCTAACCGAATCGAAGATTTTATTGTTATAGCAAATCTATTCGTTATAACATCAAAGCTTTTGTTTGTTTATGTCCAAATTTTCATGAAATATTTATTTTTGAACCACGGAGCCTGTCAAAATTTTGAAACATCAACCTTCATTCTGATTGAATCAACGCATTTGGTATGTGATTCGATTCTTGACAAAAAACTTGTGCCTCACACTCATATTACATTTTTTATAGACTCACTGATAAATGTAAATTAAATGTAATATTCAAGTTATGCGATAAGTCGTCTAGACAAATTAAAATATAAAGTTGGTAGTCTTGATAAGACATGTTTGAACTGATCATTGGGCAATAAGCCACTCGTTAGAAAGCTTGGGTTTAATTTAATATTCAAAATCATGAAAAATGATTCGAATATTTTATAAAGCCCGTATACTATTAAATGACAGCAACTTAACAACAAGAATATTATGTAAAATTACTTATCAATAATTAACATGATTTTTTTTTTTATTTTAAATAATAAAAACACATTTTTTTAGTACTTATTTCCACAATATATTTTTTGATCAGGACCGGTTTCGCTCATCGCGAGCATTATCAACTGATTGTGGAAATAAGTACTAAAAAAATGTGTTTTTATTATTTAAAATATAATGCCTTTCCATCAAGAAGTGACAGTTAACACCTTAAAAGTAGCATGATTTTAATTAGCATATTTCCGGAATATGAAATTTCATTCAATATTTTTTGTAAGATGTGAAAGTTATTGAAAAGGTAGAATAATAAAAATTTTAGTTAGTTAAAAACAGTTTTATTCTCTACTCTAAACAAAAGTTTTCTGTTGCCCTTAGTATATTAACGAGTCATATTTATAGAAGATATTTAATATTTGAATTTGATGAATATAAATCTGTAGAGGCTTTTATCTAGTAGTTGCTCTCTGGCAAGTGCTGACCATACTTTTGGTGTTTCAATGATTATCAATAATTATTTTAATGCCCACGTAAATTCTCATTTTTTATGATAATTGAAACAAACCTTCCTCGACCTTGCACTGAAGGTCACAGATAGTAATTGAGATAATAGTGTAATAATACGGAACGCAGAATAAAACAACATAATATTGTAGATAGAAGGTGAGTTTCTCTTGGTCTAAAAGAAAGTACGTGGGCTTGATACGTGATAGAGCTCTCCGTAGCGTTTTAAAATTCAAAACGTTCCCAGCGGTTACTTTACGCACCAGCATCATTTTTACGATTTATGATCATAACTTATAAGGTAATTGCATAAAATATAAAAACTTGCTTTAAAAAATTTATATTAACTGCTATAAATCATTGACATCTGTAAAAAATACCGATTAATATATATATTTGTATAAAATATATTCGTCAACAGGACTTGCTCCACTCTTCTAGTGAAAATTTCCAACTAAAACAGGACTGTGGAGACGAGGCGTTTTTGCGATACAGAATTTGAATCATGCCGGAAAAAATGTAATGGCCGTAGAAATATTGCCCTACATAATCCATTACTAAGAGATGTGGCTTTCGATAATTTAGACCTGGGTTTATAAACGAATTTTGATTATTTCAATATTTCTCTTCAAATAACTTCAATAATGTGAATTAAAATGTTTTTAGTTACACAAAAGATAAAAAGAGACTTTTTCAGCGCATTTGACTACACACGAATTTTTCACCGTAAAATACTCTTGGCTATAATCAGAATGAGCTCAAAGTTTTTATCATGTTACGCGGCGATTTTAAATTAAGCGAATGCATGAAAATTATTTCTTACGATACTCATATTTCATTGTAAATTTTATATCATCAATATTCACTCCAATCGTATAATATAAAACCATTTGACCTATATAAAAGGGTTATATTAAATTATAAAATCTACAAACGTTTATTTAACAGTACTTTAACGAGAAAATGATAACGGTAAATATTTATGTTAGTCTGAAAATGTTTCGCAAAGGTGCGAAAGATGCGCCACACATATTCTACAAAGCAATATTCTTCTAAGGTGATAATTTCCCTTATCTATATAATAAAATGAATCTCTCTACATAGTTTATTTTTAACAATGGGATTCAAAACAACTTTGAAATGGAAGTCAATTATTGGTTAAAGAAGACGGTTGGGACATTTCAATGCGGAGGCTTGATGCTCTACGTCTAACAAGAGTATAACAAAACAATTTGTTTAATGTGCCATTGTTTAAATTGATACTGCCTCATTTCTTAAATTGAGTGGGCGGATAATGTGAAAATCCTAATTCTAAGCCTACGATAAATTATGTAACAAATTACTTACGCTTCTTTATGATAAAACAGTAAATTCTTCCTACTGAAAATAAGTATACTTTATTCAATCACATTGTAAAGACTCAAGTATACAAAAGAAGGTATTCAAACAGACCCGTCTATAAACCTTTACAATTTATTAAAACCTTGACTTGTATATATTTTCATGAAAATTGAATAGGTTAGGGTGGTAAACAATAGGAAGGATACATTTCACAAAGTTAAAAGTAATCTACAAAATGATAAGGCTTCCGCCGGAACACTGCTTTCAATAAGTATGTGATGAAATTTTTCATTTGCCTTTAATAATTATTATGTATGGCATTTGAAATTCTTAAAAAGGCTTACATATAATGATTTTTCACTAACAAAAAATTGAAAATATATTCAATGTTATCCGGAGCAGCTAATCCTTCGACGTTGAAATATTAACTGAAAAATTTAAATAATCTATGAAGTGATACGCAAACGAGGTTCTTGTTTTATTAAAGTAAATGTAGTTCCACAATATCTATTGTAGATCTAAGCTTAGAAGGATCGATTGACAAAAAAGAATATAATGTTCTAGATATGAGGACGCTACTAAATCAAGTATTTCCCTTCAAGACATTTTTGATATTTTAGCTTAGCTTTTAAAAACAACATTGGCATAATCAATGTGGAAACAAGTTATTATATTCAATTACAAACATTTTTCGAATAAAAAAACGTTCCACGAAAACCAATATAAAAAAATGTCTGATTAAATTGCAAAAATTTTCATTTGCTAACATATTGATATATATATTATATTTGATTATTATATTAATATATTATATTTGATAACATTGGCTAACCAGACACTAATTTTTAAACGAAAAGAATTCTTGCCCATGTAATAATTGTCTATGAAATTATTTTTTTATTTAAATGTTCTTTATTCAAAACAATTTCATCGCGTTAAATTGACTTGCAATAGAAACAAAGGAATAGCCCTTTTGTGTGCAATATTTTCTCTTGGACTTTATGAGATAACTATCGCAATCAGTGATTTGTCCAAATATTAACATGTGCTAAAATAGTTCAAAGTCTAATAAATATTTGTACTTTATTAATTAAGAGTGTTCTTTTTAGTATATACAGAGGACTGATGTCATGTTTTGTTTTACCATTCGAAAGATAGAAACAAGGCGTGTGTACTACATAACATATGTATTTGCTTTCATTTTATCTCAAAAGCAAGATGTTGAATAACTTTTCGCTCGGAGATAGTTCATATCAAAAGTATGCCATCTTAATGAAAAATTATATTATTTATTTACTCACAGGTGCAATGACTTGAGCGGATTGAGTTCTTTCATTCAACAATTCAGAATCATGATGCTGAAAACAGTTCGACAAATTTTTAATAAGCTTGTACACTTTGGTTGGGAAATTTCGCTACTGTTCACTTCTCGGTTGTTAATTTACTATGAATTTTCTGTTTATGATTTTATATTTCAAAATGAGTGCATATATTTACAAATCTTTACAAAATTCAAATATATAATCGAAGAATTAATATAGCTGTAGAAAGTGATAACAGTCTTAATTAATCAGAAGAAGAAAAAGTGAAAAAAAAAAAACTGGAAATAAATGTTTGGAATTGAGAAAAAAAGACTTGAGGAATAACTTTGCAAGAAAACTATCGACCTGTTCTCAAAAATTACTTAATGTAATATGAATCAATTTACATAAAGATATGCATGTATAATAACAAACATTATTGATGTTTACTTACATATCATGGTATGTAAGAATGAATGAAATAAACACTCTTATATTAAATTGAAAGTCGAATAGTTTTATGATGTAACCGAGAGAAAACAGTTAATTTGAGGCACCATTATTTTTCTCACAGTGTGTACCTACACGTATATAATAATTATTACGTAGGTACGACAAACAAAAAGCTGCCTCTAGGGCTTGGGTATGGCACCTTGTAAAATTGATCGGTTCATAGCGGTACATATGTACTGAGGAAGTGACCAACATAAGACTGTTTCGGTGTATTTATTTCGACCAAAGCACTACTGACACACTAAATCTCCCGACAAAATAAACCAATGATTTCAATATAAAACAAAGGAATATTTGAGCATTGGCTACGGCGATAACTTTTTGGAATTTTAAAATAATAATTTGATTGTGTTGTTATTCCACTTGGTGTCACTATATATTACACGAGTTTCACTTCTTTAAGATTGATCTTCAGACTAACTTCATCGTAATTCGTATCGTTAGGTTATTAGTATATAAAAATTAAAAGTAGAGTAGGGTTTTTAATATTTTACCAAACGTAGCGAGGTGTTAAAATCAAACAAAACAAAAAAATACAAATTATTATGACACAACTTATAATTGATTACTAGGTGCTAGAGGCTAAAATTTCCAAGGGAAATATGTTTAATAAAGGGGGTCCACTTAATTCTCACTATATACAATGTTACTAACTAATATTTAATTTCTGATTTCCAATAATTGTATGCAATTTTTACATGATTCAAAAGCTCATTTTGGCAAATTGTGGAGCGTTAATCTGATCGCAGATGATATTTTACGTATATAATACGCAATAAAACACTCTCTCATATTTAAGACACGATCTCACTATATTTACACAAAAGTACAATTTATTGAAGGGTTATTATTCAGTTTATTCAGTATATAAGTACGTAAAAAAATCAGGTTCGATTTAGTTGCACCACCCTTCAGAATAAAATTTACCTATATTTGAAGTCACGCTGCCTTTACATTTTCGATGAGCAATCATTTTGAACTTAATCAAAACAATCTAAGAGGATTTTTTTTCTAATTATCCTTATTTGATTTCTTACATCGCCCCTTTTAGTCGGGTTCATCCAGAAAAAAAAGCTGTAGTAAATTATTTTTTTAAATTTATTTTTAATTTGAATTGAGAATCTTTGCTAATCTTTCCAGAAGTTTGACATGTTAACATTTTATAATATAGTTTATATTATTTAATTTCGCCTACTTGCTAGTAGAACAGGCCGCGGCACGGACATGCCAAGACATGCAATAATATATTGTGGGAAATTTCTAGAACGAGGTTCAAGGCAATAAAGCGCAATGAGCAGGGTTGTCACAGGTACCGGTATATGATTCGGGACTACTTTAGAATGATTTCATTTTTAATTTGATAATCTCCACAATTCTTTTTATAGCGGATGTATGTATTTGGGATGATTTAAAAAATATCATATTATTCATACTTTCTCCGATATCGGCTGTAACTTGGCATTATGAACAATTCGATCAAAGTATTTCACTATGAGTAATTCGAAAATGACCTTTTTGTATTGTGAACACGTTTTTGTGTATTTTTATTTTTTATTTTTATGTTGACATAATTTTAATTTATATTGACGTGACTTTCGCGTCAATATAAATTGTTATATTTACATTTAGAGTGATTGTGGAAATATTTTGAATTTGAAATAAGGCCATTTTACTAGTATTCGAATTAAAATTTAAGTTCTAAGAGTTGAAAAGTAAGCCTCATTTTGTTATACATGTTTGTCGTTGTTAATTTTATGTTCTGTAAATATTAATATTTTTATTGATCCAAATGATTTTTTTTTGATGTCAGATTTCGCCAATCATTTGCACAAATCGAATGAGCAAAATTCAGAAATAAAAAATTGCCAACAAATTCCATACCAGTTTCACAATAAAATCTATAGAATCTCGATAAATGTGACAGAATCCGGTATAGATTGGGTTATGAATTTTGACAAGTTGGCAACCCTGCCTGTGCAACGCAGAGTGTCCTGCCCACGGCTATCGGTGACCTACCATGCAACCTGGACTGCGTGGAAGATGAATTGCTTACGGAAGACGCTATATCATCTTTCGGCATCAATGTTTTGTGCAGAAAAAAGAACTTCGTACAATCACTGCAACTAGCGTAACATGGTTCTTAATTGCTGCATAACATTACGATAATCTGATTATGTGTTCTTTTTTGCTTGTGGTTTACTGTCATGTATACCAATGTCTAAGATAAATGACAGGCCTATATAAAAGGTTTGCTTACAATTTACAATCAATATTTCATTGGTGAGATATTCAAAAAAAAAAAAACCATCATCTCGTAAAATGTACAATACTTTTGAAGACTTCTGAGAAGTCGAAATAAAAAAGCGTTGTAAGTCTTAACGATTTTTTGCCACTATGAAAACATATACCATATGGTTGAATGGGAAACTGCAAAAAAACGATAACCCGATTATCATAATTCCTATTAGCCTGTTATGTGCCGGTTTTGAAAATATTGTATGGTTAATCCAAAAAAAACATTGAGTCATACTAAAAAATAATCAATCACCGGAATAATTATTTCATTAAGTCACTTTAGTTATCTTATGATTAAATCTAATCCTATGACATATTTCACGTGAAATCCATTAATGAAATGGCGATTTTTAGCGTGCCAATGTTGCAAAAGGATAAAGCTGTTTAGCTAATTAGGTAGTTATAGATAATTAGTAAGCTAATTAGATAATATTTTCAATAATTGTACATGTCTGTTAGTTTAGGTTTTGTTGATTACATTTAGACATGTTGTATTTGAAAATTGCTGGTCCGTTATCATTTCAAATACGAAAATACCAAAATTACGGCTAAAAGTTTATAAAAAGTATCGATGTAGATCTTAATGTGATTAATTACCAACAAATTACATTTCAGACGATTTAATTTTTGATCACATCGCTTTAGGTTCGTAGAACAATCGTCCCCGTAATTGGAAATAATAATTGTTATTGATGTTCAAATAGTTTATATTTATATAACGTTGTGTACATTGCTTTTATTATTATAAATGCTATATTTTTACCGAAAAGGCTATTTAAAAATATTTTCTCTCATAAAGGTAGTTTTCAGTTATCTAAATCTATTTTAAGAGCCACACGGTACCACCAAGCTCATTCTAGCTGCCAAATTTTGTACCTCTTTCTTGAAAAGTTTTATTTATAAATAATAAAATTATCACGGAATTTATCGCATTTTGAAATTTTCATATTTCACATTGAAATGCAGATTATTTATAAATTAGTGTGTATTATTATTACATAGTGTATAAGTGTCACTTAAAATTGCCAGACACAACGATTGCAGGGAAAAATTCGTTAATATTTATGAAGGCGTTGAAAAGCTTTCAGACAACTTGTTTGTTGCTAGTGAGGCCTTGTGTCAATCTCATGTCAAAATAGATTAATTGATGAATATATTTTGAGACATTCACTTCACAATATAATGTATTATTTATAAACACTAAATTTGGAGCAAACAAGAAGATGTATAGACACATTACGTCATATGAAGGCAAAAACAAACTATTAAAAGTATTTCAGTAAAACAACTAATGGTGTCAAGTTTATGTGTTACTGAGTAAAATCTAAATTCAATATTTCATTAGGAGAAATATCGGATATTTTAATATTCAAAGTGATTAAGCGAGTTCTATTACTGTTTTTTTTTTTTCATTATTTGACTGAATCGAAAATAGATGCAAAAGGTTTTGCCTTCAAAAAAATTAAGTTTTTTAAACAGTGACTTAGTTTTGTAATATAATAATACTTGAATAAAATGTGTGTATATATGAAGATTGTTTCAGTATCGATCAAATTCGCGTTATGATAAAATAAGAAGTCAATAAAAAAAATTATCTCTGAGAATTTAATTTTTATAGGCGACCGAAAAGTCAATAGACAAATAACTGTCAGGTGGTAAATTTTGACACCGCCACTCGTCGGTTTCTTGAACTACGTGCACTTGCGGATGCGGTTATCTGCTACTGTTTGACGGGGGAAAAAATCGTAAGCACTTACCGAAAGCGTAATAAATAATAGACAAAAAGCGGTGATTGAATCTCTAGCTTACCTTGTCCTTACATTCCAGCGGACCGCAAAATTGCTGAAATTGCCATTGCCGCGGTGAAAAACCGGAACGCCAAAAAAACAACTCGAGCTCAGAAAATAAATTGCCGGAAAAAAACAAAAAGCAGATGTCACTACTGAAACAATAAAATTATTGTGTTTTGAAGTGTGAATAAAAATACTAAAAGTCACTGACATATTTACCATTTTATAACAACCTTTCAAATCTGTATATGAAGGTATCTCAATATAATGTACTTATATTGTATAACAGATTATAATTACAACTTTATAAAGATGGTAAATTTCGAAATACTTTAGCCATAAAAAAATTTAACAGCTTCGTTTCAGCCATATACAAATGAAAAATATTATGTTTATAACGAACATGAAAAAAAATGTGAATATTTGTACGCATGTAGATATCATTAAAATGTTTGACTAATCGTATAGCCGAAAGGAAGACTCTACTTGTTTTCCTCGTAGATCTCGAATATTTCCGTATTAGCTATTAAGATTTATCGTGCTGTATCACAGTGGAGTCTTTATGTGTGGACATAATTGGTTATAGGTCACACAAACTGTTCTTTATAATATATTTTTCTAGAAGTATTAATGTTCAATCCAATCATTTGCGGAATGTATATTTCAAAATATTAAATCTAAAACATTTCAAGATGTCATTCAATACTCGAAACACAATTGTCACAGTAGTCCTTGAAAGTAAGTATTGTGACGACTCATTCATGTTGGGATAATGTTTTTAGATTATTATTTTTTTAGTATGTTTTTAACGTCACGTCGTTTGGGTTAAGGTCACGCACCTGAGTGACACTCCCGTATAGATTGACGAGGAGTATATCCTGTTTATGAATTCCATTCTTCAGACACAATAAATAATGTCAGCGGTACACAGAATCCGCGCTTATCTACCTGAAATTATAAATAGCACTTTGCCGCTGTGCGATTAAATATCCGCCCTAACTATTTTAAAGAAAAGTTGTTTTATTTAATTCACATATTGGTAACATTGTACACTAACGGATGATCGATATTTGATATAAGCAGATATAACTAAATAAAATCAATTCTTTGAGTGGAAGGCGCATTTTACTACGTTGTGAACTATGAACATATAATATTTATAAAGCAATTATTTTCGTTAAATGTTTACCCCTGAACCCGTTCAGTACATATGTATTGATAAAATAAATAAAACAGTAAATTTGCTTAAAGCTGCACGCATTAAGCTTTGTATAATAGATAATCGAGCTTATATTTTGAAAAACAAATATATAATTTAAGCTTTTAGCCAGAGATTTGTTTCTGAGTAATTTATATGGGAATGTTTTCAAACTTGTATTGTACTCTGTCCAATAATAAAGTTAATGTCATCAACATTCTACTTATTTAATATTTACATCTAATAATTTGCCAAACGATTTTTGATTTATCTACAACTTTTATAATATTTAACAATTTTTCGTAAGAATATTATAGTATTATTTATTTCTAAATATTATAGTATGTAGTCTATATCAATATTTCAAAAAATATGTGACTTTTAAAAGTATTTTTATACATCGAACGGAATTGGTGAATTCAAATATTTTGTTGAATTCTCAGTTGAATAACAGACGGTTTCTAATATTATCTTGTCAATAAATACGTACACATCAATTAGAAACAGTGATTTAATTTTAAATTTTCAAATTTGTAAGAAATTGCCATCCATTTTATGAAATCTCTCTCAACTTAACGAATCATAAAGCTCATAGAGCTTTGCGATACGTTAAGTTATCATGCACGATTATACTCATCTTCATTAACATATTGCGACTTTATACATAATTCATTATCTATTTTCTCTAATATTGCCTAAAAGCGACATCGGTGCGCTATATATCACACAGTAGTGCTAAGAGGTAAAGTATGGTAATTGGAGTTTTCATCTCTACTTAATAAGCAAAGAAAATTGAACATTACTTGAGTTTACTATATCCAAACAAAATTTTCTATACAATTATACCGGATACAAAGTGCAACTTAAAGATATATTGAGTCAACGGATTGACCTGATCGATATCGTTCGGTAATTGGCATGCGACATTGAGATGTGAACCAAGTTATTGGGGTCAAATATGCGGGTAATTTGATTTTAGTTTTGATTTTTTTTTGATTTGATTTGAGAACTGTTTTGAAGGTTGACTGTAATGTCAAACTAACGCCAGTAGATGATTGTATTATCGATAAGAGCTTACTGTGATTATATACAGGATGTTCGTTGCATGAGTGGGTGGAAGATACGATACAATTTTATGGTTGCTTGAAATACAATATATAAAATAACTTATGTTATTGACGAACTATATTTTTTATTTAAGTGGATATTAAAATCTGGTCGGTTCAGACTATTTGAAATATATTCTAACAAATCGTTTAAAAATATTTATTTGTAGTTTTTCTTTATGAATTAGAAAAAAAGCATCCAGTAAATGAATAAATATGACAGCATGAAAAATGTGAATAAAATCCAAGGCTTTGGAATAAATTTATGAAGTTCTGAATTTTCGGAACAGTCGGTGTCGGGTTATCAAAGCCGAGCGACTGACTCCTTTATTTATCCCATTACTTAGAGCAAAGAATCATCATATTTTATGAATATTATAATATCCTGTTTCGGTGATGGAACGATTGACAAAATAATACATTGATTTACTTGTAGTTCATTTTATGTAGGTCTATTAATGCTGACTGATTAATTTGTCAATACGTGTAAAAGCATGAAATTTATAAATTTGATAATCAATGTGACAATTGGAGATAGATTGTGGATCGTATAAAACGTAACCATTTTGACAATAATGGTGGATATAGCACAATAAAATTATTTGTCACTTCAATATATGTATCATATCAGAGTCACCGTGTATTTGATGTCCTTGCATGGTAAATATTTATCTTTTGGATCAATGCATTCACCTCAATGTACAAGTAAATGGCACCTCAGCATACAACTCAGAAATAGCTGCCGAGAGTGACAAAGAAATTGGCTCTCGCTTCTCAACGACTATTCAATGGACGTGAAGTTTACGATAATAGCCAAAGATTAAGTCGAAGAGTTGTTGTCTACTTAGGGTAACGTTTTTAGTCATATTATAAGCTTCATATGACCACCGATACTACTTCATTGCCATGACTCTAATCAGCTGATGTTTATTCATCAGTGATCGAAAAGTAGCTAAGAATTTTGCTCAGTATTTCTAAATATAATTCGTTCGGTTATATTTCTATTCGCAGGTATTTGTTTCAAATATTAAACATAGTTTTAATCAGTAAAAAGAAAATTATAAATTCAATGAAAATCGATCAAGCAAAAGGCACCATATAATAACAGCAATTAACAAATTTTCAAAATTGAAATTTCCAATAAACTTAAAAATGAAACATTATTTTTCGTTTGAATTGATAAAGGTAACTAAAGAATGTTATGACACTTACGACCTGGGCCTTACGACTCACGCCTTTTGGCATTTTCAGACATCATGATAAAAAACCTGAAGATTTCTAGTAATTTGCAATAAATGCACGTAATTTAATAATTATTATTTAATTTTGAAATTAAATGAAATCATTGATAAGGTGTACGGAGTTGCATGAAATGCATATAAAACACCCTTGTAGTAAATTTTAACAAATAATTTTTTTATCAAAACAATTCACAATCTGTAATATTAATATAAGAGATAGTTATAATTTTGGATGATCAAGCACAATTTACACAAATTATGTTATTTAAAATACGATTTGATATAAAATTTTAATATTTTTTATTTATTTAAATTTCAACTAGCAAAAAATCAATTTTAAGTAATATTTTCATAGAGAATCTAAATTGAAAGCTCAAAATATCTGTCTCTATAAATAAATATTAGACTAACAACTTTGTTATTTCCATTTTTCGTAATAAGCGTCACACCTGTTTATGAAATAAATTGATTGTATGACAGCAGTGTTGTATTACCACGCTTGAAAATATATAATGAATTAAAACTATTATCTCAGTTTTCTAGGCTTGACTGAGAATTTCTTCATATGGGGAAGACGGTATTAAAATAATATGGTGCAAATCTAAAAAATCTGATGGAGCTGTCAACCTCATCGAACGGGTTTACCGACGCATCTTATCAGCAATATCTGATAAGCGATCACCTGTCAATCACGATGAGAGTAGGTACGCACCACACAGTGTCACTGTTACGGTCATAATAACGAGTTACTCGCTAACAGTTGACAGCCACTGTTAGACTGCCGTATTATTCACAACCAACTTACTTATACACGACTGTTGTTCAAATTAAGAAGCTTTCAGTCATATTTTTCAGGAGATTTTTTTATTGAAACGTTATATATAGCGAATTTCATACATATTTCATAATAATTTTTATCATCAGTTAAAGATAAACTTAATAAAGTTTTAACACTAGGAAGAAAGACATCACAAGCATTCTTGCCTTTCACATATCAAACGTCAAAAATATTTAGATGATTATCATTTAAATTAATTTTCATATACTTCATATCATTATCAGTATTTAAAAAAATCTAATTTTTTGCTTTTTAAATGATTTTAATCTGTGTTTAATTGCGAGATTCGAAAATGCGAAAAAAATCGAACTTCACTTGTTCAACTTGTCCGCTTCGGATTTAATCAAATGTGAGAGAATAGTTTTCTTTTTATAATTGAAATGGGCGAAACGAAAATGCAATAGAGGAAGAAATTTGACAATGTGACATCTGTTGATAAAAGTTTTGAACTATGGTAGATATGCTGTTGTATACAAAATTCGGCGGACATTCACTGTTTTTAGAAAAAACTGCATATTTTCGAGAGTTGATTTGTAAATTAAATGTGAAACAGTGGACATTTGCTGTTTTTGTGCTGATATCTTCGAATGAATATTTATTTTCCATACAATCGATATGATGAAAAGAAACATGTATCGTTACAAAAATTGTGCGAGCTCTTTTACCGATTCATGTTTTCTTCAGTCTATTCTGTCGTAAATAATTTCTATGTAAAAAGAGACAAGTCATTGTATTTATTTTCAGGGATGGGTTATTTGCTGGGCGTAACCAAGCCGAAGGGCCATTACACAATCGATAAAGCGCATGTATCAGGCGAACAGGTATACGAGTGGGTGTCTGGTCCATCATCACAGATTTTCCAATTTATGTGTATTTTTGACAGACGCTTTACCGTTAATGTCCGATAAAATGTTGCTATGTGTGTCGCGAATTGAAGACAGGAAATCACTTAAAACGCTCCTATATCAATCTTTATATGGTTTACATTTTACATAAAATTTTATTTGTAACTAAGGTTATAAGAGGAGTTTATTGATTGAATTGGCATTTACTTGGTAGAACTCCATTATAACACGGTGAAAAAATAGCAATGTATTTTATTTCTACAAAAAAAATTATAAGGTAAAGTTGATAGCTATTTCGGCTCACGCCATCGTCTGAACTATGCTTAAACGAACATTTGCTTATATATATATAGCTGTGTAGAAAAGGTACACAATATATATTCTCTCCTGTTTCAACGACCTAGCTTATTTCTTGCTAGCAATAAAAATAAAAAATTCCATGAATTGTAAATGAAACTAAAAAGAAGTCTATATCAATAAGCTTATATATTGCACGGAAATGGTTTATTACGCAAACGAAACAGACCCCTGTAATGGATTGAGCAGTGGCGACCGATATATATTAGTTCGTTCGTTCGGATTTTTTTGTGATATCAACTATCAAGCTAGCTGACAAAGAAGTTTATTTCACGTTTATATGAGATTTTTAAAAGATATTTTGGCTTCACACCATCGTCATAACAACAACTTTTTGAGTAAAATTAAACTTGGTTTCACATACTTATTTATAACAAATATATGGTATATCATTTTAATAGCTGCAATATCATAAATTTTATTTAAAATTAACATAGTTCACGTACTTTTATTTTGCATTGTTTCTCAATTTTTTAAAGGAAAATAACAAAAACATTTTGTTTTAGTTGTCATCAAAAGCAATCGTGATTTTCTATTAATAGTTTAAGAGCAATAATTTAATTATTAATTTTTATCCATTTGGAGATCCTAAGTCTACTGCCCCGCAAAATAATACTTTGCTGTAAAACGTTTACCAAACAACTCAATTAAATATTTTTTTTTATGAAATATTGAAAATGTCTTGAAACCATAAAGTTGAAGCTGATGATTTTTTGAATAACCCCGTTCCATCATAAAAGGTAGTTTTAATTGGAAATATATGTGTTAAATGTTTGAAATCATTTATAAAAATATATACTTATCGCTGTTTTATTAATGATTCTATAAATAAAATCAACGACTGTAAATTATCGTTCAACGTTTTTGAGCAAAGCTCCACTATTCCGTTTCAAAGTTTCGATTAAAGCTCTTTTTATATGATGTTAAATATGAGGATTTTTTCTAAGAACTAAGTGCAAGTGAATGTAAAATTATAACGCGTTTTGTCATTTCCCAGCCGGGATGAATGCATTAATCAAAAGATAACTGCATTTAATAACATGTAAGTTTTGTGGAGCAGACACTAAGCTCAGAGATAATATTATCTATACTTAAATGAAAGGTAACGAACATTTTACGGAGTATCTATTATGAGAGCTATGAGTTAAGGCAAACGCAAAATGATAAAGTGAAATGATTAGCAAGCGATTGCCGTTATAAGTCGCGGGAATACATACGCGAGGTTAAGTTAGCTTATGCAAAACTAGTCGGTTTACCTGATCCAATCATTAAAGAAATGCGAAGATATCATTTGCGCCAAGGATAAAACAAGACAAAGACGGTGATCATTTGATTTTGCGGAAATGACAAGATCTGCCGAGAATATTTCATTAATACATTTCCTTTATTAAAAAGCCTTCGTCTTAACAATCTTAGGGCGAGATGTAGAAAAAAGTAACAATATAATTCAATAAAAAGCTTCCCAGAACTATATCGAACTTTGATTTTATTAAGTTATCATTAAAATACTGAAAAAATAATATCTACATTGCTGGCTTCAGGTAACGAAGTATACATTTTTAATTCATACTACTGACAAAAAATATTTCGACAGTTTCAATTGTTGCTCATTTTTTTTGATGATGTTTCACTGTTTTGAACCTGTTAATATTTTACTAGTAATCTAACATGAATCTTATGTGCAGGAATCACTTTAGTAATAAACTTCGCGGTTTTAATTGATCTAACAAGCATTCGTTTAAATACACATATTAGACAAATACTTGTCAAATATAATAGCAAAATGCTTACTAATTGAATATTAAGAGAAATACGATAATCATGAAGGTATTACAATATTTTTTTGTGGTATATTACACGCAATAATACAGTAAGTAAATTAATAAAAATTACTAAGCTCCGTTAATTTTTCACGCATAAGTATACTTTTAATCTGGATTAATTTTTCATCTTAATTTTATTTCATTTCAATATTATTTTTTTGACAATCTGAATATTCTGATTGACACGGTAAAAAGGAAAAGAACTACTTCTGATAAAAGCATGAGCCGAAATAGCTATCAAACTATATATCATATAAGTTTTGTAGAACTAAAATATTTTGCTATTTTTTTACCTTGATATATTGAAGTTCTACCAATTAAATTCCAATTCGATCTATATTTTGATTGAGTTCACTATTGAATATTGCAACATAAATTTAACAAAATAGTTGATGTAGTCAAATGCTTTCTTTCTTGATTTTTTTTGCTACGTTTGCTCTTTTTAG
The DNA here is from genome assembly GCA_028555115.1 of Himalopsyche japonica. Taxonomy (NCBI): domain Eukaryota; kingdom Metazoa; phylum Arthropoda; class Insecta; order Trichoptera; family Rhyacophilidae; genus Himalopsyche; species Himalopsyche japonica. The sequence goes on along the minus strand of JAHFWJ010000526.1, from coordinate 1,046,584 downwards.
GAGCATATGACCATCATTAGTTACTTCAATAGTTTCCAATGTCTCTTAGGTCGAATATGTAAAAATGTTCTACATCTTCTCCAATACGTCATCGGCGGAAAAAAATACAGTTGAGATAGTGGTCATACTAGTGCATCTGTAGCAAGCACTTAAGCTAATCGAAGCTTTTTTGGTGCTTTGATATATTATGTATACAATTGTAACAGGTAGTTAAATTTTTATCAATTTTGTATTTTATATCACACATAAGGTAACATTAGCACAGCTATAAAATATGTTATTGGTATTAATAAATTTAATACTGTACAATAGACTCAGATAGTATCTGTTAACAAATTAAAATCTCTTTTGTATGATTTATTTCGAATGTAACTGTATTTTATAAGAACAATAAACATTTCAACTTAACTGATGCGTAAATAATTTTTATACTTGGTAGGTACTCTATAGAAATACAATTGATTAATATCTCTGCTCTTGAAGATGTTATCTGTGAAAAATTTTGTTTTGTTCGATACGTTCAAATTGAAATGAAAAAATCAATTTCTCACTGAGCCTTTGTTTCGATTCTACCAAGGGGAGTGTTACGCTAAGAGAATCTAAGAATTTAATGAGAAATGCTCACGATTGCAGTGCAGTAGAAAAATGCATACCTCAACAATTATTTTTTTACCTATTTGAAATATTTACGTTCGTTTTAAATCATTCAACTACGTAACAATTGTTTAAAGAATAAGTGAGAAAACGGACATGATAAAAATCAAATAAGGAGAAAAATAAATCACTTTTTAAATTTACTATACTCTATATACATATATAACAACAGGTTGTAAAGATAGTGCATGTGATAAAAAATATGCTCATTATATTTTCTGATTAAAATGATTAAGACAAAATAAACTTTAAATGTTGAACGTATGAAATGAACTTTTTTCTTACAAAGTGGAATATTGAGATATCAATGAAACAATGTTGTCTCTGAACTGTTTTATCATATTTTGGTTTTCACGGTTTCTGGCTTATTTCAAATATGTATCATACATTCCACTATGTTTTATTTAAATTTATTTTGAGCAGCACATAAATTTCATTGTATAATTTATCGGTGTCTTAAGAAAGTGGCATTCCTGTCATAAACATTCGTAAAATCAATAAATTAAACAGTTCATTGATTGAATTGGCATTTACTTGGTAGAACTCCATTATAACGCGGTGAAAAAATAGCAATTTTTGTAGAACTAAAATACATTGCTATTTTTTCACCGTGTTAAACAGTTCAATTTTGCTTTAGGATCATTTAAAAAAAACGATGGTAACATATATAGTATTTAATTTATAATCTGTTTCGGTGATATTTTGATATAAAATGTGTCAGTTATCATAGGTAACGAATTTTGGTAACGTATAATATAATAAATCAAGTGGAAATTGTATTTCAATTAAAAATAAATAAAAAAAATCCGAAATAAAATAAGTCATTATTACGCATATGCATGCGTGGATTGTTACTACACCCACAACGATTGCCGAAGCAGAAACCTTTATTTTTAATTTTACGTATCATCAAAGTAACTGATATTTTTTTGAATTCTGTATTAAATTAATAATTTCAGATTTCAATACAAAATTTCATCACAATTTATAGATATTAATATTTTTATGTCATTAATATAAAACAAAAACTCGCAGAACCACAACAATGTCGCATTTTGGGGAACAAGGGAACAGTATTATAATTGTTTCATTGATATATCGGCACTACATAATTAATTTATTTTTATTGATATGTAATTATTTAATATGAATTCGCAGAACAATTTTTATTACAGAAGCTTTAGGTGTCGCAACATTTTATTACAGTATCTACGTATTAGTTTTTTGACAGATACACGGCGCAAATGTTCATTTCCAAGAACTACAGCTATAGTGTTGAAATGAATTATTTTTTTTATATTATACGTTTTACAATTTGACACTGCACTGACCCAAACAAAGTTACGTGCGAAGTGCTTCAAATTTATTAAGTGTTGAACATCGTACTTAATCCGTCTGTCGTGACCATCGATAAGGGTTTATTGTCGAATAATAAAATAAGTGTGATAGTTTGTAACTAAGTGTGATGCGAGAGTGGATCTATTTCAGAGGTCAGGCGTCCCGTTAAGGGCAAGTAATGCTCGGACAATTTCACATGTGAACATGCAACGTTTATATACCGTTTCAATCAACTCAAATGCCTCATCTATATTTGTGACAAATGTAATTTAATAAGAGTTTCATAGGTACCATACGAACAAAACTATCGAATAGTACCAATTTATTTGAGATTACTTGAGACTTATTTTAATCGCGAAAAATTTCTTATTTACCATTCAGTCCATTCAATAAGTAAACATTGTTGTTCTAATAACGGCATTTGGTGATCTAAAAATATCAAATAGCTTTAAGGAAAGCTTCCGAAAACTCATGGATACGTATGTAATCCTCACGAATCCGGATTATTTATTGGATTTTTTCAGTTTAAATAAACATTATGTATATAAACCATCTTATGATTTAATGATTTTTTTTATGATTTCATGTGAAGTACAACTATTAACAATCATATGAATCTGTTGATATCTATTTCAGCTTTACATCGTTAGAACTATTCAATCTCGGATAAGATAAATATTAAAACATAAACTTTATATGCTTTACTATTTAAACCTTTTTGGACTGACTTAGGATCTGTTGGATTTGTGTGATAGAATGCCCTGAAGATTTAGAAAGGCAATACTCGGGTTGTTAGTGACAAAACATATGGAATCGTACAAAGTTTCAAAATTTTTTATTTATTTTAAATCAAGCACCTCAGTCGACATCATAAATTATGTTTAATTAATTGTTTAAATGGAAAGAATTGACGCGAATATGGTCCAAGAAGAAAACTTTCATATCGTTACTAAAAACACTAAAATGGCGTAAAACGTAAGTGTCTTTGACTTTAATGATTCAGAATATATATAAATTATTTTATTACATTATAGACATTAATAGATAATTTTATATAAACCATTTTACCATCAGGAATGCAGAATGATTTCTCACATTATAAATTTTCCATCGACGTCGTAACTTTATAAAAAATTGCAGGTGGATAGATAAACATTTTATCGCTTATAAATTCGTATATCAATTAAACACCTTTGAAAACCATGGTTATTATATGAACATTTAAAACATAGTACTGTTAGAAATATAATCGGCATATTTAATTAAGAAGGGTTCTTAATACACATACATGAATAATTGACTCAGGTGTCACAATTACCAAGCATAATTAGGGTAGTCAAATAATGAAGACTTTATATTATGATATATTTAGATCACAATGCTACACATACATTTTTAACATTTTTTAAATATTATTATTTTTCATTTTTCCTCTATCCGTTCATAGTGAAAAATATATATTTATTAAAATATTACTTTGAATATACAATTAATTACTGGTTTTTTTGAGTGATGTTGAAAACAAACCAAGATTTATTCAAGTGTATTTTTGATACATTTTATTTTGCCAAAATTTCAAAAAATTTATATCAATACCATCATAGTTACGTCAAAATATTTTTCAACAAAGAAATGTAAGCTTCTTTTCCTGTAAATATGGCGTGAACGAAATAATTTCGGCGCTATTTCTAAATGTAGTATGATTTTACACAACTATTATATTTACAAATTAAAAGGAACATCAAGTTCTCACGGCATTTCGTTTTTTATGCGTTTACTATAATTTTACATATTTCCTCAAAATAAAAGACAGCACTTGATGAATATAATTTATAAAGAAATTACATATTATATTATATTTATTAAATCATATCCACTCCAAATTATCAATATTTGGAGGAACTTATCCCAAATTTTTTAAACAACAACTGCTTTATATTTGGTTTGGAATAAATATAAAAGAATAGGACTATGACAAAACAAATGATTCGCGTATCGCTCTTCTTACGCTCCGTTTTTAGTGTAAGACAGATAGATGGGAGGGAATTGTAGACTACAAGATAACAATACCTCTCAACAGAAATCCATAGATATATCAATAATTAAATTGATGATGTTTACTGAGAGGAATCAATATGTCACCTGATACAATATGCAAATATTCTAGACTAAATAGTAACAAATCAACAAACAGCAAATTAACTATATTAAATAGTTAAATTAATTGATAACTATATTACACACAAATTATAGCTATCACACCATCGCTCGATCTATTAATAATGGCAGATTGAATAGTTGTAGAAAAACGATTTTAATAACTCCGCGTTAGTGACAAATATTTTGTATTCAATGTGATAACTTTGATTAAGGCGGCTTAATAAAAATTAAGGAAAATCGACAAATTTAATTGGATATACACAAGTGAAATTAGGAGATTTTCTTTTTGAATTCTTGATAAACGACAGCGGCACAAAAAATATTATTTTTACGACTTTTAGAATTTCATTTTGTGGTAATATTATTCAAACATATAGTACCACTTGACATATTCGTGCTTAAGTTCACTAAAAAGTGATAAAAAAACATGCTATTCGAATACAAACATTAAAACCGCATTTAATTTCATATATGTTTTATCGTATCATGAAAATTGGCCATCGTGCAGTTTGGTTAAACTATTCAAGTCTGTTACGGTGGAGAGCAGACGCGGAAAAAATTGTAACGAGCAGGTTGCAAACGCGTGTTGGTATGTAATGAATTTGAGAAGAAATTCATTTCTTCACGCGATTTTTGGATTCCGCGAGTTTTGCAGATGTTGCGGTTATGTTATTTTGCAGTGGTAGAGTCGTCGTCTTAAATATTTTTTCCAAACTCTCAAAACACAAGTATTAACATAAGATACCAAGCAATGTATACCCTCATCTATCAATAATACGAATTTAATTTTATCATAAATAATGCAGCCGCTGGGAAAGCCTGATAACCGATGTTTGAATATATTAATATTGTCCAAAATCACGTTCGATTAAGTTAGACTAAATATTTAAATCATTTAATATTGATTTTTTCGAATGTCAGCAAAAAAATCATCATTTTTGTGGGCATCATTGGAAAAGAATTATCTGGCAGAATAATAAACAATAGTAAGGTTTTTTTACAAGTTTATTATAGTTTGATATTTTTACATTTACCCGGTAACGTGGAATAAAAGACATATGGGCGTTTTTAGCACTAGTAACATGAAAATCAGAAGACTTTACTAACCGTTTGCACACCCTTACGCGCGATCGTTTTGTATCATTATGAAGTGTGTTAACCTACTTACATATTGCCATTACTTGAGCAAATTAGGTTACAAGTTTTATTTCTGTCTCGCACTATGACTAAGAAATAAATTCTACTTATATTAATTTTATGAATTATATTTTTGTATGGGAGCCAGTGAATTATTTGCCAAAAAGTCTACGTGACCGTGGCGTGGCTACTTCAAGTATAAAAAAAATCCAAAAATAAATTCACCCGCTTTTTACTCAGATATTTTTCTGGCCACGCGAGGCGCAAGGAAAATGGGTCACTTAATTATCTCCATAACCGAGCTTAAAAGCGGCCACGATAGTTTCATCCACGATTATTGAACGATATTTTCAATTTATAATAATTAAATCTTATAATATTAAATGATACATTAGGATTTCCTTTCTTTTCAAATGAGACATACTCGAGAGTAGTATATATTTTATATCGATACGCCATCTAACAGAAATCGTAAATAAGATGTTATATTCACATAATTTATTTTTATAATTTATGATATCGACTGAAGGTGCTTGATGGAATTTCAATATCAAATGTGAATTGTTGTAATTTTGTACGATTCCACGTGTTTTGTCACAAACGACCCGGGTTTCGCCCTTCGGCATCTTCAGGTATTCCATCACACGGATGCAACAGAACGGACGATGCTCTTAAAATCAATTAGAAAATCTACATTTGATAAAAATATCCGTAACTTGATCGACTTTAACTCATTTACAAAAAATTAAATATTACTATTGTGTAAACACAATATAATTATAGCACAAATATATTTGTATAGAATCACCATTTTGGAAAAAAATCCTTTTTCTTTATCATACAAATGAATTCACTCTTATCACAACAAAATTCGTATGCTGAATTGTTAACCATTCTCAAACGTTCAAATTATCGGTCTCCTTTTTTGCGTAACTATACATTCGAAGAAATCGGACAGTGCAAATTATAAAATTGGAAAGTATGTCATGTATCAAATTATTCGAAATGTGATAAAATGAATCTTATATTTTATAGCATCTATTTTTTATATTACATGAAGAGAACTAGATTATGAAGCTTTGTTCACATTTCCCCCTGATTTGTTCCAAAATTCTCTCTCTCTCGTTTTTCACGAACGGAATGTATGGAAAAATATCTCTATCTAATGAGATAAAATTATAATAAGTAAATCATATATCTTACTGAACATCGCAGATGTAGTGTTACGTATATATCAAAAAAATGAATTTAATATTTTAATAGATATGAAAAATGAAATATAATGATAAATTTGATAGTATTGTAGTATAGTGTCTACGGTTTTCATTATACAAAAAATATTTTTCCTATGCATTACCATTACTTTATGATTTCTATAATCTAACAATTCTTCTCTGTTTTTAGTAAATACAGTTTATGATATCGAATGTAACTGTTTGATGAAATTTTAAGTATTAAAACTTTGTACGGTTTCACATGTTTTGTCATAAATAACCTTGATATTACCTTTCGATATCTTCAAACATTCTTTCATACGGATGCAATAAAACTGACCGACAGTTTCAAACTTTCAACAATTCAAATATAGTAAATACTTAGAAAAGAGTAAACGGTTTAATTACAAACAAAGTCGACAAAATACGCTCGATTCATTCAGTTGGAGGATCACCGGTTCGAATTCCAAAATGAAAAATTTCATAGATTTGATCGAAATTTGTGATGTTTATGAAATTCACAATCCTCCCGTTGAGATACGTAAACGATTATTTAATTAAGGGTTATATGTAATCAGTCGCTCGATTTCGTTTCTAGCTAAATGGAAAACTGAATTATGGTAATTGTCGATTTGACATCCCGCAAAAAAATACCGAAGAGTCAAACGTAAATAGCAAATAAAAATAAGTACCACCAAAACGTCGCACATACAAACTTAGATATCTATTAAATAATACTCAATCCTAACATCTATTTGTGGATTTGCGCTCTGAAACACACAGAATGTATTTTTTTTATTAAAATAAACTTTACACAATTTGTTACGTTTTCATGCAATTTTAAATTTGTCCAGTCAAAACAATCTAGGGTCGACGATCTCAAATATTCCGTGTTTTTGTAGCTGTAGGCAAAAACGGCGATCTATCAGACAGCTGAGACAGCTCTGAATCAGCCGGTGGTTTTCAAAAATTCGAGCTGCGACAAATTAATATAATGATCAAACTTTTGATTCCAAATACAATTAAGCTCAGTATTTATAAAAATGTTTGAAAAGACGTTTTTCCTTTAACTTTTTTTGTATCAGTATGTTTTCAACTGGGTCATCGAATTTGACGTATTATCGCTGAAGCTTTAATAAAACTATTTGCTAGACATATTCAGTTCAATGAAGAATAGAAGGAATGACATTAAAATCTATAAAATGTATCTTAAATTTTGCAGCAGCATGTTATTACTGAACAACAATTAATTTCATATGAGATCTTTACTGTCACGAAATAGCGTTATGTGACTCGTTCGTTCTAGTTAATTTTAAACTTTCCTCTTAATCAAATATCTTTAAATAGCAAGTAAATTTTCAATCAAATTAAAATAGAGTATTTAAACAAAAATAGCTTGCCAGTCAATTTCATTTACATTTTCATACAAAGCCTTAAAATGGGTAGGTATTTTTTATATACCAAAAATGCATATCTTCTTAACGAGTTTGGTGATTTTTATCATTAAAAAATATGTAAGCTCTGCTAAGACACATTACTATTAGAAGGCTGGTTCTAAACTTTGTAAGAGAATTTTTTTTGTTGATATGCAAATGTACATTTTTTTTCATTTATAAATCATTTTTATACGACAATAGTTTGTTTTGCATAATTAAAGGTGTTATATTTTATTATTATTATTTTTTTGTGTGCATAAAACAAATAGATTATATACACAGTGTACATTTTTAGAATTTCTGCTCAATAATTTGTTGTTTTACTCTAATTTGTGATCTAATTTTCGAAGTCGTGGGAATGCCCCGTGGCATAAAAAAAGCACCGGAGTAGCGTTATTATGGCTGTTAACAAAAATAATGAACCGAGACTGCTAAATTATATTAATGGCACATCTATAATGGATGGTTACGTCAAAAATCAACTACAAGAATTTGATTATTGAGAAAGGTGGAAGATTTTTATTGTGAAAAAGTTTTACACGTTTCATACACGTGTTTTTGTCCATCGTAAGACCAACACTGCTTATCGCTCTCTCTTGATAAGAGTTTAAAAGGGAATTTATATTTCTCACTCATCTATATGTATGAATAAAAAAATCATCATAAAAGTAGTTTTTGATTGAAACGGTTTTATTTGAATAGAAATTAATTTAAATAAAGAGAGTATATTTGTAATTAAACATTAATATTTTGAACGCGGTGAAAAAAATAGCAATGTATTTTAGTTCTACAAAATTATTTTTAACTAATATATTTGATAGCTACTTCGGCTCACGCCATCGTCAGAACTATGCTTAAACTAACATTCGCTTACAGCATCTTAAACGAAAATAAGTTATATTTGTTTACCAACAGAATATTTGAGTGGGTTACTGTAATTAACTGTATTTTTATCCTTGCTGGTCCAAAACACCAACAACAAAAAAATATATTTATGCGCTATAAAAACGTAATGAAAGCAGCAAATTTACGAACATGATTATGTTATTTAATATCAACAGCTGTGGACTTTATTATATTGATTTTGATTCGGTTACTTTCCTGAAACCAGTTTGTATCGAAAATGTGAAATCATTTATGTGACTGTCTTAAATGAATTATTCTTGTGCAGGGTTATTCTTCCAATGTTTGAATATTTTATACAAGGATAAACTAAATCCAATTCAGAGTCTTTCTAACATTTCTGAAATTAGGTTGTGAATACCAAATAATTTACTTTCTTAGTGTCAACGTTTAAAAATATGAAGACTAATGAAGTTTAAATACCATAGCAAACTGAACCTAACTTCGAGAGGAGGACAAATGATCAATGCCTTCAGAGATCTTGAAGTTCTCTCTTTGGAATCATGCAGTAATTTTCTTTCTTCTGCTGGTTTCAATACCGTCAGTTATCTTGTAAATGAAATGAGTGGTCTTTGGCTGTGGGGGAGGGTTTGAGGTTCGGGGTTTAAGAAGAAAAACTTTTCTAGGTTTGTGGAAGTCTGTCGGTGTATTATCATCATAATCATTTAGTATGGAGTGAATTTTTATGTTGGGATGGTCCTTTATGTCGCTGAAGAATTTCTTTGACAGCTTGTCTATGCTTCAAAAGCTTAAAAATATGTTTAAACGGATCTTCGTGTAAATAAACATACACTCAAATATATTTAAACTTAGCACTGACAGCGACATTAAATTAAAATAGCTGTGAATTTATAATATACATTCATATAATTAAATGCTTAATATTATAAAAAATATATAGTAAACTCCTAAAGATTATAATAGATGATGAAATTAAAATTTATTTTCAAAATTGGAATACTATAGCTATGAATAAGGTAATATTACCGTATGAAATAAAAAGTAACAACTTTGCCAGAGGCGGCAGTTATAAAAGTAAGGTAAATTATTTGCGGGCATCGTTACTGGTAACACTGATACACGGCCAAGGATTTATGCATCTTCAAGGTTTTTTATTCTTCGGTCATAATAATATATGGATTATCAACAAGCAAAATAAACACCATTATTATAATAATTCATACTTATCAGCAACAACATAAATAAGGTGACTTAAAAAGAAAATATAGACTATTTTAAACATAGATGTCGGAAAGAGTGCACAAATAAACATTTGGCTATTGCCATAATTCTTAAAAAAAATTACCTGAGCGTTAATATAATTTTTCAACAAAAAAATGTTTTTAAAAATATAGTTTAACTATAAATTTCTCAATTACATTGTATGTATGATTTTTTTATGTTCCGTATCATTTTTATTTATTTCGAAACGATATTATTTATTTTTCTTTCAAATGATTCCAGTTTGAATCAAAACAGGTCCATATTTTCATTCTGACTTTTGATGTCTTTTATACATTAGTTTGCAATATGATTTGAGCGTATTTTTTTGAAAAAAAGCCATTTACACCATATTTTATAAATTGGTTATTTTTTTAAATTTCATGTCTCTTAATTTCACAGTTATATGACAGCATGAGAGTTCACTTTGCCAACCCTTCTTACTTTATTTGTATCCTTTGCGGTACCCATATCTCATACCGAACTCATCATTACAGCAATAGTTCTGGAAGCAAGGCAATCTTTTCTCGAAATTCAGTCACCGATGAATTTCCCACTAATATTTTTTTTTTATAACAATATTTCATCAATTAGTATCGCTTATTTTGACAATGACGTATGTCTGAATATATTTTCACAATTATTGTAATGCTTGATTCAAAAAATAACTCTACTTATAAAGCATTTGAAGAATTTTTTAAATATCCCTGTGCTTCCTCTGACTGCAATTGTTGTTAGTGGTGAAAAGCACATCGTTTTCCTCCTCACTACGCGAGCGTCTACCTTTCATAGTTAGTTGGCTATTCAAGCCTTTGGCTATGATCTGGACAAAAGCGCTCCTATACCCAGTCATAAAGATAATTTGATCAGGTTCTTCGCTTTTCATGGTTATTTAGTTCAACTATGAATTTTCAATATCATGAGCGAACAAGTACAATGTCGCTGTGTCAGTGATCCCAGTCTAGTGTTTTCATGAACTATATACGCTGTAAGTATTTATTGAATTCGAGGATAATGCTAATTTTATATTTATATAATTTTTTTCCTATATTGTTCTATTATTATTATTACATTTTTGTAGTAATTTGTGTAGTAATCAAGCAATACGTGTGAACTGTATTTATTTTTCCTGGGATGTTTCCCAGACCCAGACTCCACAACAAAAATAAAATAATTGACAAGGCACAGGTAAATATTATATATTATTACTGTGACTACAGCCAGTGAGACGCTCAAAGACTTGATCGTGGAGAATCCTTAAAAATCTAGGCTTGTGTGACGTTTGTATGATTATATGCCTCAAATTCTTAGCTACGCCACTGCTTAATCTCCCAATATAGAGCATCATGGTATTGAAATGATGATGTCTAAAGAATGTATGCAAAAAGGAACCATTTTAAACGTAGTTAGACGAAGGAGAGAAGTAGGATAATATAACGAGATAATTTCTAATTTAGACTTATTATATTATTTAATAAGAATTTAGTCTCAATTTCGTCATAGACGGAACTAGCAATTTTACTAGTCATCATAAAATCTTCACAAAACAGTTCCTGAACAAAAAACTTAATTTTTTATCAATATAAAAGTCTGAGAGCTAAATTTTCTATGAGATTAAATCTCGACAATTTTGCTCGGTATTGCGTAATGCGATTTTATTACTGACCATGTTAAGATCGAGCACATTGTTTGCAAGGGTTTATATAGAAAATTGGCGCCCGATTGAAGTGAGAGCCAGAACAAATTGGCCGGGGGTAATTTATTATTTATAATTTATTTTTATTCAAGACAATACTGTTGATGAATGTTATTTATTTTTTACGGCTCGAATTTATAATCCTGGCTGTCTAAATGCCGTCACTTTAAGTGCACGATAAGCTACAAATATACAAAATAGGTGGCAAAAACAGAAATAAAAACCAATGAAATTAGTAACTGTGGGGTGCTGACTAACTACTTTGGGTTATAATAGGAATACCAATATTCATTAGTTAGGAACACACCTATTTTTTTTTGTATAAAAATGTAAAAATTGTATTTGGCGCTACGATGATTATTTAGCTGGTGGCTATTTCGGCATAATTATAGAGTACATAATGGATGTAATAAACAATAAAAACATTGAACAGATACGAAAAAAGATTCGGTTGAAAGTAAATTAAATTCTTTTCATATAATAGTTTTCACAGGGATATTTAAATAAAAAAAATGTACACTATCTAAATAGCAAAGTGCACAGTATGTTGCTCTTTTATATTAAAAATTTTATGAATGTTTTATATTGGGTATTCTGTTAGCGAACACAATTAAGTGATACGTGAGAGAAATTGAAATAAACCGAAGTGTATAATTGCAGGGCTTAGAATCAAAATCAACGAACAGCCAACGATGGTATGTATTGTTTGTTTTGTTTTGATTGCAAATGAACTATTGATGTCTTTAAAAATGAATGGTGCTTTATCTGTGGTACGTGATTCTTTCATGTGTATTTTTGTTATACAATTATTCTCAGAAATGAATTTATCACGTAGTATGTATTCGATTTCAGATCGGGTGACTAAATAAAATAAATTATGTAAATGAAAAATGCTACACGGATTATAGAAATACGAGTAGTACAATCTTAAAAAAATTAGCAAATTAAAATTTAAAAGTGTAAAAGTTTAATACCAATGTTATATTACCGATATTAATACCCTACTGTGTAATATATATGTATACAATAGTTCAATGTATAAAGTTGTTTCTGTAAAAGATTACATATTATGCACATTGTCAATTTTATCCAATTACAGTATACATTGAAAGTCAAATATAGGAATATATATGTTTTCTAGTCAATGCATACGCTAACTATATATTCATAATTGGTTTATTCACAAACAGTTAAATAATAGCTTAATAACCGTACTTAACATAACCTCGTAATAATGCAGCTGTCACACTTAGCTAAAATCTAATTTATTGATTTTTATTTTTTTATGAAATAGCTTTTTAGATGCAGTCGGCAAAAATTACCAAAATCATGAAAAGTGCAAACACATTATTTTAGTCATGAATTAGGCAAATTTCCCGCCAAATGTATGAATTTAGCAAAACCATTTTTGCTTATTTCATGAATTGAGCAATCTGTCAATCGAGATACGATATCATAAAAATATATTAATCAATAAATAAAATCACGCTCATTTCCATTAGCCATGCATTCCAAAACAGTCTATAACTATTAACTGACGATGTATAATACTAAATTTGTATAATAATTTATAAAACCATACATTGATAGAATTGATTATATATATATATATATTAGGTGTAGTAAAAAGTCATGACGCTTTTTTCAAACGCGTGTCTTAAAATCGTTCGGCTTCGGGCCTTTGGTTAAATAAGATGTAATAATATTTTTTTTCGTGTTGTGTGACATCTCAAGTTACGTTCCGTATAGAAAAAAAATGTTCATTCGCCCCAAAAAGAATGACCGACCATTGCCCTTCATAAGAATATCTGCGTGGTTGCATGCTTTTTCAATATAACGCCAGAACAGTGCAGTCGTCACCACAAAAAACATTTGCGCATTTATGGAGACGTGTTAAAGGTTCGAAAATGTCAGAGATGGCTTACAAAATTTAAATCTGGCAATTTAAGCATTGAAAATTACCCTCGAAGTTGACGACCTCAAACAGTGGATGAAGTCGCCCTGAAAGCTGAAATCGAAAAAAATCCTATGCTAACAAAAAAGGAATTGTCCAATATAGTCGGTACTAAATGGTCCATAACACAGAAATACCTGAAAAGGCTGGGAAAATTTCGAAAAAGAGAAATTTGGGTGCCACACGCGTTGAGCGATCGGAACAAGGCGCAGCGACTAAGCGCGTGCCAATTGCTGCAAAAAAAACACACTCTACGACCATTTTTTCTAAGCCTGATTATTTGAGATTAAAAGTGGGTGTTATATACGAATATATCGTAGAAAAAACAATATCTAAATTGTGGACAACAACCAATTCCGACCCCTCGAACTGGTTTACAACCAAAAAACTCTTACTTTGTGTTTGTAGGGATTTCAAAGGAATAGATCATTATGAAGTGCTAAAATATGGTGAAAATATGACGGCACAAGTATACTGTGACCAATTAAACAAATTAAGTGCAGCTTTGACAAGAAAGAGGCCGGGCAGGATGAATAGACGCAGCATTATCTCTACAACACGACAACGCGCGACCGCATGTGGCGAATATGACCTGGGAAAAAATCCAGGAGTTGGGTTAGACAACTTTATTGCATCCACCTCATTTACCAGATCTAGCGCAATCGGATTACCGTTCCGATTCCGTTTAATATAAATAAATTTAGGGATAAAATATTCCAAACAAAAAATGAAGTGAAAAACGCTATTTCCGACTATTTTAATTCCAAATCAGTAGAGTTTTTTACTTAATGGATTTCAGACTTATCTAATAGGTAGCAGAAGGTTATAGAGAGACAGGGAGATTACTTTTTATAAATAAAAATAAAAAAAATACTAAAAAAACACTTTTAGTTTCATTTAAAAAAAACGTCAGGACTTTTTACTACACCCAAATATATATGTAAATATTTTCAAGTGTTTAGTTTTTGTTTGACTTAAAATTAGGTATAATTATTACCAGTACATGCCAAATGTAAAATGAATTTAAAAAATGCTTCCTACAAGGCTTTAAGGAGTTAAATTCGCCGTTCAATGTTGAGGAGCTTTCTCATGAAGCGAATGGGACACGTGCTGCAAGCTTTTATACGACTGTAAGTTAAAAGTTGATAAAAAAAATACACTAATGAATGCAATGGCCAGTGTTGTATGTGATCAGACTTGAGAGTTGACAAGCTTGGAAAAAATGACGACACATTGGAAATTAAAAGGCAATAAATGTACGGACTTTAACTAAAATAAAAGCATTTTGAAACATACTGCATTTCTCTTGAGCCCATTTTATTTTTTCATCTATTTTATTTTAACGTGAAATTCAATTTGGATATTTTGACAATATGACTATTTTAAATTAATATTTTAAATAATAAAAACACATTTTTTTAGTACTAATTTCCACAATATATTTGTTGATCAGGACCGGTTTTACTCATCACGAGGATTATCAACTGATATTTAAAATATCATGCCTTTCCATCAATAAGTGACAGTTAACACCTTATAAAGTGAGTGAATTAATATATTTTTACAAATTTATTACATCTGATTTCTGGACACTTCTATTTCTATAAAAAAATATGGTTTCCACTCCAGAAGAAATTTTTTCGTAGTCTCTATGAATTTTTCTATATCGAACAAATTAAACGCATTCGATTGTTCTTAATATCAAAGGAGGTTTAGTTGTCAACCTAATGAGCTCTATATTAAGTGTACATACCTTAAAAAATATATATCTGCTTCATAATGTCGTTGATTAGTAAAAAATACCATCCTAATAAATTCATACAGTGGAAAAGTAACCAACCAAAGAATCAAAATAACGAAAGAATCATCCCTACTAACTACCGAGGTAGCGACGTTTGGTTGGCGACCGTGGGAACGAAAGAGGCACGCACGAAAATCACGCCCAAATGATCGTGGCCACGGGCTGAACACTTTTTTTGCCCTTGCTTTATTTACGATGTTTTTTTCTTTCGTATGTGTTTATATTTTTTTTATTTATTACATTTTGAGCTTAGGCGCACGCGGCTCGCGCCCAACTTGCGCCGAAAACGATCACTCGTCGATACATTTTTTATTAGAGTTGTTAAATTTTAAATGAAAAGCCAATCTGAAGAAGCGTATTTATGTTATCCATATATCTTTATGACTGAAGCCTCCGACTTTGAACTATAAATTTAGATCACAGGCCAAGAATACAAGGTACTTTAAATTTATTAGTTAATTAATATTATTATTTTATATTATTATTTAGGAGTAACTTAAGTATATCATATAATTATTATTACATATTTTTCTTCTAATGTTTTCTTTAGCCATTCTATATTACTTAGTTTTGTGGTATATCTATCATTCAGTTAGTAACCATAAATATTTAAATACTGTAGCATAACATCAATAATTAATATTAAATTTTAAAATGACTGATCAAACATGCAAACTTAAGAGAAAGAAAGAAAGAATTAAGACGCAATAAATTTTAACGTTTTCTATCAATATTATCTAAAAAGCTCATTCACAACAATTATTCATTGCTAAGAAATTTATTACACGTTGAATTGCTCTTAGCGTCGAGGTAATATACCATCAAAGTATTTTATATGATTATAATATTAAAATATTTTTGTTTATAATTATTAAAAATAGTATTATTTATTTTACTGCTATACCTCGGTATCCGAAGAAAGCGGTTATAGTAAAGAATTTCGTTATTTGATCACATATTACAGTAATAATAAAACGAATTCATATGAAACAATTAATAAAAAATGTCTGGTATCTGGATCGATTAAAAAATAACTAACTTATCCAGTGGTTCATGATAAACCATTATCATTCCATAAACCCTTCTGAATTTTAACCTATAATTCCTTGATCCCTTTATGATCCATATTAATCAAAACAATGTACCGCTCATGGACGACATACAATAAACCAACCTTTTAGGACCCCAAAAATCTGTATTTAAATTATTGGCACTCTGTTCTGAAAGTTATCATATAATTTGTTTATAAATTGATATATTTACATATAAATTTTTTCGATAAAGTTAAATTAGATTTAACACGGTGAAAAAATAGCAATGTATTTTAGTTCTACAAGCCTCTAATGGAGTTCTACCAAGTGAATGCCAATTCAATCAATAAATTAGATTTGTAAAACAAAATAAATAGAATAGCTCCTGTTTAATAGACTGCTTGTTTAAACCACCAAAAACAAAATTGAAACAATAACTTATGATATATTTAATTGAAAATAAAAAAATAACTATAAATTAATTGAAAAATAAAATAATTAAATCAGCCAAGCTGTTGAAGAAAAAAGAGAGGCTAAAAAAGTATACAATTTCAATTTTAATTGAAAAATATATAAAATAGTCAAAATTATTCGTATGTTTTTTGATTAATTTTCTATTTCACATGAACGCTGGCCAAATGTGCTCCAAATACATTCTTTTTTAATGTCAAGTATTTCTATTGAACTCTCAATCCTTAAATTATATTCTTAAACGTAAACCTGTTTTTGGTCCGTATACAAATATAAATAAAAAGTTATCCGTATGAACTTGCACTTACACTGTCCTACTTTAGTTCGAATTTCGCCATTATTAGTTCTGTGTGAATTTAATTAAAAATTGAAAATAAACTTGCAAGACCAAAGACTCTCTCTATGTGCATTTTTATTTTCTAGTGAATCGTGAGTGTTTACCTTATGCAAAATTCTGCAGTATATTTTCTCTGTGATGAAAAGCGCTATTTATAAATTTTAAATATATTTCAGGGGTTTCTATATTCATGAGTAATAATTTAAGTGTATATAATGTAGTATAAATTCATTTTGAAACACACTACAGATAAAACCATGAACACTAATATAAATACCTTTTTAATAAACTAAAGAATTTCATTCATGTGCTCTGGTCTCAAAAAAAAAAGAAAAGAACGCATAATATTTTCACGGCAGAGTTTTTATACATCCTCTGGGGCGGGCTCTTGTAAAAAACACTATTATTAAATTAAGCATCTAAACATTCTAAGCACTCAACGGAAACAAGAGACGTTTTTTTGTTTAGACGCCAACAAAAATACGCTTATTCATTGTTTTATGTACCTTCTCATATTTCTTTTTCATAAACCTTCTATCAGAATCAGCTGTCAAATACTCGATGAAAACCTCCACATAAAACATCATTTATTCAGTCTTAGATACTCCCATGCTTGTGACATATCGTCAAATGGTACTTACTCACTGAACTTTTTAGTACTTATTTCCACTGTATATTTTATGAGCAGGACCGGTTTCGCTTATCAACTAAACCAATACATAAACTTTTTTTTCTATGTAAAGCTTCTTGTCTGCTTCTATTTAAAAAAAAATAGCATCCCATTGTTGTCTTTTTGTCGTTTTTCTTTCCTCCAATCGTATTGTAGATTTTTATCATTTGTAGGTAATCGCATTAATAAGTAATCTTTTCAATCTGGCATCAAATTTATGGTTCGTATTTCGTGTTATATTTAAGCTTATGAGATACATGCATATATATACTCGATTCAACTAGTCAAACAATGATTTGTTAAAATGCATTACTCGTAAAATGCATTCAATAACTCAAATATTTTCGTAAATATTTCCCATACAATAGCTCACATCAATTGAAACAATTACGCTTTTTCATAAAATGAAAGATTTTATTAATGATGGGGTATTTGGTGCCTAAGGCAATATCTGAAGAAGCAATTTTATTTCTTTATGGTAATTCCATTCGGGACATGCATGGGAACATGAATTGGGTCCACTGTTTGTAAACCCTTAATTTGGGGTAATAAATGCCAAGCTTTAATACGTTAAATTTTATATATTGAAAGGTTTTATATTGTATAAATCGAAAGGTCACTTTCTCCTTTTGAAACTAGTTGCTACATCGACGGAAAACATGCACAACAATTGGGTTATTAAGTTTCTATTACACGAAACGTGGTTTTAATGTCGATATAATTTATAAAATGACTTTGACAATGTCAAGTGATAAATTATACTATTATACAAAATAATATCCCTGTTCAATTTGATATTGATATGTTACTTATAAGACAAAAACCTTAAAACGCTTAGCTAAATCAATACTTCAATCTTTGTATAAAGTTCATTTAATATTTCCTCAATTTATTCATGAAACTTTAGAACATGAGTGACTTCTTATTTCACTTTATATGTTGAATGTAGGATTTTTTTCTTCAATGTATAATAATTTAAATAAAACTAATGGTCCATATCGAATTACAAACCCCTGACAAGATTCCGAAAATGGCAAAATAAAAAAAAATAATTAGATTACAAACAAAATAATTCATTCCACACTGATTATATTATAAATGTTATGCTTCTTTAACACTATGCAATGATTTTATATAATTATCCTAGAACTAAGTTAGCCGCCCTTTCTTTTAATATTATATCGAGAATGTAATACGCAAATGCCATTTTTTTGAGTTTAAACATCATAGCGCAGGAAGTATCAACAAAAAGGATATACAGTAAACCCCCCCAATAATGAGCTCCCCGCTAATGAACACCCCAATAACATTTGCGGCAGGTTTTCCAATAATGAGTTAAATCCCCCGAATAATGAAAAAAATAAAACTCCTAATTAGGCTTTCATAAAAATAGTTCATACAAATCTGTATTTAAAATACTGTCGCGCATTGTCTCGTGTCTCTAAATTCACATGTCTTGATAATGTGCACGACTTAAATAATTTTGAATACGTATATGCTTAAGTAATATACAAATTTATGATCAATTAATGAATTAAAAAATAATATGTAATTCCGCATTTCAAATAAAAAAAAATCAATTGAAAATCTTAACCCCCCAATAATGAGCCCCCCAGTAATGATCCCCCTATCTCTTTACTATTAGGGAGTTTACTGTAATATAAGCATGGATGCAGTATTGGGTTAACCCTTAAACACACCAAGCACAAGATTGGGGCATCAACGGAAGGGACGCACCAGATTTTTTCCCATTCATACATTTACAATAAACCGAAAATTTTGTGGATCGCTTATTTTTATTTTACTTTTCAAAGTTCTTATTGCTATTTTTCTTCAATATATAAATTAAATAAACATATCTAGAATCTATTAAACTACATACTCTAACACTATATGCATCTCATGGATGGCCCTGGTAGAAGAAGAACGTCCTCGCTCAATCTGAAAAACTGGTTTGACCTAAGCCGTCCAGATTCATTTAGACCGACCAGTGGGTGACTAAACAACCAACCATAATATCATGCATCATCGCCGACGTTCAGTAGCTTATATAGCATAAAAATTAGAACTTATGAAAATGAAACTTTATTGCAATATAATCACTGCACTCTAGTGATGCAAAATGCAATTAAAAAACAATGGTCTTCCTAATAATTATTGAGTCGCAGTGAAAAGAAAACGAACGTTTAAGGCTAATGATCAACGTGAGAAAAAACAATGAACTTGAAATGATTACCTATACGGAAAAAAAACAACATTTCGCTTTCACGCGACGTGTGAAAAGCCAAGTGGCAAACTGATTTTAATGTTACAAAATTGTCGTGTAGTATGTTTCGGAGAATGTTTCATTTTTTTCTCATATCTTACACTTAATGCTGCCATAATTTTTTATAATTTTTTTTATCATTTTTTATCATTTTTTCATCAACAAATGCCGAAAAAAGATTTGATATTATTCATATATTACATATCAATGCCATTTATTCAACAGTGATGACAAGAAGATATTCTTTTTTTTATCGAATTCACAGCATCCCATATATTTTAAAAGCATGTAACTAGACTTCCACAATCAATCGATTGTTGGGACTTTCATTGCATAAATATTAATAGTTTTTTTTATTTTATTTAAATATATATTTTTATATTATTATATATTTTTTATTTTATTTATATATATTTAGCAATTATATTTTTTTATTAAAAAAAAAAACATTGTTTTTTTACCAACCTAGATATCTTAAATCTGTTTTATGTTTAGATTGTTCACGTGTTTACTTTACATCTGACCGATTTACTTTTAATCTATACACTTACCCATCAGCAAGAAAAAGACTACTAATCAAAAAAAATATCCGAAAATACGTATTTTGCGCCATCTTACATCATGATAATACATCAAAGTTTCTCACGCATTTTTATCAAGAATTGTTAATTTATACAGTCCGATTAAAATAATTCGAATCTGTATGAGGTGTTTGTTTTCTCTCTTACTACTTTTAATAAAATAGTTTTAGAATGGGAACGTAAATGATCCACGGTGGTTTTATTATAGTATTTCCATAATGATAAACGTGTAACTTTAGTTCACTACAAATATAAAATGACTTTAATTCGTACGTTTGCGAACAACGCATGTCTATAATATATACCAATATTGAATGAAGATATCAAATATGTAGATGAACATGCACACCTGTACAATAAATTATAATAGAATAGGCAATTCAATATTATTATCTGATTCTTCGCGTAGGTAGGTGCATAATCTAAAACATTTTATATGACGCTATAAAAATCTTACAGTTACTTTTGGCGTATCCACACAGGTGGGTTGGACACTCAGTTACTTGTTCTATACCAGCGATAGCCGGTAAGGTAGTGAAGACGGCGGCACTGGTACACAGTCAGATGTGTACTTCGTTATTATGGCTCATCGAGTCAATGATTTTCAACATTTATCACAGATGCTATCATACTCAATCCATCCGCGGTTCAATGATTGAATAGCTTGAATCCCAACAGAGGATTCTGGATAGCAAGCATTTTTTTAACTGTGATTTCATGGTTTATTATTGATGCAAACATTTTTCGCAAATGTCAAGACTAGTGTATAAAGTCATGTTATGAACCCATGGCGGCAAATATAATTCGATTGTATAGACTAATAGACTTTTTTAAAAATAAATATTTATTAGCTTAAAGCAATTAGTTGTAAATGAATTAATATCAACTATTTAACTATGATATTGTCCGCGATTTTCAATATTCTATATTATTAATGAAATCTTGTTTAAACAGTGTGGACTCACAAAACATAGTCAACTTAATAAAAATACAATAAGTATATATGTATGTATCAAATTAGGAAAACGCTATAAATTACCTAATCAGTCGTCTTACTTCTACGTAACTGTGAACTATACTTTAACATAACGTGAACATGTAAATAATAATTTTAGGATGAGCAGATCTTAGTGGCATAGAAATATGCACTTCAACTTATATTAATTGCGAATTGATTCTTTAGTAAGATTTGTACTGAAAATTGAACTATATTGATGTGTTAAAAACAGGCTTATTCCACTATTTTTACGCATTAAAGATTACGCAAAATTGCACTTCATGAACACATAAATTGCAGCACGAAATCGGCGAAAAAAACTTCGACGGCGCGCAACCACTTTAACTTGTATTTTAACTTTTCAAGAATATTTGAATTAAAATCTCATCCTTGAAATTTTATACAGAATAAAATTTAACACATATAAAAAAAACGTTGAAGTATCGCTGCTTAAATCTGAAGCCGCTATAAATATAAACGAAAGCGGCCCAATCTTGGGCGCTTGCTCGCTTATTCGTAAATGCAAATTTATTGTGTAGAATTTTCGGTTGTGTATCTCTTTGCACTCTGCGAACAAGTTTTGGGTTTTATATTTACATTTCCTTACCAATCAAGAAAATAAATATATTTTAATATTTCTTTTTTTTCTTCTTCTCAATCTTAATTTTTTTACTAAGCTACTTTTAATTTCATATATTAACGAGCTTCAGAATTAGTATTTTAATTTATCATACAATCTTCTTTACAATAATGAAAAATATTGTAATAAATTTCCTCAAATGCTGCAAAAACAAAGATACAACGTTTATTTAAAATCAAGACTTACAGGGAGAAAGTGAAAAAAGATTATTAAAAGATGTATGATTAAGATAAACACTGTTGACGACTGTTAACAGAAACGAATATTTCAATTTTGTTATTTTTCTTCCAGGGAGGGACAAAAGTTTTTTTTCGTATATTTGTGAATGTCAGTGAAAAAACGGATAAATGCGTTATTTTTCAAATCGAGGGGGATATGCCCCCTCTAAGCCACCAAATGACGTCCCTGATCGATAAAGTGCGAACCAAGATAACAGTAGAAAAAGAGTGTCGCCATGAATTAAACGAGACTATACAATAAGACTCACACCAAATTTCAAATAAGCTACATGATTTAAAAGATAAAATTGAAATTATTTATCTTCAAACTGGAAAAAAAGCACAATTCTAATCAAAGTAACATTTATTTATCATTGATCAAAATTTTAAATAATAAAAACACATTTTTTAGTACTTATTTCCACAATATATTTTTTTGATCAGGACCGGTTTCGCTCATCGCGAGCATTATCAACTGATAATCATCAGCATGATCAGTTGATAATGCTCGCGATGAGCGAAACCGGTCCTGATCAAAAAAATATATTGTGGAAATAAGTACTAAAAAAATGTGGTTTTATTATTTAAAATATAATGCCTTTCCATCAAGAAGTGACAGCTAACACCTTAAAAGTGATTGATCAAAATAATTGATACATAGACAGAACTTGTAACACCAACGTAAAAAATACTATCTTTTGACGTGCATACATAGATTATAATGAGACTGCTTTTGTACACTTATTGGGCGATTTTACTAGCAGATGCACTGCAGTCGATTTCTTAACAAAAGGTTTCTTGCAAAACATTCTGTCCGATGCGTTCAGTGTTTTCTTGCCTTATAAGCATATTTGGTAAACAATAACATGTTGACATCCGTATTGGTACACCGTTGCTATATGTTACTCAATAAGAAATGCAACGAAACATACTTTTGTATACATTCAATTGTTTCCTGTTGTTTTTTGACCGAGAAAACAGAAATACAATGATGGCTTCAGACCGAACAAACAACAACAAGCAATAAATTGCGTAAGGAACATTAACAAATCATAAACAAAAATAGGTTGTTATTTTTTTTATTTTTTCTTTATATTTATCATCTTTGGAAATCAATTATTTCGTGTCGTTAATTACACAGGAAAAAACATATAAAATATATTGGGCTCTTAATCACTGATTACATTTATATATACGTACTTGGAAAATACTATAAATAATATCTATAACTTGCTTTGATATTACGGCATTAATATTTTTGAGGGTTCATATTGCCCTCGATATACTTATTATTTGCTCAAATACATCCATAATAATCATAAAAACTAAATGAAAGAAACATATTTTTAAATTACAATGTATATATGATAAAATAATAAAAATATGTATATATGATAAAATAATAAAAATATGTATATATGATAAAATAATAAAAATTAAATTCACTGAAATGCTACAGTCTATTTCATTTTACTATATAAATATACAGTAGGTATAATGAGTAAAAAAAATCAAACAAGACAACTTTATCTAGAATAATTTTATCCGTATAGTTTAAATTGAAATATTTTCATTACAATAATTTAATATTTATTCTCATTTCATAACATTCACTGCTATTTTACTATCGCTTCGTTATTAGAACTAAGATTCATAGATCCTTTTATTCAGGAGATTGGCGTCTGTAAAACTCCTATGTCACATAACAAAAATCAATATGAAATGTTTAAAAAAATTTTTTTTTTGATTTTTAGACTTGGATTTATTCATAATATTGAGAAAATATATTTTCTTTATAGAAAGTATATCACAGGTCTCATTTCGCATTATATGAGATTTCCACGGGAAAAGCTCTCTTATTTATTTATCAAAAGTGTTTAAAACCTTGAGAGAACTTTACCGTTAATTGTGCCTGTTACAACAAAGTTTTTAAATTGGTTGAAACAAAAGATTTAAATCAGACGACAAAGCCTTTTGGAACAGTCACGGACAATAACAGTGGGACGCACGATTTATATGTGAGAGGGTTTTTGAATTTGCGGAAAAGTTCAAGGAACGTATTGAATAATAGTTTATTTACCATTTGTGATGAAAATGTGAACCGTTTGTACTCGCAATGGATTCTCTAAATCAAACAGACGATTTTTTCAGCAATTATTCTTTATGTACTTTAATAATAACTCTTTATCCAGTCAAACTTAAAAGTAATGAGAGGACATTGGTTTCATTTTACGTTCTCTCCAAATAGAGAGTTTGAGTGCCTGACCATATTAACCTAATAAAAATTAAATATTCTACCTAAAATTATGTCATTTCCATTTAATCCATTTTCAGAACTGATATAGTTTAAATATTCTTGTTTTAACATTTTTTTGTCAATTATAGTATACATTTTGTGATAAACAATTAAATAGGCAAATTGAAACTTTTATCAAGGCAGCGACAAATTCTTTTCGTTATTGAACATTATGTATATTGTTGATATATCGGTATTTTTTGAGTACGTTACTGCAAGTTTTGTTATCACTGCTTCGAATCAAAAACCCCCGTAAATTACTCGATTCATCTCAAAAATAACCTCATGGGCAAAATCGTGAAGCTTTAGCGCTGTCATTTGATAGCCAATAACGTTATCTGCCCAGTCATAAATTATCAATAACCTCTCAAAGAAAGAAACAATCCACCAGTAGCCACAAAGAAAATATTTAACGGAGGAAGTAAAACTTTAAGAAAGTAAAAAATAATACATTACATTTACAATATTTAAGACAATACCGTTTGCCCTTTAAATGTCGTCCATATTACCATAAAACATTTATTGCAAGTCCACGGTTCATCACCAACAGTAACCTGATATACGTATCATTTTACACAAACCAGGTCTGGAAAAAGAAAATTTGACTATCACTTTCCTTCTTTTATTTTCTACATTAACAGTGGTACGTTTTCCTATTGATTAACGGCTTTTAAAGATTTTTTCAACCTTCTTCATAAATATTTAAAAAAAAAATAGAAGGTACAAAGGTTTTGCAAACTAAAATTCATCTAAGATATTTATAATAACAGTTTCTTTTCCGCGTAGAATCAATAAATTCAATAATTGAAATATAATCAGACACATCTTCAATTTTCGAAACGAAGCTATTTTAACAAAGAACAACTGTTAGTTATTATACTAGCCGACATGTTAAGTAATTTATCTACGTAAAGAGTTCGTGTTATTCATTTCACATGATTATAATAAATTTGACAGATTAATTAAAACTTAACAACAAAAAACGTGCAAATGAGCTGGCGCCACTTCTTACGAAACCCCAGGCTATCGGTGTGCACTGACATAGATTCTCTTTGGTCTTCATAAAATCTTTAGGCGAGATCTTCACGCAGTTCTAAAAAGTGCGCAAGACTGTGCACAAGATCTCACGACCACTCGCCTATATTTAAAAACTGCCCGTAGCCATCACGACCGTCGACTAGAGATGCGCAGTCAGCTACTGAGTACCGGAAAAACTGACATCTTTAAAAGAACGATATAAGTTTTTTTCCCGTAGAGCTTAGAATATGACAATCCAGTATCTTACTAGTAGTGATTTTTACAAGAAGTTGTTGCGAGTTAGTCATTTAATACATCTTTGCTAAAGTTAGCAATATATATGAGGCTACGGAAAATGCTAGTATATAGCTGGTTTCTTCCCCAATTTATTGGCTTAAAGTAAACTAAACGATAATTATGAAGAAATAAAAGCTAGCATTTAAACATTTAGACGTTGGTTTTATTTTGGTCTTACTTTATATGGAAAGTTAATGTAACAGTTTCTTAAAAATTCCTGTAAATTTCATGTTGCTAATAATGACCATTTGGTAAAAGTTCTTGTGACAAGAAAATCAGAATGATATATTTGTTTTGTGCTTTATGATATGGATATTTTCTCAGTCAAAATCTATTTGATCCATACCTCGATAAAAACAGATTTATTGAAAAGTATAATTTACCACTACACAAAAGTTTTATCGGTAAAAAAAATATTGTAAATGTTAGTAACCCTGTTAAGAAAAGCATATATTTGAAGCGATCAAACCCATTCCAAAAGTATTCTTTATTTTATACGGATATTAAAAGTCGAACAATATGCCATCCTTACCGTTAACAACAAACGCTAAACAAAAATCTTCTGAACACATTCATTGCTAGATCCGGAAAATGGAGGCTCGAGCGGAAGTCGAGTGCAGTTAATAATATTGCGGTTTGTTTCTTTTCGCAAACGTGACGGCTTTGAGATAATAGTGTCTATAATAAATCACAAATTAACTGTATTTTAAATGAATGGCGCTTACCGGGTAGATTAATAACAACTTAAATAGTTGAGCAAGTGTAAATTTTAACCGAAGCGTCTACATGTCACGCTACTAACATGAAATGGATACCCATCGCCGAGCTTATACCATCATTCACTTCTCTGTTATAGCAGCACGATTTACTACTATGTTCGAATACTTTACCATCAGAATGAATCATAAAAGCTATTAAAATCAAACTCATATGAAACGGACAGATAGGCTAGCAGTTAACTGTTTCATTATGGGAGTCAAATAAATGTTCTATAATATACTGATATACATAATAATATTTTTTTAAATAAAAAGCCAAAGCGAATTACTGGTATATTAAAATAATGCATATTAATAATAATGCGATAATGAATAAATGATAAAATTAATAATTTATACTAATTTGAATCGTTGAAAGTTTGTACAATTCCACATGCTTTATCACAACTGCTCGGTTAAACTGCCAGTTCTGTTGCATCCGTGAGATATAATACCCGAAGATGCTGAAAGGCGAAACCCGGGTCGTCAGTAACAAAACATGTAAAATAGTGTAAAGATTCAACGATTCAAATTTTATATTGAAATTCCATCAATCACCTTTATTCGACATCCTAAATCATTATCTTATGGGCTTAATAAAGAATATTATTTACGAGCAATACTCACATACTGTTTATAGCTATCAATTTTAAATTTCCTTAAAAAAAATATACTTACATTCATTGCTTGGCAACGTAGAAATCTATTGATTCAAAAAAGTCAACAATGTAAATTTAGAAGCCTGGTGCATATTGATATTATTTAAAAAGTTTTTAATTCACACATAATCGTGATTATATGAGAGACAATTAAAAACTTCAAATGTTCTTTTTGTATTTTACTTGAAGTGATTGATATATTATTAAATGTGAACATCACAGATTTTCACAGACCAGCTTGAAATGTGTTAAGGCAAGAATTATAGCTTTTCTCTGTACGGAACGCCTTATTCCGTTTAATAATAGTTTCTTAGAAGGGGTTTTGTTATTGTTGTGATGACAAAGGAGCAATGCGCCGAGTTGTTGCTTTTGTAACGTTAACATTTTGTTTTTCATAAAAGCTCGAGTAGGTGCATTTACTGTTTGAAGCAAGCATTTAATATCAATCGTAATTCAAACTAGTTCTGCATCCAGATAAAAAATGGATCTATATTCTTACTGTGAACTTTTACCGTGGAAATAGAAAATACAACAGATGCTAACAGAGACAGTTGACATAAACAAATACACTTAATATCAACCTAGAAACCGTTTTTTATTGAAAATCAATGTATTGAGTTGGACTGAACGCATAATGGTAAAAATGGAAAACAAAATAAATATAGAATTTGCCAGGTTTATAATTAAGAGATATTGTAATAAAGAACTGTACAGGCTGCCAATTTTACACCGAAGTATATAGTATTACTTTGTTAATCCATTTATCGGTTTAATAGTATATTTAAAAACTTACGTTCCCTAGCACTCCACTATAGGGTTGTATTCTGGGTGGCAATTCCGGTGGCAGATCAGGCGGCCTGTTGTGATGAACATTGGCAGAGGGCGGGGGAGAGTCGTCTGATAGTAGGGTTTCGTTACCACTGTCTACCGCGCCCATTCTGCTTTTCAGGTCATCTGAAAAAGGAAATATGACTTTAGTGTAACGCTAATATCTAAAAAGGTATAAAGGTTTATCACTTGAAAAATAATACCTCTATATATCAAATCAAGCTTTGCCCAGTGGCAAGACATACTATGAATATTTTTAGTAAATTTCATTTCATCAACGCTGATAATTACTAGTGACAATTTTGAAAAACATTTAACCATGCAAATTTTCATATTTTGTTAATAATATTTTTTATATATACCGCATATAGAGTTTTTTTTATGTTGGGGGCACATAGCATTGTCTTTATATTTGTTTCTCTTGGAAACACTTAACGATGTTAAAATAAAGAATCCATTAAGATTACTACGATAATACAGGTTCCCGAAATATTTTCTAAGAAGATGTAGAAATTATAGCAATTATAAGGGCAATACATGTACACATTGCTGTTATCGTTTGAGATTTTTTTCCTTAAAAGAATTGTTAGTTGAAAAAAGTTAGTAAAAGTTTTTTTACGATTTTAAGGTTTTTCATTTATATATTCTAAATCGATAAATCAACAAACAAAAACTGTGTTTTTGCAAATTAAATATGTCTAAATAACAAATTTTCTTTATGAAGTAAAGAAAAATCAAGTAACATTTAATTTATATCTCGTAAAACTTACTTAAAATTGTACAATTTTAAATGAATCTTTAAATTAAATAATAATAATACTGTTAGGTCGTCATGAGTAAAAGTTAACATACATTAGAGTAGAAGATTTATCTCTGAAGTTCAAAAGCTTCTTTTCAAAACAGAATAATCAAAAGTTTCACACAGTAATATAATACCACTATAGTAAAACTCCTCTCTGATAAGGTACATAATCATTTCCTAAATCGAGACCATCAATTATAAAACTGGTACTACTTCTCCATGTCTCAGTACTATGTGCGGTAGAGCACGAAGTTATATGTTTGAAAATTAAGACATTTCTTCACTGGCTTCCAAAGTGGGGCCATCAATTATTTGAATGTGTGTATCTGAACAAGATGGAAGACTTGCAGCATGAGATTGTCCCCATAAATTACTGCCATGTTTGTCACCGGAGTATGCCGCGTAGATTAAGGAAAACACGGTACCGCACACCTCTCTATATCAAATTGAGATATTGTGCAGGAATAGTTAGAATACATACACGAAAAAAGAGCTAGACAAGCACGAAATTATAATGACTAGACATTAAGATTTTTTATAGCCTAAAATTAATCATTTAAACATTTATCATTAATACAATATAATTATTTTAAATAATAAAACACATCTTATATTTTACTACCAAGACCGGTTTCACTCGTCGCGAACATTGTCAATTGATTATTATAAGATATAATGGTTAATTCAACATTTTGTATAAATAGCCTTAATTGTATTTTGTATCATCGTATAATTGTTTGTAAAATCGATCCTGTGAAAATAAAACTTATTGTGTAAATATTAAAGTACTAAAGAATGTGTTATTATTACTTGAAATATAATGCTTTTCTACCAAGAAGAGCCAGTTAACACTTACTAAGTGATTAAACTATTTTTTTAATTTTTATACAGTTACCCATGAAACCATCGAAACAAAAATGTTTTGATAATCTTCTAGCAAATCGCAATTTTTAAATGTATTTTCTTGATCGTTATGCGGCATCTATTTAGCTTGTCGCCGAATAGTTAGAGTATTAAGATTTCAACCAACCTTATGGCGCTGATAAGAATTTAAATCCATGAAAAAGAACAACTTATTACCCTACCTCTAGATCATGGGTCACAACAAGGTAAACTGCTGCATGTTCTGAATTTGTATTAAGAGGAATAAATGTATCAATGAATATTTTTATTATCTAATTCGCTTTCAACGACATGATTATATTGGTCATAGTAAAAATTTGTGAGAGTACACAATTTGTTTAAGAATTCAGAATAACTCTAGCAAATGAGACTTATCATAAATTTTACCGGATAATATAATGTTATATGCATTTTTGGTCAAAACATTTTTCAAGTCCAATTATAATCAATCAATCACTATAAAAACAATTCAGCTAAAGAACAGCCAATTCCATTAGGAAAAAGTGGAATGTAATAAAAAAATATTGTAGAAACAAACGGATAATAAATTGCCAATTATCATCATTAATTTCATTAAATAAAAAATATTTTCATACGTGGAAAATTTAGACACGAAAGCAAATACTCAATAAATAATTGATTGCGTTTTTTTTTAAATAGACATCGTCGATAAATTAAATCTTATTTTTTTTTGTCTGACAGAAGATGAGTTCAAATTGACGCCGTGTCTTTAGAAGGGTCATATACCTGGTGTGATGACTGATGACAAATCAACGTTAGTACATTTTTTTTGCAGTCTACCATTGGGGAGTATACGTTATCTGAAAAAAACTGACTTAATAATGCTTACAAAAGTATTCACTGTATTTTAAAGATCATCATCATCATCAGCCGGGTTCGATCCACTGCTGGATGAAGGCCTCCCCCTGCTTTCTCCATTCTTCTCTGTCCTTAGTTATTCGTTGCCACGTATTACCTCCGAACTTGGTTAGCTCGTCTAACCATCGGGTCTTAGGGCGGCCCTGTGGTCTTTTAACGTTTCTTGGATACCACTGTATGACCGCATTCGTCCAACGGTTGTCTATTTGTCGTGCTATGTGTCCAGCCCATTGCCATTTTATCTGTTTGGCGACATCTACTACATCACGTACCCTTGTCTGCTCCCTTATCCACTGGTTTCTCTTGCGATCTCTTCTCGTTATGCCCAACATGCATATTTCCATGCTTCGTTGTGTTACTCTTAATTTTTGGATTTCCTTTGTGTTAAGGGTCCATGTTTCAGATGCATACGTCAGCACTGGTAGTACACATTGGTTGAAGACTTTTCGCTTTAGGCATAGTGGCAGGTCGCTTTTGAAGGTAATGTTCAGGCGTCCGAATGCACTCCATGCTAGTTTTGATCTGTGGATAACTTCGAAGATATTTAATTGAAAATATTGATCACTTTTTATTTATTTAGTGTCATATCTTGGTGAAAAGTCGTGACTTTTTAAATAATAAAAGCTTAGTCGATAATGCCCCCGATGAACAAAACCAGTCCTGATCATAAAATGTATTGTGTAAATTTGACTAAAAAACGCATTTTTATTATTTAAAAAACAAAATATTGAGTGTTGTATATAATGTATGTAATATTGACTTACACTGAAGCATTAATCACATTTGCATTAAGTATATTGAATTTGAATTGTTCCAACTTTGTACGATTCCACATGTTTTGCCACTAACGACCCGAGTTTTGCCTTTCGGCATCTTCCGGCATTCTATCACACGGATGCAACAGAACTGACCTGAATAGAATGCTTGAAGATCCCAAAAGGCGAAACAGGCGGGTCGTTAGTGACAAAACATGTGGAATCGTACAAAGTTGTAACGGTTCAAATTTGATATGGAAATTCCGTCCAGCACCTAAAGTCGATATCATAAATTATATAGTATATTGAAACTAAATACATTTTGTTTTCAAATCAATCTAAGTTGTTTTTTATTTAAATTTACGCTTAAAATTTAATTAGAATACAAATGAATTTTAATAAATCTCGTCAATAGATAATAAAATTTTCATTTAATATATATTATTTCTTTGTATCCAATGCCCCTGTTACCATTAGCATTTTCTAACCATCGATATTCTACAGCTGCTACAACACCCACCCCCGTATAAAAAAATGTTATAATGATCTGTAGTTACTATTACATAGAAAAAAACATTCTTTACTTAGTCTTTCGTGTTGATTGAAAATGTTTTTTTTCAAATAATAAAACAAATGTTATTAAAATCTGAGTTTTGATTTACTTAAGTAAAAATGCATATTATATATTATAATATATGGGTCGCTTTGTATGTGAATCGGTATCCAAAGTAATAGATATCAGATTTATTTAAATTATTAAAACTTGACAAAAAAATCACCAAAACCTTACATTTATATCACACAATCAGTAATAGTATTATATTTTATCGTGATTTCATACAAATAACACATATTTTTAAATATGAAACAAAGAGATTGCATAAATACTACATTTGGGTTTAAAATTTTGACTAATTTGGCCTAGAATATGGTAAAGCTTTTTAGTCAAGTTTTTTTTAAAATATAAATACAAATATGTCATTAGAAACAACAAAGGAAGCAATAACGCGAAATGATTCCCTTTATTGAGACCGAGGGAATGCGGTATCTTTATGAATCAAATCCAAAGGTTTGACTTGAAATGAGTTAGAAGAATATCAATAAAGATCGCCCCCCCGTGGCGACGTCTGATAGAGAGTCATTCTTGTCAGGTGTGGTAAGAATACCATTTTATTTAAACACATTTATTAACAGCTAACCATCGAATTCTAATATTACATTTATATAATATTCATACACAGAATGTAAATTTATTTGAATTATAAAATATTTCCACCACTTTCCATACATATAACGAATTTTACTCCTTTTGTCCGTTCATTTTTTATTATTCCATCAATTGTAGATACAATTTTAAAGTAATTACGTCAGTAATTAGAACGGCTTTTTAAATGCTCATTCATTTCGAACTGCAATAAAATTGAAAAATGGTTGAAGGAGGTACCCATAATGCTATAACCATTAATTTTACTATACTTGTTCCATTTTCTGTAGAGTTTATCATTGACAGTCAGAATCCATTATCTTGATTTTAATCAGATTGTAACAGAATATTATTTTTTGTTAGCACAACAAATGTTGTTTTATTTAGCGTATTTTTTACGTATTTCTAGATATATACAATTTTAACATAAATGAAATAATTTTCTTCAAATAAATACTGTCACTATAAAGTAATCCGTAAATAAATTTTATCTGAAGAGTAAATTGATACACTTTATTGACAATACAAATCTTGTATTATTAAAATGTAATTCAATTGAACGCATATGGCTTGTTATCTTATTCGACGACTGAAATATGTCCATTCGGTCCGCGGACCCCACATTGAGTTACCACTGCCGCCGGAAACTTATATCCCATGTCAAGCCTGACAACTCTTGGCCAAGATCATCTTCAGATAATGTTACAGTAACGATGATAACTCTGGTTCAGTCAGCCTTTAGGATGCTGAGGTAGCAACAGAAGGACCTGTGTATTGCTAGTGAGACGAGGCGGCATGCTACAATATTGATTCTGCATTATACTTCAAATGCCATTTTTATCGTACAATAAAAGAAACATATTCAAAAACTTCAGTTTATTTGTTGTATACTTGTATCAATAAGAAGCTTATTGAAAGATGAAGTAAACGTTAAAAAGTATTTGTATATTCATTTAAATGCCAAATCATATAGCGTTGAGTATTTTATTGAATAATCAGTAATAAATTAGACATTAAATATTTCTTTTGAATACGCATATTAAAACTCTGTAAAAACTCTTCGTGACGTGCCTTCCTTGTGAGGCTACCTCTCGATATTTTAGCGACTTGTTACCAAAAGCTTTTCACAGATGCCGCAGCTGTAGCGGTCATTTTTAAAAGCTCTCTAAAAGGAAATACAACTTTTAAAAATTTATTGTTTTGAAAAAATATATACAGCTACGCACTAAACTTCTCATAACTTTCTGAATAAGTCTTATCTTAAATATAAAACACTTATGAGACAAACTCTAGATACTGTGTAATTATTTAAATTTAGAAATACTTTTATCTGGCTTAATAAATAATATTTTTTATTAACTGGTTTTTAAGATTGCCTCGTTTTAATTTTAATTCAAATGTTTTGTCAATTAATACTATTCCTTATTTACAATTCAAGAATAATTTATAAAGGGATGTCGAAGCCGAAATGTAACATAATATTATAAAAGAATTATCTCAAAAATGAAGAACTCTTCGTTATATCAGACATGCTTTTGTTTTAATGGTATTAAATACTTATTTATCGGTGGTCTTATCATTTTATTTCGAAAAAAAACACATGACGTGTAGATATGTTAAGGTTTCTATAATTCGTATTATTTTATGTATAACAGAAATATTTCATTTACACAGGTTTTTTTACGGGTAATTTCATTTATTACTAACTTATATTATATATTAATTTACTACTATCATAGCTGTATGACTTGTTTTTTTTTCAAATAACTACAGTTACGCTAATTTCACAGTTGATGGGTAAAATTTTAGTTATATAGTTACATTTTTGATCATTTTATTTGATTTTTTAATTTTTAAAACGGGGCTTTAACGTAAGGTCGTGCATATAGTGAAAATATTGAGTCACAATCGAAAATTTCAAACTAAAATTAACGATACATTTAAATAGTTTATTTTCTATAAATCGATTTCTTCAATAGTTTTGTCAAAGAAAAAGCAAAAAAAATATTTTTCCTTGAAATAATAAAAAATATGAAGGAATGAATACTTCATTCACGCCGTTAACAAACGTTATATCTGAATAAAGTGTCATATTTTCAATCCAATAAATAAGACGGAATCAATAACAATTCGAAAAAAGCTATATTGCCTAAATCAATAAAAAATATTTTTGATATTCCCTGGGATCGAAAGGGATCGAGAAAAATAAAAAATACCTAAATGGTACTTCGTTAAAACAAAATAATGAAAATTATTTATTATCGAGCCATGTTGTTCTTTTTAAACACGCAGAGAGCGCTGTTTTTTTTTCATTTAGATCCGTAATAATGCGTATGCCCAATGAATGGTATAATTTAAAATTAATTTGCGACTGTAACGGCAAAGCGCGCACAATAAATCAGTTATAATCAACAGTTGCGGTAAGCGCTTTAACGCCGTAATTCGAATAAAATATATAATTAATTATGATAATAACATTAGGGTCATTGCGCAATGAAGAACAGTGTGCGGCAGGCAGTAGGGGGCGCGTCATGTGCGGTCCATCCGTTGAAAACACGATGCAACGTTACTTACTTACTATCTTTTGAAAAGTAACCAATACGGCATCGCTGAATCAAAGCAGTATAATCTTGATTTCAATATTTTCCCCTTATTGAAATAGTACTACTTTTTACATTTTTATATTTATTTCCCTACTGGTAAGAATATATTTAAAGTCTAATATTATATATGTCCAGGAACTACCTTACTTCTGACTAAAATTGAATTCTGACAATAAACAGTGAACAATACAATTGTGGTTTTCTGAGTAAGTAGTAAAACTAGTAGTAGTGTGAAACTAAAGTATTTTGTATACAGGTGAATGTATTATATATATTCAATATGATGTTTTATCGAATATTTATTTATTTATTTTTATTTATTTATTTATTATAACTACACGGTACAATACTTACAAATTATCGATTCATTGCTTTTGCAACGTTAACATAATTAAACATAAAGTATTGGAAATTCAACAAATACACAGCAAAAGAATCAACAATAATTGCAAAAAAAGTCAACCAAGTAAGCTCAAGAAATATCTACTTTAACTGAAAAAATAGCATTCGTCTGAACTCATTTTCGTCCACATGAAATATGTCAATATCCGAAGCAATGCTATTGAACATTGATAATGCTCTTACCATTGGCATCCCCATTGGCAGACTGGTTCTACACTTTGGAAGATAGAAAACTTGGATAGAGAAAATTGAATAGTCTTACTAGTCGTGAGTATTTAGCTTACAGGCATAGAAATAGATTTCGATAATGATACCATACACTTGAGTAGGATTTAATTTTTAGTTACATACTATATATTAATTTGCTCATATGAATTTCATTCAGATAAGAGTTTGTCTTTATACACAGCATTTGAAATAAAAACGCATTCATATTTATTGATAAAATTTACATACAAAAAAAGGATTAGCATCTTTTTTAATATATTCATAAGTTATCGTATATTTTTGTCAATAGCACTGTTATTCTCCGATTTATTAAAAGAAATGGTTTGTTAAACGAAAAAAAATCAAACGAAAGTCATACTTTGTATTAAAGGTCTTCCAAATTTCAAATCGTCGAATAACGATACTATTTTCGATGAAAATAATACTTATCTTTTGCTTTCTCTCTTTATTATATTGCCCATGAAAAACAATGTAAATATTATTATTTGACCATCCAAGGTGAGACATGCAATGAGAAACTTTCGCTACAAAAACGTGACACATTTTTTGCCGTAATGTTGTATAGAAACGGCTTTTGTTATCCAAATCGGTTTTATCCTTTTCCAGCGACGTGAAAAAGGGTGTTACTATCTGATAATCAGTTATATGTGACATCAACCTCTAAACAAGACCTTCACCACATTTCCCATGTTTCTTTAAAATTTCCTGTAACCGCCCACTCACGGATATCCAGATAAAAATGAGGTTATAACATAATACCATGACTAAAATTCATTGCTATTTTTTCACCGTGTTTTAGTGGAGTTCTACTAGGTAAATTCCAATTCAATTAATGGATCAATCTCATTTGATAGGCATACATATTAAACGCTTTAATATTTGTTTTCAGAAAAACGGGAATGATGTTGTCATACTAAATACGTGACATAGAAAATAATCTTTTAATCATACGAACCTTTTTGTTTAATAATAATAAATTTAATTTGTTTTATGCGTAGGTAAACTAGCACTGAATACAATTTTAAAAGATAGTTTAAATATCAGATTATTATACCGAACCTACATATCAGAAAAGTAAAGGTTTTTCCCCTTTTAAAAAAATTACCAACTCACCAGTGCGTATATCTGACAGTCAAAAACGGTGAAAGGGCTACATTGCAATTGATATTTTCAAAAAATTATATGAATACAAAATCAACTTCGAACCTTTTTCTAGTGAAAAGGTGAGCTTCAGAAAATAGTGATAGTTTCGTGAAATCGTGATGTGATTTCACAAAGTGACATCAAGTAAACCATACCCTTTAAGACCCTGTCAAATTTACTCGATTAAAGTGTCACTTTCATTGATAATAAAATCTGAATAAGTTTCGGTAATTGTATTTTTTTTTGTTATTATAATATATATTTAAAAGATACCTGCATGTTGAAAATTATTTTACACTATGGTTATTACTGCTCATTTTTTAAAAGCAATAATACAGCGAAGTGAAAGATTTCTTAATCTTTTATATAGTCTGCAAAATTATGAGACTCGGTCAACTAACTATTTTTAATATTATTTAGAAAGCGTGCATGAAGAGTAATTTTACTATATATTATATAATTGCATTCACTCACAATTTCAATCAATACATTTCTTAACACAATACTTATAAAATTTATAAGATGAAGGTGTGAGCCGAAATATATATCAACTATTTATCTAAAATTTTTGTAGAACTAAAATACATTGCCATTTTTCAACGCGTTATAATGGAGTTCTACCAAATAAATGCTAACGAAATCAAAACATATTTTTGGTAAGTGTTTGCTGTGAAATAATGTAGTATATAATTAATTATGATGTTTACTCAATGCCGCATCAAATTATTGATCTTCATTATATACTTTTAAAACATTTATCTATCTTTTTAAATGTACTGCAAATGTTGTTTCCATCATTTGGAAGCATATAAAATCCAATATTTATTCGTATTCTGATAATTAAATACAGAAACACAACACCAAAAAAATTATTTTAAAAAACCGACAGAGTAGCTAAACCATCCACTATTAAACAGCCAGATTATTTCAGTGACATCTTGATACATTCCCAAAAAACTTTACCATCTTCAAAATACCAGTTGACTGTTGACCAGTTGAGTTTAGTAATTTTTCTCAATTTTCCAATCAAGTACCAATATGCAGTGTGTGTGATCCTGTCTTACTATATGTTCTTTTTTTTATTTAAACATGTTCTACGTAACAGATAAACGGGTAATACATAAAAAATATTTATTGCATTTTTTTAAATTTGAACGTATTGATATATCTAACTGTAATGTTTTTATATAGCTGCTCATATTGTTTTTGCTTTGGCGTTAGTTGTACTGCTATAAATTATTGTTTTGTTTAATATAAATACTTCATCTTCAGCAAGAAGTTAAATATTTCTCATTCAATACAATTACCTTTTCTAGTCTTACAATCGTATATGAGCTCTGTGGCTCGTTAGTGAGTCCGCTCAGGTTGCAGCGCTCTAGGGTTGAAGTCTGAGCAATTGCCAGCAATTTATCAGCCACCTCTCCTTCAACAAAAGTGTGCTTGATAGTTAGACCAGGCATTAACCAACCACTAATGATATTTATAACCGTAAAAATGTTTTTTACCAATCTGATTGGAATCAATAAAAAATGTAATCAAATCAATATTGGTTACAGGAAGAATGGCAAATTTTTAAGACTACGAAAATACAATTACGAAATACGTACGAAACAATATAATGCATTTTAGTTTTTTTGCGAATGATTAGGAAGACTTTCTTATTTTGTATTGCATTTCTAACGTTTTTTTTTCAATAAAATTTTGTGTTACTAAACAATGTGTATGTATACAATTATTCCTTGTATAGATTAATTGAAACACCCTCCCTGAGTAAGTAAACTTAGTGCTAAATATTATATATTTTTAAATTGGAAAAACACATTCATATATTTGGTTGCCTCTATATTTCTCACCCGTTTTCTTACACACGTAAACATGGCATTTGTATATAAATTACTAAAAATTCAAATAATATCAATCTCATATTCTAGTGGTTAATGGTTATATATCAATTTTTTTTATTCCCATCAGACATTTAAAGAATACATTAATCTTTTTAACTGCTTACTAAAATGGATTAACATCTGAAAACTGAAACGTATAATTAAACAATTTTAAGCGACGAAAATCTGTAGAATCGTAACACTTTTTGTCACTCACAATGTGGTTTTCACCTTTCGGTATCTTTATGCATCCCAGTACACAACTGTTAAAGATGTAGGAAAACGAAACCTGGATCGTGAATGACGAAAGTTGTGGAACTATCCCGGGATTGAACGATTCAATTTTAAAATTGAAATTCAACCAATAACTCTTTTTCAATATATTTTGTAGTTTTTTAGTTAAGAGTTGTTTTATAAAAATTAGGTCTGAAAGATTTTTTTATGATTCGCTTCAAATGAAGACTTTTTATTAAAGAAAATTGTTATGGATCAATCCACTTGCATATCAATAACGTGTGCATATTAATTGTTGTACATAAATTTGCTAAAAAAATTGCTTGTTGTAAATTCCTCACAGATTAAAGATCACTGACTGACAGAAGGACGTTCAATGGCCTAGCTAAAAAAGTGATGTTCGCAAAATAATCGAAATAAAAAATGTGATAGAAAAAAACCACAACTTGCGTGTTGTATAACATTTATAATGAAAGAAACTCGAGTGGAACGCTCCACGGAGTTAGTATTTGCAACACAAAACATTTGATTCTGTGGCAAATTGTACTAATTTCAGTTAACATTAGGATGGGATCATAAAAATAGCTGAGGATAATGTGGCAATTTGGAACCTATGAAAGATGATTAATTATGACGCTTAAAACTTTTTGTTCTCTGATAGGCTGGATTGATGTTTAATAAAATACGCGAGTTGAACGACGAAAAAAATGTAATTTATATAACACGAATTTAATGACACAAAAACGTTTAATTTTTTTTTTATATTGTAAAAAAGAGTCTACGCCACATGTTACATTTATAAACGTAAACAGCCATATTGAATATAAACCTTCCAAATTGATCGCTCAAATTAAAGTATCTGATTGCTCATCAAAGATTTTTTTTATATTTCATAAATATTTTTATGAATTTAA
The DNA here is from genome assembly GCA_028555115.1 of Himalopsyche japonica. Taxonomy (NCBI): domain Eukaryota; kingdom Metazoa; phylum Arthropoda; class Insecta; order Trichoptera; family Rhyacophilidae; genus Himalopsyche; species Himalopsyche japonica. The sequence goes on along the minus strand of JAHFWJ010000526.1, from coordinate 1,006,054 downwards.
ACTGCCATTTACTTGATAGAACTCCATTATAACACGGTGAAAAAATAGCAATGTATTTTCGTTCTACAAAATTTTATAAGATGTAGTTGATAGCTATGTCGACTCACGCCTTCGTCAGAAGTAACTACTAACTAGGACTAGTTCTGACGAAGGGTGACCCGAAATAGCTATCAACTATTTTTAGAACTACTAATTTTTCACTTTGTTATTTTTATTTATTAATCAACATTATCAGGTAAAAAAAATATTTAATTATTCCTGAAATATAACAATGATTATTAAGCGCTACTGTTTTGTGAGAATTTTTGCCTGTGAAAAAAATAACTAAGCATATTTAAAAATATAACCACAATTCGATTCATTTTGTCTCGATAAACTTGTAAACTTACCCATTGTACTAACAAAATTCCAACAACCACAGTTTTATTATTAAATTTATTTTGTACTTTTTAAAGTTGTCTGTTAAGTAAGTTGTAAAGTTTTTATAATTTGTAGCATAATATTTGTAAATCACATCTCTTCATTATTTTACCATTTTAAAACTTACTCGGCTAAATATTTTCTATATTTATTTCTTATTGTATATTGTTTCCCAGTTTTACAAACTATCCTCTATTGGCAATATAACTACTGCCGTCGGTAATTGATACTCAGCGTGATCGATATTATATAAATTGAATAGTGAGGCATCCGGATTATCAACTCTTAGATCAAAAGTTCAATTACCGTTTTCAGAGTTAAGCACTAGTGATGATGGATTTTGAAATATCACGAACCAAAAAAAACCGGTAATTTTGTACAACATGCATGAATGAATATCTTATAATTAAATATATATTTTACACTCAAACCTGCCAGGAACTTTATGAAGTTCAATAAAAGTGAAAAAAAATAAAAATGAATAGATGTCGCCACAAATGTGCATTTATCTCACTGATAAATATTTCAATTCATTGTTGAGATTTTTTTCTCACTGCGGTTTTGCTTTTTTTTGTTTTCGTAAAACATTGATCGCAAGTGAAAACAGAAATTCTAATGTGAGTCGATGCATGAGGGTGTTATCATTGAATTTAATCTTATATAGAAACGACGTGAAAGTCTAATCATGTTGATCAAAATAGCTTTGCAATAGTTAATTATTAAATTTACCTACGGTTAAAAGTTTGTTAAAAATTTTAAAAATATATTGTTTCCAGTTTTGAACGGTTGAACCTTTGAACGACCCGGGATTCGCTTTTCGACAACTTCAAGCATTCTATCACACGAATTCAACAGAACTGTTTTTCTGTTCATAGTTTTTTTACTGATAGTGATAGTTTTTCTAATGATACCGAAAGGCGAAATTCGAGTCTTTGGTGTCCTAACCATGTGGAGTCATACGAAATTTAAATTCAAATTTTATCAAGCGCCTTCAGTCGATATCATAAATTATGTTTTTTAATATAACATATTAACATTCTGATGTCGTAAAATAAATAAAAATAAAAGATAGCAGTCAACCTAATAAATTTAGCTTTATTGAAAATTAATTGACAGGGACAAAGAAAGTATTTTGTTTACTTCAGTCATTAGACACACGACCTCACATTCGTTACTTATTTATACATAAAAAAACAATGAAGTCTAGTTCAAGATAAATGTTACTCTCATATAATATAAACTAACTTCAGCTTACGGAACCGATCTATATTGAAGGATACAATCACATAATTGCGTTCAATTACCAACGTTTATAAGCAATAAATTGCAAATCACACATGTTAAATCAATCATACGATATGAATTATATCCGTACATTTTAACTTCCTTTACTGCACTTTTTTAAACAAATATATGTTATAATAAAAACATTTTTATGGTAGTATATCCACAATTTATGAGAAATCAGTTATTTATATCTTGGAAGTATCCCGCTCGTTATTCTTGCTAATGAGTTTTTAGTAAATGTTTCTGGACTTTTAATGGATCATTGATTTGACTATATTTGATTACTAATTATAACTAAGGGGTCCTTAACATTTTGATTGTAAACTAATTTACTGCACTTGGATATATACAGTACGAAGACCTGTAAATTATTTTCTCAGTTCTTAAATCTTTGGTTTTGTGTACCAAAATTTGTACTGAATTTTTTATAAATATTTTTTTTAATATATAATGCATCAGTTGACAATGAATGCGGTGAGCGAAACCGGTCCAGATCATAATATATATATTTTATTACATAACGGTCAAATATTGTTTTATTTGTTATTAATACTTCAAATACCTTAATGTCAGTCAATCAAGAAAAATTAAGTTAAATATTTTAAAATTTACCCCACATTACCGTAGCGTAACTTTTTCAAAAAATAGCATTCAAATCAACGCAATTGCGAGCAAGCGCAATGGCAAGCGTGAAACCCGCGAAAGCATTTAAAAACTATATAAAATTAAAATTCAGTTCCTAATTTTAAATATTTTAAGTTGTAGAAGAATTACTATAAAAAATTTGATTATTTTATTCAAAATATAATACCTTACTACAAATGAGTTAACCGAAAAGAGATTTCATATGTCTAATTGACGGGTTATTTGTTGTCGGCTGGTGTTATAAATATTTCATTTTTACGTGCGATTTTTCTTATACAATTATCTTCATCAAATCTGGTTTATTTATTATGTACATTCTTGGGTTTAAAAAATATCAAGGCCAGCAGAACTCGAATAAAATACGAATATGTAAATTTTTAACCGATATTTTGAATGACACCGATTTACTTTAAATTTTCCGACCGTTGGCAATGTCAATGTCGTCTCATTTTGACGCCGTAAAACTCGCTAGTCGAGCTGGTTGACCAAAACGTTACCGCATAATAATAAAGTATCTAATGGGTTTGCAATAAGCGAAAAAAGATATAATCGCTTTCCAACGACGATAACAAATAATAAACCTAAACAAAAATTAACTATGCGCAAGGTCAGCAACGGCCAGTGAACGTTTATTAAATCAGTTACAGACAAACATTTCATTCAATGACTCTTCTACTATAAAATTATATGATAAAACAAAAATAATATCAGTATCAATAGTATTCTGGTACAAATAACATTTTAGTGGCGAGACCCAGGTTCAAATCAAATTCAATAATTAATACCAAACTTAAATGATTTATATTATGTATAATAATGGAATTGTTACAACCCTGCACGAATCCACACGGTCAGGCATTCTATCACACGTCAATTCGAACCCGTCAGTTCTGCTGCATCCATGTAATGGAATGCCTGAAAATCCGGAAAGGCGAATCACGGGTCGTTGGTGATAGGACTTGAGAAATCGTGCCGGGTTATAACAATTCAAATTTGATATTGAAATTCCATCAAGCAACTTCATTCGATATCATAAATTGTATAATAACGGAATTCCGAGTATTAGTTAAATGAATTATTCGAATATTAAGTCGAGTATTTTTGTGAAGCTTTAAAAATACAACTGGACAAAAAAATAAGCACAATGAAAATAAAAATACTTGTTTACAATTCAAAATACGTATTGCAAAAACAAATGGGTATTAAATGTTCAAAAATTCAAATTCGAAAGTAATTTTGACTTGATCTCAACGAATTGCTACACATCGAACGAGTTTTACTCTCTCGATGCTTACATTATTGATTTAAAATTTTAACAAATAATATTCAAATAAAATTTCCAACATTAGAATATCCAAATATCAAAAAATCTCTAAATACTTTCGAATATTCTATTGAAATCCTTACATATTTAATATAACATTTCAGCAGTAGCTTTATGACGTCGACTTTTCAAATGATTAATAATTTCGATTATAATTAATGATATATATGATTCTCATTACAATAATAATACGAAGGATTATTTTATAATATTTTTTCACCTGTTTTATATCATTTGGAAATCTTGCATAATAGAAACATGTGTAGAGGACGACCTTCTATTTCTAAATTTGTCTTTTGTTCAATGACCCGACAGCTTTCCTCAAATTCCGCATTAGATCATCTTTAAATTTTGCTGCATTTTCGAATAGCTTAGCGTTTAATTTGTTATTGTATCATAGATTTACATAGTAGTAAATTCAATCGATTGTATATCATTAAAATTGTTATTTAGTTTAACAAATGTACGATCACTGTCAACACGAGAAAGTATGTGTTTATTATCAGATTGTATACCAAATCATTATGTCACAGAGTAATGCTATAAATGACCCAATAACTTAATTTTGCATTAAATTTTCCATTTATAGTGTTCGTAGTCACAGCGTAAAAGTCATAAGACATGTTCAAGATATAAATAAAATATTCTTCAAACAAATAATTTTTGAAACTTTGTACGAACGACTCCACTTTTTTTGTCACTAGCGACCCGGGTTTCACCTTACGACATCTTCAGGCATTCTATCAGATGCAACACAATTGACAACTCTTTGTTGAACCTAGTTCCGCTGCATCCGTGTGATGCGTAATCCACCTGAAGATGCTGAAAGACGAAACCTGGGTCATTAACGACGAAATATGTATAATCGTGCAAAGCTTCAACAATTCAAATTTTAGAATAAAATACAAATCAACATGTTTAGTCGATATCATAAATTAAATAATTTTTTGTTGATGTTGAACATATAAAATATTCAATTCTATCTAGGATAACAATAATTGTTCCGAAATAAAAGCAACGTCTACCTAAAATACCTAATGATAATATATTCATATGCTTATTAGAACAAAAGAAATTTTCTGATAAATTCTAACTATCGAATACAGTCGACATTAGTTTTGCGAATTTTAAGCCTTAAAAATCTGTTTGTAAGTTGTAAATAATAAATATGACGATGCGATCATTGTGTGATGTACCATTTAAGTATAACGAACTGTTTTATTCGTTTTTTAATAACTATGCCTAATTTGACAGCGTTACACTTTACTTTTTGCGCCATTATTTCTTATCTAATATAAAAATTACTGCGATAATATCCATTTGGCGTGTACAAAGACGTGAGAAAAAAACTTCTCCACGACTATTTTCCGGTATTTTACTTACACGATTATTCTAACGTAATAGGAAGATTTTTGTCATGTAACATTATTCTCAGTTCTATTTTATTGTATGTTTTGTCGCGTGACTTTGTAAAGATGAAAATAAAGTTATTAAAAAAATAATTAACACATAATTGCATTTGTCAATTTAACTTTTTAAGCAAAAGCGACACATCTTAATAACTCAATAAAATCTATCTAAATAAGATTAAAGTTTTTTTGAGATCTTTTTGGTCTTCATGATTTCTATTATCTTCTAACAAAAATTTCACATCGATTCTTTTGATTTGATTAATACCAAAAAATTCTCACACGTCACATGTAATTCCACACCATTTTCTTTCAAATATTTTTTTTATCCTTTTATTACTACCCATCGTAAAAAGTTTTTAAATTCAATTTTTTAAGTATTGCGTAGTGGTTAATAAATTAAAATAAATATAAAAGTATTGATGATGATTAATTGAAATTGGTTATGTTCGATGTGGGATTTATTTAAAAAACATTACTTTGCAAACTCTCTTTCAATGCTCACCCATTGCGTAAATGTTTTAAATAGCATACTTTAATGAAATTATTGGAATAATTTTAGAAAGCCTTTCGTTTATTTATCCAATAATTAATACCTTAAATGTTTGTCACATTTTACCATGCTAATTGCTTAACCAATCACTTACAAACATTATCAACATCATTACTAACACAAGTCCAAAGATTTATCGTATACGCATGAGGTAGATTAACCGGAAAAGTTGAATACTTACATAACCATAGCTAAAGCCTCCACTTTAACAGCTGTAAACTTACATTGTATCTCATTCATTAATAGATGTCGTTAGTAAACATATAATTCACCGTAATCGCCAACGGGCTTCAAAATGATGACAGTTGTCCAAGACGCAAACCCATCCGGTTGGTGCTTTGAAAATAAAGTTACGTTTGCATTAGCAATAATTAATAACAATTAACTCACCAGACTTTATATTTAAAGCCGGAATAATTAATTGTATTAACGAACACTGCATTTTAACTAATATACGTCATAGAAAAAGGAGCGGTGAAAAGTACTCAAGCATTTTTTACTATAACAATATTTGCTCGTATTTCTTTCTACTGAGAAGTTTCAAGACGGTAAAGAAGATTCATATAAAATCATAGTCTTTGTTAAATATATTAATTCTTTTGGTGTCCAGTAGATGTACTGCGTGAATGGTTACGTATTTCTTTACGAGTAACAATAACTATGCTGAATTCATATTAAACTATAATATTTTATTTTCCTAGTGCTTCCCTTATAAATGATAGTGTCAGTCAAGTATCTCAGGATTAAATGTTTAATATTTATCAAATTGCAATCAGATCTGAATCAATAAAATATGCATAATTCAAGAGATAAAATCAATGAAATAAAAAAGTTGCGTCACCGACTAAATAAATCGCCCAACCTGTACACAATATTTCTCTCGTAATGTTTGCAATCACTAAAGCTTACGTTATATTGCGTTCGTATAGTTTCGTCTTAAGGATAAGAAATAAGCCTTAAGTAAAATGTTTATCTAGGAAGCAATAAACATCTAATAAGTAATGGGTAATATGCGCGAGTCAATCATTTGAAGCGGCCATTCAAAATCACGACAGCGGCGCGTGCGCTGAATGACAGTAACCGTCAAAGCGCGGGAAAATTGCAAACGCATCATCTCAGACTCGATTATAATATTTTATATGACTCGGGGCTAAAAAGGCGATTTGTATTTCCCTATTTATATTAATTGCATATCGATGCTGCAAATTTCAACTAGGCTAAACAGAATAATAAATTTGGAGTATTTCCTATTTAATCTCTCGTATGTATAGCATTCAAATTTTATTTGAGTTAAAAACACTATAACGGAAGTAGATATACAATAAAATGAAAATGGCTTTTTCGCCGATGACAAAAAATAATAGGTCAAAATGAACTCATGACCGAAATGTTTACATAATGATTCAATATAAGTTAAAACTTTCCCCCGAAAGCTTTTGTAAAAAAACGAAGCTTTGTCTGACACACTAATAAATGAATATTCTTTCGTAATTAACGAAAACAAAAAATATATGTTCCATCGCTAACGATTCGCTCCCTTTTAAAGCCAGATCAAGTTCTTTGTCTTAAATGAAACATTGAGTCAGACATAAAAAAAGTTCGTTTCGATGAAAAATGGAGTCGTCAACCATATAGAATTCAGATCATTATCTAGAATACGTTAAAATATATTGATATACTAATTTATATAATATAATATTAAATTGTACAAATAATTCATTATTTTGTATCGTATTACTTTATTATTACGGGTTCTAGAATAAATTAGTTTAATTTAATTAACGATATAATTTCAAAGATGAAGAGTTTTCAAGCATCAACTGTTCATACTTTTTGACCTTGTCCATACTTTTACCATATTATTGAGTGAAACGAATCAGTATCTCCGAAATCCTAAATTTTTTCAAATTAAATGGAGTATTTGAAATCGTAAAAATATTTACGAATAAAAAATTAAGTGACGAATGTCATATATGTTGAGAAAAAGTTGCACTAGTAAGATAGATCATGGTCAAATTATTGTGCACAGGTTATAGATATATTCTTCTTTGCCAAGAAAATATAACTCTCTTTAAGATAACTTGTCATGTAATGTTGTCATTCTCTTACTGGGTATCATAAGCATAGCTTAGATGCAAGCATTCGTTCATTCTAATGTGCAATCGCTAAATTACGTATTACGTTAAACGCATTCAGCTGCTATATATTATACTTAACAGGGCTACCACCGATGCAGTGAAAAACGACCTTTTAACTTTGAAATCAATAAAAAAAGCATTTATCAAAATGTCATATAATATGAAAAAATACATTTGAGTATGAAATTTGTAATAGGACTTTTGTTACTTTATCAGAATTAGCATCTGGTTATTCTAAATCATTGTATTTCCAATCCTTAAAATATCGCCATTTGCTTCCTTTCAACTTTGAATTAATAATAACTGAAAATTAAAGGTATCAGAGATTTTATTACGTTGGCCGAATCGAAATTCGATTGGTAGAACTCTATTAAATCAAGGTAAAATTAAATGTATTTTTTAGCTCAGCAAGAGCTCTCTAATAAACTTAAAAGCTATTTCAACAAAAGCGCTGTATGTTTTACGTGTATATTTTAACTTAATAAGAGATGTTTTTCAATAATTTTGTCGCAATAAATTTAATTTATTAAAATAAACTTGGAGTCAGCCCTAAATGATTAATCAAAGTGCACCATTTGAGTGCAAGACTTAACGGTAGTAATGCTATAAAAATACCTGTTCTTGATGTCAATATTAAAGAGATTTTAAAGGTGTTGTAGATATAGAACTTTTGGCACTTTAAGTGCAAGTGCTAAAAAAGTTTTAGTATCATTTTTTGTTTATAATAAAAAGTGATTGACATGACCACTGTAAAATTACAATTATTAAAAGCACTAAAAATTTTATCGTTTATATTTAAATCCGCTTTATCCAATAATATAAACATAATAGTTTACTTTAGTGTAATAATCATTTTTACAAACGAAATATTCGACGCTTTTAAATATATACTCATTTTAGATAATCCCGATAGAAAATTAAGCAGTCACTACACGTCAACTTGAGGAAAAAAAACAACACAAAATACCAAAATCTTAAAGTGACTCCTACTACTTGACTGGTGATATTATCGGGGATAATGAACGAGTTATGACATATTGTAAAGTTAATGTAATTGATTATTACCAAACACTCTACGCATAAATTTTATCATTGTTCAGTGAAGAAGGTTTTCAATATAAACCTAACCGTACACTCACATATTTATCCAAATTTGAAATATTTAATTAATGATATAAGAACTGAATATCTCAAAATTAGCACATTTAGTTACCACACGGTATATTTATAATATATTCCACAGTAAAACAGTAAGTTTGATCGTATTGTCATAAACTTGATTATTAACTATGAGTAATATAAATACTTATCACTTCAATATTTAAAGAAAAAATTCTTTGAAATTTATTAACACTGAGATTTATTGCAGTTCTAATTTTGTTGGATATTTTTTTTGAGTGCATTTCTTTACATTTATGAGATATGCTAAAAAGCTTTCCTTAAATTTATTACTCTCTTTGATGTATTTATCAGTGTATTTTTTTTATTCCATTATAACGCATTCAAAGCAGAGAATGCTCATTAATGTATACTGATGTTAAATAGAAGTTTTACTTTGTTACATGTGAGAAACATACGTGGTTTTCTCAATGAAATTTTACGATTATATACAAACTTAAAATATTTGTTTTGGTTGATAGTTGCATCTTAGTCATAGAACATGAAGGTAACTTATGATATTTAGCTTATATTTTTTGAAAGAATTATACCACTATTAAGAGCTTCGAAGAATTTTCTGTAACTTCGCTAATTTTCAAATACGTTAAAGCTCAAAAAAAAAAAAAACAACCGCTCTTTAAGCATTCAGATTAATTCAATTTTATAAATTATCTTTTGTTAAGTGCAGCAGGCAGGATAGACATAAAACACTTGTTTTTATAAGCTTTTATTGTGTATCATAAGTACAATTTAGACATTGTTACTCAAAGAATAGATGCATTAAGTTTTTGACTTTTATTCCGATTGAGCACAACAAATTGCGAGTTTCAAATAATTTACTATCTTTTGAATATCTTTCCAGATATCCAATATTAACGAAAATATTTTATAACAAAATAATTATTCTATCAGTTAATAAATTGACATTAAGTATATAAAATTTAAGCTATTGAACGACTTTTTCCTTGAATAAAGGGCCAAATTTAAGAATTCAAATTGAGTGGCGGGCCGCAAGTACAATACCATTTTTATATGCACACTGTTTAGAAAGGTTTCTTTTTACCTCGTCAAATTCACAGAAAATGTATGACGCACACATATTAACAACACCGATCGACACCCGTAAACATGCATGTAATATGCATGCAATCATACAGTATGCTTTGTTTGAGAGTACGCCATGGTTACAAACCTACAAATACATTCACCTCAAAGAAACTAAGCAAATATCTCCACCATGTGCTACCTTACCATTGGTGCGAATTACTTAACGCACAATTTTAACTTAATTCTTAATTTAAAAAAGAACCGAGATGATGCAATTACAAGACAAAAAGGCGTTAAAACATAAAAACAAAAAACTTTTTCAAATATATAATATTTTTTGCGGGCTGCAGAAAACTATGTGGCGGGCCGCGGTTTGTCCATAATTACTCTAAGTGAAAATTGTTTATTGTTGCCGCAGTAGCCAAAACTTTTCCGAACTATTCCAATATTATCATCTTTGTTATGACCTAAATAGTTTTTATTGACTTAATGAATACCTGAATATATTCAAAACCAAATATTTATGTTCAATCAATCTGCATTTCGATAACAAGATTACGCATATATTATCTAAATCAATAGTGAAATTTATTTCTTTGACCTTCGCGTAATAAATACAATTTAAATTATATTAGAATAAAATCACCTTACAAAATCCATCAATTATCAAAAATGTAGCCCACGCAGAGTAGCAAGTATTATTGAATTTAAAATTCAAAAGAACTCAAAACATTTCATTTCAGTAAAAACATCCTATAAATTTCACAAAATCTATGGATCAGTCCCACGGTGTTACCATAACTGAAGACATATTGCCATATTGGCCGCTAATTTTATGCTAGTTTGAAGAAAATCAAGACATTATATTGATACATTCCATTTAAAAAAAAAAAAAAAAATTACAATCCGTTTTATAAGTAAAGATTTGTTCAATAATTTCACAGTACATAAAACGAAAAAACTAGACAACATAATATATTTCGAGTATAACGTAGTTTTATTAAGATATGCATATTTAAGGAGACCTAAAAACCAATTAAAACTAAAATCCCGATTATCCGTATGCGGACTTTCAGTGCATAAATTTAACTCATACAAAAATAAACAGGAATTAACTTAGTTTTAAAAGTTACTTTTCATACAAATTAATTTAATTGATAAATATGATATATTTCACGCATACCTGAAAAAAACAACACCTTCAAAACATGCTTTATTCAGTGGTAAGATTTATAAATTTATACGTATCACACTTTTTATTCAATCTTGCATTCTGAGCACATTAATTAAATACTATATTTCCATGTAATCATATCTCATAAAGTGCTTTTTATTTAAAAGCATCCCTTAACTTAAGCTGAATACGAAATAAAATGATTATTTTAGGGACATTGAAATAATTAGAATTTGTTTAGGTTTGCATAAAACAATATAATGGGAGGTATAATGATTGTGTAATCAATATCACTAAATGGGCGGATTTTGTATCATGCTACAAAACGTCGATAAACTATCAAGTTACCCCAAACAAAATTTCGAATAAATTATTCTATAATAAATTTATATCTTTGGTATCATGAATCTCCCAAATTTCATTATATCCTCAAAATTTGTTTTTGAATATTCAGTCCATTTAACAAATAAAAGCTCTCATATTTTTGTTTTATGCACACTTTTATCGAGACAGTATTTTTCATTTATCATAATTTCTGAAGATACTTGATGGAATTTCAATGTCAAATTTGAATTGCTGAAACTGTAAATGATTTCTCATGTTTTATCACTTTCGACCCGGTAACTGACTCAGTTCTGTTTTGAAGTTACCGAAAGGCGAAACCCAGGTGGTTAATAACAAAACATGTGGAATGGTACAATATTTCAACAATTCAAACTCAAATAAATTTCAATTTGCCAAATGTAGAAAATGAATTAATTATTGATAATCAATCAAAATGAATTTTACCTTCTCACTATAAAATTAATTTCATATCATTATTAAATATAAAATGCAGTAAATAAAAAAAGAAATATTGGTGTAACGTTTTTATTTCTATTTGCATTGCAAATACACGTCATAGTTATCAAATATTATTTACCTTTAGTACTTGTTCTCTTATATGATGAATTTATTCTCACTTTGTATGGTTAACAGTGTTTCCATATCCGTAATACAATATGTTGTATAGAAACAATGAACGTTATCTGTAATAGTTTACAATTATCGTTATTAAATTGTGTTCGACGCCTACAATTCTCAATATCAATTACTCGAGAGTATTGTGTTGTGATATGATTTAGATATCATAGGTTTCCAAGTACCCTTTGGCACACAGTATAACAACAAAAATATCGGATTAAATATACAGAGTAGAATTATTATGACAAATCATCAATGAGTCGTCGATAGAAGTGACTTTGAATGAGTCAAAGCTTAAAGTTTTCTGGAATAATTTTATTTCTTTTAAATATCCTCGGTGTCGTTTTTTACAATACATAAAGATACCGTTGGTATCAACCGCTTGTATATATTTAGAATTAATTGCGATAGACGGGTTATTATAATGAATTGGGTTCTACAAGAATTGTCAAATATGGTAGATAGATTTTAGAGTATAACTGTAAGAGCTGTATAATTTTATCGGACAAAAGACCTGTATTGTACACAAACTTAAATTAATTTTTTTCAAACATTAAATTTTAAAATATTAATAGCAGTAAATCATCATGAATACGAATATTTGAACCAAAAATATGAGGGTTGGACGCATGCCATTATTGGACATATATATTTATTGTGAAATATTCACCAATGCGTTTTTTAATATAATATTATTTAATAACATTATTTCAATGTCTACCAAACATCATGTTTAATAAAACAAGTATGTATGCTAATATCAAACTGGTATGCTTATAAATAAAGAATATGTTAATATAAACACTAAATGTATGCAAGAAGTTTGCCTGACATTTGAAATGAAATCATAAAATAAAGATGTTTCTTATCGAATAATTGCACAAGTTCATTCAACTCACCGTTTGAATTTTATAATACGTATTTATTACATGAAAACACCTTATAAATGATTGTTGTAAAAAATATAAATAATTATATATATAGTATATAAGTGAACATTCAGTGTTGATGATCATTTTTTCTACAGACGTTTAGCATTTGTTCCGTATTTATTCTGTCTTGTACTTATTTCCATAAAGATTCTGTCAACAAAACCATTGATCTTCACGATCATTAACGAACACTGATCGTGAGTATTTAGTGAACAAAAATGCTCGTTCTTATCACTAATTACGTGCAAAATGATAACAAGATTTCCCACCAACAAGCCCAGTTTTTATTTGAGTTTCTACAGTAGCAAGAACTTCTAACATATTGTATGTCTACATGTACAATCATTTTGTTTTTACTTTTTATCCGTCATCGATTCGCTTCATGATATTGTAAATGACCGCATGTGTCATGGGAAAATACATGAAACAGAAAAGGAGGAAACTTGACATTTACTTCCTTATTTTTTGAAGGCCTTGGCTGAAGCACATTGCTTGTAAATTTTGTCAACGTCAAAAGTTGACGCAAGGTGAAACTCTTTGTCAAGTTTCTCTATCAATGAAGGGTAGTGGAAATGATGAATACTTTTATACCAGGAACATTGATAGCTTTTGCGAGTGTGCCACGGTATGTCAGAGACCACTCTGAGACATTTATTTTACATCCTCTGTATGAGGAAAAGATTGTTGTCAAAGATTGTTAGACTAATCTGAGCAGGCGTAAAACATGGTCAGTTCAGTTACCATATTGCAGAGTGTCATCTTGCTCGCCTTGGTAATATATCTGAGTAAACTGCATTCGAAATAAACAAGTGAATAAAAATAAATCTTGTTAGATTGATTCAACATTAATATTGCCGTTATTCAATAAAAAACTTCGCTCAATACTCAATGAGGAACTAATTAAAAAGGGAATAAAATGCACATGTCAAAAACGTAATATATTAACAGTACTCACTTTTATTGTGTGCAATGAATTTTATCTCATTATAAATCGCAACTGACCAAGCTTAATAAACGGACACATTGATCCATTCTCTAGCCTTTGAGCCTTGACATTTGAAAGCAAAAACAACGGTACTAATGCAATTATTAATAGTAAATAATTCGCATGGTACAGCAACAACAGTGTCATGTCGATGTTTTTTATTTATTTTTTAATACTGGCGCCATAGCACTGATGAGGCTTATTTTGAATACAAAATGGGAAAACGCTGTGAAATATAATTAAATTAAAATAGCTTTATTTGCTTTAATAAATTCGTTTAAATAGTGATTACGCTCATCAATATAATACTAGAACAGTGTTAAGGTTTAGTAAGTATGAGTATATTTATTTCAACCATTTTTTATTTACAAAACAAAACTCTTGACGTAACTTAAAAATATTTTTGTTTTATTTCATAAGGGACAAATAGGTTATATCTTGTTTGTTGATTATCCGTAGACATTTTACTTTTTAGATAAAATTAATTAAATAAGATAAGTGCAAGTTTTTTTCTCGTTCTAAAATTAATTTTAAATAACACAAACATGTTTTTTAGTACTTATTTCGACAATATATTTTTGATCAGGGCCGGTTTCACTCATCGCAAACATAATTAAATGATGATGAATGCTAGCGACGAGCGAAAGCGGTCCTGATCAAAAAATAAATATTGTGGAAATAAGTACTAAAAATGTATTTCTATTATTTAAAATGTCGTGCTTTTCCATCAAGAAGTGACAGTTAACACCTTAAAAGTGACTAAAATTAATTGTACTTGAAAAATTGTGAATACATTTTTCGTTATTTCTAGAAAAATTTTGTTTTATAAAAAATGCATAGTAAAATAAAAACACGTTTATAGCTTGATTTGAATTAAGTAAATGTATGTTCTAGTAAATAAGCAGAAGACTGAGAGATAGCTTTTTTATGAAATCGTATGAAATTTTAAGACACCTTAAATCAAATATGTTTTATTGAAATTACCACCACGTCCAATATAAAACAATACTTTACCATACGTAGCATATACGTAACATATTTTAAATGTTAGTATAAAGCATTGGTTATTAGAACATAATTAAAATGAAATACGAGAGAATTCATCGTATAAAATACCAATAAAATAAAATTACTCTTGCTACATGTAATGTAACATATCTTGTTTGGACTAGCTTTAACTACAATAAAAACGATTGTTTTCATCTCACATAGTGAAAATTGTAATCATCCTGTACATATTCCCAACGTAACGATTATTAAATTTGAATAGTGTATATCGCTCTCGACAATCACCGTGTCAAATAAAACATTTTCATTGTAGACAAAAGAAAAAAATTAATCGCTGCTATTCAATTTGTTAGAGATTAAATGCAAATTATTATCAATTTCCTAACAGATGAAACTCAATGACATATATTCAAGTTTTTTTCGCAAGACAATTACATTTAATGACGTTTCATTTATGATACAAGCCCATATTTAAATTGACGTAAATAAGTTCGATGTGAGGTCTATGTGAGTAGGTTATCACATTGTGTCGCTATGCGTATAATATGTTACATTGTCTTGCGTAAACTTTAAACGTCTCAATGATTATTATGTACCTCTCTATTGATAGCTTAAAATAAAATTATTGAGGTAGGTATTGTACACTTTCCATAAATAGTTTTCTTACGAGTCTAGAGTACTTTTATACATTGTAGCCATTTTTATATAAGATAACTTCAATCTTTAATAGTTACAAAACTTAGCTTTATTGATAAAAAAATGGGGTTGCTAATGCTACTATTTGTTTTTATCGAATCGCAATATCTTTTCCATAAAAGAACCAAAAGAAACGCCAAAGATGATTTTAGCCACTCAAGATAAACTCAAGATTTAAAAAAACTTTAAATATCAGACATAACAATATAACTATGCCGGATTTTGTCAGAATTTGAGTTTTTATATAATATAATATTAATTTGGTAGTAAAATTGTAACCTGGCCCTGGCCCGATCTAATCCAACTTGTTTAGAATTCTGGGGAAAAAATATAATGTTTTATACAATCATTATTTTGAAACATGACACTTTTGATTTCATAAAAGAAACACGATACCCTTATTCGACGAAAATCTAAAGTCTAGAGTAAAATAATGTTAAATAAATCCATTAATGAGTAAGTACAACTATTCTATTTGTTTTCACCAAATTTTTTCCGTTCCGGCTAAACAAAAAACTTAAAGAGCTTCCTCTCCTCCTAGATTTGAACCTGGTTGATATACATTTATAAAGTAGTAAAATAACCAATTAAACGTTTTAAAATTTCTCGGAGCTTACTTGATATTCAGTATTTACTCAAATCATCATTTTTAATAGACATGCAAGTGTTGCACTTGGACCATGATATTTATTCACAAAAACCATAATCATTTTTTCATGCTCTGATTGAAACTAAATACGTTACCTGGAAATTATATTAAATTAAATAAGTGCTTTAAACCAGACTGTTACCAATTGAGACGAACATTCAAATACTACTATTTTTTCACTACCATTCACAGCATTAAAAAATCGCAAAAAGTTTTATTTAAAATATCTAATACTTTGTTTTAAATCATTTAGCACAATAATTATACTAAACACATCATGAAAAGAAACATGACTCAAGAAAATTTCAAAACAAAACATAAAAATGTATTTATTGGCACCAACTACTAAATAAAAAACGAACATAGGAAAGGTTAGTTATGTATAGTAAAACTTCTTAATTCGTAGATAAAGCGTTCTTGCAAAATACCGCGAACAAGAAAACTATTAGTATGCGATAATAATCATGTATTTCATTTTTGCATTATTATTTTCAATATTCAATAATCAATGCACTTAACATTTCGATATTTGAAAACCATACGGTAACCTTTACTAGAATTGCATAAATACAGTTCAAGATCGCCCAATAAAGAAATGACATCACATACACAAGATTTCGTTTTTTCAAACCAGATTTAATATTTATTAGCCAAAACTTAAATCAGACCCACTTGGTATCAATAATAAAGCTCATAAAAATATGTTCGATGGTTTCGGCGGTAACTTTGTGGAAGTTCTTTTTAATATAAAATTTAAAATAACTTTGATTATTCCACGTAATGTGTCACTAACTGTGACACGTGTTTCGCCTCTTTCAGAGGCATCTTCAGACTATCGCAAAGCTTGCTTAAGTAATGAAGCAAGATTGATTCTAAAAAATTTAAATTATGAAATTACAAATTGGATTTCGGGTTTTTTTCCTTCTAAAGGAACCAAGGAAGGGTTGATAGAATCAAAACAATACAGTCATATAATGATACTGATATTAATGATCTGCAACCAATCAAATTGGGATTTTTCCCCTTATAAAAAATAGACTGTAAAGGTTACTGGATACTCGATAGGGTTAAGTGAAAAGTCTCAATTTTACGACTATGAGATCTAATAATTTAAAGTCTTGAAATCAGATCCTTTCCTCTCATCCCAAATTGCAATTGGTGATTTTTTTATATTAATAACTCATTTTCATAAAACGATTAATTAATCGTTCAAAAGTAAGAATTTCTATACACTTTTTTGCGATTTAAGGTAATAGAACGTGGTGTAGTGCACACGACGTGAAAACGACTATTAATCCGGTCTTATATTTCTTTATTCTTCTTATAATTTAAATATCTTTCTTCATTCTAATTACAATTTAAATATTCATCTATGTTTATCATAAATATAATGAAAATATGCCTATAAAAATAAATTCAGTATATTTAGTTATATGAGTTTTGTTTTATAATCACATCAAAACCCTGAGAAAAATACAACTCTAAAGTTCAAAGCAAAGCTAACTTTACGTGTATATCGTTATATTCATATAAATTTTAGGTACACCCAGTCCTTTTTTTACGCGATACATTGGTTCCAGAAAAAGGTGCGTAAAAAAATCACAACTTTCATTTAATTGGATAAATTGGTTCCAAAAATTAAAATATCGCGTGAAAAAGTACCAGAAACGTATGAAAAACCAAAATTTTCTCTTTAAAATTCGTGCAAAAAAATATATATATTTCATGTGTTTATTGCTTATAAAAATATAATGAGACTAACAATATAATTTTTTCACTGAATAAGATAATGAACATATATATATTTTTTTATTTAAAAAAATAATGAAATATACATGCCTAGCATCATGTATAAATTTCTTCTTTAAAACAAATTTGGGGGAAAAATCGCGTAAAAACGAGTGAAGCGCGTAAAAAAATGTAACGGTCCAAAAAAATCGCGTATAATCGAATTCGCGTAAAAAAAGGACTGGGTGTATTTGAATGCGGTGATGAATAGTATATCAAATAATTAACTATCAATATAACTGTTGAACAAAGATAAAACTCTTATGATTTTTTATCGCATGAGATCGCATATGAATTATTAATGTTTCACTTACATGGAATTATTCGTTTTATAATAAGCTCGTTTTGAGATATATAACGGATACACAGATTAAATCAAATTGCATGATTGTTACTGAACACGCAGAACTTTAATTCCATAAATATCAACAATTTACACATCTTATATTTTCCAAGATAACACATTGAATTATTATGCGCTGTTGAATGTGATGAATGTTCTCAAAAATATCACAGTTCACAACCTAGATAGGAAAATTTGTGAATATTATAATGAATCTAAAAATCAATAAATTTTTCGCAACAAAAATTCTCCTTCAATGTATTATCAACAGTTGACTTCAACAATGGTAAATAAAAGGTTATTGCTACTTCATTAAAGCGAGTAAAAATAAATTGTGCAAATAGAGGATTCGGTGTATGAATTTGTATAACTGTCGAATAAATTGATAAATATTTTACAGCACTCCATTTTAGGGCAATAAAATTCGAGTATTGATTTGTCCACTCACATCTGTATTTATAATTTTGTTGAAAGAAATAATAAACGTTCCTTTGGGTTTCGCGTGTGCCGTATCGTCAATGTCTAACGACAATATTTTAATGTTTCGTAACAATGCTGTAGGTAACGATTAAGCTTCCCAGCTCGACAATGGTAACGAGAACAGATACTTACCTGCTTCAATCTTCGAATTTAATCTCTCATAGACAGCCCAAGGAACAAGGAAGTATACTGACGAGATATACCACCAACGCATCTTATTCCGCGTAATTGCAATCAGTATAGTGAACTTACCGTCATAAAAAAGTTATGTTACAACGATCAAACATGTTGCACAGCAGTATGGGCAGCAAATAAAATATTTTTTTTAACTAAATGTCTCCATAAAAAAGGTTGATTGGTTGACCTCATTTAGTAATCACTATTTTGTTGATTAAATTGGCATTTAATTGGTAGAACTCCATTATTACACGGTGAAAAAATAGCAATGTATTTAAGCTTTACAGAATTTTAAAGATATATTGTTAATAGTTATTTCTGCTTATCGGAAGAGTAAGCCGAAATATTATAAAATTTCATGTTTACATATACATTTACCTATCTATATATAACTGTATAGTAAAGGTACACAATACATATAATCTTCTGCTCTAAGACCCTAGTTTCATATTGCATTAATAAATTTTAAAATGTGGCAAATTGATTTTATGCCATTTCTTGAACTGAGAGTTATTCTGTTTTTTTTTTTTTAATTACTACTTTGTGGAGTTATATCCAGTGGAGTACCTTATTTTGATTTTAGACTAAATATGATTATCATTATGACCAAATGTAGTCGTCATGGTGGTAAATGAAAAGTCATTCAGTAAATCTATACAATTATTTTAAAATGTGTTATTCCAGAGCAAAATATTTCATATTTTTTCCATCGAAATAAATCAATTAAGGCTATAATATGTACAGTTGAATTCTGTTATCTATCGTCAACAGAATTGTCATTTTCACATTCACATATGTAAAAAAAAAATTTTAATCGAATCGCGAATCAATTAAAAATCTAATACTATGTCAAGAATATATTATTTCATACTAAAATAAAATTACTGGTGTCTTTATTTTATCGCGTAAATTCATATTCAAAAAAAGCTTGGTATAGTTCGGTATACATCAAGTTCAATTCAAAATGATCAGAAATTTCATAAAACCAGTTAGTAAATGCGTTCATATTCACACGGTCAAGTGCAACGTATCTTGTAACATATTATTACGCACGTATTCCATACAACAGTTACGTAATATGGTTGAAAAAAATTAATAGTAGTTTTATATGAAAAGTCTCACAACGATGTTTATGTTTATTCACTTCCGAGAAGAAGATAACAAAGCGTTTATTTCTCACTGGAATACATTTTAATGTCGATAATTAGCCAGATTCGTTGCATGTAAGGAGAGAAAAACATTTTACAAGTATGCATTTTACAAGCAATGCAAAATTTATAATTATAATAAATATCAATTGAAATCAAGTGTCAATAAGAACGTTTTACGTTTTTACGTTCGTTTCTTCGTGTGAATTGATTTTTACGACATAACTAAAATTTCTAAATTGTTTTTAAGTAAGTATTAATACTTATATTATATTTTTTACAATATCGACTGAAGTGCTTGATAGAATTTCAATGTCAAATTTGAATTTTTACAACCATATATGATTCCAAATGTTTTGTCGCTAACAACCCCGGTTTCGCCTTTTGGCACACGGACGCAACGGAACATGTGGAAACATATATGGTTGTAAAAATTCAAGAAAACAAGTCGTAGCAATTCAAATTTAATATTTTTTATTGATCATAAAGTAACATCTATTATCTTGACCAGTAAGTAATATATGCAAACTCACCAAAATAGTTTAAATAAGTATGAATGAAGGGAACCTAGCATAAATATAAAATAGTAGTATGACCTGCTTAATATAAAATGAAATTAAATACAACAACTAGCTTCTATAATATGAGAATTGAAACCTTTTTAATAATACTGGTATCAACTGCAGCGTTGCTTCAACTTATATTATTAATTTTTATGTGGTGGCTTTTTATGATAATATATTTATATTGGTGGTCGACTATTTTCAAGCAAAACTTATAATAGAGAGTTCTATAATAACAAGTAATCGCTCTCTGATTAGGGTATATTTCATCATTATAACTTCGCGTCCTACTCAATGTGCTTGAATTTTCACAGCATATAAAATGGTTTCAAATAATTGATTTTCAAATATCTATATAAACTCTAATTAGCAGAGTCATAAAATTGACAATCTAATATTGCCCACAACTAACTGACATTTACTATACCTTACAACTTAATCCAGACGGCAGTTAAAATAAGTAAAATGATAATGACTTGAATTTATAAATAGCCAACCCGTTCTCGGAAATTGGCGTTCTATATTCAATAAATGTGTGGGTATAAACAAGATTTCTCAATTGAACTTCTTGTTTTTATGAATATACTATTGTTCAACTTTTAATGAAATACGTTAATAGTTCTTTGTAAAAATTATTTTCTATGCTCTAAAGATTGATCTGTAACGCTAAATACATGAGCTGCCTTTTCTTCGGCCAATCCACAGTGACAGAGAGTGTGTCTGTTGGCGTAAGTTTTGAATAAATTACAAAAAGATAACAAATACACATACTTTGTCTGCCTATCGTAATCATCAAGTGTATCGACTAAATTTTATAAAGTGGGAAAGCCAACTAGTAATAAAAGTTTAAACCCTTAGATACACGTTAATTAAGTATCTAAAAACTTAAAACATTGCATTATCATTTATAAATACTTATAATGGTCTTATACAATTAATAACAAGTTTCTTGCCTTTTATTTATTCAATAGAATGAACCGTAACATAACATTTATTTTCAATATTTTTTTTTGTTTTTGCCAAAAGTATCACATAACATCTGTAAAAATATTTTATGCTCTTTGTAATATATTTATATTAAACATTATGGACATTAATTATTCAATTTATTTAATAAACTTGTGATTCTACTCGTTGTGTAATTGAAATATATCTTTACATTGTACATGTGCTAAGTTTACAAATCAACTATTTTTCCCTTTTTTAAATATTGGATTTTCTAGAAATTAAGATTGACTTGGGATTTTATAATTAACCAGGATATTTTAATCACCAAAAACGCCGATTACTTTGAAAAATACAAGTATTTGTATAACATATTAATTAAGTGGCAATTAATAGTGCTTGGTACTACTGTATTATCAAACGAATAGATTATCACATTCAATGCTAAAATCGGTATCGAATCATTTTAATACTCAATAATTATTTGGTGTATTTATAAAGTATTGGAATTGAAACGTCAGTTAAAAAATAGATAAACGCCGAATGGTGCATTTTGTCTGCACATATTCTGCGTAAATTCAACTAAGACAATCTTTTCATATGCTATAATTAATATTTTTACCTGATACATCCGAACTGACTTCTTCCAACTAAAATTAATGTGGAAAACAATATATCTGGAATATGCCACAGTCGAAAAAATATAAGCTAAACGATAAATATTTCATATGACAAAAATGCTGACATTTTGAGTTTTTTAAACCATGTCCGCTTCCCAATCATGTGGGCTCATGGGAAGTTATTATAACAGAAGTTATTCTACAAGAACATGCTGTTACTCAGATGCATTACATTTGACCATCGATCGAATCAACGATCGAGTGTTTATGTTTAATTACACATACATATGTATTTCATACAGAACATTTTAATTTGAATAAACAAAATTTTAAACGTAGTAAAAGTAAACCATGCAACTTTTGAGTAAATTAATTTTTATAGTCATTAATTTCTATCACTAATCAGACGAAAACATTTAAATATTTTTTTAAGCGTCATTCTTATAGAAGCGATAACATGTTAGATAAATATGATTTTGTTTTTAAGACGCTATATTATGATTCTATAGTTCCTTTAAGAATAGTTGTGTCTTTCATTTCATTGAAAAGCTGTGTACCATTTCATGGCAATAGCAATATTAAAAGCAGATGATACAGTGTCGGAACGGGTCTCAAGTGGGAACCTGATATTTGAGTTCGTGGGTCATAAATCTTACGAGAACAATGGGACAGTGCCTCCTCGGTTGACGAGTGCAGGCCGCGGAGGCTCTCTTGATCTCCCGATGGCTGACAGGGACTCTTCCTCTTCACTATTATTTAATTAGCGTGGAATTGTTTTTGCGACAGTACCTCTGAAAGTATTTTTCTGAGATAATAATCATAGTCTGTAATTAATTTTGATACAATTGATTTAGATTAACTGTATCAAAAACAAAATATACAACACTGTAAAGAATTAACCCGTTGCTTGCCGAGTCACACAAATGATATTCCAACACCAAATAATTCAGTAATGTTAGTGCTTACTGAACTTTATGTAAAGGTTATCAGGAAAAATCAGGCTTTATTTCAATTTTCAATTCAAAAATAAGCTTTTACATAAAAGTATTGACTTTTTTAACTCTAACTTATAACGAGAGCTTTTTTTACGTGTACATATCGTTGGTATTTGAATACACTTAAATCAAGATCACATATATTATAATAAAAACCCTTTTAAATCGAAGCACTATAATAAAATTTTCAGTTATTCCATTCAATTATTAAATGTAAATTCAGTAAAATTATATTACCGAATGTTATTAATAAGTAAGTTGTCGTCTATCGTATATTTTAGTATCGTAATTTATTAGCTTTGACAAAAAGACAAAACACATCGAAAAAATAAAAATTTCTTATAGTAAAGCCCACTGCCCTGAAGTATCAAAACTTCAGAAGTATGATAAAATGAGTCAGAGGCTCTCGTGTATTTGTATCAAAGAGTTAAAGGGGCTTGTTAACCAATTACCGTATACTGTTCTTTTCTCAATTCAGTCTTAAATATTTTATCCTAAACATTTAAAACACTTTGAAAATATCACAGCACAAAGCAATCAAGTTAAACAATCAAATGCTGAAAAGAATGGAATTTAGATGATAAATTAATGTAAAAACAAATGAAATTATTTACGAAAATAGATTTTAAAATGTCCATTATAAGAATAGTTTAGGATAACCCTAGGTTTAAGATTCAAGTGTAAATATATGTATAACTAAAATGCACAAGTTGTTCCACAAGCGCTTCGGATACCTCGCAAAAAGTATAAACAACAGGAGATGCTCCTTATAAATTATGTATGATTCATATCATTATACGGTTACTGGATACCAGAACAAAAAATAAGGTGGACCCACAAATTGTGAATAGATATTAAACTTCATCAAGAAAGATTTTCTATTTCAGGACTCAAATCAAATACACACATGAAAATGTTTTTAAGTTTACTACATATATTTAATAAAGACTGGTTTAAGCCCTAGCACTTTCTTTCTTAATGAATGTTTTGTGATCTTATTATAAATGTCCG
Organism: Himalopsyche japonica; assembly: GCA_028555115.1. Classification (NCBI taxonomy): domain Eukaryota; kingdom Metazoa; phylum Arthropoda; class Insecta; order Trichoptera; family Rhyacophilidae; genus Himalopsyche; species Himalopsyche japonica. Next base: position 981,596 of record JAHFWJ010000526.1, on the reverse strand, counting down.
TTATATATTTTATTAGCACTTAATTTGATTTAATACTATTTGGATTGGGCTCGTGACGTAGTGGTAAACGTCGTTGGCTTTCGTAACAAATATCACTGGTTCGAGTTCCAAGTGTCGATTTGTTGATTGTTGTTCAATATTGCATAGATGTTATGGCATCCAAAAACATGTTGCCACCCATTCGAAAAACGATTTTTTTTTCAGTCCTACTTCTAATTTCAATGAAATAGTGGTTGAGCTACAGAGTAACACGTTGTTATGGCAGAAAAATCTTCTTTATGACAACTCTATTAGGAAGTCATATGCTTCATAAGAGATGACATTGATAAAAAAATATTGTTTCAACGCAACATAAATGTATACCAGTTTTCAATTTAAAATTATATAAATTCCACCATCACAAAGATATAAAAAAATGGAATTTGACACGGCTTCTTTTCTGAATTTCACAACTTCAAAACATATTATAATTACATTATATTATGTTTAAACCTGTTCATTAGATAAATTTAAAACTAGTTAATTTAAATCCAGAAACATGAAAATATATAAAACCGTCATTCCGGCTTAAGCAGTGTTTATTTAAAAAATACAACTAAAAATTGTTTCTCGTTTCTAAATGAAAAGCAAAAGAAAAAAGAGTCAATGTATCTAATAGCAATCAATTCACTGATTTACTTAAGAATGTGAGTCGCATTAATAAACTTTGAAATTATAAAATAAAAAAAAAACAATTGAAACTTATATTTTTTTATGAATTCTTACACCATAATAATATATTAATAAAAAAGCAGTTTCTGCAAAGAAAATTTTTTCGCTAATAAAAAACAGTGATAAAAACATTTTTTTAAATATTTACTAGTATGATTGATACTAAGGAATCGCCGTACGGTTTTTTTAACAATGTTTCAATGTTTACATGTAGTTTAAATTTTAACACTTTTAATGTTTTAATTATCTTTTGCCAGTGTCACTTTCGTATGTAAACTTTTCCTGAATCGTCCATAAGTCTATTTGTAAATCTGAAAGTGCGATAATTTTAATATTAGTTTTTTTATGACAAAGCTTTTATAATGGTTAACATTTTTAACAATTGGATTAACAGCTCATTCCTTTTTATTACCAACAAACTGGGATTATAAAAATGATACAAAAATAAAAATAACATGACCATTATCGTGTTTTATTGAAAAAAACTTTTTCATTCATTGTATTTTTATAATAATCTGTTTATTCAAACCGATTTGGCAAGTAATCAATAATAATCATAAAATGTTTACAACAGCTTACGAGAGTGAAATAAATTAAATTTGACTTGTTTTATGATATTCAGTCTCATAATTGAAAAAAAGCGTAAATCACTTTTTTGATTATATTTTAATTTGCAGGATTCAATCCAGCTCATTTGCCGCCCTTTGAAAAAAAAATTAACATCTTTATAGATTACTGATGAAAACCGTCCGATAGCATTTTTTTGTAAAAAACCGACTAGTGATTTTTTCACCAAAATTTGTAAGCTCTAAGTCAAATGATTTTAATTAAATATATTAAAACACGGTGGAGATTTTAACTTTTATGGTGAAAGCTTAATAAGAAACATTGGCGTTAAGAGGTGCTCCGGAAATTATTGCCGACTATTGCTTCATTTTGAATGATACAAAATAATTTTTCAATTTTATCAAAATTTCCTTCGTCTATATTTAGCACGTGGAAGGAATTGGCAATGTACGACACGCTCATTACTTATAAATAACATTTTCTCTTAAAAACGTTTTTGCCGCCCCAGACAAATGCCAAGATTGCACTACCCTACATATGGGTATGTTAATTTTAAATAGGAACCAGATCAATAAACCAATGAGATGTTCTATACATTTACGTTACAAAAAACATATTGCAAGTCTAAAGTAATAGTTACAAGATACTTCCTACTTTGAAGAGCTTACATAATAATCGTTCACCCACGATTATTTACGGTACTATGTTTATAGAGAAGTCTGCTGTAAACGTTTTTATGTGTCGATTGAAGTATTTCCTGTGGGAAGAAACACAATCCCTCTGCAATAATTTATTGTTTAATAGACGCTTTTGCACTTCGCCGTCATAAAAAAATCTTCCCTCGCTATTGAAATAATGAATGTGCAATTATGTATGTTAAAACATTACAAAGTCAGTTATCTGCTTAGAAATGTAATTGCTTGAATATACAGCCATTGTAACCGAGTAGTAAATGTTTTTGATACTTTTGGACTAATCCGATAAGATCTCAAATCCACGAATTAATGCTTCTTAGCAATCCGTCGATGAATTAAAATATTTCTGTTGAACAGTATCACTCACTCTACCCGATCCTGAAAATGGATTAGTTATAGTGATAACAACTCACTTAGTATCAACAGTTGATAATGCTTGCGATGAGCGAAACCGGTCCTGATCAAAAAAATATGTTCTGGAAATAAGTATAATATTAAAAAATGTGTTTCTATTATTTATTTTTTTTAAGTTTACCATAATCAACTCTTTAATAAATGATATCAGGAAAACCTATGCTTTAATTTCATATTGACCTTAACGGTAATAGTACCCAAATTTACTCAATTACTCAGATAAAACTTTTATCACTAAAACACAAGTGACGACTTACCGTATCGTATACTAGATTAAGCTGTCAAAACAATCTGATCTTTTGTAATCACATTCTTCTGCGTTGCCCTTATATATTTCCATATAAAATGTTTTACACAATTGTATTTTTAAGCTTTAGTAGAAATTAAAAAATGTCGGACCTATTGGATATGAATTTTATTATAAAACTTCATTGTGTTCATAATTGATTCAACTTTGTATTTTTTCAGTGATTTCCATAAATTATACCCATTGAATAGACTATGGACTGTTAAAATTGATCTCAATAACAATTATACGATATGGTATTTGGTAACAAATATTTTACTAGTTTGTATTGAACAAAATAATATCGTAATCCACTAGCGCCAGTGTCATTCTTGGCATTAGTTTTGTTGTTAAATTCAATTTATTTTCATCTCATTCAATTTAAAAGTAAGATACTTGTATGAATGCAGTTTGTATTGAATTGTTTTGTAAGTTAAATGTCAACCAAGATAAATATGTGATTGATCTAAGATTAAATAAACGTAAACGAAATGTCAATATCATTTAGTCATAATGCTTTATGGAAATTTTCTGTACTAATGAAATACATGAATAATTGTGAATATGCTTAACATTAATTTGGGGACAAAAGTTATTATTATAATAAATGAACGATCAACAATAGTTAGAGTGATAACAAATAAAAAAACGGTGAAATATGAATATGTTGATGGTCACTTCAAATAATGTGAATACTTCACGGCCGCCTTCCGTTTCGCAATAACAATCAAGCAACGAAACAAATTCACTCTTAATATTCATGTTGTCCGATGCAGACTTTTTTCACAAATTCATATTTAACTATTTATTAATCTGCGAAAAAATATGAAAAACACACAAAAATTTATTTTTACTAAATATTTTATATTAAATATCCTTTTAGCGCGTCAAAATTGAAATAGGTAATTTACCATCTCATTTGAAAGTGCTTTATGAAGTTTTAATATAAAATTTGATTTTTTGCACACTTTTACGTATTGTCATCCTCGTGATATTGCCCGATAATGCTGAAGCGTGAAACCCAGAGTCGTGAGTGACAAAACTTATGCAATATTTTAACAATTCAAATTTTACAAAAACAGATCTTAAGTATTTTCGTTTCTTCTAGAGTCTAAAAATTTTGCAGATATTTTCAAGATTTTCTTTTGAAAAATCTCATTCATCTTTATGCGATGTAAGACAGGTATCATTACTGAATATTTATGAAAAAAACTTTTAGTCTGTCTATTAAGTCTGTATTTTATAGATTAAGGTGAAAAATGTTTTAAGTGACACTATCATACGTGAAATGTGCATTAATGTCAGAGTTCGTGTTTCAAATCTGCACTAAGTTATAATATTCTTGTTAAATTCAAGATAAATATGTACAATAGGGTGTTCCAGTTAACAAGGAATGTTATTCACATTGACCCTACGCAAATAAATCACTTATAGAATTGATATGATCTAATTTAATACTGCATGTAAAATTGGTACATGTTAATTATTCACACGGCTTAATTTGATTTATACGTGCATAAAATTCATAATATGTATTCCGGATATTACATAACCATAACGGCACCATTTCAGACGCAAATTTTATATCAGAAAAATTTGAATTACGTTGATTACAATATAGCTTAAAACCGGCTGACATTGCAACAGTCTACGTTATTAATCAATAATAACTAATGTCATAAGGCCAGATGTTGGCGAAGGGCTTTTCATTTAGTCAAAAATCCGTCTAACTAAAAAATCATCTTAATACATTTAGACATATAGTTTTCATAATTTTAAAATATCACATGACTCTTTCTACATTCATGGTTAAAAAAATTAAAGGATGTAGCTTATTACAAACAAATTATAACATTTCTAGCATCAAAACCAATGCAATTCTATGATCAGGCGACAGTCATGCTCAAAATACTTCTTCTTTGGATATATGTTATATTTGTAAGAAATCCTAAAAATTCAACGAAAAAATGTCGAGGTTTTATTGAACTTCTTCTGAAAAGGCGCAGCATAACCATCTATCTAGAATATAAACCAATAAAAAACCCAAACTTCTAGTCTAACAAAAGAAGTCAAAAATGCTTTCAACAACTGATTCAACTACGGTGTTTTAAATTTCTACCCACAATAAGTGTCAAAGAAAATTTTAATTTATTTAATTGATTGAATTGCCACTTACTTGGTAGAACTCCATTATAACACGGTGAGAATAATAGCAATGTATTTTAGTGCAATAAAATTTTAAGACATAGTTGATATGTATTTCGGCTCACCCATCGCCAGAACTATTAATTTAATTTAATCAAACTAAAACTGTGTACAAATATTGTGTTAAACTAATGAACTATTTTCAAATCAATAATCTGCAGTTTTTACTTGCGGGAAATGTGATTTTAATAGATAGCTCGGACGGAATCGTATTTAAGAATGCAAATGTATGTAGTTATAATCTCCAATATAAAATAATTTTATCAAAATGATAATTTAAAATACTTACTGTACGTTAAATCCAGCCTGCCAGGTGTACAGCAAAACTCTAAGAAGTAATTCACTCACTTGTATAACTATTATAACATGGAACTATGTTAGTTGCACTGATATGGTGGCTCTTGGCACGTCCAGTATAACATTGTCAAAGGAGTATTACTATATTGAAGAAAAATATAATATTTTTAAGGAGATTTCACTGCACATTATTGAATCGTTGCCTGGGTCCGATATTCATCCCTGAAAAATGAGAAACAGATTTTTTTTGTCAAAATTTAAACAAACAAACAAAGCATGAGCTTTTTAGAATGATTACGATTACAATTAATATTACACAATTATTATTATAATAACAGAACCGTTTTAGTCATGAATTATTTATGAAACAAATAGAATAAAGATATTTATATATCATACACAAATACAACTGTCAAATTTGATTTTTTATTATTTGAAAATATTTACTAGCTTACTCAAATATGATGAATAAAAATGCTTTTTTGTATTTATTTTCGCTATAGTGAATATCAAAGTTATTCTTGTTGAATAATTGATATATTTCCAATAAATTTGTACTTTATTATCATTTTAAAAAATAAAGCAGTTAGATAGAAAGGTTTCGATAACAAAACAGGGCTGTATTTAAAACTCGGATTGGTGTGAGGGACTTTTATCAGAAAATCTTTCATGGATTAAAATAAGCTGTTTTTCCATGGAATCAAAAAAACCACTGACTGCATGTCATATTTTTACCAGAATGAATGTCGCTTGTTATTGAATGGAATCAGATAATTAATTATTTCAGAGAGCTTATTGACATACGTATAATTAAGTCATTTTCCATTATTGTAATTATGTTTTTGAAAATATTTTCTAACATTTTATATTGCACTATTCATAATTAGTTAAGGATTTCTATGCAATCAATAACATTCTCGTTCTATAATGGTAATCTTTTGCTAGACGAAATAGATACTTTATAATATAACTATTGCAGAATACTGCGTAACAGCGATAGCAATACGGTAAAAAATATTTATAATACGCCATAAAAATTAACATCGTGATAAAACGGAAGCAGAAAAGCTATTCCATGAAATAACAAATAACATATTAAAAAGAGCAACAGTTCTATAGTGTGTGAAACAAGCGTGAAAATAAGCTGATTGTTGTTATAAAACAATTTCATGATATTTTTCACTTAATATCAAGTCTTTGTTATAACTGTGGACCGTTATTTTTCGTTTATGTTTTGACATAGATATTTGCATGCCATTTTTTTCAATTGTTCTGTTATTCTACAGATTGATTAGGTCTACACGAAAAGTTATATTTAAAAGCACAACAAAAGTTTTCAATATATAATATTGCGTTATCTCATCAGCAGCATAACTGGGATATAGATCAGTATAGCAAAATATTTCATGACGGATACGGATCACTCTCGCCATAATTTGTTTTTTTTTAATTTTAATTGATCGAATAGAAACGGTTAAATACAATATATAACAATCAATCATTTATTTAAGACATTAAAAAAATCTAGATTTATAAATTATTCCAGAATATAATATAAAAAAAATTTGAGTAGATATTTTGTGTTGGTTTCGATTGCATAGAAAATAATTAGTATATAAATTGAATTGTAATAGATTTTTATTAACGCCTTTAGCTGCTAAATTCTTATCGTTTTAACTACGATATAAATGAAACTATTTTTGTAATTATTTTTGAACATTATTATCATCGTTAATCAATAATAAAATTGCTCTCGACTGTTGGTATATTTATTTATCCATCGTTTATGTAAACGATACGAATTACTTGCAAATTGACTCCTCGAATAAAGATGATTATGAGGATAAGCCGAGATTAATACTCAGTTCTTACATTATTGTCAGCTTATTGCTACTTAATGACACCCAGTCCTTTTTTTACGCGATACACTGGTTCCAGAAAAACGCGCGTAAAAAAATCACAACTTTTATATAATTCGATAAATTTGTTCCAAAAATTTTAATATCGCGTGAAAAGTACCACAAACGTATGACTAACCAAAATTTGCTCTTTGAAATTCGTGCAAAAAAATTATATTTATTGCTTACAAAAATATAATGAGACTATAAATATTTTTTTTTCACTTATATGAATTATTCACTGCTGTCACTCTCAGTTGCGAAATGTAATCGTTTCCGATTTTTTGAACGAAAGTATTGAATTTTGCAAGAATCTGAATTTTGCTCGGACATTAATAAATGCATTGTGTTTAAACAAGTTTACGAGCGGACACACATCCCATGATTTTACGCAATTGCATTTCTTTACACACCCTAAAACATAAATTCGCATAATATCCAATACACTTGTCAACATTTGGCAATTGAATGTGTACATATTTAAAAAAATGGAATGCTTTACAAAATTAAGTTTTAAAAATACACATATTTTTTTATTTAAAAAAATAATGAAACGCACATGCCTAGCATCAAATATAAATTTCTTCTTTAAAACAAATTTGGGGAAAAAATCAAGTAAAAACGAGTAGTAGGCGTAAAAAAATGTAACGGTGCCGTCCAAAAAAATCGCGTATAATCGAATTCGCGTAAAAAAAGTACTGGGTGTATTTAAATGTACAAAAAACAATTTTAATTTTGATTTAATCGTTACTTTCTGCAACAAGCATTACATTACTTAATTAATTATTGTATTCAATTTTCAGTGTAAGTGACATTTTATTGTTCTCGTTTCAATTTTATTGAATGAAATTGATTTATATGACACAACATTAAATCATTCCTTTGACAACTCATTTTAGAATTATTCAATGAAGTATACATTCGCCAATTTGCCCTTTGGCAACGATATTCATGTTGCAGTATTGCAAACTTTATGGCTGCAATTGGAATGCAATTATTTCATATGCAACAAAGACACTACGTTTCGTATTTTTGATATTATCGATCGTATTAATCAGTGAAATGCAATTCAGCTAAAAACTATACGTACAATATAACAACAAGATACATTTTCGTGTTATACAATTATTATTTGTCTGGTATGGCACATTAATTAAGTAAAACTTACTATTAACTCTTGGAAGATTGAACTTGTCCAATACATTTTTACAAATATATAAAATGCACTTGTTGTTCTATGCAATTTTCTAATAAATTGTTTTGTTTTTAAAAAAGCATTAAAAATATTTAAATATTTTATATACAAAAGAGCTAAAAATGTGAATTCATTTTTTTTTTATAATTTGGTTAAATATAACAAAAAAATCTAAGTTACTGATTCTGAAAAAAATGTCTTACTTTTAAATTATCAAAGCTACTATTTCAAGTAAAAAAATATGTGAATAATGTACAATAATTATTTACTAATGACAGATAATAGTCCCAGTGTTATCGCGATAAGCTTAAATTACAATAAATAAATACTTCTCAATTATATTTACGTTGACATATTACATCCGGTGGCAAGACCTGAAGTGAATGGCCGAGGTTCTCGCGTGGGTGTACCAACCAGCTGGATATTTGGTCTCAAGATCAAGGCAATCCAGAACAGAGCTCTTAATGGACAGGCTGGTGGCAGATAGGGAACGCAGCATGCAAGATTGCGTGCGAGAAAGCGAGACATGTTTATCGACTATTAGACTCTTTACGTAATTTAAACTTTCTTCTCGTTTTTACCACTCGGCCGAGTCGACTTTATAGAGCGATTATAAAACGCGTGTAATTAAGGTATTTACACTTCTTGGAGTTCTACCAATGTATTTTGATTCCAGTATTTATCTAAATTTCTCATTTTATTTGTAAAATCGTAATTATAATCATATTGCAGCCACAGTACAGTAAAATCAATTAGAATAAATAGCCAGTAAAGGAGTGACATGGAACCAGGCACATATTTGTGTGTGTTTACAATTGGTAAATAATTTGATGGAGTGTTCTATTTAAAATTCCCCGTATATGAGGACAGGTATTTACTAAATTGTAATCTACAAATGTCATATGTATTCATATATTGGATTCTATTCTTAGCAATTTTCTCAGCAACTGGCTGTTTTTTTCTTTTTTCCGTCTGCGTCTTCAATAAATATAACAATGTATTGGTTTATTGATTGAATTAGCACTTACTTGGTAGAACTCCGTTATAACACGGTGAAAAAATAGCAATATATTTTAGTTCTACAAAATTATTTATAAGATATAGTTGATAGCTATTTCGGTTCAATCAATTTTATAACTGACTATAATCTAAGAAGAACCATACGCACGCTCGGTGGATATAAAAATTTCGGTGATTTACTCAACAATCGAAAGAAGCGCACGCTTGGGACCTCGAAATCGTAAGGATCCTGAAAAATAGCTTAATTGGAAATCAAATATTTTTGATTCAGTGCTGCCTATATATTTTTATCAGAATTCTAATAATACCGATGTAATACATATTATTGAATAAATAATTAGTAATATGTTTACAATAAATATTTTTACGGGAACGCATTCGACAATACTAATGAGATATTTGCGATTATTAAATGACACAATTAGAAATTTTTGATTGGCTTAAGATAGTTAATACGCAAAACACTTTTTCACTCTCTAATAAACAGGGTATTGAGACTATATTGCGCTTGATACTTCCCAATAACTTAATTTGTCACTGAATGTAACAGTGTTTGGATATTAACTTGCTTGTATAGCGAATAAATATAGCATTGACATTTCCCTACCTTTAGCTATTAGATAATCACTTTTTTGACACAGGTGAAAATACTAGCATATTGAAGATATGAAAAATAAAATTAACAATAAAATACTAAACTTATAACACACGGAGGTTCTTACTATTTTAACTTATAAGGAGAATTTTTCGAATTGAGCAGTGCACAACTAAGCAGTCTACATGTTTTAAACAAACAAGTAAACAACCTTTTTTTGTCTCTATTTTTTGTGTGATATAATTTCATTTAATCTATGATGCAAATAATTTAATTATCTCAATATTTTGCCATCTTATACAATAGTAAACACAACTTTGAAGTCAGCAGGTATGTATTTATTATTTACATGAGTTGAATAATTATCCATTGGTTATTTTTAAGTCGTAGTGATATAATTTGCAACATGTTGACACAGCTTTCTCGCCAACAACAAGTAATAATATTGAATAAAAAGTGGAAGTTAAACAAGTTTCTTGTAATAAGAAAATGTCTCCGAGTTTTGGGTGTCGTCAATACGATACATATAATAAATCGTCAAATTACGATGTCAAGGAAAATGAAGCGTTCCAATTTTGAAAAGTGGAATTCTGTTAACAACTCGTTTTTACATTCGCAAACGGCAGATGGCGCGGCAAAACAACAAATGAAATAAATTTATCGTGTTTTCTTTGTGTCTCTGACAAGTGGAAAAACGAAATTACTTTAAGTAGTGCCGAGTTAAATACGTTTGCAGTGTGGCAGTCTTTTTGCGATGTGGGGATACGAAAAACATTTGATAGCAATCGCAAACTTTTAGCCAAGTTTTACATAAAATGGCGTAGTTGTTAGTTATCAATCAGTCTCTTAGTCAAGATTAATAAAATATAAAGAATTCGGTGATTCATAAATATAAATGTGATATTTGTACAAATCTATTTAAATGAATTTTATCATAAAAATATCAGTTTTTAGCTTAAGAAGAATAATTTGATATCTTTGATAGCTATTTCGAATCCATGCAATCATCATATACAAAGAATTTTAACAATAACGTTAAACCAAAATAATTAAAAACTACCAATACATATGTATACTGCTTTTCCGATAAAAACAAAAACTTTTGATAATTTTAGCCCAATATAAAAAAACTTATCCAAATTTAATTCCAACTTTAATGATATCTTACTATTAATTTTTACTATTCAGATTTTTTCAGGTCAGATAACGCTAACATTTACATGGTGACACTATTTTAGTGCGAGCTAATTTTTATAATTAAAAGAATTACTTGTGATAGAAAGACAGACAGACGTATTAATATGTGTTTTTTTTAATGTACTTGAGTCAAGTTGAAAAAAAGTCAAAATAATTATCTTATTAAACTTAAGATTAATACAGACAGGAATCAAAGTAATTAGTTATCGAATACGACGTAAAAGCTATTACAAAATTCAGAATGAAATATTATAATAGGCACATCTCAAATATAACATGAAATGTGTTTATTGACAATTCATCTCAAGAAACATAAAATCTAGTTTTGCGGCTATGTTTGAATAATAAAATAATGATTTTCTTTGCAAAGGAACCATTTGTTTATAGGATGATATTATGAAATCCTTAACGTATTTAATGGGAATTTAAAAAAAGCGTAACTTTATTCCATATGAAAAGAAAGCGATAAAAATATTCGTCACTATAACCCAACTGTACTTTATTCTTCATAATCAGAATAACTTATGAAATTATCGATATAATATTGAAAAAAACTTTCGAAAATTAAAAATAATTTACTCCATAAAAAATATATCATTTTGTAGAATTTTCTGGTTTTTTGTTTAAAATTTGAAATGTTGTGACAAGTTAATGATTGCGAAAAGGGTTTCTTTTTTACATCGTGCCGTACAACCTATCATTAGTAATGAAAGCTCGCAAAATGTTAATGAAATTAATACCGTAATTATCAATAAATGGAAAGATATACATTTTACATACACAATACATAATATTTTAATGATATTGCGGGTTTCGCGCTGTCGTTGCGTAGATTTTAGATTTTAGTTTTAAAAGTAAAATTACAGTAGAATAGTAGAAATTACAGTAGTAGAGGGAAATTTATGAATTATCTTTATTATTTTTTCGTCAATTATTAACATTAGAATCTTTTAAAGTTTACAATATTTAGCCATTAGATTAAAATTAAATCATAAATTTCAATATAAAATTTGAATTGTTAAAACTTTGTCATTTCTGTTGCACCCGTGTGATAGAATGCCTGAAGATGCCGAAAGGCGAAACCCGGATCGCTAGTGATAAAATATATGGAATCAAAAAAATATTAACAATTTTAATTTTTACCTTCACTTTTACCTAAAAACAAAAAAATCCTCTCTCAACGGTGAAATGAAACTTTATCGATTCAATAGTAATATATATTTTTACTATGCGTCCAGATATTTTTTTCTTAAGGTAAATTTTAATAATATTTTCGGAGATGAACTGAATGTAAACTTCAATAAAACCAAGCAATACTATTGTTTAATCGCTATTATTCATGATACAAATTACAATGTGTGCGCATCACGATGTTGGTAGTGTGAATTTTTTGTTTGTACTTAATAATGTTTGCGAAAATTTACTCTCCGGACAAACAATGAATAGCTTGTTTAAATTGTTACTATAAATCATTTAAGAGGCATTTGCAATAAAAAGATTAAGGTTGTGTAATTGTGTTGCAAGACGAACGCAGGTAACTATTATCTATTACAGATGTCAGAATGATTTAGATGAATGTAAAACGTGGCTTATACATCTCACAAGAAGCTCTACGCGTCTTAACACTTAAGTGGTGGATATCAGTAATTTTATTGTAACCTACATACACATTTGAATCATCATAAATCTCAAATGAACTCTTTGTGTACTTTATAGTTCCCAAACCTGATAGTTTTAATTGGGCAAATATTTACATCTAACCGCACTTTGTCTTAATAGAAAAAATTAAGGCATATATATTATATTATACTTTTACTGAAATAATACGTTTTTGTAATTACGTAAATACACCATATTTATTATAGTCTATAAATTATTTTAAATAGTTTCATAATACAGAGTATCGCTGTATATTTTAATTACGAATAGCTTTATACCAAAAAGCCTGTTGTGAAAATAATAGAAGATAGTTTAAGACAGATTTTTAAACCAATAGCTCTATTCGATAATTTTCGATATGTATAAATATCGTATATTATTTGAGTATTCATCAAAGAATATGTTTTACATTCTCGTAATTTGAACCCCTTTCATGTGTTAACAGTCATTTCAAAGTAGAAAAGCATTTCATTTTAAAAAATAAAAATATTTTTTTATTACTATTTAAAAATATTTATACTTTTATGATCAGAACCGGATTCGCTCATCGCGAGCATTATCAACTAATGAAAACAAGTTTAAATAAAAAAAAAAACATTTATTATAAAAACAATAATTTGCATTCTGTCAAATTATTCTCAAACTAATTTTGATTTTGGAATAAATAAAAAGTACTCACCAAACCCGGTTACTTTAAATCTAATCAAGAACTATCGGTATTTTAAATAACTTCTTAGGTACCCTATTTGTGAAACTGTCCCACTTTGAGGTTATGAATTTCTAATGATATTTTGTAAACCATCGAACGCAACGCATGCCAGGTACTCACTGGTTATTTATAAATACTTCTGATTTGATTACGAAGACATTCAAGCTTCAAAAATAATCTATAACTAATACAATCAAATAACTCTCCAATGAGAATTATTGAGAAAAATGACAATTTGAACGATTCAAATTTAATAAAAAAATTTAATAGAACACCTTTAGCATTGTTAGTATGAAATCTTAAGCACGGCTGATTGATGGTTAGTATGTAAAACGAAATAAAAAATCTCGCATGGAAAGTTCGTTACGTTCGTCGTTTTTACGAAAATATATGATAATTTTACCCCAAAAGTATTTGCTGACTTTCAGTTTAATTCTATTCATTTATATTTCCGCATATAAAATCATGTAAAGTAAAAACAATCTTATGCATCCTTTTTCACTGTATGTTTTGGGATTGTGTGGTCTTGTGGCTAGAACATTGATTTATTATATAAGTTAGTCTGAACTTTTCGAGTAATTTATTTTGAAATATATATTTATGACTCGGATTTCCTTGATTGCAATAACTTTTCACATTTAATCAACTTTGAGTGATCCGTAAAAAATATTGCCATCAAGTGTATCCCGTATGAATCTCAAGTTCCAAAAATATCTGGCACATTAGCGTTGGCTATAATTTCATTTTTAATATAATTTAATTATTATTTCAATCTCTGAAAATTTTCAGAAGATTTATAAATTATCTTTTAATCATGTCCTATTTATAGTTTGATATTAAAAAGATAGCCTTATTCAATTTAACACATTAATACAAATGTAATTTAATCAATATATGTATATAGATTAGCAACATACGTAAAGAAATGGTAATCGTTAGTATTTTTGTAATGCCCAAAAGACATCACCCATTCCCTAAACACATTATAATATACCTAAATTTCCCATATTTAATGCGGCAATAATCTTTTTTTATTTTACAATGTTCACGATCAAGAAAACCAGTCCCGATAGTAGTAATATAATTTTTTTATAAATAGTACTCTGTAGTGATTTTACAATGTTATTTAAAAGTAATACTTCCCAATCAAGAAGTGACAGTGTACAAATAAAAAAAGCTTTTATAGTCGGCCAACTGGCATATATAATGTGATAGAAGGGTTCCAATTTGAGTTCTGTTATTTTTATCGTTTCCCTAACAACCGTAAAACAATGTCACGAAATCTTTAATCCGAATAGAAACGTGATGATTTGAAATCGATTGTGTTACTCGAACAACAAACACAAAGGCAATTGGTGTAACCTGATCAATTGCGATCTAGATTCTCGATCAGAGAACCAAATGTGGCTCGCGAATATCACACTTTTTGTTTTGTTGTTTTACTATGATTTAGAATGAAAAATACCGTTGAAATGATGAATTATTTTCTTTCATTAATAATACTTACATGGATTTTATGTCACACTTCATAGTCCTGAATGTTAACATAATATGAACGACTTCGTAACAATATATTCTCTTTTTCATACATTTGTGCTATAAAGGAACCGAAATATTTTTAATATCCACGGTTAGTACGGTTGATTATATGTTATTTATTCTTTCTAAGTGGCTTCATCTTTTAATGTTGTAACGATGGCAATCGAAATTTTAAATAAATTAATATTTGTGGGGGTTGAATTTATTAAAAAATAAAAAAATTAATTATTGCCACTGATTTAAGGCAGAATTTTTAAAACTTACAAATTTATGTTTCAACAATTTCAAAAAAACAAATTTGTGTTAACAAATATCTTTAGAAATATATGAATTAAAGTTTTAATTTACTTCTACGAAACGAAAATGCATTTAGTTTGAATATAAAAATAAGATGACTTAATTTATATTTATCAACCCATAATTAACTAATTTATCAATAATGAATTAACTGTCATAATTTTTTTTAATATAACATACAAAGACTTATTTAAATGCCTTACAATAATGGGGAACTCTGAACACTTTCAAATAAAAAACGAAAATTTTCAAACACAATAACTCAAAATTAGTATCTGACATAATCTCGGATGAGTAGTATACGATTTTTTTAAAAGAACTTTCAAAATGTTCGATTGAATTTCACTAATTCAAAATATAGGCTGCGTGATTGTAAAGTTGCAGAAGCACTGTTCCGGATTCGAATCGTAGAAACATCCACAGTTAAGGCAAAGCAAGCATATTGAAGAGATGCTCTTTGACCTGTTTCTACCCTCATATTTGTTCGACATAAAATCTCAATAGATTAAGAAGAACTTTGAGAAAGTATTTCTCTTATTATTAGGTTGACCATACCGCATTTAGCTTTATGCTTTCAATGACTTGACTACATTACTAAATACAGTGGAATAAAACTTAACAACATCATGTAAGAATCGCCAAATGAACATACTTAAATATAACTTTTGCCGTACTTAAAATGACTTAATACACTTAGAATTTATTATATAATGCACCATTTACCTTTATGAGAATGCTTTAATGAAATATATTAAACATATTATTTAAAAATTATTATTTTCCACAGCTTGGCTCGTAAACTGTTAAAAAAATTTTTTTTAATGCTATACATCTTTATCAATAAAATGATTATTTCTTTGGGATCTAACCATGGTGTAATGTAAATTACGATTATGTCAAATTATATATTTTCAATTACTCATAATATATACAAAATTTTTTCCGTTTTCTATTTTTTCAGTTATGAAGAAAGATTATATTTTCATCAATTTGACGAAAATATTTTTTATCAATGGTCACCGGATTTATTCATTTATGACTGACCTATACGCTTGTGAATCTAACTGTAAAAGTGAATAAAGTTTGTGATCAATTTATTTTACGATGGTGTATTGTTATTGTAGTATTATTGTATTTTCCTCTGAAACAAACTTTGGATAATTTACAAATTATTATTGCCATTAGAATAGAAAAGCGATTAGAATTTTTCAATGCATTGTGATGCTTTGCGTTCAAAGAAATTATACATTGAGTTGAATAGATTACCTTCGGAATTTCTTCTCGTTAAAATATGATTTGTTTATCTTATTCATAAGAATCGCCCAATCCACAAAACGACATTCGCAAACCATTTGTTTATTCTAAACATATACAATTTATTTTTTTATTACATAGTTTGTAAAATCTTACCAGACAAGGCCAGATTTGCTAAGAGTGAAAAAAATCAAATGAATAAACGAATTATTTTCATTTTTTGTTTTTGGAAGACTTGCCACATTTTATTATCCCATCATATTCAATAGACCTAAAATGTCACTGAGCGTTTTATTGTATCGAATCAAGTCAAATTGTAGTTAGGCCCAGAGAAGCAATATTTTATCGTAATGACATGATTATGAATAAGATTGGATAATTTGTCAATAAACTCAAGAATTAAATTAGCTCATTAAAACTTGATATATTAAAAATAATAATAAAATTACAAAAAAATATGTATCAATAATTAAATATTTTATTTATTTTAAGTATTATATTATGGATAGAAATTTGCAATTAAATGTACACAATTAGTGAACGGTGGCTCGGAAACCCGTCGAGCGTCATAATATAAAAAAATGTGGGAAAATTCAACGTGATATAAACACCCCGAGTCAAAAAATATTTTATCGTTTTGTACGAGACTAGAATTGATAAATGAGTAAACCGTTGTCTGGATTTTATGACATTTCGTGATAACTGCGAGATGTTCCAGGCGAACAGTGAAGCGAACTTACTTTTGTGATGCGAAATACATGCACCAAAATGTTATATACGAAAGTTGCAAAATGTCGCTAATTGTTCGGTTCGTTCAGAGCAACACCTGCTGCCAAAAACTGAAAATATCTCCATATTGCAAGCACTGTTAACTACGCATCAATTACTATTTACTACGTTATAAAATTAAATACTCTGAAATGATACAACTATAGTAAATATCCTTTGGGATAAAACAGTGAAAAATAGTAATTTATTTTAATTCTACAAAATTTATAACATATAATATGTTGATAGCTATTTCAGCTTACGTCCTCATCAAAACTATCTAAGATAAAAGAACACATTTTTTTTCAGCGTCTGAAAATGGAGTTTTACAAATCCTTTGCAATGTATGTACACGTAACAATCTTAATTAGTCACTTTTAATGTGTTAACTGTCACTTCTTGATGGAAAGACATGATACTTTAAATGGTTAAAACACAATTTTTAGTACTTATTTCCAAAATATATTTTTTGATCAAGACCGATTTCGCTCATCAGTTGATAATGCTCGCGATGAGAGAAACCGGTCCTGATCAAAAATATACTGTGGAAATAAGTACTAAAAATGGGTTTTTATTATTTAAAAAATCTTAATTAGCTGGCTTTGATAGATTGTTTAGCTTCATGATAGAACTTGTCGATAATCATTCATTGTATGCATTATTAACTATAAAGAATTTTATATTTCAACCTACTCTGTTTTTTATTATTTTTTCAATCTTTGAACTGATACTGATTTTTTTAAGTATTCATTTTTTGAATTGTTACAACTTTGTACGATTCCACATGTTTTGTCACTAGCGAACCGGGTTTCGCCTTTCAGCATCTTCAGGCATTCTATCACACGGATGCAACAGAACTGAAGTTGCCGAAAGGCGAACCCCGGGTGCTTAGTGACCAAACATGTGGAATCGTACAAAGTTGTAACAATTCAAATTTTATATTGAAATTCCATCAAGCACCTTCAGTCGATATCATAAATTAAAGTATTCCTGTTCACTTCATAATTAAAAGGAGCTGGAAGAGCAAATATATAATATTAATTTTCAGTTTTATTAGTTTTGCTAAACAGTAGTTCAGTTACTTTTCATCAGTTATACATTAACATTGAAATATTCTTTAAATTTACACGCAAACAGGTCAATACTTTACGGGAATTTAATAGTT
Organism: Himalopsyche japonica; assembly: GCA_028555115.1. Taxonomy (NCBI): domain Eukaryota; kingdom Metazoa; phylum Arthropoda; class Insecta; order Trichoptera; family Rhyacophilidae; genus Himalopsyche; species Himalopsyche japonica. Next base: position 963,125 of record JAHFWJ010000526.1, on the reverse strand, counting down.
TGTTACTAGCCACGTGTTCTTTTAGCAGTATCAGTACCACTGACCCTTGCCCGCGTATGCCACTGGAGAGTGCTATTATTATGATTTGAGGTTGTGCGCAAGCTCATCGCGTATCGCTGGAGGAGCAAAGGATTGACCGATAAGTTCAACTCTCTCACGGATCTGGACCGTCACGTCTTAATAACACCTTCGATGTCAATGTAACACTGGAAATTATCATTATCATATTATATTAAAATAAAGTTTTTAACACAAGTAGATCTATGCATACAGATGGAAGGGATCAACTGAAACGATCCGGTTATGTAATGATACTCCAATCAATTGTTCCATAATAATACTGATAAAATACGACACTTTTATAATAGAATGGGAGTTGATTTCCAATAGTTTCTACAATCAAAATTATGCGACTGACATACAATTTTTTTTTTCAAAAATAATAACTTGAGTAAAAATCTTCACTGAAAGCAAGCGTGCTTGTAAAAATCGATCATTTGTAAGCCAATTACATGAAACAAAGAAATTGGCGGATATTCATGTATGTACGGAGATAAAGCTTATGACTTAACACAATTTTATTGTATTAATTAAGGTGCTTAAAGCTATGCATTTCTTCACAAAATACAAGTCGATATAAAATATTTTTTAAATTTTCCTTTTTTGTTTTTTTAATCGAGGTATCCAAATTTTTAATATGATAGCGATGAATTTACACATAAATTAAAGTGAAATATTCACTATAAAAAATTAAAAAATTACGCGAAACGTAACGCGTAAAAATCGAACTGAACGAAATAAATAAAGGTAATAAAAAAACTTTGTACAATTCCACACGTTTTCTCACTAACGACCCGGGTTTCGCCTATCGGCATCTTCAGGCGTTCTATCAAACGGTGCAACAAAACTGACAGAATATTCAGTTCCGTTGCATTTGGAATCGTACAAAGTAGCATCAACGCTTCAACATGTGAAATCGTATTATACAAAGTTTTAAAATTAAAAATTTGATGTTGAAACTCCATCAAGCACCTTCAGTCCATATCATAAATTAGTTAATGGTAAATTAAAATAACGCAATAGATTGTGATTTTGATTGTTGAATAGATGTGTAACTCAACAAATTTATATGATTGGATATTGTGGAAGAATTAATTCTGTAATGGAATAGTGATTTTCGTTTATATTTATATAATTATTGATAAAAGCTGAGGGTGAGGGGTTTATAGTTAAATATGGCTCGTCCACGATTCGGCTATAGTTGACGCGGAAAAAATTGAGAAACATCTCAGGCAGTAATATAATAACATTATAAATAGGAACAGCACGAATGAGAAAAGAGCAGATGTTCTACCATTCCAAAAGACTTTTACGAACGAGTCGCAACTTGCGAAGGCAGGAGCATCGCAATAATGTAAGTATTGTTAGGTAAGACAATAAAATTTGTTCCGGATCAATAGGGCTGTCACAGACAAAATTTAATTAACAATACCCAATTTCATTGTGTATTATTTGCGATTTGTGAAGCCTATCATTAAGTGTTAATTTTCACTGTAATATTTAGATTAGATATATATTTTTTGAAACCAATTTTATACTAAGAAATTCTTTCATTTACCATTTTCCAAGTAACTTTGTTGTGTGTTCGCAAACCTCAAAAGAATGCTTGCCGGAAAGAGATATAACTTCAATTAAGAGCTGATCGCCAGAACTGAAGCATATTTTGAAGAGTTGAACAAATCCTCCTACATGAAGGCATAGACATGTCACAACTCTTGAAGGAGACTACGTCTATTATTAAATTATCTAAATTTGCCTTGTTGTGTCATCAGTCATCCTACAAACCTATTGGGTGATGTATTATTACTCAAAAAGTGAATAATTCTCCAATTTTATGTAGTTTTTGTATGTATATAAAATTATATAAGCATAGTATAAACAATTATTAAATCAAATTTGAATTGTTACAACTTTGTACAATCGAACGAATTAGTCAGTTCTGTTCCGTGTGATAGATTGCCTGAAGATGCCGAAAGGCGAGACCCGGATCGATGAAGAAACATGTGGAATCGTTCAAAGTTGTAACAATTCAAATTTGATATTGAAATTCCATCAAGCACCTTCAGTCGATATCATAAATTAACTATTAAATCATACGACTTATGAATCGAAATAACCAAAGGACTTTTTAATAAGACAAAAGGGATCAATTATGAAACAATATCAAGAATTAAGAATATGTCGAAGAGTTTCTAAAAGAAATATAAAAGTGTGTTCATAGTTGCATCTTTGAACGTTACAGAAAATGAATGAACACGAGAAGATAAAATTTGTGTCGCCTCTAACACATCAATTTATTGATGATATCGTTATAATAGTGACTAGTCACGCATAATATAATATGATAATAATAATATCAATTTGTATGTTTCGGATAGTTTTTTAAGAAATCTTGTACATAATTTGTTTGTCCTTCCAAAATGTAGAACCAGTCTGCCAATGGGGATGCAAATGGTAAGAGCATTAACAATGTTCAACAGTATTGCTTCGGATGTTGACGTATTTCATGTGGATGAAAGTGAGTTCAGGCGAATGCTATTTTTCAGTTAAAGTAGATATTTCATGAGCTTGCTTGGTTGATTTTTTTTTGCAATCCTTGTTGATTGTTTTATTGTGTATTTGTTGAATTTCCAATACTTTATATTTAAATGTGTTAACGTTGCAAAAGCAATGAATCGATAATTTGTAAGTTTTGTACCGTGTAATTATAAATAAATAACCATTACAGTTAAATCAAATTGATCGTGATATAATGTATATTATTATAAATACACAAACGACAGTTAAGAAAAGAATAGTGAACTAATTTAACGATAACTAAACTAAACTTTTATAAAAAAAAAAAAAAGGCTTTTATGATGCAGTAAGGTGATTCATGTGTTTACGTCAGCCCTGTTAAAAGCACCTCAAGGCACCCAGAGAAATCAAAGTCAAGTGCAGTACAGTTACTCCGTCTTCCATCACAGTGATCGTTAAAGTTCGAATTGCCTTCCGCTGATAGATAATCATATTTGGAATAAAATTGTTCTCGCTCTTGGCCCGCAGCTAACTTCATCGCTCGGAAAATGGGATCAATCTCAACACCCAAACAACCTATGCACTTTGAGCGGACACTATTATAAATCAAATATATACAAACGTGTTGGTTGAATGAATATAAAAAAAATTATTGATTAAATTGGCATTCACTTGGTAGAATTCCATTATTACAATAATAACGAAAAAAATAGCGATGTATTTTAGTTCTACAAAAGAATTATTTTTTAAGATATAGTTGATAGCTATTTCGGCTCACGCCATCGTCAGAACTATGTTTAAACGAAAATTTGTTTATCTATATATAGCTGTGTATAAAAGGAACACAATACATCTTCTCTCCTGTTTTAACGACCTAGCTTGTTTCTTGCTCGCAATAAAACTAAAAATTGTAAATGAAACTAAAGAAGCGGCTATATCAATAAGTTAACATATGGCACGGAAATGGTCCATTACGGAAACAAAACGGATCCCCGTAGCGGGTTTTGTATTGTGTACCTTTTCTACACAGCTATATATAGATAAACAAATGTTCGTTTAAGCATAGTTCTGACGATGGCGTGAGCCGAAATATTATAGCTATCAACTATATCTTAAAAAATAATAATTTTGTAGAACCAAAATACATTGCTATTTTTTTCACCGTGTAATAAAAAATATTTTTTTTTAACCAACTTTTGTGTTTTTTGAACATTATAATTATATTTATAATTTGATCAAAATATTTCTCGAGTATTAAATCACGCATAGCCTACTGTCAAACATTTTTTCAAAAATCTGGAATCAAGTCGAGTGGAGGAATGACAAAAACTTATGTATGCAATGTGTCATACTAAGGCCACAAAATGGATTATCATTGGTCTATGAACTATATTTTTAATATTAATATAACAGTATCAAAATTGATAACTTAGGTAGTCTACCGATTGGAATCATTACATTTTATGAATCTATGTAGTAAAAATATTTTTTATCAAACTACCACCAAATCAATTCGAAAAAATTATGGATACAAAATGTCGCAACATAAGAATCACTGAAGGCGATTTTTGTGGTATACAAATCTAACAGCAAAACTAATTGAAACGATTTTATTGATTTTTATATGAAATAGGCATATGTAGAAATTATAGAATATTTATTGAATTTTCCATGGATATACTTTATGATTATTTAAAATTATAATGCGCACTTTTTTATTACTCTGAGTGGTGCTTTAATAAATTGATTAACTAAATTGAGTAAATCCGACACAACATTTAGTAGCAGAAGCCTGATGCATGATATACCTAATATTGTATGCTAAATACGGTACCTCTTTGGATGGAGTTTATATCAATATCAGATATATATTATTTGATCGCTTTTATGGACCATCAATTTAAGCGAACATTATTTTGTAAACCAGTGTAATATTAATTCAACTATATCAACTGTATTCGAAAGATTCGGAGCGTAATGGGTCATGATTTGATACAGAGATTTGTATCGGTCATAAAAGATTATATCGATTGCCCGGGATTACATCGATTGAAGTAGGCCCCCTGGATCTCTTTAAATCGTGACGTCACTGGAACAAATATACAATTGTTTCATGGTAAGAATACTTCCTGTTTTGTTTTACAAATACCAACTCCTAGTTGCTATCGAAAAATCAACAAATTTTAACGGTATTAAAGCAGGTAAGTCATATTATCTTAAATATTTTTATTTTAAATGTGTTGTTTAGACATCCATACATTATATTTATAAGGTAAAACCTTTAACCGTGTAGTCAAGAGAGTCGCATTATTATATTATGAAATTTATTAAAGTAAAAATAAACCTCTCAGTAAAGCTATTCTGTTCGTTTGACTTCTTTTACCCTATTCGTATGATCAATATGTTATGTTGCACCCGGCAATTTTTTAATGCAAATAAAATACAATGTAAAACTTGCGAGATAACGAAAACTTGAAATCGAAATTGTATCTTATTTTCCCGAGAAAAATTACCATAACATATGAATGGTCAGTATTTTACAATGACTGGCAATATACCGATAGTACTTTCAACACATTTTTGTTGGTAAGATATCTACAAAAATAAAAAAAAGATTCATTCACATATATGATTTTGTTGGATCGCCTTTAATGTTTTAACTGTCATCTCTTGGTAGAAAGGCGATAAATTTTAAATAGTAAAAAAACATTTTTAGTTCCATTTTCACAATATATTTTATGATCAAATCACGAGCATTGTCAACCAATGATTGTAATATAAATTGTGGAAATAGTATTAAAAATGTGTTTTCATTACTTAAACAAAACAAATTGTCCAACTTAACACTTAAAAATCATATGGATAAGAAACACATTAATTTTACATTTATGATTTTTTGTTTCTAATACAATTTTGCCTCGCATTTTTAATTGATTTCTGATTAAAAATCTTTTGTACAAAAAGTTAAGACTTTGCATTCGTGAGTTTAGATTAATGAAACTTTCATTGCCTTTGAGGGAACGTCTTATTTTTACAAAAGTCTTGAACCAAGCGTTATTTTAGCGGTCTTTTTTTTCGAAAAATGCGTGCTTAACTTCAATCAAATCCTGAAAAAATGTAAACAAGTAATTTCAGTAAATTTAAAAAAACACATTTTTGAACACATGTTTTTGTTAACAAAAAAAATTCAAAACAGAACACATACATATATGCAAACAATAAAAATCGTGCAAGCTTTTCATAAACTTAATAACAAAAAAAAAATACAATACCCATGAAAACTCATGTTGGAGTTGGCACTTTTAAGCACCACTCAAGTGTTTCTTCTTTATTCGGTATAGAGATAATTATAAATATGAATCGTGTATTGTTATCACAAGAGCATACAGGCGCTGAAACTCTTCCATGGTGGTTAAAAAACTGGACCGTCTGTAAGTGTCTTCTTTTGGACATAATTAATATAAATAAATTACATAATTAATAGCTTTATTTTTGTAAAATTACGAAAGTGATTATTGTTTCTATAATCTATAACTGTATTCTGAAATTTAAAATGGCCATATCCTTTGCTAAATAAATAATTAATTCATTTATACATATCAAATAGCAAAATAATAGTTGGCGTATAAGAATCAACTTCCGTTATAAAATAGTGTAAGTGTTGCGTATCAAATATCCAAAGTCGAAAGTTTATAGCCGGATTGTAGTGATTTCTACATTTTAATATATATGCGTGAATATCATGTAATATGAACTATTTATTTAACAAATTATCGGCGGATATTTACGGAATAACTCAAGGATCCATTATAAACAATTTCGTACATTATATTATTTGTTCACTGTGACAAAAATATTTGATTGTAAATGTTTCGATTCCAGCTACAGTTGAAAATTTCAAGCTTTTTGACGGCAAGAAATTATCCCGGCGTCAAAGAGTAAATAGATGAGCAGTCATTCAATAAATTTTGTATCCACACAATCACTGATACGCTTTAAATAAATAAAAGATAAAAAGACTCGAATGATGTTTTTCCTGTCGTTTATTTTTAAAGTCTTCAAATCAAAGCCGTATTTTTTATAATAATGACAGATAAACAATACGAGGTTGTTAACAAAACATCTTATCAATTTAGTAGAAATAATTTATTTTGTTTTATCTACAACATATTAAAGCTGTGATTTACACTTGCTGTTTGGCAACATTTAGAGGTACTGTTAACTCATTGTATCCCGGAGCCGTGTTTCCACATGATACAAAATCCAACGTCTGACTCCCTGTAATAAAGCAGCCCTTTAAAAACTATTGAATTGTTACATCTAGCGATGCATTTCACTCGAGAGTCATTAGATTTCTCATAGTCAACATTTTAAACTTTTCAAAACAGTCGTTTAATTGGTGTTATCGCACATCGTTGCGCGCGCAACATACAGTCCCAACATCCCTACTTCTAGAGATGACATGACAGTGGTAGACTCTACTCCAAATAAGAATTTGTAAGATCCATAGTACAGGTTGCCCGGGGACATAACAAAACATGTTTTGATCCCTATACTGGCACCAAAAAAATATCACATTATTATCACTCCATGGCTAATTATAAAAATGTTTTAAGCCATCTCAGAAATCTTCTTTCGATTTATCCGATATTTTCAAAGTCATAGCAATTTTGATTTACACTTGAGAAAAATACCGTTTGTTCAAAAATTGACCGGGTACAAGGCTTGGTTTTTCAGATTTTGACCGGGACTGATAGTGTTAAGTGATTTTTAAATTTCTGTCAATTCGTATGTTAAATATAAAAATGTCTGGAAATTTTAGTCTCAATGAAATACGAAATCCTTGACGTAACTATCAAAACAAAAGAACTAGACTTTCTATTAACAATGACATTGTTTTTTTAGCAACTTCATCAAGACTATAATTACCCAAAATGAACGGAAATAACAGAAACAATAGTGAGACAACTTGCGCAAAAATCTTTTTAATTTATATTCAGCCAAAGTTTAATTAATAAAAAGCTACATTGCAAAATTGTTTTATTTTAGAGCTGATTTAATTTAGTACTGTCATAACGTACTAAAAGTTGAATTGAAACTGTTTTCTCTTTATTATATGAAATTGCAAAATATTACAACAAATCGAAATGTACTAATTTAACAGCTTTTTAAATTAAATCAAGTGGTTTGAATCTAGTTTAACAGTGTCGTTCCATGTCAGACAGCGTTGTTCACGTTATTAAGCGATCACAAACCGATGGCCGGTGAACTTTGCAACAGTGGGGAATCAAATAAGCGAATCACAATTGAACTGCATAATTACATAATAATACTATTAAGATTTACATTCTTCAATTTTTTTTTCTCTTTTCCTTTAAAATTCAATAATTTATTTTTTTAATTATATTTCTGAATATTCATTTGAATTTAAATGTATCAAACTCATAAAGAGCTTTAAATTCCATTTTAGTTTCGTTACATAATAAAAACATAGCATTTTGTAGAAATCGCATTTTTCTCATCTGGACATTTGAACTCTTTTGTCTAATATTTTTTTAATGTACATGGTATGTCATAATGTGTGAATAATTTTGTTTTTTTTTTTTGTAATTTGCCCATATTTTTTATATTTATACACATAAATTTATGTGTATATTATTTTAAAAAAATATCAACTCGAATTACATAATAATATTCTTTATAAAACAATCTAGGTTGCGTATACCCTCAGACGTGATAGCTATGACTTACCCAGTTCCTACGCATACGCACGATTCTACAAGTTGTGAGAATACGACACAATTTCATGTTTTTTTTTAACAGGCATGCATGATATGTCACTAAGATACCTAGCATTGCAGGATATCCTTTTCGAATGACAGTAAAAGATTACGGAATGTGGGTATTTATGCAATTCTTCTGATATTCGCCTCATGAAACTACATTCACACTATCAAACACATTAAAATACAGCTAATACTTATTTATATATTTAATATTTATATTGATATCACCGACACAAATCAATAATATTGTTTTTTTATAATTATTTCTGAGCAGCATACGTGTAACGCATACGCAAAAAAATGTATATATTTAAGATATGACATTTTTACCGTTTAATAGAGGATGGGCCAAAAATGATCACAGAAGAAAATATAGTTAACTCAATACTACATTTACAATATTATATCCTACTATAGTATTGTATTGCATTGATATAAGTGATATTAAAGCCTGTATAAGATAATTGATTTCTTAATATTTTGAAAAATTTTAAACTTGAAATAAAACATGATATTTGACGAGACCTCCTTGTTTGTCAGTCGTTCAATATCTCTCATTCAGAAAAGTCAAGAATTCATTTCGTTTCACCTCAAATTCAGTGAAACTGTTTTTTAATTCCCATATCATTTTTAATATAAACGTATTTTACAATAAATAATGACCTATTTTGAAGAGCGAAAGTGATACTGATCCCCGAACAAAATTTTGTATTTATATTTGTAATAGAATATCTTGGCAGTTAACACCTTTCAAATAACTAATAAATTATTTTTGTAAATCTATAACATCAGCCAAGGTAGTCTCATTCTTTATTTTATATATATGTAAATTTTTAAAAATCTTTTTTTGTACGCAAGTAACCAAATCCGATCGGTGGTCGAACTCTAAAAATCTGAGATCATCTAGCGGGAGTCTGCGCTACAAAGGCCAAATTTTCAGGTTTATTAATTCACGTAAAATGTCGTTTTCCTGTCCGTGTTGCATTGGTAACGGATGCAGTTGTAACGGCGCAGTCGTCATGCATCTAAAATCTAAACCACATCGTAATTCATTCAACTCTTACTTTCTATGTAAGAATGAGATCACTGCCTCTTAGTGGACTCACGATAAAGTTATAAAAGTCAACAGGCATTATAATGTACAGCCAGCTTAACAATAGAAAATTAATTTTGTTTAATTAATTATTCAATTAGCAACATTCGTACAAATTATATATCCAGTAAATATCAATTTACAGTATTTTTTTAATAGATAGAATAAATTTATAATTATACTTTTGCAATATCGATCATATATATATTAAAATGAACTAATTTTCAATTTTATTAAATTTTCCAATGAAAGATTCGTAATCCTTAACGGGCTGATAAATGACGTCACGGGATTTCAACCATATTTTGTCTCCACAAACTTTCATAGTGACATATCCTTTCCAAATGGCGATACAATTTTAGTATTCTCTATTTTTTTAATATGTCGAAGGAAATATTGCCTAAGCTTAATCGATCAACCTTCTTGCCAATTTACAAGGTTTAAGTGTATTTACATTGCAAAGTATAAAAAAAAAAAAAATCTTACGTACATCTATATATTTATAAAGCGAATAATTAAATTTATTCTACTCATCTTTTGAATATTATTTATTCATTTTAACATTTATTAATACAGTAAAATGCATTGCAAATTCTTCATAGATATTTTATAATGAGTACGAAAATTCACAACACATAATAATACTAGTATAGTTTTACGTTGGTAATAGTGCAAACAGTTTGAAGGCTTGCCAACCTTCACATATAATATACTATATTTATAATGCATAATGAAAAGGTGACAGTGTTTTTTAAACGACTATTGTAAAAACAATAAAAGACAGATTCAAATAAAACATAAAATGACATATTAAAAAATCAATTTTTGGCATTTACAAAAGCTTACCTAGGTGAGAACGGTAAAATCTTTTTTATTTTTAACGATACTTTAAGCAGTGTATATCAATAATTATAAATGTCAGACGTGAAAATCGTACATATCTCGAGAAAAATTCTTTCATCCAAATTTTGTCCGTAATAGTTTTAAAATTGAAGTCGGTGAAATGTTGATCACGCTAGCATATTAAAAGTGAACATTTTTGTATTTTTTTACCTTTATATAGCTCAACTTATGCTATCCAATTTATGACACTATTTTTTCTTATGTGCGACATACATAAAAAAGCATAATTTACTGCAAATGTAAATTGTAAGCGTCTCATTGTTTACAGCAGTTTATGTTTTGAGCACTCATATTTTGATTAAGATTGATTCCGGAGACAGCCGGAATAATATTATCTTGCTTCGCAAATTTAACGAACTGGCCAATTACTGTTGCTTTGGGCATATCGTGATTCTGTAATTAGAACACAGAAATCAATGCAAACTAGGTCTGGACGTCGCTTTAGGCACAGTGTACACGTGCTTTTATGTTTCGGTTGTGCAAATACATACCATATGATTAAACATAGAATTCAGAATAACAATACTGACAATCTCCATATAAAAAAATATATCTCTGTGAAATAAAACATTATAATAATTCAATCGTACGCATACTTTATATCGGACATTTTCTCACGGTACAGAATTGACACAATGTCTTGGACAAATGGTGAGAAGTTAGAGTTATTATTAAGCTTCAGATAAACAATAATTATATGTTGATATTTTTTATATATAAAACCCTAGATGAAATTCAACCCAAGAAAAGTTTTTGTCACACTGCCAAGCGGAGTGGTGTTAAAGGCTTTCGATATAAAATCATATATTTAAACAATACACCTAATGCTACTCGTTCACATGCGTGTATTTGCTATGTTGTATAATATAACACAATAAATTTACGTAGTACTTTAAAGTCATACAGGCATTTACGATTTACTTACATGTAATATTATTATGTCGTAAGTAATATACTTTGAGTTCACATAATATGTGGCAAAAATAATTAATAATGAGATAATAATTACAATAATAAATAAACACACTTAATTTGAATGTACAAAGAGGTGATAATTAATTTTAATGGCAAAATTATGGATTAAATTAAATGAGGCAGGGAAGGCAAACTTATTGAATTAGTGAAAAATTTCTGAAGACGAAAGTAACTCGTCAATGCAATTATTCGATTATTCCTCACGTTAAAAACTGTATACCTCTTCCAATAGTCATAATTATGTATTACCATATTAATAAAATAGGTAATTCTAAGAGTAAGAGTCTTGATTTCTATCACAAAATGAACAAGTTTCGGTCTGGTTTATACATTTGAAAATAAGTGGAATTTTTTGATGTTGTAGACAATTTCATAATTTCTATCAACATGCAAAAAGTACATGATGGGCCATATCTAGGCCGGTAATCAACTGATGATAAATACGTGATTAACGAAACCGGCCATGATCATTATATTATAAAATGTTTGGGATATAACTAAAAATTTCACTATATTTATTTAAATAAATATTGATTCAAATACATATTTTAAATGGATCGATGTAAAGACAAAATTTTGAAATCTTATCGCAACGTAAGTTTTTTTCATACTATAAGAACTACAGTCTTAGTCGATAATTATATATTTCTTGAGAAATATTTTTAAATTTGTGTGTATTATAATATAACTATGAATGTTATCATATAATCGATAAGTCAATGTTCCAAGTGAAACACTTTTTATATTACGCAAATAATTCATGTACAGATAATCGGGAGATAACTGTATTTACATATAATTTCTGTAAATTTCCAACAACATTTTTTTTCGATAGTGAAACTAAAATAGTAAATCACTAAAATCTGAATGCAATGAATAAGCTTCGTCAGCACAAACTCATCAAATTGCTGTCTCAAATATTTCTAAATTATTTACCTCTTGCTCACTCATTAAATACTAAGTTTCCTCTCTAATTAATTTATCCCTCACCGAGCCGCTCGTCTTGCTACAGTTAACATTACAAAAAGCACCACACTTGCTTGATGGAACAGCCTTAAATTAGTTATTTAGAATATGAAATACAGTAAAAGAACTGGTTTACGTACCTGTCTTTCAGTAAATCTTTCACTTGCTTCCTCATAAAGCGATTATTTTTTGTTTAATTTCATTACGGTAATAAATTTACGATTCTAAGGATCAAAGACATAGACAACTTCCACACATTCGTGGTTCAATAACTGGTTTTTTATGGCTTCGCACACGTTTTCAATTTTATGACTCATTCAAAAACACCAACTGTAATTAATAAATTAAAGTGTTTTCTAGTATGTGTTCATTTTTTATCTTAAACTATATTTTTTGGCACCTAGAATTCTATTTTATAATCTGAAATAGTCAAGGAGTTTGGATACTCCTATTATTTCAGAATGCATATAAAATAAATACTTTTTTTAATAACTCACGAGCAATAGGTAATAGCGGTCATTCTTCTTAGTTTTTTTTTATCTTATAAATACATTCAAAGATAAGCCTTGAAACACTTTGAAAGTCTGCTCGATGTTTTCAGAATGTTGCAAACTATTTTAAGGGGTATTGCGAATTCATATGTCAGTGTAAATAATATGTGTACAATAGAGATATACTTATATAATTAGTGCTTTTTACCACTTAATTTATAACACACAGATTACCACATAAATGTATAGATTTTAATACAAAATATGACATAAATATGACGAAATTTACGTGCTTATTTTATGACTCAATAACTCGGAACGATACTCTAACTAAAGAATCATTCTTCTTACCTCAGCTCCTGGTCTTTTGGCTTATTTCTTATACAAATTTAGAAAATGTTTCAAAATACTTCAAGTCAAGTGCCCACAACTCAAAGCAAACAAAATAGCAAAGGCAATGCCCATAATTAGTAGACCTCGCTTAATCAAAAATATAAAACTGATTTTAAATCATTATGGTCCATCACCAACGTCAAAAAACTACTAAAATACAAAATGAGTGGCCAGGGTCAACGCCATTTATAATACTTATTACAATATCTTGAGCAATATTAATTATAACTCAGTCTAACATTAACATTTAAAGAAACATGTCTAAATATTAATAATTAATCATCACCATTAATATTATCTATAGACATGATTAAGATTTAACGATTTTGACAATAGGCACCTTGACCTGTATCGCTTTAATTTGTCTAATGGTCGACTTTTGCCAAATCTTTGTTCGGAGAATTGTAGTAACAATCAAAATCTTTTAAGATTACTTACATTCTAATAATGCTACAAGTATGATAAATTGATAATTAAGAAACATACCTAATTACAAGCAATTAAATTCAAAAATGAATAGATAATTTTATATACATATAAATAGGGTATTTAACATTTTTGTAACATAGCATAATTGCATTTTAAAGGCTTGATGAATACAATTTAATAAACTTTAATTTTCAATTCTGCAATTACATTTCTTTCATAGTTTTTTATGTTTTTTTTTCATTTGACAAATAAAATGATCATATTTTACATAACACAATAAATTTGCATAATTAAGAAATATAGATAATGGTTGTCCCACCACAACCTGCTAAGTTTATGCCGCTATAACACGATCGACTTCCATAACGCAATACTAACACAAAAGTCAATTATACTCCTTATTTTTGGCCCAATATAGAGCTGCACGGACCGATCCTTAAACTATCCACTATTGTGCTTAAAAGAAATGAAAAAATAGAAAAGAAAAGAAATAGTTACTTGCTCAGCCATTTATACAATATAACCCGCATAATCATTTAAACAAGAATAAAATAAAAGTTTGTTCTCGAATGTGCCCTCTGTTACAGGTAATGCATTGATCAGCCAAACAACTCTTGCAACTGGCGACCCATATCACCGATTCGAAAAAAGTGTTTAATGTAAATAAAATATTATTACTTATAACGGCGACGAAAAGATCAACCACTTCAAGACCGTAAATTTTGCCCTGTAAAAGTTCAATTAAATTGACAGGATTACTTAAAGAAATTTCTTGTGCATTCTCTCCAATTGTAATTTGTAGGTTTTTTTTATATGGACACCAAATAATGTATTCACATTTAACCCTTAAAGAACTTGCTCGTTATAACTGTATTTTGTAATTCCTGAAAACCTCAATACTTTAGCAAAAAAGTTGTGACAAGGTATATAATCTATAAATTAAATATATAATATTATATTTTTAAATAAGCGACCCTATGATTCAAAACATCAACCAAGTTTACATAATTGCAATTTATATACAGATTGAGCATTTGATTAAACCAATAGTAATATTCATGTTGCCTAACAGATCCTTGACAATTCGGAATTATAACAAAGCGTCTTTCATTCTGCAGGGAAGAGACTGTTGCAATATTTTCTCGGTGAAGTGTTTTCGCTTGGAGGCGACGGCTGTCGTGACCAGATCCGAGGTTGTGCAAAACTCACTGATATCATAGAGAGACGTGGTACTTCTTGCTTATAGTAAAGTACACCGCCATATGACTCCTGATACGAAAAATAATGAACTGTCAAAATAAAATACTTATTCCAATTTTAAATATATTATTGTTTCAACCAAAATCAACGACAAATGTTGCCAACATATTTATTTAAGACTATTCGAAATTCGTCTAATCAAAATATAGTCTTGATGTATAATTATTTGAAAATGTAATTATAGTAAAATGTCATATTCATTTTTAAGGTGTTGCCTGTCACTTCTTGGTGGATAGGCGTGATATTTAAAATAATAAAAACACACTTTTAGTACTTATTTTCACAATATATTTTATGATGGTGAATTTGATAACATTTTAAAATTATAAAAACCCAGTCTTAGTACTTATTTCCACAATATTTTCCCTAGTTTCACGAAACCGAACGTGTAAATGGGGGTAAGGCCATGGACTATAATTTACAGTGACATATGAGTTTGTATCCAATGCCATCAATGTTTACTGTTTATTTAGCCCTAGAAACAGAGTTCACACAAAATTGAATGCTAATCATTAACCTATTTTTCCAGACCCATTGCGGAGTGAGGCTTTCAACTACTGTCTTGCAAACAACTCTCATTAACATCTCGTTGAGATGCTCCATTGGAATTCCTTGATCCTGTCATTTGATTGATATGGTTGATATGAAGGAATATTTAACATTGAATTAAATCTGAAAAGACAAATGATTTTTTGCAATTGTATGTTAATAAAAATGACGCACAGCTGTTAAGTATAGGTTATAATAGATATTTAATAATTCTAAGCTGAGTTTTTTTACGATTTTCCTTATTTTTAAAACAAATTTACTGGGCACATTTTATATTGCATAATTTTTGAGTTTCTTTAAAAAACATTATTACTTGACGGATTCTTTTATTCACTCTGTAAATAACGTTCAAATTTTGAATATATCAATGCTAATAAAGAATATTTTTTATTGTAAAATTTTAAAAATCATAAAATGAAGAATTTTACTAGACTTTTTTTATTCAATTTATTCATCGTCAATCAAATTTATTGCTTAAAAATTATTAAAAAAAATTTTTTTGTTGACACCTCGGGTCATAAAATTAGAAATCTTTAACACGGGAGAGGGCCTATAGCGTTGTTGATATTCGTTTTGGCCACAGCGTGTATAGACTATAGACTGGAGGAGAAATAATCGGTAAAACACTGTTTGAAACATTTCCCTATTGCTTAGGGTGTAAATGGAAAATGGTTTTAACGGCAATAAAATAATTCACTTCTTTAACAAAAATTGAAACGAATTTTATGTTGGGTGAGCATGTCTAATGATACAAATTAATTTTGACAGATTCATCGCACGTGCCAAAATCCCGAGATATGAACTGCGACACAGTACAACGAGGAATTGAAAGGTTCGACGGTTTGATTCCGAAGTGTTGATTGCAAACCAAAAAAAGGCTTTTTAGTCTATGACTAGCTTCACTTTTCAAGTAATATTAACCTCTGTGGCGTATAATGTCGGTATATATTATTTCGATTAATTTTCACCATACTAAAGTCGTCATTGATTTTCTTACTTCATATAATTATATTTTTTTTCGCTTGAGATAACTGCCAGGAATATTTGTAATTCGAATTTTTATTGATTGATATTTTATTCTTTTGATAAGTGAAACCTTGACGAGTCGATATACATAAATAACTATAATAATCTCAAACTCATACCTGAATTGAACAACATGCACTTATCAATTTTTTGTTGACTTATTGTAAAAAATATCTTATGAATGAATGAATATTTATTTAATTCATTGAAAGAAACTCTATACAACTTTTTTTGAGTACGTACCGTATCTATCGTATTGAACACCACAGACAAGCGTCTTCAATCAATGTTAAGATTGAAGAATATGATTTATTTTTTGAATATGATGTCATACATTTTTTTAAAGCAGAATAATTTTTATTCACACGTATAAGGTGAAAGATGATTTTAGAAATTGTTTTCGCGAGAATTAATTTTACTGTGACAGTATATTACTCAATGATAGGATACGTTTATTCAAACATTAAAACAACTAGCTTGTCGTATTGGTGATTTAGTTCTTTTTAGACTGTATTATTTTATGTAGGTACATTTCATACAATTTTTCTATATCTCAAAAAAAATATTGGTTTCAATTAGAAGTACAAAATGTATTTCAGTCTCATCCATATAACTATTGTGTACTAACTATATCTTCCGATAATGATGATCATTATCTTATACCAACAGCGTTTTATAGTGTGCTTTAGCATACTCATGAAAACATTATCTAAAGGCAAAAACATCCTATCAAAAGCGAATATTATATGATTATAGATTATAGTTTGTTCAGTGTATTTTAACTAAAACATAAATAAAAAATTATATGTTTTTTTAATCATTGATGTTATCTTATATTGTCGATGAATAGTACCTTCAATAAATCTGGATAAATTATATGCCTGACTAATAAAATAAAATAGCAGTTTCGTGCACATTGCATCTGGTTACTGTATATTGCAGCTGTTGCAGGAGTTGTTATGTATGTGGCCAGCCATTTCCCACGCTCTGCCATTAACATGCTCCTGCATACTGCGTTATGTAAGAAAGTTAACTCAACAGAGGACCCAGTCGAAACATCAAATTTGCTACCCCGAAAGAGGTTTTTACGACCGGAAATCGACATATTTTGCATTTTTATTTCTTACGTATTTTAAGTGGAACGGTATCAGAAAGATTTGAGGATAAGCGTTCCTTTAACGATAAAACCATTAGCATTTTTTAAATTATTTTATTATTAGAAGCGGAACAAAAACGATAAATTTCTGGCGGTGAACTTCCGGCGCAGCCTTTAGATTTTTTTTATTTTGCCTACTCTGAATTTAAATAAAGGTATTACATCCTCCAAACAATAAAGTATGTAATGAAGTGTAAAACATTTGTCTATCAATGCATGTATTTTAAAGGGCAAATGACGTAACTCGATTCAATATTTCGAAAGCTTTTTTGTGGAATGGCGTAATAAACATTAACAATCATTAACATAATAATGCTTATAACTACATAAAGCGCCACTTCATTAAAGCACATGAGCTGATATCACGTTGACAAAACTTGCTAAGTGATACTGGTCCTGATGGAAAAATATAATTTTATTAACCATATTATCATTTATCAAGAAGATGTTATTTTTATACAACTTAAACAAAAAAAAATATTTGTTACAAAATTAGTAAATGACTACATTCTTAGCAGTGACGTTATGCTAATAGCAGTCTCAATAAATCTAGCTATATAAATTTTTTCATTAATATCTCTTATTTCATTATGATAGAATTCTAAATATTAATATTACAATCCTTACTAATTTTTTCTTGTAATGTAACTGTTAATTCCAAACCATTTTATGTTTTTTTTTTCATATTATTTCTTCAATTTTATATTATTAAAGTCGGATTTACTCATCACGAGCATTATCAACCGATACAGAAAAAAATTATAACAAGATTTTGTTTTTTAAATATTTGATAAATATTTTTTTTAATGTATTTATCAAATATTCAGGTTCAAAGTAATATATATAAAATAATGTACAGATAATTTTAATATATAAATATATATCTATGAAATAAAATAGTAAAAAAGAAATATTTATTTAAAAATATTATTTTTACGAATGCATATTTTCATCAAGTGACTATAAGAATGGTGACGACGAGAATATCATTTGATCATTTTGAATATTTAATTTTGACCAGAATTTGTATCAGCTAAAATTATAATTTGTAGTTAGGTCGTTTTTCGTGTATACTGTAAATAGAGTGTTGTTTTTTGAGATGAATCATCAATCAGTCCATGAAAACAAATCAACACAGCAGAAGTTTTAAAACGAAGCCAAGGGGCAAATATTGTTCCAGTTTAGATACTCCCGTGTATTTTCATA
Source organism: Himalopsyche japonica (assembly GCA_028555115.1). Classification (NCBI taxonomy): domain Eukaryota; kingdom Metazoa; phylum Arthropoda; class Insecta; order Trichoptera; family Rhyacophilidae; genus Himalopsyche; species Himalopsyche japonica. The sequence continues at coordinate 944,315 of JAHFWJ010000526.1, read as the reverse complement.
TATTTGCGAAATACCCAATTTGATCTTGGACTTCTAGCTGGGAACGCAATATGGAAAACTTCCTCGTGTGTTGAAAGCGCTATAGAAGGGCTGACTGTAAAAATATTCGATTTTCACAAAATAAATTGATATATATCGTGTCACAGAGCTTAAATATATTTTTTTATCGCATTCTAACTTAAAAGTGTTTTTAAAAAATATTTAATTCCATATATACACTGATACTTTAAGCTCATTGCTAAAGAAAATAGATTCGATTCGATTGGGTTTAAGTTCATCAACCTAGTTGTTTACATTAAGAATAATTCAGCATTTTATCTAAATGAAAATCTGGATTTTGGCTTGATACCTTCACTTTTAACATAAAATTTATTGAAAGAAAATCACTCTAAAGGCAGGTTGGCGTTCTTGAATATGGAGCTGCACTCCTTAAATGCTTTCATTGTCCTACACACTTGCCCTTAATTCTATCGTTTTGGGTAAAATAACGCAAGCAATGAACAAGAAATGCATCGAAGCGTTGTTGCATTAAGGCTACGTTATATACCCACAATGGTTTGACGCAATATTGCACACATCAAAACATTTATTGTTGTCAAATTTATTTACAAATTCAATATTTAAGCACATTGGCTTTTGGAAACGATTTTATGCAAATTTTAATGATTCATGGCCATCTAAAAGGTCGCACGTACTTCCAGTAACGCTGAGATGCACTAGAAACCAATAGTTAATAAAAAATCAACATGGCGAAACAATTTTTTGATTTATGAGTAATATACGGCGAGTTTAACGCTAACCGCGTGATTTGAAGGGGATGACATAATGTTAGCTTTAATAATATTTTTACTTATGATGAGGATGGAAAATCGCAACGGAAATAGAGCCAAAATGTTTTGTAAAATGTTGAATATCGTTAAATTTCTCACTACTCTCTAATTTCCAATGATTAAAATGACCATTATATATGTCAGATATAGCCATATACAGTATTATTAAGCAATATTCATAGAATTTTCGTCAGCTCTGTTGCGTCCGTGTGCTAGAATGCCTGAAGATGCCGATAGGCGAAACCAGGGTCGTTAGTGACAAAACATGTGAAATCGTACAAAGTTCTAAAAATTCAAAAAAGAGCTGACGTCCAATTTGATGTTGAAATTCCATCAAGCACCTTCAGTCGATATCATAAAAAGTTGTAGCAATTCAAATTCAATATCATAACCTAACTCTTACAAAAAAACGTCACCTGATACTAAATCGCATCGAAACTCACCAATTTAATCAATCGTCAATGGGTGTCTTTATGCTATAACTTTTCCCAATTGATTCTTACGGCTACTGTTATATACATAAACCTATACTTTGTAATTATATATAAAACTTTTTCCAATTTTTTCATTTAATAATGATGAAATTAGCATTAAAATTAATTTTAAATATCAATTTCACTCCCATGTTTAATGTGAATATTTTTTTTAATGTTTGTTATTTACAGAATTTCCAGTTGAGTGCACTTATGTATTAAAATTTTTAAAAAAGTTCAACTTTGAAACCCGTATCGTTGGTATCAAAATATATATATATGTACCAAGTTTCAACAGTTTGAATATTGATGTTGATATTCTATCCGAACACTTTCATTCAATATCATGAAATAAATCACATTTTACTTCAATGAAAAATAGTTGCAAAGACACTCGATGACCAGTTTACGTTCAATATAACTTTACTTGTTTAGATTATTCATTTTACTATCTAGGTATAATTATCATAATTGAAACTTTCCACATCAAATTATGATATTAAATTCCTGATTGCAACTAGCGGAATCATGTTGGCCGAGTATAAATGATTTTAATAAGTTTAATATTTACGCAAGAGTGCTGTCTTCGAATGTGTGCGAATAGATTTGAAGCAAGCCTATCAAGTATAAAACAGTATCTCACAGTGACATGTTGCATATGTGTAACTCACCCTTTACGGCGAAACGAGTTTGAAAGTTACAACAACAGCAGTCAGCGAGTGAACAAAAAATAAAGCACCAGTGCACCACATTACGTGAATGCTGCAAACTCCTCGCTCCTCTGCACACTTTTGCAGTGCAATGTCTAAACTGTAAGTGACGCACTCGAGTTGGATATATTGATATTGAAATCGTAGATCTACTCGAGATGGAACAACTATTAATATACAATTATAATATGTATTTTATAACACCATCGAGATAAATAATAAATCTATGGAAATCTTATATTTAAAAAACCACGAAAACTATACAAAGCCTTTAAATAGACTTTTGTAATAATCAATCAAGTGGGATAATTTCTCATTCGCTACGAAAATAATTTTACAAAACATAGGCAAATTTGTATTATTACAAAATCGTACGATTCCACATGTTTTGTCACTAACGACCCGACTGTCACCGAGTTTTTTTGCATCCGTGTGATAGAACATCTGAAGACCGGGTCGTTAGTGACAAAACATGTGGAATCGTACAAAGCTGTAATAATTCAAATGTGACATCGAAATTACATCAAGCACCTTCAGTCGATATCATTAATTATACAAAACATAGGCAATTACCATCTTTCTTTTTTTTTATTTCAGCACATATTTAAAGAATAATTACTTTTCTTTATATATTTTTTTATTTTCTCAATAAGATTGGAGACCTTTTAAAACTCAAATCAATATAATAAAATGATACACTGATGAAAAAACTGTTACATAATCACTCTCTTCTCGTCTTGCTTATTGTGGTAAAATTCATAAATTTAGTCAAACTTATAAAAAACCTCAAAAAATCAATGAATGAAAGATTCTTTTCAGCTTATTGAACTCTGACCCTTACGAAAAACCAAGACGAAAGTTCTCTAGAATATTGGATTAATTTGATAACTGAATTTGTATTTCATTTTATGATCTCTCTTATTAACACTTTTTTTCGAACACATTCTTAAATTTACCTTCATATTTTAAATCATAATACCAAATCAATTTTGATGTAAGATGTATACCAATCCCCAAACAGTAAATAATCATCCGTTATGTGAATAACAGCATGCATGCACTTAATAATTGTTTTATGGAGTGAATTATAACCATAATAAAACCATTGTATCATAATCGTGAACTGATTTTATTGACCAAATCACCAATCTAATTCGTTCCGATCCATTTGGATGACTGATCCAAATATTAAACTAGATCGCGAGAAGATCGTCCGTCGGTGATGAAAATGTAACCGAATACCTCTGATTATATTTTCACGAATACTAACGATCGTAATTTGTATGTTATTTGTTTATTCTCGAGCGAAACATTTTCTATTCTTTGTTCCTCATCTTTTCTTTGTTGTGATATCTTTTTATTGGTTACGAATGATATTTTTTATCATCCAAAATAAGCTTCATTTAACACAGTTTTGTTGCGCAAAGGTTTGGCAGAAAAACATGAAACTTTTTTTGACCATTGTATAACAAAATTATTTAACAATTGAGGCCACAGAGATTGTGAATTACGTTCCAGTTGCATAATATATAATCGTTTTAAATGAAATCATCCAACGAAACAACCTTACTGATTTTTTTTTACTTTAAAGGCTCAATAACGTGCAAATATATTGTTTATTTTATTTAGTAAAACTGTTTCGAATGACTTTTTGTTTATATGGAAAAAGTCATATTTTCGAAGATTTCAATATTTATGTTTTATTCGCGCCCTTGTTAATATTTTTTATTATTCATTTATATCGGTACAAATTTTGTAAAATTGAATAAAAACAATATAATATAGAAATCTAAATTAATAAGAAAACTTTCGGGATTAATGAAAAGTTACAAAGTTCGTTGAAACCTTTATTGTATCATTACTTATTTTCACGAAGACAAGATCAATGTATATTTTAATAATTGAATTATATATTTAACAACAGTATGCTTATTAATAAAAAAAATAGACATGCCGGAACATTTTTTATGAATATTATTCCTTCAAGATAAATTGATTAGTAATATTTCCATCCAGGATTGTTAAACGTTTCTCTATAATAATTTAATCATGTCTATACTTCACGACACCTAACATGAACTGTTAAAATTCATTTTTCTAAAATGTCGACGAAGTAATATTGAAAATCTTCCCGGCGAACACTCTGTATAACTCGACTTATTCTCTTTTGATTTTAGTAGTTTCAGATCATTTTTTGGCAACATCGTGATATTTTAACAATAGATATTTTTTAATCGAAGACCAATACTCTTTACGAAACCATTAAAAGTTGACAAATAAAGCAACGTTGCTCATAATATTATGATTATATCACTAAAATGTATAAATTTTAATGTAGGAGTTGAGCCCACGTATTACCAGTTTGGTTTCAATCAAACGTATACTAATTTCGCTATACGCAATATTAATCTATAATATTTCAGTGAGACAAATTTTAAAATAGGAAATATAATATATTAAGCATATTTAACGTTTGTACTTATTTTAAAATTAAGGAAAACAATAACACTAAAATAGCACAACTAGAGTTTTGAATAATTTAATTTGAAAAATTAATTATGATATTTGTCAATAGGTAATACATTCAATAAAACGTCAACGATATTAAAATCGGTGAGCGTAGACTTTTTGCATAATATCACAATTTTTTGTCTTCAAAAACCTTCTTCAACTAAGTATGTAAATATATTTTTGGGGTTCGTTTTTGTGTAAAAATATTTGGGTTTCTATGGATTTGTTGGATAATTATTTCTGCTTTTAAAAAATATTAAATTCTTTAAAAAAAAAAAACCGGTTCAATGTATACCATTGTCTATTAGCCTTTTTAGTGATCAGCTATCACTTGAATCTCATAATATGTTATCGCAAACCATTTTTATCAGGAAATATTTTTCGGTATTTTTAATTAATTAAATAAATTGCAAATTAATCAGAAATTCCAATACTATTCAAACATAACATTTTTTTATTGTATCCCTATAAAGACGTACATCACAAGTTATATACTATTGATCTATTCTGTCTTTTTTATTATTAAATTTAATAGAATATTGACTAGATAATTTTGAAAATTAATCTGCAGTAGTATTAAAATGATATTATATTAATTTCAAATATGGAACCATTTATGTGTAACTGTTTATTTGCGTTAGGTAATTTATAGACCGAGTACCTGTTGATTACTGAAAACCTATTACTGTGGTGCGTCTTTAACAAAAAAACTAGCCAAACAACTTGTCTCCAGTATCTTGAAATTTATACGACACTGAGAAGTGTGATGTTACCATTAATGATACTGCTGAATTAATCAGAACGAATGCAGGTATTGCATTTCAATAAAAATTCTTCTCGCAGGGCTTTTCAATATAAAACAATCAATATAAATAGAAATTCTATGTAGAACATTTTGTAGAGATAATTGAGAGCGCATTTTAGTTTCAAGACAACGTGCGAATATTTTTGTGCATAGGAAAAATAGAGCCGCAAGATGATATTATCGCTTAGTCTAATTAATATCACATAGCACTCGCAATATCGATAATAGACTATTCCGAGCGGTGAAAAAATTCATTCCTTATTTTCACATCCTCATTTGGTACGTATAAAAAAACGTCGTAAAAAGTACAGATTTCAATTTGATAACGAAATAAAGCTTTTATATAAACAGTGAATAAAACATTTCTCATTGAAAATGAGTGGAACCTCGAAAAAAATCTTAAAATATCCATTTAAAAAATACTTATAAAATTGGTTTTTATTATTTTATTGAAAATGTCCACGATATCCAAACTGATAAATAATGCCCTTCGACCAAGTACTGGTAGTGAAAATAATAAATGAGATATTTAAATTGGATTATACCCACATGCATATAATCATAATATAATTATATGCATAATAAGGGTTGCCATTGTTTTTATATATAATATTTACGATACCAATGGTGGTTTACGTAATTTCAATAACAAATTGTAGTCGCTCAAATTTTTTACGCTCAGTATTGTGAAAGGGAAATTAACGCGTTTCTAAGCAATTCAACAAATTTCTCATTAATCACTTTTAAGGTGTTAACTCTCACTTCTTGATGGAAAGGCATGATATTTTAAATAATAAAAACACATTTTTTTAGTACTTATTTCCACAATTATTTTTTGATCAGGACCGGTTTCGCTCATCGCGAGCATTATCAACTGATGCAAGCTCGCGATGAGCGAAACCGGTCCTGATCAAGAAATATATTGTGGAAATAAGTACTAAAAAAATGTGTTTTTATTATTTAAAATTTCTCATTGTTAATTAATTTATCTGGTATAAGCGTTTACTTTTCTTTAATGAAATGAGTAAATTTCATCGTCCGTTATTTTCTATCTCGATATTTTCTTAAGAGCTGACATACATTTAGCATGTTAATCTGAAGATAGATTTATAATATCGTATGGTAAAAAATATATATATATAAAGATAGATGTTGAAATATACCTGCCTAGTATTTCTTAGCGCGTGCACTGCAACACTTAAAATATCTCCTTGCTTGATATGGGAATGCCAAGTGTGAATTGTGTATTACATTTTCCTATTTTAGCTTTCTGTTTGCACATACAATGTTAAATTACAGAAAGGTTATATCCTATCAATGAAGCTTAGATAGACATATAAAAAGGTCAGTAATGAACATGACATACGCCCATTTGTTTTACGAACGAAGAATCTCAAGTCCCTTGATTACATAACAAATTGTTTGCGGGAACCGATGGAAATGTTTTGATTTAATCCCATAAATTATTCTGTAAAAAACATTACGTTACTAGTACATAATATGTACTATATATCCCACTTCTTTATTTAGAGTTGAAGATATGGACGTCATTTAGTTTTTTTCGGGGTTATGGCAAAAATTATAAAAGGGTTGATTTTTTCCCTTTATTAAAACTAGAGTAAAGGAGATAAAAGTGTTTCATTTCAATCCGTGGAGCCTTGAAAAAAATTGTTCATGATGATAGGTATTTCACATTTGATTTCTACACGTAACATGTTTTCTTCATTGAAATTGAATGTTTGTTTTATTTTTAACATCAGTCATTAGAAATATACATAATATTCATTTTTGAGCTGCAGAACATAATTAATCGATGCAATTGTATCAAAGAAAAATTACAAAAATTAAAAACAAACTGACGATCAAGTGATTTATATTTTTAATATTCGATCGATGCATCATCAATTATGAGCTAATTTGAGAAATTATTACATAAACAGATTTAGCTAAGTAAACTTTTTTCTTGCTAAAATACACCTCACTTCAATATTTATATTATTTTATTCATAAACATAAATATAAATCTGAATATATTTTATTAAACCTTCAGGCTTTAACACTAGTTCGATGTTTGATTCGAAGCATGGTTACACACATACCTATTTAGTGTAAAATATGGTGAAAAATCGTAATATAACATATATAAAAATTCTATCCAAGAACTATTCGCATTTGTATTCCTAAGTAAAAACGTTTTTAATCATCTCAAGTACATACATTTATAATTATTATTGAATATTGATGATGAAATATGAATAATGAAAGCCTGCATTATAAGAAATTCAATAGAAGAACGAAATAAGTTACTTAAATCAAAGTCGTGCATCTTCGTGCAGTGTTCACTCATTCACTGGTCACACATTATGCAAACAATCAGAATTATTATGCAAAAATATCCTTCAAGTGACAGTTAACTTGGCTTATTCAAAGCTGTGAAGAACTTGCTGATTGACAGAGGAAATAATTGGTTGTTACAAGACATCTCGATTAACAATCGCGATGTGAATGAAATGTTTACTCGATCAGTATTTTCAATCATTGCAAGTGTGTTCGAAAATCTTTTATCAGTTTTTTTTTTACATTTTCTAAAAATGAGATTCTAATTTTTACAAACATTAATTAACCCGATTAATATACTGGTGTTTATTAACACCTCGTTTCATTCAGGAATACTGAGATTACAGACTTTCATATTTTCTTATATAAATCCATAATCGATAAAAAAACATCGCAAAACAGTAGAAGAAAAATTAACATCATTATCACTCAAATATTGGCTACATCATAATAATTATAAAACAACGTATGTATACTTAAGAGCTTGTGTTTATTTTATATATAATCCTTCTTCAGAAGATGGATCTCTCATACACGTTACACAAAAAAACATATGATGATAGTGTTTTTTTCACAAATGAGACACCGTACTCTCCATATTTTCATTAAAAATACCTTACATACATACTTATAAAAGATTTATTTGCCTCGTTGTTAAAACAAGCATAATTAAAATGATAACATAAATTCAATCAGGCACACTTGAACAAATCTTAGCATATTGATTTAAATTAAAAATACATCTCATTTTTATATAAATAAAAATAATTATTAATGTATTAACCGTAATCTTTGAGCAGTATAAAATCACAGCTATACACGATGCTAAAATAGATGTGTATACCCTATCCGCTAACAATGTAGAACATTATGGATAATAATAAATAGTATTTTACACAAATATGATTGACTTATATTCAGCCACTGGTCGTCGTTTTTTGAAAGGTAAAAGTGTGTAAATGAGACTTTAACTAGTGCTCTGCCAGAAAGGGTCTTTGTGTATTAAGTGATTTGCAGGCTGCTATATCAAATGATACGTGTATTTTAAATTGAACACTTTTTAAATAACAATAGATTTTTATTTTGAGAGCAATTATTTTATAATTATATTATCAGAACTGTTGCTGAACACGAATACGACTATAAAAAGTGCGTATGCCACTGGAATGAGTTTACATGCTCCAATATACGTGGAGCTATCAAAATATAAACAACTATTGTATATTATTCGATGAGTGAGGCCACAGTGAGTAATCTGATATAAGCTTTTTTTAAACCTTATGAACCATTGTGACTAATGGCTTATTTTTGAAGCTGCTTATTTGTGCACTTACGTTGAAAGTTAGGTTTTTTGCCCAATTATATTTTAAGATTAGCGGTAAAGCCGACATCCTTCAATTTACTTCACAATCTCTGTAATTATATTATTCTCGTTAATATATTTGTGTCAAACAGGGATCACTGAAACTCTAAAAATGACTTGAACTATCACGCACCCGGCTTTTTTAATTCAATAAAATTTAAACAACATTAAAAAAATTACAGGATAAAAGGCAACATTTTTTGTTGTATTAATTATTAAAAATTATGTCTTTTATTTCTTTTATTTGCACACTTTGGGTTTTTATTATGATTCAATCAAAAAAGGTTGATACTCTAAAAGGAAACTAACATTTTTTATGCATTTTTTCATAGGAGTCCGTGAAAATTCAGAGGGATGCAGGACAATGCATGAAAAAATGTTTTTTTTTCTATACGCTGATGTTTCAGTACGCTTGGCACAAAGAATTAAAGGCTTGAGAAATTTATTCGATGCAAATGATCATTTAAAGATTCAGATTCCAGTCAATCTCCGTGTCAAAAAGTCATAACTACAACTTCAAAATCTTAAAAAGACAAATATTAATTATTACTGATCTTTACAAATCTAAGGCATGGTTTTTACTTATTCTCGTGTTAATTTAAGGTGGTTGCATATTTTCTCAAATAATTTTATATTGTTTTATACATGGCATATTGATTATTTAAATTAATACCAAATGTTTTTTAACAAATCTAAGAACAAATGAGGATATTTTTTTAACATTTTTTTTCTTATAAGTCCTTATAACTCTCTCACACACGCCTACATGTTTAAACAACTATACACCCATTCCTTTTTTTACGGGTTTTTTTTACGCGAATTCGATTATACGCGATTTTTTTGGACGGCACCGTTACATTTTTTTACGCGCTTCACTCGTTTTTACGCGATTTTTTCCCCAAATTTGTTTTAAAGAAGAAATTTATATATGATGCTAGGCATGTACGTTTCATTATTTTTTTAAATAAAAAAAAATATGTGTATTTTTAAAACTTAATTCGTATAAGTGAGTTTTATTTTATAAGCAATAAAGACATGAAATATATGTATTTTGTTTTTGTATTAACGAGAAAATTTTGGTTTTTCATACGTTTCTGGTACTTTTTCACGCGATATTTTAATTTTTGGAACCATTTATCAAATTATATGAAAGTTGTGATTTTTTTTACGCACCGTTTTCTGGAACCAATGTATCTCGTAAAAAAAGGACTGGGTGTATAGCACATATGCTATACATTTTGCTTTTCTCATTTCATGATTATTTTTTTAAACTTTTTCTGATTGCATCAAATAAAAAGATAAAATCTTTTCTATATATTTGCAGTGTAATAAGATTAAAGCTTATTCTGAAATGATTAAACATAAGTGTTGGAAAAAATAACAATTAATAGTTGATATTGATCATAATTATAAACATTATACACTAAATGGCATTATTATTTTTGTCATACGAATCTCAGTCATTACACATAAAATACCACGATATGTTTTGAATTTATCGTTATTTAATTTGTCAATTCACGCTTTGTTTGTTTACGGAACTGGTGTTAGTCTTATCATATAAAACATAAACAAATTTGTAACTTATTATATTAATGGAAACACTTTCAATATTTTGTACTACAATATAAGCACGAGAGAAAATTGTAATACATAAATGAAGAAGATATTTTTTTTTTAATGTGCAGTGAATATTTAAAAAAAAGGGGGAAATACTGTTGAATGACTTACCACTAGTCAGTTATTTATTCAGCGTTGCCTAAAAACCAATAATATTGAATATTTCACGGCCACTTAAGTTCGATAAAAAGTCAATAAACAAACCATTCAGTCAATCAAAAAAATTTAAATCACCCGCGTTAGAACAAAAGGTAAATGTGAAGAAAAACGACCGAAGCGCGGGAACTGTGCATTCGTAACGGCTCAAAGCCGGTTTCAAACTGATCTTTGACTGCAGAGAGATCCAAAAACACAAAGTCACCACATTCGCCACTGGCAAATATGTCGTTTTGTTCCTTCTAACGCAACTAGCCAGGCGAGACAGAATTAAAATGAACGCCGCTTCGCCAGTAAAAAACGTAATTTGGATAAAGCTGTTTGCGCTTCCTGTGCAGTTCGCTGCATGCAAATATTTTTTTGCAAAAGAATTACAAAAAATATATTATAATCACAATTAAATAAATTAACTAATAAATGTATGTAACCAAATATTCAAACCATATAGAGATATTTTTAATAAAAAAAAAAAACACTTTATCCGAATGTTACTGGCATCTGTAGAGTAATAGAACAGTTATTATCTATCAATGAAGCAATAATAAATACCTATTCAGAAAAATATTGTACACAAAATTACCTTTGTAACGTTAAGAAATACTCCGTATCTTTTCTTTTAAATACCTCAAAAATAGGTGCATTATGATTGAATTCCCATTTAATAGTTATAATATTATGTACAATACTTATTATATAATTTATACCTCATATGTCGACCTTCGATAGCTCAGTTGGTAGAGCGGTGGACTGTAGAATTATCATGTTATCAATTGTGATCCATAGGTCGCTGGTTCAAATCCGGCTCGAAGGAATTTTTTACAATTTTTTTAAACCAGAAATTTGATCAAATAGTGACTTACATTTACTAAATCATCTATCATATCTAATATCCTCCTGTAATACATAATGTAGCGTATATTATTTGAAAAATGAAAAAAAAACTATAAATTGTGACAATATCATAAGACAATGATATTATGTATAATAAAGATAAAATATTCCAAAATGATTCAGCTGTAAGGTCTAAAATAAAGCAAATTTATAAATAAATATCAATTTCATTACCAACCACTTGTTTAGTATCGTGATTTTTATGTATATTACCTTTAAAGTAGGTGATTTATAGGATATATTTCTATTAACATATTTTCATTTCTTCTGACATCTTTTGACTTTCTATTAAACCAAAATATTACTGAAGTCCATTCCAATATTTCTCAGAGAAATCAAGAAACTAACGCTATAGGCCTCAATACCCCAATTGGGCCCCATAACTTGAAATTCTTTAGACTCAGGTCATCGGCAAAGTCAAATTTATGGTCCGAATCTTCTCCCTCAATTTGCAGAAACGACCTTTCTGTTTTCAGTCAGAATATGATATCACTAGGATACAACTGATGGTTAGCCAATCCCTCAAAATTCCGATTCCAGGATCAGATGGGCGGGAGACAATTTAAGCATTATAGAATAACTAAATATATGATACAAACCATACTAGGATACCCTTCCGTCAACACTGCAACCGAAGCCAAAATTTAGATGGCTAGAGGCTTGGATTGCCCATAGGTCACTTTGTTTATACAAACAAATTCACAAGGACTCATTTCTTAAGCTCGAAATAAAATATGAAAAGAATGACGGGAAATGCAACAATTCGAAATTCAATAACATCAAAAATTTCAGATATCAACTGATTGGGAAGTATATGAAAAACATTGTCAGGAAGATGGACGATCGAGGAATGTATGACAGGTAATATAGTAATAAAAAAAACATTATTTGCTGTATGAATTTATTTTTGATAACAAACCAAATCTTTGTGTGAACAATTTTTGTTAAATTATAATTGAATCACCAGATATTAATGAAAATATACATAAGTGAATGATTACTAAATTATCCATGGCCTTGTCGATATGAATTCAAATCGATTCATAACATAAGCAGCAAAGCCATTGTGGATAGTTTTACATTATCCTCGTAAGTCAGTTTGGATAGACTACACGATGATGAAAGTTGATGACTCAATGGCACCATTGCTTATGGATACATATTAGTGACCAACTACAATACAACTAGAAAATGAATTGTGGAATCAAAACTATCTGGCGATTTAACACTTACGAAGATCAAAATTATAACGACCTGTTCAACCCCAGTTTATTTTCTTTTGCCAATAATAAATATTGTCAGTTTTATTATTAAAAATTCAATTTTACTTATTTCAGTAATGACCCATTCAATGGGTTCAGATTTGAAAGCATTTCTTTTGGTGGGCCAGTAATGAGACATTCAGATGAGCAATCAAATGAGGTTTTGAATGTGTGAAAAGATAATATAAAACTAGACACTGACACCACCATAGAAAATTGACACTTAGATTTTAAAATTGAGTCCACGATTTTTCAGGAGGAATAATTATTCATAACAGCTTGTCTGAATATTACAATAAATTTAATCGCTAATCTGATACATTATTGTTTTGATAACAGGGCACTAAATGGTTTTTTTATTCCTTTATTTCATATTTTTTGACAAACAATACTACACATTGAAGATAAGTCAATTCTTTAGTCAGGAAGTGAACAAAAGAAGTACCTCCTAAATCCAATAGTTATTTTTTTTTGAGATTGAAAAGCATTTTGTAAGACTGAAGAATGTAACACGACCAGAGTGCAGATTTGAGATGGTCACTTCTACAAAACACTTATGTGTTAGAAAATGTACAGCAAAATCAAGAACTGTAATTTTTATGTTTGTTATGAAATTGAGGCCGGCCAAATTCACATTAAATATTGTTCCAAATAAAATATCAGTATCAGTAAAGTACTAATAAATGACTTACAGTAGATCATTGACTTTTCTCAATGACAAAGCTATATTATTTTTATGGATCTTCATAAGTTAATTGGTTTAATATGAATGTAATAATAATCTGGCAAGTTAGCGAGAACCAATTAATTTATGAAAGATTTTTTTATTAAGACACTTTTTTCATGAAAGCGAACAGGCATAAAAGGGGGTAGGACCCTCGATTGAATTTTCTAATAATGTCCTGAAAACCCACTTCACCTGCCACAAAAAACAAATGTCAAGCCAATATTTCACATAGACATGTGTTAATTAATTCATATTTGAAATGACAAAACATTATTAATTACATTCAACCATTTTTTTAATAAATCTGCATTAACTCGATGAAAAGCTTTTAAGAAACATGTTCTAAGTATTATTATAGATCCAAACCATTCAAATAATCATGAAGTTTTATGAGTGTCAAATGCAAAGAATTTAATCTACCATTTGCTCTGCAAAATAAAAATGAATACAAAATTTCAAGAAAAAATAATTGAACGCAAAAAAAATGCTTTTTACATTCCACCTGAATTTTTATTAGACGGAAGCTTCTCATCTAACCAGTTTGCAGTTTAAAAAAAAACACATAATATTTTTATTCTTTTGCGGGTCAAGGCGAACATCCCAGAATCTCTCGTGTAAAAGATGACTTATCTCACTAAATACATAAAAAGGAGTACAACGAGAATAATCATACTATAGTTATTGAAGATTCTATAGAATGATTTGATTAATTAATATCAAAGGATGGTTCGCCATCATGAATATTTATCAACAATATTAATACACATAATACATAAACTGACAGATTGATGAAACAGTGATACTTAACAAATAAAAATGTAGATATTAATCCTTGCCGAGAAATATTCATCATTAAATAAACAACCCTTCCAAAGCATTTTTCTTTTATAGCGACCGAAGCAGTGTTTAAACAGTCAATGGGGTACCATTTGAATTCGAAGCAACTGAAAGGTGCTAACACTACCACTCCGGTCTTTTTTTGCTCGAAGCAAATAAACGTAAATTTACATTAAATAATATTAAGAATCGTCACACTATTTTTTTAAATGTATTTATATATATACTTATATAATTTTAATAACCTAAAAATGTACTTTTGCCATTGCGAGAAATATAACATCTTGAAAAATTTTAAGGTTAGAATACACATAAAACAATGTGTTACACATACCCAGGCAAGTGCAAAAATGCATTCTTACGTTGGAAATATATATGATTTAAAGTTTATATTTATGCAATTTAAATTTAATAACAAACATACATGCGTTTGCATAAAACATTCATTCAAGACAAATTTTCATACCAAATAATATGCAGTTTTAGGTGAATCCAGAAGAATTATAATGCGAAAGAGTAACAATGCCCATTGATAAAACGTTAAAAGAAAAAATACATTTTCTGGGTTCACCAAAACCGGCACATCGCAATAATTATATTGAGCAGTATATATAGATATACTGTATAACATCATCGAAACAATACAAATACATACTCATAACTTTTAGTGGGACTTAATTATGGTGTTGATGGCCCATGACAACATTGCATCAGTTTCTGCAACGTTATGTGTAATGACATTTTATTGAAACGACTCGCTGAACAATGATTCAAGCATAATTTTCAATAAAAACAAAAGCATATTCTCCAAAATCGAAAATATACAAACCCGAAACCGTACAGCGAGACAGGATCAAAAAATGTTTAATTAAATCTACGCATTAAATTATAAACATAACTGAATTTACATGAATATTTAATGAATTCTGTGAAACTTTACTTTAAGACAGTTCAAATGTACATGCAGAATAACAGAATCAAAATTATAGAGAAATTTAACAGAATCGGAATAAAAACAAATTAAACAAATTTATGAGTGAAAAACATAACATTTACAAAGCAAAGATTTTTTTAATAACAATTCTCAGGGGTCTGTGAATTTTAATCATTCACATTGAAGACAGAGTTGAAGAAAATTGTGTTACTTAATAAAATATTTTCTATTTACTCCCACGGTTGACTTTTCAGTTACACAATGAAAAGTTAAATGTCATTTTCAAGCATTTCACGTGCGACTAGGTGGAAATATTCTTTTCTGATCTTCAGATATTCATCGACTTCCTCGTCGAGCTGCACCTCTGAAATGTTCTTGTGCATTTTGTGAAACGTCAAAGACGTAGATGGCGTTAATTGACTATACATACGCAAATAGACCACATTAGTATGGAAAAACAGAGAAAATATATTACAAAGATGAGCGAGGTTAAAGAATATAATATACAAGCAATATACATAGTGATATATATATATATATGTAACACAAGTTGATTAATATTTGGTTTTGGTTGGTATGCGACACATTAATGCCCAATATACTAATTATATTAGTTATTTTTTTTTTTTTGATAAAAAGAATGGAGCTTTATTTTTGAACAAAAATCACCACCAATTGACATGGCTAGAATGCAGATAAAAATGAATTTAAATTAATAAAAATTCCATCGATCACAATGGATATTTTTCAAACAAAAATAATAGTTGAAAAAGACTGTATTTACATAATTAGCAACTTTTTAGAAATAGTCATAAGACAGAAATTCTAAATCTGCCTGAGACTATGGCTAACGAGTCGTGTAATTGTTTTTTTTTTTTTTTTTACACTACAACAATTCAAAAGTTCTGTAATCACACCTAACTTTTATAGCTAATGGACGTCTTTATGGTAATATATATTGGGATCGTCCATTTCGAAGGCCTCACAGGCGCTATTAAAACAAAAATATAAACAATATATTGAATAGACAATAATCTGTGCCGTGTCACTCGCTCCTACTATAACTTTCGGCTTCTGACACAACATTTATTATCGAATACCAATCACAATACTCCTTTCTTAAGAAAAGAAATTAGAGAAAACGGGTAATACATCTAAAGCGACAGCTCACAATGTCTTACTTAGAAAAATTACATTACATGAAACCTTTCGCAGAAAACTTAAGTCTCTTCTTAAGAGTGAAGATTGCATATTCGCTAAAATAATCTACCGAGCCCCTTACTGTTATATTACAATGATTTGATTTTGAAACACATCAAGGCGTCTTCCTCCTTCTCGGTCTTCAAGTTGACACCGCAGTATCAAATATGAAAATAACCAGAAACTACAGATATGTTTTGGAGATAAATTTTGCTCTAGTCCAGGTCGGTTGCCCGTGAGTACGTGATCGTCAAAAGCCAACGGGTCAAACCGCAGGACGCATTGAGTCCACGTGGCAATCCAAATACTTAAAAATAGTTATATACATAAATATTTCATCCAGAACGGTACATTTTTTAATTCATACCGTTATCGAGATATATTGAAAGAATAAATTAAACAACTTAAAATATTCAACCATCGAGCGATGTATTGAAATCCAATAAATATTTATCTCTCTACGATGCGAAACGGCGGAAATGAAGTGAGAATCTTTTAAAAGCCAAAGTCTAACGGTTTGATCAATGAAAATCGCTATCAGATTTAAATAATACAGAGGACATTACTTAAATTGTGAAAATTTTTTAATATGCTATGTCTTGTTGCAACGAAAAAAGGAAACTCCACTGACTGAATATCTGAGGGAATAAATCACAACGGCTACGTATTTGGGTTACAATAAAAAGGGCTAGAATAATAGAAGAGTGATCGTTTTATAACCTCGTCCGTACTTATTCCGCTATTGTGATAAGAGTAATAAACTTTAAAAGAACAGCTACAATCACAAATAACATTTTATAATTGTTAACAATAACAAATCGATCTGCGATTGTAGCAGTTCAAATTATTTTAGAATTATTTACTAATATGTTCAGTTTCAACATCTTTTTCACGCATCAAAAGGCTTTTCAGATATTTTCCATTTCTGCTAAACAGACCACGCATGGGCAGTGATACTCCTGATTCTTAAGAAAAGTGTTAATATAAGAAATAGATTTTCAACTCAAAGGCTTCTTCAATGTTGAAGCATAATTACCTGATTATAAAAAAAATAAAAACAGTTTGAAAAAAACGTTGAAACTGAAGTCGCGAGGGTCGAACGAGGAGAGACATCAGCGCGTCAGCGGTCGGTCGGCGGCAGTGAGGAGAGGAGCTCGGAGGGGTCGAACAGGAGGGGGGGGCAGCGTGCAACGCAATTTGCCTGCGCCGCCCGCCCGACCCCCCCCGGCCGCTGAATGCCTGCGCTTGCGACCCTCCCCTTTGCCCTCCCCGTCTCCGATGAGGCAGTCATCCGCACACACTTCACAGTGAGGCTCTACGTCAGAATACATGCTGAGAGAGCGATCCAAAATGCCGCCTACCGTGTCCGCCTTCCGACCGACACGGTAGGCGGGATCCTTATCGGTTCCAGGCCCAGCAGCCTCCAAGGCGATGCGGACAAAGTCGCCATCATCAGCACGGAAGGAGATCTCCTCGGTGGCGATATCATCGGGGGTGTCGCACCCATCTCCGTCTGGGAAGTTGTGAGCGTTGCTGATGTCAGAAAGCAACTCGTCCCACTCGCGGGCCAGCTCTTCTTTACGGACTTGGGCCGTTCCTGAACGGCGTCTGTTAGCTCGAGCTTCCGCGCGCTGACGATCGCAAGCTTCACAAAATTCATCTGTCGATCCCCATATTTTAGCTGTGTTAAACCTGATTGGTCGGCGACCTTCAGTGGTCCATTGGCCGCCGTTCGCCTCGCAACCCTCGCATTGAATCCAGTGACTTTCGGGGTCGACAGAAGGCTCTCTGTTGTCTTCCTCCGCGGTGGCTACACCGGCACTCTCAGTCTGAATGGATTTTTCTATTTGGCACACCCGAAACTTCAGTACCAAATCGGCAGGAGACATTTCTTCGTCAGAACAGGCTGAAGAAAGACAGACATCCAGGCGGGAATAGTCGATACCTTGGGTACGATATTCCATGTAACGCTCAGGGCTCTCTCGACCGGTTTCCAAAAATATTGTACCAGAACCGCTCCTCTTGAACTCTACTTCGTCCAGAGCGCTGTCAACGGGAAAGGTGACTCCATTTGCATAATTCACCACACGGTCTCGAACACCCTCCGGACTCTGGCGTTCAATCGGGCGGAAATGTGTCCTTGCAGATGTTAACAAGTCTTCTTCATCCCCGATCGCAGGGGGGCATTCAATCTCACGAGGCACTTCAATTTTAAAGTTTTTGCGGGTGACGGTGTCGCCGATGAATCCTGGAGCTTTCGGAACCACTTCAGTGAATGAGCTATATAAGCTGCTGTGGTTGAGGGCTGTGAGACTCCGAACTGAAGCACTTGATAATTCTCCACAGCGATGCGCCTGATCTGGAAATGATATATCTTCCAGAGCACCGGGAACAGTTTCTGAAAACATCCCAATTCCAGGAATGAAAGGGCAAGCTGCTCGTTCCGCATTGCAGGTGTCTTCATCGCCGCCAAGGTTGAGCGGTTTAAGTCTACCGTAGATGACTTCCATAGATTCCTCGCCGTCAGGCTCAGCTTTAATGTGCCACAAATCTCTTGCACTCTCTCGGAAGCAACGAGGGTCGGACACCAAGGATTCGAGACCGCAAGTCTCATCTAAAGAAGTAAACGTAATCACATCGCGGTCTCGCGCTACGTCACCATTTGACCAAACGGAGCCACAGAAAGATGCGAATCCATCACCACACGGAGAGAAGAAGTCTCTAAATTCAACAGCAGGCTCTGGACCTGTTGCATCAGGTGACCCGTCAGGGTCAGTGCACCAGAGCGCTTCAAGACTGCGATCAAATTTGGCTTCGAATCTAGCGATGGATTCTTCTTCAGATGGTGATAGTGGGGGTGAAGGCGGATCCTCCTTGATGACCCAATCTTTGAATAAACCAATGTCATCACCCTCTCCTTCAATGTCTGGTGACGTATCAGAGTCCCTCTGGTATAAACGGCGCGTCGGAGCAGATTCCTCTAGGGTGGTATTATCACATGTGCCATATCCGTCATCGGGAGCCATGCCTCGGATGAAGTCTCGCAGACGATCCCTACCATCGGCATCCCAAACATCGCCGTCAGTAATCCATTCAGGTAACGGCTCATCGCCATGCTCCGAGGCCTGACGTTCTCTTTTTCTGTTTCGGCATCGCGCATTCTGATGACGATGAGAGTGAACAGTGTTGCGGCGCACACGGGGGGCTTGCTGCTTGGCCTGCTTGGGCCTGAGCCAGTCCTTTCCGCAGGACATGTTCCTGCGGTGGCCGTTATCTTTGGCACGACGCGGGAGTGGAATCAACGCGGCGGGGTCGTCAGTCCTAGGGATTGCGACGGAGGGGTGGCCTGGTGCGGAGGCCGAAGCGAGGGCGGGAAAGGCGGCGTAGTATAGACGAGCCATTTCTGACGGTGACAGAGTTCGACTCTCTCTGTGGGGCTTTACCTCTCTTTTTCCTGTTTGAGCATTTATTTGATCGGCTTCTTTAAGTTTAGCTCGGAGTTCATCAACCAATTGTTCTATACCAGAACTCTGAAATAAAATAAAAATAGGTAGGGTGATCCACATGTTTGATTTAAATTCTAATAAATATTATCATTGTACAATTTTTAAAACTATCTTCACGCTTTCCTTGTAGTTGTAATTTGTGAACTTTCAAAAAAGAAAAGAAATTTATGAGAGCAAGCGTAGAAAACCTACCTGATCATCAGAGGCATTGATGAGACACTGTACAGCTGCAGAGCGTTTTAAAGCCTCAATTTTGACAGGAGCCCATTCCGAGATGCGTCTTCTTTCCCAATTCTATTACATAGAAAAAAAATAAACAATTAACAAAGCAATGAAACGCACCACGCAGAGTAAATAAAATTATTTACCTACATAAACGCATTACTTTCCTAATATGACAATTTTAAGACACGATTTGATAGCTACACATAATGTAATGAAAATAAAGAATGAAATTTTAAATGCCGAGACGACGGGATGTGTATTTGTATATATAATTTCAGAATGTACTAGCAGATGGCAAACTTCCAAAAAATATTTTTAGCATCCTGACTTTACTTCGTTTAAAAATTGTGGAGCAGTGGCCTGCGAAGCCATAAAAGTTACATTGGAATTAGAATTTTTTTTGCCTATCTTCGATTAAATATAGTTAACGTTTCACGACAGACCCATTGTTCAAATAAATCTCATACAGCATAAAGATTTTTATATAAATTTTGGTGGAATTATTTATGATGAATTGAACATAAAGCAAATATGCAAATTGTATAAAATTAAATTTCATCTTATTTCTTAAATCAAATATTATTTATTTCCATATACACTGGATACAATGAAAATGGGAGTCTCAGGGTCGGGCACTATATAATTAACAGCTGGTGCAACACGACTACTTTGAAATCAAACATTGAGTAAAATAAATTTATAAAACATTCTCTGGATCACAAAAGTCTTTATCATTTGTAGAAAAGGTTAACTGCCATAAGTAAAAATACAGCTAATTAGCAACAGTGATATTGACCATCGCAGTTTACTTTTTACATGATTACAACATTTTTTTGGTTCGAAATGATTTTGGCAAGTAAAATAAAATTGATCAAAGCCCTAATCTATGGTTCATTTCTAAGAATTTGCATTCGCCCTTTTAAAGTATAGAATGGCTTTTTTACCATGGATCCATACACAAGATTTGGGGCTCAATATTGAGAAAACAAAGATTAAGATAATTGATATCTCTTATTTATAGACCTTCTTTTATTAGAAGGTTCAAACACATTTGGAAAGCAAAAGATGCAATACTGGATTTTTATACACAGTTTTGGACATTTTTGTATTTATTATTGAAATTTATTAATATATATCATGTATAAATTCATTTTATGGACATACACTGAAGAATCTACAGAAGAAACTCATCGCATAACCATGTTGAAGCAATATGCATCTATAGTATGACGGAAACCAAGCATTATATAAAAATATTGAAGATTCGTTACCTTGGTGGGTTGAGGGCTGAGATCGGCTGGATCAAGGGGCCTTGTGAGCAAACTGAGAACATAGCGACCGTAAGCGAGAGCGTCAATACCTCTCGCCTCCAGTTGCCCTCTCAACCACTCTCCCACACCTCCCTCCCAATGAGCTGACCACACCTGCCCGTACTTCATACCTCCTGAAATTAAACAATGCAATTGATCACAATCTGTTACATTATTTAAACCTATAAGATTTCAATCCAAATATTAGCAGTGTTTGGATTTTAAACATTTTATTTTAAGCCATCAGGCAAAGTTTATTCAATATAACCAAGGGGTAAGATGTTCGTATTACAATACGCAACCATATTTGAAAGTTATACTGTAGTAATAAATTTTCAATTCAAACATATTTTCAAGTGATGGCTTTTCGGCTCTTACTGAAGTATGCAATAATGTTTTTGCAGAACACTGGTTGGCAACCACTGAGTGTAATTTGGGTATTTTTTCTGTAATCGTGAAATGTTTATTGTTAATGTACCAGCACTTTTTGCGATTTCTAAGACATAATATGATCATAATATAGTATAATTTAATTAAATTTTGTACATTTTTCCTCTAATTACTGATGTTTAAAATATTTATAAGTTTTGCTGTTTCTGGTGCAAATGATTCCTGGTGAAAAAAAATATATGTTAAATTTCAAAAAGTATTCAGCAAGCTTTGGGGCACTTTACTGTCTCCGGAGCATGAGTTTTTTTAACACTACTTGAGATCAATCCAAAAAAAAATGTTTTTGTTGTGTAAAAAAATCAGTTGAGAATTTTTTATTTGCAATAAACTGGCAATTAACATTAGCAATTGTCACTTATCGGTTTCACCAATATAAATTAGTTAATTGTTTAAGAATAACAATGTTCACATATGATTTGGAAAAAATGTTAATTTTGAATGAGAGCAAAAAAAAACTGAAGCAAGACTAACACCTGGTTTTGAAACACAATAAATAATTTACTGTGTTCATTCACAACAGTGAAACTAGTATTCTTTTTAAGCTGTGTGTAAAAGAAAGACTAAAAGCTACACACGAATTCACCAAAAGAAAATATAGGTTAAAAACACTAAATACATAAATAAATAATAGAATACCTGAATACACAAAAAAATACTGAATAAAAATTGGATGAATACTAAGAACAAGTAAAAACATCTCAAACAGAAACAAAGATAGATAAATAGACAGGCACCCCCAAAACTTCAACTATTTAAGTTCTTAGATTCAACTACAATTGTTTATTAAATGTCTATACTCCTCTGGGACTTTTTTTGGTCCATACTCGCCGAAAGGTTATATTCAGGATCTTTTTCAATTTATATTCATTGCATTTAAATAATACAATTGACAAAACCACTATGGGCAAAATTGTTCGCATAATTTGATTTTTCAATGAGCAAAGAAAAAAAATTGATTTATGAAAAGTACAATAATTAGATGAAAAAACTGTCAATAGATGAATGTTTATGAAGTGGGCAATGAGTTATCCACTAGTTTATGAAAGGTAAAAGGGCCAAATATTCAAATTGAATATGGTGAATATGGATTGACACTCAATAATACCTTAATAAACTATCGTACGGGAAACTTGTAAATTTTATGAATGTGTTTGATATATTACACTCTTATATTTAATCAGTTGTCAAAGTTCACGATGAGTGAAATGTACAAATGATCATTAATGTATAACCACTTTTAAGGTGTTAACTGTCACTTCTTGATGGAAAGGCATGATATTTTAAATAATAAAAACACATTTTTTAGTACTTATTTCCACAATATATTTTTTGATCAGGACCGGTTTCGCTCATCGCGAGCATTATCAACTGATAGAATACAATTTACAAACAAGTCTATTTATACAAAACAAAAAAATAATTTGAGTTAAAGGTAGCAGGTGTACAAAACCATGGGTACAATTATTATTAATTAATTTATTTTGTTCCATTAAGTAGTGAGTGTGGGTTATTTTCATCATTAAAAATTTCCCACTCCTTACTTCCTTATTGATTGTTCAGAGCTCCCAATGAATTATTGATTTACCATAATTGTAATTGTAATTCTTAATAAGTGATTGTAAACATTTAATTTTTATACTAATTTACTTTATTTGTATGAATATTGTATGATTTTATGTAAATTGTTTCCTAGTTCTTGTACCCATGGTTTTGTACACCTGCTACCTTTAACTCAAATTAATTTTTTGTTTTGTATAAATAGACTTGTTTGTAAATTGTATTCCATCAGTTGATAATGCTCGCGATGAGCGAAACCGGTCCTGATCAAAAAATATATTGTGGAAATAAGTACTAAAAAAATGTGTTTTTATTATTTAAAAAATTAATGTATAAAATGGTGTAATTATAATAATAGTAAGTATATAGAAGTGCGAAATGTGTTTAAAATCGATTACATGCCTCATAAGACACAGCAAGTTTAAAATGATAAAAAACTTTAAATGGCATAAGTTTACATCATTCGCTTATATCACTAACAAGAGATGTTTAGTATCTAAATTTCACTCAATAAATTGACTGACTAAATAGAAAAATAAAACAATAACTATCATTGCATTATGCACCATTGCAATTGAGAAAACGGGTTCATTGTGAATGCAATCACCGCAATGTTTATCTATAGCAATATCATTGATAAAATAAAAACCACATATTTTCAACATAAAAAATGTTAAGAATATTATTTACTATCTATTGTAAAAACAATAATGTCATTCAAAAAAACTTACCCATCAGATAACTTTGGTTAAATAAAAAAATATTTACAAATTTATGTGACACCAAATTATACACACAATGGAAGTATCATAATTTAATTTCAAACCTAATTGTAAGCGTCTCTATAAACTAGATAGCAGTGCTGGAATACTGCTAACATTTCACTATACTGTGAAACAAAAATGTTTGCAGGCTGATATAAAAAAAAAAATTAACACCGGATGCAACAAATTTCAACACACTTCTCAAGCATGGCTGTTAATAAAATGAACTGAAGCTTTACAATCTGAAGATAATGAGTTGAATAATTTATTATTAAACCTTCTTTTATGTAAATAGTGAAGTTAGGGAAATTATTTAATTACCGTTTGTGAATGAATGATAAGTATTGCCCTTTTGCTATCATTAACTAAGTAAACACCATTAAAGTTAAAAGTAAATAAATTTATTTTCAGAAATAACAAATAGTAATGTAATATTTGTTTAGAGAATGTAATATTTGTTATGTATTTAACTTGATATCATAATATAAACAAATCCATTATCTAAAATTCATGTGATGAAAAAAATATGATTTATTTTCATAAATCACAATTTATTGTTTACTAATAATCCAGTATTTGAGCCATTCTTTCCCTTTGTGTAAAAAAATCTAGATGTAGTCATATTTGATACATGAAAAATATACTATATTGAAATACATAGCCCATTTATAATATAGATTTGGTAGATAATTAAACTTATTTGAACAGAATGAATATAATCACAATATCTAAAGATGGTTAAAACATTTATGGTGAAACCATGATGTAAAGTTCAGTATCATAATTAATAAATACTATAGGATAATTAATCATCATTTTCATAATTTATGTATGCCAATATTACAGAGATCTACAAATACAGATTATTTCTAACAAGTGATAAGTTCATAACATGTTAACTAATTGTAAATCTTGAATATAATAAAAAGCATAAATTACCAGTTGTTCATCCACTGGACATGGATTCCAATATAAAATTATATAAAGTTATGTTGTTTCATCATGCTACAGCAAGTCAGCTTTTAAAAATAATGTATAACTTGAGTCTAATGTACATTCAAACAGTATAAATGTTACATAAGTAATCAGCTGAGTGATAAGGACTGTGTACATCATATTAGAAGTTATTTTTCTAT
The DNA here is from genome assembly GCA_028555115.1 of Himalopsyche japonica. Taxonomy (NCBI): domain Eukaryota; kingdom Metazoa; phylum Arthropoda; class Insecta; order Trichoptera; family Rhyacophilidae; genus Himalopsyche; species Himalopsyche japonica. The sequence continues at coordinate 918,711 of JAHFWJ010000526.1, read as the reverse complement.
TCAAAACCCTAATGATGGTGCGAAGGTCATTTCTATAATGAAATTATTAACTCTCAAGATATGGATAAATTATGCACTTAGTATTCAGATATGCATTGGGATAAACATTTAATATGCTATGAATTAATTTATGTAAATTTGTGTATTTATATATTTCACAAATTTGGAGACTAATTATACAAAACAATATGTAAGAATATAAAAAAAGCAATTGTAATGTTCGTATGCAAAGTTATGTTGTCATACATGATGCAATACAAATTAATCATCAGTAATTATTCAAATATTTAATAATTTATATTAATGATATATTAATTGGCTGTGCACGATTCAGCTGTCACTATCGCAAAAATAAAATGAAGATGTATTTACTAACCTCCAAATGTATGCGAGATGTAGCCATCAGAAATGATGGGGTGCGAAATGCTCGCGGCTGGTGATAAATGTAGCGCTTGCTGCAGCCCAGGGTATCTTTTTGTGTTTAGGCATTCTTAATAAATCTAACAGTCTCCTTATCGAACATGTTACTCTAGTTTCCAAAAATCGTTAAGTCCTTAATCCGTGAGCCAGAATCAATTCATAATGTGGAGATGATTGTATTTTTCTATTGTGCTAAAACATGTTTTTAATCTTTGGTTGTTTTTCTTTCGCTTGAGAAAATAAAAACACAAAATAAAGTTCCTTTGTCGTGTAATCTTGGTTCTCCAATCTCAACAATCACATTGTCATTGTCGGAGATGATGAATGTGACACCATCCCGTGATATTTCTGAAATGCATTAACCAAATCGAACATTAATTATCTAGGAATTTATCGGCACTGAACAGATATTCACAAATCATTAGCTTCACTGCTGTTTCCGTACGAGCGAACCTTGAACGGTAGCACTGACAAGATCGAAATTAAAAGAAAACTACGACATTTCAGCCAGGACGGATCCATCACTGCCTACACACCTAGTTCGCGCCACAAAAGTGGGCCGATGACATTACTGGTTTAGATAGGCGAATTCTCACCCATTTGAGCACACATTTGTAACCTTCGACGACATGTGAAAATCTGGATTATAAATAGATAACAAAGAAGCGCACGGTGTTAACCTTGCAAATTTACTGACTCATACTGTCGAGTGCATCGATTGCGACATTGAGAAATGAGATTGCATGCATGTAACACAAGAGACGACGATTTCCGCAATATCACTGGAAATACTTTCACTCGGTGTCGAGTGCGAGAAGTAGGGTAAAATAGTTGGGTAATTGGCACTGATCACTTACCGTTGAGTTTGGAAGGGATGTTCTTCACCCCACACGGTATCACACACCCCACAGGGCATAAAACATGGCAGTCGGGATAACCCAGACGTAAATGTGCGCAACTGCGCCAGGCTTGTAGGTGATGGCCAATCGCAAAAGGCTAATTTTAAAAACGAATCGTGGATCCAGAGGCCCAGAAATCTGACCGTACGTCGATTCGATTGGTTGAATATATTTTCAAGGCCTTATTGACGAAACGTGTACCTGTTTTCTGCCAATAAGAAAACAGAGAGTTGATACTTCCTGTTGTATTTGCTTTACGGATATGGTATGAAAAGGGAATATGAATCATACCGCGTAATTTGAATTATCAAAACCGGTCACATAAAAAAATATAATATTATTGTTTAATAGATATTATACATCACGAATATGCATATAAAATCGATTGTTTAGTAATAAGGAAATATTGCCAGTACATTGATGAATTCAGTGATGTATTAATCAGTTAAATCAATATTCACAATAATATCAAAAAGAGGTTGGCATTGGCATTCATAAAAAACTCTTTAAAATTAATTCATCAGTAACAAAAGGTGGGATATTATTAACTACTAATTAGGGTAAAAACAGTTAGTGAAGCATGCTTGCCTTTATTAAAAAGTTTCTATGGTCAGGAAAAATAATTTATAAATATTCTGTGAACCTTATGTTTAATTAAAATAAAATAGATTCTGATATATGAATTCTTCATAGTTCAAAGTATTTTTTTTTAATGTGATTATTTTAATCTTCAACCTTAGATGAACTCGATCAAGCTCTCTCTTTTTGCCTGCTATCATACGGACAGTTAGCTAGATGGAATTGCAATTACAACTCATAATCTGTCTTTGAGATGCTGTTTGTTATTAGTAAACTTTTCATCAATAAAGCATGTTTTAAGATTAGTGACCAGTTCAGAATGTTACTATTTTGGCTTTTCATAAAATTCTGAATGGTTTCAAGGTTTTTCAATAAACATTATACATGGTGTATCTATTCAGTTAAAAAAACTTTTTAACAACTTACACCCCAATGGAGTTTGTTCAATAGTAATAGCAAACTAGTTTAAGTTCAGCTTCAAGTTCACTCATTGTATCAGAAAGTAAACAAATCGTTTTCGAACACATGATTCTTATATTTTTGACAAATCCCAATAGCGACCATATCATGTTTGTTGCTGATTTGAGATACTAAACTATGCTGAATCATAAACTTAACTACTCGTGTTACTTCAGGTATAATTTTCGAATATTTGTGATTTTATTATTGTTGGATATTATAAAATATTTTTGTAACATTGTTTTTATGACTACCCCAAATCATTATTTATTTGTTTATGCTGTATTTTGTATAAAAAAACTAATAATTTTATAATGAATGGTTCATTTAGTCACCATACATTTAAATTATGTATGAACAGCACAGTATAAAAAATTATAATGTAAATAAATTTTTGTGTCTGGTCCTAACCGTTGTATGAAATTATGGAGAAATTAATACAAGAGTATAAAAAAAAGTTGTAATTAAAATAACAAATGATTTCATTAAACTGTTTTATTTGTCATATTTTTACAATACACTGATTCTTATTATAAAGCATATAAATCTTTTCGGTGCGTACCTGAATTTAAATTACAATAATTTTATGACTGTACAAAAATAAAACTAACTAGTAATATAGGTATTCTCCAAAGGTACTGTTCATCCTTAAAATCCACTGCATACATCATACTATGAAGACTTGTGTACCTCAAGGGCGCAAATTTGAACATCATATATCACAATCACTCCCACAAATTATGCCTCACCAAACCATAAAATTCGAAGCATAATAAAACAAAACAATGAGTGCACAAAATCTATTGGTGATCCCATAAATACTATCATTAGACTTAAAAAATAATAGATGAACAGCAAATGCAACACCATACGTTACTGGGAATTTACAGAACAGCAAATATTAACAAGAACTATCACATTCTTGTACTTTTTGACAAGTCCTGAATGTTTAAGGATAAAGAGCTTTGCCTTCATCCAAAAGATGGAAGATGACGAATGAACCACTGGATTTATACTGTAGGGGGAAAATATATTCTGACTTGAGAACACGTTTGTATTACCAACTACAGTTTTCATCCGTCAAATTCTTTTGGAGAGTCTGGCACTTCGTATTGGTAAATTTCATAAAATGTAACGAGATGCGTGTCAAATTATTCAACGTAGTATCTTAATTCAAGAATTTCAGAAATTAATGAAAACTCTTCACGCATTGACAAATTGTCTCAAGCTTAACCAAAAGCTTTATTCCCAAAATGTATGTTAAGGCCTATATTATATCAAATACCTCGATGAGATTTAAGTTTAATGTATAAGTTCTCAGAAAATCTCTCAAGAATAAAAACATCTCTAACCATTATAAATTTTTGATCAAGTGCAGAATAAATGATCACCTAAAGTTTATTCAAGCAGCAATTCTGAGTAATAGCTTAGAAAAATGTGATAATTACATTATTCTCAATAAATATTTTCATTTATGATATTGACAATCAATTCTTGGTGGACATATTAAAAAAGGAAAAATGAATTGCACCACTTTCACTCTTTTGTAATGATCAGCATCGGATTAGTTCATTATGCATCATTATCACATTTATTGTAAATTTTTCTCATTCAACATTTTTGAATATTTTTTTCTTTATATAATTTTTTTTTTAAGACTTCTTAGATTTTGATTACATTATAAAAAAATTTCATTGCAGGAATTTTAGTACATTTTATTGTAGTTGTGTACAATTTGTATCATTCTGATAATTCTAGTAATTGTCCTTGAATCATGTTATATATAATCTGGTTAAAAATATTTTTAACACACAATTGCATATAACCTCGTAAAGATCTATTTTATGTGATTATATTGATGCTTGCGGTCCTGATTGTTATAAAAATGGAAATGGTACAATTCAAATTGTTTTCATTTTCTAAAATTTTTTATTATTGATCTGAAGCAGTTGTTGCTTTACAAGCGAAACTAACTTAACACTGCTTTAGAAGCGAATTTTTTGAATAAATTTTTAATTGATTAATTTTTTACCCTACTAGTTTTGTAACTAAGTGTGACAATGTTCTGCCTCTTTAAGAAGCCTATTCAGAGTAACTGATGATAAACTGAATAATTTTGAATTATTCTGGTCAATGTTTGATTTGTATTTATTTGGTGATTTTTAATAGCTACAATATTCAATAAAATGATGAAAATTAATTGATCTAATATGCGCAATGTCGCAACTGTTTATGGAATGATTTGAATGAATGAGTAGTGGTGAACAAATTTTCAATAATTCAATAACAAATGAAATTTATATAGATAGGAGCCAACATTTAACTTGAACTCATTAGCACTCAGTATAATATAGACCATATCCATCAAGATAAATAAAATATACGAATAAACTGGACAATTAGATTATGAGTATCCATAACAAACTCAAAAGTTTTTGGAATATGACTTTATACAAAGCATTATAAAAACAGAATACATACATGTTATATGCAATATAATTAGATAAACTACTAATAAAATCGCACTCGTAATACTTGGCATTGTTATTTATTTTATTGAACCGCTCTGCACATTAGTCCTTATTCTGATTTATGCATAGTAAATTAACAAAAATCGTTAGAGTGAATGTAAATAAAAAATAATAATAATACAATCAGCACATTTCCCATCTTTTTGTCAAATTCCAAGATTTTAAAGCTTTTCATGGCAAAGTGGATATTAAACTAAAGTATGTTTTTAAATTTAAGTGATATCTAGTATAAAAATAACACCAAACAGCAGCAAATGTTATTCCACTATGTGCTATAATTAAAAACTGGGCAAATTTTTTTAGGGATTCAATATTGCAATTAATTTGATTTTTGTTTGAAAAACAACTTTTATTTATTCAGTATATTATGAATAAAATTAGGATATTATCTCTAACAAACCCAAAGATATCAGGACACCATGAGGAAAATTTATCTAATTTAATACATAAAAAATTAATAAATGACTTTCGTATGGGTATATAGAAGTGCATTATTATTCTGAATTTTAAGAAAACAACCAATAATTTTACTTAAATTGAGAAACTATTAGATTTCATAAATTATAATCCAATATTGAATGTCATTGTCAAAACCAATGCTGTGCAATTAGCTTTAAACAAAGAAATTTGAATCCAGTGAATATCTACATGAAGGCAGAAAAAATATTTTGGATTTCAAATGTGCACCTAGGAAATGAATCATTCATTTATTTGGAATCGATACTTTGAACTTCAAGAGGAAAAAACTAAAGCTATTGAACTTAAATTACTATAATAGTAATAAAAAATATATATTTTGTGATAAAAATACAAACAGTGCATAATGTCAAATTAGATACTTGGACCAAAAGAAAAAAAAGAACACACAAACAATTGTTTATACATTAGGATTCTTAAAAATGAAATGTTCTGTTTTTGATTATATTATATTTTAAATTCTTTTCGATTCATCAAATTTTATATTATTGTATTAACGTTATAAAATTTCTTTATCGATTTATAAGTTAATTTTATTTGTATATATTAAACACAATTCTAGCGTTATAGAATACCTGAATATACTTATGAATCAAAATCATTTTTGTTTGAAACAATCCAATATAGCAGAAATGCCCCAACAAATGTGTTACAGTTATAGGTGGATTAAAACTAACAATTAAAAAAAAACATTTTTTGTGATTAAACTTCATATCAGTTGGGATTAGTAATAAGCTTTACAATCGATCTAAGCACTGTATATTTACACCATATACATATTTATTAAGTAGAACCTCTCAATTATATTATATTAACTATGCAAAACCAAGTTTTGGCATATGTTTTTTTCCTCAGCTTAAAAAATATAACAAAGATTGATAATAAAAATATTAATCAGAACACAGCCCTATATATAACCTGAGTGTTCACTACAAAAAATAATAGAGAACATTTTTAAATAATCCATAAATAATCAAAAAAATTGCCTATTTTTAAACTAAATATATATGTTGTTTTAGATATATGTACATAAAGGGATTAGAGTGTTTTCGTAGTGCCTTTGGTTGAATCGGTTTGTTTCGTTGTATCAACTGGTTTGGGTTTGACTTCATCGGGTTCAATTTTGGGCAAAATTGCTTCTTTCTGCTTCTCTATTGCTTCCATCAAAGCCTTTTGTTTTTCAGCTTCCATTAACAGATTTTCATTGGCCTGGAAAATGTGTAAGATTTTATGAATATTGTATTTAGCAAATATCAAAATTACTATAATAAATAAAATGGACAGTCAAAGAACTATGTTCCACTTTTCCAGCAATGATTATGATAAAATATACACATACAACAAAAATAATTTGAAATTAAAATCAGACCAAAAAGATTATTTCACCATACTAAATGAATAATTTAGATGAACATTATATTGAATTTATATCTGGTATTTGGAGATTAATTGATAAATAAATGTAGTTGATAGACAGTAAGACGTTGGATCAATTTGGTCATAAATTATGCTATTTGATTACAACATCTTTACAATAATGAAATGTGTTTAAACAAACCGCGAGTGATTCATCTCGCTCAACTTTGATTTCTGTCAATATTGAATCGTCCTGAGCGAGTTTTTCTTGGTCAATTTCTTTTTGAAGAGCTTTTTGTATTTTGTTTTCAACATCTAATATTTCTTCTTTGTCGAGCAGTTCAATGAGTTCTCCAACTTGCTTTTGTGACAGATTTACATTTTCTTTCCCGATTGTCTCGATTACCTAAGAATAAACAAGATATCAGTCCATTTATTTTCTGACAATGACAGTTAACACTCCAAAAGTGAAAACAATATTTGTTGTCACAGTTGATTTCTCACATAATAGCTGTGTTGCTATTTTCTATTTGTAACTCGTGTAACTGCAGCTGCACAAAACATCAATTATCCTACTATCAAATTCATCAAAAAGAATCATTTGCACATTTATAGAAAATCAAATTAATTCAAGGATTAGGATTGAACAATAACTTTATAATTAGTAGGAAATAAAAAAAAGACTTTCAAAAACATTAGTTTTGTAAAATATATTCGTTTTAATAACTTCCAAATTCAACATAGCATGTCAAGAAACATGTACCTTTCTACTATAGTGGTCTGGAGTTACGATCTCTAGATGTAACCTTCACACGTATGGATATTTCAATAGATAGCATTAAAAGCTTCCATGAATATCTATCATGTTATAAAACTATATGCCCCACTTGAACTTTTTCATTTCATCTACCTACTACCTATTGTCCCTTATTGTAAATCAAATTGTCTTATTATGCCATTACCCGAAGGCACAGTTTTGAATATAAAATAAATCATTCACCTTGAAAACATCTTCTACTTTAAGTTGACCATCAAAATCATCGTCTAATCTTCCCAAAATATGCTGGATTTGTAAAATTTTTGAGTCATCGGGTACATTACGAATCTTTTTTATAGCCGTCATTAGTTCTTCAATGTGCACCAGTTCTTCTTGGTTAACTTTCTCTTCGTTGGTAGACTGTGAATTCTCTTGGATACCTTCGCGCTGTTTCACTTTTTCTTTTTCTAAATTTGTAAGTACATTGTCCATCTTCAAAATCATAGAATTGACTTTGTTAAACAATCTGAAAGATAAAAAAAAAAATATTAGGCAATAAAAATAATTCTCTAACAAACTTATACTTTTGTGAGTTTTGTTTTATGTTTGGTTTATTTATTTTTGATAGTCGTCCAAAAATCGATGGATGAGAAAACTTGAATAAACCATTCCATTTTAAAGATAAATTTTACAATAGTGTCTACTAGCAAAATTTTTTCAAGAAATCCAGATGACAAGAAAATGAAACTTAAATAGGAGAAGCAACAAACCAGTATACAGATTGTTGAGTATTTGTAATTGGTCACACAGTTGGAGCAAATATGATGATGTTCTCACAAAGTAGTCGGATGGCTATATAGTATTACAGCTTATTTTGTAAAGTGATTATTACTTTATATTTAACTAAGTAGGTAATTGTAAGATACTTTCATACATACCTCCTAGCACCCTTTGTTTCTCTCAACCTAGAAGTATCTAGTTTTGTTATTTCACGCAACTCCTGGACATCTTCTTGATAATCAGCCATTTCTTCCTTCAAATCAGCAAGCTCTTCTTTTTCAAGTAAAAGCTTCTTCTTGTTCTTACCTTTGGATAAATATATATTGGAGTTAAATATCACATATTACAAGTCGACTAACAATCACGGATTTAGTAAAATAGCACCTTCTGTATTGTAAAACAACTTTTATTCAAACAAAAGTTTTTTTAAGAGGACCGATTGTTAGTAGATTTAATTACAGATACATTGATTCTATGTCCCATTTTCAGTAGAGTACATAATCATACAATTGGATTAAAACTATGCTGCAAATTCTTCCCTTCCTCCTTAAGTATATGCCTTGTAAAGGATGTGAGCAAGATATATGAGTATGCTGACATTTTATTCTTCTTGCTCATACAGAAATGGGTCTGTCTGATAGACAAATATCCACCGCGAACCAATAATAAAAAACCTATACATTTAATGAAGAATAATGAATATGTTGATACATAGAAAGATATTAAAAAAGATCATCTTTAATTGAGAGATATTGCAAAACTAAGTTTCAGTATATATATCAATAAGTGAACATTTCAATGAGATATTTTTGCCAAATCAACTTACAAAAGCTTGCAAAATAAAAATAAGTTTTTAGAAATAGTAATTTATGTTTCATTGATCAAAATGTGTTGTTTTCTGCCAGCAGTATGTTTGATTAATGTAGGCAGTATAAACACAATCAGTACAATAGACACGCCAATTGAGAATGGTACAATAAGCATACAAACTAATACATATAGTAACATGGATTACTGTTTTTGAAAAAGTTATAGTGCAGTCATAAGGAACAAGACAATTCTTATAAGCGATGGATCATGAAAAATAATTTTTATGACAGAGTTGATTTTGTGAAATAGTGTAATTATGGCGAATCACAAATTATTACATTCATTGTTCACTTCGCATATATTAACATGTTTTTACAGTCCCTATAAGTATAAAGTGTTGAATAATCTCATGATCATTTTTTTGATATCATATTATTTTTAAAGGGTCCCTGTCTCTAAAAAACAATAAGAGCTACACTAAAAAAGCAGCCATCAACTAAATTCAAAGAAACAAAAAACATTGAAATGAAAATAACAGTTGAAATTCAATTGATATGACGCAAGACTTTCTTAATGATGGCCATAGAGCAGGGGTAGCCAGCATGGTCCTTACCGCCCAATAGTGGGCACTCCAGCTTTTATGGTGGACGGTAAAGGTATTAAAAACATTGAGAAATGCTGATTCCCTACTATATAATCACAATTAATGTGGAACCAATGGGCAATTCGAAAATATTTCTTCTTACAGAGATACAAAAGTGGGCGGTAGTAATAAAAAGATTGACTACCACTGCTATAGTCACCACTTATATAGGATTTGGTAATTTAAACACAAACAAATTTAATGAAAAATCAAACTACATTGGTCAATCACAGAATTTATAGCATACCAAGGGTATCCAAAGCGTCCTCAATGATTTCAATATCCTTGACAGATATTCCTTCCTCTTTTTTAGGCTTCTCCACTTCAGTAAGAATAATTGGAGCAGTGTCAATGAATTCAGGAGTTTTAACCGCTTCAATAACTGGAGCCTTGTCCAATGATGCCTCTTGCTGAAGGCGGGCTGTCTCTTCTCTTTGTTCATTTCTTTCTTCCTGAATTTTTCGTTCTTCTTCTTTGATGGCATCAATTTTGGCCTGAAAATTACAATAGTAAAAAGAAAGTCAACCTACTTATTCTATTGTCTATACAAAAAATATTTTTATTTAATAGTTATCACAACTCCAGATAGATGATAAAGGTAAACAAAAAGGCCTATGGGCACCTGAACTCTCGTGTGTGTTTTTACTGTCCCTTAAATTCTTACATACTCAAAAACAATACAAAACAGATGTATTAAGGCATGAAAGAAAATCTATAGTTCTTTATATTAGTTGTTCACCATTGCTTAAAATTGTACTGAATATGGAATGACATCAATCCACAAACCATAACAAAAAAAATATATACAGTTGAATCTTTTTTCGAAAGGTTTTTTTTTTAAATAATCCCTGAAAACCAAATAAAGTGAAAGTTTACTTTAAAATAACCATAAAAGTAATTATCAGTCTTTTTACAATTACAAGGCTAAAACTGAATGTATATTTATTATGTACTTCAATTGCATTTGAAAAACATTTAAAACTGTTAATTCAGTCATATATTATAGATATATGAATGAATACATAGATATGATATATCTATTTCTCATTTTTGGTGTGCATTTTTTCACACAAAAAAGAAGCAGAAGCACTTTATTCGAAAGTAAAACATACTACTGTAAATTTTTGTTTATTGATTCTGAGAATTTCACATTAGATGTTTTTCAGTACACTGCAAAAAAAAAAAAAAAATTGAAATATTGGCAATGATCGAAACCTATAGCAGCCATGCACAATAAACCAAATAAATTAAAATTTTATGTATCCTTAGAAAAAATCCAGATGCTCCGCTGGATAACTGACAATGAAATATAAAAAAATGTTCAAAGAATGTGGAATACTACTTTTTTACAAAGACCTTTGAAGATAGACATATAGAGAATGTATTAAAATATTCATACTTTTTTTAGTTAAAATAGATACATTACCTTATTGTCAATTTTACCCTCTTTTTCAGAAATGGCTGCTTTTTGTGCAACCACAATATTTTCAGGAAGAATTGAAATACTGGCTTTGAGTTTATCTGATGTGGAAACATTATCGGGTATCATTAGGGCTCGAGATAGCAGAAGAAGGGACGGAGGCACTTTTTCATTCAAGGAAAGATCAAGCCACGATTCTAGCTGTTGCCGTAATCTTTCTTCCGTCATCCCATAAGCTCTCATACCACGGGCTCGACATGCCTGCTGAAGTTCACTCAGGGTCATACTGTTGACACCTTCTTTAGCTATCATCTTATCATCGGCGGCCAAGCTTCTCAGCTTCATGCGAAGATTAAATCTCAGAATGACACTAGTGCCAATAGTGCTAACCTCTAAGACTCGGCAAAGAGCTACCAACTGTGGCCTTGCTAGAGAGTCTAAGGTAATCTCATCTTCAAATAACTTTCCGAACCTCATAATTTCTTCATTTGTGGGTTGTTCTCCAGAAGACCTAATTTTAATGAAGAAATCACTGAATTCTTTAGCCAAGTCTGATTGATGCTCTTTTGACTGAGGAGCCATTTGATCCAGAGTTTGCTGGAGGAATTTGGCCATTTCAAGTTTCACTTTTAGACTCTGTCTCATTTTGTCTTCTTTTTCTACGTTGGTCTCAAATGTTGACGGTAACATTCCAGGGAAGAGTTTTATCGCGACCGGCAACAGGAACTCCATGAAGGGAACAATAATAAAAACAGAAAACGGTATTAACCTAAATACGTCACCGCTTGTGCGTACTAATAGTTTATGTTCTCTTCTCGAAAGCGTTTTACCATTAAGGATTCTGCCTATCAGTTTTCTCGATACGTTGATGTCAATAAACAATAACCTAAATCCGTGATAATAGTGTATCAACTCATCAACGATCTTTTGCTTCAATGACTTTTTAATAGGTACTTTTTTAACCTCGGATTCGTTCGCTTGGTCTTCGATCTTCTTCTTCAAAGACTGTACAGATTCTTCGACTTTGGAAGAAGGTTTGAGAGGTTCACTTTCAAAATAAACATTGCTCACCGAAAAATTTCGCACTAAAACTAGGTCAATCTTTGTCGAAGGTGAGAGTAAATTTGGATCGTAATTGCCGATAAACTCTGTCGTAACATATTTGTGCGCTAACCATCTATAAGATGCTGTCGAGGATGCGGAATTGGAAAACGGGCAAGGTAAATACTGCCCTCGCACCTTCCATTGCTTACAATAGCACGAATCTGAAATGTCGGAAAATTCCATGATGAAAAAAGTGCGAGCACATTTAAAAAAGTGGTGTAACAGGGTGAAGGATAGATGAAATAAAATGATGAATATAATTTAAATAATCATTAAAAATTCGTTAAAATGCAAAATATATTTAATTGATTATATAAACAATATGAAAATGAAACGAAAGCATGCAATCGTGATTGTCATAATAGTATGTATCCATAACATGAAGTGACGTCAAACACAAAAATTTACTCACAACTATTTTTTAAGAAATGACTTGTTCTCAAGCCCGCTGCTGCTTGCGATTTGAAAATAGCGTACATTTTGCAAATATTTTCGGTAAATCATAAATTAATCGGAGAATCACACTTCGTAAAACAGAGACAATAGTGAAGTTTGATACAATACAATCATAAGCGGTATATGTATCAGTGTTGCCGCTATCGTTAATTAAATAAGATAGCCGTAAAATATCCATAGTATTTTACAAATCAAAGAAATGAATTATTTTTATCAACTTGGTGGAATATTAAATAATCATAGATTCAATTGTGTTTCTCATGACCTTACTGACAAGTACCTCCTGTTTAGGCTTTCACACTTCTACACAGTAGCAGATTATGTAGATGAAAGGCTCGAGCACATTTTTTGGGTTAAAAAGGGCATTGCAAAATATTCTATTTGTTTTTTTTTCTAATGACCACTAAATATCTCATTATTTTGAAGGCGTTCTATTGAATAAATTATTTGAGAACAATCATATATTTTTCAGAGTTGCTGCGATTGAGTGAAGAAGAAACAACGATTCCTCCTCAATTATAAACCATATAAACTTTTATAACCGACACAATTAGGCTTTGGATTATTACCAACAGCTTAATTTCCTCAATCTTTGTTATGTGGATCTATGAGTATTCCAATTGTTTAGAACAGGGATTCCCATCCTTTTTTTACTCTAGAGCGCATTCTTAAATATCGGTAGGGTGGCGGACATCACCCATTTTTTTCTACGGATATTTATAATTAGACGTAAGTAATAAATAAAAAAGAAGATCTCTATGTTTATTGTCACTATATAATAAACCTAGTAACTCAAAAAAAAAAAAAAAAAGCTAACAAATATATAAAAATTATTTACATTTTTAGTGTTTATGAAAAAATCTGTTACGTTCAAGCAGTGGCTCCCTGAATTCCTGGTTTAGAAGGCTGATATGATGGACTCAAAAAAATTGATAGGGACATGCATATTTCATAATGTTGTAATTGCTTAGAACTATTACCCAAAACAATTTCATTTTTACCCTCCAATTGAGGCAATTTTAAATAAAATAACTGTGGTAGTTAAAAATTTGTGCTTAAAAACATTTCCTAAGGAACCTCGAAACTATTACCCCTCGATTGTGAGTTTTTTTCATTTCTGTCTTTATCCAACAAGATGATTGCAGGTTTTTTCAACACATGTGTGGTGACCGAATTTGTGAAAAGGTTGCAGTCTACCATTAAGACTAGATCACTAGATGAGCAGCATTAAGTATCCATATCTCTGCCTGTTTATTTTCATGAATGAAATGAAATTTCAGCTTTATTCAAATAGCATTACATCACACAGACGTAATGGAGCAGACAAAACATTGTTCAGTTTCAATAATTGAAAATTGATCAAGCACCTTCAGTAAATATCATAGGACGTAAAAATGTATTTTTTTTCTTTTTTCATCCATCTCTGTTTTCAATGTGGAGCATATGGTCCTCTTATAGAGGTATCTTAATATGATTTTTTTTCAACAAAAACTACTTGCCACTCAATTACTTAATTGCTCAACCTCACCTTATAAAGAAAGTGGGGATAGAAATGGATAGGGCTAGGACCAGATTAGTGCTCACACTATGCTCCGTTTTTATGATCAGGTGGGCAAGTGGGAAATTTTAAATGTCACAAACATCCATATCTTTGAAAAGAAAGAAGAGAAAACGGATTCAAAAGCATGAAATTTGTCATGGTAGCCAATGGTGTTGACCACTACACAACGGACCCAACATTGATATTATTACCTTATTGAAATTAATATTACAAAAATATGAAAACATAAAAATATTTTAAATAATAAAAACACATTTTTTTAGTACTTATTTCCACAATATATTTTTTGATCAGGACCGGTTTCGCTCATCGCGAGCATTATCAACTGATGATCAGTTGATAATGCTCGCGATGAGCGAAACCGGTCCTGATCAAAAAATATATTGTGGAAATAAGTACTAAAAAATGTGTTTTTATTATTTAAAATATAATGCCTTTCCATCAAGAAGTGACAGTTAACACCTTAAAAGTGATTAATGAAGCGTGTACGGCTAAACTTACTGTCTTATTTAAGAGATAAAAATATTTTTTTATTAATAATTGGCAGTCTTTAATTTGAGACACTATATCATAGCAGTTTTATTATAGACTGTCAGTCATCAGAGATGGCATTTCAGTTATATTTAACCAAGATATGCTCATGGTCCTACTTGTAGGACAGTAGAATTAGATACATATTTTTTGTCCGCCCAAATGGCATTCCTTGCTGTCACATAAAATTTCCAACATACTACTTAATTTAAAAAATTTTCGACCCTCATTATAAATTTTATTATAAAGCTACAAATGTTACTTATCATAATCCTCATGTGGCAGAAAATACAAGAATAAGTCTGCCTGCCAAAAGAACTTTTCCAAAATGATTATTAATTATAATAAATTATCAAATTTTAGTATTTATTATATGTATATATATATATAGGGGTGTTACAGGAGATAAAGTTCAAGCTTCCAACTCTCAAGCATTAGAGCTTTTACAACAAACAAAAAAACACCAATGGGGCACCCCTAATATCTATGAGAGAGCTGGTTTTAAAAAAAGGGCTGCGGCTGTGGAGTTGGAGTCGTGGAAAATGAGCTACGCCTACTACTTTTTCCATTTTGAATAGCATCTCAATGTACAATTGCCATATTGGTTTGTCAACCCATTCCACGCAGCTGTATTTCATACAAATTAAATTTGTCCTTTCTTTCCATATAGTCATAGAACAATAAAAAATAATTGCATTGGCTTTTATGGAAGCCTGATGCACTAGGAAAGAAATATCATATGTTGTCACAATCACATTAGCAAATATATCCCTAACAAATAACTCACTCGTAAATCGCCATTACCGTGACATAATGAACCCACCAATCAGACTCAAATGAACAACCGCCATTACTGTCACGTGTCATGCAGTGTCATATTGCAATGCCGCGAGATTAGTGCAAGGTTAGGCGCGTAGTTCCAAACTGATTAGTTACCTGACGGAGATTGAGATAGATTTAAAGCGTTCAAAAAACTGATATTTTAAACATTTATTATTTTTGACAAGTGTATTGGGTGGCTGCAGCAGGACAAATTAGGCGATATTTTGAAACCAAAACCAGTCCTATATGCTAAAGATTGCCTGTATTATCGATGTTTGAAAGCTCGCGCCTTATACTCTCGTACGTTTGCGTGGAAAGGATTAATCTTTAATTTAATAGGTTAAAAAAAATAACAATGAATTTTACTTCTACAAAATATGAGATATATATATACATATTTATAGCCAAAATGGCTATCAACTATATATCTTACAAATTTTATAGAACTAAAAACCAATTCAATCAATAAACTTTAATTTTAAGTTCGTAAATAGGAAAAATCTGACAAGAAAAAAACTTTTTTAGTCAGATTCATATTTTTTGCCGATGTCCGAATCGGTGTTTTTTCGACTCTGTGACTCCACCGCCCTGGTAATAAATATTTGTATGGAGGTAAATAAAAGACAAATTTACCTGTAAAAAAATAAATTTATTAGGTAAGTGTATCATTCTTTTCCATTTCCTCAATATTGGAGAGGCTACCATTACAAAGATTGCACATCGTACTATGATAAATTGCATACATAAAAAGATTCAGAAGACTACAATTGATAAAACTATAAAATTTGCTCTATTGTGTACATGTTAATAGGGTGTCACACATATTTTTTGTAGTGTTTTCTTGTAATGCTCGTTGATTTGTAATGAAAAAAAAAAAATTATTCATGACGTATGAAATATATATGGGGAAAAAAATTTAATATTTAACCATATTTCTGGAGGAGATGCAATATAAATTATAGAAACCTTTTGCATCTAATCCGTCTGTGCAATGATTCTCAACAGGAAAATGAAATATATATATAATGTGCAAAATATTAAAAGCAAAATACCAAAACCTAAGATTAAAATCAATAGAATAGTAAATATATACGTTTCCTGAAAAACATAGTAGACTAAGATTTTAGACCAGTATTTTTGAATAACACTCTGGTTCGCGTCGATTTGAAAAGCCTTAATTTAAATGTGGGAGAAAATATTTTCATACCAAGAGAAATGAATTAAAGTATTCTGAATGTCGTTCACATTGAGAATAGCAACGAATTCAATCCCAATAGGTACAGGATTAAAATTACAAACTGAAAATAAACTATATCCGCACGAGGATCCTAAATTAATAAACATATTCTTTATGGGGTTTTTATATACATTAACAATATATATACTGTCTGAAAATTTTATACATCAACAAATCGGTGGAATAACTATTCAGGGTAATTAAATTTACATTAGGCTTTTATCAGTCCCTATTAATATTAAAAACTAAACTAAAAACTAAATATTGGTCCCGTAGCATTTAACAAGATAAAATAAGGAGTTAATAAAATTACCAGTAACATAAATAGTTGTAAGTACCAAACCTAAATTATCTTTTATTAAATATGCTCTAAAAGCCGCGAAAAACGAATGCATGTCCAATACCTTTTTAAGAGAACTATTCAAGTCTGTTTGCGGGAGAGAAATTTCAATTGTGAGGCAAATTACCTGATGGAGAAACTACTCTAGAATTATTTGATGAAAAGTGGAAAAATTAAAGTTCTTAATCAATATTTGCTTCAAACAAGGTTATATCATCGCAAACGAAATATTGAAAGGAATTACAAATCATTAAAAAGTCAAACCATATCAAATATTAACGAGATACGATGACGACACCCAAAAGGTAATATATATTAAGAAATGATCAATTAGTACAAATCCTGAACATTCAGCCTTGAATTAAAAAATAATCGAGGCAAATATAGAGATTCGATAATTTTGTTGTCGAGGTCAATTTTTCTTGGATTTCAACAGCGGTAAAAAATATTTCATAGAATGTGCCGATTTTTCTCAAATGAATGATTTTATTTAACCAACCATCACATATCATATAAATGTTGATGATGAAGATTTGTATTGATAAGACTATGAAGCACCTAACATACGAGAACAGTTTTACAAATTCAATGAATCAGATATTTCTGTACTTGAAAAATTCTCATATTGCTTAAATGCCAAAAAAAAAAATTATGTTTAAAGTCAAAAATTTTAAACAGAATAAATGCTAATAATATATTACAATTAAATCTAAATAGTCATTTAATAAGTTAGAATTTGAAAAATAAATAAGGGTAACTGTACAGGGATCGTAGATAGTGTTCCAAATGGAAAACTAATTCTTATGTTTTAAAATATATTTTAAGGCTTACTAATGATAACATGCTGATCACCATAGTGATAATGCTCTTTACTACCGTTTTCAATGTTGATTATAATTATCTGTATCTATACATAAGTATGGGTTAGCCCTACCTCCTCAATACTGAGCGATCGATCAATAATCAGCCCTCTAAGACAAACTGAGCGAGAAGTTTGAGTGACTGACCAAAAATCCATCTCCAATAATTGTACCTGTCAAAATACTCAATCATGGATAGTCTATGGCACCCACATAGCAATCGAGCATGGTTTAAAAAAAAAGATAATATTGTACTTCAGCTTTTTTAACGATCAACTACAAAGCACAGCTTACTCATCTCAGCCATCATAAGCTAAGCCACACTGTTCAAAACATTAAAAAAAAAAATATTGTTACCCTGAAGAAAAATAAACTTATCAATTAGCCCATGTTACTACAATGTGCCAGATAAACAAACAGCGATGTAAGAAATATCCTCAACAGCTTCCAACTTTTCTTCGGTGATATAAAATTCCATACCGTCGATAACAACATGAAGAGCACCTCAGAAAAGTATTCTGCCTGGGACAATCACCGACAACATTGCTGCTTATCGGATACAAGTATATCAGGTATTACTTCACGGATGCACCTTCAATTCACATTACAAAAGCTTTCAACACATTACTGACTTTGCAATTGCAAATAGGGCAACGTTTCGTTTTAATCCACACTTTGACAGAGCATTTATAGCAACAGCATATATGTGCAATCCGCCCATGTACAAATACTCCAGATTTGGGCTCAACAAGGCAAGTGATGCACATATCAGACTCTGATTGTTTAGAAAGATTGACAAATTTTTTTTTGGGTTGGTCCAACAAAGATATATCGGCTTTAACTATATCACATTCATTATCTGTGAAATGTTTGTGAGATATCAAATCCATGTCGTCTTTGCTGAACATGATAGCGGGATCACTTAGAGTTTTAGTCAGGGGTTCTACATTACACTCAAAATTAGTAAATGCAGGTTGGCTAAAGGAAAGTGTGTCATTGATGGGCGTAATATCGATATCGATGCGAGACTGCGCTTTGTAGCTGTCGGACAAAACTATATTATTATTAAGATTTTTTTTTATCACAGATAATTCACAGATATCTCGTTTGACTTTTTTTACAGCGCTGTCGCCCTCATTCTCGATCGAACGCTTTCGGTTCTCTACCACTCTCACCTCAGACGGTTCTCCTCCATACTGCACAGGACCGGAAGCATGTTTTTGTTTCTTGGAACGTTTGCATTTCGGTCTCTTACGTTTTGGTCTCGGAGGAAAGAAGTCTTTTCGCACCTGAAGTTTAAAAAATATATCAGTTTTCAAAGCAAAACTAAATAAAAATATAATGGCCAATTGAAACCATTCAATACAAGAAATCAGAACATGCAGTGGAAAAATCGACTTTTATCATAAATTTCACGGTGAAACTTTTTGA
This sequence comes from Himalopsyche japonica, assembly GCA_028555115.1. Taxonomy (NCBI): domain Eukaryota; kingdom Metazoa; phylum Arthropoda; class Insecta; order Trichoptera; family Rhyacophilidae; genus Himalopsyche; species Himalopsyche japonica. The sequence continues at coordinate 899,238 of JAHFWJ010000526.1, read as the reverse complement.
ATCATTCAAATCCAGTACATGGGTGAAACTAAGCTGACCCCAGAATGAATGAAGATATGCCAAAAGTCAAACCGGAAGTAGCAAGTGACAAAACATGAAGGAATGTAATTTGAATATTTCAAATTTCATATTCGAGTTCCATCAAGTGGCCTCAATTGATATATCAAATGATTCAATAAGTCCATGTTACCCATCCCTGCTGAACTGCACTCTATAGATATTACAACACTGAATATTTAAAAAATCAATTCATTATTGTTCTTGTTATGCAAACATATAGATATTTTGAAAGCAAATCAAACTATATTTTTATAAGAAATTTACTTTGTACATAAAAGCTTACACGCTGTAAACACATATTTTTTAGTGTCAACTATCTACATACTGGAATCTTCCATCTCAACAGTTGAGAAATTACAGTCAGAGGGTTAAGATTGTTTACTATACCTTGTAACATTTTTCACAATAACGGAACATAGGGTTATTGTTCGTATTTCGGCATTGGGCACAATTCCAATAGTCGAATGGACTCAACTCGGAGTCTGTGGAAGCAGCCGACATTGAATCTTCTGAATCCGCAAACATGAAATCTCCTTCATTGAGCATTGCATGAATGACAGTGGTGGCGATGATTTCCTGAAAATGTTAACTTGAGTAAGTCACATTGCTTATTTCAAATATTGCCCAAATTTTTTTATCATGAAGTCATAAATAAAGTAAAAATAACATTCTTTCTGACTATCCATATTTTTAGCTCTCTGATTTAAGTTTAATGATTCATGCGACAATGATAGAAGCTGAAAGAGTTTGAACAAACACATGAAAAAAATTGTAAATTTAACACTATTATTTTTTAACCTCTCTGTACTTCTAGTATTTCTATCAAGTAAATGTTAATTCAATCAATATAATAAATGAAGCATATTATGACATAACAAAAAAAACTCTATATTGGCATATTTTTAGAGGAATTAAAAAAATCATCAGAAGCAATTCAAGTAAGAATATAACAATTACATCATCACTGGTGCCGCTGGAACTATTACTGTCGACAAACTGAGAAGGTTTATCCTCGGGCAGCTCAGCATCTGTTGAGACTACTTCGTATTCAATTACGGAAGCAGCACTTTCATCACTCGACCATTCCAAATCACTAGTGTCCCTAGCAAGATCTAAAACATATTAATTGCAAAACAATGATTATTTTTTCTGGCAGACATAACAAAGAAAAAAATTCTCGAGTAATAATAGTATAAAGGTTAGTTGAATTAGATGAAAAAGCATTTTTAGAGAATCAAAATATAAAAGTAATAGAGAACGTAAGGAAAGGATGTAGAAAGAATAATTTTTGCAACTTTCTTGGGTTTCATTAAACAGAAAAGGTAATGAGAAAACGAACACTAATCAATCCTAGTATTGTTTTTTAGGGTTGATAATAATGGATGTGATGTTATTCCACATTATCAGTCGCTAAACTACAATCCTTCGGAATCTTTCATCCAGGCCTATGTTTATATAAATTTAATGATTTGATTGTGAATTCAAGACAATGATTCACATAAATTTATCCATAGAAATTGGGGGAAAAGAGTATAAAGCAGTAGGGAGCTCAGAGTGAATTGTTTTTTTTTTTGTTTGAGGCAGCCAAATTTATATTATTCCATCATCAGAGTGTAACAAAGTATTACAGGTAGAATCTATGCCTAAAAACCTAGAGTAAAAAATATTCAATTGTCAAAAGTATTTTCTCATATAATTCCATCAAGAATATATTTGTTACATGGCAGTGTTTAAAAAAAATTGACACGAGCCTGTTTCTCGAAAAGTTTGGTGACCCCATTCTACGGCCAAAACTGATTTTGGATAGTTTTTGAAACTAATTATTATAATTAAAATGAAATATAATATATTGTAAGTATCAAGATATCATTACATTATAACAATTATTTTCACATCTTCACAGTGCATTTAGAAAAGTTATTTCAATCTAAATGTGCCCTTAGTGGCTACAATGCGAAGTATATTTTGAAAATTTATCATTAAAAACAACAAATCAGCTACATCACAAAATTTCAAAAACTAAATATATAACAAGCAATTGCTAATTGTTTTCTTTCTCAAATTAAGTTGTGACTTGATAAAGGGGCTTTATTGAATTTGAACTAATCAATCAACTAGAAAAATGATACCATTAAAAATTTGAACAATAAATAAACAAGCTTCACATGACTATGACTTAAGATTAACCATTACATTTGTAATAATATCTCACTTTTTGTACATCATTGTTAACATTTTTTTTTTTTTTGGATATATTTTTTTTTTCATTATTTTATTCCATTTTATGTGAGATGGAGTGCTATTTTTTCATTATTGGTATCCATTTTAATTCAGCAATATTTTTTTTTTACTGCAATACTTGTATGTAACGTGATGAGATTTTTTTTAAACCATATTAACAAATAATTCTTATCATTATTAAAATAAGCCAATAATCTATTTTGTAACATGCATAATTAAGACAGGTAAGTACACATTCAGACAAGCTGCAACATGAAAACAAGCAATGATTGCATGCCTCACAAGAACAGACATGTACTATCATCAAGAGATGACTGGTAAAATTCGTTGAGTCACTTCACTAAGAAATCTGATGCATCTAAAGATGTATTTTGCATTTCATTGAAAAACACTTAAGGATATTTTTGAGTAACATGAAGTTTGTACATATTATTTTTTGATTTATAGAACAAAGCAAATTCCGTAAATACATTTATAATTTTTCTCTAAGACCTATTTTGTGCAAAAATTGGATAGAAAATCTAAATTCAAAATGCAATTAGTCCTTTTATAAGACTTATTTTGAAAGGTTGTTGAAAAATATTCAGACAGATAAAAAATTATGTTTCAACTAAACTAAAAACATGTTGACGAAAAACACAACAACCCTACGATACCATTAGAATATAGTTCACATTTTAAAATTTTCTCTCCTATCAGATTTCATGTATTCACAAAATAAAAAGTTATTGAAACTTACAGTTTACATATTATCACTACTATAGTTCTATCAGTCATAGAATTTTAGATAGAAAACTATAAAATTGATTGAATGTTGATCATTAAAATACTAAATCATTTTGAATATATCCCACTGACTGCCAAGGTCTTAACTGTTGAGACAGTGGATTAGTGTGTCGATTGATGGTGCCTAAAAATATAAAGGTGTTACAGTATCGAATCTTTTGTGTGTAAACTAATTTTTGTATTAAAGTAAACTTCGATTTGTTATAAATAATCCTAATAAATTTCTTTAACATTAACAATTCTGAATTGGTTTTAGTGTTGGAATATATTTAATGTGGGTTAAGGAATGGATTTAATCTACTTTCTTCAATAATGTACCCAAAATTGAACACGGGTCATTTTAAATACTACATTTCAAAAGAAAAGAAAGAGATTTTAAATATTCAAAACAATATTTCAGAGAAAATTCAATTTTAATGCAACTATTATGAAGAATGACATACAATGAAGTGTAACCATAACAGTCTAAAATTTTAAGTAAAATATCTAAAAATAAATCTATTAAATTATCGAAATATTTATAAAACTGAAATCATTAAATGTACTTCAAATGATTGAAGCTGGACTCTGGAATATATAAATTCAACGCAAAACGGAAATGGAATATATAAATTTAACACACAAGTTAATTTCAGCTATGTTGTATGCAGAATAGAAATATGATTTAGCAATGAGCAACAAAGATTTTTTTATCTCTATATATTTATAAAAATGAATGTTTGTTTGTACCATATGCATTCCTATATCTATTCCTATACATTCAATTACGATAAAGCTTGGGTGGGTTATAGTGCAGACACAAGTTAAGGTTTCAATTTAGTACAACATTTACATTAGGAACAGTTTCGCTCATCGCAAGCATTATGTTTTGTCTAATTGCGATGAAACTTTGGCAAGTTATTGTGCAAGCCCCACAAAGGTTTCTGAAATAGTACAACCCTTACTGGCTTCGCTCATCCCGGGCACTATCAACTGATACAATACAAATTCAAAAATGCCGTTTATACAAATTTTTGAGTAAATTAAAACCCATAATTCAAAGCTAACAGTTCAACCATAATCAATATATGTATACTTCTTCAGAAGGCCTTTTGATTTATTTGCGTGTGCATCAGACAGAAAAATAAAAAATATTATGTATTCAAAAACTATTTGATAAACAGAATTTAAACACAAACACTTTCTTTTTGTGAAGTGTATTGCAATGCATGCGGATACTCACTAGTTCACTATAAATATAAAGATATTTATTGCAAAGCAATGAATTTTAGAGATAATTGATAGACTCATATTTAAACTTTGGTGGATATTATTGGATAAATGATTTTGATAATTGACTTACAGTATATTGCTTTGAAATATTATTTAGAACTGAAACATTGATGTTATTAATATGGAAGGGTATTGTGTCTTTCTTCCGTATGAGGGGAAACATAAATCTATGAAACTAATCCAATAAGATCTAGCCCAGTGCTTCCAGTGCACTGTGGGGGGTCGCAAAATGCTTCAATGGAGCTAATAATATTTATTTACGTGTATACATGTGTTGCATAAGATATTATCCATGATTAAAATCTTTTTTTCAGATAGATTAGTATAAATTTCCCAATATTATATCGTTTTAGATAAATAGTCTTATTATGATTTGTTTTGCATAAGTTGATAATGCATGTGATAAGCAAAATTAGTCCTGAACATTATTTAATTATATTGCAAAAATAGTAATTGTGTTTTATTTATTTAAATAATTCCTTTTCACCAAGAAGTAAGTGATTTACGCCTTAATTAAAAAAATATATTTCAAGTTTTTGATAACTTAATGAAATTGATTTTCATTATAGGAAGCTGTGGTTTATTTCTTCCAAAATTTTTCGACAGCAGTTTTAGGAAGCACTGATTTAACCGACCAAATTTCTCTAATTTATTTGACTTATAAGATTAAGCAAAAACAATTTTTTTTACGTCAGCTGACTTGAAAACTATATAAAAAAAATTCAAATTTACACATGAAGCATAGATCACATCCAAATTTATATTACAGTCTAAAGCAACTAAATTGTTAATAAAATTGGAAAAAAAGATAATAGGCAACCACTTGATTTAGTTATAATTCAGTTGGATTTAGTACAACTTTTTTAATTAAACAATCGACAGATGCATACTATTGAAATATTTAAAATTTAAATACAGTCAATATATTATGACTGATAAAAAAAAACCCCAATCTAAAGTAAAACTTATAAAAGAAAATTTTAAAAATCCAATACCCCAGCAATTAAGTTTTAAAAATCACATACATTGAAAGAAAGATCGTCTTCTTCTTCAAAAAGATTTTGAATATTATTTCGATGTAAATTGTAATTTCCCAGCTGTTAGATTAAGTTTTAGACACGACAATGTGTTTTACTAGATATTCTTATAATGACATTTAATTGGAGTAGGTTAGATTGTGAAATGCAAAAATGAAACAGAACGAAGGATATCACTTTTTTTTTTAAATCTATGAGTTACTTCCAAAACCATTGAATAATATTTCTAGGCTCATTGACAAGTAGAGAAATTGCTATTAAGACAAGTTTCCAATATGTATAAGATCAAAAATTCCACTGAGAATAAATATACAAACAGATGTGCTTTACAACATGCTATTCTTTGTACTTCCAAAAAATAAAAAGATAATAACAATCCATTTATGTAAGAAATTTAATTATCATGGATGGTGGTTTAGGTGACCTGGTAATTAACGCTAAATACAAATGTAATACTTGAATGAAAAATTATGGCTATTTAGATTAGAGAAAAAATATTCATCATATTTAAAGTTCAAATAAATTATCAGTTTCTTAGGCCCCCCCATGTTAATAATATGTGAATATAACTATTTCGAAGTAAAATTTTCTACAGAATTGCAATGTTTCCAGCAGCACTGAGTATTCTAAAGTCAGAAAAAGTTAGCACGTCGTGAAGCATATTCACCAACACCAATATCAAATTCTCGCACTCACAAACTTTAACAATGTTATTATACTATATTTTGACATTTCTAGTGGTTATTAAAGTATTCAAGATGAGCTTACTATCTGTGAAGACTATCAATAACACTGTGTTAATCTCAGCCATTTGTAAATCAAATTTACTAGAGGTAAAAAAGGAAAAAACCTATTACTATTTAAAACTCATAACTATAATGAAAGTTGCAGTTTATGTCATTCAATAGATGAAAATCCGGGGGGAAAGTGGCCAGTAGTTTCCAAATCTAGTTAGTTTGTTAAATCATAAACCCACAACAGTTCTTACAACAACTGAAACACTTGTCACTGTATAAATTTGGGAGGTAAAATAATCATTAAATATTTTTGACGTGTTTTCACAACTTATGAACAATCCATTGGCCCATAGTTTTCCTACCGGTTTCTTTTCCTTGGATGCTGCGAGGGCTATCGGAGCTATCGTCCGAATCGCAGGACGATTCGCTCTCTAATTTATAGTGATTCCAAGAGACCCGCTTGTTGGCGAGACTGAGCTGGTCAACATTTTTGCGGTCGAGTCGCCAATCCAAATAGTCTACAAAGCAAATTAAACGTATTTTAGATAAACGCCTGTGAAAATGGTATGGTGAAATAGAATTATACTACGCCAAAAACTCACTGTGGGAAGAACTGGGTGTAGCGACATCGTATCCGCTCATCTTCTATTTACAAAACGATGGCCGCCTTGCTAGATAGGAAAAGAAAAACAAATTTTCAAACACTTTAAATAACTCGAATCTAACTAAACGCACAAGCAGTCGTCGCTACGCTAATATATACACGATAATGAGTTAGTTTACTGATATTTACCCGTCTATTTTCCAGGCAATTCTTACTGCCGGATCGTGTCGGAACGTGCTTGTGGATGTAATTTATTTTGACGATTGTAAAAATTCCTTAACGTTTAGAAAGAGACAGAGCTATATACACAGGAAATTTCTTTCTCGTTCAGGACATGTTGGAACATGCAAAATGGCGTCATAAGTAGAAACATAGAGAAATAAGCTACGATATAAATAGTAGAGATGAGCCAAACTGTATGAATAAACGACAATTGCAATATCGATTAAACAATCTATCATCACATCATTATTTTTATCTGTGACTTTTTTCATAAGAATCAAAAGAGCTTTAAATATGTATTTACACAATTATTGAAAGTAAACATGTTCATTCAATTTGTTTTTAGACGTACAACTTCAAAAATAAACTTTTTATTTTTTCGAGAACACCCAAACAAAATAAATATTATTCAATATTCAGTGAAATATTATACAAAATTACTGTGATAAGATGAAATATATTTCTTAACGGAGAGTATTTTTCATACAGCAATACTAGCACGGTACCATAGCAATCTTTAACTTTAATTATATATTATAGAAGGCTATGACAGTACGCATCACAATTTAAAATAATAGGATACGCTCTTTCACGAACTTATGACGGCTTGTAAATTATTTTCACACATTTTATTGATTGAATTGGCATTCACTTGGTAGAACTCCATTACAACACGGTGAAAAAAATAGCAATGTATTTTAGTTCTACAAAATTATTTTTAACAAATACAGTTTGTAGCTATTTCGGCTCAACCATCGTCAGAACTATGCTTAAACTAACATTCGCTTATCTATATATAGCTGTGCAGAAAAGACACACAACACATCCTCTCTCCTGTTCCAACGGCCTAGCTTGTTACTTTAACACAATGACACTAAATTTTCAAAATTATAAATGAAACAATAGGTGTCTATGACAATAAGATTATATGTGGGACGGAAGTGGTCCTTCTGGAAGCAAATCAGACCACCCCTTTGTACAACGGCTGGACAAGTGGCGATACTATTATGTTAGTTTGTTCGTTAAGAATCCTTTGTGATAATTGGTGTCTATTGATTTCCAGCTTTTCCAAAGCCGTCATTCTCCGACCCTTACTACAAAGATTTTTCACCGAGTTATTTTCACACATTTTACTATGTTCACATGGCTTCAAACCGTTTGATTTCTGTTATACTGCTTCAAATTGTCAGGAAAAGTTTCCAATGTGCTTAAAATGGGCTCAGGCTAAATATTTTTTGACTTATTCAAATCAACAAACATATTTGTAAAAAAAAACTCGGGTACACTAAATCAGTGCCCGCAACTGGTGTGCCGCGTATTTTTGTATTAATAACAAAAGAAAAATCATATACTTAATAATTTACGATATCAACTGAAGGTGCTTGATGGAACTTCAATATTAAATTTGAATTTTTGCTTACCTTAATATGTCAACACTATAAAATATTTTATGACAAAGTAATCATATGGAAGCAGAAATGATTATTTTTTCGTTGGAATTATATGTTATAAATACATAAATATTATGCACACGATCTACAATATAAAACGTAAATGTATAAGAAATCAAATTGTACGTAAATAAAGTAAACAACGCAGAAAGAATGAGTTTAAACAAACGCATCAATATTGCATATTCCATTTTTTTTTATATAAATATTGATTTTTGGTGTGCCGTGATATTTTGGTAAAAGTGTTTGTGAGCCATAAAAGATAATAGCACTGCACTAGATGGCATTAGATAACTCTCAATAATCTATAAACTTTAATTGCGATTTCATTCTTTTATTTAAATTTTAATTATACATTTGAATTGTTACAACTTTGTACGATTCCACATGTTTTGTCAATGACGACCCGGGTTTTGCCTTGAAATTCCATTAAGCACCTTCAGTCGATATCATAAATTTAATTAAATAGTTGTTTTTTAGTGTCGATTTAAGTATAAAGTCATTCGAAGCCCTACACGAGTTTGTAAAAGAATTATATTCATTAAAGATTTATATTTTTGCCCTTGTTTTCAAATGCACATCCATATGCACGTGCATAAAGATTTATATTTTTGTCCATGTTTTCAAATGCACATCCATATGCACGTGCATATAGGTTTCGCGGTCGTTTGAAATAATTTGTCGCACTACGCCTGTTGCACCAAAGTAGTTTTAACTTATTGGCACTATTAATATAAAACAGTTAATACGTTCAGTCACAATAATAAGTCAGTTCTGTTCCATCCGTGCGATGGAATACCTGAAGATGCCGAAGGGCGAAACCCGGGTCGTTTGTGATAAGACATATGGAATCGTACAAAGTTGTAACAATTCAAAAGTTAATACGTCTTTAATTTTTGTCTTTTACAATTAAGTCGCGGTTGAAAATTACGAACACGATTGTGTATAAACCAATATTAAATAAACATATGATTTCCAATTATATATGAAACATAATCCAATAATTATAATTAAAACTCGTAAAACATAAATTTCATTAAATGTAACCTTAATCCTAATTAAATTTGATGAAGCATTTATCTACGGTTTATAGATCATCGGGCTTATTGTACTCAAATAAAATAGCGGTCTCCGTAATTTCATATTTTAGTGGGCTATAATACTACTCAACAATATATGACATAATTTTTCAAATACTTATGTATCTAAAACAAAATTATAATGAACATTAATGTTAATTAACTCTTAATGAACATTAGATTTATCATGAAATTTCAATATTAAATTTACATTGTTAGAACTTTGTACGATTCCACGTGTTTTCACATAAAAATGTAAACTCGTAAAAAATGTCAACAAATCAATTTTAAATCAATCATCTTTATTAAAAAAATATTATATTAAGAACATGTCAATGATCATGTAATATATAAATTATTTAATATTTTAATATATAAGGACACATTCATTTGAACTTATTTCCACAATATATTTAATGATAAGGACTTATTTTGTTTAGTTAATCCGGTACTGAGTACTTAAAAAATGTGTTTTTATTTTTTTAAATATTATGCCTTTCCATCAGGAAGAGATAGTTGACAACGTAAAATTGATCAATATTTTAATAATCAGTTTATAGCCTCTTATATGTTTTTATCTATAATTAAGTTTGTGGCATAAAAAAGTGATAAACTTATCCCATTCATTTACACAAATGGAATTATTGAATTTATTCATTTATTATTGGGTGCAACAATGGATAATTTTGTAGGCTATATTAGTATTGAGCCCATATTATCTATGCTTATGCCTTATAGTCTATAAGTCTATGAATGGCAGCCTTGACGTACATATTGTGAGGTCGTAGCTTGATATTTTAACTGTAGGCAGACTTTTCAATTCGTTGACAAGATTATGCCATTGGCAAACTCAGTGGATCCATGGCAGGTCCAAAATTTAGGAGAGAGCGTGGTATGTAAATATTTATTTTGTATATAAACAAACAAATTACTAGTTGCTTTTCTTCGATCTTAATACGTATTATATATATGTATTAAAATAATATGATCGTATAAACTTATATCTTTAATGACTTTAATTATTATTGAATTTGCTACACCCAGATAAACATTCAGATTTCTCTGTAATGGTTCCAAAAGTCATTTTACTTACTGAATTATTGAAATAAGAAAGTATATTTCTTGAAGGAAAAACCCGCATAATATTATTTTTACCCATTTCAATTTACTCGGCCATGGGCGTTTCGCGGTTAGATATAATGATATCATAAACGCTGATAAGTATTTAATTATCGCAGTTATCCGAATTCACACACCTTTGTATTTCCTGTCATTTTATCTAAGATTAAAATTTGTGACATTTGAAAATTAAACAAATTGATTTGAGGTCTAATAATCAAATCACGTATGTTAGCTAAAAATAAATCATTTCACTCGTCACAATTGTATGTGTACTCAGTATAGAATTTTAGTATATGTGTCTTTCAGAGTTTTCAGGTTGTTTCTATTTATTTGATTATTATTTGTTATACACAGTGGCAGCTTATCCATACGCACTGCGAAACTGTTATAATCAAGAGTGAATTGAGAAAAATGTTATAATATAGATAAATTTATGTATATTATATGAAAATATCAATATAATTAAAGCATGTATTAAGCTCACCCGTGCGCCAGTATATCTTATCATACACCACGTTACTAATGTCAAAAAAGTGACCCATCTTTATGATTTTGTGCAGTACCATTTTCAATGGAGTATGCTCGATTGGCCGAAAGGGGTGTTCGAGGAGGAGGCTTGCAGCTAGAAGCTTGGTCTGGTATTGCCACTATGACAGTATCTTACGCTTTCTTTAACAGAGTTACATTGAAATAAAAATACAAATAATGTTTGATTTTAACAATTTTGATGTTAATAGCAAAATCCAAATTTTTTTTATTTCTGATCAACCGCAGCATCTCTAGATATTTTACCCACGAGCCGCCACTGGTTATGCCGATAACTATTCTTAAATAATAACAAATGTGCTACTCCAAAATGTTTCTAAACTTCAATGTTTTTGATCATCATTATTAAAAAATATTTTTAACCTTTTTTTGAAATATTAGTAGGAATAAGTATGCAGATGTAGTAAGTTCTATATTGTTTTCGGAAAGGTTTTTGCCCATTGTTTGATTTTCTTTGATTGTCGAAAATTGAACTGTTTATAATATTCAATACAGAACATTTTTGCTATGGCACTTAATTTGCATCAATATTAGGAGGCTTAATCAGAAAATCACATTTATTACACTCTTGAATTCAACGAGCAATCAGGGTTGCAGCATCATTTTTTGACATATTATCATTATGTTCTACCTGAATATTGTACAACTGAAATGTAGACCAAATCTAATGGTTTCACTTGGTTATTTTTTCATATGTAGGTTGTTAATACGGTGTATTGCATGCAGCTAAGTAAAATATTATATTTGAATTGCTTAAACTCTACACTTTTACACATATTGTCACTATCCTACCTCATAACAAGGGTTTCGTATTTCAACATCTTGCAATACTGCAGATGCACTCACACTAAGTAAACAGTTAAGATTTATATAGACCCTGCGCTTTTGGAGTTAAATTGAAATGCCATCTATGCAATATATATCTTTTCCAACCCCCAAAATGCCACCTCAGTTGTTCTTGTTACTTGTTTTCGAATAAGAAAAATGTATTTATAAATGACAAATATATAAAAACATAATAAAAGAGAATGTAAAGAAATAAACTGGTTTTATATAGTGTATTCGTATTTTGTTCATTTAAATGCAACTTACACAAATGCTACTGTATGCTTAATTTTAGTCACTGTTTTTCTCTTCACTGGTCGCCGGATTCAAAACCTGTCCAAGGAGGTTTGTTTCTTCCTCCATTTCAGAATGTTGCGAAAATGAGTTAGGCAAGTGTCATTAGCTTCGATGCATTACCAGTTGCAACTTTTTCGGGTTTTTCTTTTCCACAAGCTGTGAATCTCTCTGTGAGATAATGTGAGACGCACAAGGCGCAGTGAACTGATGGGCCATGTGCCGCGGGCCATTCCTCGTATTTCAAAGCAAAAATTTGCTCCTTCGACGACTCCTATCTCAAATATTTAGTATTTTAGGGCACTCGTATCTTGAAATACCACTCTACTGATTTGATGATAATTAAATTCACATTCTGAAAAATAATTAATATAACAAACTGAGTAACTTTTCAATTAGAGTTGTCCATAAGAATCAACTACCATTGTAATTTTTTTCTTTGGGAAATTTATGACTTGATTGACATGCTGATTCTATTATGAGTGGGTTTTGGGATAAAATATCAGATAATGATAAGTATTAGGGAGGTTAAATTATTCATATAAAACTGGTTGACTTTTCAATTATGCCCTGTTAACTTCATCATTTATGATCCCTCATATTGTCATCATTGTTGAATAAGCGATTCTCCAATAGTAAAAATGTTCAGCAAATGTCCATGTACATTCATTTATTCAACCTAAAAGCAGCTTAATATTCAGATACTTCTTCTGTGAAATGTACTCATGTCCCTCTTCTACACAGGGACAAAAGAGGTGCACTCACTAAGTCATAATTTAATTTTTAAATAATGAAAGAAAATAGTTGATAATGCTCGCAATGATCGAAACCGGTCCTCGTCATAAAACATATTGTGAAAATAAGTACTAAAAAAATTTGTTTTTATTATTTAAAATATTCTTTCAATTGAATGGAACGAAGGATTATCTGATAATAGCAGTACTTCTTGGGCAATCCCCCTCTTTTTTTGAATTATAAAAAATGTAATAATTTTGTATTATAATTTGACACCATAAATATTTGGACAAAAATTGTTCAGGCATTTATTTATAAATGTGACCAAAGAACTAACGATCCAGATAAATCATGTATGTTTAAAAAAAATATGCATCGAATTCATGAATAATCCATTCATGATTGGGAATATACTGTATATAAATACACATAACAGTAACTGCTCTACATATATTTTTTATAGTGTTTATGTCATCTACTGACTTACTGTTTATGAAAGCTCAACTTTACATTGTGAATAATAAACAATCTATTGAAAAATACTAGCAAATGGGTCAACTTTATTTTAGCTTGTTCACATTCGGAAATGTGGCTAACATCGCAAAGCAGCGAGGTATTTAGGAATCCTTGATACTTAAGTATTGGTTGCACAGACTATTATCATTTTGTTTTATAAATATTTTTTTGCAGCAACATACACAATTGAAATATTTTATAATATCTTTATATTGTGAAAAAACACTTTTTGTGTGTGACACTCAAACAATTACAAATAAAGTAACAATCTGAATATTGAGATATTCTTTATATATAATATTCCCGATGGTATCAAATATATGCTTTGAAATGTTTAATGTGAAACAAATTTGAATTATTGAAATGGTGTGCACCCAACTCCTCTCTCAGTCGAATGTATTCTATGAGATTGATTAAACACGAGGAAATCTAAAAAAATCAATAGGAAAATAACATCAAGATATTGATATTTTAAATTATAACAACTGTTTTTTTCTGCCACCTTAATGAATATGAAGCATATTTTTATTGGCATACTATTTTTTTAAAATCAATTCATTGTCAGCAATATAAATTCAGTGAATTCACCAGTGCCACTGAGACATTTGGTTTGCGCACTAGAAGACAATTTTTTTTATGCTACCTTTGGACCAGTATCTTTTATTAAAAATAAGTTAGTTTTACCTATATTGAATGCTTATTTTGCTAACTGATTGGATCTGTGGTTGCTTGCCAGCAGCCCGTTAATGATTCACAGTCAAGCATTTGCGTAACACTGCACTATACTTTGACACTCATCTAATAAAGCAGTGACTCTTTTTTTTTGTAATTCTGTGGGACAGGGAAATTTCAATGATTTTGAATTCTTGGGAAGTGATAAAATCAATAATCAGTGTATAAAATTTTGTGTCGCTCCTTCAAAATGACCTAGAGTGAGTAGCTGCTCCTTTTTCCCCCTAACTTCATTTGAAAGTTTAATGAACTGGAGAAAAGGTTCTTAAATTTGTAATTTACAAAGGGATGTTTTTTTTTACTTTCAGTGCGCTTCTTCATCACAGTCAGCAGAAAGCTTACAGATGGCGATAGACGGGGAGTCGACAGTGGCCAACGAGTCTTCGTCAACCACTGATCACGATTCGGGAGAACATGAGATTGAATTGAGAGAAGTCATCAAAGAAGGCCATGACAAAGCAGACCCTTCTCAGTTTGAATTGCTCAAAGTACTCGGAGAAGGTTCTTTTGGGAAAGTTTTTCTTGTACGCAAAGTTTTCGGTTTGGACACGGGAACATTATATGCAATGAAGGTATGTTATATTCAAAATTCAATTTCGGTTAAACAACATCTTGCGAATAATATACAATCAATGTGGTGAACTACACATTAATTCTAGTTACTGAACTGATACTTTTTTTCTCTCATACATAATATTTCATGTAATTGATATATTATTTCACATTGCAGGTTCTAAGAAAAGCTACATTGAAAGTGCGCGATAGAGAACGAACTAAAATGGAACGCAACATACTTGTTGACATGGGCCATCCGTTTATTGTCAAGCTGCATTATGCTTTTCAGACGGCAGGAAAACTTTATCTTATTTTAGATTTCCTCAGAGGTGGAGATTTGTTTTCTCGATTGAGTAAAGAGGTGATTATCCTTACAATACATTCTCTTTTATTTCTGTGAGATTTGTTTTTGACCATCGCAATATATATTGAAACTTATTGATATTAAGTTAATACGAAATTGTTTTGCTGATTTGGTCCACTAATGATGAAAATATGGCAGTCTAAACAGAATCTACATACAGACAGAAATACAAAGATGAATTATCATCAAATTGAAAAATTAAACAAATCTACTCTTATTTAATGCCTGTAATTCACCATGCATCAGTTTTCACATTTCACATTATCAATTTTGAAATTTCATACTCAGCATTTTTGTCGATTGATAGTTGGAATTGATATTTTAAATATTTATAATATGCCTTTCCACCAACAAGTAACAGTTAACACTAAAAGTTTGAATCGAATTATTATTAGGTGTAGTAAAAAGTCCTGACGTTTTTTTTCAAACGTGTGTCTTGTCGGTCGGCTTCGGGCCTTTGGTTAAATAAGATGTCATAATATTTTTTTTCGTGTTGTGTGACATCTCAAGTTACGTTCCGTATAGAAAAAAAAGGTTCATTCGCCCCAAACAGAATGACCGACCTTTGCTCTTCATAAGAATATCTCCGCAGTTGCATGCTTTTTCAATATTACGCCCAGAACAGTGCAGTCGTCGCCACTAAAGACATTTGCGATGTTTATAGAGACGTGTTAAAGGTTCGAAAATGTTAACAACGAGATGGTTTACAAAATTTAAATTTGGCAATTTAAGCATTGAAAATTACCCTCGAAGTGGACGACCTCATACAGTGGATGAAGTCGCCCTGAAAGCTGAAATCGAAAAAATCCTATGCTAACAAAGAAGGAATTGTCCAATATAGTCGGTACTAAATGGTGAAACTATGACGGCACAAGTATACTGTGACCAATTAAACAAATTAAGTGCAGCTTTGACAAGAAAGAGGCCGGGCAGGATGAATGGATGCAACGATAAACTGCAAAACGAAAACGCGCGACCGCATGTTGCGAATATGACCTGGGAAAAAATCCAGGAGTTGGATGGGAAAACTTTATTGCATCCACCTTATTTACCAGATTTAGCACAATCGGATTACCATTTATTCCGTTTAATATAAAAAACTTTTAGGGATAAAAAATTTCAAAAAAAAAATGACGCGAAAAACGCTATTTCCGACTATTTTAATTCCAAATCAGTAGAGTTTTTTACTAAATGGATTTTAGACTTGTCTAATACGTAGCAGAAGGTTATAGATAGACAGGGAGATTACTTTTTATAAATAAAAATAAAAAAAAATACTAAATAAAACACTTTGAGTTTCATTTAAAAAAAACGTCAGTACTTTTTACTACACCTAATGTTAATGTTTGCAATATTTTTCATTTTTGTAATTTTACACTGTGAATTGATAATACAAAATAAAGCTTGGGATACAAAAAAAACGTAAAATATATGCATTTTGAATCTACCTGACCCTTAAGCTGTCCATTGTGAAAAATGCAAAAGAACTTTTGATAAATTTATAAAGTTATCTTTTAGGTTATGTTCACAGAAGAAGATGTAAAATTTTATCTAGCTGAGTTGGCATTAGCTCTAAATCATGTCCATTCCCTCGGCATAATATATCGCGATCTAAAACCTGAAAATATTCTGCTCGATCAAGACGGACACATTGCATTGACTGACTTTGGTCTATCAAAGCTCCCTCAAAATGACAAGGCTTACAGTTTCTGCGGCACCGTAGAGTACATGGCACCTGAGGTTGTCAATAGACGAGGTCATTCCTTTGCAGCTGATTGGTGGTCATTCGGTGTATTGATGGTGAGATATACTTGATGATTCCTTATTCTGGATTTAAGCGGTTAATATAGATATATGCATAAAGTATTTCTTCAATTTTCTTATTATATATTGGGCACGGGTATTTTCACTCAATAGTATTGGAGTTTTTGAGTTTGTGACAAATATGGATTTCTGTTTGTTTCTAGTTCACTCCAATATGTTCTTTTATTTTTAGATTAAATATATTTTCTATCAAAAAACTTTTTTTTGTACGTCGTAATAACTTTTATACTCTTTGTGAGCTCTGCTATCACTCACGTTATTATTTTTAATGTTCTATTTAATATATATAATGTGCAGAGAAAGTCCCGAAAGCTCACAATGGCTCTGTCATCGTGCTATATAAATATTTCGTGATTATTATGAACCTGTTGCATTTCGGAAATTTTGTCTTGTTCAGAAGGGAAAAACTATAGAATAGTTTTGATTGCAGTTTGGCTTGTGATTTCAAGATTTCAATTTCAAACTTGCTGGTTACTTTCTTTACTTTGTGAATAAAATTTGTCCATTCTAAAAAGTGCAAATATTTAACCCGTTGGCTGCTAATGGCTCATGGGTTGAGAAGGTTGATTCATTTGTTGTTAGTTTGTGACCTAACAATATAAGAGTGTCATCAGTGTTGAAAATTATTGTATTCTAGTATAGCATTATTTTTCCACAAAATATTCATAAATTTGTTTTAATATCAATTAATTTTTGCAATATTCTTTATTTATTCATCTATCTCATTAAAAAAGTAATTTTACAGATTTTAGTCTGAGTCAACGTATTTAAAATCTGAAATTTAGAAAAATGTATGATAAATTATTTTTGTATTTTTGCAAATATGTCATAAAATAATATGCGTTGAAATGAACACAACTTGATTAACGGATATAATCTAGATTGTTTTGCAGAAGTCCTTTATATGTATTGTAGTTAAATTTCAACATACAATAGGTTCTAAAGAAGTCAACATATTTGAATATGTTTTTCATGTATCTGACGTTGAAATTATATTGGATACATTGAGGAAGAACCTGAACGCATTCAGAAAGATATGAATAATCATTGAACTGCATTTGTAAAATTGTAAATAATGAATTCAAATGTTTTAGTTCTTTTTTGGCATCAGAATTTCATAGCATGGCGCATGTACGTAGGTATGATGAGTAGTGAATGTGTTCTATAGATAAAGTTGTATTTTTATTTTGTCTATTGTTTAATTAATTTTAATTTAATAATTTACCATATTTTAAAACTTAGTGTTTGTAATATACACAGCAATGGATACAAATATTTTGGCAGTGAATATGAAATGGCTTTATGACAATGATGAAAATCGTAATGTGATCAGAAATACCTTAATCAATGTTTAATATTTATTTTAGTTTGAGATGCTGACTGGTAATCTTCCTTTCCACGGAGCGACAAGGCATGATACTATGACTCAAATTTTAAAAGCCAAGCTCGGTATGCCCACCAATCTGAGTGAAGAAGCTCAATCTTTACTTAGAGCATTGTTCAAACGGAATCCCCACAACAGGTATTCATTTGGATGCATCTTTCAATTTATTTTCTTTAAGATTAACGTATTTTCATATTCATTAGGTAGTTGATTGTTTAAATATTTAATGGTTTGAACGGCCCATCTATGAAAACAAATAAACATATACATATGCATTCCAGCATTGTTGGTATTTTGTTATTTTAACGCTTTCACTGTTAATGTAAAATCCCATGTAAGAGTGTTATGCTGAATATATATTTGAATTATAAAAATGTATTGGAAGTTATTAATAATATGCATTATTTCAAAGACAATAAATTCGGGTGTTGGGAAGTACAAATAACTCGACTCAGTATTTTTCAGTCTCATATTACACTGATAAATCAGCGGCAAGTTCATACCATAACGGTTGGACCACATATGTATTTATTTTCAAATATGTATTGATTCATGATAATAAATATATAATATACACACAAATTTCTATACTATATTATTCAAAAAGCACTTATATTTGCTCAAAATTCACTAAATCACTCAAAATCGAAAATTACCATAATCAAAATCTACATATAATAATTCTTCTGTGCTGAACTTTTCACGAAACGACTTTATAGAAATAGTCAATTATATTCCAATTGTTAAAAATAACAATGCATAAAAAACAATGAAGAAATTTGAATAAACATATTCAAAAAATATTCACAACAGCATGTGTAGACTCAGCTTTACTATGCAAAAAAGTATTATGCGCTGTAAGATCCAAAGGCGACGAAATCAGAAATGAATATATTAAAATAATATCAACAGTCTTAAAATTATTTTTTTAAGTTTCGGGCATGAACACATAGTGGATATTCGTATGGACACGCTAGACGTGTTCTTAGCACAGATTGATTTCAATTGCGTAAGTTGTATGAAATATAATTTGTATTGTATTGAAGGCTTGGAGCAGGCCCTAAAGGAATCGAAGATATAAAGAAACATGAATTCTTTGCGACCATTGATTGGGTGTCGCTTCTCGAGAAGCGGACTCGGCCACCTTTCCGACCTGCCGTTTCCAGAGCCGATGATGCATTCTATTTTGATTCAGAATTCACCTGCCGTACACCTAGAGACTCCCCTGGAGTACCCGCCTCCGCTAACGCTCACGAGCTTTTCAGGTAACCTCTCGATCATTACCAGCGCTTTGTCAAATTACTTAGTTTTACTTTTGTTCATTTAACTTATCTGTGGTTTGTGATAAAAATTTCTTGTGAATTTCAGAGGATTCAGTTTTATTGCACCATGCTTACTAGAAGATGAGAGCGATAAAACTGTAGTGAACCAACCGGTAACCGCACCAGCGACCAATCCTAGTCAAGAAATCTTTTGGAACGGTGCAATCAATAGAAATCTCTTTTTAGATGAATACAGGTAATTGCCGAATGTATCCATTTACCTTTTTATTTTCCTTTTTGTGCTATGTTCTATATCTGAAAACGGTTATCCAATATGGATCTCACAATAGATATATTTATTCTCAATTAACTTTTCACCCATTATTATTTCAGATTATTAGGTGAGCTGGGAAACGGATCCTTTTCAGTTTGTCGACTCTGTGAACATAAAATGAGCAAGACCCAATACGCTGTCAAAATGATCGACCGAACTGTTTATGATCCAAGAGAAGAGGTCGAAATCCTCTTGAGGTTTGTTATTTGAGCTTGAAAATTTCTTACTTATGTCTTTGAGTTGTCAAATGTTATACCGGGATTAGGGATTGCATTACCGGTTTACCGGTTAACCGGTAAATGGCCCAAAATGCACCAACGGTAGTTACCGGTAAATTGAAAATTTACCGGTTTTTACCGGAAATATTTTTATCGCTAATTAAAGCCAGATACAGGCATATTACAACGAATTTTTCTTATGATGTATGCATGAGGGAGTGAGAAGTTTTTTTTCAACTCCGGCAACATTAATAAAAAAAAATTTACTTGACACACTGGTGTCATCTGTCATCGTAATCGCAGTCACCGTGACGTCCACTGCAGGCTGCAGCTGATTCTAGTTTTTATGGGACAGATCGTGAAGAAAATTCGTATTTAGGTACATATTCAACTATGTTTTCATTATACCAAAACCTATATTAATAAACTCTATAATCCAATACATTGTTTTTTTAATTATGAATTTATATTAATAGATACAAATTATGCATAAATGTATAAAATATATATATATATATATACTACATCAATAAGTCAATGGATAAACTAATAAATTTAGCGTATGAACTTCTTACAGGCAGGTAAACTAAATATTACATAGTCATTATTTAAATTAATCAATCTTTGTCTGGCAAATAATAAAAAATCTGATTTACTTAAAAAAGTACATTTAAAACATACACATATTCACCTGAAACATATTTAAAGTACATTTTATGACATCAATGTTCACCTGAAATGTATTTTAAATTATTTATGTTTCAATCCAGGATACAATTTTTTTGTGAAAGTAGCCACGTAGAGTTATACTTTAATGATTTAATCCACGTCTATTTGTTTTTTCATTTACCGGTAAATTACCGGTAAACCGGTAAGAGGTGAAATTATTTATCGGTTATTGAAATTTGACGGTAAATTACAATCCCTAACCGGGATACCTCTGCTTTTGAAGTAAATTTATATTCTTAAAAACAACTTGTATTTTCATTACTATATATTTCGCTTTTGCCTAACAGTTGCATGTGTTTAATTTTTCTATTTCCGATTCTTCTACTTTTATTGATGAATTGTGTGTTGAATTTTCAGATACAGTCATCATCCAGGAATAGTAACACTGCGTGGAGTGTATGAAAACGGAAACATACTCTTGGTCGTCACAGAATTACTGAGAGGGGGAGAATTGCTAGAATATATTACAGAGCGTCGCCACTTAACAGAGAGAGAGTCTCAGGATATATTGCGACATGTGCTGCAGGCTGTCAATTATCTGCATCAGCATGGAGTTGTTCATAGGTTAGAAACTTTCATTTGGTTTTTCATTAAAACTGTCATACAGACATTTCTTATATTAGTTATTGGGCATATAATGTTGAACTGAATTTTCAGAGTGGCTCATACATTATTTTTCAGATTACAGATACAATGTGTTAATTGTTTCAATTTATTCTATTCTTGATAAATTGATTTGTCATATCTCACATAGAATTTAACTGAGTATTGTTCAGATGTTTAACCGCTCTCCCTTTGCACATGTTGAATGTTTCAGGCTGGTAAAATCAGTTAAAAAAAAAACTATTAAAGTAGTTTGTGTTGTGATATTGGGTCAATTTTAGCATATTTATTTGAGTTAATATGTTTACAATATTTCCAGGGATATAAAACCTTCTAACATTCTATTTGCAACTTCTGAGCGGAACCCTAGCGACATAAGATTGGTTGACTTCGGCCTAGCAAAGCAGCCCCGCGCTGAGAACGGTTTGCTGATGACACCATGTTACACTGCCAACTTTGTGGCCCCCGAAGTACTTAAAAGAGCTGGCTACGATGCGGCTTGTGATATATGGAGCTTAGGTTTGTAACGTTCTTACGGAGTTGTCATATAAATATGTAATATTTTGTTTACTTTAGTTCAGGAGCTCCCAGCCTCTGCCCTAAGGCAGTGCTCTCCAAATATGACTTCTTGGATTATTATATATACGCTATACGGATATACGCAAGTTGTTCAAACCCATAAAAGAATATTTGCTTGAAATTTCTTGCGGCTTGTTCATGCAACACTATAATTCACACCAGTATGTGTTTAAAATCAAGTCACCTACCATCCAATTTTTATCGTTTTGAATTGATGCAAAAAGAATCACAAATTTCTTGGACTAGGGACCTGCTAAAAAAATTTTTTTTTTTTATTTTACCACCACAATGTGTATGTGTTATGGGGCAATTAATCACAAAATTTTATACATCACAATGGTTTGTAATTCAATTAGATGAATCAACAGATGTATTAAATCATGCAAATTTACAGTGTGTCAAACCTGTGAATTATTTGGATGAAAACCTGAAAGATTTCGCCTCTACTGTTTAATAGTTTTAATAATCGTCGTGTGGAAAGGAATCGCAACGCAGTTGTTATGTAAGATTTACTAATGGTTCAACAGCAATAACGGGGTAGTATTATTATAGTATCTTCTAATGCATGATAAGCTTATTTCCAAGAGCCAAAGTTCTGAAGTTCATCTGTAATCTTGAATTTTTGAAGATGCTGAAAGGCGAAATCCTGGTAGTCACAAAACTGATGATAGTGGAAGAGATCTGCAGAAAGATATTCCTGCTCAAGTAACTTATTTTAAATATTTTATTTTTATTACAGGTGTACTAGCTTATATCATGATGGCTGGGAAGACTCCGTTTGCCTCGACTGGAGATGACTCACCGGAAGCAATTTTGGCACGAATTGAATCTGGAAAGGTATTTATTAAATAATATTAAACATAAATTATTTATTTTAAATAATAAAAACACATTTTTTTAGTACTTATTTCCACAATATATTTTTTTGATCAGGACCGGTTTCGCTCATCGCGAGCATTATCAACTGATAGAATACAATTTACAAACAAGTCTATTTATACAAAACAAATAATTAATTTGAGTTAATGGTAGCAGGTGTACAAAACCATGGGTACAAGAACTAGGAAACAATTTACATAAAATCATACAATATTGATACAAATAAAGTAAATTAGTATAAAAATTAAATGTTCACAATCACTTATTAAGAATTACAATTACAATTATGGTAAATCAATAATCCATTAGGAGCTCTAACAATCAATAAGGAAGTAAGGAGTGGGAAATTTTTAATGACGAAAATAACCCACAATCACTACTTAATGGAACAAAATAAATTAATACATGAGAAGTCGATTAAAGATGAATCGATGAGATGGGAAGATATGGTCAGTCAGGGGCGTTCCAATATTTTCTGTAAAAAATTTAAGTAAAAGGAGGCAATATCATTTTTCAAAAAAAAAAAAAAAAAGGAAAAAAATAAAAATAATAATATTTATTTGAAATATATATTTATTAATCTAATTTAATGAGTATAACAATGGTGACGATGCAAAAGTAGTTTGTTCATTTATAAGGTTAGAATTAGGCAAAAATTTATATCGATTAATTTCATCATTAAAAATTATTTCTAAGAGAATAGCAATCTTTCTTTGTGTTTAACGATGATGTCCTGTGCTACTCGACATCAGTAGACATAAGAAAACTTAGATATGATAGTTAAATTGTTTTACAAAGCAAAACAATGTCTATTGAAAGGAAGCATGACAGCATCTATAAATTTACTGCGATAAAATTTTAGTGAAATATTCCAAACTTTATTCAATTTATTTTGTTAACACTAATGTCGAAATACATTGAGTAGCTAATTTGACTGTTGATGCAATCAGGTGGAGATGAGCAGCGGCGTATGGACGAGTGTGAGTGCTGCCGGTAAAGCTGCAGTCAGTCGAGCATTGCATGTAGACCCTTCGAGGCGACCCACGGCTGCGCAATTCCTTGACGATGTGTGGCTTTCACGGCCTGACCAACACGCGCAGCGCAATGCTGCTAACCGACAGGTTATTATTTATGAACTATTTTAATGGGAGTTAGTGATTACTTTGTACGACTCTTCTTTGCTGTAAATGCAATTGGAAAATAATTTTTGACAATGGTGGTTGTCAAGTTTTTTCAATTTAAAATTGTAAATCAGACAATCATAAAGATATTGAATATATTTTTCTTCCACTATTTACGTAAAGTATTTAGACATAAAGCTTTCGTAAACACAATTATTTATGGCATTAAAATCAACAGGTAAGACATTTCAGTGTTTTTCAGGGGGGGGAATTTGCCAGTTTCTTCTTTTTTTTTTTTTTACTTATTTTTCATTTACACGGTAGTGCAGCAAGTGATAAATGTTAATTTCTTAAAATTCAGAGAGGGCAAATGCCCCCCCCCCCTCCACTCCATAAGACATCACTGATTAGAATGTACGAAATATGAATACTTATCTTTCTAAATATGGTAGTAAAAAAATAATTATACAATTAAAAGTATTCATAACTTTACCTTCTTTCTTATTTTATAGAACACGGGTTATTCAAAAATTGGTAAACTTACCATTATGGTAGTTATTATTTTTTCAATATACGAAGTACATGCATGATAAAAGAACGATGATTTAAAAAATATATTTTAGGGCGGTGGTGCACCACAAGCCATTCCGGAAGGGGTTTCCGGTCTGAGGCGAGCAGTGGATAAAACATTCCAAGTGATGAGCACTTCGCCGAAGCAGGCGCAGAGCTTAGGACCCGTTTCACTTTCTCATCTTGCTCAGCGTAGAACTAAACCACACTACACAGCTCCGTCTTCAGGAAAAGCTACGCAAGTTTAACACTAACTGGGGTTCGAGTCGAAACATATTCATTCATTATTCGTCACTTGAAAGTTATCAAATCGTCACTGGTAGCCTTAAAATGTATACAGTAGTTGCAGATTTTTCCAACATTTTCAATGATTGCTCTCTCTACTGCTGACATTGGCACCGGGTAGTTTATTCTCCTATCGGCCGGTTTCCTTTCGGTGTTGAAAAGGGAGAACTGGAATCCATGTTATTTATCATGAAAAACTTGCCTGACTAACAAACGTTAACAAATAATAAAACCTGTAGTTCTTCCGAAATCAATTCAACCATAGTTATAGTTTTAGAACATCGAATAGTTGAATGTCATTGACAGAGTCTAATTTTGTATTTTAAAGTGTTATTCTCTTAAGTGGTAAATTCTAAATTTACATGTGTTTTTAAAATAACCTGGTAGAATATTGAATTTTATTTTTAAAAGTTTCAATAAATTTAATTATTTTGTTAAAGTGAATAGTTATCATGTACATAATTGTTAGCTTTTTTTAATAAAAATATCTTGTGGTTTAGATTTTCGAATATTAATTTTGTTTTAAAGTGGCATAGTTTGCATCGATCCAACAAATGTCAATGGAACTGACTCAAGTTTAACCAAACCAAAAGGTAATCAGTATATTCCTAAAAATTACAGGCCATGACTGCCAAAGATCAGAATATTAAAGAAACCTCGCTGACAGATTGAAGTCAGGCACATATAACATGAAATTGATTGTTTTGAATGCGCCAAACTCATTCCGCATTACATTGTATGCAAAATCTATTGTTGTATCGCATCAGTAGACATTCTCATATACTGTTTTCAAATTATATATTTTTTTAAAACGCGTGAAAACCAAATCAATGAATTTATTTGTGCAACATATTTTGTAATTAATACCTGATGTTATTAACAGTATTATTCTTTATTTTAGTATTTTTTGATTTTAATGTAAATTATAGTTTTCAAAAATTGTGATACAGATCAATTTACATGAATTTCCATTATATTTTATTACTCCTATTTATTTACTACAGAACTATTTGCAAAATTATTTATATCATTGAACAAAGTTAATTAACCAATATTCAACTGAATACATTTGATTGATGGTGTTTGTCTAACATAATAGAAGTTATCAAGATGGTTTAAATAATTTTTATTGTTTAAATCAGGGGCTCACAAATTTTTGCATCAATAGGACAATTATGAAATCCAAAATATTTGGCAGGCCACCATTTCTTTTGTAGTTTCCTATTTTACATAACATTCGCAGGACACATCAAAGTCATGCGGAACATACTTTGTGAACCCCTTGCTTAAAAATGTACTGTCAGATTACATTTGTATTTCTATTGCCATGATGTATTAATTGAACACTTTTGGATAAAGCCTTGAAATTTACTTTGATTTAAATTGTAGTTGAGTAATATTAAGTATCCTTAGGACTTAATGTCACCATGTTGTTTTTTTTTTGGACCAATGCCATCACAATATTTCTGACAAATGCAATGTTATTATTACAGTGCAATTTATTGATTATAGTTTTTATCATTCTGGGTATAGCCAAGAATACGAATGCCGTAAGTAATTCATAATATTTGTCACAAAATACATTGCTAATTTTGATGTTAGATCCTACCCACTATGCAATCATAGCTTCCATATTTAAATTTTCAAAATAGTTAATAAATCTTTCCGTAGGTTTTATTTATTTGATTTAAGTTTTATGTGTAATTTTTTTGAGCCACTTTCCTGTTGTGAAAAATAATGAATCGCAGATAATTTTGTAGATTTATCTATGATTTCTTTTATTATATTTATGATGGGCGCACTTATCTCTGAAATCTATTTTTGGTCATGTTATGTTAAGTATGAAAAACATTCCAAATTTAAGAACACTTCAGTGGGACGAACAAATTCTCTAAAAAATTGTAAATTTTTGCGTCTATTGGACCAATTTATACTTGAAATAAATGTGATGTATCCACAAGTACATTTTTGTACTTATGAGTTTTGTTATATATTGGTGATAAGAATATTAGAAATGATAACCCTTCTGAAGGTATAATAATTATTGTTGAAAAAAATTACATCAGAATTTAAATGCTTTGTTTTTGCTTTCCTGGAGAAACGTCATTTTGGACTTACACTAAGTCCGCCCATTATACTTATATATATACATATTGTCAATATTGAATTTCTATATGCTGATTACTAGTTTTAGAATATTAGATAAATGATGTATTATTGAATTGTAGAGATTTTATTTTTTATTTGGACGTATGGCAGTCTTTTATCAGTTCCGTTTTAATGGTGACAGGGTGTCATTCAATTTATTTGAAGTATGAAATCAAAGTTATTTGAAAAATCAGCTTAGTGGATCTGATAAGATCTTCATTGAAGTTGATGATGCAAAAATCATTCATGAAATCATCAGGAACTCTAATAGTGTAAAGCCATTTTAATATTATAGGAATGTGTCAGAAAACTAGCATTACTATGCAAACAAGGCAGAATAGATTACATTGTAAATGAAAGCAATCTTATTTTATCACATTCAAGACTTGTTAATATTATTTCCTAATTCGTTGCAGAGGAGATTCAGCATCAGTAAATTAAATAAAGAACAACTTTCAAATTATTTACTGTAAATTTGTATGTATTGCACATGGAGTTGGCCTTTTTTTAATATTTGACTCTTCCTTGTAAAGTTATTGCAAATTATCATTTTTATGTGTATTTAAAGACACAGTTTTGATCAGTTCAATATGTATATCTAAACTACATTGTACGGTTTTAGAAAAAATAAAAGTTATCCAAACAAGTAATAAGAATATATGAAAAAATTATCACAAATAACTGCTGGGATATAACATTTTCTAATTCAAACAGAAATGATCTCTTAGTTTCAAAAATTCATGAATGTATTTTAGAAATATACTTAATTTATCTATTTACACTGGTTAGAGCAGAGAGGTAATTTGAGCTTTCATAAACTGTACTATCGTTATTTATATATAAATTTTTTGAAATATCTATTTTTACGCAAATCGTTGCATTTACAAAATTATTTTTATTACAATATATTCATTAAGCCCGGAGTAATCATTAGTATAAAAATATCCTCGGCATTTATTTATTTACTTTATGTTATATTAGTATACAATTTTTATCAGTTCAAATATGAATTATAATACATACAAAGTGCCATGTTAATAGTTTTAATTTAAAAATGACTTATTTTTAATATATGTGTTATTGTTAATTTGAAATTTTATTTGGAAATGTAAATGTGCTTATTTTTTTTATATTTCTTAGAGGCAACATCTCTTCACTTCCTTGTTTCAAAAAATGCTTACAGTTCATGAAAGGGTTGAGCATATGCATTTTATTTACCTAAAACAAGAAATGAACACTTCATTTTAAGTATCAGACATTGGCTAGTTGTCGATTGAAATCAATGTTTCCCAATAATAATTATTTCAAGTATACTGTACCTCAATTGTTGGTGAAATTTTGATGGTTATTTTTTATGAATCCATGGTATTCTTGTGTAATTTTGTAAGCAAAAAGTTATTTTTTTCATTGTGAAAAGCTCAATATAAAATGAACAAAGTCAAGGCCTATTTTTGATATTCCAAAGCCTACAACATACATATTTATAAATATATTAAGTATTTGTAAGGGCATAATAAATTTGTCAATTGTTTGCAGTTGTGAATATAATAAAAATTTAAAAGCATAGTAATTATATGTTTAAATGTTTTTTGAAATGTCTGTTTTCAGAATTCTTGTAAATCAATGTGTTTTATATGATATCTGGCATCAAAAAAGGTTGCTGTTGAAATCTACCGACCCTTTTGCACATAGACGGACATATTATATGCCATTTGTAAATGGCAACACTGCATTGTCAACTGTGCAAATAATTTGCTTGTTGGCAATCACAGATATATACTATTAGATATATAATACTAAATTTGTAGTGTGAAATTCTCTACATTTTTTGAGATGTTAAACTTGTAATCTTCATTAAAAATATTTAGAAAAAAATAATAAAACCTGTCACAAATTTGGAGTTATGCACTTAATTTGATAATGCAACTCTCCAATTACATAAATGTATTTGTATCACAATCGAGCGCACCCTAGACATTTTTTTGTAATCTTTCCAATCAAATAAATAGTTAAAATATATAATTTTTATAAAAGGATATACATATATCTATTAAAAATGAAAGAATTGTATATATCGCTTACCAGCTATCTCAAAATTATTATCTTAATCTTTATTTTTCATATAAAATTATGAAGACATGAAATGTAAAGTTACATAGAATTTTATTTTACCTGAGGTATTTGATTAAAAAATATTAGTAGAGTGCTTGATTTCTCAATTTTCACAAGCCTCTTGAACGAATGAAAATGATATTACATGCTAAATATATGAATTTGATGTTTTAGTTGTCGCAAGTAGAAATTGAATGTATTTACTTATTGTTTTGTAACCAGTTTTTTCGTCTTGATATCTACTGAAATATTGTATACTAAGGAACACATACTAACAAATGTTTTGAAAAAATATATCAAATCAGATTTTATTGAAAGGTCAAACTGTAGATCATATTTAGTGTTTACTATTCTGACATTTTATGCTGACCCTGAGAAAGAGTGTAGTTATGTAAAAAGGTGCCAGAATAAATAAATTACTGAAAAAAGGACTGGGTCTTTAGATTACTGTAATTAACCATAAGGTTCCAGATGGTTTGTTTCATTTACATATGGAGTCTGTAATTATATCCAAAACATTGACACTTTACTATTTCATTCAACTTCCGTGACTGTAGAGAGAATTATAGTTATATCAAATAGCAGTATTTTGAATTTATCTAAAAGTTAAATTTTCTTCCTGTTTTCATAAAACGTTTGTCTTCAAAAAATAAAAATGTTGAAGTTCATGAATATAAGTAAATTTTACTGTAGAATTTATGCCATTTTACAATTTTTTCCAACCACTTAAAAATATTGTTTTTTTAACTTTGGGCATTGTTGTTGGCTGTTGCTTCTTAATGTTAATCGAGTATCGATTTTATGTACTGCTGTTGAGAATAACATTAATATTGTTATGTGATAGTGTGTGAAAAATTAATTAACAAGAGTTGTCTAGTATTCTAAGGTCAGAAGTAACATTATATAGAATTAGATGAAGGTCTTCATTGTGAGTGGATATGACCTTAAATATAACTGTTATTTCACGAGTATGTCTCAGATTGATTTTTGATATTGTATCTAATTTGGGCAATTTATATAAGGCAAGTTATTGTTATCTTGTACGCCTGACATGGTTGGATGAAATTTTTGCACTTAGTATTCATTAGTAAATTGAAATAATGTATTTTTAATATCTTCCCAAATATTCACTCAAACATGAGCACATTGTCATCATTTCAAAAAACATTACACATATTTTTAACGTAAATATATTTTTTTTTTTAACTCAATTTTATGAAATTTTTCTGTGAAATGACTACATGTTTGTAGTCCTTAACTTTTTGCGACCCAACTCACTTTGCTGTTGTAAAGTAAAAAGAAATAATGTTGAAATTGTTAAAAACAGTTTTTATTATACATTTATTACATCTCTTTGTGAAATATTTACAAATTAAAAATTTCAACAAATTTCTCCCAATACATTCTTATAAAATCTTGCCCACTTCATGCGAAGAATACTCTTTGATTCTATTTATTTTCACTTTTGGTAAAGAAATACAATTTTATTTCTAGTCTCACTAGTGAAGGTGATTATTTTTAATTATCGAGTGGATCAAAAGATGGCCAAAATAAATATGAGTTTCACATCCCATTCACTGTCTTCCAAGCTTTCAGTGTTGAATAAGTTGTTTAGTTAGATAACATTGAAAAATATAATATATTTTCTAATAGAATATATTTTAAGAAGCATAGTTTTTCCAATGAAATAAAAAAATATTTGTCAGGCAGGGAAAGGACGAGGGGATTTAAAATAGGAAAGTGTCTGTCGAACTTGTGTTTAAAAGAATCTAATTAGTAGTAACTTCATATTTTTGAGAATGATTCCTATTTTTGACATATATGAAAATCTGACAAGCAATCTTTTCCCGCCATTCAAATATTTTAACACACATTATTGAAACTAAGAAAATTTATAAAACGCTTTGAGCCTTCTAACTTATAATATGTATCTAATAATTCCAGACCTCATAAAATAAACAAATGAATTATATTATTGTTATAAACAATCATATTATTGTTATAACATGTTGATAAATAGAATGTACTGCTGTTAATGTTGAGATCAAATGGTTCCATATCAAATAATTTTCTGTATTAAATATTCATATGTAAATATTTTTTTATTCCATTCCTTACCCAAATACTATATGGTAAAAGTAAAGAACACTTCATTGAAAGTCGTGTGCAGTGAATCAAAGATTTCAGCAGAGTATTTTTTGTCTGCTGAAACAAATGTAATAGAGAAATGAACACCTTCATGTATCCCTATCTTGGAACTGTACTTATGTTGGAAGGAGTTGCACGATAGAAAATGTGATGAGTTGAGATTAAAAACAGAATAATGTTACTAGTAAAGAAATGGTACGCTTGTAATATATTTTATACAAAAATAATGATTTTATTAAAATCACTTAAAAAATATTCAAATACAATATATACAAGCTTATGGCCCAATATTAACAAATAAAATATAATATATGTCACATAATAAACTTATTCAAATAGATAGTAGAAATTACAAACTATACACAAACTATGATATTTTACAGGCCAAATGGATAAATTATAGTGACTATTCTTATTGCTATAAGATCTTCAAAATAAAACATTTGCAGCCATTAATACAAATATACTTCTATCTCATCATTCAAACACCAACATTATGATATATTTTATTTTTTACAGTATGTACAATGTTTTAAGTTGGATGCGTAGAGCACTCATATGAGATATTTAAAGCAGGGATGTCATTTGCTACTTCTAAATTTATCCCTTGTTTGCACCAGCTTAGCCCATACAGATGAAGTAAAAATGAAGATAGTGGTAACTTTTGCCTTCCCTAAAAAAACATTAATGACTTCCCTGATTTAAATTAATAAAAATTACTATCCCGCAAAAAAATGATAATATGTATGTATTTAGTTACACAGGATGGTTATTAAAAAAATGCATATAAAGTATCATAAAAAAAAGGCTTAAGACCAGAGTGCAAGAAAAAAATGATTGAATAAAACAACACTTAAAATTAATTGTCATACATGAGGTTTGAGAAATTTGGTGCATAAAACCATTATATATCATAAAAAATGTTTTTAAGATTTGGCAACTAGTTTGAGGTCTTGATAGCGTAGCTTATTGATCAGAAATACTTTGGGGAAATCTAAAAGGAACCTCAGCTTGAGCTACAATTAGGTGATTTTTTTATTATTTATATGCTTAGCGAAACAATGAGTTTGTTGATGATGTTGAAGTTTTCTTTCAACTTGGAAATAAAGTCAATTACCTCAATAAAGCACAATGATGATGAAAGATTATATAAATTCATTATTGTGTAAATTTTTATATTCTGCAAAAAAACTAAAATTTTATATACTTTTTGTAGCGAATAATTGATCTACAAATGTTAATCACCTATTTATTGTTGGTTGTTATTAAAAATAAAATTTAAGCCTAACATCAATACATCAAACAAGTTTTTACTTCATGCACATAAAAATTATACCATCTTATAAAAGGAGTTGGTGATAAATATTCTTGAGATTGTATTATTTTTTTCCTTTTGCATCAACATGCATAATTTTAACAATGCATTTTATATTCAAAAATAAATGAAAGTATACATCATTCAAAAGAGATGCGGGTGTTTAAAGCGAAGTTGTTTTCTCTGAGATGAATTTACAATTATAAATTGGTTTCTTCACAATGATTGATAACCTGATTTAATTTTGATTTATGTTAATATCAATATTACTCATCACTGATGAAAGTTCTAAAAATGGAGAAATTCTTAGTGTTCATTTTTATTTTGTATTGGCATAAACAATTGTGTAATTTATAATTAAATCTGGTTTAAGATAAAAGATACAGAGTAAATTCACGTTAGTTAAGAGGTTATTAAACATATTTCAACTTGTCGATTCTGATGTACAAATGTTACCAATAATATATATACAAATCAAAACTTTAATAGTTATGAGCTGGATTTTACTATGTCAAACAAGGAACCATTAATATACTCACAATCATCGGAAAGTCAGACTGATAAAATTATATCATTTCAAATAAATTATGCAGATTCCGAGAAGTTACAGCTTGTAATAATTAAATACTGATGTGTATCATGGCTGAGAAAAATTAAGTCGGGCGTCACTCGATAAATGTCATCAGATCTGAATTTAATTTAAGTTAAATAACTTAAATTTTTTGATGCAAGTATTTCTATAAAGTTAAATATTTATTTCTATATAAAATGATTTTATACAAATAAAAAGTAAATTATGAGTCAGGATTACTACAATATGAAAGAAAATTGTGAACTTTTAAGCACATCTTCAAATTAAAATTGGATAGGAAATTATTTTTGTTGATTTTCTGTATAAATATTGCATTTTCAACAATATCGATTGATTTCTTTTTCTGGTGGTATTTTATCAAAATCAAAGCATGTGGCAAGAAACATCCAAAAATAAAATTAGAACAAACATTCAAATGACTTAATAAAATATAACATTTGCAATAAAGTAAAGAAACATTGGAACGCAATATTGATAAAATTACATAAGTACTAAAAACACAGACTTATTTGCAATGCCATGAAAATGAAAAGAAAACAACTTTAAATAGACCTATAAATTTTAACAAATCAGGTAGGTAGTCAACGATTTGACTGAAGTTTGACATTACACGATATCAGATAAAATAATTTATCAGCCATAAAAACTATATTCAATTTTAATCTCAGCAGAGTCCTACTATTTTATGGAGTAGCTGGCTAAAGATTAAATAATATATTTACAATAGAATTTATATACGCTAAGAGCTAAGTGATTCTCATTGTGAATAATACAAATAATAGGAAAAATATTTTTACATTATATAAAAATAGTATCTGTGTAGAATTTATTTGGAAAATTCCACGAGTCAGACGGAGTACTGCCGTCTTCCTTTGATTTTGGTGACGAGATTGCAAATTTTCAATGCAGGTCCAAGTTTCAAGCCCATGTACTTCATCATCATGTCAGAATTTAAAAGAAGAAGCGCTTTTCCATCAATTTCCTGAAATATAATGAAGTGGATAAGTTTATCGACATTCACATTTACGGAAGAAAGATTTTAATAATTACAGTTGAAATAGAACGTAGAATCCAACAAACACCAACATCAATTTTAAGGTGTTAACTGTCACTTCTTGATGGAAAGGCATGATATTTTAAATAATGGAAACACATTTTTTAGTACTTATTTCCACAATATATTTTTTGATTACGACCAGTTTCGCTCATCGCGAGCATTATCAACTGATAGAATACAATTCACAAACAAGTCTATTTATATAAAATTATCATTCAACTGATAATGCTCGCAATGAGCGAAACCGGTCCTGATCAAAAAATATATTGTGGAAATAAGTACTAAAAAATGTGTTTTTATTATTTAAAAAAAAAAAACACCAACATCTTCAGGTATTTAGCAACACAGAAGTACTCAAACGAAGACAATAAAATACTCAGATATGTCAAACAGGTTGATTTATAAATAGTGTACAAACATGTTTTCTGAAGAGGTCCGCATGCACGGCAAGCGCTGAGTCTGCGGCAGCAATGAAACCGATGACATCTTCGATGGACCAATCGGGAGGTGGCCTCCCCGAAGGCTGTGGGGCAAGCGAGGGTGACGGAGAAGG
The DNA here is from genome assembly GCA_028555115.1 of Himalopsyche japonica. NCBI lineage: Eukaryota > Metazoa > Arthropoda > Insecta > Trichoptera > Rhyacophilidae > Himalopsyche > Himalopsyche japonica. The sequence goes on along the minus strand of JAHFWJ010000526.1, from coordinate 864,347 downwards.
GGAAGGCGGAGCAGGTGCAGGCGGAAGAGATGTATTACAGCTTGACTCTTCACAAGGCGTTGTTGAAGTAGCCGGTTCCGGAGACACTCTCCGCGCTTTGGCTGCAGCTGCCGTCCCCGCCGTCGGACTCTCATTTCTCTCTTCCTAGAAGACAAAATCCAAAAATTTATTTGTCAGTTGTAAAAGCTTGCCATTATTAAATGTCTATATGTTCATGTTTTCAGAGTCTTGTATAATGTAAATAAAGTTTACCTCGCTGTGCCTCTTTATAGCTACGGGTCGTGGAGCTGCAATGGCAGGGCATTTCAAACACACCCCTGTCACCGGTTCTACGGCAAAAAGTCCTGAACAGAATCCCAAGCAAGAGCTGAGAGTCTCTAGCCAAGCGTTTAAGCCTCGAGGCCCTTCAACCATCTCCAATGGAGGTATTTTGACTGTGAACGTTTTCCCTCCAACAGCAATCTGTAAGCAATCCAACGATCAAACAAACATATCGATCCGACTTTGAAGCAAAATAGAAAATTTCACCTTAAAAAGAAAAAAAATAGTTGAATCTCTTAATTGTACATAATAAAGATAGAATTAGAATTGGTTTGAATATATGAAGTCAATTTTTGAACCAAAGTTGGCAATCTTAAATGTTTTAAGATAATACGACTCGTTACCTTTATATTTATAAATCTATATGTATGCAAAACTTATCAAAGCGTCAGAAAGTTAAAACAATCATACATATGAATTGTGAATTTATTGAATTGAGTGATGATTTCTAATTAGTAAAAAATTGAGTGCTGCCAAAAAAGATCATAAATCAAATGAAACTGTCGCAAATTTGAGTTGATTTTTGATTGTATACTATTAATTACCTGCGTTTCATATCCATCCATCTGAGAAAGTAACGCAATCACAGCAGGAACATCACCGGCAGTTGCAAGGGCTTCTCTCAAAATCCGCCGTGCGGCAGCTCTCGGTGAAGAAGCGGCCAGTCCAGCAGGAAATAGTAAATTGCCCCTTAAAAATTTACCAGCATTGCAGCCCGCTCTGACTTGTAAGCGCACAGCACCCCCCAAAGGCCCTCCTCTCTCCAAATCGGGAAGTGATGCCACCGAAGAACGCACTTTAAATCTAATTAATGAAATTTCTTTTAGATGTTGATATAAATAAACATTACTGTTTTTGCATATGGTAAAGGACTCACAATCTAACATTTTTCATGGAATCAGTGAAACCGAACAGTAACAAATATGGCAATATCAAAATACACAAAACTAAGCTGTTACTTTTATTTTTTTAAACTATTTCTCTTTTAATTATTTTTTGTTATGGCGAAATGTTTTTTTGTTATATGTATTGAAAAACTTTCTATTGTTTTAGGAAGTAAAACTAGAGTCACTAGTAAACATGAGGATGATTATATTTAAAAAATATTTGGACAGTACAGAGAATGTGATGCTTCTCAATTTATCAGTGAAAAAGCTGGTTTTACTGGATTCAGTCCTATAAGAATAACTACATATGTAAAAGAGGGGGGTGGGGGTTAACAAAAAAAATAGGAATGTCAATTCTATTTATCAGGGTTAAATACAAGCTTAACATTAAATTTGTAAATATTACTTTATTGTAATGATAATAAATACAAACCTATTAGTTCCTTGTAAAGTTTTTTGCCCTGGTGGTTGCATGGGATGGCCTGATTTAGCACACCAACCTACAGGGAATATATCTCTCGAATCAAATTTACACCAATAATCGAAAGCTCCCCTCCATCCGTCGAAAGTTACATGGATCTGATCCTGTTTAACAGCGCCTACAGTAGCAGTGCAGATTAATTGAGGATTTTTTTTATCCACTGCCTCTAGCTTCTGTCCTACTTCAAACAAATTACCATCTGGAGTAGGAGGTTCTCTTTGGAATATTTTAGAAGGTGCCATCTCAGCACCATTTAAAGTTTTCAACAGAAACATTGGCCAACTACTTGCATTCATCCTAAAACCCAACGGCGGTTGCAACATTCCACCATTTTTCTCACAGTGACCGATAGGATGTATATCGTTGGCATCCACAAGTCTCCAGAAATCGTTTTTATTGTCGCTTCCGTCTAATCTAAGTCTCAGACGCGGACCCAAGACGCCGACAATCGCCGCTATACAGGTCGATGTCAAATTTCGAGGATCCAAAGCCTCTAGTTTCATTCCTATTTTAAAATCATTGTGGGGTGGGTGAGGGGCCTGTTTGAAACATTCTTTCGGCGCGGGAACGCTATTGGTCTCCCTTAAATATTCTGACCAATCGAATGTTTGGTATGTTTCATACTGAAACGGACCAGCAGGGGAAGCTGTGCTACCAGGATGGTCGGTTCCCGCGGGAACGACGGCCGACAGAGGCGAATGCGCTGCTTTATCATTTTTCTTCTGGTACTTATTTAAACAGTATGTAGAACAGAAGTCCTTGTTGTTGGACGGCGCGTTTCCTTTAATCACATTATCGCATGACATACACGCTCCCTTGCTGTAAGCTTTCCTGAATTCTGATAAACATGTCTCCGAACAGAATTCCTTTTTCCCGTTCGGCGTGGGCAGTACGAATTTCAAGGGAGCTTTGCTTTCGGCGCACCAGGTGCAATTGACAGTCTTTTTTGGGGGCCTTCCAGGTCCCCGAACTTTGCCGGGGCCGAGAGGTGTTCCGGTGACGCTACCAGGCGAAGACATCCTTGGAAATACTCCGAAATTTTCCTTGATAAGTTACATTCTATCAACTGAATCACTAATTTCTAGGCATACTGTTTGGCGACCGGTACTATTATTTTTTGAAATAGGTCAAAATACAATCAATACGTCAAATACGTTATTCCACACTGTTTGCCAAAACTATCCGACGCCATATTTGAAAATTTTGCTTACAATCATTGTTGCCAGCTAGTTAAAAACAATTTTCCATATGAATCCTTTATTAAAAGGGTACTCGTTAACTAAACAGTCACGCTAACTAACCGCTGTAAGAATACACTAAACGATTTAGTTACTTCAACCTTGCGTGTATACAATAAGTCCACAATGAACTTTCATCCGTATATACAATACTTAAACAAATTTCAACGAATAGGTTAAAGGTTAAATTTCACTATAGTTATCCATTTATGATTTTACTATGGAATTCGTTATTTTTTGTTTCATATATAATACAGCTTCGTTTCGAAATTTATGGTTGTTGATCAGTCACCGCTGAAGATTAAAGAAATATAAATATCTACCTCAAATTATTGAAAGTATATGGGAAACATACAATGCATGTGCACAAATGCTATTAGCCTTTTTACAAGTGCTGACGAGGACAAAAAATATAGCCTACAAATGAAAAATATCAAAATTATTTCTGTGCACAACAAAAAATAAACAGCTGCATTGGAAAAAAATATCATGCGAAATATAAAAATTAAACAATTATTAACTATGCACCGCTATGTTAAATAATTGAAAAATAATGAATTATTCATATGACTTATAGTAATGAAAAAAGATTTAAAAAAACGACGGGGTAGGGCGACGAAAATGGATGTCTCACTAATAAGATTCTATTAACTCCACCAATGCTTTCAAATTTGTCAGTTATGTACGGCTGCGTTAATTGATTCAAAAAGTGTTTGCTTCTTCGGAGAAAGTGCAAAAAATAATTCCTTTAAATAACTCAAATGGTTCTTCGAATAAAGTTCCGTACGACGCCAAAAATTTCTAAAAGACCTAGAAATTTACTTTTACCGCCATCAAATTATATTTATATGAAGCAAAATGATAAATCGTGGAACACAGATATCAAATACATTAGCAGGACTAATTTACACTTTCCCTGTGACACTGTAGAAAATAAACAAGTAGATAAACGATAAATGAGAGAAAAATAAATAAGGGTTCTATTGTCTTTCTATACAAGATAATAATTTATACTTGAATTATATTTTTATTGATGGCGTTAGTCAAATATAAATATTACATGGTCTATGAAAAGTTCTACCTTGTGCATTATTGTTGTCAGTTACCGGTATTTTATCTGTCAAATTGAGCGATCATATTATTGATTAACATGAGTCGAAGAAAGCGTGTTAAGGTAAAATAGAATTTAAAATACGCATTAAACTATTCGGATATTTATTTTATAAGTAAAATAGTGGACAGTATCTTGTATTACACAATTTGAAAAAGTGAGGTTAATTGATTATTTGTTTACCTTTTTCATCAGGCTGATGGAAAAGAATTAGAAGAAAAACTGAAGGCACCTGAAGATTCTGAGTCTGATAATTCGGAAAAACCAAAAATGGTTTCATTAAGTCCACTTCTCACAGGTGTCAACCAAGATTCTTCATCAACCAGAGGATCATCAGACACTCCCACGAACACGCCTGTTTCTAATAAGAAAGAAGAAAAACCCACTGATGCCACTAAACCAGAGGAACCCGAAGAGATTAATTACAGAGAAATGCCTTCAGGGTATGTTACAATTTGTCCAAAATATTAAGTTGTATAAAAATATTATATTTCTCTGTGAAGACTACTGCAATGCTAACCTTTTTATTAAAAGACTCGTAAGACTAAAGGATATTTTTTTATTTATCTGAATGCAGTGGTGGTCCATGGAAAAAATATTAGGGAGTACACAAAAAAAAAAGATTCAAACATCTACTCAAGCAATCCTTCAACTCCTTGATTTAGAAAAAAAAATATTGACCTGAGCATTAATGTCCATTATCAATGTTACAAACTGTTTCCCTACACGTAATATTCTGAGCATTAAACTTATCTTGAGTTATGGTATATTTGAAAAAAATGACAAAAGCTTGAGAAAAAACACTCATTTTCGACCAAAATCATTGGTATTCTACAAATATTTGATAATAATTTATAGCTTTTGTTAAATATTATTTGTGAAAGGTATATGAATTGCCCACTGGGGAATGAAAATCATCTCTAGAGATATATAGTTACGACAATAAGCTCATTTTAAAGTTTAATGTTTAATTGTGTGATAAGATGAATTGCGATGTAAGTTTGCTATAGGAAAATCAAAACAAAAAAAAAATCCTCAGCAAATATCTGGATTATTTGAATCTACAAATTCATCATGTCCCTTCATGAGCTAATTTGAATGCACTGCAGAACTTCAAACAATCATTTAATCTTGACAAAATATGGATAATTTTGGTATACTAGTTAATTGAATTGTTTCACCAACTCATGATACATAGCGTTGAATTGAGAATGAATATATGTTTAACGCTACTAAGACCGCAAGTTGCTTTTCTTTAAGTTACTATGTTCCTTCATTTTCAATGAAAGATGCTATTCTTTAATTTCACTCTCAGTATAGTCTTATTCACCTGCAAACATCAGGCATATTATTCAAATATATATATTAGGTGTAGTAAAAAGTCCTGACGTTTTTTTTAAATGAAACTCAGTGTTTTTTTTTATTTTTATTTATAAAAAGTAATCTCCATGTCTATCTATAACCTTCTGCTACCTATTAGACAAGTCTAAAATCCATTTAGTAAAAAGCTCTACTTATTTGGAATTAAAATAGTCGGAATTTTTGAAATTTTTTATCCCTAAAAGTTTTTTATATTAAACGGAATAAATGGTAATCCGATTGTGCTAGATCTGGTAAATAAGGTGGATGCAATAAAGTTTTCCCATCCAACTCCTGGATTTTTTCCCAGGTCATATTCGCCACATGCGGTCGCGTGTTTTCGCTTTGCAGTTTATCGTTGTGTCCATTCATCCTGCCCGGCCTCTTTCTTGTCAAAGCTGCACTTAATTTGTTTAATTGGTCACAGTATACCTGTGCCGTCATAGTTTCACCATATTTTAACACTTCATAATGAATTATTCCTTTGAAATCCCTCCAAACACAAAGTAAGAGTTTTTTTGGGTGTAAACCAGTTCGAGGGGTCGGAATTGGTTGTTGTCGACGATTTAGATATTGTTTTTTCTTCGATGTATTCGTATATAACACCCACTTTTAATCTCCAATAATCAGGTTTAGAAAAAATGGTCGTAAAGTGTGTTTTTTTTGCAGCAATTGGCACGCGCTTAGTCGCTGCGCCTTGTTCCGATCGCTCAATGCGTGTGGCGCCCAAATTCCTACTTTTCGAATTTTTCCCAGTCTTTTCAGGTACTTTTGTTTTATGGACCATTTAGTACCGACTATATTGGACAATTCCTTTTTTGTTAGCATAGAATTTTTTCGATTTCAGCTTCCAGGGCGACTTCATCCACTGTATGAGGTCGTCCACTTCGAGGGTAATTTTCAATGCTTAAATTGCCAAATTTAAATTTTGTAAACTATCTCGTTGTAAACATTTTCGAACCTTTAACACGTCTCTATAAACGTCGCAAATGTCTTTAGTGGCGACGACTGCACTGTTCTGGGCGTAATATTGAAAAAGCATGCAACCGCACAGATATTCTTATGAAGGGCAAAGGTCGGTCATTCTGTTAGGGGCGAATAAACCTTTTTTTTTCTATACGGAACGTAACTTGAGATGTCACACAACACGAAAAAAAATATTATGACATCTTATTTAACCAAAGGCCCGAAGCCGACCGATTTTAAGACACGCGTTTGAAAAAAACGTCAGGACTTTTTACTGCACCTAATATATATATGTATATACTCCCAGTGCCTTTTTATGCGATTTTATCTTTGGAATAAAATAATATTTTTTTCTCTTTTGATGGCTAATAATGCCTCTGTAATATCAAAATTGACAAAGTTGATCGATAAATTAAGGAACAATAAATGTGTGATTATTTAACATTGTTCTTATGGGTTTGTGTTCAGAACTAAATACAATATATAAAATGAATGAGATATGCGGTAAAATGATGTATACAGGGAGGTTTAAGGAATCTGCTGTGGGTGATTTTGTATATGTTCCTAAATTAATAATTATCTCTTTGAAACAGATAATCTTAAGTTGCATGTAAATTTCTTGATCCACTATTGTAAATATTTTCAGAATTATATTGTTTTTAATGTTTCAGTCTTGAAGGAGCAGCTTTTCAATCTAGGTTGCCTTTTGATAGATTGTCTTCCTTGGAAGCCGGTTGTTTTCCAGATCTAACTGGTCCAATGTTACATGTCTTCATTCAAGTTAGGAATCGGCTTCTGAAAATGTGGGTTGAAAATCCAAAATTACAGTTGACTGGAGAAAATGCATTGGCAAGCATGGAGGTAAATTTATTTAGCCACCCTTGACTAATAATTTTTATGTGGATATATTGTAACATATTAGGTAAATTTAATTACCTCAGTAATTATTCTATTATTTATCCAATTTCATTTCCTCCCAAGTCTTGTCAGCATCATGTAGGTTTTTGAACACACATTAATGTAGACCTTGTAGGACAATGGGAAAATCCATCTGATTGGAATAAGATATAAGCCAGACCTTGACTTCCCTGGTGAAACCAACACATGCATGAGTATTTTTTTAAAGTTCTGTATATTGTTACCATGAACTTTCTAGACATGACATGACTTGCAACTGTAAAGAAGCACTGTTAAAATGTATTAAATGATTATTTTCTTGGTTCTGAATAAAAGAAAGATGTCCTGCACAAAAAGACTGCATGAATCAACCTGCAGAGCTATTGTGGCCTTGTAAGCACTGGTTATTACCACCACTGCAGACTTCTCAAAAACTTGTTTTGTGGAATGAAAATAATTGTTAATGATTAAAGATGATAATATACGGTGAATTGACAAGTGATTTTCAAAATTTTCGTTTCAGATTCCGTATAACAGTGACCCCGTTCTAGTGACTCGTGTGCATAGTTTCCTAGAACGACATGGATTTATAAATTATGGAATTTATAAACGTTTGACTCCTATTCCTACACCAGTAAAAGGAAAATCAGTCCCAAAAGTTATTATTATAGGAGCCGGTAAGAACCAAGCTTGGCAAAAAATAATTTATTAGAAATATATAGACTCAAAATTAATGGTTTAAAGAAGAATTAATGAAATAGAATACAAAATTCTTTTGAATTCAAATAAACTAATAATAAAATAATTTTAATTTTGATAAAGACATAATTCTCTCGATACTGAGAAAAAAATGTAAAGAGTTGTAAACAATTTTATTAAATGATATAATATATATTAATATTGACAAAAAGGCCGAATTATGCCATGTAATTTGATGTTTTGGCCTGCTCAAGCTATGAATTTTAATTAACTGCCATTAAATAATATCAACCAATGTTCAATGATAATATCTTTTGTTTTGTTAATAATTTTGGTAGAAAAGTTTGACAATGGATACTCGAACGACCCCACAGACTATCAAAATTTTCATGCGTATCACCAGTGATCTAATAACGTCCAGTTGATGTCTGTTGCTGTGGACCATTGAAATGTTAAATTAATGTAAAACTCCAAGGGAGAATAAATTTTAATACAGAAGAATGAACGAGTCAAAGATATTTTTTTATAAATATATGACTGTTTGATTAAAAGGTGGACTTATTTCACAAGAAATTGATTTTTTTTTGTTTCCTTTTAAAATATTTATAAGGTAAATATTATTGTTTTTTGTATTCTATAGAAGTAGATAATTGATTTCGCTGGATGCTTTTTTGACTTACACCAACAAATATACCCATCTCTCGCTTAATACCAATGATTGATTCCGTTAGATCAGTGTTAATGGAAATCATGCTGAGAGTGTCAAAAATTGAGTGGAAATGTATTCAATGCTGGGAGATCTTATTTAGAAAAAAATAAGAAAATACATAATACTGATTTCAAATTATATGCAAATTTGTTGGTTTTTTCTTTTTTTTTTCTGAAACAGTTTTCAGTATCATTTTTCTCATATTTAAGAATATTTATTAATTTCTCGTTAAAATTGCAAACTACAATCTGAATCTAAATCATTATTATTTAAAAAAAGTTTTTTTTTATCATTTGCTGTTCATCTATTTTATTTAATAACTTTTCACAAACTTTCTTGAACAGTTTCATTGACGGCTTGATCATTATATCTGTCATCTCCTACTGAGTGTGTGACTAAATAATGTTATTTCCCGAAACCATTTTAGAACACATTGGTACCTATTTAAGGATTGATCCAGTTTGACAATTAATTTGGATTTAAAAAAATTTTGATGTTTAAGACATAATTGCACATGTAAAAGTTTTTTCAAACTTGGTTAATTTAAATAATAAAAACACATTTTTTTTAGTACTTATTTCCACAATATATTTTTTGATCAGGACCGGTTTCGCTCATCGCGAGCATTATCAACTGATAGAATACAATTTACAAACAAGTCTATTTATACAAAACAAAAAATTAATTTGAGTTAAAGGTAGCAGGTGTACAAAACCATGGGTTCAAGAACTAGGAAACAATTTACATAAAATCTTACAATATCGATACAAATAAAGTAAATTAGTATAAAAATCAAATGTTCACAATCACTTATTAAGAATTACAATTACAATTATGGTAAATAAATAATCCATTAGGAGCTCTGAACAATCAATAAGGAAGTAAGGAGTGGGAAATTTTCAATGACGAAAATAACCCACACTCACTACTTAATGGAACAAAATAAATTATTACATGAGAATTTTAATGATAGTCAAAGATGAATCGATTAGATGGGAAGATATGGTCAGTCTTTCATTCATCTTTAATCAACTAATTTAAATTAAAATTCTCATGTAATAATTTATTTTGTTCCATTAAGTAGTGAGTGTGGGTTATTTTCGTCATTGAAAATTTCCCACTCCTTACTTCCTTATTGATTGTTCAGAGCTCCTAATGGATTATTTATTTACCATAATTGTAATTGTAATTCTTAATAAGTGATTGTGAACATTTAATTTTTATACTAATTTACTTTATTTGTATCAATATTGTATGATTTTATGTAAATTGTTTCCTAGTTCTTGTACCCATGGTTTTGTACACCTGCTACCTTTAACTCAAATTAATTTTTTGTTTTGTATAAATAGACTTGTTTGTAAATTGTATTCTATCAGTTGATAATGCTCGCGATGAGCGAAACCGGTCCTGATCAAAAAATATATTGTGGAAATAAGTACTAAAAAATGTGTTTTTATTATTTAAAATAAAAAAAAAAAAAGCCATTATATTCAAATAAATAAAACCTATTTTAAAATAATGTTTCCAAAATTTTATTATATCATGATCGGGACTGGTATCTCTCAAACAGAGTTTTATCACCTTACTTCATGCTCTGTTACATTAAATATATATATATATTTTGATATTGCTCATTATAAATGAAACCAGCCCTGGTCATTATATCAAAAAAATAAGTAAATTTATTATAAACTTTATAAATAAAATTATATTATTTTAGACCGTAGTCTCATTGGGTTAAAATCAATGAAATGTCTCTCTCTCTCTCTTCAACAAGTTAAATAATATGTATTATAAATACTTGAACAGGCTAAAAAGAGAAATTGTATTGTAAAAGCTATATCATATTTTTATTTACTTATTCATTATCTTGAATTATTGATAAAAAATATAATTTTAATAACAAAATACATGTATTTCTTTGAAAATATAGAAATGTACATTTTTTTTTGTTTTATTCGTCATTGCTTAATCTGTACGCTATACTTCCGTAAATATTGATAACTGAGCCTTGACATTGCAAAAGCAATTTGAGATTTCCTAAATCAATTATCTGATTTGGGTATAAGCTATCGATATTTTGAAACAGAATTAAATTATTACAGATAACTAAACAAATATTTTATTTATTTGTTTATTTTTGAAACATTCAAATCTACTACATTCAATTATATATTATTTTAAAATAATCTCGTTTTTTCTCAACAGATTTTTTACCATAAGTGTCTATTATTCATTTAATGTGAATCATTTTTTCCTTGATAAATAATTTTAGAATAAGGGGAGTGGACAAGAAGATCTTGAGAATGAGCTCAGTTTTTGTTGAGCTTAAAGACTCGTAACATAGTTTATTTGAACTAGAAGATTTTTGGTTTTTCAGACGCTTAATTTCTCTATCCAGAGAAACCAAATATATAATAATGAAACTTGAAGAATTATACAGGATTATCTAAGTCCTCTTACGCAAAATTTGAAAAAGCAAAAAAAATCGAACATGTAAAATTCTTCGAATAAACAAGGTGTTTCGTTAAAAAGTTAGTTTTCTAAGTATTCATCCTTAGAAAAGTTTATGATCGGAAAAATTAGACTTATTTTGATATATTCTTTTATAATCTTATGGTCTTTGAAGGGGGGATAAAACATTTATTTTTTAAGTACATATAAGTTACAAAAATTACAAATTAAAAGAAAGTTTTTCGATACATAGTGACGACGTCGATATATTAAAGAACGCCTGAAAATATGTGAAGATTATTTACTCTCGATAAACTAAGAATGAGATATATATTGAGAATGTTAGGCAACATCTCAGCTGAATTTTGAATGGTTCTCTAGCATGTAAAAAAAGCTGAAATCGACTATAATAAAATTCCAATACCGAATTTATTTTATCAGAATTAACAGTAAATGCGAATTTGATATTGAAATTTTAATAAATTAAAGAATACTTACAGAGAAACTTTGTATTAGATTGGTGCATTTAAATATACTTCGTTTAACATCAGCTGATTTGACTGAAGAAGTAGGTATTTCATGATGCTATGTAAGAAAAAGTTGAGAGGAAGTAAACAAGGGAAGTAATTTCCTGGGAAAATTATCCGCTTTTTACATAAAACACCAAATCGAAATGAACACAGCAAACATGACCTTCACGTCGGTATTTGATACTTATTGATAATAAAATATTCTTTTTTATACTTATGTGAATTATTCCTACTTTATACACGTGCTTTGCTCTTATATTGAATACCTTATTTCACCACTTTCGTAAGAAGGCATTGATTCATTTTTTATAATAACAATAAACAAACGGCTACTTCACAAAAAATAAATATACCTATGTTAGTAGCAACATTTTTAGATTTTTCTTTAGAAATCCAAATGGCAAATCTATATTTGAACTTTTTCTTAAGGCTTAATATTGATAACTATTTCATTTTAAAAGAAATCAACTGTTTTTTCAATATAGTGTTATTATATTTCAGCTTCGCAGTAAACGATATTTTTTAGGTTTCATAATATTATATATTTAAAAGATCAGATATCTGAAATATCTTTGAATTTTATTTCTTATAAATTTTTTTGCTAAGATGAATTAACCGGAGAAGTATTTCTATGAAATAACTTATTTATAAATCATAACAGTGAAATATAAATCTTCAATAACCTTCATATTTTTTATCACCATATGAACTACAAAATATTTTTTTTCAATAATGGTTTCGAGTCGATATTTGAAAGTTTCAATTCGTTTTTCCAATCGATACTGTGATGTATTTTTTTTAACTCCAGTCGGTGGGTACCAATATTTTTGTGATAGCAAGTAATCCGTCACAGCCTTCACTCAATACTTTTTTGCTATCACTGTATAACAAATAATTTAGTGATCGTCTTTATAGTCTTCACTTGTAATCTTTTTAAAGCCGTATTTATCACAATGTTAGAACTTTATAATGTTTTATAAAAGCTCTTTTGAGAGCTTAAAAAGATTCAAAACCTATCGACACTACTGACGTAAAAAGGATATCTTAATTATCTTTTGTTGAAATATGTAACATGAAATAATTAAAGATTAAAAAATTTATGTTATTTTAATATTTAATAGTTAGCAAATCTAATTGATTCATATAATTGGAATTTGCAAAATAAATATAGTTATTTTTATTTTCAATTCGTTATGATGCACTTAAATCATTTAAATATAAAACACCGTTTCTTTTGTATATACTTTATTTTCACATCATACTTTTAATGGACAATTAACATTCATTTAATAAATATTTAAGACATGTAACACCACATCGTTAACACTTTTCCTAAAATAAAAATGACTGCAATTTTCCAATGTTGAAATCATGATCTCTACATATTATACTTATAGACCAGATGTATATATTAGTGAATGAGTATTTAAGTCAGAAAATCATAATAAAAACATTTCTTAAGAATATTAATAACTCATTTTACCCTAAATCCCCTTCTCACGTGGATATAAGCACAACCGATTAACATATACACAGCTTAAAACTTAATAAATATATTTAATTTTAATTTCATAAACATTTGATCAATTATCGTGCTAAATTAATAATGTGCATTTAGGAAGGTTAAAAAAAGTAGATGAAAAAAATATTTTGTACATTAATGATGTAATCTTTTACTTTGGATATGATTTTTCTACCATTTTACGAATACATTTATTTTTAATTCTAAAACAGCTGTTTTAATCATTTTTGTTTTCCATATTTTGAACATACATTAGAATGTACCGAACTTCCTCGATTATTTTTAAATGCTTCCTTGGTTATTAAATTATCGATTATAAATTTTTCATTAGATTAAACACTGTTATTAAACAAGTTTGAATGCAATATATTGTTACGAAGACTCAAAATTTTCGATCTTTTTGAATGTTTTTTATCGTTACAACCAAAAGTATAACATTGTTTAAAAATAAAAAAAAATGTTTCGTTTCTAATTTATATTGTCTTGGACATATTAAACATTTCGTTAATCTTCTGGCCGTTTTATCGTAACTTGTTTTAAACATTTAAAGTTAATTTTTTCGTGAAAGTGCAAAATATTTATTACAAAAAAAATAAACACAAATAATAGTGTTTTATCCATATTTTATAAAACAATGATCTGGATCGTTTTCCATAACGTTCAGCTTTCTAGAACAGCCTACGATTTAATTCGAAGCTTTAGAGGCTGTTATATTTTCTAAAGTGTGAGATACCGCAAAACACGAACACATTCCAAATTCAAAACAAATAGGCTGAATAATTGAGGAAATACGATTATTCAATTTCAAACCGGAAGGAGACGATTTATTTTTAAATTGAGAAGACTGTTGAAATTGTATTACATAAATATGTAATACTAAGAAGACATAATAAAAAACCATTGAAAGATGAAGTTTATGAAGAGCTTAATAATAATTTAGGAAAATGCTATTACAGAATGAAGAATTTTTTTACGATTTTATTAAAATTTGACTGATTATCAAAATACTTAAAAATAATCAGTTGCAGTCCTCTTACTTAAAACAATTCGATTATTAAAATAAAACTTTGGCCTGTAAAACTTTCTTTTAATTATAAAAAAAATTAACAAGATTTTGAGACAATGCTTTTTAAAAGATTTTTTTAAATAAAATCCAAAAATGCTATAATAAATTGAGACATTTTTAAAATTCCAGTAAACTATAATACATCAATTATTCAGAACTTTAAATAAAAATATCATTAATTTTTCTTATATCTTAATATTTTAGCATCAACACGTATGTTACATGAAACAGTTTTTTGTGGATCCAAAAAATGTTACCAGTGTACATAGAAAATATAGACAGGTCAACTCCACGGATATTTAATATTTTAAAGAAATACATCAGAAGATTTTGATTATCTATGAATAAATACAACATCGCGCTATTGTTATACTGTAGTACATGATATTTAAACATCAAATTTTTAATACTAATATTTCTCTACGACATCGCTTTAAACATACTTTCTTTTTCCCCATTCCAATTAATATTTTGAGTCTTCTATCGGAAGCACATTCCATTGTCTATGATATATAATTATCTTCGCCCATAAAGCTTCGCACAACCATGAAAAATAATATTTTTTTCCTATAGTACCACGAGCTTAACTTTGCGCCAAATATTATATAACAGTCATTTTTTGATGTATAAACCTGACACTTAATGTCTTTACGGAATCACTTAAGATTTATTTGTCATTCATATCTGAAAATAGATTAGTTTTTCTGTTTTAGAAGAAAGTTGTAGTAGAAAGAAGCATTGCAACATAACATAGACGCCTTTTTTTACGCAAAAAAAAAATCAATCAAACCTTGTTTCATCATAAACTCGTTGAATTATCAGCGAAGATAATTGTAATTTATAACAAAATGAATAATAGCAAATATTCTCTTTAATATGCTGTGTTAATTGGTTTATATATGAAATAAAAAAAAATATATAATTTATGATATCGACTGAAGGTGGTTGGTGGAATTTCAATATTAAATTTGAATTGTTACAACGTTTTACGATTCCACAAGTTTTGTCGCTAACGACCCGGGTTTGGCCTTTCGGCATCTTCAGGCATTATATCACACGGATACAATAGAACTGACATAAAATAAACTGTTAGCATCGTATATATATTGAAGTTATTGATTGTAGGAAAACACTTACCCCTAGACAAGCAGTAAATTACAGCTGAAACAAATTTAATTCTTCAAGCATTCTATCACACCAATGCAACAGAACTGACTCACAGTGAGCGTCATCTATATACCAAAGGTATTTATTACAGGAAAACAAAGAACCCCAAGACAAAAACTAAATGGTAGCTAAAGCAAATTTAGCAATATTGATCTAATAACAATCAAGACTAATAATAATGGCCTATGATAGTTTTCATTTACGACTAATCTTGTCAATTAATACCGTTGATATATAGACGATGCTCTCTGTTTATTGTGCGACAGCTCTGTTGCATTCGTGCCATAGAATGCCTGAAGATGCCGAAAGGCGAAAGCCGGGACGTTAAGTTGTAACAATTCAAATTTTTTTTTTTATTTTTTATATTCCACTTCGTACTTTACTAAACACTTTGAGTAACAAACACACCAGACAAAAAACAAAATTTTAAAAATAGTATTGATTTCTTTTTCAACAATTTTAGTATCACGAAACATTATCTATGGTAAATAGTGTGGCTTAATATACAAACATACTTTCATCTACGTGATTTTTTCAGTAAAATTTAAAACAATACTTCTTTTTTATAGACAGAAAGCTTAATCATGTAATGCAAAATGAAGCTCGTCGTACCAAAGTTTTACATATGAATTATCTATATGTAAGTACACAATTGTTTTTTTTTTTTGGACGTCACGTTTTTTCTATACAGATCAAACGTCTAAATTCTTATAAACTATAAGTTCAACCTCAAATATTTGATTCAATTCTAAGTAACACATATTTCACAGTAATTTATTAATCTCAAGTTTATAGTATAGAACACCGATCAACGGTTCGTACGTTTACAATAAAATTGAATTTCACATTTACAACAGTATATCGGTTATTTTAATATCATTTTTATACCATTAAGAATATGATTATTTAGTTGTAAAAACGCCAATTTAATAATATCAACTGCAAAATTATACTACTTTAATTATAAAATCATAAAAACATGCGTTTAATTTTTCTTTGAAAAGTCTTATAAATATATGAGGATTCTAGGTTACTGAACACAAATATATTGATGTGATTTATGTATCCATGAATTGTTGTTAAGGATAATTTAAACCATTTATTTTTCTGCTAAAAACGATCATTTGCATAAATTTGCTACATCTTTTAATATATTTTTTTAACTTTAAGAAGTTGTTAGAAGCTCTGCGATGAAATAAATTTAAAGGTCATTAAAATGTTTATTTGTTTTCGAAAAATGGGCAGTTAAACTTTACATTGATTAAGACAATTAACTTTAGAAGATAAACAATAAATGCCAAAAAGCTCTGTTTTGAAATTACAGCTGTGCCAAAATTAACAATGTATTTCTAAGCATAAATTATAGATCACATTTATAAATAAGTAATATCAAAACCTTTTTTAGTATATGAAGTTAAAATTAACTTGAAAACTTCAATTCAACTCCTAATTAATGAATGACAGATGTGAAATTGAATTCAATTGTCCATGCATAACACAAATAGACCTTATGAAAAAATGATGGCAGAATTTTGATTATTTTAGTTGTATGATTGGCTAACTTCATTACTTCACAAATATTTAAATACATCTAACACACTTCCATCTTAAGCCTTGAGTGAGGTAAAAACTTTTTTTTACTAATTTTAACTACAGTGGTAATCACAAAGTTTGATTTTAAGTTGGGTTTATTTTGTTGTAATGAGAAGTGAGTTTGTAAGAAAATAAATTAATTTCATTTGAATTCATTGAAGCATTCATAACTGATGTACAATATCATGCTAAAAATAAATTTAGAGATAAAATAGAAATAAAGCATTTTCCCACTTTTTAACGCAATTGAATTGATTTATTGCTAAATTTGATTTATTAAGCTAATCAAAATTACCTGTTTACGTATTTTAAGTAAAATTTAGGCAGTAAATTAAAAATAGATATAAAGTTAAACAATTTTGTTTTAACTATTTTAACTCTACTGTGAGTAAAACAATTTCATTTAAAAATATGAAATAATTTTGAATATCAAATGATTCAAATAAAATAATTTCAAATCATTCAATGGCAACATCCATTTAGTAGAATGATTAATATTACCCATCTCATATTGTGAAATAAGTAACAAATAATTACAACAGTAAAGTTAATAATCCACATTAATTCAAGTTGAACATTCAGTAACAACAATCATTATAACATCAAACATAGAATGCCTTAAATCGTTTCCAGATTTAGACTTTATAATATCGTAAGCATTTTTTGAAGAACAGATGTCAGCAAAATATTTTATACGTTCAATACCAAAGGTTTTTTAGCGAATGGCGATGTAATTGGTTTATTTTTAAAATCATCAGTCGTTACGTCAATTTGATTCGTGTATGTCACTTCTTTGATTGTTACCTCTTTCATATAATCATCACCTTGATCCATTGGTGTAACAAAACCCAACATTTCTACTTCAAATGGTTGTCCAGTTGTGTAAGACAAATGATCTTTCAGATCACTCTCAGTTATATATTCATATCGTTCTTCTGTAGAATTAATCAGATCATCAGCAATTATCTCTTTTGTCGTTGTGTCATCTTTACTGTCTTCAACAGACGACATAACTTTCCTCAGCCAAATTTTGTCTGAATTATTAATGTTATCATGCTTAGAAGATATATCTTTGACAACCGCTAAATCCTCAATATTATCATTATCGTTTATTTTTTTAATACTTTTTACATCGTCTTCTACTGTTAACTTTACTGATGAAGACATCAAGTCATATAGCAATGATTGATTAAGTTTTCCTATTTTGTGACTTCTGTCATTTTTATCGTCAATATTGTAAGCCTTCAACGGTATTTGAATTGACTTAGGTGTTTCTCCTCTTAGCAAAGTGTTTCTTTTCAATTCATTAGCTGTCATTTTAATCAGTTCTTTTGGAATTTCTTCGTTAATTTCTGTGATATGTAAATTTACTGAAGAAGTCATCAATTTATTGATAGAATTTTTATCGCTTCTTTCTACCAGCGGTTCTCTAAGTGTACTTTTTTTCTGCATTGAATCTGGCATTTCTCCTTTCAACCAGATTTCAATTATCGGGTCATCTTCGCGGTTACGTGTCTTTTCATCAGTTTCTTCTATTATTTCTTGATGTATGTCACCAACTGTAAGTTTGACAGACGATTTCAACAAATTACGCAATGAATCTTCGTCATGTCCTTCTATTATAAGCTCTTTACCATTTTTTTCTTCCACATTTTTTATTGTGAGAGGTTTTTTTAGTCCTGTTGGCATCACATTCTTTAGCCAAATTTTAGTCAATGGATCAATTTGAAGATCATTTATGTCTTGCGATAAATCAGCTGTAACTACCGATTTTTCTTGATTAATGTCATCTTTATGTCGTGTATCAGAAAGAACCCCATGCCATTGGTGTTCTTGGTCGTCATCTTTTACAGAATGACCTCGAAATTTCGTCGTCTTCCAACCTGTCTCATCTCTATGATGAAGGTTGTCAGGGGCGTGACATCACTCAAGCCTACACTTTGGATTTGACGGATATCGCTCAGCCAATCCTTTGACGATGAGGTCGTATTGCTTAGTGTTTACTAGCTCGTGTCTGTACCTCCAGGATCGACGCTTAGACTTGGTTTTTATTCCGGGGGAATGGCATAAAAATGCTCCATTTACGACTACAAAATCATACGATTTCAAGCACATCTCCAACATCTGTAAAAATATTCACATTAAATCAAAAAAAAATATTACATTTTTATTATCATATCAATATTCACTCGTATATAGACTTCATTGAAATATTTCTACGAATGAGCTTTTCCTCACGCTCTTTGGTTTATGAAAATTTTGTTTTTGAACACAGTAGATGATATTATTCTATAACCAATTGTCTTAAAGCAGTCAATGATTATTTTAAATGCTGACCGAAACTTCGAAAGGATATTTTTGCCCTTTTAAAATATTAATGTATTATATATTTTCATGATGGAAAGGCATGATTTTTTAATTAATAAAAACATGTTTTCTGTATTTATTTCCGCAAAATATTTTTATAATCAGGACCGGTTTCACTCATCTCCTTCAATTGATAATGCTTTCAACAAGTGAAACCGATCCTGATAATGAAATATATTGTGGAAATGGTTATTAAAAATTGTATTTTTATTATTTTTATTTTTTTCGCACTATTCCAATGAGATGCTGAAATTAATGGACAAATGATCCCTGTAGAAGTTTTTTGCGTCACGGAATGTTTTCATAAAACTGCACACGTTGTCATAATCATTTTATTCTTTTATTAAAATCGTTGAGAAAGCTTTTTCTCCATGGCGTCGAAATGCTTTTAGCGAATTGATAATTTTACACAAATAATTGACGATCATCAAATATCACTTGCAAATAATTATAGTTTTAATGTAACGAGCCGCTCGACGAAATATATCGTTGCACAAATCTCAAAAATTCTCAACAATTTCACAACTTTACCCTGCCTTAGCGCACAATAGTTCACAGCGAACAGTTTAGAGTTGTTTAGTATAATTTAAGATTTATGCGTTTCGTTAGTCACCTGGGTCATTTTATCCTGTCGGCCTTCCCAGGAAAGCGTTTCACTGTACCAAGGAGTGTGTTTAGTTGCAATGAAGATAGGCTCCCATCTGTGGTACGGATACTGCCTTTTGGTAATGGCGAAGGGCTAAGTGAAAATCAAAACCACATGCATGCATTTCAAAATTTTGTCGCCTAACATCGTAAGTTCAACTCACACAGGCAAATATTCGATTTACAAAACATGTGGTATAAAAAGACAAAACACACTCGATCGATAACGTGTATGATATCGATATTATGAAATCAAATAAACAAACATCAATTACATATTGCAATGATATAGTCAATATTTTTTATGACATCGACAGAAGGTGCTTGATGGAATTTCAATATCAAATTTGAATTGTTACAATTTTGTACGATTCCATATGTTTTGTCACAAACGACCCGGGTTTCGCCTTTCGACATCTTCAGGCATTCTATCACACGGATGCAACAGAACTGACTTAAAATAAATAGTTAGCATCGTATATACATTGAAGTTATTAATTACAGGAAAACACTTACCCCTAGGCAAAAAGTAAATTACTATTTAACAATATCAATCTCGTCAGTTCTGTTGCGTCCGTGTGACAGAATGCCTGAAGATGCCGAAAGGTGAACCCGGGCCGTTAGTTACAAAACACGTGGAATCGTACAAAATTGTAACAATTCAAATTTGTTCAATATTTATTTCTATATCTAATCTTTCAGATAGTTTTGACGAAGGCGTGAGCCGAAATAGGTATCAACTATATCTTATAAAATTTTGTAGAACTAAAATACATACTATTTTTTCATCGTGTTCTAATGTCATAATTCATGAGTGCAGTATTTACTATTATCGATGGCTTTATCGGTATCTTTTTTCTAATTATTTTTTATTGTAATATTTATCACTCTTTATTTCATTGATTAATTCCATTTTCATGACTATGTTAGGTAATAGTTGAAGCTGTTTTTGTCAATCCATATATGATGTCATAATAGAAAATTCCAGTAGTCGCGATTAAACGTAATATTAACGTTACATTAATTCCGGTTATAATCTGTATTTTTGTATAGGCTAGGAGTGCTAGCCAAAGAACGTGATTTAAGGCAATTTTTTGCCAATGGTAATCTTTTATATTACCACGACACCGAGTGACTTAATAAATATAAAATATACACAATGCATATGGAGACAATTTCAATCGTGTGAAAAAAATATATATTTACAAATTAAATTTTGATCTCACGCCAAAGCTACGGTAATAGACCTAACAAATTACTAAACATTTAACCAAATATTATTCATTTAAATGCGTTCTATATCTTCCATACTTCTTTTATTGTGAGGAATCATTGAATTATTAAAAACTGTTTCGTTTCAACACGGTGAAAAAATAGCAATGTATTTTAGTTATTACTTTTATTACTGAACTAATATTTATTACTGAACTAGTTCTGACGATGGCGTGAGCCGAAATAGCTTTCAACTATATTTGTTAAAAATAATTTTGTAGAACTAAAATACATTGCTATTTTTGCACCGTGTTTTAATGGAGTTCTACCAAGTAAATGCCAATTCAATCAATAAACTTTTTCGTTTATTACAGAAACATCTGATAAAAAATATATGTCTTTAATATTTATTAAATTGAAGGAGAATGAAGATATATGACGCGTTAACTTCAAAGCTCCTTCATATCTTATGTATAGTATTATAAGATTTTATAATTATTGTATCGTTTTTCGCAGTCGCTGCAGAGCTGAGCAATCCACAGTGAATCCGATTCTCTTGTTGACTACACATGTTATATTTATATACCTACATACTCATACAAACACACATAGAGATACACACATGCATATACCACACGTAAGGAAATTAGCTAGGAAAATCATTTTCAGATGCTGTAGTATGTAGCTGTGTATTTTGAGGCTAAGATTTGTGACAACAAATCTATGAAGAGTCGTCGAGGAGAACCACTCTCGACCTTAAATGATTACTCAATACTTTCTCATTATAATTACAATATGTAGATAAAAAGGTCGTAGGGTTATAATGTTTGCCTATATATTGTAGATGAGACATTTTTGAAAAGTTTCACGAACAAACTCTCGAATTGTAGACACTTTCAAGTCTTCATGTGCATAGCGCTCTGATTGCCTAAACATTTGCTACATGAGTGAGAATTTCCGTTTTCATCAAAAGTGTCGTCGTCACTGTGATTTCATCAGTGAAAAGGTCTTTAAAAAAAATACCGCTCATATTTGAAACGTCAATATTATTA
This sequence comes from Himalopsyche japonica, assembly GCA_028555115.1. Classification (NCBI taxonomy): domain Eukaryota; kingdom Metazoa; phylum Arthropoda; class Insecta; order Trichoptera; family Rhyacophilidae; genus Himalopsyche; species Himalopsyche japonica. The sequence goes on along the minus strand of JAHFWJ010000526.1, from coordinate 842,071 downwards.
TGTCTTTCGCTTTCGAGATTTTTACTGTTCTTGACCTTTATATATGCCTGATACTGCTAAAGGTGGCTTCATTACAAATGATACAGACTTCCCGTTAAAAAATTATCATATAACTTGTAAGTGGTTAATTGAATCGCTAAAAGTTTAGGAGGTTGCTCCAATTTGATTGCGCGTGTTTAACTTGTAAACTTTAATAGGGGCTTAACCGTTGAATTAATAGGCGCTTGGTGGCACGTGGGTTGATTGCTACAGTGCGCGGTAGTTGTTCTGCTGCCAAAAACAATTATCCCTAATATCCGAATAATAATTTTCTAATCTATATAATAATCTGAAATATTGATTTGGAACTTGTTCTTGAGCGCGTAAGTATTTTTTGTGGATTGTAACCACGAAGCTTCTAATATAAAATTTAAAATAACTTTGATTATTCCACGTAAATTTTATTTTCAAATGAACTTCCACAAAGTTACCATCGAAACCATCGAAAATACGAAGCTTCTGAATCGCTTTCAACGTGAGCTTTTTCTAGCCAGACTATCGACAAGCTTCCTCGACTTTACACGTATCTCAAAAAAAGTTTTTAATGCATTGAAACCGTTCCGGAAAGTTTCATACTATCTTTTAAATACATAATTGATACCTCATGTGAATGAACATTTTTACGTAGCTTCTGACAATTTCTGATGAATTTTACGATGTTTAAAACGTACAAATATGCATAGATTCGTCACAAAGTTAATTTTATGTCTATAAGGTGTAGAAAAATTCTATATTTATAAAGTATCCAACAGAATTAGCATGAACAATAAAAAATACATGAATAATTATAGAAAAATAGAATGATATTCGATTATAAACATAAACTTAATATTAATCTACTAATAATAATATTAAGGTTCGAAAAAATTTCGAATTAAAGTAATTTTCCATATTTAATATTGCATTTTGTTGGGAAAAATGTTTGGGTGTCTCATTGCTAAGTTAAATAAAAAAAACATTTATATACATGCAAGAAAAAAAATCCACTTATTTAAATCACCGCACAACATACAGTAAAATGAGTTACCTTTACAACCTTGCCAGGATCTTCCTTTAACCATGCTTGAAGATCAGGTATTCTTTGGCAATGTCCGCAAACCCATCGATGAAAATAAACAGCCTTTCCTTCGGCGTACAGCTGTTGAAGGCTGAAAACATTAAGAGATAATTTAATTTACGTCTACAAATAAATTTGAGTACAAGTCTTATATAAAATCAATCATTAACAATATTAAAAATACACACTTGTAAAGAAATCATCAGGTTAATAATATATGTATGTATACAGGATGTGAAAATATTATATCAGGCTTTATAAAAAGTAGTGGAAGACGCAACTACTAAAAACTCACCTTGATTTATTCCTTGGGACATCTTCGCCTGCTTCTACTTCAAAAACAGGTATCACAAACGCCAAACGCCACTTTGGAATCACTCCGTAATGACCGTTGATTTTGTGTCTCTTCATCATGACCGTAAACCTCGTAGCTAAACCTTCACTGGGAATCATTTCAACGTCAGACACCAAGTTATACTGAGTATTTGAAGCATTCCGGGCCACATTTCTCGCAACGTTTACAGGGTATATCATACCATGCCTTGATCTAAACGTTCTTGTTTCTCCCATATCGGGTATGGAGCAGTCTTTAAAGCGAATGTTTAAATATTTTTTTCTTTTCTGCATTTCCAACAACATTTTGCTATCAAATTTCGGTGACGTGGGACGAGCAGTGGAATTTGGTGTCCCATATGATAAAACGGCGTTGTTGCGTGGTGTTCCAACACGAGTTCGCGGTGTCCTTTCTTGGGCTGCTGTAGTGTTGTAAGTACCATTAATAAAACTATTTGTTTTATTAAACGACACATCAAAAACAGACGTTTTATTTATTTCGATTTCTCTTTTAAATTTGTTATTTGTATGACGGCTATTTTCGTGGTCCAAAAATCTCGGAATGTCATTTTCTGGATACATAAAATGCAAGGAAACTTTTGCCATACCATCAAAGCATCTGCACAATTGCGTGAATAATTTCATTGTTATGTCCAAATCATAATCAGGTACAAATGCTGTAACACTGATAGGACCGTCCCAAAATCTTGCTATCTCGACAATATGGTAAAGAAACTCTGGTGTGACATGGGTTGCGTACGTGACTTGTCCCATAGCATATGATTTATCGTTCATTGTTCTTTCTATAGCGTTGTATATAACTCGATAGGGACTTTTCTTTCCTAATTGTGGGGACCCAGTAACTGTGACTTCGTCCCAATTGAGTTTTTCTGGTAAACCATAGTTGTATCGACAAAATGTCCCATTTTCTGCCGGTAAAACACCGCTCATGAAAAAGCCTGGTAAATCTTTAGCGTTTTTCTTACCGTTGACGGCAATCATTTCGCTGGACATCGAGTCCATGGAATTGTCAAGATTGTTTGGCGATGCCTTATGGCACAGCATTTGAAGAGTCATGATGACGCAAAGCACCAAAACGGCTATGATCACGATGCGCTGAAGTTTGAATACTTTGAATATGAGACACAAAATTACTGACCGCTCCATCATTTTGATTTTGATTTATTTTTCCTTTCTAAACTGATTTTTTTCCTCTTTTTTTATTGAATTTTTATTCCAATTACTTTCTGAAATCGCTCCATATTTTTTCTGAAAACAAATGAAATTGTTTTTCTTTATTTATTATTCTTTAATAATATGCACACTTGCTTTTGATTGACAAATATGTTAACTATCATCAGCTACAACGTTGTCAGCTTATTTTTCAAATATTTATTAATTCATGTTTTTTGATTCTCTATTTCGATGAATCTATCGTTATTAAATGATAATTTTACCAATAAGTTTGAAATCATTATTTTTTGTGAACTTTTCAGGAAAAGACGGATCTATCACACGGTTGAAATAAAACTGACACACAATAAACAGTTAACATCAGTTATATACAACACGAAAAAATTACAACAGAAAAATACAGACCCTAAGGCTCGGATTCAAACATACAACTGAAACAACTTTCAATACAACATTGACTTAATAATTATGGCAATCAATTGACTATGATAAGTTTATTAACAATAAATACTGTTAATGAATCTTATAAGGATATCTGTATGTCTTAAATTACCCAATAGCATTTTAATAATATCGATCATTATTTGTAGTAAAATACTTTCATCATAGTCTGAATATGCCGAAAGGCGAAACCCGGGTCGTTAGTGACAAAACATGTAGAATCGTAAAAAATTTCATTAAAATTTAATATTGTAATACCATCAAGGTCATTCAGTCAATATAATTAAAAATAGCTATCATCTCCGCTGAGATACCTAATTATTATTTTTTATACGCTAAATGAACAAAATATGTTCTATATTTTTTATTAAAAAATATTATAATCATACGATATGTATTTTGAAAGTAACAATTATTGCACTGATGATATAAATCATTGTGATTGCTCAAATTGTTTTAGGATTTATCGTTTACTGTCAACTAGTAGCTTTTCATTGTATTCAATATGAAGAGTTTGATAAAACGGAATTTAAATTTTTGAATCATTTAAATTATTAAAACAATATTTTTTACATGCCTTGAAAATTATATGTATAGTTTGAAACAATATGTTTCATCAATGAAAAAGAAAAAAAATCAAGCAGGTTCACAGGATTTCCTTTATTGTTCCGAGAGCTTTCATCGCTTTCCAAAGCTAATGAAATATTTGATGATGTGCAGATACACATATTGAAAATTAAACACAGATATATCGTTAATGTATTCAAGAACTTTTTCTCTGTTGATTGTACGAAATAAAATAATAACGTGTTTTTTAGTCTAGAAATATCTGCTTCTATTTTCATACGTATCTCATAGATTCAACATAATCGCAAACACCAGATGATTTAATCTTGTTACATTATCTGCGTCAAAATTAATCCTGAATAAATCCGTTCATGTCTGTTGAAAGCACGGCCAAAATTAATATCAGCTCAAAACTTGGAACGACATTAACATAACCTCACTTTGCGATTCGGCTTGACATTTCAGACAATATGGCGAATCGCTTTGACATTTTTGTATAATCCACCCGCATACATCACAGTATAACTAAAATAGCATGCTTTATTTGGTAATGCAATGGCTTGTTTACTTACATGATTATTCCACAATTGTTTTTGTCACTCAAACATATGCTTTTCCAAGGTTTATGGTCAAAACAACGAGTGATATTTACTAGATACAAAAGCTCCGGGCGGCTTTCACGCCATCTATGAACGAATTAATAGAGATGGGTAGAAAATCAATACAGTCTGTTTTGTTGAGCTTTCCCTAGATATTTTCAAACAGCTGATTTCGTGGAAATGCAATTCGAGAGCGTTCTATTTTGCATATGTTTTTTAAATAAAATAGAGAAACCTATAACATTTTAAATATAAAAATTTTATTTTAACTACACAATATTTTTAACGAGATATAGAAAGCTCGTTATTTTGTTACAAAATATAAAATCATTTTATTGATTTAAGACTTTTTTATTTTAACTATATCATATTAATCTGTACAGCATTGAATCTAAAATAAAAAAAAACACACTTATATTTAAAATATTCAAGATAAATTTTCATTTATTTAGTATAAAAAATGCTTCCTACGTGAAACGGATCAATTTTAGCAATCACTTGAAACACTACAAAGCTTAGTTTGTTTTCTGATTTTAATATTCCAAGCAAGAGAAATATTATTATATATGCTCCCAGATGAAAAATTTTCCTTATTATTAAAACACAGATATTTATAGAGAACAAAAATAGTTTTATATGGTTTCTTTTTATTGAAGGATAATCTCTAGCAACTTACCGTAAAACCTACTCATATTTTTTGATTATTTACTTGGTTGGCAGTATAATTTCTATTTTAAAACTAAGTCTCATTGAAAATTTTAGACTACCACATATACTTTAACATTATTAATTAGAAATAATACCTTAATATTTCTAGTAAAAATATAATATATATGATATTAGCAGACTGTAGTATCGCATTTTTATTTGTCTATGATAGTCAAAGAAGTACTCGTCACCACCTACTGCAGATTAACAGCCGTCATTGAGAGTACGATTTTTTTCCAGGATTGTCTTAGAAGCATTTTTTCAAACAGTAAATGCTTTCCAATAAAATGTTTTTGGACCCGAATAGACAGTTGTAAAAAATTTTGTATCAATGTTTATTTACGATGTTGATAGAACCTACTCGATGAAATTTCAATATCAAATTATTTATTGATTGAATTGGCATTCACTTGGTAGAACTCCATTATAACACGGTGAAAAAATAGCAATGTATTTTAGTTCTACAAAATTATTTTTAACAAATATAGTTGATAGCTATTTCGGCTCACTCATATATTACTACCGCTATGTAGACGATATCTTGATTTGTTGGCAAGGCACAGATAGACAACTAAATAAATTTCTACAAAAAGCTAACTCTATACATAGTAATATTAAATTCACACTAGAGATAGAGGTAGACAGCTCCATCAATTTCCTGGACTTAACTATTAGCAGAGTAAAAAACAGACACACTTTTAAAATTTTTAGAAAACCTACCTTTTGTGATACCACAATTCACGCAAAGTCCCTCCACTCATGGAATCATAAGCTTGCGGCTTATAACTCCATGGTCCATAGGCTAGTAACTGTACCTATGAGCCAGGCAGATTACGACAAAGAACTGCAAACTATTAAATGCATAGCCCGTAATAATGGTTATGAGATAACAACGATAAATAATTTATTATATAAAAAACAATTAAATCTAGCTAGAAAACTCATTTACCTGAACCCAATACAAGATAACCGCTTCTATAAATCTATTAACTACCTAGGTAGCATTAGCGAAAAAATTCATCGGGAGATTAAAAACTCAATAAACGTAGCTTTCAAGGTCAACAATAACTTAGGCAGACATCTTAAAAATAGCAAAGATAAAATCAATAAACTGGACAGAAGCGGTATTTATAAAATGTCCTGTGGCTCATGTTTATCCGTTTATATCGGACAGACAGGTAGAAGTATATCTACTCGAGCTAAGGAACATGTAAGATCATTCAACAGTAAAAAAACAGATTCACAATTCGCTAATCACGTTATTAATGAATCACATAATGTAAATTCAAACTCAGCTCCTAAATGTTTGCATCTTTGTAGTAAGGGTCGAAGAATGACGGCTTTGGAACAGCTGGAGATCAATAGACACCAATTATCACAAAGGATTCTTAACGATCAAACTAACATAATAATATCGCCACTTGTCAAGCCGTTGCACAAAGGGGTGGTCTAATTTGCTCCCTGAAGGACCACTTCCGTCCCACACATAATCTTATTGTCATAGACACCTATTGTTTCATTTAGAATTTTGAAAATTTAGTGTCATTGTGTTTAAATAAAAAGCTAGGCGGTTGGAAAAGGAGAGAGGAGATGTTGTGTACCTTTTCTGCACAGCTATATATAGATAAGCAAATGTTAGTTTAAGCATAGTTCTGACGATGGCGTGAGCCGAAATAGCTACCAACTATATTTGTTAAAAATAATTTTGTAGAACTAAAATACATTGCTATTTTTTCACCGTATCAAATTATTTTTTATCCGTGAGATAGAATGCCTGAAGATGCGAAAAGGCGAAGCCCAAGTCGTGAGTGACAAAACTTGTGGAAATAAACAAAATTTCAATACATTTTCGAGGGTTTTTTTTTAAACTGTTGCGTCCGTGGTTGTCGTAATTTCGGATTAATTTGAAAAACTCACCAGCTGGAACCCTGGAGCCAAGGAAAGATTCAGAAATTTATTTTTCAATCAATTTAATTACTTTTATTACAAATACATGAATCACTTATTTCATCATATTTTTAATACTATTTCCACAATATATTCTATAAATTATGATAAGGCCAATGTCGCTCATCAGTTGTTTATGCTCACATCGTAAAGGTTCTGATTATAAAATTCATTGTGGGAATATTACTGAAAATGTATTTTTATTATTAAAAAAAAAGACATTTATATCTTTGATGTCCAAAATTCACTCTTGCACATTCAATGTAAAATTGATTTAAATATAATTCTTTTCATCTATGAAGTAAATCTTAACACCTAAGTATATATTCAAGTCATTTTATTATTAATAATTTTACTAGGTGATAATATTAAAAAAAAAATTGCAGCTTTCCCACATTCTTTGCTTTTTTCAAGGTTCCTTAAAAGCTTAGAATCTGTATTTAATTGTATTTTCATAAGCTCCGTAAGTGTTCATATGCTGTACATTAGAACCATACATAATAAAACACATGCATATTTATTTATGTGTGGTAAATTCTCGTCCGCAATATTGTCCATTATACCATTTTCCAGCGCTGTTGAGTCGGAATTATGGCGATTTTTCACAATGACTTGCAACAATTTGACAGATGGTTTGTTGATCTTTAATTGAAAGAATAAGAAAAACCACGACTAAATTGAACAATTTTTAGTCGTGATTTTCAAGGAGTTCGTGGGAGTCGTGTTGGTCAATATCGCAGACGGATTCGTTTTTTAACGACATCACAGTCCTGCTATTTTAATTAAACAAATAAACAATTGAAAGTTCTTTATCACTGGCTTGTGAGATAGAAAATAAATTAATGCGACTGCAATCATGGAAAGCGTGTTCACAGTTGATTTAATATAAAGACAATATGACTTCAAAGCTTGCATTGCAATATGACAAGGTCAAAAAACTTTCAACGGTTCGTATCATAGTTTGTTTTATGGTGGGAAGACGTATACGTGATATTACTTATGTTTTAATACTTGCGCGGAATTACTCCTACGCGAAATCATTAATCTTTTAAAGCACTGCCTCCCTATGGATGGATTATGTTCTTATTATACGTGCGTCTATTCATTCATTGGAATATTGCAAGTATTTTTTTTATATCAACAGTTCATTGTAATCCGCTATGACTGCTTTTTAATTATACAAAGTAAATTTTATTTAAATGACAACGAGAAATATGGCCAATCGTGATTAATAAAAGCATTACGTTTAATCACAGAGCCATGCCTTCGTCTATATTTCATCAATAAAACATTATAATGTAATAAAATATTGATTTTATTGGCATTTACTTGGTAGAACTCCATTATAACACGGTGAAAAAAAGCAATGTATTTCAGTTCTACAAAAATTATAACATATATAGTTGATAGCTATTTTGGTTTACGACTTCTCTATAGTTCTGATGAAGCATAAGCCGAAATAGCCTATACATCTTATAATTTTTATTTTATATTAATTTTGAATTAAAACACATTGCTATTTTCCACCCTGTTATGATATAGATAAGTTGGGTAGTCTTTTGCTAGCTACTTTTTTATCATTAACACTTCTTTGAAGGGGTTCTAAGTGAAATCTGTTCTAAAGCACATGCTTAGTAATATTTCTACGATATATTTTGTGATCAGGACCGGTTTCGTTAGTCGTGATTATTATCAACTAATGATCATTTTAAATAGCATGCTTTTTCATCAAGGGGTGACGGTTAAAACCTTAAAAGTGATGAAACCTTCCCATTAAGATTTCTTTTATTAAAAAGCTTTTTAACAGTAATTCCGAAGCTTTTCCTATATAACATATATACACGGTACACCATAATAAATATTTAAATATATGTATAACAAAGCGATTATTAAGTTTTATTTTTTATTAGCTAAATATACGCTATATTTTTGTTGTATAGGCAGATTACTTACTCCTACATACCATTGTTTTTGTTTTTCTTCACTTGTGACTTACGTGATTTTTTATTAATGTGGCGCAGTAATTACGAGACACTGCTTTAGTATGATTATCCAATCTTTCCCGCTTCCAATTTTCAGTAAAGAAAATATTTATGAAAAATCTTGCCACAACAAAATTTATTTTTAGCTACTAGCTGTATATCAGTCATTCAATATATTATGTCGGAAAGTTTACATGACGATTTTCTGAAAGATACTCGGTTTCTCAGCGTTCTGTTATCACGATCGCAATAGGAGTGGGTTAAGAGTAGGGTTGCCAGATTTCCAATATCAACAAATTCTATCGATAAGACAATAATGGAATAATTAAGAGATTATATTATTTTTAATTTAATTATAACATAATATAATTTATGATATCGACTGAAAGCGCTTGATGGAATTTCAATATAAAAAATTGAATTGTTACAACTTTATATTCGGCATCTTCATGCATTCTATCCCACGGATGCAACTGAACTGACGTTTGTCTGAAGATGCCGAAAGGCGAAACCCGGGTCGTTAGTGACAAAACATGTGGAATCATTCTAAGTTTCTACAATTTAAATGTTATATATTTTAATATATATATATATATTAATATTATCTGTAATAACAAAAAAAAATATATGACTTACTTTTTTGGTCGAAGAGTCGTTATCATTATCACTTTGAGACACTTAAACGAATTACAGATAATGTAAGTGCACAAGAAACTTGGGATGACACGAGCCCGCACGAAGTTTCACTAACCCTCAGATTCAGCTGTTTGGAAACATTAATAGCTTTATATTCATACAAAATCAAAATATCTAAAAAATACATAATTTTATTAGTTCTTTGATAAATATTTTTTTATTATTATATTGGGATTTTTAGTGACATTGCGGTACAATATATATCTGTTAATTTTGGAAGAGCTTCCACTAGGTTGTTATAAAAGCTTGAAAAACGCGAATAGAAATAAAGCAAACGATCAATGTATGGACAATGCCATTTGGAAGGACACATTGATGCCTTCATAACTTGACCACGTAGGTCAAAGTCCCAAAGCGTTATCTACTCAACTACAAGACTGATAAATATAATTATGTTGGGAACGTGGAACGTATACAGATAAAACTACGTAAACAACTAATATAAGAGACATTGTTTATTCCAGTCTCCGAGTAATTATAACTTTGAACCAGTTTCTATTTTGTTGTTACAATATTTGAACAATTTCACTACGAATTGGAAAATATCACAATAGAATGAGTAAATAAACAAACAGCACTTAACATAGAAACGAGATAACAAAGTTTACAATTTGGTTCATTGGTGATTATAGATCGATCCGAATAGCATCCTGCAATTTCTAATTACCAATATTAGCAGCAAACTGTTACTTTATTATCCAGCTTATTGCATTAATATCGTGCTTTTAGCAGTGCGCAATGGAATTAAAAATATTTTGGACTTTCATAGAGAAAGTGAAAATTCAGCGAAGTTTTTGATAAAATTTTATCATACAGTGTTATAATGAGAATTTTCCTCCGTAAACTCGTTGTGTTGGTTTTGTTTTCGAAAAAATAGAGGCCTTACAGTTATTAAGTATGCGAAAAAACATTTTTTATTGATATCAATTCATGTCACATCGATCGAATGGCTTTTTAATATTTCACTAGCTGTAAGAAACTAACCCAGTTGATGGTAAAAATTGACTGAAAACGTATTATAAAGACATACTTCAATTTCATAAATATCTTATAGCGAAAGTAATTTAGAGGTAAAAATACATTTTTTCTTGTGTTTCAGTAAAATCACATTCTCGTCATATCTAATAAAATAATTATTTGATTACTAAAGCACTATTAACAAATCTCTGATTTACATTTGATAATTGTCGTGATGAAAGAAACCGGTCTTTACCATAAAAAATATTCTGGAAATATTACTAAAAATGTGTTGTTATTATTTCAAATAAAGCATAAAATACATTTCAACACATATTCTACACTCGTTTTCGAATTTTTATTGAAACTATAAACAATTTTATGGTTCTATCGGTGACAGTTTAACTACATTTTCTCTGCCTGAATTGGTAAACAATATTTTCAGTTATGAAAATATATTGTCATTTGTTACTTATTTTAACTCGTAACGTTACAAAAATAGATATTTTATCAAAAGTATTGATTTCTGCTTTTCAATTTAGTTTTATGAAAACGGTTTGCATACTTTCTCAAAAACTAATAATTTAATATTATCTAACACAGATAAAGGTTGAAATGTTAGAAAAATAATAAATTAACGGAAAAGAAAATCAATCACAGTATGAAACTATGAATGATTTTCTTTTCCATTAATTTGATAAATGATGATAAACTGTGATTAACTGATAAATATTTTAAAAAATTGAATGAAAATCCATACTCTGTTTGTATTTAATATTACGCAAAACTTTTTAAATATGGCAACATAATTTAGTTAATTAATTTTTCGCAACATGGAAAGTACGATGAGGTTTTTAAAAACTGGGATGTATTAAAAAGTTAAACGATAAAATCCCAATATCAAATATAAACAACGACTTGGATCTTCCTAATTATGACGCCTTAACTGCCAACTGAGGTAATCAAAATTTAATGGCCGATATTAAAATTTGTTTTATCATTTTCCATATTTTAATTATGACATAATATTAAAAATGTAGTATGAACACACAGCCTCAGTAAGTCAAAAACATGGTGATAAGTATTTTTTTTGTAAGAAAAACGTTCAAGCTCTAGACAATAATATCATACATATTGACCAATATACACGCGATACAATACAAATTAAAGCAATGGTTTTTATCCAAAATTTTGAGTTAATAAAAGGATGTAAGACTTAAGGCTGTTGAAATAAGAAAAAAGTTAACAAGTACAATATATATATAATAGAAGTGAAGTAAAACATTTTACAAATAAAATGTTTCTTACCTCTATATATAAATAAGTGATCAAAAACTAAACCAAAAAAACGTTTACTTAGAGTTAGGTAATAAATATGAAATATTCTCAAGCATTAATAATGAATGTGAAAATTTAATAACGCGCGATCTAATATTTTAAGAAAAATTATCAATTAAACAATGTTAAATTTATGAAAAAAGTGTTGCTTTCCATTGATTGAATTGCCATTTACTTGGTAGAACTCCATTAGAACACGGTGAAAAAATAGCAATGTAAATTAGTTATACAAAATTTACAAGATATACAATTGATAGCTATTTCTGCTCACGTCATCAGTATCAAATAGCTCTGATGAAAGCGTGAGCCGAAATAGCTAACATCTATATTCCTTATAAATTTTGTAGAACTAAAATACATTGCAGTTTTTTACCGTGTTATAATGCTTTTTCGCCAAGAAGTAACTGTCATCACCGTAAAATTATTTTTGATTTTGGTTCATACATTTATATTGAATAGATTTAGATCGAATCATATTGAATTTCATGTGATACTATTATCAACGACACAGTTTCACCGAGCTGAAATAACGACATCAAAAATGCGACAAATTTCCTTATGAAATCGCATCTCTAATGGGTTTAAGACGATTAGCAAAGCTTGCTTGGAATTAAGCTCTGTGCGAGTATTACGATCGAATAAACAGCCCCGTTATATTCCTGGTAATAAACATACAGGGTTTTTGTTTTTTCGTTATGCTAAACATTACGGTAAGATAATACATATTGTAATTTAATATTTTCTACCCCTACGAGCTTGGCCATCTATAATATATGTTATGATACATATGTATTATGATAAAGTAAATACCTTTATAAACATCATATACTATTTTAAGGGATGATTACAATAATAATAGCTATATTATTTTCCTATTAAATACCATTGGAACGTATACGTATCTAATGTCTACAATATAGACACTATTTGAATCCCAAAACATGTTTAGTATATTTCTTTACCGGTGTTTCAGTGAAATTACATCCCAGTACATTCTCATCATATCTTATCACATCGCCATCATTTGTTTTTAAATTATAAAAACACAATGTTAATAAATATTTAAATAATTTTATATTTCTTAAGTCCGGACCGATTTTGCTTATCACGACTATTATCAACTGATGATAATTTACTAAACCGGAGCTTCGTATAACACGGTTTTATGGTTTCACAAAAACCTCTTGTAATACAAATCCGTGTTATGCAAGGTTTGAAGTTCATACAAAATAAAGGTTTGCGCTTCAAAAAAACATAATCGATGATAGTTTATACAAATATTTACCTTATTTTTTCAAATAAACAAATATACATTTACATATCAATTGAAAGAACTTTTAATAACATAATATTCCATTTATTCACCATCGCTATCACTTAGAATTCTATATTTTTACTCTTTTTCGAGATCGGTTGTGAGTTTTCATCATCGGAGGATTCCGATTTTTTTTTTGGTTTTAGCATTACAATATTCGTTAATAAACGATTGTCTATTTATCGTATAAATCTTTACGTAATTCCTTATAATGCTCCAAAATATTTTGCAAGTCCCTCTTGAACTTCCGACTACTTTCCATTATAGGATCATTATCAATAAAAAAATCTTATTTTTTTGTTTTTAATGTGAAACATGCAGCTACTTTGCTTAACTGCTTTCTGAGTCATTAGTTGTGGTAAGTTCATTCAATATTTCATTTTGATTTAATATTTGTCCCTTGAACCGTTTATACATTTGAAACCATAGATATGAGGATAATATTTTTGACAGTTTAAGGACATTTTTGATGTCTGACCTTTACAGATAAAGCATATATTCTTCAGTTAAAATAAATTTCCATTTGAAATGTATTTTTGCCGTAACATATTCATTTTCACTCCCAATTTAGAGCAGATGGCCTCCAAAGCGAGGTACCTCAATGGAGCTTTTTCTATTAAAAGCTATTTTTCAATGAATTGTTCGATCTCTCATAATAGGGATAGAGAAACGGGCAATTTTAGGACTGGTGATTAAATATTGTCCGTAAGCTACTCAAACACTCAATATATTTTATTCATGCCGTATTTTTTAGGATATTTTTAAAAATTAAATACGTCGTTTTACCTTCTGCTTAATATATTATTATCAACAGGTTTTTGTTATCTAAAACTATTCGTCTATACAATGATTGTAATAAACGGCGTCCACTTATGTAGGCACAACTTCTTTATACTAAACTCATAAATCCTCCCGGAATATATGTTATGTATTATATATTTTCTAGGCCAAATTGTAGCCCTAGACGTTTTTCTTTTTAAACCAATAAACACCATAAATTTTCCAGGAACGCCTTCGTAAGAGAAAAATAATATAATTTTGATGGAATTATATATTATTTCATTGGAAACGCCTTTTTATAATCGATAACGTTTTCAAAGAATAGAAGGTATAAATAGATAAAACTGGTAGCTGGCTACAAGAATAAGCAATATTGTTCACGATTCACAGGTCGCAATATTATATTCTATGATATAAACTTATGCTAAAATGGCGCTCTTCTTTTATTAGTTTCTATTTCAAAATTCTCGTTGTGTTTTTCTAGCATTAAAATAGCAAACAATTAATTTAATCATAAAATGTTTATCTTTCCTTTGTTTGTTTTTAAAATATTTACGGTTTTCAATAGCTTGTTTACTTTCTGGGGTTCTTTATTTTATTAAATAATTAATTAATCCCGCACGTTGTATATCATAACAGGCTTATTTCAAGTATGATAACATCATATTTTTTTCGATAAAACAAAGGGAATAAATACTCGCCATATTTTCTCAATCATCGACAAAACTTATATTTTCATCACCTATTTCTAAGAGAGAATATAATCTAATGTAAAGCTTTTTTAATAGCTTTTTGATCTTTGGTGCTTTTGATCATTTCTTGGAAGAAAGGCATAATTTTTGAAACATTAACAACACAAATATATTTGCAGAGCGAAATATTTATATGTGTCCTTATCATCAAAGGGAAATAGTACTTAAAATGTGTTTATGATGTGTATATTAGTATAACTATATTTTGAATTTCTCGAAAATAAAAAATAATTAATTAACATTTGATTGATTTTCAGAGAACTCTCAGCAGGCTGCCTTCTTTTTATTGCATTACTGGGTAACTTAAACTTGTATGCTACACGTTTAAAATGTGTTGCAATGTTAAACAAATTTTATATACAAGCTATAGTCAACCTTTGGCCCGCGGCCTGCCAAGCTCCTCTGCGTGTAGCAAATATGTACATAGTTTTTTTATAAGAATTTGTCTCAAATCACACATTCTTGTATTTACGTTTTAAGTTTTTTTTACGTTGGATGAGGATTGTGGTATAGCACATAGTTTCTCAACCGGTGGTCCGCGAAGATTTTTGGGTGAGCCGAAACAATCGAATGTTGTTTTGTACTTTATGGATTTTTTTTGTTACTGTCTGTTTTAATTTACTTAGATATTGTTAGATCAGCATACGATGTTGGAAATTGTTTTGAATAAAAAATCAATTGTATAAATATTTATTATTTTAATCCAATGTTGATGGTCCGTAAAAAGCTTTTGGATTTTTTGATGCTCCGCAGATGTAAGAAGGTTACGGAACTATGATAAAGCATATTTTGTTGTGACCATAAAATATATCAAGCGCATGTATGCGTCTCAACACAGAAAAAGGTTGAGTATGACTGAATTATAGGAAGAAATAATAAATCTCTATAGAATCATGCCTTCGCTGCTTCTCTCCATTCAATCAATAATTCTTTCATCTTAATTCAATATCGCCATTTTGCCAAACTATGTTCATTTTTATAACATGGTGAAAAAAAATAGCAATGTATCTTAGTTCTACAAAATTATTATTTTTTAAGATATAGTTGATCGGTGGGCAAAAACTATGTTGATAACTTGATTATAGTCACTAATTTAACCGTAGGGTCATTTGTTAACTTTGTGAAATCGGATGGTTTGAGGAAGTCATTTACTTTATCGATATAGTATTTTATATTTAATATAACTATCGAGTTGACTTTGTCTGCTTTAGTTACGATGAGAGTATTAGTGTTGACCTTGGTTATAATATTTTTGAGGTTCTTAATGTTTTTGATCTGCGGTCTAAGCTTTAATGAGTTTACTGAGTTTGATATTAATCTGGCTGTAGTTTGTTTGAATAATTTGCTATTTTCAACGCTTGATAATGCTAGTTCGGTATCTATCGCGAGTGATTCTAGTTGTCTGAGCGATAGATTTGATACTTGAAGCCTTTATCCAAATTTTAGTTTTACTTTTATTGCGAGCAAGAAACAAGCTAGGTCGTTAAATCAGGAGAGAAGGTGTATTGTGTACTTTTTCTACACAGCTATATATATAGATAAGCAAATGTTCGTTTAAGCATAGTTCTGACGATGGTGTGAGCCGAAATAGCTATCAACTATATCTTAAGAAATAATAATTTTATAGAACTAAAATGCATTGCAATTTTTTTTTCACCGTCTTATAATGGAGTTCCACCAAGTGAATGCCAATTCAATCAAATAATTTTTATATTTATTGATGATTGCAATTTTTTCACCATTGTTCTATCTATGATATTTATAAATGTATCTTTGAGAAGATTGTCCTTCGACTATACACGTAACTAAATCCAAAAAAGTCTCTAATTTGACTATTGTTTTATCAAATATAGCGAGAAATACGCCAGGATTTTTATTTCAAAAATTTTACATGATTTGGTTTTATTATACTCCACTGCCATCTCGCGATACTTTTGCATACGTGTTTTAAAGTGGTCTGTTGTATCTATTTCCTATTCTGCCTTCTTACTGTTTGATTCGAAAATGATTAAATTTCCTTGGTCCTATTAAATTTAGAGCGATTTTTCTGTATCGCAGTTCACACTTTTCAACTCAAAAATCTTCAACAAAATTTCTCAAGCATAACGCTGAAATCCTATCCTAAGCATACAATTCCCTTTGGATAAATCCGATAAAGGAAGTGGCACAAACTTCCGTCGATATGTAATAAACAAATAATCGAACGAACCTAATGAGAAGAAACAATCAAATACGTACTATTCACTGCCTCTCAATTTCTCTCTGCTTAGTTATTATTTCGGAGGCTCTCAAAGTGTGTTTCTCAGTGTAAATAGAAATTTAGTAAATTTATTAATATATACTTGTTTTATATTCTGATTAAAAACGTTACGCCGTAAGGCGCAGCTTATTGATTTTTTTTCTAGATAGTATAAATTATCAAAACTCTTTTTTTGTGCAAATATTAAGCCATTACTTTTTTCTCCAAATTATTAATTGATTTCCTTTTTTATATCAAATTGTTGGAGCGTTGAGATCTATAATGCGTATCATCAGAGCCCTTCAAGTCTCCTTCGTCGCTTGTATATTAATTTGTTTGCTGTTTTTTTCTGACGCTACTGACACACATGAGTCGCTGCAGAGCTGAGCTATCCAAAGACAATCACCAAATCTGTTTAGTGGTATCAACACTGTTGGCGCCCATTACAGATCTCACGATATCGTATCTCATTGATAACAGCTTTTTTGATCCTATTTATTTGTAGATTTCTGGTCGTAAGCATGGAGTTTTATGAGGAATAAAATTTCTCTAACCTATTTTAAAAAACGAAGACCAATCTTTAACATCTTCTTAAAAAGAAGCTTAGCATCTTAGCAACGATAGATATTGTATATTTGTTCACTTCTTAAACATTGATTTATTGATTTTTTTGTTGAGAATTTATGGTCCAACATTTTCTGGGTGTTATACGTACAGTAAATATTTTACAAAATATTAAATGAACTCCAATTTATGTATGCATAATAATATAATACGTACACAAAAAGAATTATTTATGTGGGAATATACAAGATAAGATTGTTTTATAACTTGTTGATTTAGAGCTGTATTGATTTTTCACTAAGTTCATGTACATAAAAATGTCACATATTCGTTTGTTGTTTTTTTCTTTAATTTAAACATAATCATATATGTACAATAATTATGTAAAACAATATAAAATAATTGAATCTACATCTGATCTGTACAAAGATTTATAACAAAAAAAAACAGATTTTTATTGTGATGCAATTATATATAACATTGATCTATAAATAAGTGTTCCACACTTATTTTCGCTCTAGTAAATATGTACATCAAAACTAATCTTTTTTACCTATAATCATTTCTATGTTGAACCTTTTTCAAAATTTTAAAATAATACGGTAATCATAATGCCATTATAGTTTATCCGAATATTTCCAATCTGACTGATATCTCTTTTATAATGGATAAATCTTCTCTTTTTGCTAAGGATAACAACCATAATTTATTTCAATTAAAATGTAATACAAAGCTCATTTATCCAGTCATATGATTCCGATTTATTTTTGAAACCTTCATCTACAGTTTCCATTTTTGAAAACATGTTTTTATATTTCATTAAATTGGTGTAATGTTTTAAGTACCTTCATTTCATATCGTTTTTATTAATATGTTATGCGTCCTCTTTCCCTATTAAATGTATCATTTTGTTTTGAATCAGGGGGAAAATATGATACATAACGACTACCAGAGTTATCATTAAGTTGAAATTTTTATGATAAGAATCAGTTTTTCAAAACCGTTACCAAATAGTTCATTTTTTTAAAAGTATCCAATATTCTCATTACTAATATGTAATACATAAAAGTTGTCTAGTATCAACACCTTAAACATTAAAAGTACAGTAAATTATGAGTTAAGAGAACATTTATTTATATCACTTAGGAAAAAAACACTTTTTCGAGCATATTAGCTCGTAATGCGTATGTAGTATGAAAAAATCCCACAGCCTAATAAATAGATTTACAAAGGAGCTTGGCAGTAAATCAAAGCATCTCGATATAAGCTAGCTTATCACGTGACCTAGCTTGAGTCCTTTTGTCATTTCAAATCACCGTTTCAGAGAAGGCTTAAAAGTCCACACTCAGAAAGTGCAACGCCGAAATACCACCTTACCCTGCAATCTTTCCCTTAACCGGTTAACTGACAAAAGCGTCTTAAACGCATAATTTTCTGTGAACGGAGCGCCGCTCATACAAAAATTACGTCTTAAGACGCGCCGTTTTAACAACCTTGACCTTGTTTTTTTGACAACCCTGCACCATGAACAATTAATTTTATGATTATTGATAAATGACTGCACGACTGGCGCGCTCTTCATTTATTTGGTAAATTTTATAAATAAACTTTATTACACTTTCAATAACGATATGTTTAGAAGGTTTTATTTTTGTCGTAAAATTCGCGGCGTGCTGGGTACCGCCATACATGTACCTGCCGGCAGTTAACCGGTTAAGCATCAAGATCTTTGTAAACTGTATATTCAAGTCCTGCGTTGATATGTCCATTATCATGTTTTCACGGTGCACTGCACCAACCGTTACGCTCAGAAGGATTTTCATAAAATGGTAAATCTTGCATTTACCAGATCACACAATGCCTATGAAAATGGTCATCATCGAATATCCGATATCATAAAAAAAATATTTACATCATATAAAATATTTCCGTATTGAACTTTACCATATCATGAATAAGAAAGAAATTCGATTGAAATGAATATTAAATTCATTAATTATCAAAAGACATTATATTTTCCAGCTGATAGAATATTTTGATTCGGGTATTCGGTGTGTACCGACGCACACCCTCGACTGTGATTACATGCAAAACATTGGTTTATTCCTGTAGTCAATATTATGTCTTAAACATGTTTCCGGATATGTGCTTGTAATTATTGAATTTTAGATAGCGCCACCTCTGACATTATACAACTCATTTACAGATAATCTCAGAATGACTGGAAATCGTCACGCCGGGTGCACACGAAAATGATTATACCACACAATACGGGATAATAACTTAATGATCTTATTGTACGGCATAGTATATCATAACGTTAATACCCCTAAGCCATTATGAATTGATTTATATTGTTACCCATATCATAAAAATATTTGTTTTTAATTTTTAAAATAGACAAATTATATAACTATAATTGCAAAAAAAATGTATCTATAGAATAAGTTTTCATTTCGGTTTTAATACTACATTGCTTCGCTTCTTGTATAATTTCTGTGAGCTTTTCAGTGTCTTCTACAATACATAAGTGTGAAACCATCATTTATAATTTTCCTTTCAGTCTAATAATATAAATGTAACCTTTCAATATTCTTTCACCTCAATGTTTAAATATTTTAAAGTGATACCTATCGGTGAAAATTTCATACTTTTCCTTTATTTTTATGGTTTGCATCCTCGGTAGATTTTCCAACAAAATAATATATATCATTAATTATTTATTTGCTTTATTTGTTGTATCTTTCGTATTTTTCATATTAAAATAAAAATAATGAGATGATAGCAACAAAAATACAATATTTTATGTATTCATTATCAAATCATTAAATATTTACAATTATTGTTTTTAGCGGCACCTCTTGAAAATTAAACCAATCTTTTTAATTGATAAGCTGGTTAAGCAGGCGACGATTTCACCACATCGTATTTTCTATATCCCGTTAGAATCTGCTTCGTCGAATGGGAAAAAATAGGCGGCAATGCAACATGATGGTCTGAAAATAATTCCAAATTCAAATCACAAATAGTAGTTTTTGTTGCTCGGCGCGGAGCGCGTACTGGTTTTTTGTTCCTAGATCGACTTAAAAATTTAACGTTTAGTCGCTTCATGTGACATTTTAGTTATTAAAATAGTATTTATTATGAATTAAATCTATTTCTTTACTATAAATAACTACAAGCGACCATAATAAATAATGACTATAAACATAAAATGATTAATTGTCAATGTGTCAAATGAACAGTCAAACTTTATATTTTTAATATTATTTAAAAAGTGTTAACTTCTGTTATGATCACTCGACAAATTATTAGAAAATAAAATAAAGTGCCTTTATTAAAAAATTTTCATTTTTTATAGTTTTGTGAAGTATTGAAAAAATGTTTCAAAACTTTTTGATCAAGTAACATACAAAACGAAATCGAAAATGCGTGGATCTCCAAGATTGAGTAATCACAGTCATGATGATGGTGACGTCAAAGTAAGTAAAAAGTATTATTTACTTTAAAAAATCTGACCAATCGAAATGAAAATAACTATTTTAAATTCACTACGTCCTTCCCGTCACGAGTAATTGATCATGGATTACACAATAAAATTTTGACACCAGTAAAGCGGTGAGGGATTGATAATTTTATTGTCACTTTAAAAATATTTGTTTGTTTATTTTTTTCTAAGTTTGTGTATACACCTTAAATGATAATAGTCCAAACTAAAAAAATAATTATAATATTTGTTTCCATTTATCATTGGTAAAATAGTGATATGTTCTTCATAAAATACAAAATCCCCTCAAAGCATAATTTAAATAATCTTTTTTTTATATATATTTTCATTTTGACCGAATGTTTATTGAATGAAAACGAAGGATATGTATGACGAGGCTTGTTCATTTAAGCATATATCAACATCGACTTCAAATCAACCTTCGAAAAACCAAATAACATATTAACCAACTTCCGAATATTACATAATTGCACGATATTTTTTAAAAAAATCGTGTTAATACTATCAATAGATACGCCACCTCTAGTGTTGTCAAACTCAAAGTCGATAAAACCCTTATACGTAGAACAAGTCTATATATGTTATACTACAAGAAATATGGTTGAAATGATAAACATACTTCAGAAAACAAACAAACAAACAAACCATGTATGTCTGAATAGGAATTTGTTCCAATGATTTTATAAAATTTGGTTAAATTCTTAATATTTGAATATAATTAAAAATCAATCAAGATATGCACGAACATCGAAAGTCGTGTCTTAGCCACCACTGGTTAAGCGTCATATATAGGTAGTGATAAAAAGAAATATTACGAATTTAAAAAAAATCCTTTTTCGTAAGACCAATGTTTATGTCCTTTCTCTTCGGCTTACAGTGACTCTCAACATTTCCATAAATTAATTTGAATGAGCTAATAAAAATATTTTGATTATAGGACATATCTATTTTGATATCAATTGATCAATCCAATTATAAGTACTACTTATCATTCGAAATGATTGAAGTGTTCTTATAAATGAATACTTACGTACCAGTATAGAACTGAGTCGATAGAATGCCTTAAGATACCGAAAGGTGAAACCAAACTCTGGATTTTAAAAAACACGTGGAAAGGTATAAAATTTCAACAATTTTAATATAATTTTGAAATTTCATCAATGACATCATAAATATATGAATACTCCAACAATTAAATGTATATATTTTAAAAAAATCACATATATTTCAATTTTGTCATATTAACTAACAAAATGTATTTACTTTTAATTAACATTTGTCAATCCGCGATAAAAAATAATTATTCAATATAGATGAAATTGGATTTTTATTTATAACGGAAACTAGGATTCTAATCGTAGTGTGGAACAGAAAAATATTTTCTGGTGCGCAAACCAAAAATGTTTGAATAGCACTGCTTTAAGTGACATTATAATATTTGGCCATCCCCGTAACTACATACTACTAAAATATGTATGTTTTGATATTTTCAGTATTTCCCATACATTTAAGGCACAGTATTTTGTACGATTATAAAAAGTACAGACTGGATAAAAACTGGATTCCAAACTATATTGTGTCTTTAAAGTCATATTTATTATGAAGTTATTATATTATTTAAATTCAACTAGACGGATTTGCAGAAAGAATATAAATACATTTTTTTTCTATAATATACAATAGTTGCATATTTTCGAAATTCGAAAAACGCAATGCCTTCGTTACCATTTGTGGCAATAGACAATATAACATTATTTTGAAATTTGACGTTTCGTTACAATGACTGAGCACATAGCATTTGCACACAGAGAATGGTAGATAAGCTTATTATTTCAAAGATAATTTGCAAATTGCAAATTGGTGCAACCGATCCGTCTCTGAAAGGCGGCCATTTTCTTTTCAACACCTGTGCAATTGATAGTTTTCCGGATGTGCAATAAATTCGGGCTAATTGCCATCTATTCTATAAAACGAAATGACATTAAATATTTAAACTGCATTTTAAGTTTTATTGGCAATTAAAGCCATATGTTTAGTCATTTTGGTGATGTCTTAAATTGTATTATTGTATTCACGTTCAGCTAATAAATCTAAAAGTTTTTATATTGCCTGTGAACTTCTGTAGTTTTTCAACAGAATTTCACAAAAAGTATGAACCGGTTAACATTTTTTTTTAACACAGTCATCCCACTACTTTTGCAAGATTCAATACATATGCATTGAAATTAAGCCCCCTGACTGCGAATGTATCAATTGTTGAGTCGTTAATAGTTGATACTTACAATTATAAGAGTGTGTGCAGTGCTTAAAAAAATACCTCTTGCTTATTGCTTGACTTTTTCACATAATCTCTATTTCTTTGTTTAACACAGTGTTCCCAAACACTTTTACAAATGCGGACCGTTTAAAAATTTTAATTTAAAAAAGAAACAAATTTTTGCGAACCACTAGTACTGAAATAAAAATGATTTATAACTAAAATTCACAAAAATATATTCAACAGTCTAATGCAATTTAAGATTAACTCAAACAATGAATTTTTTCAACACACTTATGCAAAACCACCTGTTGCATATTTGCTAAAGTATTAGATATTCTTAGCTGCATTACTGCCCCTGGCAGTTAATATTTAGTTTATTGGTTTCGCATCATGCTTCTAATTATTATTATTTAACAATATCTTAAAAAAAGAGTAAACGTGCAGTCGAAAGAAATCCCAAATTTAATATTTTAGCATGGTGAATTTATTGAAATTTGTTATTGAACTGTTTGTGACTGCGGACCACTGGTCTAAACAGTTGAGAATGTTAAAAGTACGGAGAGAAGATTGAATAAATAAAATGTTCCACAAGTGAGAGGTTGAGTCCTTTAGTAGGTAGTTGCGCATTTATCTTTTATATTCTATCGCGTAGCAATCTATATTGTTTATTATTAAATGAATACGGGAAAAAATTTGAATCTATTAAATTGTGTAAATAATACTTAACATTGTATTTTTACTGTGTAAATATAATACATTTCCACTAATAAGGGTTAGTTGATATCTTAAAAGAATCTATTTCTCTCATTCTCAAGGCACGGAAGAGGGCCGCGGACCACTAGTTGGGGAACACCGGCTTAACAAATATACTATTAAATTAACTTTTGAATTTTTAAGTGTTTGTATATCCTTTACGCAGCTTTACGAACTGCAGGGAACAGAATAAAAATAATCGTTGGCTTGAATACAACATAACTGACTTTGAATTACATTTTATGGAAATAACGTTACTATCCAACATGGGTATCGCATTTTGTCATGAGTAATTAAATGATCAATTAAGCACATCCTTATTTTAAGATGTAAAGAAGCTTGGTTAACCCATACCTTGCTGAGTCGGGTAAAGGATAATAATTAGTATTCAATGAACGTATAAATATTGTATTATCGGGAAAAAATAAGATACACCCAGTCATTTTTTTACGCGATACATTTGTTCCAGAAAAAGGCGCGTAAAAAAAATCGCTTAAAAAAATCATAGCTTTCATATAATTTGATAAATTGGTTCCAAAAATTAATATATCGCGTAAAAAAGTACCAAAAACGTATGAAAAAACAAAATTTGCTCTTTGAAATTCGTGCAAAAAAAAAAATTATATTATGATCTTATATACACTTATTTGAATTATTTAAGGCCGAGAAAAGTGCTATTCAACGAATTCAATTAATGCATTGTGTTTAAACAAGTTTACGAGCGGACACACATCTCATGATTTTAAGCAATTGCATTATATTTCTTTACACACCCTAAAATATAAATTCGCATAATATCCGATACACTTGTCAACATTTGGCAATTTTATGTGTATTTGAAAAAATGGAATGCTTTACAAAATTAAATTTTGAAAATATACATATTTTTTTTTTATTTAAAAAAATAATGAAACGTGCATGCCTAGCATCATTTATAAATTTCTTCTTTAAAACAAATTTGTGGAAAAAATCGCGTGAAAACGAGTGAAGCGCGTAAAAAAATGTAACGGTGCCGTCCAAAAAAATCGCGTATAATCGAATTCGCGTAAAAAAAATCGCATAAAAAGAGGACTGGGTGTATATATTTAATGTAAAAATTAGTTTAAACGCGTAAGATTTGACTCAGTTAACACTCTTATATTTTTAGTTTCAATTATCAACTCTGCCAACCTTCGTCTTAACAGTTGAGACTTTGGCAGCCAGAAGGTTAAATGAACGATATAAGGAACTTAAAAAAAAACACAATTTCCATAATATGACAAATATATCACGTTGAAACTATCTCAAAAATACATATCATGCTTCATATGCAATACATTCGATATAAAGGCCAAAAATAGTTGCCTGAAATTTCCCATGAATAATAACGATGTCTATTTATTTCAAAATGTTATCTTCCTGGATTGATTTTAGATAGAATACTTTGATCTTATTTTTGTTTATCTTATAGTACTTCTGAATAATACGTAATGTTGTTTTTTATTATTATCTCAATCGTTCTTTGAACATGAATCTGCAGTGTTAAAAATCTTTTTATAGATGTCAGCCTTAAAGAACGGTTTTCCATGCATTCGATATTTATTTGTATTTCAAAGAAAAACTTATTTAATTGTTTCACGATTATATGACTCATATAACTGCGATTTTTCGTAAAGATTAGTGTAGTAATACGACAGTGATATCGTCACCACTTAATAATATATTATATAATAGTTTTTCATTTGCATAAAAATGCCGATGAGGCAATATTTCTAACAGGTTTTATGCGAATATTTATTATCACTCATGCAGATACGTAAATATTTATTTTAATTTAAAAAATCTGCCAAGAGAATAAAGCTGGTAACCACAAATTTTATTACAACACATTTCTATTATTTAGTAAACCGTCCATAGTTGGGTGTAATATATGAACTTTAATTTAACTTGTTAATACATGGCTAGTTCATTCTCATCATTCTCGTCCCATATTTGGTATTCTGTGTTGCAACTAGGGTTCCAATCTCTGGATCCCGGTCAATTTTTTGATGGTATATTCCGGGATCGTTTTCATATCAGTCACACATTCTTAAACTTCTTAATGGTTCTATACAGCAATGTCATTTAGGGCTTCTGTGAAGAGAATGTGCATTTGCTCTGATTGATATTTTAAACATCAACAAATAAATTAACGCATTAACTAAATTAATGTTCGAAACGTAACATAAACAACTGTGAAACAATATTGCGGAAATAGTACCAAAAGTATGTTTGTATTTAAAAATGGGACATTTAACACCTCAAAAGAGAAAATACGCTTAGTCACCAATCATGGGGATTCCATCGTTGAAGAAATATAAATCTCTAAATCCCGGGATTGTAAAAAAAGTCTTTTGGAGTGTATGCCCTTGTTTCTCTATAAAAAGTGCATATGTATCATTTCTCTCGCTATAACCGTTAAATTACTCTAATAAATACATGAAGTTAATTATTTTTGATTAACAAAATGGAATTCGAGTTCAACTGCGTCGAGAAAACTCAAGGATGGGGTGACACTAATTACCATATAAGGTCTAAATGTTTATTGAATGATCCCAGTACACTTTTTTTTACAGAAGTTCTCAAATGAACATTTCGGATGTTACTGATTTCATCTTATACCATTGTTTGAGAATATATGGATTCACGCTTATAAACTCGAACACCGTAAGATAACGATCGGAAATGCTTAAATTTAAGATAATTATTATGAATTTCCTCAGCAGAGGGACACCGTAATTAAATATTTGTTTTTGCTGAATATGAACATTTGTTTTAAGATTTCCGTCGTGATAGCTTATAGAAGTAAATAATGAATTTTATCTTTGTTTTATCAGTGTGGCAGAAGATCGCTTCTGCTGAATTTAGTTTCTGTGACAAAGTTTTCACGTATAATACCAACGTGTTTTATATGGCTTCCAAACATACCTCTAAGCCAGCCTTGATCGTTGAAAATGTATGTTTTGTCGATTGAATAATAAAATACCACAAAAATCATCGATTCACTGCTGAATGAAAGTCTCCCTCCTACCTTTAAACGTTGATCTTCAAAACACTTAAATCTACTCCAGTGATCCGCAACTGGTGTGCCGTGGCACATCGATTTGCCGCCAGACGATGCTTGGTGTGCTGCAGTGCATTTTTTTAACAGAAGAAAAGTCGTATAATTCTTCTAGGTTATAAAATATTTTGTGAAAATGTAATCACATAGAATGAAGTAGAAATAATTATTGTTTCGTCGGAATTGTACGAACATAAATATTACATATCATATTACATAGGTACATAAATATTAAACACACTATCTGCAATATAAAACGTAAATTTATAAGAAACAAAACTGTATGTAAATAAAGTAAACAATTTAGAATCTTTTAAATAATAGAAACACATTTTTAGTACTTATTTGCACAATACATTTTTTGATCGGGACCGGTTTTGCATTATCATTATCAGTGGATAATCCTCGCGATCCCGATCAAAAAAATATATTGTGTAAATAAGTACTGAAAAATGTTTTTTTATTATTTAAAATATCAAGCCTTTCCATCAAGAAGTGACAGTTAACACAGTAAAAGTGAACAATGTAGAATGATTGACTTTTAACATATACGTCAATGTTGCATATTCCGTTTTTTTATAAATTTTAACTTTTGGTATGCGGCAAAATTTTGGAAAAAAAGCGTTAATGTACCATGAAAGTCAAAAGGTTGCTAAGCACTGTTCCGCTGTACTTTTCAATAGTTTTTGTACGTATACTATCAAAACTAAGCTTGGTATATTAGAACCCTTTAAATTGTATATAAGGTAACAGTCACTTCTTAGTGAAAAGGCACTACAGCTAAATTAATTATACAATCAAAAATAAATGCGTTACAGACAAAATAGCACCACGTGATACCGATAAAAATACCGATTAAATAAACATGAGAAAGTACTATGCAATATTCTTTAGATATTTATTTGGTATTGAATCAAATATATAAAAAAAAACGCTTATGAAACAATATGAAAACACTTAGGTACGTGACCGCAGTACAACCGATTTTTAGTCTCGTAAAAATCTGTTTATTTATTACGGAAGTTATTGTACTTGTAAAAAAACAAAAGAAATTACATTTTTTTTAAAAGACCAATGAATTCTAGTTTATTATTTATTAGAATGTTTCAATGAAATTAGCTTTAAAGAAGCTTTAAAGAATTAATTTCATCATAAGGATAACTTACTTATTGTATAATTTACAATATATGAAAAAAATGTTTTATGGAATCGAACTAAAAATAATGAATTTTTAAATTTGATTCATTATACAAAGTTGATTTGTTTGTGTACACTTCAATTTAATTTTTGTTATGCTAAAAACTTTTTAACTATTTTATTTAACCTGATTTAATGATATATACGATGATTTTATGACTTCAGAATTAGGGATCGCAGTTCTAAGCCGGGATCCCGCGCTTTTATTTTATATTTCGTATTTTCACAGTTCTTTTTTTTATACTAGTATTTAATAAAGAAAATAACAGTTATAAAAAAATTACGATCCAATATATGATAAAAAGGCGTTATATTTTGGAAACGGCTTTTTCTTCAGAGTGCCTCATCTTCATGAAAATCCAATACCATAATCAATAAATTAGTATGTTACCGTCAAATTTAATGATTCAGTTTTTTTTGTCTTTGATATACCCTGTGATTCAATTCGAATTGCCGGTATTTGATATCGAATACCGGCATTGATATATATACTATATTGCAATCCCTATAAGAACTTAAATAAATTTATTCCATAAATGCCTGAAAGCTTATAGTTATGTATTTGTATTATTTAAATTTAGTTGTATGAAATTTGAAGATGTAAATCAACTGCTATTTTATAACATCGGGAAATCCTCCGTTTTATTCATGAAGAGGATAACTGACTTCTAAATATTATTTATAATTTTTTTTTTGTATGCAAGCAGTTTCGTTATTTACTGGCCATAAACAATAAAAAAACAAAGAATGACGTCAACGTTCGTTAGCATACACTTCTTCACAAAACATATCAACATATCTAAAATAACATTCCGTGTTCAAATCTTTATTCAGTCTTTAATGTCAGAAATTCGACCCAGAAAGCCATTTGAAGTGTACAGTGATCATTATTAAAAGCCTTTTTATATCCGATTATATGTAATGGGATAGCTGGTCTTGCAATTTTCAAATACGCCAATAATATATTCACACACTATATAGAAAATTTCCAAACACTTACTTGAAAATATCGTATATACGGTTACGTATTTTTTTTATATCATACCCAATAATAATTCAAGGCACAATAGATTTTATACAAATAAGCTATATTTCACATTTAAATTGTTGAAACTTTGCATGATTCCACATGTTTTGTCACTAACGATCCGGGTTTCACAAATGACAAATTTTAATTGATAATAATATCAATTGCACCTCATAAATAAAGTAAGGCATTAAACGGTAAACTATGAAGTTTAAAATATTGACTTTATAATTGACACCTGATTTTAAACACTTTCTTTGATCCCGGTGTGGTTTCATATTTAATTCAATGATCACATTTTAATCAATGTTTTTTCATAACTACAAAAAAAAATTGTGAATCAATAACATATTTATATTTTAAATAAATTATAAAAACGGGTTTAACGAAACCGGTTAATTAAACTTTTTTAGTATCATTGTAGAAACAATACTACAAATAACTAAACTTTCTGTAGTATTTAAATATCCCCACCAAGAAATGACAGATTACACCTGGAAAATGATTATAAAAAAAATAATATTTTCCTCTATAATAATGTTCGAGTTAATGAGGAGAAAACTTATCGCGTGCACTATATAAAAAAAAAATATTGTTGAATGATAGACAAAAAAATATTGAAGCTTATTGAAAATTAGCTTCGATTTACTTGAATTTATAAATATGCATAAATGATTTGAAAAAGAAAGGAATAGAAAAAAAGTAAAAGAAAACGTTTTTCAAAATTATTCGTGAGGGCGGCAAGCAATAACACTGCGAATGTCGTCAAAATCAGTTGATACTGCACTGTACTGAAGTCTTAAAAGCTCAATATGATCAAAGAGCTTTAATAATATAATATGAAAATCGATACGAAGGTCAATGTCCAGTTTTGTAAACCAAGAGTTCACTGAATTGACCAAAGTACTGTTTACCACAGATAAGTGTTTGCGATTGACAGAAAATAAAATAACTTTCCATTTAATAAATTACAGTCACAGATAGAACATAGTTATGATTTATTCATAAAAATTCTATCGATATCAAAAAGTTGATGCCCCGTTAATTATCTATATTTTCATGTTTTTATCGTAATAAAGCTGGAACATAAATCAAATATCTTACATAGATAAATATTTCATCTTACTATTAACAATTCTAAAGTCTGAACACTCTAAACATTTTTAAAAGACAGGCACGATTAGAGTGTATTTATATTAACGTTGATATAATCATTGTTGTAACCTCCAACAAAAATTTATTCACCCTTACGTAAACCATTACAAAAAACTAATATAATTACGGCTATTCATCCATTTTAATTGCCTTTGTTTTGTTTTGAATATCAAATTGATGGATACCTAAGATATATATCACGTTAGCACCAGATTTCTTCAAGTCTCTTTCAACTATTACGCAATTAATTAATTTATTGATAGAATTGGCATTTACTTGGCAGAACTCAAATTACAAAACAGTGAAAAAATAGCAATGTATTTTAGTTTTACAAAATTCGATATTTATAGTTGATAGCTATTTCGGCTTACGCCTTCATCAGAATGATGACTAAAATACATTGCTACTTTTTCACCGTGTTGTAATTAATTAACTTGTTTTGCTATTTTGCTAACATACATTATTCGCTGCAGAGCTGAGCAATCCATCCGATTCGCATGGACACGCATACGCATTTTATGTTAATTATATATCTATTCCCATATACTATACACACACGCGCGCATACATATGCATACAAACGCATAAACGCAAATACATATTTTTTTTTTGTTAAACAACTCAATACAGAATAATAACATAAAATAGTTTTTTTTTACTAAAAGTTATTATTTTTGTGAACGGAGTATCTCCTCTTTTTATCTATCTCTCTTTAAACAATATATAGTTCTGACGATGGCGTGAGCCGAAATAGCTATCAACTATATTGTAGAACTAAAATACATTGCTATTTTTTTCACCGTGTATATATAAAGTTTAATTTAAACAATGTTAAAAAGTGTGAGCCCGGATAATCAAACATATTTCTAATTATAATTTACAAGCAGTGACATTATATTATTAAATAAATACTATCATGTTAATGTAGCTTTTTTTAAATTATTTTTTTTACTGCAATTATTCCACTTCAAAATATGAAGTTCTTATTTTGAAATCGCTGACGGTTATTTTAGAATCTTTCAGTTGTCTTCTTTATTTGTAAAAGAACAGTATAGCACAATAAATATGATACGAAAATGGATTGAATGATGGATTCATTTTAGCAGACCAAATTATCAACATATATTATTTCACATGATCTTGTTGGTACGCAATCGCTCACAGACGGAAATAATAGAAAAATGGCGATAGGGAAAGACTATGTTTTTGCTTATGAATCGAAACGTGACGTATATATCTACATAAAACAGAAATTAAAAAATCGATTGAAAAATATTTTTTATCGTTCTTTCGTACAAATTCAGTGCAATTTAAATAAAAACTTAACGTCTCAATTGAATGTATTGCTGCAAGTTAATGACATGCCGTGGTATGATTTTATAAAGTTATCACAAATAAAGTAGTAATGAAAGTTCAGAAATATTGATTTTTTCAATAAGTAGATAACTTATTGCTTATTTATAATGAACGTGATTTGACGCAACATGTGAGCGGTTTTATGGAAAATTATCATTCAATCTTGGACAATCCGAATGCTACGTAAATAGTCAAGACCTACTTTTTCAAAGTAACAAAACGACACATATTTGACATTTTATTTCACCTTTGTCATAATACAAACACGTAATACTTCACTTGGAAATCATCTAGACCAGTGGTCGACAATCTTGTTAATCAACTGAGACAAATATCAACTAAACAACGATTTAAATTTCTTTTGAAAGCCAAATGTTTCAGCATAAATTATTTTTTAAATAATAAAACACATTTTCTAGAAATCACTTCAACAACAAATTTTATGACCACGTGATAATGCTCGCGATGAGCGATACCGGTCCTGATCATACAATATATTTTTGGAAATAAGTACTAAAAATGTGTTTTTAATATTTAAATTATTATGCAATTCCATCAAGAAGTGACTTGAAAAATTCTTCACTCTGATAGAGGTACGTTCGCTGGGTTGAGTTTAATTAAACTTTAGTGTCGTTGAATATAATTTGTTATAATTCTTTATAACGATATTGTTTATTGCTACAATTAAATTACATACAATGACCATAAAATTAAACCATGAATATGGCTGACATTCTCTAATGTGACCAATGAATAGCCTTGCACCTCCTTGAAAAGTTAAGCTAAGTCACGTACCTACATTGCTGTTTTTAATTTTAGGCACGAGTTACACCCAGTTGCTAAAGAGTCTCGCGAACCGTAGTTAGTCGACCACTGATCTAAACTATTTTAGGCATAATAATATGACTGTATCACACGCTCAATAAAACACAGTAGTACATTCACTTTTGAGGTAACAACTGTCACTTTGTGGTGCCAAAGCATTATATTCGACAACAAAAAAATACATTTTTCAGTACTATTGTATTTCTATACTTTTATAATATAATTTCCATCGTTATCGACTGGTACAATACTAATCATAACAACGCTAGGCTTTTAAATTGATAATTAACAATTAACAGAAATACAAAAAAAATATTCAATAATACAGATAATCATACAAAGTGTTGAAAACCTTTTAGAAATGGATATCTTTTAATCTGTAATCAAACATTTATTTATGTACGAAAAACATATTAAATTTATAAATAGTTCCGACATTGATCAACAAACCCAATGTTTTTTTGTCAAGTTTTTCCCACCTCTTCTCTTTATATGTATTAAATTAAAGATCAACCAATCAATCCGCCAATTTTCTCATTAAGATATTCTTCAGAATCGTCTAATCGAAAAAGTATTCGTAGTCGTTCGTTTTTCACGACTTTTGACTCCAGAGTAAAACACAATATTTTCTTTTATTTCACTGGTTCGTTTGTTAGATACATTATTAAAATATTTTCTAATTAAAGGCAAACGACCTTTATACGAATGCAAAAAAAGATGTGAGATCATCTTTGAATTGAAAGTAGCGGCACGATGTATGGCGCTGGTGATCACATCGATCAGCAGACATCGGCAAAAGTAACCGTCATGTTTTACCGTATCTGGTCAATTATTATAGCAATAGATTTAGAAATTCAACGGTTCCTTCCGATTTCGCCAAATAATGTGCAAACTTCCAGCGTTATATTGCATTTCAATATTTTTAATAATTGCGGTGAAGGATTCTGACGTCTATATATGAACATATATAGCAGTACAAGATTTTTATCTATAAATATAGTATCATATATGAATTATGCACCATTGATTGTATTGATTGAATTGGCATTTACTTGCTAGAACACCATTATAACACGGTGCAAAAATAGCAATGTAATTTATTTCTACAAAATTTTTTGGCGTGAGCCGAAATAGCTATCAACTATATATTATAAAAAATATGTAGAACTAAAATACGTTGTTATTTTTTCACTGTGTTATCATTAGTTATAATATTATATTTTGTAATCGAACTAAAAATCATTTTTTATTAATTACGATTAAAACACATTAATTCGTATAGGTAATTTTCGTTGAAATAACTTTTTCGGTGTACGTTATATTAATAAAAAATAGACTCATTTTTGTAATGATTTGTCTAGAATGAAATTCATAAAAGCAATGATATTCCCAACAGACATACATTTAAATAATAAAAAGACATATTTCAGTACTTATTTCCACAATAAAATTTATAATCAAGACCGGTTTCATTGACTATCAACTGACCTGAACATAAATACTAAAAAATGTGTTTTTTTATTATTTAAAATATCATGCCTTTCAATCAAGAAGTGACAGTTAACGCATTAAAAGTGATATTACACAATATATTAAGTTGATTTCCACTATTGTAGATTAATGAGATCGGGACCGATTATCAACTAAAATGTCGATACCGATATTTACACTTCGATTACAGGGCGTCGATTTTGCGATGATATTGTTTTCTGTGACAAAAACGGAACATCAATTTTTTGGCTCCGCAACAGTCCACTACTTTAATTCACAGTCACATTTTTCGTCAATAAATCATTTATTTCAACGTCCATAACTGTAAAAGGGTAGTGTAGGGCTGTATTTTGTAATATTTAATGTAAAGAAACTAAATCGAAAAATATAAATAAGGCCCCATAATTAAATGACTCATATTATTAAATTGTGCAAATATTACTAAATATTTTGTTTTAATAGATTGATTTTCAACCAAGATGTGACAGTTTACACATTAAAGGTGAATAATAGATTTTATATACACATGCATAATTGCCAACCAAATATGCAAATCCGTGAAATCTAACGTCAACATTAAAAATACGCGATACATTTTCAACATTTTGCTGATTACAGTTCATTTAAAATACATGCAGAATGCTTATAACTATAGAAAACAATTTAATTAGGAATGATAAAAATATACAATGTGCTACATTTTTTTCTTAGTAATCGTATAGCAAAGTAAATCTCAAATCAAAAGGTTAAAAATCTATTCCAAATATTGATAACACCATGAAATGTGTGACAGATATCTTGCATTGCCTAGTGTTCATTCATATTTCTATTTCTAGAAGAATTTTGTTTTTCACAGCAAAAAGACAAAATACTATATAATTACAGATAAAGAATGAAAGCTACAGATCAATATTTTTCTAGGGTCTCGTAGAAATATGCTCTGTTTAAAATAACTATTTTTGTTGCATTGAACCAGGGCGGTGGAATCTTTAAAAAAACACGACTCCGTCGTTCAAAAAAGTTTGTTTTTGTCAGGTTTTTTCAAACGTTTCCTATTTATATGCATTAAATTAAAGATCAACAAACCAATCCGTTAAATTGTTCATTGAGATATTCTGCAATATGATCAAATCGAGACAGTAGTTGGAGTTGCTCGATTTTCACGACTTAGAAATTAACCAAAAACACGACTCCGAAGCCATGTTACTACTACTTAAG
Source organism: Himalopsyche japonica (assembly GCA_028555115.1). Lineage (NCBI taxonomy): Eukaryota > Metazoa > Arthropoda > Insecta > Trichoptera > Rhyacophilidae > Himalopsyche > Himalopsyche japonica. The sequence continues at coordinate 806,694 of JAHFWJ010000526.1, read as the reverse complement.
TACTGTATAACTACAGATAAACAATTAAATATACAGATACAGAATATCTTTCTAAGGCCTCGTAGAAATATTTTCTGTTTATAGTAACTCTTTTTGTTGCATTGAACATAAAAATCTGGTACTCCTTATAATTTATTGATTGAATTGGCATTCACTTGGTAGAACTCCATTATAACACGGTGAAATGTATGCAATGTATTTTAGTTCTACTAAATTATTTAAAAAAAATATAGTTGATAGCTATTTCGGCTCACGCTATCGTCAGAACTATGCTTAAGCTAACATTTGCTTATCTATATATAGCTGTGTAGAAAAGGTACACAATACATCTTCTCTTCTGTTTTAACGGCCTAGCTTGTTTCTTTTTCGCAATAAAACTAAATTTTTCCAAAATTGTAAGTGAAACTAAAAAATGCGGCTATGACAATAATTTTACATTTGGCACGGAAATGGTCTATTACGGAAGCAAATCAGACCACTTCCTCCCGTGGAGCGGTTTAATTAATGGACTATATTAAATTGCCGCTTATTTTTATCCTTATAAAGGTATTTTTACTACCATATGCCGATAGTACATACAAGGCATATTGTACTCACTCAGTTGTTGTACTATAATAACATATATGGCTCAAATAGTATATCATTAACTGTATTGCAATGTCAAAAGCATCTTATTTTACTTTATAAACGAGGTAGTTGAACGGTGAATTCCGTTTTCGTGCTGTTGTATTGTACAGAGGTCTCTTCCTCCGCAGTCCGCGGATTATTCTGTTTGACGATAACTAACCGCTTTGTCAGTCAACATACAGAGCAATCAGCGAATCTATAAGTTTTTTAGAATCGCTGCCTCTCCAGCATATTTCATATAAAAACCAAAAAATAGTGCTGAAAGTACTGCCGTTTTACGACAGTCCTTAATATCTCCATTAACATTTTGGGCGCCACCATTTTCATTTTTTTTAATGAAATCGCAACAATACATTGACCAAAAAAATATTCAATACATTCTTTTAATAGTTTTTGTCAAAATTCAGCAATACCCATCAATAATACTTTTGTAGTTTTTTTACACAAAAATTAATAATATATAATATACACTTTTAAGGTAACTTTCACTTCCTGATGGAAAGGCATGGTATTTTGAACAATAAAATAACTCATATTTTAGTGATATTTCCAAAATAAATACATTATGATCAGGATCGGTTTCGCTCATCGCGAGCATCGAGATTGTTCAATAATGCTAATCAATGTTTGCTTGTTTTTTAATTCGGCAATGATGACATATAGCTATGCATAAAAAATATTTTCTTACAATGTCTGGAGTAGCATGCAGCAGTAGTGCTGACAAACGTTAATCGCTGCAGATCTGAGCAATCCGCGATGAATTCGGGGATTCACGTGAATACTTTACGCATTATAATCATATACATACTATACTCACACACCCATACCAACACACTCACAAATACACATACGCATATGCAATACACAACGGAATCATTGTGATAAATATTATATATGTATATCCAAATATCGGCTTCGATTTATTCGTTCGGTGCTGCGATCCCAATTGGTATATTTTTTTAAGCTGCTAGTCTGCATATATTGCGAGCCAACGATTGAGAGGTTTCGTCGAATCATACAAACGAGCATCCAACAGACCGCATCGCGAACGACGACGCTTCGTTCCGCTATCTATTCAGCTGACAACATGCGAGTACAAACAACGGTATACGAAATAATATGAACGCATATATATATATATAATAGTATACTTCCATACAAAATACGAGAAGTGCGCCATACTGGCATCGCATACTTACTAACTGGTATTAAAAAAATATGTTCCAATGATTTGACGTCATTTAGTTTTGTATTTCTTATCGTTAATTCTTAGTTTAGAGACGCTGTGCGATAATTATGTAAATGTATGCTCTTTATTTGGTCAGTAATAAACCGAAAATAAACAATGATTTTTGTCATTATAAATAAGGTTAGATTACAAATTTCTTTTAAATATTGGATAGTAAACAGGGTTGAAATTATTTTTTGCGGGGCCAAGTTCCAATATTAGGCGAGGCCTTTCAAAACATATTTGATTTCATTTTTTATTGAGCAGCTTTATGTGTATAAAAATTGTAAAGGTTAACAATTTCTCTTGTATGAATGAAATTGTATTTTATGCTTCTAATAAATGTCTTATACGGATGCATTTACAATTTAACGATTTTAAAAAATCATTATTGAAAATATTTGAAACTATTTTTGTCTGGCTAAATATTTTTAAAAACAAACTTATCTTCGTTTAATTTGAAATATACGTAGAGTGTTTAAGCTCCAACAAACAAACAAAGTTTCTGAAGAATCAAAAATATCAGTGTACAGTGTAACCCCGATCAGCCATTCTCGCATAATACGTTTTCCCGGATGGATATTCATTTTTTACAGTCCCGTCAAACGTTCCCCGATTTACCGATTTCCTTGATCTATCGTCCAAATGTTATGGTCCCGTCTCAAATATTATCCCAATCGACCGGTTTTGATAGATTAATCTTTCTACAATATACATATACATATACAATTTGTGCGTTCGAGCACATGGTTTGAAATTGTATTGAAAAATCACATAAAGCTTAAAACACAATTCTACAATATTTCTTCAATAAATAAGAATTAATTGATATAAAATATACAAAACCCTCTCATATTTACAAATTTTTGTAAAACCTCATTGTTTTAATCAAAGGGTAGAGAGGGACTTTATGGTTTTTTATTACTAATTAAAGCTTTCCTGCATTCTTCGTTTCCCGAATTGTTCGTTTATTTTATAGGGTCCTTTGATAAACGTGAAATCGAAGTTTCACTGTATATTTATTAATATACTTTTTTCAATTGCTTTTTGTAGCATAAAAATGATAATTTATCAACCCTTAATTACTAAATAACTAACGACTGCTTAAGGAATCTCATACATTAAATGTCCCTTATCCAAAAGTGTCGAACCTATACAGATCGACCGTTATAAGTTGGCGTTTTAGCGAGAGCGCTAGTGTCGCGCGATAACTGCTGTCTTATAACGTTACCTGTCATGGCCATCACGCGATCCACAGCGATATTGATTGGAGTTGTTAACTCTTTTCTTGTTTGCCCCCAGACAACTAAAAAACTTTTGGGATAAACAGTCGAGCAATATCGAATTTGTTTTCAAAACACTTTATACATCTAGACGTTGCCCAATTACTATAGTTCATGATTTTGCTGGCGGCCACGATATAATGATCGATCGATAACGATGCCACTTTACATATTATTGTTTTTGGTATGTATATATCCCGCGATGGTATGAATAAATATGAAAAATAGTAATTCTATACATTTTCAGGTATTGTAAAAGCTATTAACGACACATTTGTAAAATATTTTATATGATAATTAGATGTGAACAAAATGTCGCGTTGTCCATCCCAGCATTCGATGAATACATCATCCGATTATGACAATCCTTTGTCAAGTTAGCTCATTGAATCATTCGACTATCTATTATAGAACGACAACTGACGAATTTACAAGGTGAAATCCAACTTACCTGTCTCCTATAATATGCCGCTACGAATTCGTATTCGTGTACGTATCGTTTAGCATCATTTACGCCTGAATCATTCATTTAAGTTTAATATGTTTGTCACGACTTCCAAAAAATGAGTAAAAACATTCATTATTTTAATAGAAACACGATTATGTCTATACATAGTTAGCTATATTTATTTTCCCTCGTGAAAAATTACATTATACTCGTGAAGTAATGAGTTTTTAACAGGTTGTTTACGCCATTACTAAAGTAAAATTAAAAGCTCTTTTTGGTATCGTTGAACTCGCTTCTTTTCACTCCGTGAACTGAATATACATACACATTTTTTTGCGGACAGCTCACTGCTAATTTTAAAGTAAATAATGATTTTTTGTCCATTGACTGATAAATTCCCAACTGTTTGCCCAACGGCTGATTGCAGTTATAATGATAAATGATATTCAAAAACATGTTAAAAAAGTAAGAAAGTGTCAAAATTTTTGTGTGTATGCTAATTTTTGTGTGAAAATATGACCTGATATGTTTCATTAGTTTCCAGAAGCTTGTTTTTTCAATATTTTTTTTTATTTAATTTTGAAAAATATTCTAGCAAAGAACTCGTTAAGCATGAGCAATGTAAAATGCCATCAAATAATGAAAGACATACTTTAAATAGTTTAAACAATAAAAACACAACGCTTAGTACTTTTCCCACAATTTTATATTTGTTATTTCTTTCACGCATGCATTTAATTATTAACATTATAGGTCGCTACGTGTTAGAATATGAAAGATAAATGTGCGAGTATCAACTGAAGGACTCATCCTCTCTCCTGTAGTCAATTTTATTCATTCAATCTTTTCTTTCCGTACTTTTAACATTCTCAACTGTTTAGACCAGTGGTCCGCTGACAAACCAGTAACATTATGCCAAATTTCAAAAAAAAACTGTCATGCGAAAATATAAAATATAGCAATTTTTAGTCTCCATGCTTATTTGGATATTTAGTTACAGTTAAATAATAATAATTGGCAGGATGATGCGACACTAAAGAACTTATTAATAACCTTCAGAGACAGGAATGCAGCCAAGAATATCGAAAATATTAACAAAGATGCAACAGTGGGTTTTGCACTAGTTTGTTGTAAAAAAAAAATATTAGTTGTTTTTAAATTTCATTTGTGTAAATCTGTTATATAATTGGTATATCTGTTAATTATAACTATGACCATCGGTCACAATATAATACTTTAAAAAATTACATAGAAACATCATTATTATTGGTTGTTAAAACATTTTCTTTTTTTTACCGGTCTGCAGGTTTAAAAAAGTTGAAGAACACTCATTTTGACGGCAGATCACTGTGAATCGCCAGTTAAAATTCAAAAATAAAAACTTGTTAATTGTATTATAACTTTTATGTACAAACTATATTTTTTTAAATAAATATTGTATACAGCCTGATTTGTTCTGATAACGTTCATAAGTTTGCTTAACTTCAACATTTCTAAATTATTTTTTGAAATATTCAGTATTGGAATATTTTTTATGTGATTCAACACCGAACGAGTTAAATGCTAATTGTTCCTCATTCTACAGATACGTCAATAGTATCATCCAGAAATCGGTTCATACTATACAAAAAGATACCATTCTTGTTTTTATGGGTCATCAATATGGTCAACTAAATAATGAGTCATGCGTGTATCGATAAATTATTTTATACCAAAATGAACAGTTTTTTTCTCCGCTTGATCTGATTTGCGAATTTTGTATGTCAGTTCGTAGATAACATTGACTCCACCGTTTAAAACCTGTTACCTGTATTATGCACACAAATCGTCTTCTCAAATTTATTTTGGCACAGTTAAATAAATTAAATCATATCTTCTTCTGGTAAAACCTGTTTCTTAAAAGATACTTTGGGTCAACAGATCAGATCAAATCTTTTTTTATTGTAGTGGGATGACCTTAATGATCGGTTCCGGAAATTGTTCATAGTTACTTTCTATTATTTTTTTTTTTGTTTTGTTGTCATCTAGAAGTAAAAGTTTAATGTTTTCTGTTAATCACGCACTTACGACTTGCGCATCCTTGACATTGAGATAAATTAACACAGAGTTAATGAAAAACAAATAAACACTTTTCAAATATTTTCGTAGGCTGTGAATTACTAATCCGACTATTGTCACTTCCAAGTAACCTACAAAAGATGCTCTATCTGTAAAATATTTTTTATATACAAATATTATTGCGTACGGGATCATTAAATAACTAAAAAACTTGCTACTTATACTGGTATACATTATCCGAAATCTATGATGTTATCATATCAACAAAAGTATTTCAAAGTCGTACGACGGTTTTTACCATAGCAACCCGAAATCAACAACCATGTAAATTGTCATAAGTTAAGTTTTAAGTATCATTTCTTGATGAAAATTCGTTATATTTGAAAGTACAAAGTTAAAAAAATGTATGTTATCATTAGGACTAATTTCGCTTATCCCGAGCATGACCAACTCATAGAATCCAAATTACAAACAGTTTAATAGAACTGACTGATTTACTAAGAGGTTCTTAACACTATATCTCATTTAGATATAATATTATATGGATTTCCTGTAAAGTTTAGTTCTAGAATGTTTATAGGATATATAGATGATAGCTATTTCGACTTACGCCTTCATCCGAACTATGTTTAGACATTTATTATTTCTAGATTTATAGAAAATGTACATAATATATCCTCTCTTCTGTTTTAACACCCGTGGTGAAAATTTTTAAGCTTTATTTTTGTATTCATATTAACTATTAATTCAAAATTTTGTATAAATAGCCAGTCGTTAAAAAAACACGACTCCGGTTCATACATTGATCAACCACACGACAGGTTTTTCCTATCTTTCCTGTTTATGTACATTAAATAAATGATTAACAAACCAATCCGAGATATTGTTCATTCAGATATTTTCCAAAATCGTCTAATTTACAAGTATTCGAACTCAATATTCTTGTTGAAAAAATATAAAATACGTTTGTTCTCAACGTCAATACACTGCCGACATTTTTTAATGCCGTGTAATTGTAATCATCAGGAATCCGTTAAGAAAATAAAACTGTATTTTATTACTTGCTATATTCATATAGTACCGTACAGTCAACTCATCTCGCGACTGCAAAATAAATACAGTGAAACCTCGATTTTACGTTTTCCAAGGGACACTGAAAAAATAACGGTAAATGCGGGAAACGGTGAATGCGGGAAAGCTTCAAATAATAATAAACAAGTAAAATCGTAAAAAATATTTATTTATTAGTTACTTGTACATACTGTATATAAAATTTATTTTTTAAAAAAGTCCTTTATGTTAGTTTGCTTCTTAGTTATTTGGCACTTTAATCGGAACAAAGACTTATTACTAAACTTGTGACTAAAAGTTTGTACGTACAGGAATCATTATTACCATGAATTGTAAACAACTCTACATCTGCATCATTAACAATAATACGCGTGTGGTGGATTTCAACCCAAAAAATAGCACATGCGTCCAATGCGTTACGTCTAACATTTACAGCGGATTCCAACTTGTCCAGACATAACACCTGCACTCGGCTGTGTCAAACTTGCTTGCCGAAATACGGAGAAATATGCAATAAAAACGTTCAATCGGGATAATATTTGTGACGGATCAAAATATTTAGACGGTTTATCTCGATAAGCCGTCTAAATATTTCCTCGGAAATCGGGGAATCGGGGAATCGGGGAGTCGGGAAACGGTCAATGCGGGATTATTTAACATTGTTCTTATGGGAGATTGACGGGACTATAAAAAATAAGCGTTCCAGCCGGGAAAACGTATTATGCGAGAACGGTTGATCGAGGTTCCAGTGTAATAAACTAAATGAACGTAGCATGTACCTGGTATATTGTGAATAAACTGTTGAGAGCTGGTTATAGTTCATAAAAGTAACAGTACGCCATAATTATATGAACGGATTTCCACGATTCATCATACAGCAGATTGAACAATACTATATTTATATTCGCATGGGAAAAAATTGCAAACTTTTTAATATAAAGTTTCCTTTTAACAATATAATTTGATATTTTACTTTATATAATAGTATCATAGACAAGAAAAAAATTTAAATACATCCTAATAACTTTCATTCACCTTCACTATACCAAATTTTCTTAATATATATTTACATTTCTAATTTGATGGGCATTTGCTATTTATGGTCTTTTGATGGACATTTTCTCAAATTCTTACCGCTGACATTTCACATCTCGTTTGGTATAGGCAGTTTAAAACAGCGGTTTTATGCGACCGTCACAGAATTTTACTGCAGCCATCAAAAACTTCATAGTGAATATAGATCTTTTACAAAATGTGTTTTTACAATTAATTCGTAACAATATTTATATTTTAAAATTGTTAGAATACATCAGACTTGTCTAGCATATAGTCGAGTCGTTTATAAATAAATCGCATAATTATCGTTTGAATACAACCTTAAAATTACATAATGTCTTTGTTTTAATATAACCCTTAAATACAACTGCTATTTTTATCATAGCTTAAAACAAAAATTTTGTTCGGCCACGAGACATTTTCATGAGAACCACTCCTTTAGGTAAAAGATGTAAGATTAAATGACAATGTAGTTTCCATCCTTTTTAGCATTTATTTAGACACCGCTTTCGACGCGAAACATTATATCTTTTTTAGTGGCCATTTTGATAAACAAGAATTTTGACAGATATATTTTTCTATATAGATCGCAAATTTATCATGAAGAAATATTCTATAAACCAACGTATTTATACTGTAAAAATGTTTTATGAAAGTCAATCAGTCAATTGTTGTGACAATAGTACTATAGTACTAAAAATAATGCAATTTTGTGTCGCCCTTTTGAGTCACGAAAATTATTCTAGACAATAGTTTCTCAACCTTTTTACATCCGTGGACCCCAAAAAATCCAAAAATGTTTTTCCGACCATCAACATTGTAATAAAATAATAAATATTCATATAATTGATTTTTATTCAAAGTAATCAATTTTGCAATACCGTATGCTCATATAACAATATTTAAGTATATTAAAACAGACAGTAACAAAAAAATATAACTTAAAAATCCATAAAATACAACATAAAATTCGATTGTTTATCGAAATAATATCACATCGCGGACCACCGATTGAGAAACTAGGTTCTAGAACATCAACGAACAAATTATTCAAGAGACAGTGTTAAATTGTATATCGTATAACAATGGAATAATGTGAGAAAAAATACATATTGAAAACAATTACCAATTTGCGAACATACATTTGAGAAAGTTTTTATTATAATATATTGTACATTAACGTAAACGATCACACTTTGTTTTTTATAACGTCATTTCTTTAAATTTCACTGCTTTATCAGTTCCTGACAATTTCTATGTTTTGAAGTATGCGTGTAACTAAGTGTGATATTTGACATATTACCAGCTGTCAAAAACAGCTGAAGAAATGTGAATAGTTGAGAATTTTTCCGAAAGGTTGTTTTTATCAACATGCTGTAGATGGCAGGTAAATTATTAGGAAGGTATTTAGAAAAAGTAATGTCCTGAATGACAAATGATTGTTTGGCATTTCTGAAGTGACTAACGCTATTTTATTTTAACATCTGATAAGTATAAAAATATAATATTTATCTTAATTATAATACACACTATTTGAAAAATCATACAGATAGAATATTGATAATAACTAAATCAATTATTAAAACTTCGCGGGATAAAACCGGATGAAGAAATAGTATTCGATTTCTAAAACGACACCAATAGTGTCTAGACATTTTTTGTATACTTTTATTCTCGAATAGATCCGTTTGTCATAATACCTGAAGATGACCAAAGAGGAAACTCGGAACGCTAAATTTTAACACTTCAAAATTATTATTGTTTTTCATAAAAATATCAATTTTATATTATTATATTTGCAAAACAGTCTGGGTGCGATGAAACATATACCCTCTCAGGCTAAGCGGTTAAATAAAGGTATTTAAATAAAAGATTTATTTGATTAAATACTGTAAGCCGTTTGTATCTTCGATTTAAATATAACATTGATATAGCTAGTTTATAATTCATGAATTTTCTAAAATTACATCAGAAACGAAAAATACCTTGCGAATAAAAACGATTATGTTATCAACATCCCTGATTTGATTTTACTGGTAATATAATATAATCTGGTATTTATACAATTTCCTGTGGCTCGTGTTTATCCGTTTATATCGGACAGACAGGTAGAAGTATATCTACTCGAACTGAGGAACATGTAAGATCATTCAACTGTAAAAAAACAGATTCACAATTCGCTAATCACGTTATTAAGGAATCACATAATATAAATTCAAACTCAGCGCCTAAGTGTTTGCATCTTTGTAGTAAGGGTCGGAGAATGACGGCTTTGGAACAGCTGGAAATCAATACACATCAATTATTACAAAGGATTTTTAACGAACAAACTAATATAATAGCGTCCCCATTAGTCCAAACTATTCCTGGAGGGTGGTCTGATTTGCTTCCGTAATGACCACTTCCGTCCCACATGTAAACTTATTGTCATAGCCGCCTTTTGTTTCATTTACAATTTTTGAAAAATTTAGTGTTATTGCGAGAAAGAAACAAGCTAGGCAGTTAAAACAGGGGAGAAGATGTATTGTGTACCTTTTCTACACAGCTATATATAGATAAGCAAATGTAAGTTTAAGCATAGTTCTGACGATGGCGTGAGCCGATATAGCTATCAACTATATTTATTTTTTTAATAATTTTGTAGAACTGAAATACTTTGCTATTTTTTTCACCGTGACATAATATAATCTCTAAATGTAATAATACACACTAGATTAAGCAAATATTTAATTTTCAAAAAAAAATTAATGACAAATTTGAAATGTCAGCTACCGTTTTTAATTATGCGTACTTAATTTGCTGTGAAAGGATGTTGTTTTAAAAATTAGAATCATAATATTTCCTTGATTTGGCGATACCGCACGCTCTGTCAACTGCCTTCATCTTCAAGAAAAACTCCAACTGACCATGATTTTAACCTCAATATAATAAATAAATTCAGGTAGTTTTCTTTACATCAGTTATTTTCAACACTCGCTATTAGATGGAATATCTACAAACTCGCACTTTACTTGTATAACCATAATTTCAAACAGTTGAATGATTTTTTTTGCATAATCTTTCGATAAAGATTGTTGGTCCAAAAATAACATTTGTAATTAAATATTTAGAGCAATATTCAAAAAAAATATTAATTGGCTGTGTCACTTGTCAACTGTTTTTTCATGAAATCTAAATCAAATAATACGCAGATGGAGAGTGAGTATCTGTGTGTTAATATTAAGCTAAAATTTCACTTTCCTTAAAAAAATCAATAAAATAAACACACTGTCTTTTTTTCACATATATTGTCTGAAAAACAGTTTGTTAGTATGTTAATATACAGATACACAAAGTACATGTAGTATGTATTTTAATAGCTGAAGAAAATATTTTTCCTAACATTCTATAGAAGACAAAACAACTGAATAACCTCTCAAAATAACTTCCGTTAGTAAAATCTCTGTAAGAAGCAAAAATATCCACGTTATGAGCTTTTGTGATATTTATAAAGGTTAATCAAAGACCCAAATCGTTTTCCTCGAGTGAATCATGTTTCAAAAGAACGTAATATAGTTCTTTAAATTGACATGGCAGAGAAGAAATGCTAAGTATAATAAACGAATGTCAACGCTCAAGACAATATCAACGAAAAAATAATATTTATATCTTAAATATATATTTATGTGTATATATATGTATTTATGTATACAAAAGTCTGTTTTTTTTTTTATTAATTTGTACCGATGAGGCCACAAGATATTTTCATAGATCACTGATGTTATATTGCGGCCACAGTAAAATTTCTCACGTATACCACTGCTCTAAAATGATGGAAACAATAAGAAAACTCTTCTAATTTTAATGATATGAATGGTTTGATTTACTACGGCTGAATTTCATTATGTTGAGGTCTAAAACTTTCTTTTCCTGTTTGATCATATTTGCTTATTATTTGGAGTATATGGCCACAACATGGCGCCACCATAATTTCCTGTGACTCATCAATTGTTTTGCTTCCTCAAACAGCAATCCAGCATGTTCCAGGATTCTTTATCTATATTTAACCACATTGAGAATCGTTCAAGTGAATTGTTTATATTAAAATTATGGTTGGATTTTTTCAAATAAATCAAATTTATTTTTCGTATTCACGCTATTTCTTTCAAATTCGAATCATATGTGTATGTTAAACTATATTTGAATGGCGTATCCGATCTAAGTATATATGGAGGCATCCTACATGATTTAATTTCCGGTTATAAAACCTACGCGTTCAGAATAATTATTCAGAATGAAAACAATTTCTTTCCTTATTTCGTATACCCTCATGTAGACATATCTAATGAATACGTTCAATAAGAGCGTTTTGAATTTTTACGGGACCGAATTTCAATATTGTGCAAAGGCTTACGGTTGTCTACTATACTTTGTTAGGTTGACCAGTTTATTGAATTTGATGTCAACATCAAAGACCAGTGTTCTTTTAGAAACAGGAAGTATTTAAGATGCCATAAATATTTTATTGCGGCAGCAATTTTCGAAACCTTACAGGCATTAATTCTTCACTCACGAATGAATTGATTGACTACACCCTTTACTAGCTACTACTTTAGCTAGGTTCCATCCATTGAATAATAAATGAAAATACCAGCGTTAAAAATGACTAAAGCCAAAAGCCGGGGAATAACTACCCTGACTCAACGAGATCTCTCTATTCACATTTTATGTCAAAATCTCTTACCTCTAAGAGAATTTTGTCGACTTCGGTGGCATCCATTTACCTCGTAGTAAATACTGGACTATAGTAATCAAATAGGTTTGATTTGAATTCACATCATCGATAATAAATAGATTGAAATAGCAAGAAATAATTTCGTCTCACTAAATGAGATCATATTCTACAAACCGCAGATACCTTCGTCACTAATCAAATTCGTCCTAAGACCGTGATGCCATATGGCATGTAAGATAAATGCATATCCGGCATACCTTTCTGCCGTATCATACGATCGAATAAATCTTTTGGTGACGTCACAATGACGTTTCTCGATAGACAATATTCTAATATTGCCCATTTAATATCAGCATGTTGTCTATGGAGTTACATATAATTATGAACACGTCATTTTAATCGCGTCGTGTGAATGTTCGCTTAGACCGGAATCGTCATTATAATTTAATATTAGTAATCAAAATGCATACTATTTGTTATTATAAATGATATTTAAGTGCTGTTCCTTCGCCGAATCAATACGACTCTTTTTTACTGCCTTTTTAAGTGCTATTCATTATATGACACATTAAGAACTTAAAACTACACTCTGCGTGTAATATTAAAACAAAGATTCCACCTTGAAAACATTTTTTCTGAAGTCAATACAAAAAAAAACAATAAGATTATTATTATTACAATCATTCTCCGTCTTCTAGGGGTTTTTTTTAAACACAAGCGCTAGTAAAACAGTTCTAATAAACTTTACTATATAGTTTATGACTAACTATATAGTAAATAACTAATTACTCTATTTGTATCAGAAGAACGAGAATTATAATAATTTCTAAGCAATCTCTAATAAACAGCGTTGGTGAAGATAAATAATCGTTGATATACGGCAGTTTGAAAATTTAAAATTAATGTAAAAAAATTAAGTAACAATTTATCTATCGGATAAATACCCCGATCATAAAATCGTTCGCTTAGAGTAAAGACTTATAATGTCCAATGTTAAGGGTATGTATATCCAAAAGTTATAATACTTATATTACTACTAAATAAACAAAGCTGAAAGTATATTTGCCGAATATACATACGAAGAGATATTTGCAGATAAAAAATACGAAGAAATAAATATATCTAGATATATATTGACACTGTCGTCTACGAACAACATTCTATAGAATAAGTAAGCCGTACGATTTATTATGTAACATAATAGCTTCAGTTTATTCAATGTTTCGTTACGAGACGGCAGATCTTTTCATATTCACAATTGGTACATGTAATATACTGTTTCAAGCATCACGGTTATATGTTATTAATTTTATGATTTTTTAGACTAATTGGAGTTTCGAGGTCGTTATAAATGCATTTTTTCTTGACAATTACGCGGATGTGTAAACTGTGCCAGTTTTTCGAATTGAGTATATGCTTAAATAAATAAAACTCGACTCTTCAGATTCATTGAAGAATTTATTTTCATTTTTTTAGTCCACATAGACTTTCAATGTATAGCGGTTACTTTGTAAAAAATCATTTTTTTAATTGACACATTCATATGTTAATAAACGCAGCGCGTATTTTACGCGTTCGAGAAACATCTCCAAATTGAATATAAAAGAGCAGGACCGCATATTAGAGCTTGGAAAATAAATAATGAAAAAATCTAGTGGTTCTTAAGCTTTGTCGACTCATGGAGCCTTAACACTCAAGCAACCGGTCCCGTCGCAATCGGTTAACGACCGGTCCCGCGTTCGCGCGGATTTCGTCTCGCGCTGCATCTTTACGTCTGCTGGTCGAACACATGACATATGTGAATATTTTTTTAAAATTTACGACGTAGAACTGTTTTGTTTATTGTTCTACGTGTCTTTCATTCTATTTCTCTTAAATTTATAGCTCCAAATCGTCCTTGAAGTAAACAATATTTGCCAGCTCCAAAAGTTTCCTATAATTACTCTTGGACTGTAACAAATTAAGTTTTTACAGCTCAGCAATCAACTTTCCTTGTTTACAAATCATACAAAAAAGCATTATTGATAAAATTTAAGTGATTATACTTAGTAATAGAATATTATTACTCATGATTAGGCATTAGTAATAATATTCTATTACTACTGACTTATTATTATTATTAGGCAGTCTGTAGTGATAAATAACATTTAAATGTTTATAAAAATGAATAATAATAAATGTTTCAACATGTTTTTTTAGTAAATGAAATATTTCATATCTCATTGTGCCTCCTGTTCCTGTCGTAAACCACTGACGGATGAATGGTAAACGCCTACCACAGGGTAAAGACCTAATTCTCGGAAGTGTAACAACTCTCGATAAATATTTTTTGTCGATGACTGTTTCGTATTTTATTATTTGAATATATTATCATTGCATAAGACGTAATCCCTAAAAATATCTTCACAAAATCATGATAGTAAAGGTACAGGGACCTAGAGTATATGATTGATTATCAACATATCGATATCCAATAACCATTCTGTTTTGAGTGACTTATTTTGAATGGTTTAGTTGAGGCAACCCAACAGAGACCATTTTTGACCAAAAGCAGTAAAACTCTTGAGTTATTAGACAGAATGGTTTCATTCATTACGTAAAAAAAGATGTGAAACATGTTTCTCGAATATTTACAACTTGAGATCCAGTGATTGTGAAATTGTAGGAATAGCGAGTATATGTAATATATATTATTATTTATCATATAATATTAACTATATCATGAACCCGCAATATCTTAAATATTTCAAATTAAAAATATGTTTAGTGCCATTTACCTTATTGACAAAATTAAAAAACAGATGTTTATATTCGGCTTAGAAATATGCTGAAATTATGACACAATCAGGTCGTTTTTTTTATTTTGTCGATGATGACCAAATATCACAGATAATTTCTTTGTAAATTTCAAAAATTATATTGTTTGTCTCTCAAGTTGTGCCGAAAAACGCCCGCTTTCGGCTAGTCTATTTTTCGAGACTCCCGACAACCGAGTGATATAAGAATATAACAGAAACAAATAAACATATCCACAGTTTGAGAAACTCCACATATAATAAACACACAATAATGTGTAACATGGTGTAGGATTTCTAAAGAATTTGACATACCTTTGTTGGTTTATATGAGTGTTAAAAGATATTTTTTTTTTATTTTTATGAAAAAAATATAATTGAATAATGGATTTGTAGTTTGATAATTTTATTTTTAGGCCGATTGTTTTTAAATTACATATATTATACTATACTCTATACAATACTTCTTATTTTATTAAATTAACTCAACTGAGTAAAAAGTTGTAAGCATAATAATTGATGTCGCGAGAAATGGCAAAGTATCGAAAAATGTGCGGTTACAGTCGTTTTTTCTGCGCAAAATCTGCGGTTGCTTGAGTGTTAATAAATATAAGTTATTTTTACATATAAAATCTTTATATTACATCGAACAATTTGCGTAATACTTTCGAGATAAAATTTATTAATTCTATCTTTTTTCAGTCATAAATTATATACACTTCTTTGTAGCAACCTTGAAAAAATTAACTAGGGCTATTGTAACTTTTTATCAAGATCAATAAAGAAAATAGATAGTTCTGATGATGACCGAAATAGCTATCAACTATATATCTAAGAAGTTTTGTAGATCTAAAATACGTTGCTATTTTTTTAATGTTTAATATAGAACAAATTTACCATTAAAAAAAATACCAGCTGAAAATGGTGGCATCTAAAATATTATTCGGCTAGTACTCGTAATATTTGTAATTAATTTGTAAAATACAATTTTGATTTTAAACACAAAAAAAATATAGCAGTCACTAATATCATTAATTTTACATTGTAATTACTTTGCTGTATTTGCCACGTGTTTCCTTGGTGATTTAAATTGCATATGAGAGTTTGTGGTTTTAACAATTACTAAACTCATGTGGCTCTTTTTACTTTACAATTAATTCCTTCTTGTATTCAGAAGAGTTAAGTCAAATAAGGGGTAGACCAATTAAGCCATGATACAAAAACCATCATTAAATAATATTATCACTAATAAATCAAAAATAACACTATTTATCCCTAAAAAATTGAATATGCTTTTTGACAGCTATTATCTTTCACTATCGTCAGAATTACGATTAGAGTAAATTTAATACTTTTAACTTAACATATTTTTTAAGAAGAGATAGATAATATACCGTCTGACTTATTCTAGCATTATTTTATATTTTATGCATAATTGATTTAACCACTTGTATCCCTAACGGACACCGGCGTCTAAATTTCAAAAATAAGTACCTGATATTCCAGTGTGATATAAATTTTCTAAATAAACTAGCGAGTACCCGGCATACGTTGGAATTCCACTTTAAAAAAAATGTTCGTGTTTTAATTCTGTTCGCTGAAGTATTTTTACGTCTGTTGCGTACACAAATAAATCAAACGATTTTACGACGCGTGAGCAGATCACATATAGCTGAAGATGTGAGAAGCATATACACATAGGTCATAGACCAATGTATCATTTGATGGTGTTATGTCGCAATAAGCGCAACCGGTCCAGATCTAATGGTTGTATCAATTCAGAAAACATCGCTAGTATGTGCAAAACAACACATTTTTTTATAGCATTCGGATGTAAAAGTAATTGCTCGTGACGAGTAAAACTGGTCCTAATCCATTGGTTGTTCTTATATTAAAATATTTGCAGGCGTGTTTAAAACTATCCAGTTAACTTTCATCTTAATCGCATAAATAGTAAAGGAAAGCATAAAAGACTTAAATTCAAACAAAAAAACATATATTCATTTATATTTATTTAGATGATAACTTCAGCGAATGTGCACTGGAATACAAGATTAATCATCTTTCAGTTATCTAAAAGTCGTTAAAAATTCTCTTCCCAATTTCATTGTAACATATAAATTACTATACTATGTGGCTTCTCATTAACCAATAGGAAGTGAGTAGAATCGGACAGCTAGTGTGGAATTAAAAAAATTCTCCTTAAAAATCTGGGATTATATTCAGAAGAACTTGTTGGCGTATTTTTCTTATAAAATACTCATCATATTTTTTATAAGAGTTGTGAAGTTCTTTCATCAGCAGATGAATAAACAAAGGATGTTTCGAAAACGCTTAAATTATCATTTCCGCTTGTTCATTACACGTAACTAATTTTTATTATAACACGCTCCTCGTCAATTATATTGAAACTTTCACACAATAGTAAGAGCATGGGTGTCCCACCGGTTGATTGCGAACCAAAATTTGGTCGGTCCCGAAACAAAAAAAAAAAAAAAATGAGATTTATTAAAATCCAATAATCATAATGGAACCCCGTAATTCGAACCAGTTGGCTCAACATGATTATTTCATTTAACGAATCGTGAAAATGAAGGAGACCGTAATTTAAACATTGAAGAATGATATAAAATATAATGACAAATTATTTTTCCATAAAAAGCTTGTTAAACGTTAATCCCAAGTAAATTTAACATAGGAAATGTAACTCCCAGAGATCAAAAGGTTGGACACCCTTAGGTTATGGCAAACTTACCTACTAGTATTTTAGTTATTAACTGCATTAACTCCTGGTTAGTTTACAATAAATATCACATTTTTTTTATAAAGCACGATGTACGCACCTCTGATTTTGAAGAGTATGTATGAAAATTACATGAAGTTTGAAGTATAAAAAAAACTGACCGGACACTTTGCCTGCCCTTAAAAATACTTATGAAGACTATCGTCACATGTTGCTGAGATGTAGTTTGTAGTTTTCAGTTAAAAAAAAATCTCAAGCGCGTACATCATACGGAATAGCGCAGAATGGTACAGTCTAAGATTGCGTATCACGTACGTTCGTGAAAATGATGTGGCGATATTAAAGAGTTGGACATTAACGCGCAATACAAATATTGTTCAAATACTAAGGAAATTCACGCACAAAAGTACCACAAAAAAAACGGTTTAAAATAAATAAAAACAACAGCTTAAAAATAACTATTATATATTACTATTTCATTTTACAATTATATATATATTTTTTTACTGAATTTTTAATCTAATAGTTGCAGTTTCTGTACAATTATTCCATTTGTTACATGGACGGTTCATGATAAATGTTTATTTTACCTTCGTTTATCCGTCTTTAGATATGACCTCGCTTATGTAATACAGCATGCAACAGCTCTACTTTTCAACCAGTAAGATTTTCCTTATTATTAATGGGTGCTTCTTTTTCATTTCAGGCGAGACGTTCTTTCACATCATCGCCAGTCCCATATTCAGGTGGAGTAGACAACCGAGCATACACAGATGGACACACAGCAATTCATCCAAATACCACAAACGGTCCAGCGAGATCGCAATCTCCCATGTGTCAAGAAATCTCTGAAATAAGTTCGACAGTTCCTCTTGAAAATGGCCTGAGGCCACACTCTGAAGAATATGGCGATAGCGGACCAAGAGTTCCTCCAAGGAGACGATCTAAGGATCGGGCATCAGGTTTAGATAAGGTTATAGTTCCTTTAGATGGAGATGAATTGTGCCAACCGCATATCACGCAGAAGACGTAAGTCGTGTCCCGTATTTAACTTTACAAACATATTTCTCATTCTTAATAAACATGTTTTAATATATCATATATTTATGTACTTACATACCATCGAATAATTGAAATGTAAAAACTATGACAGCTGTTCTCAAACAAGAGACTTCGAGGACCATCTGTCTTATAAAAGATTGTAGTAACATTTTTTACAATTTCAAAGTGAATGTTACGACGATTGATGTATTTTACATCGGACATTTGGTTTTTTTAAATATACATACATGTATAATATAATATTTAAGAACAATCCAATATTAACAAACTTACCATATTTTATAACTTTCAAGGTGTAAACTATCACTTCTTGATAGAAAGGCATGATATTTTAAGTAATAGAAACACAATTTTTAGTTTGAATTGTTAAAACTTTGTACAATTTCACATGTTTTGTCACTTACGACCAAGGTTTCGCTTTTCGGCATCTTCAGGCATTCCATCACACGGATGCAACATAACTGACGAACTGATATTGAAATTCCATTAAACACCATCAGTCGATATCATAGATTACATTTTTTAGTACTTATTTCCACAAAATATTTTATGATAAGGACCGGTTTACGCTCATCACGATCATTATCAACGTATTTTAAAGCACAGAAAAAATTTGAAATTTTCACATCTATCCATTGATTTGAGGTTTTAAATGAAAAAAAAAATATTTTAGTATGATTAAATAAAGACGTGTCTAATAAAATATTTTAATTTTTTTTCTCATCAGATTTCAAAGGGGTGACTCCGTAAGACTTTCAAGGGCCAGTGATGTTAGGATATATCCTAAACAGCAATACGCCATACAAAAACAGGATACAGGAATTGAGCGAATACAGTCAAGGGCGGTACAAGTATGGCCAACCCCTCCCTATAGGTAGTTAACTCATAATAATCCACTGTACTGAAATAAAATGAATCTAATCAATCCCACAAATAAAATGACTATTTATTTTTAAAAAATAATTTATTTGTTAAACACCTGTCGTTAAAAAACTGATAAAGTTTTTCATTATAGGTTAAGATTTCTTCCGAAGAGTTGTGACCGTAGAAGAATAGGATTTGGAGTACTAGGTCGATGGATGTTCAGCCAATTAGGTCTTGGGTGTATTCTAGTCCTGTGGGCGTTAGCGGGTGCGGCAGCCTTCAGATATACAGAAGGTAAAGTATTTTTCACATAAATAAATCTGATCAAACCTTCTCATTAAATTGTCTTTTAAACGGATTTGAACAGTGAAAATAGCTACACATTATTACGTGATTCTTTGAAATCGACGCTGGTATATTCCTGAAGGGATTCGTTGAAAAAACATCGACGATGATGTTTTTATCACGATGGTATGCATTCAAATCCTAGCTTCAATTTTAGAAGTTACTATATTTAATGTTTAAGGCCTTGAGCAATGGCGTGTATGATTCATTTTCTACCTAAGTCAATCTGGAGTGGCTTCCCAAACATTTCATAAATTTTATTTATTTTAGTGTTACAAAGATTATATTATATTTCTAATCCCAAATATACATTTATTTAGTAATGATAATTGCATTACATTTCCTCAGTTATCTACAGCATAAAACATATTTTTTGGTTACATGTTTGGTAGACAGATAGAGTTGTAATAAAGACACTGTGGGAGAAATAAAAGCATCACATGCAATTGAAATAACAATCAATATATTCGTAGTTAGTTTTGGGCCTTAATATCCAAGGAAATCATTTAATGCTCCAGGCAGGAAAATCTTCCTAGTGAATTTGAAATGACATACATCACTTATACCTTGTTGCAATAGGTTTTCCATATATATAAGTGATATTCAAACTGTATTTTGCGGAGCCACGATGTTCTTTGGCACCTCTCTGACAGTTCCATGACTTATAATAAAAAAAAATACGATAAAAAATTGCCGAAATATAAAAGAGAAATACTTATCGAAATATCAACAGATTCGATATCTTTCCATAAATAATTATGGCACATTACTCTACCCTGTTTTATGATATTTTTTGTAAGGCTTTTATTTGGGTTCCCCGAAAACCTTATAAAGTAAGGGCTCCATGAGTTTACAAAGTTTGAAGTCCACTGATATAGAGTATAGATGAAACAAAACATTAATACGATTACGAATTTTACATCCACTGAAATAATGATATGACGTCTTTGGTGAAATCCTAGAATCATTCAATTACATACACATAGCGGAAAAAAACAAATGAAAATGTTTATTCTGTACTGTTTTATTTCATAATATTATTAAAAAACAACTACCGTCGAAATAAATAACTAACGGTCGACGTTAATCAATTTATCGTGATTGTTGTTTTTTTAAACAGTTGTTTGACATTAATATTTTCGTTTTTATTGGTATTATGAACTATATACGATAGATCATATAATTTTGACCCCACCCAGTTATACATCAATTAACTTCCTACTTCAATATCTTAAAGTTCAACATAAAAGATAAAATTAATTGTACCCTACATAAAAAAAAATGATAACGCAATTAACAATGGAACTGAACTTCAACCCTTGAAACAACAACACATTGAGTTCAAAGTTGGTAAACTTTGAGCTGAATTTGTCTTTTTATTGACCAAAAAATAATCATAATAAATTACTACATTATCAGAAATTCATTTGTTACCAAGCTATTCGTATTCAATGATTTAAAATTCTTAATTTATCAGTTTCCAGATTGCGTTCGATTTAAACAAATAACGGTACATTTTTTTCACAGCCTGCATAAAAATTATTTTATTATTTTTTAATGCTATAAATATTTTAGGCTCAACGCATGATTATGCAAATTTGCGGAACATCTTTTTTAAGTGTTTATTTTTATTTTATATCTACCCGTTCGATAGATATTAAATGCAGGGCTATCGAAGTTTTCTCAGAGAGAATGCTTATTTTCACAAACAACTTTTTAATATCATTTTTTTTTATGAAAGTTATACGTGTGGAATTTATCTTAGTTGTTCCCAGAATCTACAAGTATTTGATTCAATTTTTATTTTCTTTATCAATAAATTATCTATGATATCGACTGAAGTTGCTTCATGGATTTTCAATGTCTCAATTTTTGAAACTTTGTACGATTCCACCATTTTGTCCAGGGCTGTGGAGTTTGGAGTCGCATTGTTATGGCCGCACCATTTAATAACGAATCAAGTGTTATGCCAGCGTTGAAAGTGACTAAAACCAGGTTCCGGGGAATACCCTAACTCTACGAAGTCTCTCTTTCCACATGTTATGTCAAAACATCTTACGTCAATGTAAGCTGACAGTTATCGACCTTACTTATAAATTATGTACATCGTAGTAAACTGCTACGGTTGCGGTGCTGCTGCGGTTTGGTTTGAAGCAGAACTGTGGTAGGCGTCGTGAAAAATATTTTTTTTCGATTAGACAATTTAAAAAAATTATTAAATTGTCGGAATTGATCTTTGATTTTGAACTCATAAATATGAAAGGTAGGAAAAAACTTTTTTTAGTCAGAGTCGTGTTTTTTTAACGACTCTTCAGCCCTGGTTTTGACACTAACGACCCGGGTGGGTTCTGTTGTATCAATTTGATAGAATGCCTGAAGATGTCGAAAGCAGAAACCCAGCTCGTTATTTAAGTAAAACATGTGAAATCGTTCAAAGTTTCAACAATTCAATTTAAAAAAATAATCGATATGTATACATGAGACTATACAGAGTATACGCGTAATGTTTATAAATCAAAAAATCAAAGAAATACTAGAGAGACAAAATCCGGCCGTATATCGACAGTTACTAATTGCGATGATTTGCAATAGAATATCCCCGGAAGTTCTTATGAGACAGTTCAGTACTTTGACCGCGAAGTTGACACTAATAAAAAAGAAATCGCAAAATAATTTTTCTCAATACCGGAACAAAATCAATGAAATTTTTACAATCGCCAATGCCAAAACCTCTACTCGAAACTGATTACGTTACCATTCTATTGTTTGAAATTGCATTCGAACTAGCAGTGGTGTGCAAATTTATATTGTGCAAAATATGGGCTAATTTTTAATATTTCACGGCTTCATAACTTGATTGTAGTTACACAAATCTTGATAAAACAAAAGCTGGACTGCTTGCCAGAACGTTGCTAATGATTTACTGCAATATTTTTTGGATTATGCGCCAGTAATTTTTATTTTATAAAAAACTTATTCCCAACATAAAAGAAGATACTCTTCATTATAAATAAAGATTTAAAAAAAAAAAAAAAATCTAGCTATTTTTGTTATCACCGTTTAATTGAAATTTTCAAAATAATTTCTATCATAGATAGAACATGATTTAATGAATATAAAAAGCAAACTATTTTTAAATTTACGCATTTTATTTAATAAATTAGTTAACCCTTTCTGTCCTGTGGTGTGTAATAATTACACATGGTTCTAATAATTTAATTTGCTTTAAAAATATAGTAAATGCTCGGGTAGTAATTTAAAGTATATATTTACATGTATACCTGAAATACTCTCCCTTATACATTTACGCATCGAAAACATAGTAAAATTACTAAAAATAACCACGGATGGGGTGCAGGGAATATATTTTGTTGAAGTCTCAGTGTTTTCAAGCAGTTAAATAAAATTTATTACTATATGCCATGGTCACTTAAATATGTTCAACCGATGCTTATACATATAGCGACAGGCATATTATTAACTTTCTGTGATGTATTTTCTGTATCATTCATGTTTGTATGATGTGTATTGAATACACAACACCGGGTACATGTTTGTATTGCACAGTAAGAGAAGGGTTAAACAGAAATAGTTATACTCCTCCCTTTTGGGCTACTAACTAACTAACAAGCTAACAGTTAGAGAAAAGCTACATAAACTTATGAATAAGCGATCCGATAACCTGTTCTATAACAAACTGGGCCAACTGCAGCGGATGCTACCAAAGAGCTTTAATCTTACTTGCCTGGTCTTCTGACCGGTGGGATTCTGGCAACTAAGTACCACTCATAGGATTTACCCTGTGAAATTAAACAATACGTGTCTAGCAACTGGAGGGTACTGAGAATATTCTATTTTATTTTTCTCATTAATATATCATATTTGCTACACATAAGTCAAAAAAGAATAATTATATTTATTGATTGAATTAGCATTCACTTGGTAGAACTCCATTATAACACGGTGAAAAAAGTAGCAATGTATTTCAGTTCCACAAAATTATTTTTTAAATATAGCTGATAGCTATTTTGGCTCACGCCATCGTCAGAACTATGCTTAGACCAATAATTAGCGAAGCTTAGCTAATCACGTTACAAAGGAATCATGTAATATAAATTCAAGCTCAGCGCTGTGTGTTTGTATCTTTGTAGTAAGGGTTGCAGGGTGACGGCGTTGGAACAGCTGGAAATCAATAGATATCAACTATCACAAATTATTCTTAACGAACAAACTAAGATAGGTCTATCGCCATTGCTTAACCCGCTGCGGGGTGCTTCTTTGTTTCTGTAATAGACCTGATTGATCACTAATTAAGTTTACATATGTGTAAACTTATTGATATAGCCGCCTTTTTAGTTTCATTTACAATTGTTAGTTATAATAGCGAGCAAGAAACAAGCTAGCTCGTTAAAACAGGAGAGAAGATGTATTATGTACCTTTTCTACACAGCTATATATAGAAAAGCAAATGTTTGTTTAACCATAGTTCTGATGATGGAGTGAGCCGAAATAGCCATCAACTATATTTTAAAAATTAATTTTGTAGAACTAAAATACATTGCTATTTTTTTCACCATAATTAATAATAATTATATTGGTTTTGCATTGTAGAAAAGAATTATAAAAGGTAATATTGGAAATTTAAAAAAAAACATAAGGACGTCAACCACAAGAGTTTTTAATAGATCAAAAAATGTTTTTAATACATTAAAAATTGTATTCGTCGTAACTCATACTCGTCTACTTAGAATCTGTCAAGATCTGAAGTAATACTGTTTTGAACATTGTTGATGCTCTCACCAGTGTCATACTTTTTAGCAGACTAGTTCTACACTTTAGAAGAATAAGTAATTTGAACAAGCAAACCTACATAGTATTATCAAGGATGGCAGACTTCTCATTTTGGCTACGTTTAAGTCGAAAGAAATGTATGCAGAGTACACTTCTCTTCGAGTTTTTAAGCTATTAAAAGTGAGCATGCCAAAATGAAAGACGGTTGGATAATTAATGCTATGGACAGTATGCATATCCTCTTAAGTAAAGAAGTCTTAAAAAATTCTTCAGAATCTTTTCCGCCGCGAGGGCATATTGAAAATTCTGCCACCTCAAAGGCTAGTGGTACGGGGAATGAAGCCTTACGTTATTCATGGACGTTACTGCGCTATGACAAAAACAACTTCAATAAATTATTAGTTAATTGTGAGTCCTGGCTTTAATGCGACCTCGTAACTTTCGTTCTGTACGTTTCGTTTAGAAGTTTAGTTTAGTTTACTGAAGCCACGCTGTAAGAAAAACCTTATAATTTTTTTATAATAATAGATACAATCCCACTGAATTCATTACAAAACCACGTAATTTATAGATCGCAGAAACCGTGTTTCATAATTGAGCACATTCAAAAGAATGAATTGGCAATTGTGCAATTTTAGTTCGACATTGACACTCATGCACGAAAAATGCTTGCTCACATTTTGTCGACTTACAGAATTCGAAAAGGGTATATTTATTTTTTTATTCATCCATTTACAATGCTTAGCAAATTTTATTGATTTATTGTGAAAAAATTCTCTTTTTTTAATATATATAGTGTAACATCAATACTAAATTTTTCGAATAATTCAATAAATGCGAAAAAATCTTTACACTCTCTCGATTAGAGGTCTGACTTTCTTCTTATAGGGTATTTGTCGATGAGTAATTCTAGAAATAAATTGCCTTGTGCAAAACGACTGAAAAGTCTGTAAGTATGTGCTCTATTAGCGAGTCATTAGCGGAAACATTATAAACTGGAATCATAAAAACAAATCGATGCACTGCAAACTTAATCATCTCGGTCTTTGTAACGATTGTGGTTGAATGGAGGTGTCTGAACGAGACAAAAAATAACTGATAAAAGTTAAAACAATCAATTGTTGTTGTATATATTTGTTACGAGAAAATATCAAAATCGTAATATTTTAAATGCCATACCTGCCTATCCCATAAAAAAATGACGTACAGTGAATTCCATTATATTTTCTTGACATTTTACCATATTTTTTTTTCGTTGTTTCAATTTTATTAATAATATATATAAAAATATATCTTTTTGAGAATAATAAAAAGAATCTTTAAACGTGATATTTTTAAATTAAAATTTTCCGGAAAAAATATTAGTCACTGTCAAATCGGTAATTTGTCATTTTATAAAACTCATGAAATATTGTATATTTGATATAGAAATTATATTTTACACATAAAAATAATTTCAATCATCTTATAATCTTGCATGTGTCTTCTTTGCGGCAACGGCTGGTGAATAAATGAACGTAAATATTTATTTTGAAAAATTCTGACGTACTTCAAACTGGTCATTAAAAACATTGCTTGTAAAATTTCATCGAACCAGAACAACTTGTTACAGATTCGAGCGTTTTTTCGCGATTATGTATTTACATATTTAAAAAATGAGTAAATATTGATACAAAAAAAAACTTCGCCGAGAATGGGAAAAGTGCCCAGAAATAGAAGTAATCTGTTTTAAATGTAAACAAAACCGAACGAGAGGTGTCACTGGGGATTCGTTGGTGTTCCAAATACAAAATAAATTCGGCACACTAATAGATGCGTGCTGACTGAATAATCGCTTCGTACTATATTTTACTCAAAAACGTGCCCAGTTTGTTTTTTCAAGTGTATATTTTACAGCGGTTAATTAACTTGGTTACTCACTTTTAAGGTGTTAACTGTCACTTCTTGATGGAAAGGCATGATATTTTAAATAATAAAAACACATTTTTTTAGTACTTATTTCCACAATATATTTTTTGATCAGGACCGGTTTCGCTCATCGCGAGCATTATCAACTGATAATGCTCTTATTAGTTGATAATGCTCGCGATGAGCGAAACCGGTCCTGATCAAAAAATATATTGTGGAAATAAGTACTAAAAAAAAAAGTGTTTTTATTATTTAAAATAACTTGGTTACAGTGAAATCGCATCTCTTGCTATGCAAAAATTATCAAGACTTGAATTATACACATTTTTTTTGCCTTCAATTATAATTGAAATTTTTTTTTTCCATTTATGATGTCGAGTGAAGTTGCTTGATGGAATTTCAATATCAAAATTTGAATAGTTACAATTTTGTACGATTCCACGTGTTTTGTCACAAACGACCCAGGTTTTGCCTTTCGGCGTCTTCAGACATTCATCACACGGATGCAACAGAACTGACGAACCCGGGTCGTTAGTGACAAAACATGAGGAATCGTAGAAAGTTGTAATAATTCAAATGTCAGCATAAAATTTAAGTAATAAAATTTCATATTAACATTTTTTTTATACACTTCATAGTTTTATATTATTAATCGCCTTTCCTCCAGATAATTTTCCGATAAATATGCAAAATAACATCACCTTTTTTGTAAACCACGATATACGCGCCTCTGATTTTTAAAGAGTGGGTATGAAAATTACAAAATTTAAAAAAACTGACCGCACACTTCACCTGCCCTTTATACGTTATTGAGACCCGTGGGTATTCCGTACGGTTTGTAGTTGCAAGATAAGTTATTCTTCTCACGCGCGTACGTAATACAGAATAGCGCAGAATGATACAGTTAACGTTTGCGTATCACGTACGTTCATGGGCATAGGACGGTTAAAATCAAGACCGGTTCCACTAATCGCGAGAATTACCAACTGATAATGAGAAATAGCATACTACTTCAATTCACTTTGATATTTATTTTATGAATACCTGTAAATTATTTTTACCGATAATTCTTAAATGTTTTTTTGTTTAGATAGCCTTGTTTTTAATTTTTATTGCGTCAGTTGATAATACTTGCGATTAAAAAAAACGTAATATATAACATCGATGTATTTGTTAAAATTCATTCTTTATGCATTGTTTACTTTATTTACGTATAATTGTCTTTCTTATAAATTTACGTTTCATATTGTAGATTATGTGTGTAATATTTGTGTATTTATAACATATAATTCCGACGTAAAAATAAATATTTCTGCATCTATGCGATAACATTTTCACAAAATATTTTCTAGTGCAGATGAATTATATGAAATGTATTCTGTTTGAAAAATTCGCCAAGGTACAACAAGCATCG
This sequence comes from Himalopsyche japonica, assembly GCA_028555115.1. Lineage (NCBI taxonomy): Eukaryota > Metazoa > Arthropoda > Insecta > Trichoptera > Rhyacophilidae > Himalopsyche > Himalopsyche japonica. The sequence goes on along the minus strand of JAHFWJ010000526.1, from coordinate 778,287 downwards.
TCTAACGCAGTGGTTCTCATAGCGGCCACTAGAGGAATTTGCTGCGGTCACCAACAGTTTTATAGTAAATATTGATATGTAAGGAAAATGTGTTTTTACAAATGAATTTGTAAAATAATTATCATTTTAAAATTGATTGAACTTATCCAGCATTTAGTCGAGTTTAAGTAAAGGATCGTTTTAATAATAAAACTGTAAATTTTTTTTTGTCGAAGATATACGTTGACCATGAATCAAGTCAATATAAAGAATTAACAGCAATTGCTTTATTAATTTTGTCGATTTTTCCTACAACTGTATATTGTGAAAGATCATTCATTGTAATGCACTCTATAAAAAATAAATACTGACACTGTTTTTATCACATATGCGGCCACAGTGAAATTTCACATGAGAACCACTGTTCCAGCGGCACACTGGTTGCGGAGCACTGATATATATTACTCAAGATACGCTGCCAGTCACCTTTTAAAGCTATACCAATGCCGGAAGTGTCTCAAAAACATTTATGACTAAGTGTACCATAAAGTACATACCTGAAAGCATTGCAATATATTTAATGATCACACTTATGTTATTATATTACTATTCGCTTTTTTCGTCCTGCCTACCATAATTAATAACGCCGCAGGTATTCAAAGTTTGGCAAAACTATCAGCTACATTCTCTCGTTATTCATCGAACCCCGGTACTGTTTGAAAGTAATACAGAACTTCTAAATATTTTGAAGGTGTTATGAGCAATTGGATGAAGATTAATGACATTACGCGATCCGAGTACTACAAGGTTCTAAGTGTCACTTTTCAGCCATACAAAAAAAAATAATGAACCATAATTCCATGTACCATTTATGGTATCTAATTAAATGAATACATCATACTTAATTTTCTTTCGGCAAAAGTTTACACTTATAACATTACAGTACTTGAGTTGCGATAAGAAACAGAAATGAATTTTGGCAAATTAAATACATATACAGTGGAACGCCGATCAACCGTTCTCGCATAATACGTTTTAACGGATAGATTGTGCATTTTTATAGCCCTGTCAAAAATCTATACGAACATTATTAAATAATCCCGCATTAACCGTTCCCCAATTTATCGATCTCCTCGATCTATCGTCTAAATATTGAAATACCGTCTTAAATGAATTCCCAAATGACCAGATTTGGTAGATAAATCGTTCTATCCAATACAATTTGTATGTTTGAGCACATTAAATCTTACATTATATTAACCAAATAAATTCATGATGAAAAATATAGTTCGCATAAATGTATCAAGAAAAACACTATTCGATTATTTCAATAAATAAGATATATTTAACATAACTTTTACAAAACCCTCTCATATTTAAAAATTATCGTAAAACCCCATTTTTGGAAATTAAACGAGGGGGTGCTTTGGTTTTTTTCTTTTTTCAAGAAGTTACTTTATTTTATTATTATTTTAATCTTTCCCGCATTCCTCAATTCCCGTATTTTTCGTTTTCTTTTTAGGATCCTTTCATAAACGTATAATCGAGGTTTCACAGTAATGATAATTAAATCTAATTAAATTATAAAAGTATTAATTAAAAAATTAAATATGCTTTATATGCCAGCCAAACTTAATAAAATGTATGTGATTTAGTATAACTGTACAAATTTTCTCATAAACCTAAAGATAGACGATTTCATAAATCTTTTCAATGATTTAATGAGTCATAAGTCTTTAATGATTCATAAATAAGAAGGTTTTTCATCAGCTGTTTGCTCGCCATGACGTCATCTCAAATTTATGCACCTATTAAAATTAAACATTTTCGATTCAATAAAATATTTTTATTAGTCCTGCAATAATACACCGCTATATGAATTCAATGTTTTAACTATAGTATAATTATTTTATCAAATTTTAACTGAAATGATATGAGTAAATAAAAAATTATTTAGCTATGATATTTCGTCAAAATATAATAATCTACTGTTATCGTAAATTAATCGAAAAAAATCATTATTAGTTTGTATTTATTAAAAAATAAACCACTTCTTCACAAGTGACAAGTTTATGATTAGTGCCTAAATATTCTTCTCATGTCTTTTATCGTGTAATATAATATTTGAAACCCTTTATATATTTATAATCAAAAAAAAAATATTTGCTCATTACAAAAATTTGAAAACGGCAATTAAAGAATCGTAAATTGTCATCATTTTATAAAATAATAAAATTAAAAAAATATGTATATTTTCAATTACTTTTCAACCACAAATTGATCTTTGACAGCTTAGAGTAATTTTTATGCATAATCAAACATTTTTTTCAACCACTTCCATATGTTTAATAAAAATCAGAATCTTTAATCAGATGTGGTGAAAAATAAGAACCAAAAAGTGACAGTTAACACATTAAAAATGATTATTATACGAATCGAAATATATATTTTTTTATTTTCATTGCAGGTTCAAAAATATACGAGTGTTAGCAGTATTAACCCTCTCACTGCTAACGTCTCGACTGTTCAGACGGCTGATTTTACTGTGTTGATAGTTGATACTCGAAAATATATGAATTAACAGTGGTTAAAACCTTCTAGTACTCGCTAATTTGTTATCTTACTTTGAGTTGATCCATTGCTTGATTTGTCCTGACAAACTCGATAAGATTGTTTTAAACCAATATTATTCAATATATTTTTGAAGTCTGGGTGTTGTAATATCCATTAAAATTCTCAGTAGGGAATGGGTTAAAAACATTTGCCTACACAACTTTTTGCACGACTTTTTATGATAGTACCCATAAGTTTTCTTTGCGTTGAAAAAACTGAATTTTTTTTTGAAATATTCACTATTAGAATATGTTCAACGCAACTCGGCAGAGAACAGATTATGAAATCAATTCAATATTACTTAGTACCGTAAACTTTGTTGCGTATGAATCATTAATAGTAACATGAGGTGCTAATTATTTTTACGATTTCTAGTGTTTTGTTAGTCTTTAATATACAAACAGTTTCGATATCAATATATAAAACATCGACGTGTTTTACTGTAATTCCGCTTTTATTTGTAGATTAACGGTAAAAGCTCCGATTACCAACAATAAATTCCGTTATCGCTCTCCGACAGGATCAATAATGAAATATTTATTTTTCGAAATATTTTGTCATTATTTTTATTGTGGTTTATCTAGTTGAGTATTTATACACTTTGATTGTAAAATCATCATAATTTTCTCGTTGTTGACTAGTTGATTACAATACACCATGTATTTTGGATCGGGTTGAAGGAAAAGAATATAAAAAACATTTACCCCATTAATTTAAATACGAAACTATATATTAACTAAGAAAGTATCATATAAAACATTATTGACGGAATTTGAGTTAATACTATAACCAAATATTACACAAAACCATCCGAATACAATATGAAGATTGATTTAAAATTTTAGACACTAAATCGCATTTTCAATTGGAATGGTAGCGTATTCTCAATTGAAAAGTTTTATTTCTAATCAAAAAAATACTTGATATTATCACTATTTTAAAATTAATGTCATATATAATTCACTTTGTGTAAATATAATAAAATAGCATACATTACGTATAGAATATCTTCAGTATAATGTAAAGAATAATATAATTTATATGATATAAAATCGGTCACGGCTGCTTTTTAGCATTGAATATTTTACGCTTTGAAGGAAAAAATCGATTAACATCCAAAGCAGTACGTTTTTTTTCAAGAAAATTGTTTTGAATAACGCAATACATGCATTTTTTCTTACTTTATAAAATGTAATATGCCCTTTGAGAGATAATTAAACGCTGAATAAATTGATTTTTATAAAAAAATCGGCATCTAATTAGCCCTTCTTGATAAATCAATTACTTACATATAATATATTACGAATGAAATTGCCAATTTTTTCTCAGACAATTTTAGAATATATACGGAAATATATGTGGTTTCTTCAACGAGTAACCAAACATACGAAGAGTACCTATGATTTTTTTAACGTAAAAAAAATATTTAAAAAAATCATTGTTTTGGATATTATTCTAGGACCCTGTTGGTTCACTTTTATACGTAGTAAAACAAATAAGATATAATAACAAATCGAAAAATCCATTGTAAATTTCAACTTATACGAGGCCAAGATGAGAATTCTGTCAGCCTTGATAATATCAAATTGTATGCTCCACGTGTTTTTTAAGTCCTGGACATGAATTGTTTGCTCGTCTAAAATATAGAACCAGTCTGCCAATGGGGATGCCAATGGTAATATCAGACATTATTTCTTTGAATGTTAACATATTCCACGTGAAAGAGAGTGAATTCTGACGAATACTTTTTTTAATCTATTAAAGTTAATTTTCTCTGAGCTTTCCCATGTTGAATGAATTTAAATCTTTCTATGTTGCAAAAGCAATAATGTAATTATTTGTAACTTTTTTGGCATGTTTGTACCAAATAAATAAATGACTTTTTTATTCTCAGCAACCGTTTATTCTCAATTTTTGTTGCTTTTACCAATACTTTCCCAAGTAGATCCGAATTCAGAAAGTTCACAAATTCTGCGCACGACTCAATATTCAGTCCGACTTGCAATTCCGCCTTTACTAAGTTGACATTCATTTGTTTCTAGCCTTCTTTCAATAGACACAATGTCATGTGCAATAGAATGAACTATTTTTGAGTGTAGGTGATATTGATCGATAGTTTATGGTGAAATTAATTCTAGATCTGGAGCTGGATCTTCAATTTCTGGATAACCCAAGCCAATATTGGACGTTTAGCAACCCCAATACATACATTTTAATTTAAAATAATATTAGTATGAAATAATATTACTCCATTTATGGAAAATAGAATTTCATAGAAAACTAATAATCATTGAGATTGAAAAAAAAAATTTGTGGAATATACATATAATATGAAGGATATTGTTTCGTTTTTTTAATTATTTACCAGTTATTTTTATATTCCTATCATGGTGACAAACTCAATGTTTACAGTGACTTTTATAAGTTGGCCTGTTCGTCATTGTGACTGTTTATGGTACTAAACTGTTCTACCAATCCGCCACAGCAATCCAAAATCTTTAAATTAGAAAAAATATATTTGAAAGAGTGGAAGTAGAAACTCAACTCTAAAGTAGACACAATCAATCGTTCGTCAACTAACTTTTCAAGGACACATTGTGTTCAGTTACTACGCTGATCTTATCTTTAATATTCTTAAATATATTTACATAGATAATATTTGGTCTCTCTATTTCTATTTGCAGACATTTAATTTATGCTTTTATTTTTTTTAAACATTGCGTAAGACATTCAGACATGACTTTAAATCGATAGAAATTCGTACCTCTCATTTTATGCATAAAAACACCGTCTGCCCACTTAGTAGTCAAAACACTCAAAGAGTACGTTTTTCGGTTGAGATGTTAAAAAATAATGCATTTAATATATATACTTGTACGACGTTTTCTTCATCATGCATTGCCAATTAAAAGGAATTCAAACGTTTTTTAATTAATTTTTCTATGAATTTAAAAGATTGATAACCGCTATTTCGGCTATACGCAACCCGTGGATTACGTACCTAAAACGAAAATAAATTTTCTAATATTTCTTAACCGCATATGTTTGGATTATGTCAATATGTGCATATAAACAATACCCAGTGAGCAGCATTGCGAGCTGTTGCTTCACTTTTTTGCCAACCTAAACCGTTGAGTTGCAATAGTAAAGCGACCAATAATTGCGCGGTCCATCAATGACTCATGGCAGTGAACTGAATATTTCCAATTGATTAAATATTTTCCGATATTTACTCAAATAACGTTTGAACATATTTATTTTATTTTATCAACTACCATACGGCTAAAATTAATTACGGTGTTCTCTATTATAACCAATTCGAAGTGAGTGTCTTAGTGAAAAGATTGCCGACCTCACAATAGTTAGATGCAAAAATAACGAGTGTATTACGTTAAGATATGTTCTCTAGTGCCTAGACACTTCGCGGGATTTCGGGTGCTAAACGAAGATTTAATTTCACGCAACAAAAAATAAGTAAACCGCCATTTTACAGGCGGCCGGCCACATTGAAATTGTTGAAATGTGAAAGTGACTTTACTTTTACCATTACCACATTTTAGACAGTCATCGTTTTCGTTTAAATAATAGAAACAAAAAAAAATGGCAGTGTTATTGTTATGTTATTCGAAGAAGTAATAGTTTAATATCAATGGCGAACTTTTTAACGCCTGGGGAAAAACATGTGTCATTTGTTCGTCATATTATCGTACGATTATAAAGACGGTTCAATGTGCCATAAATTTTTAATATTCTAATATGGCCTAAGGGCTTTATTGTCAATGAAAATTCAAAATCTACTTATTACATATCTACTTGTGTAGTATTACTTTATTAATTTCACAGCTATTCAATTTAGACTTCATTTTAAACATTGCTATTGCAGATTTCCAAATTGCTTTATGATGATTCAACAGTAAGTAATAAATATAAAATAATATATTATCAAAAATTCACCTCAATTCTTAATAGTGTCATGTGCGTGCATGAAATAATACCCTCTCTATCAAAAATAGTCGTGATTAACTTTTTCTCTATTAATTAAAAATTCCTTCATTCTAGCGAATGACATGCTTCATGTCCCTGGTTATATTTTGGGGAATCGTTATCCTGTATTTTTTGTAAAATTTATCCTGCCAATCGGCATCCCATCAATAAGAGCTTTAAAAATGTTCGACAGTATTACTTTGGGTGTCGATTATCGACGTATTTTGTGTGGGTGTGAGTTCAAACGAGTGCTATTTTAAAGTAGGTTTTGATTGATCTTACTTAATTGGCTTCTTTGTCAATTCCCCATATAGATATTCGTTTTTTTCAGAAGCAATAAATATAGAATATTTAATTTTAAAAGATCACCTAAGAAGTAATCATTTTTTCTTTCTATAATATTCATCACTTCTCAAAGCTACGCCAATGACAATATAATTTTGGCAGCTACGTGCAAAGAAAACATGACTCTGAACTATTTAATAGTTATTCCAAAAATAGTGAGAAAGACGTGATATCTTTATATTTATTTGAAATATAAACTCGATTTCATTTTAATATGACAAAATCACACAACCTTGTATTTCTCAAACTTCTCACAATCAATATTTCCTGCGCCAATTGATCGCTATCCACCGTATTCGCAACGATCAAATTGAATATTTTTTTTAAATGCGAGATTATCATTCCATTTGTTCCTTAGTGTCACTTTCACAAAACTTCAAAATATAAAAAACAGTTGACTGCGTTTTTTTACCATTTTTTGTTAACTGGATTATTTGAGAGTCGGTATTTATGTATGAATTATAAAGAAAATGACCCCGAGAAAGATTTTGAAATCAATCAAATAAAAATATAATTGAAAAAATTTCACGTATTTTGCATTATAGTATGATGATTTTTAAGTATATATCATGTTTTATATGTAGTATGCATTGATTTATATGAAAAAAAAATATTAGAGCGCCATAAGCGATTTTTCGACATACAAACATCTCTTCGTTTAAAATAATTAAAAGTTATTTCTGTAGATAGATTTTAATTCAATGGATTTTTTGCTTAATCATTCATGCCCCTACTTATTTGTTAATTCTACTGACTCCGTGGAAAAAAATAAATGTTTAATCGCTCAAATTTTATCCAGGTTTCAATTTTCGGCATCTTTGGGCATTCGAGTACACGGATGAACTTGACCTGTCTTTCCTGTCGATTGAAAAGGGAGATCGAAATTCAGATTCAAAAAACAAATCAAATGTACTAAAAATAAATTATAAAAAGAAAAAATACAAACACGTGTGTTGATAAATCTAAATGAAACTAAATTGTGTTACTGACTTATACACACGCTTCAAATATGTTTTATCACTTTGAGAAGTACGCTCGAAGTTTTATGAAACTCAAGGATTTATCATTGAAACTTTTTCAGAACCTTCGGTTGAATGTAGCATACGAGAGTCGAGTAGTTTTAATAAACGATTCTTTAGTATATATCACAACTGCGACAAAAGTTTGCTCCACAAAAGTTATGAAACAAATTATTTATCGCAAAACTATATATATAATTTGTTAAAGTCACACCGAATCCCAACCGCATTACAGTTGTAAATTGTCCAAAGCAATCTATAAAAAAATACAAGATCGCATCAAATATCATAGCTGACAAATATATACATGTATGCTTATTATCAATTAATATTTACGTATACCACCCCACAGTTGATATACACCTTATCAGGGTTTATTTATCGAAACCATGACGTCATAATGAAAGAATATTTAAGAAAACTCTTTTGAATTTTTTTCTTGCTGAGCCACATAAAGTGTATTTTAACATGTAATATTTCAAAAATGTATTCTGCAGTTTTAGTATCAAGTAATGGTAAGGGAAAAATTATCTTGAGCACCAAAGTATTAATTTACATTGTTAACATTCACATATTTTTAATTATCATGTATCAATACAACGAATTTAGCCGTCTCAACTGTTGAGAAGCTGATAGTCAGAAGATATATTATATTTACGTCTGTTGATGTTACTATCTTTAAATTTAGCAATTTATTTCAAAGATTTTTTTATTATGAGTGTTATCTTTACTCTTTAGAATAAAATGCAAAGACACGTCTGACTGTCTGTCTGTCAAAAGATTTTTTTCCAAACGGTATACAATAGCAACGTATATTTTTTTCACTGTCATTCTGTTTGCCATTGTTAAGTCAACTATGTTTTTTTCAACGTTCATGAAGATAGCCTATATTTTATGTGTGTAACATGAGGTACAATTCATGGTGGTATTGTAACAATCAACATTAGTTTGTACGAAAATAACGCCAACCTATAAATGTTCAAATAAGTCAGTGAACCCTAATTAAAAAAAATATTACTCCCCTAATAATTACAAAAAAACCATGAGAAAGCTTGTCAATAATTAAGCATATGTAATTTCTTGGTTTGATAATAAATAAAATTTGAAATTGTCATACTTAGATTAAGTTATCATTTTTTTTTTCAATCATTCTAATTAGAACTGAATGAATCTTGATAACGTGTCTGACCTTCATATACAGGTTATCCTTACCTTACGACCGAGATACGTTCCTGGACTTGGGTCGTAAGTCGAATTTCATACAAAATATGTATGTACTTATATATTAAAATAAGACATGTATATTTCTTTATGGTTTTATACTTATTTATTAACACATAATAAAATATTTACTTCATTAATATTTAAAATCTTTCGTCGTCCGTACTTATATAAGTACAATCCATTAGCTCATCATCAGTAGTGGAAGAAGAAGCAATAGTAGTCTTTTTAAAAAACATATCCAATTTTAGTTTAGTTTTTTGTTGTTTTTTTCCCTGTATATTGCAGCGTAATACAATTCTTAAAAAAGTTCTATTTTTTTGGTCGTAAGTGCGAATGGTCGTAAGTCGAACCGTCGTATGTCGAAGACTACCTATATATGTATGTTTGTATACGGCAAAATGGTTGCATTCTTTGATAACAATGACATTTTTTTAATTTTTATACGTAATTATGTACGTAATATGTTTTCTTTCAGGTCCTAGAGAAGAGCAGGCTGCCGAACAACTGGTTGTTAAACAAGAGCATCTCATTTTAAATTTGGCTGCAGAGCTTAAAGAGGTAAGTAACAACAATACTAACAACAAATTATTGCTAAATAATGAAGGTCGACATGACAACTGGGTCAAAACAATTTATAAGGAGAACAAACTTGATTATTTTCAATCACAATTATTCCTCAAAATAATTGTAGTTTAATCAGTAGATTAAATTTAATCTTCATCAATTGTCAAACCATCAAATTGTCGATGACTTAATCAACTATCTAACATATATGTATACATTTTATTGCATTATTATTTTGAATTTGAAATTGGAACACCGCTTTTCTTTGAAAAAAATAATGTATAACCGCTATATAAAATCATAGCGTATAAGAATTTTACTACCGTTGAAAATATCTTGTCGATGCTTTCGAATTTATCGATTCTATTTTCATACAGTATTCAAACTTGACAGCCGATAAATTAAATTCGAAGCAAATATTTTTATGAATTGGCTTACTTTCGAATGTAAGGCAAGTTAACATAGTCTGTAATGTGAATTGTAAACAATGACGACCCTTTTAATATTATCATCAGTTGAACGAAAATAGACTTTTGAAAGGGTAGAACCTTTTCATTATCAGAGATAATTATGTGGAGGAGACGGAGGGGGTTGCTCATTCTGCCGAAACGCTCGTTCTTTATTTTCGGTAGCTATTTTTAATCTTCAATTTATCTTTGTAAAAAGAAAGTATGAAATATTTCGGGAGTAATTATTCATCCACGATCATCCAGCGGTGGCGTGCGTTATATTGCCACTCCTGTAGCCCAGTTGGTTAGAATTCTGTCTGAAAAATTAATTTGTACTATTGTTTAATAAAATGATCGACAGTTTTTCAAAGGCAGCCCATTTTATTTAGCAATTCTTTCTAATGTAAACGATTGGTTTTCATATTTAAACGATTATCTCTCAATGTGTATATTGAATGGCTGATAAACGTCAAGATGAATCACTTTTAAGGCGTTAACTGTCACTTCTTGGTGGAAAGGCATTAGGATAATAAAAAAAATTAAAACACATTTTTAGTGCATATTTCCACAATAGATTTTATGATCAGGACCGGTTTCACTGATACACAATGCTCACAATGAGAAAACCGGTCGTGATCATAAAATATATTGCAGAAATAAGTGCTAAAAAAATTTGTTTGTATTATTTGATTAATTAGAGGTTATAATTACTGGAGATCAGCGATTGGCAAAAATGACGACCAAACAATTTAGTAGATCTTCTTGGCTAACACTCTGTATATAAAAAAAAATACATTTAACTCTCTAAGGCTTTTATATTCAAACTGCTCTACAGAATCGTAATTATAAGTATACATATTACATAATATTGTATATGCGCTTTGCCGCTGTGCTATAGCAGTTGTTTTCATCTAACTTAGTTTGATAAAACAAGCTGTCAATATCGTTACTTGGTCATTCGTAAATGTATCACGCTCACGCAAAAGTCAGTTGATGCGAAAGGCAAACTCTAAAAATGTTTCAAAGAAGGTTGTCGAAGGTCACATCCGAGTGTCGATGTTATTTCCTATGGGAATATATAACCAGCACTCCCTGTGGGGGTTGCTTGGACGCACCCTTTCTGGGGAGCGGTTGATAGTTCGGTGATTCGATGGACCTTCGGAGTTTCGTCAATTTGTATTCGTCCAATCTAAGTGATATCAACAATGCTTCGCTGAGACTGCAATCACGTAATCCGAATAACAATAGGTAACAATGTTTATTTTACTTTTTTTCCAGCAAAAAATGATCTTCACTAGAATTTCCATCGTTATGATTCATCTATCGAATTACAGTGGCAGTCTAGTTTTGAACAGCAATTTATTAATTTTATAAAATAAATTCGGTTACGATGCTTACAGATTATTTAAGCGCTACTATCCTCAGCTATACAATTCCATAAACGTGTTTAATATCTCTTCTTGATGAATCAAAAAATAAGTATTTAATGCGCAATGTAATTTATGATTTTGAATATCATTGGTTTGTTTTTATCTTATTATTTTTTTTACAAATAATTTGGCTGTAATCAATAATCTCAAAAAACGTTGGATTCGTTGTAACGTGATAAGTAAACATAATATATCTAAATTTTTTGATAATGGTTTAAGATCTATTCTTATTTGATATAACATTTAAGCGTAACCTTAAACTACAAGGTGAGATTAAATTCATTACGGAATGTTATTTAAATATAGAAGTCTTCATTACAAAGCTCACTTTTTTAAAAAATAATTTCTACTATAATAAACGTATTCTTTTCAAAAAAAGTAATTTTATCATTTGACGGTAGTTTTTTTATATAACTTCAACGAAATAAATAAGTTATCAACTGGCATATCTTCGATGAAAATAGAGATGACATTAACACCTAAAAATTTACAAATCGAGCTGATAAATCAGAAACCAATCATCCAGTTTAAATACATATCGAAGGGAATAAACGTGAGAAAGAAATATATTTTCATCTTTTTTTAAATTTTAAATATACATAACAACTACGTGGCAGCCAATATACCGCTGTGAGTCGCTCTATTGGAAATTATAAATAGTAAAAACGAAGTGTCGCAAAAGGCTGGCCTATCAACTCCAATACATGTTGGCCAGTTGATTATGTAGTACATTATTTTTCAATTAATAAGGTATCTTGATTAAAGAGGTTTTTTTTTTACTAACAAAATGACCCATTGACAAAGCTAGTCTACACGTGCAACTGTTATACAAAAATGATATTGCATCCAGATGTGTATTATCCAATCAAATTATACTTTTTTTATTCTATAATATATTAGCGTATGGCAATCTCATTCAACGTGACGTTTGCTATATATTTCGCGTACATCTCAAAATCCTGAAGTTTTGACATTACTTTAGATTCTACAAAATCTTTTTTCTGATCAATATTGATAATTCATTTGTGGGTTTTACGAGCTAAGATTTTTTTGTGTTATATAGCAGATTCATTTTGTATAATTTACCTAAACAGACAATATTGCTGTGTCGCTTAACATTTCAGCAATGTCTGTCACGAACGTTGGTGATAGTTTTAGGCGCAATGCGGTTTGTTGTTGTTATGCAAATCATACACTTCGTAAATTAATAATATTCAGTTTATTCGTTATTAGACTTGTTTCGAAACAAAATGTAAGTTTCCACCACCTTATCGCATTTATATAATAATAATCTGCGACACGCGAAAACTTCCCACTCTAATTTATATCGTCTTTTTATCAAATATGGGTGACATTAGATAGTTTAATTTTGGTCAGGAATAACTTTGAAACTTTTCATTGTAATTCTTGCCTGACCTTTTAGCTTAAAACGGTTTCACTCCAAACCAACATTTTAAATACATGTTTTTTTTAATTAATCAAGTATTTAATTTATAATGTGAATTTTTGAAAAGTCACGAGAGAATTAGAGTTTATCAGCATTAAATATTACTGAAATCAGAATATCAAATAATTAAGTGGGTTTTTTAATTGTTTTTAATATGCTACATTTATAAAAATGCATGCTTAATTCACTCGCAATTCCAATTTTGTTATTACTTTTAAGTTGTTTTTTAACATTTTTGTATTTAAATACTTGGTGAAAAAATGATGGTATGTTCACGTGAGATATACAATATTATATTTATAAGGCTTAGAGTCTTTGTGGGACAAAAATTAACAAAATTTCTCAGTCTGAGACTGATTCTTTAATATTACACTTGCTATCCGGACCCAATTCAAAGTTCCGATTTTTGATCATCCCGAAGAAACCAGTTTTTTTTTTATTCTATATTTAATAAAAGTCGTGAAAATTCATTTTTAGCGAACCATTTTTTGATTTATCGCTGCATGACTTGCATAAAATTAATTTCATGCCCGAGCACAGCGCGGCACTGAATCTCAATTGACTTTACTCAGTCCAAGGGCCGGGTCGGGTAGTTGCCCCACTCCGTGCAGACGTCTATTCCGTGTTGACAAACTAACTACATAATGACACGTTTACAGATTCTCCCTAATGATACACGATGGTACACGACAATCGAGAAGTATATGTCAAGGCACGAGGGAGTCTTGGCATCAGCAGGTGTCGTCGGAAGAAGCGAGCACGCAGGGTCTCCCGGACACGTGTGGACATTTCCTGGATGTGTACTCTTTGCGATATCTCTCATAACAACACTCGGTAAGTAATTTTGTCACTCACGATCCGAGGTTCGCCTTTCGGCTTCTTCTAGCATCATACAGATGCAAAATAACTGACAGATAATAAATAGTTTGCATCGGTTATATAACAGAGGAATTACTCAGGAAATAATATATACCTTAAGGCTATGAGGTAAGTATATATAATAGTGAAATGTACTAAGGTTCAATAATTAAATTTTTATTTGATAGTAAAATTCCATCAAGCACCCTCAGTCGATACCGTAAATCAAATGTATATTATATAGTGTCGTCCATATATGACATCAAATCCCAATGGAATCAAGGATCTCATTAATGCGATGATGTGTAGGGTATGGGAGTTTTTCGTCGTCTTACTGAAAAACCAAATTTTCGTACAAATATCATTAATACCTTTTGCGCGGGATCAGTAATCAAGTTATAAAGTGAATGCGTAAAACAAATGCGTTACGGCTGTCTGTTAATTTCGATCTCAGGTTTGATTTATTAACACTCATTGTAGAAAATATTTTTTCAAAAATAAAAGTATAATATAGAAAATAATCTGTTCCAAGACTATTTTCTCTATCCGAATTGCTCGTTAACCGAATTATCAAGGTTTTACAGATAGAATAAGTGGATCACAATAATTGTTTTAATTATTCGTTACCCGGATATATGTTCGCTGTCCCAACACAAAAATCTTTGTGACAGTGTTCATTGTTAAATTTTTTCGCAATCCGAATTATTCGTTAACCGATCACCCACTATAAACTTCCAAAATAAAGAAGCCATTTAACATTTAAGCCATGTTGGATATACCTAGAGCAAAAGTCTTTTTGTCGGTTTCAATTCAATTCTCATCATCATAAGATGTTTTTACTACCAGGTTATCTCACGAATTTATCAATTGAAACGGTATTCCGTATAAAATATTAAAATATTTCATTTTTCATTTAAAAAAACAATAATATTCACGAGTCACGCTTTGTGAACCCCTGATATTGTTATATAAAGAAATATTGATAGCGTTTTTCACGTTCTTTTTTTGCGTAAAAGAACTCGATTCAAGTAAATGAAAGGCGTTAGACGTTCAGTAAGCCAAATCTCAAGTCAGTCACGTTTTTTTATGAGGCTTCAATAAAATTGGCTTAAAAATAATAATAATAATATACAAGCTCTATGAACTTCACTATCTACTGTTGAAAACAACAAAGTATGTTAAATTCCTCAAGTTTTTGACGATAATTTAAAAACAGCGAATTGAACTGTTAACTTTTAATGTGTTAAATATCACTTCTTGTTGGAAATTCATTATAAAACTTATTAATGTAAAAATATACCGCAATATTTACCACTATTTGGCCAATTTTATACATAATTTATAACGTAGTCATATTGGCATTATTTCAATTTAATGATTGATGCCAAATATAAGACAGATGTTATCTTAACCATCCATAATAAAATAAATCATGCCAGTCTATCTGTCACAAGAACTCTTTCCAAACGGATTACAATAGTAATATGAAATTTTCATATGTCATTCTAGCTTCCACATCATGTCGATTGTGCTCCAGCGTTCATCATGATGGATTATATTTGCTGTATGTAACATTATCATAATTAGCTTGCACAGAAATAAACCCGCATTTACTCCAGCGTATGAATGTTAAAATTTAAAGATAGTTATTTACTTTTTTTCCAATAAAAAATAAATGCTACCATATTAATTAAAATAGTCTACGATAGTTTTATTGATAATTTTGAGGTGAGTTTTCTTTGTGGCGTATTTTCCAGGCTATCAGTTTTCCGTTCGTTGTTATTTTCATTCAATCATTCTTCCATAGCCCTTTTGAACCAGTACAGTTTAACTGCATCACTAAACATATAAAATTAAAATCGATTGGAATCTCAACAATATATATTCAAAAAAAGCGAGTAATTTATAACAGCCTAGAAATTACTATCATTTACATAATCACGTATATTTTCTATTACTACTGTAAAAAAGTATGCAAAACTCTTCGAAGTTTATCATACTGTTTAAAATATTCAAGGGCCGAATTGATATGTATAGAAACATTCAAACATTTACTTTTAAATTATTGGACTTTTAGCCAAAGATATCGACGGGTAATGTTTTCAGTCATCCAACCAAATCATCGCCATTTCACATTCTTTATATAAAAGAAAGCTCACCTGAAAAATAAACTACTCGCTAAATAGATACTTCGCAGTTTTCTTTATTATTCAATTCTTCGCTTCGTGCTGCGTTTTTTATCAACAAGGTTACAATTTACAATACACTTAATAGCCACGCTATAGCCAAGTGATTAAATAGAAGCTTCACCTTTATATCTCCTCGAAAGGTTAATCTTTAGAAAATATACATTCTTAGTTAGGTAAATTAAGTTTATATTACCGAGTGTACACTATTTAACGTTATTCAGCTCGAAAATGTGCTTGTGTCCACGTTTTTATTTTCTTTAAAATAATCTAACTTCAAAACGTGGCGATTTTCGCGATGTTTTAATTTCTCATATGAATAGGAAAATTCTCTATGGTTTCAATATATTGTATTATGATGAACGGCGTACAATTGCCACGTGATTTTTTCAATAAATGTTGTTGTTTTTTTAACATTGTTATTTGTTTTAAATATGCTTGTAAAATAAATATGATTACAATTGTTTCTGAGAATGACTCGAAACGTGACATTAGTATAGTACAATACGATTTATTATTTTTTATTAATTGATTGTTTTAAAAGACATGGTGCATTAAAAACTTAAAAGTGTTTATTTCGTACGACCTTCATTTTAATATATCTAGTGATACGTTTTCAAACTGGGACATTGAAAATAGCGCAACAACCCCGAGTAATAATTTTGCAGATTTTTTTTTCTTATATCCGGTTACGTCTCACGATTTACCTGGCAAATGTCAAAAAAACTACTACAATGCCAATGGTCATGACAATCTAGTGGCGTTACCACGTTGAACTACGCTCTCCGATACGATTCTTAATACAAGTTTGTATCCACAACATGAACGTCGATTTTAGACTGAGGATGCCAAAAGTCAAAATTGCCATCAACAACCATTATATATATATATATATAAATAATTCGAAAATAAGTAATTTTATCAATCATTTCATCGCAATCCATAATTGACGCTTTATAATTTTAGGTATTTTAACAGAACTCCTCCCTTGAGCATTATCAAACTTTCAAACCCCTACCCACTCCTACAAAATTCATGATATACTATGGTAATTTCCTCACATAATATTTTACTGCAAAAAAAATGTTCATTTTACAAATCCGTCATATTATGATAGACCCCCCCCCCCATCTTTTCCTAGGGGCATGTCATTATAAATACGCATAGCCACTTACAGATATAAAACCAAATGTAATTTGTAATGTAAAGCAACTATCCTGTCCACAATATGATCCAATTTATCTGATAGTAGTTAATCCTTAACACATGTCATTTCTAAATGCCAATTTAGTTTAATATACATTTAGATTTTATATGTGCGACAGCACATTATGATCCCGTCATCCAATGCTTTTTTTCATGTCATATTTTTTAATCTTATATTGTGACTGATGGACATAACTATAGTTATCAATATCCATATAATAGTCCAATACAATTAAAATATAACAAATATGACGGGATATTTTTTTTCAACAAACAAATGCGACACTTCCTGTTGCATTTTTGTTTTGACAAGTGATTATATAACTATTCATTTTTTAAGTTTTTGTTATTCAGGGTTAATAATGTGGCATCACTAACGTGACCGTCCCGTTTCCAGAAAAATGTTTTCTAAAAGGTGGAACGTGTTTTGAGAAATACCACACTGGAAAAAAATATTGTATATACACCCAATCCTTTTTACGCGATACATTGGGTACAGAATGTGGCGCATATAATTTTTTTTTTTTTAAATGAAAACACATTTCTTATTGATTATAAAAATACGATGAAAGGCAGATATATATTTACACATGCATAATTGTATTCAAATTCACAGGAATTTTTCGCTGCTGTTACTTTTGGTTTAGAAATATAATCGTTTTTTGCGCGATTTTGTCTTGTACACGAACATGTCAAATATTTCTTGAATCTGAATTATTTCGAAAAAAATATCGCGTGAAAAAAGTGACGATGTCGTTCAAAAATCGCGTAAATGGGGACTATGTGTATATATATATATTGCTCTTCGTTTACTTTTTGAAATGTAAAAAAAAAATATTTTTGAAGACAAACTATTACATATAATTGGAAAATGTCCCGTGTTGAGGAATAAAATAAATGTCACGTTAAGCATCTCATCATTATAAATGTTGCTCACAAGATTATCAATCACTGTTTTTATCTCATTAAGTTTACAACACTAGAAAAGAGAAAGAAGTATGGTTCAATCGAATTTAAGTCACCCATAAACTTTAAGTAGATATGTTACAGTTGCCCTTGACTAAAATATCTACTTGAGTGGCATAATATCTGTTACATGTAATAAAATACATCCAACATTGTTGGCTCATATTTTTGTGACCTAAGACTCAAGGTGCCATCTTGTTTTCCAGGTTTTGGTGCACCCGTTCCCAAAAGTTCCGAGGGTCGAGCTGTTGCAGTTGGATTTTCCGCAGTCGGAATACCTCTTCACCTCATTCTAGTCCTCAACATCGGCATGTTCATCGCCGTCAAACTGCAGTCTTGGGCGACCAGAAAACGCCGCCGACAAAACAAAGCAAACTTAGAACAATCGACAAACGAAGAATCAATCGAAAACGAATCATTAAAACCTCAAGATAATAGCATGGAAAACACTAGAGGAATCTTTAAAGGAAGCGGTCACAGAAGATCCGGTAGTGAGCCGATTGGAAAGCAGGCTATCAACAATATATCCAGCAGGGCTGGCTTATTCTTAGTCGATGACCCAAAAGTGTCAAAATACTTACATATTACCGAGTCAGGTGTAAATTTAACTGCTGGCGAAGTAGGAAAACCATTGGATGACGTACAGTTTAGACTTAAAAGAGAAGATAACCGATACAGCGTAGGAAGTTTCAAGAGACTAGATGTTGTCGGCATTTCGAATGGCTCCATATCAAGACAAAAGTGTTCCGATGAAGAAATGGAAGCAGCCACTGTAACTTGGTTAAAATGGATACCTTTCGTTTGCATAGCTTTATATTACACCATCGGAGTTTTAGTGTTCGGTGTATCGAGACAGAGACCTTTTGCCGATAGTTTAATGTTTCCATTGGATTTTACAGTAGCAGGTGGAGTTGCCCAAACTGAAGGCTATATGAGAGTTATGTACGGAGTATATTTGGAAGGTGCTGTTGTTTTAGCTGCAACCACCGTCTCCATATTGCAGGCTTCCGCTAGCCGAGGGTTGACAGATATAGGACTTAAATATGGCCTTTTGACCAACTCACGTTGAGTGGGCTCTGGTCACACTGATTTAGTACTATAGTAAATATTGACACAGTCAAATATAAGCAATCTAAATTAACTGGACTGACCACAAATATTATTTAACCAAAAATCGACCATAGAGAATGAATAACTAACTAGTGTCATTGCAAAACATTGCCTTGTTTGTTTTTGGCTATACACATATCCCTTTTTTCTGAGAAATATGATCCAAATTTTAATTTCAATAGCTCTCTTGCATGATGTATACAAATTTAGTTGTAATATAATAAAATGTGTACATATTATGCAGTTCTATTAATTAAATTTTTCATTCTATTATTTCTTACTACTCTTGTTAAGAAACAAAAACAACCAGCTATTTTCATCACTAATGTAAAAATATCTGGATATTTTGATAAAATCTGATTAAAATGCAATATTTATTTGTACAAAAGAATATCTTACCAACATATTTTCGTGAAATTTCAACATTACGCATTCTTTATGTATATTAAACATTTCCAGTCATTATCATTATTAGTTAATGTTTTTCTCCAATCCACTTTTTTTAATATGTTATATTTATCCGATAAAAATCAAAATACAATTGCTAGTGGTAAAAATAATGAAGAATACATACCTACCTCACACAGAGATTTTTGTAAATCTATTTTTAAGACTTTGTTGATGCATTTTTTTAGCACTTGACTATTTGTATATTGCAATTATTTCATTGGAGTAAAAATCCTTTCCATGACCAAGATTTAAAGAATAGATTTTATGCATCAGAGCATCTTATTTGACTTCACTAACATAAATAGTCCATTCACTGTTTTGTTGGAAATGGATAGTGAAAATGTTGACAGTACTGAAAATTATCTTTATTTTCATGCATTTCGAAAACTTTTGTATCAAACCATGTAAAGTATATTATTTTTTCAACTATGGATTGCTAATTTCTTTTGTAAGTGAATTATTATGTTTTATAGATTGGGTCATTTATTGCTGCCAGCAGGTGTTGATATGAATCTTGACAATTAAGAAGTCCAGATTGGTTTAATATTATTTTGTAAATGAATGAAAGTTTTTTTGAAAATCAGATACACAATTTATACAGTTCACATCACAAAATTGTATGAGAAACAATATTCCTACACTATATTCTTAAATTTAGAATCAAGACACTAGACTAAAGTCCAGTCGGTATTCCTAAACAGGTTTACACCAAAATCATTACTTGCTGTCTACATGTTTATTGGATTGGTACTAACAAAGCCAATATCATAACACAAGGAGAAATTCATTGGTCATGTAATTTGTCATATCAAGAATTGAATATATACATATTTTCTTCGGAAAGTTTGAAATTATTCAAAATTATAAATTTTTGCTGTAAAGGTCGAGTCTTACTGATTGTAAACTGTTGGTGTCCAGTGTCCAGTGTCCACAATAAATCTGAAAATAAGACTACTATTAAAAGTAACAATTATTTTAAGAATGTGTGTAATGATAATATATACTATACCTACTTATTTTGCATTCATTATATTGTGATTGAAATAACGATCAACATTAAACTATTCCAACCTAATTAAATTTTGCTTTTTGTTTTAAAATGAACAGAAAATATTTACGATAAATCCAAAGAGGAATGAATGTTCAGTGCTAAAGTCTAATAATGAACGATCTGACAAGAAAGTGAGATTATAATCACTGCATTATATATGTATATAGAATTAATAAAATATATTTTTGTAATGATAGATACATATCATTAAAATATCACAGAATGTGTGAATTATAAACATTTATTCAAATATTTTTTATTTTCATTTTATTCAAACACAGATGGAATTGACATAATACTAATTGACATTAAAATTTGACGAAAGGCAAAATTTTTCCAGTCTTTAAATTAATTTTTTATTGAAACTTGGATAATACAAATGAATCTTTCTCTATTGTCGTGTATCATTGAAATTTGTGCCTTTGAATTATCTGCTGCCGACAATAATGATATAAACTAAAATTATTACGTTCGTTTCCATTATATTTTTATTAATTATTGTGTTTTAAAAATGTGTGATACTGTCTTTATGTATAATTATTTAACTTTAACCACGTGATATGTTAATTTAGAATGTAAAAATAAACATTTGTAATAAAAAAAAAATGCAAACCAAAGGATGACTTTCTATTGCAAACTGCATTTGAATTTTCATTAAAAAAATATTTTAAAATCCTATAAAAATGTTAAATAACTTGCAGAAACTTTAATATTTTAAATAACAGACTTCATGGATAGAGAATCACTAGTTTTATGTGATAACTCCAAGAAATGTTATACCTGCAAATTGAAAGTACTTGCATATGCAGGGGTCATGAATGGGGTCTACTCCATTCTTGAGGGAAATAAATTCGTATTAATGAATAAGAAAAACCATAGATATTTGAGCAAAAAAAACAGATGTGCAGAACAGTCAAATTAGGAATCATAATTTCAAATTGTATTTTTCAAAACCTCATTTTTGCAATTGCTTTAAAATACTTACACATTGCTGAATCATCAAAATCAATAAAATAATCAATAAAATAAATCAGCTAATCCTTTTTTTGCCTCGTCTATTTTTACACATTTTTTTAAATAAATGGAGCTTAAAATTTGTTAAAGTTCACTTTATCTTTTTCAGGTTGAAATTACTATTAGGCAAAACTCGTAGAACTAAATAGATCAATATTGTTCAGCTTATGATCAGAGCTTGAATCCGACCAATACTGCGAAAGCTCATACACAAAGATCTACATTTCTGTTACAATTTGAAAATTATCAATAATACAATAGAATAGCTATATCGAACCTGCGACTCAAGGGTCAGATCCTGACCAACGCTTTTGTAAAGTTAATTTTTATATCATAAAAGAGAGAATAAACAATGATAGATATTAAAAAAATAAGTAAAAGTTGTAAAATTATAAAAAAAATTAACCATCCTCCTCTCCCCCTTAAGTGACGCCACTGACTTGGTGATGTGAGCTAGTCCTAAAAAAATAATAAACAAAATAAGACCACTTCTCAATTCAATTTGCCATCACTGCTATGGAAGCAAAAAAAAAAATATTGAAAATATTGATTAAAAGATTGTCACTACAATTTTCAATTTAGTGAATAAATAATTTTAAAAAATATATATTATAATTAAATTTACCCACATTCGTTGCAATATGTTGTTTTGTTTACCTTATTGATTATATAAATAGATTGAATAATCAAGGAACAACAACAAAGTACACAGGAAGAAATTGTACACAAATAAAACAAATATTTTATTTTTTTCAAAATATAATCTCTAAAAGTATATAATATTATAAAAGTCTTATATCATAAAACGGTGTAATATTTCTTCACATAATAATTGCAGGTGGCATGGCTCTCACGTTAAAATTCATAATTTTATATTGAATACCCTTAAACTCTAACTAACAGTAGGTTTGAATTTTCCAATCACTGATCAACCAATTTGCTATGAACACTCCATAAGTTCTGAAATAAAGTAAAATACACTGGCATGTAATCAGTGAATAAATTTATACATTTCAAATGACAATTTTAAACTATACTAAAAAGCTACTCTTATTAGGATATGCATATTATATTTTAAAAACCATGCTGGCTAACAAAAAAATAGCTTTATACAAAATAAGGCGTATGGAATAAAAATTAAATGCATTGCAATATAAAAACACAAAAAAAAATACCATGCTATCCGAGTGGACAGGACAAATAAAATAGAAGTGTGATTTGATCGAATGAATAGAGCTGACCCAATTGCCGATAACTGACAATGGATATGCCTTACCTGTTTTGTAATGGCTTTTATCAATGTTCTATACCACACTTGTAAAAACTGAAGACTTTATTTTACAACATAAAAAAATTACCAATACATTTTATATTAAAAACATAAGACAATTAAAAAATAAGCAATATAGATTGGCTTAATACTATTGAATATTTAAGTATTAATAACTTCCAAACATCAAAATAAATCATTTTTTTATGCTATTTAAATGATAGCACAGCTAAAACTTCAGTCCTAGAGAAGGATATTTGTTTTATAAAAATAGATTGAATAATATAAGTAATAGGTTAATACTTATTACGAGTCACTGGAATATTTTTTCAGTTCAAATGAATAACAGAATATACTTCTTTTAAGAACAAGTAAATGAAAGGATAAAATGTTTTTTAAAACATTTCTGGTGTAATTTTAATCAAGTTATTTCTTTCATTCTGACGATTATGTTTACACCAAAAGGCTCCAACCAAATAATAAGTATACATTTACAATAATACTTAAACATAGTTTTTGTAGAATAATTATTTATTTGACAAAAATTTCTCAAAGGTGAAAACTCATTTATTGTTGAAAATTGTATATGTTTAAAAATAACTTTAATGAACACTCATCTTGAGTGAAAAAAAAAAGATTTTAAATATTCATAACTAATGCGTTAGTTACTTGAATTAAATCTGTATACTTTTACTATTATAAATAGACAATAAACAAAGATCATTGTTATTGTGTATATCCTTGGGAAGTAAGCCATCAATTTATTGCACTGACTGTTTGTTTACTAATTGAACAAAGGATAATTATTGTCAAAATTATGATCAATAAAATATATTTTTTTTCATAATAGTTTTGTAATTTCATTCTAGATGAACAAAACTAAAAGATTATATTAAAAAAAAATTAACAAAACATGAAAAGAAGTGCAGTCAAAATCCTAACATGAAATCGATAATAACTAATTTAATTTTTACTTGCTGTGTCATATACATAATAGTTTAAAATATACAGAATTTTAAAGAAATTTGACTATTGGAATGTTTTCAGTTTTATTGCACTGAAATTAACACATGTTAATCACTTATTAGAAAGCTTATCTCATTGACAATAATGCCATTTTAATGATAATTTTAGCAGATAAAAATAATTGAACAGGAAGTCATTGAAAGCTACAGTTTACATAAAACTGGAATAAATTCTTTTTATTCTCTAATAATTTCAAAATCGCTTTGTCCAATGTTATAGGAATTATCGTTCATTCATCGATGTTTATTGCATCTTTTAAACATGGCAGTTTTGTGTAGAATGCAGTGCTTGGTGTCGGTAGTATAGCAAACTAGATCCTAAATGAAAATGATCTTTTTCTTACAAATACTCACATTAAAGTAAATGGCATTTGTTAAAAGATAAAAAATACGATACAAACAAATTAAAACTCAGAAATTCTTATCGTAAAGTAGTTTGAAAAAAATATACATTATTTAAGAAGTGTGGCGGACACCCTAAATATATAAAATATATTTTATGTGTAGAAGTTTAACATTGACTTGAGTTGTTAAAGCTCTTCGTATCAGTCCAAATACACAAAAAAAAATGTGAGAATTTATCTTGTTCAGTAGCTACCAGATAAAAAAAAATCATAATCATTATAACAAAAATGTCAAATGCATTATCAGCATTCGTCTTGAAATTTTTTTTAATGAATCCACCCTTTACCGAGATTACAACTATTCAAACAACTAATATTATAAAACAATTCTATTACATTCTATTACAATCCAAATTCGGTAGAATGTTAAAACAATATATTGTGGATACTTTTAATTAATAAGATAATTTTGCATTTGCTAATAGATTCGCAAAAAAGAAAAAATGATACGTGCCAGGCGTAATGATAAATTGAGCGTAAAATTGCAACAGACAATTTAATGGATGGAACGCTGCTGGTCCAGAGGAATTCCCCCGTCTTCGATCAACTTCTGATGGACACCGCTCAAAGCCTACCAACCAATAAGTAACAAACAAATATAATATTATGTACGAACAAAGAATAAAAAAATATTAGATACATATAAATAATTACCCAAACGGACAAAATGTGTAGAAATTGCAGCCCATTATGAGTGACAAATTTTTAAAAATAAAGATAAATGCACAATATGATTATTGGATACGAATCCTATGTCTAAAGCAAAAAAAATTATTTGATCAGCGAGTATATTTATACAGATTTATGGACTGGCAGCTGAACCCGCCTATTTACCAAAAAATGTTTGTAACAGATTGGCAATGATAAATCAAAAAATTCTTTTGGGACTCTTATTATACTTATTAATAATAATAAAAGGAAATTTATTGAATTATAAGTAGGGATTGCATTACCGGTTTACCGATTAACCGGTAAATGGCCCAAAATGCACCAGTGTTAATTACCGGTAAATTCAAAACATTACCGGTTTTTACCGGAAACGTTTTTATTTTTGTATGAACTTCTTACAGGCAGGTAAACCAAATATTACATAGTCGTAATTTAAATTAATCAATCTATGTGTGGCAAATAATAAATTATGTGATTTACTTAAAAAAGTACATTTAAAACATACATATATATTCACCTGAAACATATTTAAAGTACATTTTATGACATTACTATTCACGTGAAATTTATTTTAAATTATTTATGTTTTAATCCAGGATACCATTTTTAGTGAAAGTAGCCACGTACAGTTATACTTAAATGATATAATCCACGTCTATTTTTTTTTCATTAACCGGTAAATTACCAGTGATCCGGTAAGAGGTGAAATTATTTACCATTTACCGGTTATTGAAATTTGACGGTAAATTGCAATCCCTAATTATAAGCTATTTTTTGACAAGACAAAAATTATTGAAACATGCATTTGCAATACAGAATGCTCAGTTAATTTATCTTATTGTCGCATATTTAAAAATCAGTCTATTTTTAGTATTACTATTTAGAGTTTGGATTTAATAATAAATATGACCATAGTTACACTGTCTTACAAGTTAGAATATTTCAAAAGCATAAGCGTACTAATTAACTAGTTCAAAAAATTACACCCTGAATAGAATAGATTTCAATAATATTCTTTGCCAATTCATTCCGAAATAAATACAAAGCGCTTTCTTAAGCTATTCAATTTAAAAAAGGGCAATATTACAAGTGGAACAAACGCTAAAGATCTCATGCAATACTTAGTAAAACATTTGAGTTAGAAAAAAAAGCAAAACAGAATATAAGCATGCAAAATTTAGTTTAAACAAATATTCTAATAAAATACAATAATGCAAAATGTTATGAATTCAATAAATCAATAAATAATTTAAAATAAATTTCAGAAAGGTCAACTGGTTGATTTTAAAAACGGTTGTGAGTTTACAAATTTGATTTTAAAAAAATGGATTTCATTTCTATCCATTGTATGAGACTACAATTGACAAGAGACTGTGTATAATCAACATCTCTCCAACGTGTGCACATGCGATAGATGCAGCACCCAACGTGTTAAAAACCATTTTTAATCAAGTCATGGATATAATGTTTCGCTCTGGGTTTTCCAAACCATGTTGCTGGAATAGGTATTCCACAAAAATTAAGCTACTTTCTATTACGAATTACACAACGTAAAAAATACGCTAATTGTTCCATTGCTAAAATTTTTTGGGAAAATATTTAAAGTCATGTCCGATTTCAAAAAGTAAACTGAAATACGGTGAAAAAATCCAAAAAACATGCATCAAGATTATTTTATCAAAAAACAAGCGAGAGGTTAACACTAAGTAAAAGCAATAAGTTCATCGGGTCATAAGAATAAAAGGAAGTACTCCATAGTAACCAGATAACGTTGAATAGCATTATCAAAATATTCAAGGCGTGATAGAAAAAAAAATATTAAAAACAAATGAAATTTTAACTTTCCAAATTGTATATGTTCGAACGAAAGTGTAATTAATCATTCAAAGCATTTCAATAATGCTGCTTAGTGTATTTATTTATATTCATTATATTAGATGAGATTAAAAAAATAAATGCTTAACTTTTGATATTAAAATTAAAAATTTAAATTTTGATATTAAAATGAGGTATTTATATTAAACATCGGGCAGGAAATTAAAGATTAAAGGTATATGTCGATGAACATCAAATAAGCCAAGTCCACTCCGGAATATGAAGATTTCAACTAAATATCTGTGTAGAACACAAAAAAAGTATAGTATTTGAAAATCTGCTTGAACATGTATTAAAACTGTTAAAATTGTCTTTTTGAATGATTTCAAAAGATTTTCCATATCCAAGCTCTATCTGAATAATAAATATAACTATTTTTTTTAGTATACACCTTTGAATACATGACTTTATTATAAAAAATAGCGATGGTGAACCTGTGAATCAATGATTTGAATATATCTGTATCAATATAAAAAATTAGATATAAAAGATCACATATGAAATCACAACGTAAATCTTAGACCGATGTTATAAGTCTAGTAGAGAAATTATTATCATTGACTCGCTCAATAAAATGTGAAGAAATTATTTACATATTGAAAAGAAACCAACTGTTACGCCCCCCGTCAAATAGTAAATTTATTTATTAAAAATTAAATATTCATCAGCTCACAGAGAAAGGTTTGCCACAACAGATTGAATACAATATAACAATAAATAAATGCCCAGAATGCACCAATAGTTTCAACCGCATTTTAATAGGACCTTGACTAGCCATATATTAAAGTTCATGTGATATTTGATTCAATGAAATAATCCCTTTTATTAAAGCAAATGTAAAATACACGATGAGTTACCTTGAAATATTTAACAGTTTTGACTCTGAGTTCAAGGGTGGCGTCCTCATCGCAAATCATAAGAGTGTGAGGGTGCTGCTGGAAAGCAGACACGGTCCACATGTGGTTCACTCCCTCTTCGATGGCCTTGTACAAGGCAAACGCTTTGTGTGTGCCAGTTATGAGAATCATTACCTGTAAAGGACAGTTATATAGCTTAAAAAAAATCACTAAATAAAATGATATACATTAATATGAGAATTACAAAACTGCTTTCAGAAATAAGCCAGTAAAGGTTGACCGTATTGTCAGATCTGCGATTGTATGATTAATGTCTATAGGGTACAATATTCGTAGGTTCAAATCTCAAAACTGAAAGTTTTCATTCAACGGCATTGATATTTATAATATTTAAAAAACCACTTATCTGATCCAAAATGCATGGCGAGAGCAATCAACTAACCTCTACTCCTATTCGAGCCATATCCTTCTATCCATATGCCCTTGTATAAAAGCTAGTTGAACAACTTAGTAACAAGCCAATTTCATTGGAAAGATTCTGCTGAGAAACCAAAAGATATGTTCTCCATTTTTACACTATTTAAAGAACCACCATATTCATTAAATACACATAGAAAATTAAATTAAGTAAACATATGAAAATAAACTTAGATTCGGTCAAAACACTGCACTTAAAGACATGGGAGACTACATGTTAATGGTATTACAAAGTATTGACAAACTTTTCCATCTCTCCTTCACATTGTGTGTTTGGAAATTCTTGCTTGTATGTAAGCTAAAATACAAATCGGACAACAAACCTCTTTGGCATCCATGACAGTTCCTACGCCAACGGTGAGAGCTTGTTTAGGAACCTTGTTAATATCGTTTCCAAAAAAGCGTGCATTGGCTTCTAAGGTGTCTTGAGCGAGGGTTTTGACACGAGTCCGTGATACCAAACTCGATCCGGGCTCATTGAAGGCAATGTGACCGTCGGGACCGATACCTGTATAAATTCATAAATATTTTAGTGTTTTCCAAAAGTTTAGAACTGCCTCACAATGGAAAAAAAAAATATGATTCACAGCAAGAATGGAATTCATAAAACATTCGATTTGAACAGCTGTGTTACAAATGATTTGGTGAATAAATAATCAAGAGTTGAGGAAAAAACATATTTAACAATGTGTGTATTATAAAATAGATTCAATTCAGAAAGAAATGGCTTAAATAAACAAACACTTTAAACCCTGACTCAGAATAGTCATTTTATTCATATAATTGGTGTGAGCGATTAAGCTACATGAACAACTGTGATTCAAATTTTACTTTTTTTAAATTGAAAGGCGATACATCTATATGTCTAAAAATTTTAAAGTTCAGCCATTCTCTTGTTATTCACATTTCGAAGTTCTGTTTTGTTCATTTATTGGTGCTTTTTCATAGACTTGAAAACATTACATTCAACAGGTTAAACACTATTGTTAATAATCTACTTTGCTTCACTATCGTTATACTGTGTATAATATATAATTGGTGCAAACTGATTCAAATATTTTATTAATAATCTTAAATAAATATTTCTAAAAAAAAAAAAAAAGATCAAAGAAAACCAAATACATGGAGAAGACCAACCATTTATATTCGCCGGAATAAATGATAAAGTTCGACTAATTTGTGACTGATATTACTTATCTTGTTAAAATATAACTATTGCACAATGCATAATGCATTCAATGTTGCAATTTAAATATGACTTAAACCGTATCTATCAATGAAATTGATATAATTAAACATTCAATAAATATATTTAATCAGCCCATCAATATACATTTTCGACGAGTAGCTGAACACTTTTGAATTTACTTAAAAGGGATATTCGATGACAAGGGTAACCCAATAATACAATTTCTTGCCTATTACTACGCATTGATAATATTCAAATTAAACCAAATAGTTCCAGTCAAAGATTAGATAACCAAGAATCTACTAGTAAATTTTCGCCAATCCTGTTACTTAAGCATTTCTGTGCTTGTACAGGTATTATAAAATTATTACAAAAAACAAATACAAAACTGGCAATAAAAAAATATGTAAGTGTTAACCTCCGATGAAAAGTTCAATGCCACCGGCATCTTTGATTTTCGCTTCAAAGCTGTCGCACTCGGCAACCAAATCAGGCGCGTTTCCGTCTAGCACATGAACATTGCTCGGGTCAATATCTACGTGTTTGAAGAAGTTATTCCACATGTAATAGTGGTAGCTCTCAGGGTGATTTCTAGGCAGGTCTGAAAATTGGATAAATAAACAATCAACCAAGAATGCTTAATGGAGAGTCAGTTTTAAATTTCTTATTCGTAAAGCTGTTGCTATATGATACACATTATATTTATTTCAAAACTGGATATATAGAATTCACTTGCAATCAGTGTATTTTTAGTAAGGAAGTATGCACACATCAACGCATTGTATAAGAAAAAAACTTCAAAATGAGTACACATAGTGATACATTAATTGATTTTCCACACTTAAATAGTAAACTAAACAAAAGCAGCAAATATTTTACTACATCCACTTTTCAACAAGATTTGTAGAATATATCTACTATAAAAACATCATTATAGGGATTGACGATTAACCAAACACTCATCTCTCATTCGAGGGAAAATATGAAAGATGTAAAAATCACAACCCATATAATGAAAATGTTTTTGAAACTTAAAAATATACAAAATGAGCATGGTATATTTGGACTGAGTGAGCAAGAGTATATTAAACAAGAATGAGGTAGTTAGTTAGAAAATATAATATACTCACCAACATACTCGTCCATGTTGAAAGTCTTAACATATTTGAAGGAAACTTTTCCAGCTTTATAGAATTCGATCAGCTTCTTGTACATGCCGAGGGGAGTTCCCCCGGTCGGTAAACCTAGAACAAAGAATTTTTCAGGCCCTGCCCCGAATTCCTTAATTCTCTTCATTACATACTTGGCCGACCATTCTGCTACGACATCAGAAGTGTCTAAGATAACGAGACGCATATTGGAAGAATTCGATTACAGAATAATATCTGAAACAAAGAAAGAAAAACCATAGTAAACTTGCTTGATTATGATATGACCGGGATTTATTTTGGAAGCAATTGAAACCTACGATTGATTTTTATGACGCACCGAACAAACTCTACAGCATTCATAATAATATAACACATTTTTCGTGCGAATTCCACAATTTTACATAATAATTATACTTAGGACAAGATTATCTAATTTATTTTCAATATCAATGAAATCACAATCGGTGAAATCTATTCTAATAATTTAATCAAGTTTTATTTCAGAAAACATTATAGAATAATGTCATCAAAACCTTTTTTTTCATAATTCACAATTATATTAAATCAAGACAAATTTATATTTTGTTTAGAAAAATAGACATTAACAATCAATACCAAAGAATTCTTTTAGTAGAATTCAATATTTAGATGGGTAAATATTGTAATATCAAGGAAAGTGTTTTCAACACATTTTTTATCACAGAGCTTATCAGCTTACCAGTTGAATCAGTTTACAACACAAATTGTAGATTAAGAGAGTTCAGTCCTCTGATACAAAATAAATATAATTATTTAGAAAAGAATTTATTGACGATAGCAACATAGTTATGTGTAAAGATATAACGGTAAGTTTGGTAAATGTATTGGATTATTGTATTTCATAGTGGATATGGCAAAATATGAAGAACGATATCAGGCCGATTGTAAAGCCATTCAACGGACCAATTCTCATTTTCAAGTGAAGAATAAAAAATAAGAACAAAATCAAAAAATGTCTTCTCTCAAAGACTCTCTGATGAGATAATACCAGAATTTCAATTGCTTTGTGGACAATATAAGCCACCAAACTTGTAATTTTTTTTTCAATCAAGAGTTCAGTTTAAATATTCAGTTTAAAAAAAATCACTTACAATCCTCAAAAATAAATCTGGTTTGAGTGAGTAAAGCATACAGATAGAAAAAATATACCAATGAACTTGAAAAAGCTGTGACAAATTTTAATTCCGAATAGCTTGCATACTGGGTATAATATTTCAACATAAATTTTACTGTGACAGCAAGCTAATAACATCATAAATTGATGTTTTAATTTAGATAAGGTCATTCAACTAGTGAAGACTCTAATAAACAACACAATAATCAAAAATTAATTATTATACTTCAAGCAATGTTCATGACGCATTAACAATAATTACCAAAATGTCTTAGAACAAAGAAAAAGAGATATATAATAATTTATTGCATAAGACGATACATTTGATTGAACAATGTGGTTTCAACCAGAAAATTTCAAAACAGGTTTTTTTGATATGCAAGTTATTATAGTTTCAATATAAAAATAAAATTTTATTCCATTTGGTGTGTTACTGGATGTGACATGTGTTTTGGTATCTGTTCTGTAGTATCATCATCATCATCAGCCGGGTTCGATCCACTGCTGGATGAAGGCCTCCTCCTGCTTTCTCCATTCTTCTCTGTCCTTAGTTATTCGTTGCCACGTATTACCTCCGAACTTGGTTAGCTCGTCTAACCATCGGGTCTTAGGGCGGCCCTGTGGTCTTTTAACGTTTCTTGGATACCACTGTATGACCGCATTCGACCAACGGTTGTCTATTCGTCGTGCTATGTGTCCAGCCCATTGCCATTTTATCTGTTTGGCGACATCTACTACATCACGTACTCTTGTCTGCTCCCTTATCCACTGGTTTCTCTTGCGATCTCTTCTCGTTATGCCCAACATGCATCTTTCCATGCTTCGTTGTGTTACTCTTAATTTTTAGATTTCCTTTGTGTTAAGGGTCCATGTTTCAGATGCATACGTCAGCACTGGTAGTACACATTGGTTGAAGACTTTTCGCTTTAGGCATAGTGGCAGGTCGCTTTTGAAGATAATGTTCAGGCGTCCGAATGCACTCCATGCTAGTTTTGATCTGCGGATAACTTCGTCGAACATGCCTCCGTTTATAGACATCTGTTGTCCAAGATAAACATAGCTATGTACCCTCTCGATTTCGGCGCCATTTATATGGATAGCCTTTGGTTGTTCTGTAGTATAATATAAAAAAATATTCCATGATTTGACAATGATTTTAAACCTTTTTGAGAAGTGGGTCAAAATTTGTTTATTATTTTTCCTACAAAAGGTTAACTTTTTGTTTTACAACCTTTTCTTTTTCAAGTGATATTCTTTTAATATTTTTGATTGTCTGTTCTGTCTTTTAGTTTGATAGTTTGCAAAAAGCCTGCCTAGGTCAGTGTCTGACCTGGGGACATTGGTTTGCATCACTGATATATGACAATGATATAAACTATACATAAACGAATTGAACATAGTCTTTGACTAAAATGTTACAGACCTCTGAAAAATAAATAAGAAATGTTGTAAGAAGAATTTTCCATTTTGCTATATTTTATAATGAATATTTATGAATTATTTTTTTAAATATAGTCCCGTTCTTCCAAGAATTGACAATTACCATAAAATATTTCATTACCATTTCCACAGAGATAAAATTAATGATATTTTTTATCATAATAAAACATCATTCTAAATACACTATCTAAAACATACTTCAGTTGATAAAAAAAACAATATCAAGGAGTAATATTTGAAATGTAGGCAAATGAACAACAATGTTCATTATCAAATTTAGAAATTACCACAAAACAGAGAATTGAGTAATATGCATAAAAAAACTGTGGTTCCTCTAATTATTATTAATAACAAAAGTACTGGATTGTGGTTTTCTGACAACAAAAAAAGATGAACTTTGATTTGAGTTGAATAACCCAATAAAAATGTGCCAAACGAAAAACAAAAAGATGATAAAATTATCAAAGCGACGCCTTGTTTGAAAGTATGTTTTAAAGAATCAATATTTGATAATTCAAGTCTTAGACTTGATTGTAAACATCTGTGTAGACCAGCGCTTTTTAACATTCATAAAACACTGAACCTTGTCAATTTTACAACATGCATTTTTTGTCTCATTCACAAATTTTTTTATCATAGTTTTGATTGATTAAAATTTTCCAAAAATTTTCATGCCACTATTAAAAAACAGTCTTTTGTATACTGATGAATGTGTTAAAAAAAAACCCTGATAACGGGTGCCTCTTTTCTCCCTCCAACTCAGGTTTGACCTGGTTAGCAAAAAGTTATTCTAAAAGTGTACTCAATAATGAAATATTTTCTTTGTGATTTTTTTAAAGGCAACACTGTGACTGCAACTTGTGTATGTAAAAAATGCCACTAGAGTTTGATCAAGACAGAGAAAGTCTACAAAATTCCTATACATATACAATTTTTTCGTTGCTTCATAACAGTGAACCTAGGAATTCTCAAGTTGGGACAGGACTGCAAGCGTATTGTTTTTAATGACGATTTGGAATGTAAGTCAACAATTACAGCAGAGCGTTATTGTGAACAGTTGATACATATATATGAACAACATAAATGTTAACCTTGACAAAGAAAAATGTCATAGGGTCAACGGAAAAACAAAAGTTAGGCAGATTTTCTATCACAATATAATCGCCAATATTACCTCAATGAATTTGACTGAGTTATTAAGTGTTATTCTTTAGTAATAACTTCATTCAACTAAATTAATTTTTTCTTCATTAAAATCTTTTGACAACAAAAAAAATAGCACAATTAAATAACATTGCAAAAGAAGCACCCATTTAACAAAATAAGCGCAACAGCAAAATCACAACTGTTTTAACGGCTCTCACTATTTTTTGATCAGATGTAGAATCTCAACACACAAGACAACAGCAGAAATATTCAATGATCAGATTCATACACATCTAAAAAATTGATGGACTAACTCATAATTGTTGAAAGTAATTACAAGTTGCTGTCTGAATAAATAAATGACAGCTTATTGTTATTATGTCTATAAAATCTTTCAAAGCTAATTGACAGTTGGTCAGAGGCGAACCTTGACTGATAAGGCAAGAAATCTATTTGCTCATTAATTGGAGAATTAAAACCAACATAGCCGGAAAAGAATTTTCATTGAATATATTTAATGTTAGCAGATATGCAATGCTTTCCAATTTTATATTCAATTTTACGATTTTTCATCAATATAAACAAAAGTCTAAACAACAAAAATACCACACTGCCACCACAGGTAACAAGTTGACATTGTCAATTTTTAATCGCACGAGACATTATTACCGGCAATGGAAGATTCTATTGAAACTCCAACAAGATGAAGTATATCTAAATCGAATTAACAAGCCATACTAAATTTTTAAATCTGCTTTTTTGTACTTCACATTTCTCCTTCCTTCTTGTAAAGTTGATTACTACATAATAGCAAATTTATGTGTATCAATTATGACAAACAAATAAATAGTTTACGAAAGAGAGAAAACAGATAAAACACAATTATTCTTACTATTTCTGCAATTTTATAGTACATTTAATAGGACCTGTTTTCAAGCAGTTGAGTTTGCTCTGGTTGAGCAAACTCGACTGCTTGTAAACTCAGCTGCTGTCCTTTAATCCTGATTATTATAAAAAAAAAGTTGTAGAGCAAAGATTGTCTTTTTTTAATGTATCTAATGAAAATTAATCCTGAAAGTTATAATAAATCTGAAATGAAATTTAACCTCCAACATAATTATTCAAAAAACCATTGTGAAGTCGGGAACATGGATATACAAAATAATTTTATTCGTTTTAGGAAATGTGATTCGCTCATTTCTGGTGCATCACATGCAAGTACAAGATTAGTGTGAAAACTGAAAACGGATATAATTATATTCGTCTTCAATAAAAATTTTATGTGCTGTCATCAGCCTAAATAAAATTCCTGATTATTAATATATGGTGAGGAATTTCAGTTAATAATTGAAAATTTTGAAAACTAGTGATGTTGTTTCTATGATAGTTGTCAAATTAAAATCATTTGTTTTCATGTAGACATGTGACTATATTATAACTTGAAACACGTTTTTTTTATCTGTTTTATTGATTTAAAAAGACTAGCAATGGAAATCAAAATTATTTGCATTTTGTAAGGCACAAAATCGACGGAAGGTAGTCTTTCGCAATTTTAATACTTTGTCGGCTTATTTTAACATAGCTTAAGTTAGTTTACCCTAGTGTACCTTGTTCAAGAGACGGTTAAAACCGAATATTTCAATTTGCAGAATAAAATTCTCACACAGTTTTTCTAGTATGTTTTTAAACAATTCTGAATTATAGATAGAAACATCGTCATACTTACCGAAATCCAAAATCACCAAAACATGAAGTTCGGAAAAAATTACTTTCGTTATGTTAAAATTAATCCAATGATATACTTATACATAATCAATAAAAAATAAATATTAACTTCTGAATTAATGTGAATCAATACCTTCAAAATAATTATGTTCATATCTAACAACCAACGCGTCATTATATCTTCAATACAGGCAAATCGTAAATACTAAAAAAAATATGTACTTACAAAAATTTTGAACCGGCGGCTACCTGCAGTGGATGCAATTGACGAACTTATAAAAAGTGTATTTCTAACCAAATATATAAACACACTGCTTTTAAAAAAATGAGTTCATTATCTATGTTATCTTTTGTGTATGACTTACTAAATAAACAAGCAACTAATTCAACTCTCGCGACTGTCAAAAAGTATACGGTGTACCAAAACTATACGAGTTTACACAGTCACACAATAAATTACAACGGTCACATGACGTGCCGGTTCCATAAACTAAAAAGGCTTTTCAACAGGATTTGTTTTTGTAGCCGGTAGCGGCGTCATAATAATTAATAGTGCATGATTACTGGACAGAATGATAGTATAAAATAATATAATTTAATAATAATACGACCTTTGGCATTACAAATTATTACATTATGTGAATTTTTTTTTCGCATAATTTCATTGTTCGATAATATTACCAATTAATTTTTTTTCAAGATTTCGACATTAATTTCAATAGTAACTTTTTAACAAAGACATGCCAATCAATTGGCCAATTTGCAACTTCTAACTCAGTAATGGTTAGTTAAGACTACATTAAAAAAAGTCTCGTCTCATATTTTTGTATCAAAATAATAACGGTATAAGTTTTGCAAGAAGATTGAGACATAAATGTATTATAAAGAAGCAGACGTCCTAGAAGAAAAAAACTGCCACGAAAAACAATTTGTATCCGATAATTTTGGAGAAGAGGGATAATTAAATTCTTTTATATATTTACTAATATAAAATTGACTTATGAAATGCCATTTCAGTTCTTTCCAGAGAAAGAAGAAAGTTGCCATCTCTTTAATTGTACAATTTGTTAATATACGCAAACTAGTGTAAAATGGGATACAAGTATATTTTTTACATCTTGATGTGATATGCTCCTCTTTGGACAAATGTTTCAATTGTTAAAATTCTTATCTATTCACTATTTATAGTTTTTTTTCAATCTTCTGCTCAGCTCTCCTGCTAAATGACAACTTGTTACTGCTTACTTTATTTGTCGAGGGTGTGAATATGCTGCACTTGATAAATCCACATGGACAAACTAGTGAAACTGATTGTTTGGTCAATATTCTTACATTTCATTTATAATCTTACACAGTATTCAAAATATTTTCAATATTTATTCTTTTGGATATAAATTTATGCTTAAGCTTAACTATTTTTATTTGGAACTGAGGTATTAGGATTTCTGATCCATCCAGAAATTCAGGTAACAAGTTTTTTATTACTTATGAAATAAGATAGAAAATTGTGAACAACTAAAAAGTGATGGGCAGAGATACCAGACTCTAACATGTTTGCTTAGTTTTGACTTATCGTTGAGTTGGTTTGATGTTGCAGTTTGAGTTTTTTTGAAAACAATTTTTTTTTTTTTGAAAACAATTTCAAAATTTTCAAACCATTTCACTACAGATATCGAAGGAAGACATACGCTCTTTCGGATAAGTCTATGTTATTGTGCTGCTAACGTGAAGGCAAATATCAGTCAATGTTTTTTTGTTTAATTGGCCTTTGGTTGAAGTATCGGAAGAATATCGAGGTACTGTTGAATACAGCCATCTTCCTGTTTTTTTTTTTCTTAATGTCTTCGCTTTCACTCGAAACAGTAATTCACACTTATTGCATACAAAATGTCAGTGACAGTGAAAACTCGTTAGGGACGTATTCAAGATAAAATAAAATCCCAAATACTTTATTTAAAAATCTTATTCATATATTGTTTACCACTACAAAATGTACAGTTTTAATAATTAACAGCATCTTACAATAAATTATGTACAAATATGAATATCAATAAACTTGAATTCTTCAAGTCCTTACGTCATTGGAAGAATCAGATTTTCTTATGCAGGTATGTACTCTAATATTAAAATATAGCATAACATAGATCTAGAGGTTACGAACAAATGTAGTCTGTGACTAGCACATGTGTATAGTGTGTGTCAAATATATTTTTATACAATATCATCTCATCTGTAACCACTTAAGTTTTAACAAAAAAATTATGAGTATCATACAAAAACAGCGTCGATTAAAATATAAAAACCGTCATATTGGGTAAATTCATATGTGTAAATTTTAAAAAACTATCATATTTAATGATAGCATGTTATTTCATCCTGGCATCAACCTAAAAATATTTCTACTTCTCACTAAATACTATTGCTTTTTTTGGTTTGCTTCGGGCACATTACGAGGAACTAATCCTTAAACCAAAATACTGACCAAAAATTGCTATAACAGGGATATCTCGAGTTGAAATAAGATTCATCAAAAAGGTGATTACTAATCTATTTGTTGAATGAATCTTGAATTTCAGGGCAAGGAAATAGAGGCACTATAACACTAGTCATAATTGTAAATATGTTGCTATTTTTAGAATGCTATATAATTATACTCAATAGTAACATAGTATGACATAGCACCGCATATTAATTACCATCTTACCCAACCTGGCAGGTATTTCAAGTGTGAGACCATTAATAATTTACTTATATATTATTATATTAGTCATATTTCATTTTTAAAGATTTTAGGCATGTTAATGTGTCCATAATATCTAAATAATTGAAGTGCAAGGTAACACTCCACCACTGCCTCCCACTGGATAAATATTTATGATGCTGGGTTGATGAAAGGTTAAGGTGGATATTACTTTTTTAAAAATAATTATTTTAATATTTCAACATTTACTTACTTCGGCCTTCATAATAAAAAATATATAGACTTATATCATTAAACATAAAATAAAACTTTCAGCCAGTGCACCATTAGCATAGAAGCTGTAAAAAACAAGTTGTGTAAAAATATGTATGTATTTAGCTCTACAATTTTTTTCATAAAATTATGGCTAGTGAGTGTTGCAAAACATTGATATCTGATTTTTTGAAAATATTTATCATTTAAAAAAAAAGTCCAAAAAATTGATGCCATTATCTATTTTTTTATGAATTTAATTTCATGGTAGAAAGAATTGATTGTATGTATGTATAAATTTATTATGCTGCCTGTAAATCAAGGCGTTATCTACATGGGATGAGCAATAAAGAACATTTTTATTTATATGACCAAGTTTCAAATGTTTAATTTCTAAATTGTTCATGGAATCTTCAGTAAGCAATAGGTTAAGTAAACTGCCTTTTGTTACAGCATCATTTGAATGAGCTAATGAAATTCGAAATAAATAAAAAATATTTACTATCGGTGCATACTTTAATAAGAGAGTAAATCTCTTCCGAATCAAAACGGTGGGCTTAAGAATTTCAAAAAAATGTATGTATACGTATCGTTTCCAAACATTCTTTTACAAGAACATTCATAAATAGGCTAGCAACATCGAGTAAAATGAATTTATTGTTGATGGTTCGTCAAACATTTATGTGATGGATTAGGTCTATTAAATTATTTAAGTTATGATCCAATTTCCATTTAATTTTATATTTTATCATAAAATATGCTAAATTCACAATCATTTCAACTCTTATATTCTAATTCAGTTTTTACTGCAAGTGATCTAGTTGTCAAGGAAGTTGTAGAGCTGCATACTTTGTTATTTTTACCCTATTATTGTGGTGTTCCACCAAGTTAATGTCAATTTAACAAATAAGAATTAACTCGTGTAAGTCTTACTCATACTTCAATAATTATCTGTAAAACAGAATATATAATACTAGGCCATATATCCAAACTTCACACATGTAAGAAAACTATGTTTTTTTTATCATTTTTGAATGAATAATACTGATTAGAAAATAATATCCTTATTTTCAATTTTTACTGTAGTATCAGAAGTACAAAATTTGTATTAATATTTTTGATGAAGTTTTTCAGTTTCAAATAAATTCTAAAATTTCAATTCAATATTTTATCCAATAATATAGATTTTTCTCAAAGGCTTAATGTAATTAAGATCATAATTGCTAGTCTCTTTACATGCAATATTTATTTTTTTGCAAAAAAAAAAATGTCAATATATCTACAAAAAACTTAATAACTTGTTGTAATAAATGCCTAAAACATCTTTCAGAGTCCATCAAGTAACCTACATAACAATTTATATCACATAATTTACAAATTTAAGGATTAAAAAAAAAATTATTCAGACATTTATTGAATAATGGCCCAGTTTGAACTGAATATAATGATCTGTTTGAATTTAAGACCAATAGTTGTTTGATCTTGTAATGAAAATTATCCATTTCTTTACATCAATTTCCCACAGGTATATTTGGAATATTTCAAGCCAGAAGCGTTTCTTATGCGTGTTACAATATTTAACATAATTCATTCATTCGTGATATGTTCTTAATGTTTGTACATTTTCAGGGTAATATAAGAAATTTGAATTGTTACAACTTTGTACGATTCCATGTCTTATCACAAACGACCAAGGTTCTCAGAACGGGGTTCTAGAAGGGGGAGAACTCAGTTCTATTGCATCTGTGCGATGGAATACCTGAAGATGCCGAAGGGCGAAACCCGGGTCGTTTGTGATAAGAAATATGGAATCGTACAAAGTTGTAACAATTCAAATTTAATATTGAAGTTCCATCAAGCATCTTCAGTCGATATCATAAATAATATAAGAAAAATGGAATATAATATGAATGTCCCAAAAAATTACATTGCAACAGAGCAGGACTGAAAGAACATTAATTTAAACCATTATGATAAATTATTTTTGTTCTCTAAATAATACATGTTTTATATTTCTTAATCATGTGCGTATTTCTGTTAATACTGAAAACAATTTCTGTTGAAATGACAAACTATCATTAAGTAATGTTGTAGATGGTTTTTTATAAGATGTGGATGTTCAAAAAAAATTCCGGCATGATTATTTGAATACTGGCAACTTCTGGCTCATTTGAAACTAATTATGTTTTTTTTTGGTCTCTTCTGATTTCTTGAAATTACTTCTTTTTGGATATTGAAAGATTCCTAATACAATTACACCCGAGGCCCATAAACTGAGATATGCCACTCTTAAAGAGGAAAGTTCTGGGGCAAAGAATACTGGGTTGATATTAAATATTTTCTAGAAAAAGTTTCTAATGCTACAAAGAATTGACCTGTCCTCGGGAGTATGTACAATTAGTCGAGCCAATTTGTGCGATCATACATCACCATCATTTGTATATATGACTTTTCAATATCTTATTTATTGTATCTATCTCCCAAAAAAATGTTTAATATTGCAACAAAATTAATTAATAATAACACATTATGAATCATCACCTTGGCACTTTAACTAGACAATAACTGAAAAATTAAGTTCTGAAAAAATTGAACAGAACTGTCCTGCATT
This sequence comes from Himalopsyche japonica, assembly GCA_028555115.1. Lineage (NCBI taxonomy): Eukaryota > Metazoa > Arthropoda > Insecta > Trichoptera > Rhyacophilidae > Himalopsyche > Himalopsyche japonica. The sequence continues at coordinate 736,447 of JAHFWJ010000526.1, read as the reverse complement.
CAGCTGATACTGTGTTTTATCTGTTCATATTAATATATTAAATATGCAGCAAAGTATGTACAATGTAATTCAGGGTTCGAGTGTATGTAGCCTTATATTTTTTTTACTCTGAATGTGAAAAATGAATTCGATATTTGCTGAACAGCTTCGTGTAACAGTATTTTTCTTAATACACTAAAGTTAACAATTAACACGGTGTAAAAATAGCAATGTATTTTAGTTCTACAAAATTATTTTTAACAAATATAGTTGATAGCTATTTCGGCTCACGCCATCGTCAGAACTATGCTTAAACTAACATTTGCTTATCTATAAATAGCTGTGCAGAAAAGGCACACAACACATCCTCTCTCTTGTTCCAACGGCCTAGCTTGTTACTTTAACACAATGACACTAAATTTTCAAAATTCTAAATGAAACAATAGGTGTCTATGACAATAAGATTATATGTGGGACGGAAGTGATCCTTCTGGAAGTAAATCAGACCACCCCTTTGTGCAACGGCTAGACAAGTGGCGATACTATTATGTTAGTTTTTTCGTTAAGAATCCTTTGTGATAATTGGTGTCTATTGATTTCTAGCTGTTCCAAAGCCGTCATTCTCCGACCCTTACTACAAAGATGCAAACTAAATTAATAAAAAATAAATTATTTATTATATAAAAACAATTAAATCTAGCTAGAAAACTCATTTACCCGAACCCAATACAAGATAACCGCTTCTATAAATCTATTAACTACCTAGGTAGCATTAGCGAAAAATTCATCGGGAGATTAAAAACTCAATAAACGTAGCTTTCAAGGTCAACAATAACTTAGGCAGACATCTTAAAAATAGTAAAGATAAAATCAATAAACTGGACAGAAGCGGTATTTATAAAATGTCCTGTGGCTCATGTTTATCCGTTTATATCGGACAGACAGGTAGAAGTATATCTACTCGAGCTAAGGAACGTGTAATATCATTCAACATTAAAAAAACAGATTCACAATTCGCTAATCACGTTATTAATGAATCACATAATATAAATTCAAACTCAGCCCCTAAATGTTTGCATCTTTGTAGTAAGGGCCGGAGAATGACGGCTTTGGAACAGCTAGAAATCAATAGACACCAATTATCACAAAGGATTCTTAACGAAAAAACTAATATATCTCCGTCACCATTATTGACTCCTCTGACTGATGTATCTGATGTATCTTTGTTATATTGTATTAATAGTATCGCCACTTGTCTAGCCGTTGCACAAAGGGGTGGTCTGATTTACTTCCAGAAGGATCACTTCCGTCCCACATATAATCTTATTGTCATAGACACCTATTGTTTCATTTAGAATTTTGAAAATTTAGTGTCATTGTGTTAAAGTAACAAGCTAGGCCGTTGGAACAGGAGAGAGGATGTGTTGTGTGCCTTTTCTGCACAGCTATATATAGATAAGCAAATGTTAGTTTAAGCATAGTTCTGACGATGGCGTGAGCCGAAATAGCTATCAACTATATTTGTTAAAAATAATTTTGTAGAACTAAAATACATTGCTATTTTTTCACCGTGTTATAATGGAGTTCTACCAAGTGAATGCCAATTCAATCAATTAACAATTAACCCTATTAATCCCAGAGGCCGATCTGTTGGGCCCAGTTTTACACATTTTTACGGCTTTTATTTTTTTTATTCACTAAAGATAAAATTTGATCTGTCTTTTTGTCCCATATTGAACATCTAGAGACCGACAGATATTATTTTTTTTCCATGTATTCTATTGAATGTTTGAGAAAGGGTATGGCAGTAATTGGTTGAACAGCTCGTAAAATCAGGCCACCGAGCACTTTGTATTTATATATATTATTATTATCTGTCCATGTGTATGAATTTATAATACTTTATCCTAATTTGTATTGAGTATATAAAATAATATTCAGTGTCACATCAGCGTCCATTGCTTAAAGTTGTAATATTATAATCACATTACAGTTACTATGCATGTATATTGATTGAATTGAAAACTTATTGTCATAGCCGCCTTTTGTTTCATTTAGAATATTTGAAAATTTAGTTTTATTGTGTGAAAGTAACAAGCTTGGCCGTTAAAACAGGAGAGAGGATGTATTGTGTGCCTTTTCTACACAGCTATATATAGATAAGCAAATGTTAGTTTAAGCATAGTTCTGATGATGGCGTGAGCCGAAATAGCTATCAACTATATTTTTTAAAAACAATTTTGTAGAACTAAAATACATTGCTATTTTGTTCACCGTGTAACTATGCATGTAGTTTTAAAAAAAAAATATTTTTGCGTTTATATTATTTTTTAATATAAATGGAATAAAAACCATTTCTACTAACATAACATAGAGGTTTCAATAGATAAATTCGTAAAAGAGTATTTAAAAATTTTCTATGTCAAAAATTATTGATAGATAAATGTTTTTTGTATTCATTTTCAATTTTTTTCATCATTCATTTTTCAGGCTTTACAACATATATATATAAAAAAAAATATTGTTCAAATTATTAAAACGACAAGACAAAAAAAAACAGTGATAACCTAATATCAGCGGAGATAAATAATATAATAAATACTACTGTTTTTGTAAAAAAATGTTTCAAATATGACATTTTGCAGGCACTTTACAAAATGGTCTGGGATTAAAAGGGTTAAGGTGGTGATTTACGATGGTAACTGACAACACATTTAATGGTAATGGCTTGTTTCCCATAGAACAGTATTTGACAATCACCTTTTGCTCACATCAAATCATCATATTTTCAATATTTCAGCAAGGTCTTATTTTTGGTCCCTAGTATGTGTTCATAAAATATATATAATACATTACATCAACATCATGTTAAAGAGTTGCCTAGAAGTTTACATTTGGGTGAATTATGAAATCACAGCTATGATAAATGTTGAAATGCTTTAATATTATAAACACGCTAATATTGTATTGTTTTAAACTGGTTTCATTCAGTGGAAAAATATTATAGAAACAAATCATAGAGCATTGTTTATTGGTGATCAAATAGTATGTTGTCCATTATTGTCTCGAATAATCTTATTTACATTATCAGATTGAAGCTACTTATAAGAGCATTTGTTTTTGCAAAATTTTCTTCATAAATGTGCCGATTGCAAACGTCAATTGAGATCAAAATTTATTTTGAAACTTATGCTTACAGCTTAGCTACAGCATATTAATATTTTTTTTTTCAAATACAATAACGAATATTTACATTCACTTATGCTAGGTTACCCAAACTATGCTCCGCTGACCTGAAATGATTTTGTAAATGACTAAAATTAATACAAAAATCATTTTTAAAGTGTTAACTGTCACTTGTTTATGGAAAGGTGATATTTTAAATAATAAAAACACTTTTTTTTTGTACTATTTCCACAATATATTTTATGATCAAGACCATTACCAACTGATGCTTGTGATGAGTGAAACACGTTCTGATCATAAAAATATTGCGGAAATAGTACTAAAAAAATGTTTTTTTTAATCGGAAAAGTCAAAAATGTTTGACAAGTCTTGTCAATGGGAGGCCAGTTCATTACACTGATTCGATTATGCTGCAAGCAAGCAGGTATTATGCTATACCAGATACAAGACTCCAACTTTCTAATTGTAATTGTAATTAACGTGGTGTAAAAATGAGAGAACTTAATTCATTTAGAGTAATTCAATAAATAATAAAAATTTAATAAATCTATTTTCTTTTAATTTATTACCTGTCTGATAAAATAAACAGGTTGTTTCCGGCAATGTTTGGAAAACCCAGATATAGTGCAATTAAAAACTCATGGTGTCAAAAAATTTCATTGGTCCATTGAATACTTAAAACTACAAAATGTTACGTATAAATAATATATACAAATGGTTTATAAATAGTTAATAGTACAATAACTTCTGGTGAAATAAATAACTTGAGTCAAATGTGACAGTCGACTGAGGCCATCGGTTCTCATTTGCTAGTCTCGGCAGTAACTTGCGCTGCCAAGTCTTCAAACTTAGCCATGTAATCGATACTGGCATCGCTCATTAAAGATTGCAATTGCCGGTCCACCTAAAATGAAAGTATTACTTATCATACTGTATATGGTTTTAAATGATTTTTTGGTTCCTAAATAAGTTGAAAGTTTTGCAATTAATGAATGAAATGTTTTGTTTTAATAATTTTTCCGATATTCTATCAGTCCCATCGAGCGATCATAATATGTGTTCAATTATTTTTTTTATATCAGGAAACTTGAATAATAAGGTTTCAACTGACCGTTTCCTCAACAGCCTTGGAAGAGGACGCCGATTCTACTCCGTTGGCGTTGCTTCGGCCTGCAGGTACGCCGGTTGACTCCAAATGACCGAGAAAAGAACTGAGTGAGAAATTGTGGACCTCGGACTCGAGCCAACCTTGGTCGTTGAGCAAGCGTGATGGACTCATCGAAGGAATCGACATGGAGTCCGGGGGTAGCAGACCTGGAATTATAATAAATAAAGTTTTTTTTTCCAATTCACGGACATTGCTAAATCCAAAATATACAAAATTACAAACATCACCTGCAAATGTTTCATGTTTGGTGAGATTCCCATCTTTTTCTTTTCCAGCAGAGCTGTCTTCACCGATATTAGACGGCATGGATATGTCCATGAGGTTCGCCAGACTCGGAGTGGTGTCCGGAATTATATACTCATTCTTTTCAACTGAAACCTTCTCCCATACGGTTTCATTCTCGCTCGAGGTGGTGTGAAGTGTCACCTGGCAGAGAAATATAATATCAAACGAAGGACCGATAATAGTTTTAATAAAAAACAAATACTTTTCAAGGCTCTAGATAACAATACTAACATATTTTCCTACAAATCTTATAACACATCTAAAGTCCTACATATTTCATCATAATTAATCATAGAAAACCACAACAGAATCTCCTTTCATTTATTAACTGCCTTTGCTTCGAATGTAGAGCATATGAACAAATACTACATCAATGGTTCTAACGTAAAACTTTTACTGTGGCCATATTTTTATCAGCATTCCTAAGGAAATGTCTCGAGGCTGCACTGGTACAAATTAATTAAAAAATCACATTTTTTTCAAAATATCAATATTTACCATCAAACTGTTCATATAATGTTCATGTATCAAAAAATCCCCCGGTAGAGGCACATAAGAGCCACTGTGCTAGGGGTATCTTAACCCTCCAGAGACGAGCGTGACCATATGGCAACAGTGAACACTATGGTCTATTTGTCCCTATGGCGGTCTTTTTTCTACCTGAACATCGCATCTATCACTCAGTTTCGGTCAACAAGGATCTTCACCACAGTTATCCTGCATACAATTTTCAATATTTTTTAAAACTACTTACGTAACTTTCACTAATTTATTCTCATGTTGATCTAAAAAGATAATGTCGTAAATATTACAAAATATTTTCGGTGTGGCTGTATTTCAACCCCAAAGGTTAGTGTTGCCGTATGGTTACGCTCGACCTTACCGCCGACAACCTTTTTTATATGAAATTTTATTTTCTTTTTTGTTTTTTTTATGAATTCTAACCTTGAAATATAATTAATCTTTGATATATTAATAAGATTTTACTGATGGAAAAACAATAAATATATTGGAACAAGCCCATGTAAAGTGAAGACGATGATTATAGACATTTGGAGACGGATATTTTACATTTGCCCTCCCGAACCAAATAATTTAACCGATGAAGATAGTGGTGATGAAGATGAAGGGGGAGTTATCAATAATTTGAGCAGGCGTCAACTTGCTGCTCCTGCAGAAATGTGGTTCACACAGGGGCGAGCAGGTAGAGGAGTTTGAAAGCGACGAGTGATTGGTCATGGAAATATACCAAATATTCCATGTTGACACCCGTAGATCTCTTTGAACTCTTTTTTGATGAGAAGATATGCGGTCTTCAAAAACTGCCCAAATCCTTCAATGAAGCGCGGAGTAATGAAATGTTTTTTGGGCATTTTGATATTATTCGGGTATAATAAATTACTCGGATTTTTTTACTGGGTCACAAAAGATGGCATGCACAATAAAGTGGTAGCAGATTCGATGTGAAGAGATTGCTTCATTCAAATAATGAGGTATATTCACGCAGCCGATAATACCAAAATTGACGCAACCGATAAGCTTTGGAAGCTTCGGCCAGCAATAAATATTTAGAAAAAAAAAATGTTTGTGACTAAGATCAAGTGCAACAGTTTTCCATACAAATTAAATCTGTCCACATTGCTATTTTTCGAAATGTTCTCTTTCCGCATAGAGCTATAAATACAACAATAAAAAATAATTGGGTTGGCTTTTATGGAAGCTAGATGCAATAGGAATGTTTCGCAACATTAAAAAAGACAAAGAAATGTCCTATGTTGTCACAATCACGTTAACAAATATATCCCTAACAAATAACTCACTCATAAATCGCCATTACCGTGACGTAACGAAGCCACCAATCAAACTCAAATGAACAAGCGCCATCACTGTCACGTGTCATGGAGTGTCACATTGCAATGCTGCGAGATTGATGCAAAGTTCAGTGCGAAGTTTGGCGTGTAGTTTCAAACTGATTTGGGAATAACGCGGATTCGCCATAAATTTGAAGGGTTTGAAAAATCGATGTTTCAAACATTTAAACCTAATACTTTTGACAAGTTTATGGAGGTGATAGTATCAGGACTAATTGGACGATATTTTGAAACCAAAATCAGTCCTATATGCAAAAATTGCCTGCGTTACCGTTTCAATGTTCGTCCCAACGTCTGGGGCGCTCGCGTACGGGCCTTTCAGATTGCCGTCCCATACCTTGGGGTGTTAGCGTGGAAAGGATTAACAGAAGGCTTTCTATGATTACTGCGTGTTGTTGAGTACCCGTTGCTCAACTCTTATTTTTTAAAGAGAATAAGGATAGGTGTGGATATGGCTAGGACAAGGCTAATAGTGTAACTTATCAGTTTTGCGTCGCAGCATTCATGGGATCAAAGAGGTGGGGAAGAGAATCAGGCATGACAGAATAAAATCACTTTAAACGTTCGTAAATTGTTAATTCATTCAAAATGAACTGAATACTTACGAGGCCGAGTGGATCAGAATTGCTTGTATTCAAAACCTCTTCAGATTTACCAGCCACAACATTGGGGTTATTGTTTACTAGGGGTGCTTCAGGGAAATACTGGTTATAATTAGCCCGGCCAGAAGCGGAACTGTCATTTGCCGATGGTGAAGAAGACATATTTCTGAAAAATATTGGGAATGAATTTTTTTTAAGAGTTGTTTTACAAATACACAATATGAATGCAATTTATTTTACTTTTAATCCAAAATAATAATTCAACTCATGAAAGGTTAATATAAATTTTTGAATGTAAACTAGAAATGAAATGTTAAGATGCTTCATTTATTGAGTCAGTTTGAAAGAATCAATAACTGGACGAAACAAAGCTATCGTAAAAAGCAAAAAAAAAAAACCATAAACCAAATTTAAGACAGAAGATTATCACTTTTAAGGTGTTAACTGTCACTTCTTAATAGAAAGGAATGATATTTTAAATAATATAAACACATATTTAGTACTTCATCATCATCATCATCAGCCGAGGTCAATCCACTGCTGGATGAAGGCCTCCCCGTTTTTTTTTTTTTCAGGGGGGGTTTGGACATAGCAACACCACGCTGCCCAGGCGGGTTGGTGTTCGGTTTTCTGTCTGGGTTTTCCTTCCCATAGCCAAGAGAACACGGCACTCGGTGTTCCCGAGCGGTCACCCATCCAAGCACTATCCGCGCCCAATGTTGCTTAACTTCGGTGATCGCACGAGAGCCGGCGCTTACAACGTGGTACGGTCGTTGGCTTTATTTAGTACTTATGTCCACAATATATTTTATGATCAAGATCAGTTTCGATGATTGCAAGCATTATCAACTGATGTTCACGATGAGTTGATTGTAGAATATATTGTGGAAATAAGCACTAAAAAATAGTGTTTTTATTATTAAAAAAAAAAAGATGATATGCTCATAAAACACATAATAGTCAAAACTAAAATTTTGTTGAAATAATATAAACAAGTTTAATTTATTGAAAACCTTTCTGATACGAGCTGGACCAATATCAATTAGCAGCGAGACATTTTCTAAGATTATTGTTTTATTTTTATACATACAAAAAAAAAATTAGCCCTTTTCAAAAAGTAAAATTTAATTTCCATATATTTTGAGCATTATGTATTCATTTCAGTGAAATACTTTACTAACTCCTACCACCGCAAATAATTAATTTAGTAAAAAAAACGTTTCCTATAACCATTTAAACAAATGTAAAAAAATCGACAAATTTGTATTAAAAAAGACCACGGATTACTTGTGCTTTTGTAATGGGCTTGAAAATTATGACTAGTATCTCGTGATAATTTTAACATACCTATCATTGGACTCTTTTCGAATAAATACCCTAACAACTGGTTTGGGACGTAGGGCAGGCAACACTCTTAAGACTGGAGCGGGCGCCACTTTGGCAGGATTAGTATGCACTGGTAAAGAAACTCTAGGAGGACAACTCCCTAGCTTTGGGAGGATTCTCGCATTTTCAATTGCCGATTGGTCGATTTTTGCCCGACGTCCTCTTCTAGTCCACTTAGGCAGGTTGTTCAACTTCAAAAAGAAAAATTTCATGTTAGCCTTTTATATAACCTGATTAACTATCTGTTTTGAGGGCATAATTCATATGCTGCACATGAGAATGTTAATTTGAACACTTAAATGTAATGTCAATAATGCTCTTTAGTATAAAGTGTACCGGAAAAGAATGTCATTTTTTTGTTCTCCCTTTTGAATGGTCAGTTGTGCTTTTCCAGCTGATCCTTTACATCTTTTAGGTTTCATTGTTGACTATACATACCTGAAGTGTATCGTGATTAAACAATAATAATAACAACTATATTTACAGTGGATAGACTTTTACAGAATGAAGAATATTTTGAAGAAAAAGACAGCAACAAGTGCTACAAAAATATTTGTGCTACGTGGGATGTTTTAGATGTAGATAAATGCCAGAAGTGGTTTAAACAGTTTCAATCTAGAGATTTCAATTAAAAAAAAAACTTTCCTGGAAGTGGATGACAATGTTTTAAATATGCTTATTGAACAAAATACATCAATACCTATTCATGAACCCGCACACAAATACGGGTATTCATGGTTGAGTGTACAAGAGCATGTTAAAAATATTGGCGAGACTCGATGACAAGGAAGATGAATGCTGCACGAGTTAAGTGAAGAGTTGGAATTAAGTTAAAGAATGCCATTTTTACATCTTATAATGGGAGATGAAAAGTGGGTGTTGTATTCTAGTCAAAGATGCAAAAAAAAAAAAAAACAATAGTCATCAAAAAGGCAAGTCAATATTTGCCAACTGATTACTAATTCACACTTTACTAGAGTTACAGCTGTTTATCTCATGATAAAGACACACAGAAAAATCACAAATTTTAATTGTATGTATCAGTATGTCTTTAGAGCGAGCAGCTGATTTTTGTGTTCCTCTATTAATCTTCTTTATGATGGTAGTTTTTGTTTAAATGTGATTTATAGCCATATTCACTGGTACTATAAGTTGATCTATGAAACTGTTTCAGTCAGCTATAGCCTGCCAATAAACAGTCAGCGTTTAAATATAAACTGTCAGAGCTATATCTTTCATCACATGGAATACGTAATATACTGGTTACGGGTTTTGGTTTGAATTATACAAAAACCAGTAAAAGCATAGATGTCCGTTATATTGAGGTTTTACTACATTGCCACTTACACCATAAGGATCAGAAATTTGTAACGGGTCTTCGGGAACTCTCCCTTTCGGCAAAAGTTGTCCTCTCGATAACGGTGTCCTGAAAATCTCCCTCGGTTGAATCGGACCCTGGCCTTTGCTGTCCATGGAAGCCGCCAACGCGGCTGCCTGAGGTTTCGTAGATGACACTCGTAAATGAGGTAGATTTTCAGCTGGCATCTTTTCTGAACCATTCTAAAAGTCAAAAAAATTGGATCGATGTTAAAAAATATTGAAATATTTCCAACTGTCATTTCATATTGATAACATAACTTAAACATGTATCAGTTCTTTCAGTTTTATATCAATAAAGACTTTTAAACAGTTGTATAAAATAATGTAGCGGCTCACTTCATTACTATTACTGAAGAAAGTTCTCTTGCATCGAGAGCTACCACAGATGTGACCGCAGGGGCATGTCGTCTGCCCCAGCTTGCTGTACATTTGGGACACGTAAAGCAATTTGCGCAATCTATCTGCAACAGTGACGATGCAATCCCTGTCGGCCACAGTCAACGAGTCTTTCTTGGGAGGGGTCCTACTGAGATGCAGTTGCCGCTGTTGAAGGATGATCGACAATGGATCATTTACCATCTTGGAGACCAAATGGAATGCGGTGTCAGTTGCGGGATCATCAGATACATGATACATTCTTTTTGTTACAGGTGATGACACTTCTAAAACATATCAACAAACCACCTTAAAATTTGCTAAATAGACGAAATAGAACAGTATAATAAATTTAAAACATACAACATATTACTAATTTTTGTCTCAATGCTTTAGCAACTCAATCTACAATATTTTTGGCATTAATATGTGAAAAACGATAAATTGGAAATAAATTAAAATAAATGTTTTGTATTTCAAAATTTTTTTAAAACCAAAATTATGAATGTAATTTAACCGTTAGAATGCTACGCGGCGCAAAAGCGCTGCGATCGTTTGTATCGAAAATTTCGGCGCAGCGCAAAAGCGCTGCGAGTTTCAGTGTGTTTTCGGTGCTCCGCGGGAGTGCACGTACGCTAACCTCGCGCGTAATTTGTAATGAGAGTGCATTCTTATACATTTAAAAATAACTTTTATCGTTTTTTATATTATTTTAAAATATCACTGCTCGAAACCATCGTAAGGGAAACAAATCGATATGCTGCACAGTTTTTGGCCTCGCACACTGTATCGGATAATTCTCGAGCAAAAAAGTGGACGCCGACAACAATATACGAAATGAAAGCCTTTATTGCTGTCATACTCGAAATGGGAATAACGAGAAGGCCAACAATTAGTAGTTATTAGTAGCTATTTGTGCGGCAAAACATAATTGTTGAGCTATTTTTTTTGATTTTTTATTTTCTAAAAGAAATAAAATACAATAATATTGATATCACTTTATGTTTAATAAACATTAATAAACAATAAACATTTTATCTTTATAATGCAAAAATAATTAATAAAATTGATTGATATTTGTCTAAGTTAGAGTGTTTTATTTGACACCATTATTTTTTCCTCTAAATTAATCAATATGTGTATAGCAATTTTCATTTATTTTTGCCAAAATTGCTTAGCACTAAAACGGTTAACTTCAATTTGTGATCCACATACAATATATAAGGAAGTTGCAAAAGCACAAACAGAGACTGCGTAATTATCAACTTTAAATTCAGGCATCTTCACCTGTTTCACTTGACTCTTGACTAGTTTGTCCAGTAGGCGATAAAAGAAGATGGTCCAATTGAAGAAGTTTATCTTTCTCTATTTCCTTAGTCACGGTATGGATGGAGTTTGAAACGCATTGCTCGGCAGGTGCCTCCGCGTTATGTTCGGTGGCCTGCGCCTGCTTCAGGATTTGAATGGTCGACGGTGATAGAGGAGGAGTTGCCTCCGACCACCAATAGTTCAATTCCAATTTTGACTCACTACCGAACTGATGATAAAAAGAGAAATTGTTTCTTTACAGAAATTCATTTTTTATTATAAATTAAAATCTTTTAATTCTCATCATTGTGATATCGGTGGGATAATCAAATTTTATTATAGTCGCTTTGCCTTGCAAATGACATATGAAATTACAATCAGTGATAAAATTCTTTGGCTTATTTTCCAAATAATTGATCTCATCTACGAGGCATAATTCACAAGACAAATAATAAATTGGTTCACTTACCATCAAATATAAATCTCCGATAGTCAAGTCACCGGCATCATATACGCTCCATCCTTTTTTGACTTGCTGCATTATAAGTTCTCTGTTCCAAATCCTTTTAAAAAAATTTGAAGTACCGTTACATATTCTACCGCTCTGATCTTCGGGACTGTCGAGAATGTTTTTCGATATCAAAGGAGACTTTTCTCTCACGTCTAAAGGATTGCTTTCTTTCTTGTTTTTTTGTTTTATTGTCTGTAAAGTGATACATGATATGTTATTTTGTAATAAGATCTATAACGTGAGAGAAACTAAAAGAAAAAAAATACCTTCAATTTAGGAGAACTGACTGATTGCAGATCTTTCTTAGCGTCCTCGATGACAGGTATAACTGCTGCATCACTTTCACCGTCAGTTTCTATATTGTACTTATCGTCATCAGAAAATAAGTCTTTGTCTTTATCTCTAAAATCAACATCATCATTAGACTTCTCCTCAAATTGCATAACGAGTCCTTCACCGTTGGTGTTGTTATTCTTAGCATTTGCAAACGTCACCATGTCCATTCCGTCATTTGCGGTTTCATCAATATCGAATACGTCATTTTTATCAAAGCTTTCCTGCTCAGTCTTATTCTTTTTGACAGTCGTCGGCTCATTATCTCCGCTGTCTTTTCTTTGTCGTTTGTGGTTCTTGAACCGAGGCCCCCCCCCTTTGAAACCGACGTCGTCTAATGGGAAACATCAACCAAATAAAGGTCATTATGAGGAAAAATACTCGATCCTACAATGAATTTTACTTTGAAAAACAGTGACTGTATGTGCGATTAATGATTAAACTTTTCAAAATAATTTAAACAGAAGTTGTACATCACTTTGTTGTGTGACAGTTTTAATATTTGAATCATATTTTCTTCCCAATACCTATTACAAAACAAATATATATGTGATCCAGATATTTCTCTGAAAAATCCAAAATTTTGCAATTTTTTTTTGTCATAGGACTAAACCCTTTGGTAAGGTTTAAAAGGCAACATTGAAAAAAAAGGCATAAGAAAAAAAAAGTATCGTAGAACTCCACATTTTGAGTACATCGGGTAAATTCAAGAAAAGGAACCGAAATAATAAATAAAAGTTATTTTATCCATTTTTTAAAAGATTTATTTAAGCCTTGGTATTTTTAATTTTTTATTTGAAAGAAAATATTTTGAATATTCCACAAAAAATCTCATTTTTAAATATTTTATTTTTAAAGTATGCATCAAATATTTTTCATGCCACCTCTGAAGAGAAGCTAAAACATTTATCACATTCCATATATATTTATTACAAACCGAGGCTCTCGCAACCATTCTAGAAAGGAAATTCAAAAGACTTAAAAGCGAGTCATCTGTGACGAATCTGTTATGCGTCATATATGCCCATTCATTTTAATATTAAAACATGTACCTATTTGGAAACCTTACAAGTCAAACATAGAGTTAGATAACAACCTGAATGAGAATGTACAATATGTAGTCCATTTCAATTTAATTTTGAAAGTGAACTTCCACGAATTATCTACAGAATTCATGGAGAATATAAAAATAAGCTTATTACTGTAGTAATAATACTTAATAGAAAAACTCACACTCACTTTGCTGGCCGGTGTGTGTCCCGGTTTCTTTGGCACCCATTCTTTCAAGATAAGCATTGAGGCAGATGCTTTGGCACGAGACGTGCTCGCTCACATTCACAGTGGGAAGGTACAAATCGACACCCGGTTTCGGTCCCATGTGTAGAATCAATTCCCGTGATCCGTATCGTACGAGCCAACTCCTCAAATCCTCATCAGTCTCTGATTTTCGTCTGCGTCGTGAAGGTAAAAGGGTTTTCAAGTCTGCACCGCTTTTTCCATTAACGACACTTTCACTATTGATAGAGACGGTCAAACCTTCTTCAGACTTTAAATTCTCCGAATTGATTGGTACACTTTTTGAAATTTGCTCTAAGCCTTCTTCTAATGCTGAATCTTTGATTGAGGCTACTGTATCACTTTTAGGAGTCGTTTTTTGTGCAATTTTATTTGATAAAAGGCAATCGTCAGTTTTTTGATTTGAGCTGTTCACTTTTGATTCTTTTCTTGATTGAAATATTTCAGTATTCTTTTCTATTCCACTGCTTATAATTTTAGAGAGTTTCATTATTTCTTGAGGACCGGTCGCGGCCAACGCTTCGAGAGTGGGAAGCTTGTCAATCTTCAATGTGAGATTTGTTTGCAAGTTGGGGTTTAAGAGGTAGTTAATTTGCTGATTCAGCAAATTGAATTTACGGAGGGAATTTTTTCCATGATTCTTCGTCGATAGACTTTCCTTCTGTGTTTAAATAGTCAAGAAAAATTCAGTGCAATGGGTTAACGCAAATAACTTCAGTACTTCAACAAAAAAATTGATTCACTTCAAGAAAACAAAGGTGCTATAGCATATCTAAACAAACCTTCAATAAAACAATCAAACAAATAAATTATATAAATCTCTTAGACCAAACTTTAAAAAAAAATCTTTGAGCGATCTCATGATGCAACAAAATGATAAAGAATAAGTATATAAAGGATACAGCATCATCCGTAGAAGATTGCCATCTTCTTTGTAAGAGGGCTAATATGGTGGAAAGCCTGCATGAAGGTGCGGTCGGAGCTAATACTCGAGGATTATGTGCAGCCGATTGCACTCGGGCCCAGGCTTCTTCGTCTCGTGGAATACCGACTATGCAAATTTTGGTTGGCAATCGAAGTTGGGAATCCCATTCTGAAATAATTATAATATTTTAACACCTGCACAATTTGCTGACTTAACTATTCTTCCAGTGTCGTTTGCTGTAACTGTAAGATCAGATTTGAGTTATCAATTGATTTATGGCTATGTTTACAAGGTCAAGCATGTCTTTAAGGTTTCCATACTTTCCTACCCACTCTCTCTGATCTTTAAAATTTAGATTTAATCTACTTTGTTATTTCTACCCATCTTTAAATTTTGATTAAAAGTCAATGTTTATTTTTTTTTAAATACTAAAAAATAATTTTTAGTACAATTTCTTTCAATCTTCAGTTCAATTCTACAATTTTATATTATTAAATCAGGACCAGCTTTGCTCATCTCGAGTATTATTATCTTCATTGAGTTTTATTATTTAAATGTAATGCTTTCCCATTACTTTGCTTTATAAACATATCTATAAATAATGTGTGACCCACATCATATAGTTTAAGAGCGTTTTCACAAAGTTTACTATTTATTGCCTGTGCCAATAGATGATTGTGGATTACATTACCAATTGGTGTATTTGAGAATTATTGAAAATTAATTTTGTTTTTGAAATCCATGATGGAATCATATTTTATGCCTGAATTCTTATATGAGGAAATACTTTAAAAGACTTGTAAGAAAAATTATCAACCCTCAAGGTTATTCAACTTCCTCAGTGCTCGGCAGACAGGCGTCCGAACCCTCAAAGTTTTCCCGCCTTTCCTGCAAGCGACCATGCCCCGTCTCACGAGTTCAGACAGACGGTTGGCAATGCGAGGTCCAGTTATAAGACGCTTTCTCATTTCCCCATAGTTTATCAAGCCGTATAACTCTTGGACTACCTTCTTCACATCTGAAAAATTAACAAAAATTTTCATACAAAAATGATAACGAGGCAAATTGCAGTATGAAATAAACAATCCGGATATTCATACTCACTGTCACTGAATTTGACGTGTTTGGAGATCTTCTGCCACGTTCTGTAGTAGAAATGACTGACCTGATGTTTAGCTTTAGCGGCCGGCGTATCCGATCCCGTTTTCCTCTTCATCTTACTGCATATGTACGCAGTGATAGCATCGAAGTCTTTACCGAACTCATTCAGAGCTTCAAAAAATAAATTTTTGTCATGAGTGGACCATGGCGCCTTTGGCATGCGAGATTTTGTTTTTCCAATAGGATATTCCTTTTCTTCAAATAATGATGGATTTGTCGGAATCAAAGCTGCAATACCGGATTCATTTTCTGGTTTCTCTGTTTCTGAAGATACAATCTCTGAAAAAAATTAAAGTTACTTTACCAAAGTTAGTTTAAAATCTTTGAACGATGTAACCATACAGTAATGGCCAAAACTTGCATCATTGTTGTATGGATTTTATTATTTATTAAATAGAGTGAACCAGTAATTTTTTCAGAATACCAATATTTTTTTGGATAAATTTTGTTCTGTTCGATCACTCAACAGGAATAATTAAAATTCGTTCCAAAAGCCAAACCTCAGCCCGTGTCGTCCACAGCTCATAATAATAATCTACTATACATATATATTTAGAAGAGGGTATGCCAACACTTTTCTGGCCCACAAAACCAGCATACTTATATAGTAACAAAGTAACTGCCGAAATATCTATAATATATATCTGTTCAATTATTATTAATGTGTCAGCTTTTATTAAAACTATAGGAAAAGAAGTACAAAAAACATTTGATCATTTCAAACACTATCTCTAATACAAAAATGTTAACTAATTTGAACTGTTGAAACTTTATACGATTCAAGATGCTATGTCACTAACAAACCAGGTTTCGACTTTCGGAATCTTCAGGCATTCTATCACACAAATGCAACATAACTGACATGGTCATATTAAAATTTCATCAAGCACCTTCAGTCGATATAATAAATTATATAAATGTAAACATTTTATAAATTATTAAATCTAACCCTTCATTGATATAGAAATACAATATTAAAGCACATTTATTGAACTCCATTTCAGGATCGTACCTCTGTCAATAGTATCACTCGCCGACTGCACCGGCGCAGTGGAAGGACCCGACGAAGGAGACGAAGCTGCGGCTCCAGGTGTCGAATCTAATCTCATTTTCTTGATAACTCTGGCGCTTGTTCTAAGTGTAAGCCCGGCCGACTCACCCCCGCCGGTTCCATTGTACGTTGTCAGGGACCCGAGCAGTTCTTCGACAGGCATCTCTGAGGGCTCATCTACTTTTGTACAAATCTGTGAATGAAAGGAAAAATGATAAATTTAACACCAATATAAGATATTGCAAAACAAACATGCGGTCTCAGGTTGCAGATCATATCACATTAGAAGTTGGAATACGATATCTGCTTGATACTCAGAAGACAAATCTTTCTTTTAAGGATAGAAGGATTGACTTACGGTTAGGTTATTGCCTTTACTATGCCCTATTTTTGAATGGGATGGGTGGGAGGGACATTTATAATTTCAAAGATGTGAACACCACAAGATTGACCATTCAGCTGCAGACTTGGCATATAATAAAATAAATTACATTATTGGATGAATAATACTGACATGATATTGATTCAAAAACATTCAGTATTTTGGAGAATATATTAAATCAGTCATTCAGTTAAAAACAGCTATACTGAACAATAAGTTTTTAGAATATGAAAGTGTTACATACTGCTTATATTTTTTGTAAAAAAAATGTTGAAAATGTAATCATTTTCTTGATAATAATGATAATATCTTGGTTTTTGTAAAACTTTTAGATTTTATTAAAAATCAAACACAATATCAAGCAAAAAGTCACCTCTCCAATTCCACACTTGAGCGCCTCATTATCAGAACGCCCATCTCCACTACAGACCAAATGGTTGGCAAAGTGTAAAAACGCTGCATGATTCGAGGTTTTGATACCGAACACGCTTTTCAAATGGATATTCTCTGTATGTAGAGAATTATTCTTAATGGAAACTAATATTCATTGAGAAAGAAAATAAATATTTTGAATTCTAAATTTGAAAACATCAAAAATGGTCGTTAGCTGGGTTTTAAATGTGATGTCTTCAATTATATTTCTTAATAAATGCTCGCGTTGAATGAAACCAGATCCGATCATAAGAAAATATATTGGAAGTAGAACTAAAATTATGTTTTGTAAAATACATAAAACAGCCAGTTTCAAAACTGTATTATAAACAGTCCTGTTAGAAGTTTACTGAATAACTTGGTCTCTAAAGACTAGCATTAGAGCTCTCCCTGGCGATTTGATGGTTACAGGTTATCGGCAAAGCCAATACCAGGTTTAAAAAAACAACAATCTATAATGAATTTTTTTTAGGATGGGTGTCCATGACATCTTTTCTTGTGTGATTTTAAAATACTAAGCATATTGGCAATTATTATCTGTAATACCATGTAATTTTTATACATTGTTAAAAATAGTGCCTACTATTAAAGTGCTGAATATATGGCTTAAAAATACTTACTAAGTGAATAATATTTATTAATAGGACCGAAAAGAAGTCTTAGAAATATTTTTGTTGATGCTTGAGTTTAACTGATGCAAGAAAAGACGTTAACTTCCTAATAGTAAAAATATATTTAAAATAATAAAAACACATTTTTAGTTCTCTATTTCCATAATATATTTTATGATCAGGGCCAGCTTTGCTCACCGCGAGCATTATCAACTGATAGGAAACAAATTACGACAAATTAATAATCGATTAAGAGCTCAGAACAAGCATGATTTTCCACCAAGAAGTGACAGTAAACAGCTTAAATTGTAAAAAAGTATAGAAAAATGTACCTGATGTGACTTGTACAAGGCCAAAATGAGAATAATGGCATGCTTGAGAATGTAAATCTTTATGTTCCTTTTATTTTTGTGTGTAATCAGAGATAATGAATTGTTCTTGCAACACTTGGAATATTAAGAAGAGCTTTACAATATTCAAGAGTATTGCTTTGGATATGAACATCAATTAATCGAAAAGTATTTTTTATGCTTGAAAGTAGATTTTATGGGAACTTACTCCACTAACTTGAACACCAATGTTTTTTTTCTGACATACGTATTTTTTTATATTGTGTATACAGTGGAACCTCGATCAACCGTTCTCGCATAATACGTTTTCCCGGCCGGAACGCTTATTTTTTACAGTCGCGTCAAACTCCCATAAGAACAATGTTAAATAATCCCGCATTGACCATTTCCCGATTCCCCGATTTCCTCGATAAACCGTATAAATATTTTGGTCCCGTCACAAATATTATCCCGATTGACCGTTTGTCTTGCATATTTCTCCGAATCTCGGCAAGCAAGTTTGACACAGCCGAGTGCAGGTGTTATGTCTAGACACGTTGGAATCCGCTGTACATGTTAGACGTAACGCATTGGACGCATGTGCTATTTTTTGGGTTGAAATCCACCACACGCGTATTATTGTTTATGATGCAAATACATTTGCAGTTGTTTAAAATTCATAGTAATAATGATTCCTGTACATACAAACTTTTAGTCACAAGTTTAGTAACAAGTCTTTGTTCCGATTAATGTGCCAAATAATAAAGAAGCAAACTAACATAAAGGACTTTTTTAAAAAATAAATTTTATATACAGTATGTACAAGTAACTAATAAATAAATGTTTTTTACGATTTTACTTGTTTATTATTATTTTAAGCTTTCCCGCATTCACCGTTTCCCGCATTTACCGTTATTTTTTCAGGGTCCCGTGGAAAACGTAAAATCGAGGTTTCACTGTAATTGTAAAATGAATATACAAAATAAATTTTAAGCAAATGATTGAAGATTCCGCTTTGTTTTGATTTACACCAAATTCCAGTATAATATTATATATTATAATAACTCTTTATGAACTGAGTAATATAAGCGCATAGGTAACAGACACACTGGCCATTAGCAGTGGAATGGTTAAAAAAATATATGAAAGAAGCGTATAATTACATATTCTAAAATAATATTGATCAATTACCTCCCAGTAAGGGTTGAAACGTTAACAAAAAAGCTAAGTATCATATGTATATTCAATAGCTATTGAATAGTAGATTAGTAATGTTTGTTGAGTTTCACTTTGATACAAAATTGAAAAATATTAATAACTGTGTAAATATTCCTAGCGATGGCCTTCATACAAAGAAGAGAAGAGCACACATCATTCAAAAGTAAGATTTTTTTCGATATTTCAACTGGTCAACACTTTGTTTGGAGAGTATTACAAAATGGTCAAACTCATAAACCAGAACCATAATCTATTATGTATATAAATCTTTGAAACAGTTTTTTTATGCAGTGAAGTCATAATTATTTATTTTTAAATTTTTTTCAAGAATTAGTATATTGTAGTTTTAAAAGAGGACTAGTATAAAGTGCAAGAAAAACATTGATTTTTCTATTTATAATGACTTGTTTTACAATAAATATTTTTGCTAAATATGCAATGGATACACATTTACAATTTTATATATAATATCAGTGATGAGCATACACGAGATCAACGAGGGCCGCATTTTATATTTTTAAATAAAAAGAGCCACGCCATGGTCACTTTTTCAGGTAGTTTTCAACACACACATTCAAATTTAATTACATTCCTACACAAATCTTAATTGCTATATAAAAAATATATATAATAAGAAAGTGGAAAATGAGACAGAAAACACAAAATAATAGGTTATAAAATTTAAAAAAAATTGTTTCATAATCATACAGCTAATTCTCACAAATTTCGTATATAATTTGGTGCAACTATTTGCAGGGAATATGTCAAAAGCTCGCTTGTTAGTTGCAAAGAATATTTTGATTATAAAAACTTAATAATCATCAATAAAAAAATATTTTTAATAACGAACTGTGGACTGTGTGTTTATTATGCAGATTTTTCAGAGTGCATCTTGAAATTTATGATTGTATAAATTAACATATCTTTTGATTATGTTCAAGTTCCTTGCTTTTTTGTACAGTTTTTATTGACACGGGTCTATGAAAAACGTATCTCCCACGTTAATGGAGGGGCGAGTGTATTACGATTCCCACCTTTATGCTATACCGAAAATGGAAAATAATCAGCAAACAGGCTAACATTAACAAAGGAAATTCTGCGAAAATACAATTATTATAGGGGAAAAAAATAGTTATATTTTTAGCACGAGATATTAAGAACCGCATTTGCCTACATCTATTGTATACGTAAACACAATTTAATTATACCTCCCTCATCGGAAATATTTAGCCTGCAATTGTATGGCGGTGATAGAAGCCTGGGCAACACTGATCGAAATATAACAAATAAAGGATCTTTCAATAGGGACGCCTGAATTTTGTTAGGTTATAGCAGTCGGTGTTCTTAAAGGGACATCTGTCAAATTTGCTATCAATTGTTTAGTAGAGTGTGGCAAATCACCATGGATGGTTATAGCATTAAACAACAAGTGCAAATTATCAAAAATGGATAGACATTCTGCATGAGCGATTTGAGGGCATGGAGCTGACAATTTAACGCAGTTTTGTGAATATACCACAAGCAATTGACGCCCTCAAAGTCAACATAACAAACACCATCCAACAAATTCAGTCAGATTTATGCGTCAGTTTTTGAAAATTGGACCTACCGAATACGTGCCACCAAGCAAAGCCACGGCGGACATTTGAACATTATATTCCACACTTAATGCCAAAAAATATTCTTTCAAATGAAAAAAAAATAGTGGATATCTCACACACAAGTTGTTTCATTCACAATAACACAACTTTCGAGCGGCCCAATTGAAAGACCTTCATATCTTCTTTGTTTTATCAGTGGAATCGGTCATATTCGTCGAAAACAATATGTATAAATATAGCTCCTTGTATTGCAATAGCATTTTTAATGTCAAGCGGTTTGCCCAAACGACGAAAAATTTTAACTAGTGTTTCGTGTCGCGAATATTGTCTCGGAATCGAAAATCTGTGATAAAACGTTAAAACATATATTAATAATCTATCATGCATAGAAGCGTTCGACATTGACGCCCCATCCGATTACACAAGACCTCGTCATGTCTTAAAACTGAAACCTCCCTAGATCCTCTCCCTTCCACAACACAGATCACCCTCGCCCCTAACTCATCTGTCTGGTGTCCGTCTACGGTTCCGGGCAGCAGGAAGCGAAAACAGAACCCCCCTGGACCATAATACTTCGCCGCCGAGACCGTAATTTTTGTTTTTTTTTTGGATTTGTATAGAATCACTGTATATTTTATGTATTTTGGTTTGTATAGAATCCATGTTTTTGTTTAACTGGTGTTGCAAGTGACACGCGCGCCCTGCGTGTCACTTGCCCTAAAAGAGGTCGAAAAAGCGTCACGCAAATAATCTAGCGTGACGCTTTTTAAAAAAATAAGAGGATCCACAAAAAAGCATAAACAAACACAAAACACCAGCGATGAAAGGGAAAGAAGGGAGTTTAACGCGCCCTTAATCATATTGTAGTATAATACGATACTAGACTAATAATCTATAACTATATTAATAATAAACTAAAAATTGTATAAACAAATAATTGGTATCATGATACAAGATTTTACTTCAACCAAAAGTTTCAGTGAGATATCATACATACATATTATTTACAAATTGACCATCAATGAATGTGTGAATTAACGGACATTAGGTGTTTTACTGGAGAGAAGAATTGATTAAATAAATAGCGACGTGTAATCAATTGAGACCAAATAGCCATTCCTTCAATTTTAATGAATTTTTATTAGAAATAAAAGCAGTGAATGTGCAATACGAAAGTCAGTTTATACATTAAAAGCAGTAAAAAAATTAGAATAAGAAAGATTGTGTTTAGAAGCTGCAGTTTTTAAATGAAATCATTTTCACAATTGACTGGTAGTGAAATATTATTGAAAAATAATTAAGCTATTTATTTTACTGTTCAAAAACAGTGTTTTAAAATAAAGTGATGTTATTGATTGAATTGGCATTCACTTGGTAGAACTCCATTATAACACGGTAGCTATTTCGGCTCACGCCATCGTCAGAACTAATTCTGTTAAATCAATTCTGTTAAAAAATGTGTCTAAATAGTTCTGACGATGGCGTGAGCCGAAATAGCTATCAACTATATTTGTTAAAAATAATTTTGTAGAACTAAAATACATTGCTATTTTTTCACCGTGTTAAAGTGATGTTATTAATCAATTACATTACAAGTATAATTTTGAGTGCATGCAAGTTCTGCGTTACATTTTCTCACGGGATATTTTTAACTAGTACAGTAAGAATTTGATGTATAATATGATTTTGAATTCAATATCTATTACATTTTTGTTTTCCCTCGATGACGGGTAGCATACATTTTTCTTTTTAAATAAACGAATTTCTTTATTACTTTATATTGAGAAAACGACTAGATAAGTTTTCATTAACGACACAAAATTTTGAGCTCGACGAATACGACGGAATACACACACAGTACAGTGCTAGGAGCTATAAATAATATTATTCACAGCGACAAAAAAAAAACGAAAATTAAGAAGAATGAACTTCGCTAAAAAATTCTTTTCATCTTAAATACTAGCGTTTTCTTGCATAAATTTATGTAATATTGACAAACAACAATTGTACGTGAGATCACTTCAAATTATCACAAAAGATTTTTGCATTAAAAAATATAGCTATTACGATGACCCTCAAATTGTACAAAACCAAACAACTGCAAATACGAGCATACAATGTTACACAATAGACAAACAAGAAATGATGCCGACAAGAATCAGAAATATACATAAAAATTATGAAATCAATTCAAAGAAAATATTGTAAGTGCACCATCTTATTTTTGGCAATTCGTTTTTTTACATTTTACATACGGCACACGTTACTAATGGTTAGTAGGTACACATGTAATTTACTCTGAAGATATCGTAATTTGCTCGTTTTCATTATCAAATTCATGTTAACTAAACGTTGTTTATTCACACCAATATTATTTTGTTGCCTATTTTCAATAATATTAAATATTTTTAACGATTGTTAAAAAATAGGTATTTTTTTTAGGCAAGTTGGGCGTCGTACGTGTGGGATACGCCAATGATGTTCGAGGAACGATGTATCCTTAGAAGGTCAGTAATATGTACCACCATAATATTTTAATCGGATTAAGATAAAAATATGTATGATGGATAAGTACATTCGGTGTGAAAAGCTGAAGTTCTATTCACATTCTGTTCTTAGTTGCGTACATGAACGTTTCTAACTTTTCGATCATATACGTTTCAAAAAAAATCGTATCCATTACATTCCACATAATCCATTAATCCATAAGACAAAATAAATAATCATCCATTGTGATCAAGTGTAAAAATCGTTTTCTTTTATACACTAGCTTATACACCGTGCGCTGAAAAAGGTGTTCTGCGAAACAATTATCTGACGAATGGAACCGCTTTGTTACACTGCTTTGATTAGTAAAAATCATTACGATAAAGTGATTATAGTCATATAATAAGTTCCACAAAAATGATATTTTTTATTTCGATTCTGCGTCATCATCAAAACTACTACTTCTGGAAGAAAAATTGAGTCCGAAATATCCATCAACAAATTTATAAAACTCTAATACCAAGAATAAATTTTACGTTAGAATACGTAAATAATGTCAAATTTAGAAGATATTACATTGCAAGGTAAGCATAGCAAAAAATATATACATATTGTGTTTCATAAAAAGTATTAAATAAAATTCTAAACAATTATATCGGTATAACAGCGTTGTCAGAGCTGTGACTTAAATGTATTGATGTTTTCATAATTAATTTTCAATTATCATATATTACACAGGTAGGTGATAAAAGCTTGTATTATTATTATTTTTTTTTAATATAATTATTTTAATGTCAACACTAGCTAAGTAGCTTTTATTCCTAAAGTACGGTATACATCATTTCTTTTACAATTATGTACTGTAGTCAAATTGCTTTTCAAGTAATTGAAAATTATTACGCACTCAATCAACTACGCGAGGTCATCATACTCGTATATCAATTTATCAATGAAAACTGCCACTTATATTAATACTTAATACCCTTAAATACAGCTTATCTGATAGGTTACACGTGAGTCATTTACATTAGCAGACTATCAACGGCGGAAAAAATAAATCTCCATATAGGTAGCCCCGTGAAATACTAACCTTGGCATTCCAAAATAATTAATGATAGAAAGGTTTCCCAAAATGTCTTCCGTAATGGTGAAAGTGGTCACCGATCAAATAATAATAGCGCAGCATCATGTGCAGCATTTTTTTGAATGAAATCAATCAGCCGGGTGACCTTTCGGAATATCGCCATCGAGCTCGCCTCTTTCGGTGCGGCTAGGTCGTCGATTTTGTCGAAATCATAATTATTGTAAACGAGACGGAACCTTGACAGTGAGAATTGTGGCAACTCAATAAAGCGACTCTCAGAGCTATTTTGAATAAAATTACGACTCTATGTCAAGAGCTACTTACACGTCATGCTCCTTTTTTCGTTGTCGTTTTTTGCCACTTTCGCGAAGGCGTTGCGTAAGTAAATATGTTTTTGCCGGCGATGCTAATTTCGCAGAACTTACTAACGAAATAATCATATCCTTTTAAAAATATTCTTCTATTAGTAGAATCATATGTTAATGACGACGGATATGTGTAAATAATACCTGTAATGATGCTCGTAAAAAATGTTGCGAATTTTAAGGTTCTTATTTTATTACTATCAATTTTGCACTTTATTGTATATAGTTATATAGTTTTCCGCTTTCTCATGTCTTCATTTGATGAGGTACCGGACCATGGGGCGGGACAGCGTCTGATAAGAATTTTAAAAGAGGTATATATCCTTTCTGATGTTGCTTCAAAAAGATGTGATCGTCAAAAAATTAAAAATTATCAACGAAGAAGCTAGTCTCAATATTACCTTTGGTGATATCTAGTCCAAACACATGTGGTCCAAAGGCATGTTTATAAAGTCATTTTTTGTATACTTTTAGCATTTTTTATATGTCGATTTCAACTAGATCACAATAACAGATCATTAGGGAGTCATTTTCTGATTAAAAAAAAATAGCCAAACATAGTCGGCTTGCGTAATATCAATGAGTGTTGTCATCGAAATGCATGGTGGATCCCGAGTGCGTACTTCAACTGTTCCTATAGAAGACCGTCTTGCAGATAAATTACATAGATTACGTTCAGGGACTAAGAAGGGCTGTGCAGTATGTTCAAATATAAAAATTTCTGGCGGGAGATCGGAAACACGGCTGTTTTGCGAGACCTGCCTAAATAAGCCAGGATTACATGTGAGCGATTGCTTTGTGAAATGCCATAAAATGAAGAATTACAAATAAAATAAAAATTTGTACATTATATCCATTATATATCTATTTTACATAAAAAAATTTAAATTTTTTTTTTTTAAATTTATATATATTTTTTTTATTACTTTGATTCATGTAGCGAATACGATTTTCGTAAAAAAACGCGTCGAGTTGCTGGTAGGCACATACGAAAAAGTGCTCGAGTGCAAAAGGTTAAAACGCGTTATCCAATAAAGTAAATGTAGATGTTTACAGCATTTTATTTATTTAAGTCTATCCATAAATTGCATTTTTCAGTCTTGCATTTTAACACAATGTCAAATAGCTGAAAAATAATAAAAAGAAACATTTCGATACAAAAAAAAAAATTTTTTGACTAAGGCACTTTTTGAGGAACCAAAAATATATGGTATGATTTATATTTAAAAAGTGGGTTTAAGTCAATTCAAAAAATACCTTATATTATGCTATTTATAGCAAAGCAATACTTATAAGTTCTGTAAAGCAAAGCGCAATGCTATGGTTGCCAATACTTCTTTATTGTTTGACAAATTAGTTGTTGTGTTGAGGCCTTACATGTAAACCCATGTTTTCCGATGTTCTAGTTAGAGTTACTAAAATAACAGCCGATATTATAATTATGTCGAGATCGAGCATTGCAGAGATAGTCGAGTGAAATACCTTTTTCTTGCATAACCATTTGACAGCGAGTGCAATAATTTGCTGCACAAAATGAATAAACTGGTTTCTACGAGCATAAAACCATAACGTTTCCTTCATATTACTTCAGAGGCAAAACACATTTGAATTTTATCGAAATACCAACAAATCAGTAGGATTTCTTCTCCTGTTTGTTTTCCTAGAAAGAAACCATTCAAATTGAAATAGTTTTAAGTAACACACGATAGTTTATTGAATTCGTTTTAAATCGTTTTCCACAATGTGCACATGTCCATCGACGGACAAAGGGATTACGATTTTCCTAAATGAGTTAACACCGTCATCTGCAACAAAGGTATAAAAACTTATGTACCATATTATCCATTTCCGTTATTGCATCATTGCCGTTCAGATTAAGATGGGGAACTTAATATATTTGAACTTATTCGAAGGGCCTTCCCATTCGATGAAAATTGACAAAACTAAGGTCACAAAATTGAAATCAATAAAGGTCACAGCCTTAGCTGATAAATTGTAATACATTAAAATAATTAAACATGTACTGACGGCATAACTCCACCCTTCAATTATAATAATGACAGTTAATTTCGATTCGACATCCGTGTCAACATAACAATATGTTGACGAGCCTGTGGCGGAGGCGTGTGAGATGTAAGGTACCCTAGTCCTTGAGTACACAACAATCCAAGAACCCGAATTTTTCTTATAACAAATACACACTTACCGGTTTTGCACGAACACTTATTATTCTTTGAAAGCTATCAAGTGAACTTAACTTTCTTTTCTCAATAAGGGTACTATTTAATTACCTTAAAAAAATTTCATTACTATAAAATCAAAGCTCAAAAGTACAGTTATGCACGCCAACTCATTTAAAATTGGATATTTATGTAAGCCCTTTTATAACATAAAAAATAGCAATGCATAAAAAGGTCATCAAAAAAATATCACGAAACTGATTAATTATCAAGGTAGATAAAAATAAACCTATTTTCAAATACCCCTTCCGTTTGATCAAAAGTGTGCATACCCCCCACACGAGAACGTGAACTGGCACAAAAGTATAATTCAGAGAGTTTTGGATTATTACTAACTGTCAAACGGCGGAACATTTCACTTGTCCCCGACATGTTTCTTTATAAAGGATGCAGGAGAAAACGTCGATGTAAAACGTGCACAAGCTTTGTATACGAGTTTTTTTTATCATCAATATATTGCAAAAAGGATCTATTGCCGAGTCGAAGATATTGTTCAAAAGTTGGTATTATATAAAATAAACAGAAACTAAAATAATTGTGTAATATAAAAAGTTGATTAGTGGGTCTCGTGAGTGTTCAGTGAAAATTTGCTCAAACATGCAATTAATAAAACGAACATTTTTATCGGAGTGCAGTAAAAATTGTGAAAATTATTTGCAATGATAAAACACACAATTTAATTCGCGTGATAAATGACAATGTGAGTACAAATCTTATTGGTCGTAATTGACAGTGTTATGCCTGAATTGCTATCAACAAGTGTTATATTAAAAGTTCATGTACCAGAAGTAAACAAATTCTATATAAGCAAAGTTCTATGATGTAGAATTCGATTTTTAAAAAATATTGATATGGCACGGTTGGTTTGGTTATGTTTGTGAACAGTTTTTTTACTACCACATTTAACATCTCAATAATTAATGAAAAATGATTTTTGTGATTTTGTATTACTACATATCGTACAATTATTATATCGAATTCTATCTGCATGAGTGTGATGTTTCAGTATTTAGATTTCCGCGCGATCTTCAATTTCATTATGTTCACTATGAAGCCAATTATAAATTTTATATTCTGGAAATAAATATTATGTAGTATTAAATCATTTTTGAAATACAATAAAATATCCAAGTTCGAGCAATCCGAAATTGCTTTCAGAAAGACATTTAAAATCGGGAAAAAGTGTATTTATTTTCTTCGTTTCTGATAAACCTTGATTAACCGTTTGTCTTACATTTTACAGATTCGATTTATAATGCATATTTTTTTTTCAACATTTAAAATTTAATACTGTGCACTTTAATACTGCAGACTAGTATATGTAATTGGCGTAGTTCAGAAGTCTCATTTGATATACATAAGCGATTTTTCCTTACATTATACAACTATATTATAATAGAAAAACGAAATCATATTATTCCTGATGCATCCAGAGAGGACATTTCAAAATAATTTAAATAACAATCATCTACGTTCTGATCGTATAATTTATTGATAACGAACAGTATATAAAGATGACATATTCTGATCCCTTGAAGGTCGTCATGAAATTACATCGACGTATACGGCAAAAAATTAAAATATTTATTCAATCAATTTTAAAATTACGATCGGGTTTTATTCAATTTGTGTTTTGTTTATTATAAACAACAATTACGCACGTTAACGGTATGTAATTTATTCATTCCGGATAAAGAAAACGATTTTTTCCGGCAAATGATTTGACGCAAGAGAAAATAATGATAATTAAGAAATGGCGACATGTCCTGTGTGCGATATTCCAAAAATTTTTTTGTGCGCTCAACACAATGGCAAGTAAAAAGATATGATTCATCAGCGGTATTGAGGTTTTACATTTTTAACCTATTCATATTGTAAAGTAAAGGGGCGCGGACGGTGTCAACCGGATATGCGGATCTTCTATACGCAGCCACACGATAGATGCAGAATGATTATGAAATATATTTTATTTCGCTATTACTATTATTAAGCATATTGATCACAATATCGGGGATATATGAGCGGTTGGCATCCAATACTTCTACGATACGCACAGTAACCATATCTACATTTATAACAGGTGCAATAAAAAGGCGCAAACTATTATGAAACGCTCCTCGTGAGTCACGCCCCCTCAAATATATAAAATATTTTACAATTAGTTACTACCTGTTCCAATTCGATAAAAAAAAACATAAATTACGAGGTTATGCCGACTTTATAATTCGATGACTGGTCACAAGCAAGCATTGAAATATTTCAACACGGATAATAGACTAGATAGAACATTTTCTCGGACAGTAATTATAAGAGAAGAACAAAGAAGCTTTTAAAACGTCCAAAATTAGTGCAGTGTCAACGCAAAATATGTATAGCCATTCACGAATCTAGCGCATGGAAACTAGATCACTCGGCAAACGACAATAACGGAAATAATCAAACTATATTTATTTCTTTCTCATCAAATATGTACGGAAAATTGATGAATCGATAATGATTAAGTATTTATCAATAGTATCAGAAAGGCTGAGTCGCAAAAAAAACATTCCTGATCACAGTTCATGTTATTTTTGATAAATACATTTGGAATAACACATGTTAGATGTAATGGAATGACACTTATTTCTGGGTTAGTTCAATTATGGTCTCATAATTTTGAAACAACGTGTACTTGGTAGAAAGTACGATATGGGAAAATGAGTACGTATATTTAAATACGAGGAAATTTCGCAGGTAAAAAGAGTACATAGTCAATAAGTCCTGAACGACTGACGAAAAAAATCGCCGGCACACGGTTACGCTCGCTCGAACGGAATGCCAAATATTCACAGCAAACTTGAACTTGTTTTCGAATCTCGTATATAATTCTGTATTATACAATCGACTCCATACGCAAACGAAAAAAAAACTATAAGGCATACAATTACGATATTGACTAAGGGTGTTTGTTGGTATTTCAACACCTAATTTGAATTGTTGAAACTTTGTACATTTCCACATGTTTTATCACTCACGAACCGGGTTGCGCCTTTCGGCATCTTAATGCATTCTATTACACGGACGCTATATAACCGAATTTTAGAAGACATATATTTTGGCAGGTTGCAAAAAAAGTTAAATTTTTTATATCGCTATTATGTATAAGAATTTGTTTCGTACTAAGGAAATAGGATGATAAAATCCTTCTTCCCTAATAGGCTCGCTATTATTTAAAAATACATATACACCCAGACCTTTTTTTACGCGAATTTGATTATACGCGATTTTTTTGGACGGCACCACTACATTTTTTTACGCGCGTCACTCGTTTTTACGTTATTTTTCCCCAAATTTGTTTTAAAGAAGACATTTATATATGATGCTAGGCATGTACGTTTCATTATTTTTTAAATAAAAAAATATGTGTATTTTTAAAACTTAATTTTGTAAAGCATTCCATTTTTTTTAAATACACATACAATAGCCAAATGTATACAAGTGTATCGGATATTATGCGAATTTATATTTTAGGGTGTGTAAAGAAATATAATGCAATTGCGTGAAATCATTTTTATGCGATTTTTTTTACGCGCCTTTTTCTGTAACCAATGTATCGCGTAAAAAAAGGACTGGGTGTATATATATTTATATACTTATTTTCGATCTCGGTTGTGAGTTTTCATCATTGGAAAACTCTGATTTAAAGTGAACTATTCCTATAACATCCCACCAAACACAAAGGTTGAAAATACAAAAAAAGAACCTTTTTAGGGTCAATGTTGGCCGAGCAGTAGGTAAAGGTACCTGCTTTGCCGATAACTATTGTTCTTTTCTTCTCGAATTACTGTACAGGACCCACTTCTCATCCCCTGTAATAATTCTTCTGAGAAACGGATCCGTTTCGTGTCTGGACAATAAAAAAGCACGAATGGTTACTCGTTGATCCAAGGCCGTTGGAGAAAGTTGATGCGGCACCCAAATTCCTTGCCTGTTTTTTTCAGAGCCTTTTCAAATGATGGTATACCGTTGTCTTCGGGGAGCCAAGTTCATGTGACAATTCCTCAATTGTTTTGCGCGGATCGAATTCTACCAATGAATTCAGGGTGTTATCATCGATTCTTTTAGGTCTTTCACTTTTTGGTTCGTCCATTAACATCCTATCACCACTTTTAATTTTTTTAAGCCATCACTTCACAATATCCCCATAAACATCTCAAATGGTCTGTGTGGCTTCTTTGGGTTTCAATCCTTTAACAAAAACAGCATGATATGGCGCAAATGAGTCTCTTCGATTTCAGGATTCTGCATTTTTCTACAGCGGCAAAAAAAACGTCAAAATAGAAAGAGTACTAATAGAGCTTTAAAATGATACCAACCACGACGTGCTAACTTAACGGCAACCGTTGACAAACTGACGTTAAAGTGATGCAAAAAAATGGTCATTTCTTTCCGAACAACCTAATATTATATAAAGCGTGTTGTACAAAAATATGTTACAGTTTATACATCTGTGTTGTATAAAACCGTGTTATATGAGGTCTAGGTGTATACATAATAACGAGGATGGCTAATAAGGCATGAATTAAAAGTTTTAACTGTCACTTCTTGTTAGCAAGTCATTATATTCAAATAATAAAAATGCAATGTTTAGTAATATTTCCGCAATCCAATTTTTTTAAGATCAGGGTCGGTATCGCTCATCACGAGCATTATTGCTTACTAATGACGACTTAGCCGAAACCGGCTCTGATCTAAAAAAAACATAAAATTGTAGAAATAGTACTAGAGTTGTGTTTTTGTTACTTAAATGTAATGTATGCAATTATTTTTCAAATACAAGGAACAGTTATTTGGCACACGCATTAATTTTATCTTATGGCTAATTAAATAAGTCTACCTGAAATGTGTGCCGAACCGACATTCTTTTAATTTTATGTCGTTGAATTGAGATTTGTATTTAGGAGCGGTTTAATCATAGACTTCACTACAGTATAATGATAATAAAAAAACCTAACATATACGAATATAAAGATCTAATGAAATCCCTTAGTAAAAATATTATGCTCAATATTGGTATAAAATAAACAGTAACTTGAATTTTTATTAACAATTTATGAAACAATTTATAAGTGATTGATCAAAATATTTATTCTTTAAAACTTACGGTGGGTGCTCGATGGGATTTCAATATCAAATATAATTTATTGAAACATATGTTTTGCCACTAGCGACCCGTTTACCCACTAGTTTTGCCTTTCGGCATCTTCAGGCAGTGTATCACACGGATGTAAGTAACAAAAGTGTCTCTTCGCTGTCTGAAAGAACTGATTTAAAATGAAGTTTTTGAAAGATAATATTTGGATCCTAGCCTTAGGGTATGTGTTTTCTTTTTTTATCAACTCCTGGTGTATATAACCAATCAAAATTGTTTAACCGTTTATTGTGTGTCAGTTCTGTTACGTCCGTGTGATAGAATTCCCGAAGATGCCGAAAGGTGAAACCCGGGTCGTTAATGACAAAACAATTAAAAATCGTACAAAGTTTTAACAATTCATTTTTTTTAGTATATATTTAATATTATACGAAACTTCTTTAAAAATTGTTTTTTAAGTATGTGTCAAAATAAATTTACGAGCAAAAAAATGTTTAAAACTCATAGAGACGAACATTATACAAGACAAGCATTTCGCACTATCATCTTATATCTAACGAGGAATTTATCAAACCCAAATTCGGCAGAGGCATGTGGTAGTTGTAACCTAAAAATAGGTAGATAGGTAGATACCTTCATTACTAAAATTAAAATACGTTATTTAAATCAGCTGATACGGCTTATTCGATCATTACTACGAAGAAAATTTATTTCTTTAATGTGAAACAATAAAAAATAGTATTCGATTGAACGCATGTATCGATTTTATGACCAGTCATCGTGATGTTGCAGGTCGGCTTAGATTTCTAAGACCGGTCGCTATTTTACAAACCGCAATAATTACTGAAATAATTTACAGAAACCCTTCACAGTTAATTTTACCGATTAAAAATAAGCTTAATAATATTTTATAATTTATGATATCGACTGAAGGTGCTTGATGGAACTTCAATATTAAATTTGAATTGTTACAACTTTGTACGAATCCATATGTCTTATCACAAACGACCCGGGTTTCGCCCTTCGGCATCTTCAGGTATTCCATCGCACGGATGCAACAGAACTGACGTAAAACATACAGTTAGCATCGTATATATAATATATTAAAATTATTATTAACAGGAATCTACCTATCAATAGGCAAGCAAAAGATTGCAGCTGAAAAGAATGTAACAATATTAATCCAATAATAATTAGCTATGACAACTTTCATTAACGACCTTGTTAATGAGTTGTCGTTATTGAAATGGGGTTTTCAACAAATTTAAATCAAGTAATCAAATTATAAATGTGTCTTCTTTTATTTAAAGGATACCTAATATCAAACATCTAGTGATGAAGAATAGCGGCATTCAATTCAGATATCCATAGATTAGTAAGTAACATTCCTCTAAGTAAAGTAAATTTTACATGTGAATTAAACACAATTAAAGAGATAGCTATTAATAATGGCTATGATGTGTCTTTTATAGATCATCTTTTGGCAAAAAAAACAAATTAAACAAGCGGAAAAATTGTTATACCAAGGTATAATGCTTGGGGACTTGGAGAGCACCAGATGTTGGTGTAAACTAAGATTCTTAGGTAATACTAGTCTCAAAATTAAAAAAACAACTCGCTAACAGTGTCAGACCGGCGTTTTATTGCAAGAACTCACTGGCCAAAACTTTAGTAAACAACAAGGACAACATTAATTTTAGGGATAAGTTCGGGATTTATAAATTACAATGTTTGGATTGCCAACACTTTTATGTAGGTAAAACCACGCGCACCATAAAAATTAGAGTTTCATAACACTTAGCTGCTTATAGATTGAAGAAGGATACTTCTACGTTTGCAAACCATTTGTTGTCGGAGGGACATTCGTTTGACGCGGATGAGGGAGTTCAATTGTTACATCATAACACGGGGGACCATAAATTGTTTTATCAGGAGATTTTAGAAATTAATAGAGGCCAGTTATTAAATTCAAACTTCATTCTTAACGATCAACTCAATCTTCCCAACTCCCCCTTGTTGTACCCTTTACGTGAGATCGGTTCAATGAATCGACAATCTCATGACGATAATTCTTATGTCTCATCACTAGATGTTTGATATTAGGTATCCTTTAAATAAAAGAAGACACATTTATAATTTGATTACTTGATTTAAATTTGTTGAAAACCCCATTTCAATAACGACAACTCATTAGCAAGATCGTTAATGAAAGTTTTCATAGCTAATTATTATTGGATTAATATTGTTACATTCTTTTCAGCTTGCAATCTTTTGCTTGCTTATTGGTAAGTAGATTCCTGTTAATAATAATTTGAATATATTATATATACGATGCTAACTGTTTTACGTCAGTTCTGTTGCATCCGTGCGATGGAATACCTGAAGATGCCAAAGGGCGAAACCCGGGTCGTTTGTGATAAGACATATGGAATCGTACAAAGTTGTAACAATTCAAATTTAATAATATTTTACTCGTATTGTATGAAAACAATCCACTTCGCCGATTTCTTACTGGTAATACGCCGGATTTAGCGGTATTTTGGTTTTAATGTCATAGAAAATAAGAAACTTTGTGCCATATATCAGGTTTTTTATTTCTATGTTAGTTAGATAAAACGAAAAAGATATTTCGCACAGCCATATGCACTATAATACAAAAATATATCCGCGATAAAATTTTGACCGAAACATAACGTTTTAATTATCTAATATAATATAACTACGAGTAAGTTTTTCTTTGAGAAAACGTGGCATCGCGTGCTTTAACTATTCTTCTTTGAGATTTCTTTTTCTTTTTTTTTAATAATAAAAAACATTTTTTTTAGTACTTATTTCCACAATATATTTTTTGATCAGGACCAGTTTCGCTCATCGCGAGCATTATCAACTGATCAACTGATGATCGAGAGCATTATCAGTTGATAATGCTCGCGATGAGCGAAACCGGTCATGATAAAAAATATATTGTGGAAATAAGTACTAAAAAATGTGCTTTAATTATTTAAAATATCATGCCTTTTCATCAAGAAGTGACAGTTAACACGTTAAAAGTGTTTTTTTTTTCGTAATTTTATAAAGATAAAACAAGTTTTATTGGAGATACGCGTAAATGGTAATCTTTGCTCCTAAACTATTTCGGTATGAGAGTCGACAGAAACCAAAAGTGAAGCGTTCACCCAACGAAGTATGCGTGAATGATCAAATGTGGATTCGACGAAACGTACCTGCTGTTATGATTCCTTAATGCACGGTAACGTTGTTGAAATTCGTCATATATTTTAATATTGGTTGTTTTGTGGCGCCAAGGAGCTCGCCTATGAAATCTAAGCTTTTTGTCTGTTTTCCTTGTAACGATTAAGAGAGCCGTTAATATACCTTGAGTGGTTACACGGACTATATCTGACACTTAATAGAAATCTTCAAATAATTAAGTTTGGTAAAGACGTCATCAATTGGAGTCAAGTAAATTCTGAATAAAACTGGGTGACGATATGAAATTGTATCCAGTTGTAAAAACTGTAGCGGTCAAGCATAATACAACAGATATTAAACATTCCAAGTTTGGGGGGAAATTGGTGGGCTTTATGGTACATTAAACATTTCGCATGTCACTTCCTTGGCCTAGATTTGGGACGGTCTCTGAAAAGCTATGACTAAAAAAAACGAGGTTTAATCCCACACAGCAGACGAAATCGCATATAATAAGAACTAGTCACAAAATTACTAGAAAATAATTATATTTATAATATAAACCTAAAACAGTAAACGAAACCTTGAAAACAATAACAGGAAAAACTTGGATAGTGGAATAATTTAGCACACATACATTATAAGAAATGCAATCCTAGTCACGAATTTCAATAGTTCACAAATTCGTTACAAAACGTCCGCGTATTTCGATTGTTTCATGAGGTGCAATTGAAAAATAGTATAAAATAAGAGAGTAAGAGAATGAAACATTTCATTTCATTTGTCCTCATATGACAATGTTACCGTTATTTCAATTCATGATTAATGCTGACAACAACGTCGAGATGCTTCAATCGTAAATATATATTTTTTTAGGTAGGCTACATTACAAAATTATACAGATTTTTAATTGAAGATATCAACTGAGCATGCTTAGTGGAATTTCCATATTAGATTTCAATTTTTCAAACTGAAGTCATAACTATAGCATACTGTGGAAAGTACTAAGTTTCAACAATTAAAATTTCATACAGTTTTTAATAACAATATGCACTATTCGAGAAACAAAAAAAGTATTTCAATGTAGAATCCTTGCTCCCACGAAATACGAGGGTTCGAATATACACGATTCTCAAGGTTATATTATCAAGGCTTTAGTTACTTAAGATTTAAAATGGCGACCGAAGAGTTATATTTACAAACAATAATTAACCGTTCAAATAATTTCAAACAGGGTTAACTTAAAACTAATTCATGGAATTTTCATGTAAATGATTCCTTTTAAAATTAAAAGGCAAGTAAATATATGTTTTTTTTTTCGAAATGCTGTTATCTAGTAGTTTGACTCGTTCAAACTTTGTACTTGTTATCTATATTCTTGGTGCTTGAACATTGGAAACGTGCCGACCGTCATTTATGTCAAAATAGAATAATTTATTCCTTGAATAGTTTAAAATTTACACATTAATTGGTAGCACGTATTTAATTTAAGTACATAATATATTGTAGAGAGTAAAGTATGCATGTGAGCGTTTAAAGATTTTATAAGAATTGCACTTGATAATCGATTCATATGTGCCCGAGTAACCCACATTATTTCATTTAAAAAATGTATTATAATTTCTAGCTTGTAGCTTTAACGACAATAGCCGCACGACATTCGTAAACAAAACTCGTGTCGCCTTAAAATCAAAACACTTAATGTTACGGCATAGTATCGTATCTTAATAATTTCCGAACAATCATGAAAATTCAAACCTAAATAACACAATGCAAATCTTTGAAAAATGTGATGATTTTTTTGTATCATAATTTTAGCAAAGGAAATGAATTCCTCGGCGACCCTGTACAAATTTCGTGTTAAAAAAACCTACACCAGAAATCCATTAACAGCTCAAAGAATCGATAAAAATATGAACGTAATGATAGTCTCGTTACATAAAGCAACTAATATAAATATTGAAAACCTTGAAAATGAAAAGTAAAATTAAATGCCTATAGAAATAAGTTTAAGGCTTTAAATGGCGCAGTCGTAGTCGCAGATGTGAAGAGAATAACATAACATCAGTATCGGTACGCTGATGGGAGAGAACACAATCGAAGCTCATTAGATGCTTTGAAAGCTTTCAGTCATTCGTTATTTTAAAAAAGTTTGCATTTGTTAACATCTTTTATACATAGCTTATCAATTAATATAAAATCGGATTCATTTCAATCGACGTATTTTCAACGAGGGTTTCGTATTTTTTTTCTAAATTCACAACTTGATACAGATTAAAGATATAATTTATCCAAGAAGTTTTTTTACAGTTAAATAGGTTAATTGTTAAATTATAATAATCTAGTAACTTTTAATAAATTACTTCGTACATTTTTTTAACTATTGCGGACGTCGAGTATTTCAATATTGAAAATATATAGTCAGTTTGCATTTCTATATTTGTAAAATATTTACTTTGTGCCTCTTTATATATAAATAAATAGTGAGTTGTGTATTTTTCAGAAAGAACAATCATAAACTAGTGAAGAGGGCATAGAAGATCAGCAGGATAGCAAATATCTCCAAACAAGAAAACTCGATACATTTCATATTTAAAAATAAAACAAAGTGAACGCAATAAAATTTTAAATATTTTTAAAACATTCAGGAAAACAAAAAAAAAACAGTTACCATCGGAGTACTTTAGAAATAGTCATGTTATGAAAATATACTTTGTTTAAACCAGTATCACCCCAATCACATCTCGATTTTCAAATTTATATTGATACCATTAAAATTTTTAAAAAAAGTGTCGGAATCGTATAAAACGTTAGTCGATAAAAATGAAAGTGTCGGTAAAATTGTCAGTACTATTGTTAGTGATAACGCTTCACAGCGATGGAGTAACATCCAGAGGACTTCCAATATCTGCAACTGCAAATACGGTAAGCCATTTATTTTTTATATCTCTGATGATATTTGATCAAAAAATCGAAACACATAATTTCGATTATCTAGAAATATTTTTTTTTTAATTTTGTACAAATATTGTGGTAATATAGTATAATTAATGAAATGTCTACTATGGACATTTGTTATATGAATATATTTATTTATAGTGTTTTTCTAATTAAATCTTGTCTTAATAAATAAATATTGGCTCCTACAAAATAGCCAAGGAATCAATCGGACACAATAATGATCTATAAAATATAATAGAATGCTGTATTTTCTAGAAATATTTCTGCATGGCTGTTTCGGCTATGAAAATAAATATAACATTTTTGAAGTAAAAAAAAATATTACTTATTTTAAGACGTGAGTTTTAAAAAAGACTGAATGAATTTCTCACGCGGGTTTCACTAGCGGTTGTTTTGACACGTTCAAAGTCATGGGCAAGTTATAAAAACAATTTGTACGTTTAATACGAATTGTATATTTGTTAATTCAGTATAAAATTAAACTGTGTGCGGATTGAGTTTTTGGCAGTAAAATATTATGAGATGCATGTAATGTAAATCAAATATTGTACTTTTCATTTTTAGCGACGCAGATTTTTGTTCCTTAAATTAATTTACTATTGGCAAAACACTCCATAAGAGAGGTTTCATTAGGATGATATTGGGAGATGACATTGCTATAAAAATATGTTTGATGACAGCCCATACAATTAAATTGTAAAATTCGAGTTAAGCCTGGCAAAATCCGGTCATATTAATAAATTGTTTGAAATTAATACGTTTAGGATTTTTTTAACATGATCACATAGCTGGCAGGAGTGTCGGCGTGAGCTACTAGCAGATGATTCGAAGACCGTTAATTTATGAATTTGTATCGACTTCTTTAACAAAAAATAAACAGATTGTCTGTACACTAGCTCGCGAAATGAAGGTTTTAATATAGAACTAAAATTCCTATACTAATTATAAATTAACTTTATTAATAGAAAATTAACCATATTTGTTGTTGTAAATTTGATCAAGATAAAAATAAATATTATTGCTAAACAATGAAAAGAAAAAGCGTGCTGTATTTAAACATTGGTGAATGGCATTTAAAATATGTATCAATGCGCCCTCGGCATACAAAAACCTCATTGCGAGTGCAGTTAACTGCATTTTTATTACATATCTAAATTATTTTTGCCCCAATTAAAATCAAAAAATCTTGCATACCGATAATTGCTACATGTCAAGGTTTACTACACTTCGACTAGGAATCTTTGATTTAACAGCTGATTAGAATCAATTCCAAGTTGTCATCTCAGGCGCGGCACAGATGCATATATTAGGTTTATCTGTTTTGAATTACGATAGCGGACCTTGAGTTATTACTTAAATAATAATTCATTTAGATAATTGTAAAATAACTAAGACGGTGACGGTCTTCTATAAACTACCTTGAATTATAAAACTATGTTACATATTCGCCAAATACAGTAAAAGTTATAAGATACAAGTAACACTTGAATCGTCTTAGACTTTTTCAGTATTCCAATACGTAGTATTTTGGTAAATATAAATTTAATTTCCGTTACTTGATGTCACTGACATGGAAGATTCGATATTAAGAAGTAAGGACCTTTAATGAAATCAAACTGAGCCGGTTTAATTCAATCGGACTTTTTCAAAAGAATAATTATATCAATTTACAGTAACAGTATTATAACTGTAGTAATATATTGTTAATATGAAATATTTTTTATTTTACTAAGATTATTTAAAATATAAAGCGATATAATTATGAATCAAAATCACGAATTCCATCAAACAAGTTTGTACGAGACTTAACCTTGCCTTTACATATCCTATAATTATACTAGGCTTTTGACGAAATGTAACTAATGAAAACGTTTCCGATATCGAGGTAGACAAACGTTCAAAGGGCCCAAAAGAAGTTTTGGAAAAATTTCTTACATAGTCAAACGAACATCAGCAACAGATATTTCGTGAAGAATTAACAGATTTTATAAGTATGTAGTTGGGTCGCATCACTCAATGCGATTTTTACAAATATCAGCAAAAAAATAAACGATATTATTTTACTTCCGTTCAATTCACAATCGGAAAATATAGTCAAGATTGGAATAAATGACATTGATTGTACAAAAATACAAAAGTATAATTTTAAAGCGTTAACAAACTTGCTAAAAGCCATTTGGATTATTTACAGTCCACTTTTGAAACAATTTTTAGTTAAGATAATCACAATGTTAGTGTGTTTATTGGGAGATTAAAACAGCGCCATTATTTTTTATTTACTATTTCAGATGCAGCTGGCAAATCAGGCTGGATTCCCAATCGAAGAGTATCCAGTGACGACTAGCGACGGATATATACTTAAAATGTATAGACTTCCGGCAAAAAGACGGGAATTTTCTGCGAAACCTCTCCCGCCAGTCATTATAATACACGGGCTATTGGGCACGTCGAGTGACTTCATGTTACTCGGTCCTAAAAAAAGTCTAGGTAAATCACAAAATTTGCTTTCGTTTCGCCAAAGAGCTTTTCAGCAATCCGTGGAAGAGTTTCACATCGGCAAACGGTTTATATCGACTATTGTACAATAATTATTTATTTTTTAGAAATATAGATATATTATAAGCAAGTACAGTTTCCGGTAAGTTCGAGGATTTATTCATTAGATGATTATGATAAGTATTTTTTACCTTTTAAGGTATTAACTGTCACTTCTTGGTGGAAAAGAGACAAATTACAAACAAGCCTATTTATACAATAGTTTGAATTGATAATTAGCAGGTTTACAAGATTTCAAGTGATTCAAGAACTGTGAAAACAATTTACGAGCAATAATGTAATATATATCCAAATGAGGTAATATAGTTTACCAACAAAATGTTAAGAACGTCTTCGCAACAATTGTATTTTTTTATAAAGAATTTTGCTTGTAATTTGTATATTGTAATCAATAGATAATATGCTCGCGATGAGCGAAATCAGTCTTGATTATAAAATATATAATGTAAATTAGTAGAAAAAATGTGTTACTGTTTAAAATAACTGTACCTGAGAAACGAGTCCAAAAATTTAGGAAATGAGCTTTTATGATTCTTATGTAATAAATAATGGAATTTCTTTTTCACCGTGTTGTAATGGAGATCTACCATGTAAATGCCAATGCAATCAATGAATTTCTTTTTGCTATCCTGAACATTTCACGTTTTAAAAATGCATTTGTTTAATTGTGAAATACTGATATATACATTAAAATTGATATGTTTCTTTTTTTATTCTAGCGTTTTTACTCGTAAACGCAGGGTATGAAGTATTCTTAGGAAATTTAAGATTTAATGAATACGCTTCACACAAAACTCTTAATAAGACTGATTCAGCTTACTGGGATTTCAGGTAATAGCCACAATATCAATGTATTATAATTTTTAATGGATATTTATTTTTGATAGTATTATATATATTTATATGTAGCATGTGCAAAATGTCATTTTAGTCGAATAATTTGTCAAAATGTTTATATAAATTTAAAAAAAGTTTTTTATTCGACTTATAAAATATTTACAAATATAGATAAAACAATTATCGTAAAATATTTATTTTGTTTACAAAACATCCGGCCATAAAAGCACTTTAACACAGTGCACAGAGTACAGAACGAGAATAATGGAGATCCTTTTCCGAATTTAGGGAACCTGTTGTAATGTTTTGCATATTTTGCATCGAAACTGTGTCCCGTTAAGTTTTATAGAAAAAAAGTGTACCTGTGCGAAGATCAACATGTGGCTGAACGGAAGGAAATAATCCTGTATTTCTTCGACATTTATGTTTTATGCATTTGAATACTAATTGATCGATTAAACATCTCATCCTGTTTACATTAATATAAGGAGATTTGAACTAATTAACGTACTTTCCAGCTTAGACGAGCATGGTCTGTTTGATGTACCGGCCCAGATAGACGAAATGCTGAGAATTACAAAAGCGACGAAGGTCCACTTCATCGGTTACTCTTTGGGCACGACCGCATACGTGATGATGTGCGACAGGAGGCCTGACATCGCCAAAAGAATTTTGTCATTCGTGGCCCTCGCACCCGCGGTCCATATGAAGGGGATAGCTTTTTTTTCAAGATTGCTTTTGGACCTTCCGATTTTGGTAAGATTTTTAGATTGATACAACTATTATTTTCAGAGTAATTTTTAACTTGTATACTCTCATGTTTCGATTCTTTAATGAATGATTCTTTCTTAATTTAAATCAGCTGAGATTTATCGGCAGAAGTCGTGTTGTAAAAAAAAAGCAATTGGCGCGATTCAATCTAGTGACCAATAAAACGGGTTTTTCAATGCTGTCATTTACCCTCAAAGGTCAAATTTAAGACGATAGCGCTAGACACCACAAAACATCTATGTAACTTTCTTTCAAAAGTTTCACCCGCTCTGCGTAAATACGTTATATCTTTAAATTACCTTGCAATGACCACTCACTATGTTTCAACAAATGACAAATTGTGTCAAAAGTAAGAAAAGATGACGATACCAGTTTTAGCGCTACTGACACTGAAAATTTCAAGCAAATCAAGTTGAAAGAACTTTAGGTATTCCACAGGGTAACTAACTAAATAATACTTTCCTACACTATATGTAAGATAAGTTAATATTTAATTGCATACACAACACAAAATACCAATTGCTCTAATGTTTTTTTGAGGTCTATCTTTTATGGCCATAGTGTTTCATCTATTACAGATATATTGTCAACGTGATATTTTAAAAAAGATATTTATTAGAATTGAAATTATATATTTCACATTCTTCTAATTTGCACCAGGACCCATATAAATACGA
Organism: Himalopsyche japonica; assembly: GCA_028555115.1. Classification (NCBI taxonomy): domain Eukaryota; kingdom Metazoa; phylum Arthropoda; class Insecta; order Trichoptera; family Rhyacophilidae; genus Himalopsyche; species Himalopsyche japonica. The sequence continues at coordinate 692,759 of JAHFWJ010000526.1, read as the reverse complement.
TTTCTTGCATAGTTATTAAGGAATCTTGCTTCACTATTTCACATAAAAGTGAATCAATCTAAAATATGAGGACATTAAAAATTTTCAATTCATTCGATAATAACAAAAAATATACAATAAGAACTAATATCGTAAGTAATGACATTATTTATTTTAAAGGATTTGATGACTTCATTCGGAATAAACCAATTAAACCTAGGACCTTACCAAAAAGAAATTGCTTCCTTTTTCTGCAGACCTCGTATGCAAAGCGAGGACTTGTGCTATGCTCTAGTTTTCCTATTTGTAGGCGAGGACTACGATCAAGTAGATTATGTAAGTGAACAGCGATAATAAATTGAGTTTTCAATTATAATTATAAAATGCATGTAGTATTTATATAGATATATATTGAGATATTTTATGTAATTTTTTTTTTAAACATTTTCTGTGTTTTGTTTTGATTTTCTGGTACGTTTTTAAGTTTATTTTCTTGAGAATTTTCCATTGGTGGAAGTTTTTTAATTTTTGCGTTGAATTTTCAGGAAATGGTACCTAGCGTCATCGCCAGAATGCAGCCTGCGTCCATAAATTCGTTGAAGCACTATCTACAATTAGCGAAATGGGGTATGCTCAGATAATTGTATACAACCAAAAAAATATTCGAAATAAAAAAATGAATTTACATAATCGTGAGAAATAGACTGAAAAGTTTACGATACCAACTGAGGATGCTCGATGAAATTTCAATATCAAATTAGAATTGTTAAAACTTTGTAAAATCGCACATGTTTTGCCACTCACAATTCAGGTTTTGACTTTCAATATCTTCTCATTCTATCATACGGATGCATATATTATACACAGGATATTAATTACGCAGGAAAAAATAAAGTATTTAAGGCTAGGAGGCCAAAAGATTTCTGAAATAACTTTCGAAACTTCATTGTAATAGCAAAAAAAATGTATTATATATATTTATAAACAACAGAGAGTTAATGATTTTTTCATGAAATGTTTTAACAAGAAACAATATTCAAAAATCATTAAAATGCGATTGAGTAGTTTCAAATTTATAAATATATTATACACATATTTTAAATCGATGGGTTGAGGTGGGATTAAATATAAGGTAACATAATAAAGGACTTATTTTTTTTAAATTGCCGACGCATTGGACTTCTCACTTAAGGCATAATAAGGAAGGTTAAGCCGACCGTTGAAAATAAACATTGAATTGAACTGAGCTCTGTTTATTTCTAAAAAAATCTTGATAACATAAACTATTCTTGGTTTAGTGTGAAAAATTTAGATGGCATAATTCCGCTTGTATATAAACTGATGAAAACCGTAAACTATGTGTGAGTTTTATTACACTTTTTTTTAAATATTGTACGTCTATCAGTGGGATGATAAATACAATTTTAATAATTGATAATATTTTCAGACGGCCTGAGACAATTCGATTTCGGATCTCCGGAGCGTAATATTATGAAGTATGGTAAACCGGAACCACCAGAGTTCAATACGTCAGCCAATTCAGCTGCCGTAGTACTCTTTTACGCAAAGAACGACCCCGTTACGCCTTCAGAGGTAAGTTATTGCCAATATCAGAAGATAACGTACTAGATCATTATCAATCATTTTTTCACCTTAATCATGAACAATCTTTCGAATATATCGAATGTATGAAGGATTAACTATGACGATTGAAAAGGGATATCACACATTATGTATATTGGTGTAGGCATTTATATGTATAGAAATATTAATATATAAATGAATAACGTTAAAATGCATGAAGAAACTGAAAACGCTAGACTATGGCTAGTATAGTTTCGAGGTCAATGGGTCAATTCAAAAAGCCTTTTAAGAATATTCATATACTCGTGAATGTGACGACAGCCAATTAAAATATACTCTCATACAAAATATGAGGAACAAATTATTTTCACATGATTTTTGAACATCGATAGCTTTACGCATGCTATTGTATTTGGTTTCAGCTAAAAGCACTATTAATAACAGCGTACGATTTGAGCACGCTGATTGTGCAAATGATTTTCCTCATAGAAATAAAATTACCTTTCGTTTTTAATACATCAATATTCATTTTCAATAAGACATATCACTTCATAAAGCTGCTGAACGAACTAATTTTTCGTCGTGTGTCTTTCGATCCGACTGGATATCAAAATCAAACCAAGAGCCCGATCAAAAAATATATGTGTGTTATTCATAATTAGAATCCGAAGACATTCATCGTGTATATATGATATTATTTTCTGAAGCAAGCATTGTGGACACTAGAAACCCGTGGCGAAAAAAAAGGAAGAGATACTTTAGTTCAAAAGCGATCGTGTGCCGAATCAATTTTACCATTAGGAAAAATTAGAGAATCCATCTCGATTTCTTGACGTTTGGGCAATAAGAATCATGATAACTAATGAAGTTCATACTAACACTGTTTTACATTCCAGGAAGTCAACAAGCTAGCCAACGAATACAGAAGCGCGAAAACTTTGATGTGGGAAAAATCGGTCGACTGGATCAAGTTCAACCATTATGATTTCTTATACGCGAAGGACTTAGGCCAATTGGTCAACCATGACGTAGTGAAAATATTGAACAATATAACTAGGACGATAATTTAAAACGATAAATAGTAGACTTGCCAAACGGACTGCGTACAAATTTCTATAGGAATTGTGTTCCATTGGAATAGTCCAATAAGATGCCAAAACGTTGCCAGTGATATTGTAAATATTAATAAGGTTTTACTGTCTATTATTTAAAGATATTGTGTCTGAGGCTTGTTTGATTTTTATTTTAACAACATTAATTATTATTGTCGATTGAGGAAACATAGGAATTTTACCATTAGTTGTAATACCGATATCTAGCGAATATTTACAAATAACGTCATAATAGTGATTCACGCATAAAATTGAATGTAACTGATAACCACTCCAAACATTTATAGAAAAATTACGAAGTAGTTTAAATTTAAAAAATTATACAATCGTATCGTTTTATAAAGTTATGAGAATGTTTGTCTTTGTTAAAATATGTAGTCATTTTTTCACCAGCGTCACACTTAAGTAGACTGGATTTCCGCGACACACCACAAGCAAAATGTGTGAATAATTGACATATTTAAAAGATTACAATTGTTGATTACTCAATCATCTAATTTTTATTTGACGAGTATATTTTAAATAGTAACATATTTTAATTATTCGAAATTTCACAGCGAAAAAAAATTCAAATCGTAACATATATAAAATTATCACAAAACACTCCAAAAATTAATCATAGCAACATGGAGTTTATTATACATAGAATATGAATAGCTCTATCTGGATGCTTTCTGGATAGCAATATCAATTTAAAAATTTGCAGATGTGAAGTTTCTCAACAAATTATGTTTTTGCACAAGAATAATATTAAAGAAGATCTTAGAAACACGTTGGGTTCACATCATATTATATGCATCATCTAACGGCACACCGGTCGATGAAACAAGAAAATCAGTATTTTATTTTTAGAGATAACTAAACGGTTTGTTTATGTTTTGTGATATCACAAAAAAAAGAATGCTAAGAATAAGAATGCTGAGAATATCCTAAGAAAAAACAATGGTTTTTTTACATAACTAATGTTTAGCATTTTAAATTTGAAAGTAAAGCTATAGAGGAAATAATTTTCAACACAAAAACGATACTATTTTTAAAATTTTGGATATAATATATTTGTTTATTTGTATATTATTAAACTAGTAATACGTAACCATTACACAAAACAAGCATTCCATATTCGAATTATCCCGCCTGGTAAAGCATACATATTATATTCAATAAGACTGCGTTTCATCTTAATCTATTAAGGTATCCCTCTCATATACAATTTTTACTTTAGGATATATCATTTGGCAATAGTAAAAAATAACAGTATTGAAAAAGGAAAAATATATGAAACGGCGGATAAATTTATGACGACGAACAATGAGGATTCATTATAGATGGCATTACGATTAATTCTCAATTCTTGGAACAAAAAAGGTCGGAGATTCAAACTAACATACATTATAAGTGTACGATCCATATATAAACAAATTGCATATTTTTGAAAATCAGACAATATGCGATTAATCATAGGTTAAAGCCGATACACATTTTGCTGTAAACCTCTACGATGTTTTTACCAGAACGTAGACACGACTTCAAAAACATAAAAATAGAAAACATATTAGCAAATAACTTTTGGAAAAAAATGTATGATACAAAATTATCATTGGAAGGACAGTACGGTAGTAGTTAGTAGACGAAGGCGCGTTAAATAAAAACCTGTGAAATAAGTACACAAAAAATTTGCAAACTTGACACTGGTCGTTAACCTACATTCAATCGCATGTTTTTGGTGGTATTTATGGATATTATAAAACATCGCGACTCCGATATTTGGAGATTAGCATTTAATATATGCGAAGAAATACAGTTGTAATACCATTGGGTCCCCAAAAAACTCATGTATCTTAGAAGAACACTAGTTTTTCTAAAGACAAAAAAATATTTATATTCTCGGTTTGATAATATTTTTACTCGTGCCAGCTGTAAAGTAAGGTTATCAGGAGTCAATTTATTAAGTAATTCCTTGGGTTAAAAAATTCGTTTCATCTCTTTATTAGATTGTGAATCAATCATCCGAATATACTTATATTCGGTTTCACATTTTTTTTGAAGATTCATTCGGTTTTATAAAAATTCTAATGGTCAAAATTTTTAAATACCCTAATTCTTAGCTGTTTATATTATAAACGAACAGTATGTACAAAACGTTTTAACTCATATTTGCTCTGTGCTCGAACATTAGAAAGTTTTGTTCCTTTTCCAATATAATTTAGGAATGCATTAATCAAAGGTGTCATCAATTCAATTGGAGAGTCTTCTGCAGTATTCATTCAGATTTAAAACTACACCCAGTCCTTTTTTTACGCGATACATTGGTTCCAGAAAAAGGCGCGTAAAAAAAATCGCGTAAAAAATCATAACTTTCATATCATTTGATAAATTGGTTCCAAAAATTAAAGTATCGCGTAAAAAAGTACCAGAAACGTATGAAAAACCAAAATTTGCTCTTTGAAATTCGTGCAAAAAAAAATTATATGTTTTATGATCTTATATACACTTATATGAATTATTAGAGGCCGAGAAAGGTGCTATTCAACGAATTTAATAAATGAATTGTGTTTAAACAAGTTTACATACATCCCATGATTTTACGCAATTCCATTTTATTTCTTTACACACCCTAAAACAAAATTCGCATAATATCCGATACACTTGTCAACATTTGGCAATTGTATGTGTATTTAAAAAAATGGAATACTTTACAAAATTAAGTTGTAAAAATACATATATTTTTTTTTTATTTAAAAAAATAATGAAATGTACATGCCTAGCATCATATATAAATTTCTTCTGTAAAACAAATTTGGGGAAAAAATCGCGTAAAAACGAGTGAAGCGCGTAAAAAAATGTAACGGTGCCGTCCAAATAATCGCGTATAATCGAATTCTCGTAAAAAAAAAATCGCGTAAAAAGAGGACTGGGTGTATCAATGTTTTGTTTGATATGCAATTTTTTATAGCTTAAAACGGCGACATCTAACCTTTGTGCTAGATATGAGTAAATAATAATATTCAATAAAATTGAATAATCATTAATAATAAATAAATGAATTGAAGTAATCATGTACATACGTGTATATAAAATATTTTTTCTCTTTTCCAAATATGTATTTTTAAATAAGAGCTCAACATGAATATGTGTTTTTTTTTTAAATATACAAAAATATCACAATACAATATTTTGAAATGAAAATAAAATTGTTTAAATCAATGCTTGGAAATTCCTATAAAAACGCAATAACTTAATTTTGAATTAAATTTTCTCAACTGAATACTTACATACCTACTTCATATAGTAAACCACATAACGCTACAAAAACTATAGGGAGTGATAAAAGTGTTATGAAAGAGTGGTACCAAAAAGACTATTCATTATACAAAACATGCTCGTGTTCTCTTGTGGAATAACAACGTGTTGTGACTAATTTACGTAGATTATATGTACTAACATTTCATGTGATTTATCTAAAATTGTAGAATTGTTGTGTGCTAATAATAAAAATCTGAATCAAACGATTCGGACAATGTTAAAAGGCGTACTGCTACTGACGCCTGAAACATAGCGCATTACAACAGAAAATCAACGGACGCCATCTACAATCACACGGCTATAGTTTCTACAAAACAGCAGGTATTTTATAAAAATTTTCGCCATTCCGGCAAATCGATAGTTTTGGTGGACTGACGTCAAAACGACTTTTCATGACGAAAAAAACAAGATTATATATTATTTAAAATCAATAAGTACTTAATAAGGTTGTATTAATTATTTAAAAAATATATAGCGGTTTATTTTACCTATAAAGCACAGTGTGAAATTTCCGATAAAAAAATGAAAAGCCATAAATTCTAAAAAATTTGCATTTTTCAGGATGTACTACAGCTGCAGCGCACTCTCAATGGAACGAACGAAATAGTAGAAGCGAGAATGGTTCCGTGGGAGAAGTTCGTTCACACAGATTTTATTTACGCTAAAGATATTAAAACGTTAGTAAATGATGAGATAATTAATCAGCTTAAGCGATTTTCCAATTTCTAAGTAAATAAGCTTCAACAACTGATGAATAGTACTAAAAATAAATACACTTCAATAAATAACTGTTTTTGACTTATCATAAACCTTACCAAATACCATACCAACATCAGTACATTACCATTGGTTGAATTTCAAAGAAAAAAATAAATGCGACAAAATGAAGAAAAATTACATCTAAAACACAACGGGATTCTAATGCCACCATCAAAATGGTAAATACCAAAAAAAAATACAAATTTATATATAGGATGAATTCAATGAAAGCTATAATATATGAAAGTTCATTTTTCATGTTTAAAAAAATGATAACTTTATTATTATCTTGACGTAAATACACCAAATGCACATCACAAACAAAAGAAAATACTTAGCTTTAAGTCTCTTTAGTGAATATAATAATATTAAAAGTTGGTTGCAGCTAAAATGAATTTTCGAAATCCAATTTGAAATTAATGGTCGTTTAAAAAAAAGCGGAATACAAAAATAAAGAAAAAAAATATATAAAAAGCATACAGCAAATATGCAATGACATTTCGACTTCTATGTGCATGTTTTAGGGTTTGTACCGACGAGGTTGATATTGAAAATGTACATATATATAATGATAATTTGGACCCCCTGAAATTCAGAGGAACCGAGCGTGCGCCTCATACACTAATGGGGTACATTGCAACCGGGTGAATGTATAACAATAGCAAATACATGTAAAAAATAAATATAAAAATAATAATAATAATAAAAAATCCATTTTTTGCGACAGAGCCATCTCTCGAACAACATAGAATCAAATAGGTTAACTTTGTTATAAAATAATAGCGACAGATACCGCTATAATAATATAAAAAAATATCAACAAAATGGTATTCCAAGCAAGCGATTTTTAGTCCGGAAATCAATGTCAAATCATGAAGATTCCAGAAAAGCATAGGGTTTACTGTAAAATCACTTCATCAATCTATGATTTTATTTATTTATCAGCAAAGTTCTACATAGAACATAAAGTGTCTCGATTTCTTTTCATGATATAAATGCGTTACTGATAATTCAACTGAAATAGGAAACTGAGTAAGTATTGAAAACCCCCACAAGATTGTGATTGTGGATTATATTGAAATAAAATGAATTTATTTGATTACAGATAATTTTGACAAAACGTTCGGTTTTTCAGACATCGCTATTTTTTCCATGGTTAAAATAGTCACATAACATTTTACTTCGATATTAATTTTGTTTTAATTAACAAAATATCCAAACACTATTTATGACTATTCACCTTTTGTCATGACAACACAGCACCAACCTTATAGACACGTATAGAGTAAATACATAAATCTTAACCAAGGAGTTGAACTTTACTGGCCTGATCATTGTTAGACTCCGGACACTAACAAATGTAAGAATAAAAACAATGGTAACATAGATATATTATATAATGTAACAGTATAGATTATTTCAAATATGTCATGTATATTTATATTTCATTGCAGAGCACAAAATGGTTTTTTTTTCTTCACATTCTGACCTTCAAAAATGCAGTGCACAACACGGGATCTGTTCTTTCGTATTTGAATTTTGCGTGTCACACACTATATTACAACAGCTATATTTTTTTAAACTACGATACGCTAGTCTATTACACCATGTAATTTTTTAATAAAGTTAATGTAAGAGTTCTCACATTCGCTTCTATGATGAATAGAAGAAATATCACTTCAGTTGAATTTGAGGATGTCTTTGGGCGAGACAATACTGAGGCATTATTTATTCATTTATTAATGAAACGCAACGAACAACGTAAAATATCGATTGAAGTATTAATGTACCGGAAAAGAATGTCGTTTTTTTAATGAAACAATTTGAACCGATTAAAACATTTATTTATCAAAGTTTTGTCTGCTTATATACTTTTTACCATTTGTGATGACTTCTTTCCACGTATATTAGTATAGTAGCGATATTTAAACCCATTTTCTGTAAAATTTGACAAAACTGACAATTCAAAAGCAAAAACAAAAAAACGACATTCTTTTCCGGTACACCTAATATATTAGATAATATTGAGCTAACTCTGATCCTACAAATATTTTCACAGATCATACGATTACTGACTGTGGTCCCTGATGCTGTTTGTATCTTGTGTGTCTTTGACGATTCACTAAGAGGTGAGACATTTGACTTAATGACTTAGACAATAACAGAGTATAAATAAGCATTTAAAATCATCCGAGCTGTGGTGTTGGTACACGGCAATAGAAGAAAACTGATTGAAGGACAATTGAAATATCCACATACCGCACATGGAATTTCAAATGAAAAACAGAAATATATAAACATTTTTAATGTGACATTGACCACGTGTGGTAAATGATCGTATACAAAGGTCATAAAATTAATTAAAATAACGATTAAATTATGAATGCGTGTGTAATTAATGCATTATATTATATAATCTCGCAGTGTAACAAAATATGTCCATAACAATGAATTCTATTTCACAGTTCAAGAGAATCCAGTATTGTAATTAAAAATGGCAATGAGTCAAGAAGAACTACTTACATCCACGTTAATCGATGATATAAGTGATCCTGCGATTACCTATTATAGACTAAGCCCAGTATATACAATGATCAAGTCAGTATTTCTCAAACTCGTGGAATTCGCGTTCACCTATAGATTAAGACGCTTAATTCCAAATCGAAAGATTAAAATATGGAAGAATATTCAACTGATAATTATTGGATGTATTGATCAGTGTGATTATCTCCTTGAAAATATATATTAAACTTAGTGCGATTTGGCACAATAGTGAAATATCACGAAGAAATTTATACTTCTTGGTGGAAAATTATTATATTTTAAATAATAAAAACACATTAATACTATTGCAAAAATAACGATTGGAATATTTTTTACTTCCTAATTATTTACACAAAATTTTTATAAATAGCCTTCAGTTGATAATGCTCGCGATGAACGAATCTGGCCAAGATCTTAGCTGTATTGTGGAGATAGTACTAAAAATTTGTTTTTATTATTTAAAATAGAATATTATTAATAAGAGATTTCAAAATAATTGGCTTATAGATCATGAAAATTGCTAAGCTTTAATATAAAACAATTTTAAAAGAAACGCTGAGTACTAAAAATTCAACAACGATGAATTACTGCTTTGTTCATTGGAGACGTGGATAAGAAAGAACTCACTGAGTGAGAGTATGTCTGTAATACTAGTAAACTGAGGTACTGGGAATGAGCCCTTCTTTGTTACGGTGGCTTCCGAATTTCTAATGTAGAGCATTATGCATAAATATATTTTTTATGAATATCACCGTATCAAATTGAAGACCGGAAATATATACAACTGCAATGAATTGGAAAAAAGCAGTTACATTAAGCTGGAAGAGGAATTGCCGACTTTGTTTTTCGTTTAGGCCTTGAGAATAATTAATTCTTGCCTAAAAACATCCTCTTTAATTAATAAAATTTTACTTAGATCACCTGCAAGGCAATAGTTACAATGATTATTCATAAAAATATTATTTTGAAGTCGATAAACATGCACACGGAAATGATCTTGGAATGCATTATCGATTACATTTGCCTGACTACCAATTACCGTATCGCAAATAGCTGAATTAAGTGATACCATAATATAAATAAGATAAGATATCTTTGTTTTTTACTGAAGTAAACTGTTCAATAAGAATATTACACAATGGAGTCATATTGTAATATCCATACAAAAAATATCAAAATTGATGTTTCTTCAATATCCGAAGAGCAAGCATTGTGCTGTGAAAGGAAAGCCCAAAAAATCACTTGCATTGATTGCAATGAAACCATTTCAAATGACTCCATATGACGGTGAATAAATAACCATGCGTTTAGTTCCAAGAGGTATGTACATGATAGTTGAAAGTTGTTTCGGCAGTCAACATACATAAAAATGCCAAAATAGTTCAAACTATACTGTGAAAAATTTCTGAAACAGAAAACATTACTATGTTTTATTGTAATTAAATCCATAAAATATTTATATCGGATAAATTCACACAAATTTTTATAACAAATTTGAAAAGGAATGCACACGAATAATAATGATTATATTTAATAAATTGATTTAACATTTTAACAAAACATTTCCGTACTATTTGCAGTTTTTCGAAATTGGATGAAAAGCAAACAATAATAAACCAACTACAGATAAATTTGTCGATAGATCAAATCATTTTGATATAACGAGGCGCTTTCAAGTTGGCCATAGATTTTATGGAACATTAATTTAATAGGACCGGCATTTCTTGGAATCTCTGATCTAATTAATATCTATAACTAATACGAAAATTCGTTTAAACAAAAAATATGTATAATAAAACCTCGATATAACGGACCAAGTTGGATGAAGGAGTAACCGTTAAATCTAAAAGTCCGTTAAATAATAATGAAGTTTTTTGGATAATTTTTTCATTTATTGAGAAGAAAAATGACATATTACATTAATATTATAATTAAAAGACAAACTCACATTCCGCTGATAATCGGCCGACATGCGTTTACACTCTCAGGGATGTGTGATAACGAGAAAAATATATATAAATAATCATATTGTATAACCGACACCTGTTTCCACTGCTAGTTTAGGAATATTTGAACGATAAGGAAAAATACTGCGCGCATCTATTATTCATTATCATTACTCGGAGCTAGTTTTTTTGACATTCGTATTTTTTATAAAATTATTATTTGATATTTCCTAATACATATATAAAGTCATTTGTTTTCTATCAATTATAACTGACGATGAAGCCGTTGAAAACAATAGTTCCAGGTTAGGAGCCATATGTAGACTTAAAATCAATTTGAAATAATTAAGTATTGTTTGATTATATATTTCATGACACAAAATAAAACATTTAAATAATTTTGCCATTTTTTTACTCAATTGCACCATTACTTCATATTTTTTTTACTTAATTTCAAAATTATTTATAGACCTGGTATACACTTGGGATAACTTTTTTTATTTATTTATATATGAAATAAATTCTTCTATTTCTATTTATTTATATATGAAATAAAGTTATTTATAATTGTTACGAAAAGGTCATAATCGTATTAATATTCTTATATATAAACCAAAGTCGGGTTAGTTACACCATTTGTAATTCAACAACGGCCGGACCGATTTTTATGATCGTTGATTTGTTGGATTTGTTTCCGCCCCGAATAGCAGAATATCAAATAAAATATTAGAAAAAATCACGGGGGAAAATTATAAAGAAAAATCATTTTCTCATATATTTCTTATGGGACGGCATTTTTGGTGATATCTCAGGAACTGATTGACTGATTTCGATTTTTTTTTGTCGATATGTGTGAGCTGCAGTGAGGCGATTTGGTGTATATTCTTATTCCCTATTCATGAAGGTCGTCACTGTTATATAACACGTGGATCAATAAGTCCAGGGACTGAAACATAGATGGCGTTGCCAACAAAAGTTCCGTATGATTTATAATAAGTACCAACCTTCAAAAGATACCTGTTAAAATTTCATGACATTCTGATGTTTGGTCCATGAGTTACAGTGATTTAAGTGACGCTCGTCTTGATATTCTCAGAATAATGGATTCGAAACAATTTCGTGTGTTGATTTATCATTGTTTTTTGATGAAAAAAACACAGTGCAAGCTCAGCAATGGCTTGAAAAGTGCTACAGGGAATCTGCTCCATCAAAAACAACCATTTGTCGGTGGTATGCTGAGTTTAAACGTAGTCGTACAGACACTGAAGATGCTGAACGCTCTGGCCGGCCAAATGAGGCAATTACCCCGGAAATCATCAAAAAAGTCCACCAAATCGTTTTCGAAAACCGTAAATTAAAATTGCGTGAGATAGCTGACACCTTAAAGATATCATACGGCAGTGTGTACACTATTTTGCATGAACATTTGTCTATGAGGAAGCTGTTGTCAAAGTAGGTGCCGCGTTTGCTCACAGTGGATCAAAAACAACAACGTGTCGTTGATTCTGAGCGCTGTTTGAAGCGGATTTTTTGCGTCGGTATGTGACAATGGACGAAACCTGGATCCTTCACTACACTCCAGAGTCAAAGCGTTCGTCAGCCGAGTGGACTGCAGTCGGTGAGAAGCGTCCAAAGCGGCCAAAAACGCAAATGTCGACCGGTAAGGTTATGGCCTCAGTATTTTGGGATGCTCATGGAGTTTTGTTCATCGACTACCTTGAAAAAGGTAAGACCATCAATAGCGAACGTTACATTGTCCAATTGATGCGTTTGAAGAACGAAATCGGTGAGAAACGGCTCCAAATGAAAAAGAAGAAAGTGCTCTTTCACCAAGACAATGCGCCGTGTCACAAGTCGCTCGCTACAATGGCGAAATTGCATGAATTGGGCTTCGAATTGCTTCCACACCCACCATATTCACCGGATCTGGCCCCCAGCGACTACTACCTGTTTGCAGACCTCAAAAAAATGCTCCAAGGAAAGAGATTCTACTCCAACGAGGAAGTCATCGCCGAAACGAACTTTTATTTCGAGGCCAAAGATAAATCATTCTACAAGAAAGGTATTGAAATGTTAGAGAAGCGCTGGACTGATTGTGTTGCTCTTGAAGGAGACTATGTTGATGAATAAAGTCGAATTTTGCCAAAAAAGCGTGTTTTTCTTAGTTAGTCCCGGGACTTATCGATCCAAGTGTTATTTGGTGGTGCATATGGAGAATGATTGACGAATTTACTTCAATGCATCGAATATTTCTAAACGGGCTGAAGCATCTTCAGCGACAACATTGACCATTTTATTTTCGATTTATCAAAGCGATCCGTTTGCACAAACGTTGCTCTACTCTGAAATGCCACCTTATTATACTTGGAAAACTTCATCAATTTGCTGATCATCTGGATGTACGTGTCTTGGTCGCATTTACACAGTTCATCTGAAGAATGACGAATGCTTCTACTTGTGGTTGTTGCTGGTGAATGTTCGTTGGCCGACATCATTTAAATTGCTTCGAACTATTAATGGTGTAGTGCGCCCAACATTTTGTGTTGCATGCCAACAGCTCAATTTGCTTGAAAACGATACTCATTGGGTCATGACAATCGCTGAAGAAATTGTTTCTGCATCTCCAAGTCACGGCGCACATTATTTGCTACAATTATTTCGAAATGCCTCCCATCGAATCCACGCGAACTGTGGACCAAGTACAAGGATGACGTGTCAGAAGACATTTTACGTCGAATTTGTGTTAGTTCAGGGAATCCCAATCTCGAAGTGAGTGAAGAGATCCAAAACCAGGCTTTGGTTTTAATCGAATACACGCATTACCTCATGTACGGCAGTTATCCACCACCATCCATATCCACCAGATGGTGGAATGAATGACGCTTTCAATCTAAAGTTGGAATATGAACGTGAATATGATTGAGATGCATTGAACCAATGCACCAGTATAAACGAATGCACCATTGTTGAACCTCCAACAGAAGGAAGTGTATGATACGTTAATTAGGGAAATTTTTGATGGAAATGGTGGCTTATCTTTCCTCGATGCGCCTGGTGGAACTGGTAAGACATTCCTCATGTCATTGATTTTGGTAACACATCGTGCGAGACCCGTAATTGCTGTAGCAGTTGCTCCTTCTGGGATAGCGGCCGTGTTGCTTGAAAGATGCTGAACGGCTTATTCAGCGTTGAGATTGCAGTTAAACCTTTAAACGACTGAAAAACTGGCATGCAATATCGACCAAAGTGCAACCCATCCATCAATAGTTTAACAGAAAGTAGTGCAGCAATGTTACGCGAATGATTTCGACTGGCTTCAATAAGGCAAATGCCTTGCTGCCATGTGAATCATATTCATTTTAATATAATTAAAATACATTTAATTTTGATTTTTGCACATTTATTGAATTTAATTCATTTCGAGAATTCATTTTAACTTAATAAATAATTGATTTTGATTTAACTAATGAGTTAACGCAACATTTATTGATTCTGAGGTGGTAAGAAGTTCGCCGGTTCAGCTAGTTTATAATATATGATAATAAGGTAGAATATCTAAGTATTAAGCTAAATAAAAAAAATATATATGTGGTTGTTGACATCTATTATGACTTCCGCCATCGTCCCATAGCGTCACAACTACGGCGGAAGTCAAAATACTGAGCAATAAAAATTTTTGAGCGAAAATACTTCAACGATATTTTTACCTTATAACTTAATTTTTAATTTTGTTAAAACGTTATCCGTATATTTGAAAAAATCGCTGTCCGGATAATTTATTTATCGAATACTTTTGCTAATCGTTTTTTTAAGTCATGCATGATACCTATATTATAAAGGATATTGATTCGAAAATGGCATTGAAAAAATACAAAAACAGCGCATCAATAGAAATAATTTTTAAATCATGAAAAGTCGTATTTTTCCAATGCTTTTATCATTTTTTATTGATCCAGGATGAACGTTTTTATATATTCAATTATTTATTAGCAATTGTGATGTATTTTTATTTTGAATTGCGATAATAACTGTAATAGTGAATACGTTTTTTTTAAATGAGCATATAATAAAAACAGCTCAATTAATATTCGAAATATTGAAACACTATTAACGTGTTTAATTACAAAAAACAACTAGTATTTAATATAATGAATGATACTTGAACGATCCGTGATCAATTAAAGATTCATCATCAGTATTGTGAATAATTGATGAAAAGATGTAAACAAGAAATTAAATGGAATGATTATTAATAATTTTAATGAAGAAAAAAAATCCGGCATCTTCATAACGTTAATTTATCAAGATGTACGTATGATGGCAAAAGGTTGTTTTGCAGAAATTTTGTAACGGGATTCGTTATGAGTATAATCCTATTTTCGAGACAAAAAAATTGTATACGATGAACAGTATAATGCATATTTGGAAATAAAAAATGTGTCATGAATGAGCGCCAACAAACGATATTAAATTAATTTAAGAATCTCCGCATAATGCTTTTGCAATATCTTGTAGTCATTTCGAAAGCATTATTCAATTGTCAAATTGTCATATTAATTTATTAATTCACAATAATTCAGAAAACGCGGAAAATTTTAATTATATCAAAAAAAAAATGTTTTTAATCACATGCGATAAGCTTAGTTCATCAACTCGAGGTGAAAATATAACAGCCATATGCTAAAGATCTCAAATAAATTTACCGAAAACTGATAGTAGTCTAGGCGTATGACATAATACACGATACCGAATAGAAATTCATAAATATTTATGAAAATTGCACAATTAACACTATTTATATATTTTTTAATAAAAAAATGTTTGCGGAGCACTATCAACTGATCTGTTGATAATGCTAGCGATGAACGAAACTAGTAATGATCACAATATTGTAGAAATTGTACAACACAATATTGTAAAAATAGTACTAAAAACGTCTTTATATTATTAAAAATCTCATGCTTTTCCATAAAAAAATGACAGTTAACTACTTAAAAGTGAACAATATTGTTACTGACGTTCAATTTTTTTTCTAAAAACAAACAGTATTTATTTGTTAAGTTATTACGAATTTTCGATACTTGGAAACCGTAGTATTTCTTCATAAAATAAGTAATCTGAAAACATAATATAAAATCTATTTTAAGCTTGTTAAAACCATAAAAAGCGTAGATACAATAACTTATCAATTTACGTCGTCAGTGCAGACTTAATAAGCCAGTAATATTGCTTATTCAATGATACAATAGATGGGGATCATTGAAAAGAAAAATATTTTTTTTTCTCTCAAAAAAAAGAAAAAAACAATAAGATTACTATGTCAAACACGGTGTATATAGATGTAAGAATAATTCAATGATAAATAGGTTTTTATTGGAAAAAATCAGTTGTTTATTTATGTTATCATTTTTTAAATTATATAAAAACGTGATATCTCACCCACGTATATTAACCGTTACATAGCAAGCGGAATGATATAATATAATACACACAATTCGGATTTATAAATGACCGATGCGTTATTCGATGAATAAATTTTTAAGCATTATACAATTTGTAGCGTGTG
Organism: Himalopsyche japonica; assembly: GCA_028555115.1. Taxonomy (NCBI): domain Eukaryota; kingdom Metazoa; phylum Arthropoda; class Insecta; order Trichoptera; family Rhyacophilidae; genus Himalopsyche; species Himalopsyche japonica. Next base: position 675,966 of record JAHFWJ010000526.1, on the reverse strand, counting down.
TAGCCTTGAATATTTTGAAGAAATCATTATAATTTAACGATGCCAAACATTTCCTCAATTCTTATTGTACAAATGCCAATATTTGTATTAGGGAAAAATTTTATGTTAATGTCAAAAAATATATTAAAACTGCTTAAGCATCTTTCATGTCCGATCGTTTATTGTAATATATTATATGTTAAATGTAGATGATTCATGGCGATGCTTCAAATTTTTGGAATGATTTAAAATGTTCGTAAAGTCGTAGCAAAAAGCACTGCTTGTTCGGTATCCCTGTTGGGTGGGAAAATCTCACGTCTCGTACTCGAAGCCGAAGCGGTCTTTCCGACGACCATAAGGTTTATGTGCATAGTTTTACGAAACGGTAAAAAGTTACCATTAAAAGTCTCTGATGAAAAATGATATGGAAAATTAGTATTTATAAACAAACTTTTTAGGGTTTTTTTTACTAAGTGATGAATATCCAAAAAAAAAACTGAGTGAGAAATATCTTCCACAATATGACGGGAAAGTAGAAATCCAAAATTATGCGGTCTCAGTAAAGTACTACTATTAATTACTTTTAATGTGTTTATTGCTACTTCTTGATGGAGGAATTATAATTAAAACAATAAGCGAAAATTCGTTAAGTACCACTCTCATTCAAATTTGAAAGGACAATTCAATAAAATTAGAATCGATAAAACTATTTGCATTTCCATATTTTTTGTCACTCACGGTCCAGGTTTTTTCTTTCGACATCTTCTAACCAACGTCAGTTCGAGTTCTTCCTAGCACTAGAATTCCTGAAGATGCCAGAAGACGTAACGCGTGTCAAGCGCGACAAAAAATGCGAGTGTGTACAAAGATTGACCGATTCAAATTTTGTATTGAATTCCTACCGAACACAATCAATCGATATCTTAAATTATGGCAATGTAATACTAATAATCGGATGAGGTAATAACAATTAAAATCAAAACTTTCAATTTCAAATTTACTACAATGTTGGATTTATTTTCATGATAGCTTTCACGAAAGAGAACATCGTTTATTTCAGATTCTGTGTGTGCGAAACAGGTGTGAGTCGGCCGGCCTTAAGACGAGGGGAAATGGTTTGATTTGGGACAGAATAAAGTCTAAAAGTAATTATCAAAACTATGTGAAAAAACAAATCTGAAGAGGAATAATTTGTATGCAGCATTTCAACTCGGTTATGTAAACATCGTGAACAACGTTCGTCGTAAAACTATAGCCCAAACCTACACAAAATTCTTTTAAGATGACATCATACGTTTTTTCAAAAATAGTTCATTTCAAATTATTTAATTTTTAACTGGAATATTCGTTTTGACTTTACCAGTAATTGCCCAGTGTTCCAAAGCCGTGTCACGTTTGTTTTTCAATGGTCGATGACAATAAATGGAATTTCACGGGCAACGTGTATCCCGTATAAATGGATTTCGTAAGATTCAAACTTATATAAAATATATTTAATCACTTTGTTGATATATGAGCGAATATTAATCAGTTAGGTAGATTTTTCCAACACGTAGCGCAATTGAATATTAATTTAGGCCCTTCTATAATAAAAATTTAAAAAAAAAACAGCCGTGCTAGTTAACTAATTACATTAATCAAACTACTCGTGGGAACCAAAAATTCAAATTATAGATATTCAAATATTTACGCAGGAAACTTAATATATTTATACGAATATTCGTGTTATTCAAAAGATATAACGATGAAATTTAAATAATCAAACTGAAAACTCTAAATTACAGTATATGTATTGTACAAATGTATCAAGGTATACAAGCTTTCGTAACAATACAACAAAACAGTTGCTTTCAAATAATGTCATCCATTTTTAAATATTATATTAAACGACTTTAATAGTGACCATAAAGATTTTTTTTCAAATATTCAAAAAATTAAAAAAAAAACATCCAAATAAAGATTCTCAAAAATGCAAAATTATAAGGAAACATTTACAATATTCATAGCTCAATTTGACGTGCAGGTGTTATCAACATCTGCGAATTCACACAAAGAGTAAATAGATCAGAAAAATAGTAAAAACGAAACGTCGCAAGACATTGATCGTCGAATATGTGTATGAAAACTAGGGTAATAATAATAAAATACGGTAATCGAATTTTTTATTTGTTTATGTGTATGGCCTACCAAATACTGATACAATATTATTTTGCTCACTGAACGATTCTGTCAATAATCAAACTAAAGTATGTTCTTGATAATCTTTGAAAATTATCACGAAGGTTAATGTGCATTAAAAAACGCTACTTGTCGGAAGCGAAACAAAAGCGACGTCGTAATAAATCCGGCATTTAAAATTGAAAGTCATGATTGTTTTATAAATTAAACATCTCAATCTGATGTTAAGTTATACACTAGCAGTGATGTTTAAAGTGTACAATACACTTTATGGTATTAAGTAAATGCGTAAACAAATCAATGCGACACAGATCACTTCCTTGGTTTGTTTTTAAGTATTTTTTGACAAAACATACACGGATACATGGTCAACAGGTTACTCTCGGTTCATTCTCGTACAATTCATGCTTCATCGCAAAAATCAGTGAAATAACATGAAAGAGAACAAAGGATGCTCCGAATCGAAACACAAATTTAAACAATCGCTGAAGCGACTTGAAAAAAGTTAGAACAGTGAAAAGAATTAGTAAATATTAAGTATTTGTTTTTTTCAAAAAACATTAAACTAGCAAGCGATTCGGTATACCTCTTCAAGTTCAAAGAAAATATTATTAATTAGACGCCAAGCCAATTCCATAGATTTTTGCTGTACGCCACCATTTTCAATCATCAATTGTTCCATGAATATGTCACGTAACATACCCGAAAATAATTTTATACCCAAACTATTATTTGTTTTCATAGAAAAGGGATTTTATAATAAACTATATAGTTTAAAAATAGCACAACGTGCTTGCAGGGTTGCCACAAATAAAATGTATATAGAAAAACACAATTAATATTTTTTCCCATCGCTCGTCTTATTAGCAGGAACAATCGGTAAAATTACTATTTATTTATTGTTTTATGTTTAATAATGTCAAAAACACTATTATAGTATGATAAATTTAAAACACGGCACAGCACAAAATGGTATAAAACATTATTTGCAAATGTGCTTTGTTTCCTTTCTTGTTTTTTCATGGCATCTCTTTTTTACATTTTTTCGGGTGGTTTAAAATTTTTAAATAAGGTGCCAGCCCTAGTGACACCTGTTAACTCAACTTCTAATAAAACGAAAACTGTTCAACATATGGATATTCTAATAATCACATTGCCTTCAAAAGGTGTATTTGCATTAGATTGCATTTCAAAGTATTATATTTATTCATAAAAAAACTCGTAACAGCGTTTGCGTGCCTGCACGCCGTGGCGTCTAACTGGTTTAGCTATAAATCCGCTTCGAGAAAACGAAGCATGGTTTAATAACAATCAAAATGTTACATTTACAAACAGTTCAGATTTTTCGCTTCCTAAATTTGTATACTATATTTTCACTGGTGAAAATACATTTTGACTAATGAATTTTTTTATTTACTAGTGTTATCAAAGGGCAGTCGCCCAAAACTTTCTTACGTGAAAATTCGATCACGACACCAAACTAGTTGAACACCTGTGATATCAATTATTTATATATTTCAATGATACGTGATAAATTACTATTATTAACATTTTTTTTTTCTTGAGACTATAAACTTATAAATATATTAATATCGATGATCATAAAAACAACACCTATTCATCATTTTATATACATATTCTTTTTTTCATTTTGTGAGAATCTTAATTAACATAAAAAATCGAAGAAAATGTCGAATAACATAAGTACAGACTAAATAAAGATTTTATTAAGATACATCAACTGAGCGTTAGGAGTGCCTTCTATGAAAATGTTAAGTATCAATCAAGAATAATCAAATGTGTTATTTGGAATCGACTACTCATATAAAGTTATTTAATTGGTAATTTTGTTTTAAAAATGCAGTGTTTGCCAACTGTTGGTCCGGCAAAAAATTAGCAATTACAACATTACAACCAAAATCATAAAATTCTATACTTATATTTCTCACTTTTAAGGTGTTAACTGTCACTTCTTGATGGAAAGGCATTATATTTTAAATAATAAAAACACATTTTTTTAGTACTTATTTCCACAATATATTTTATTATATTCCTGATCAAAAAATATATTGTGGAAATAAGTACTAAAAAAATGTGTTTTTATTATTTAAAACTTATATTTCTATTTGAGCTTACTAAATATATACATAGATGCATATAATTTTCATTGTATTTATTACATATTATTTTTTCATATTAAGTAAATGAGTTTTTAATTCATAATCAAGGCTTGTTGTAAAAATAACCAGTAAAATGGATTTTACTTTGATTTAAACGAACGTGAACACAGCCAGCAATATTTGAAGTATAGCTGATTTTTATTCATTATTATTTAACCACGTTGAATTGAAAAATTGCAATGCTTATATGCGTGTACATATAAAATTTAATGGCATAATTCGATTGAATATTTATATACAATATAAGGACACTTAAGGATATTTGCATTGAGATACATGCAAGATAAGATTTTCATTATAACATAATAATTCAAGGTTTCAAATTATTATTAATGACAATATTACAATAGGGAATATGATAATAATAATCCAATTATCCGCCAGTTCTCAACAAGTCGAGTCAGTTCCAGACTGGCAAAATATTTATGCCTAATTCACGATTACTAAAAAAATATAACGGGGTGTCATTAAAATATCTAACCTGGTATTAAGGTGCACATCGAAATGGAAATATTTTATTGTTACGTTCACAATGGATTTTTATGATAATTTTTATAAGGAAACAACAAAATTAAATTAAAGTCAGACACCGCATTCCGTAATTTGAAATTTTGAAAAAAAAATACACACTTTCATATTTTGGAATTGACCGCGAATTTTTTTTTAAATGAAAAGCAAAAATTTATTAAAGATAATTTAGAGACTGGTTTTTTGTCAAAAGTTCTTCAGGCATTTTTTTTATTTACTCATAAGTCGATCATAGAAATATATGTATTATATTTATATATAAATTGTAAGTTTAAAATATTATGTTCGATCAGTAAAAACTTACTCAAAATGTTTTTTGTTTTTTCGTATAGAATTATAAAAATGTTGTAAGAAATAATTACAAAATTTTAAATGAAAAAAATAATGATTGTACAGAAAGATAATTTATTGATAGAAACAAACAAAATCAATAACTTTGCACAAAATCAATTTGACGTTTTTTTTCATGAAATTCTTAATATATTTACAATTTTTGTAAATAAATTAAATATATCTAGAAATATATGTATATAATAAACATATCAAGAATCGTGTCGGGAAAAGTATACGGTTTTTACCTTCAAATTTTTAAACAGGTTTCAACAGAAAAATACCACATCAGTAAGCTTTTTTATGTAAATAAATCAATAAGGAATAGAAGCAATTGCTTTACAATACATCATTAATATTATTTAAAATATCTATCAAATGAGTGAAAAACAACATAATGAATTCAACACAGGTAATTTTTTTTTACAATCCTGTGGTGAAAATAGTGGAATAATATACAATAAACTAAAATAACTGATACTACCATTTCTGTTAAATTTATGAAGATTTAATTTTATTAACTATACTAGGTTCACTCAATTCCCTTGACCTGTGATTTTAAAAAACTGGTTTTTATAGAAAATATTCTTTAAATATCCACATTCAAAAGTCCTACGGTAACTGTATTTCAAAAACATTCGAATTTTTGATGAACGTAGTCGGCATTTTTTTTTATTTATAACTTTTCAACGCCACGAAAGATTTTTTTTATATATACAACAAGGTAGCTTCGACATTACACCGATTTTTTTCTTTTTGACAATAAATAGATAATAATTCAAAACATTTTGTTAATCATCCCTGCTTCGGAGTTGTCACTCAAATTGCATACAATTACTAATATGAAGGTAAATGAAGTTTGCAAACGTTCATATTGAAAAATGATAATTAAATAATAAATGATTGCTGATGATGTCAATAATATAATCAAAATTACAGTTACTCATAAAACATAGCATTAAAAGCACACGATATTTTCATTTCCAAAGCGAAATTTACGTGTCAACTAATTGTGTCTTTACAAACTCTTAAAAATAAATAAATACCATGTGTTAAAAAATATATTATACTAGCGTGTTTCCGGCATGCGTTGCAATGCCACTCAAAAAAAAAGAAACCGCGACTTTGTGGAAGCGCCACGTCGGGAGCCTCTCGCCTTCCGATTGGATAAGTCGGACTTGAGGCGAGGCCGGAGCCAATTAGAAGCGATAAGCTTAGGCTATGTTTTTCTTACCTAAATTTGACAGTGGCGGTCGTATGTGTTTTTAAATAATAAAAACACATTTTTTAGTACTTATTTCCACAATATATTTTTTGATCAGGACCGGTTTCGCTCATCGCGAGCATTATCAACTGATATCATCAGTTGATCGCTGACACACACTTGTAACGACTGTCCTTGTGTCTTATTGATGGTCATTGCAAAGGCGACTCGCACTGGAAACTGCAGACGTTTAAATTAAAATGGCATATCTGTCGGAATCATTGGGATGCGTGGCAACATTACATCTTCTCGTTTGAATTTTCCATTTAAAATTGTAGCTTCAATAATATTGTTCATCATTTTTCTCACTGAAAGCCTGGTACCGTTACAAAATCGTGGTGGATTTATGTTTCGAAGATTGATAGGCACGTCAATTTTCAATGTTAAAACATGCGGCAGCATGCTGGCAAATAAAGTGAATTCAAGAATTCTGTTGCATAATTGACGACTTCGTCTTGATTCGTTATAATATCGATTGACTTATACGTTGTCGCTTCTCCAGGTATTTCATTTAGTATGCTGAAATTGATTACATTGACATCCTTGTTTTTGGCTGCTAATATAGCACGTGCACTGAGCCATCGATGATTTTAATGATAGTGTGCTATATTTGGAAAAAACTTTGTGAATCAATTCGTCTATGGTTGCGGCTATTTTACAGAAATTCGCTGGCAATGTGATACATTACATTGTGTGGATTCCTCTGTTGCCATTTTCCCATTTCTTATATCCAACAATTGTTTTGCGAAACGTTCAACGGATGCATCATGTTGTAGTTGTACACGCATATTGGTCTTCAAAGTGAATCTATGTACGTCATCATATTCATCATCAGCCGGGGACGATCCTCTGCTGGATGAAGGCCTCCCCCTGCTTTTTATTTCAGGGGGGTTGTTTGGACATAGAATTGGTCATTGGACACATTGTTTGGAACACCACGCTGCCCAGGCGGGTTGGTGTTCGGTTTTCTGTCTGGGTTTTCCTTCCCATAGTCAAGAGAACACGGCTTTCTGTTCTGTTTCTGTTCTCTTGGCTATGTACGTATCGCCATAAAACGCATGATTTGAGACATGCATTAAGTTCATCGGCCACTGTTGAACGTGATATAACAGGTAGAGTTTGTCGAAAATCACCAGACAATAAAATGAGTGCGCCACCGAAAAGTTGTTCATTTCCTCTTAAATATTTTAGTGTGCGATGAAGTGCTTCCAATGATTTTGTGTGTGCCATAGTACATTCGTCCAATACAATGATTTTACATGATGTGAGTGGTTTGCCCGTTTTAGAATTTTTGTTGATATTGCATGTTGGTGTCTCAATTATTTGCTGTTCAGCCACCATCCAAAAGAGGTGCTGCAATTCCAGATGATGCGATTGCTAGTGCAATGTTTTTTCGTGATCGTGTGGTCTTTTTTCCATTCAATTGAATACATCCAACAGCGTGTCTCTCCAAAAACATGACGCTTGACAATGAAATCCATTAAAGATTTGAGTTTTTGTTTGAACACTCGTGCACAAATATCATGACGATCTGATGATTGTCCGGGTAACAAAAGTTCTGTTATATCTTCCCACATCGGATTACAGGTAAATGTAATAAAAAAATCTGGACGGCCATATGCCCGAACATACGTCATTGCATCTTGTGCGTATTCATGCATGTGTCGTGGACTTCCTGTAAATGTGGCCAGGAGTATGATCATTTTTCCCAAATCATTGGGATTCACATTGCCATCATTAACAACTGCATCGTGTAAATCAATATAATCTTCGGAACGCAACTTTGTTTGATTTAATCGAATGTAGAGGAGTCAACAAATGTCGACATTTTAAGATATGATTTTCAGCGTTTTCGCGAATCATCAATCGATATATAGTAATTCATGGCACTGACTTTCTTATTCGCTTCCTCATCTGTTTGTGAATTTCTCAACGGGATGTTGAAATGGTATCCGTCTTCTCCTTGCCAAAATAAAATCGGATATTGCAATCCATCGTACGATCAATGCGTTTGTGAAACTCGCTGAACATGACCATTTCTACGATGAAGAATGATATCACGCGAGTTAAATTCTTCACCAACTATAACGACAACTTTGTAATCATCAGATGACATTTATTCGAGAGCAGTTTTAAATAATTTAATTAATTTGTTGTTTTGATCGAATAAAGTTTGTAATTGAGCAACTAATTCTCGTTTAGTACCCGTATTGAATTGACAACATTGGTCAATTTGTTTGTCAGTGTTTCCCAAGAAATAAATTTGAAGAAATTTATGATTTGCGTTCGGCAGTGGTAGTAATGATCCAGCACGATGATAAATTTGTCCTTGCACTTTAAATGTTGGCATGTAATCTTCGCGCACAATATTTTTTGCACCAAAAGATGTCATTTGGAAACTTGAATTGTACTTTCGTATGTTTGTCAAGAAATGTTTTGATTCACTTGTATCACCCGATACCAACGTTAATAAAGGTTCGGGCATTGAATGTAATTCTGGCAATTTCACTTTTCCACTTGCGCAGCACAGTGTTTCATTTTTTAATTTAAAGGCACTACAATACACGCATAATTTGTCCATTTTTCCAATAACAATACTTGGGCGCAGACTGTAATCATAATTATGATCCTAATGGAAAGCACTATGAGTCACATCAGCATGCAGAGTACGTCTGGTACGATCTACGCGTACTCGATCTGTTTCCAGAATGAATGTGACAGATTTGCCATTTTTGTTTTCGGCGTTGCTATGGATACAATGCTTCATAAATGGCCATTCTGTATTACAATAGTCTTGTATGAAAACATGTTTTTCGTAAATATTCAATTAATTTATGTAATCAAATAAAATTCTGAGTATCCTATCTTTTGTCCGGTAGTCTAAGCAATAATTCGACAAAGTTTTATCGCAATTGGATTAATGGTGTAGGAGTTTATAAAGGACAGACAGACAGACAGACATTCATTTTTATATATATAGATAGATGACACATGAACTTTGTGTATAAAATGAAAACTTTATAGCCGTGTTGTTGCTTTAAAAGAGAGAAATAATGTGAAAGCCCGGTATCGGGGAGAATTTTAAAGTGAATATTTTTTTAAAATTTATTTTTAAATGCAATTATTTTATTTATTCCTAGCGTCTATGAAAAACGGCCAGTAATCAAATCGAGGTATTTATAATTCATATTTATCTAATTAAAGGTTAAATATTATTGCTAAAATCTTCTTTTCAAATTCACCCGAGAAAAGATTTCACCCAACTTAATGTGTGCAGTAAAAATATACAGAAGTAATTATTTGCTTGAATATCGATAAAATTGTACGAAATTGAAAGCAGGTTTTAACGGTTACGTATAAGTCGCATGCTAGGATTTAATTTATATACAACATAACACTGATCATATCGAAAAACTTGAACAACCGCGCTTTCGGATTGGCGGTGCGATGAGAAGTCATGCGAAAATTTGCAACGGCGCCCGCGGCCCCATGGTGATCTTGAAAAGCGACAGCCGGTTGCCTAGTTGATCTACATGGATTGACCGCGAAACTTCAGCTGGTGAAGACCGACCGATGAAATCGCGAGTGATCCCGGCATCGACTATATCTGCGGTAGCGTTTTCCGAGCGGATTAAAGACGTCGCGGCGTCCGATGGGCAACATTGAAAAGTGAAAACTGACCACTGTATCTGCGTCAAACAGTTCTTAGTGATCAATATAGTGAAAAGTGACTATTTTTTAACATAAATCACATATCGCAATAATTATTTGCTAGAATTCAATATAATAAAACACCCTTAAAAATAATAAATGTTGTTTGTGATAAAAGAAAAAAATGTTTACGAAAAAAGAAGAAAAATAAAATTAAAGCCAGTTTTGCTAGGTAAATCCGGCTCTACAATAAAAGCCGAAAAATAAAAAAATAACTATCCGAACTGGTTGGTAAATTAAATCCAATTTGACAAAACATAAATAGATAATTATTAATTCTAGGATAAAAAGAAAAATAGTCAATAACACATTTTTATAAAAATTCAATGTTATGACCGATTGAAATTTCAAATGTAGACAAATAACCGTCGTTTTAATAAAAATAGCGCCTGTAATATTGATAAAATGTTGAATGTAGTACATGTTTAGATATCATTTTATGTAACTAATCTACCAACGCCATATTTGTGTCTAATGCCAAATAAATAATATGATATTAAATATTGATATTGAAATTCCATCAAGCACCTTCAGTCGATATCATAAATTTTAATATGATATTGTTTTATTAGTTATAACAAATGTATACTGCGAAGTAACATATTTCATCTTACAATAAATACTAAAAAAATAAATGATTCAGAAAATCTATGTGATTTAAATACAATAACTAGCTTAAGTTCATTTTTTCAAGACCATGTAAGTAATTCTGCTTTAATTATGTTTATATAGTCATACAACTTTTTATCAATGTCAAGGAAAAGTAAAATCATAAATTTTCAGGGATGCATTATGCAACTAGTTCTTTTCACTTACGTAAGCTTAGCATTTTTGTAGTGAGCATTCTGTGTAAATAAAATTTGAGCAACTATTTGACGGATAATAAATATATGTTAATCTATTTCTTTTATACTATAAAAACAAATACGCGATATCCTAGTCATATTTTTCTGTAAAAGAATAAGATACGCGCACAAGTAAAAAGACGTGTATAAAAACGATTCAGTGAACATATTTTTTCACAAACGACCCAACCAGCTTGCAGATCAAATCGATTTCAACATTCAAACATATTGATGTTCCTGGCTCATACTATTAATGTGTTATATGAGAAAATAATTTGATTCGTTCTCTTTCCGTATGCACGATGATTTGTCGTGGAAATAAATTCACTGACGATATTTTGACTGCAGGTTTGTGGAATCGCGAAGAGATACACTACCGTCTAGCAAACAGGTCAAACTATTACTTGTTTTGAAATCAAATATATAAACCATCAATGCAATAGAAATATTTTTACTTCTTATAATTAAACAAAGAATTTTAAAAGTGCGTTAGTTAGCCGACTTTTGTTGAAATATTTAAATTAAACGCACAGCTGACAAATACTATTGAAGATGGCGTAACCCAAAAATTAGCCAGTAATAATCATATCACAGAATTTACAGTCTCAAAACTGTTAATTTCAAATAATGCTTATTCATTTATTTATGTTTCAATTTTAAATAAATTCAGTATCTAAATATTCAAATAAATATTTATCGCGTTCGTACAGTAGTCGATGCAACACATGTATATACGCTGTTATATACGCATTTTTATTTTGTGACATCCCACTCACAAGTCTCCCGCGAAGTAAACAAGTTGGGCAGACATAAGTTAAGAGCAGTGGTCGGCAAAGTGCGGCTCCAGAGCCGCATGTGGCTCTTTGGCTTCTTAAGTGCGGCTCTGGCACGGAAGGCGCAATAATATTTTTATGAAAAAAAAAACTTTTTATTCGATTTTATTACACCTGCTATGTATGTTTGTGGTTCCGGTACAAAATTTGTAATCGATTTTTCGATAACTTCTATTTTTCCAAATGTTGGAAGTTTTCTCCCATTTATGGTCATATTAAAAGTTTACTAAACAAGCAGATTTGGCTCCCAATTGTCTTTTAAATTGTTGTAATGTTCATATTTGCTCTTTGGCTAATAAGTTTGCCGACCACTGGTTTAGAGTAATCAATCTAAAATCGCTATATTACCGTAAACGTGAATTACAATATAAATGGCGCCATTTCACATGCAATAATATTTTTTCCGTTATTACTATGAATTATAACTTACCCCGGGCTAATTATTTTCGTGAACATTGTTTTGGTTTAAGAACTAAAAAGTTTTTTTGTTACATTCGTATCAAAATCTAATAGCATGTTTTTGCAAGTCATAAGAAAAAACCATGTCAATTATGTTGTATAGATTGTTGTGTAGAAAATAATATATACACCTATTGATCAGGCGAATAGAAAAAATATTTTTGTACCTTTTCTATAGTGGATGTCTGTTTATTGGCAGGCAAAGCTAACACTTACCTGAAATAGAAAGGACACTACAATAAATTAACAAATAATTTCCATTATAAAGCAGATATAATAAATAATCTTATTTTTTAAAGCATTGATGTTAGAACTGTGCGTTCTAGTTCAACTGTATACATAATTTCTTTCTTGCAAGAATCTATTACAGTATTAGACTTCCTACATTAATATGAGACATATTAAATTTTTTTTAAAAAGACGCAAGATCCACATTGTTACCAAATTCGATATCTGAGTGTACAAAGGCTTACATATCGTGCATCTACATCCATTTTATTTACAAAACGCAATGCAGAATTGCGTTAACGTAAGGCGGCAAACAAATAAATGAGGCAACCATACCTTTTTCACATGGCCCTAAAGATTTAATATTTGCGTTAGATATATTTTTAAACAACGTTATGGAACTTAACCCTCAGACTGCTGAGGTCTCGACTGTTGAGACGGCTGAATGCACTGTGCTGAAAGTTGACACTCAAAATATAAAAGAGATAACAGTGTTAAATTGTTTGTGTAAGATTTAATGTTTGTAATGAAATATAATCTGATTTGTCCTGATAATCATTATACATTAACACAAAAACCTCTGACGCAATAAATCTGACAAATCGTTTGCATCGGTTATACAGGAAGGAATTCGGAAGGCATTAAAACTACGAGTCAAATATATATCTGAAAGAACTATTGATTTGATTATAATGACATTCAATTCGTACGTAATTTTATTAACAATACTGTTAATGGATTCATGATAAAAGCTTTTTATAATAATCAAATAGCATTAAAATGCGTTTGGGTACCTTCTTGTTGTAAATTGTGGGGTTACGGTGGAACAAAATGTTAGGTGAAGTAATATAAGGTTTTGATTCCTTTGACATTGCCGACTCATTGAACTAATCCATGAAGTGGATCCAACTGGAGAGAATTAGCATGGTTACGCTTATCGTTGAAAATAAACATTGAATTTATTTGAGCGCTGTTTATTTCTAAAAATTCTTGATAAATAGTTTAACATCTTCATCAGTTTTAAATGAGCGGTTTTCCGTTTTTTTTGCTATTTTGCGATAGTAATGATTTGCGAATGTAACATAGGTGTATCTTTTTTTAATCTCAACTATTTTTTATTTATATATGATATTATCCAAGCTGCAGATGACTTGTTTGGTGATTTTTAAAATGAATGCACCTGAATAACCTGTTGGTGAGTAAAACATGATAAATTCTTTCACGTGCTATGGAGGGGGCTTTGAATCCTTTAAATTGGCAAGCTAATAGAAAATATAAATCTGCTTAAAATTCAAGTTTTCATTCTAAAACGAACCGTTTTTCCTTATATTGCAAAAAAAAAAATCGAATTTTTCAAACGGGCATAAAAAATTTATTTAAAATTAATATTTTTTTCATTAAATTTCGTGCATGAAGTGTAAATGCCACATCAAAAAATAATAAGAAATCTTAGAAACGACATCAAGTATTGGAAGAAAAGACGCGAACGAAATACTCGCGTACTCTATATATTTATTTGGTATACAACTATGTTATATTGCGATATATTGGATGCATCAGAATCTTAGACACGTTTTTTTTTCAAATAATTCTTCTGCCGTTCAGTTTAGCAGATCTTTTTTGTTGCAAGACTACTTCTTAATCTCTGTTACACGCCAATAGAAAGTAATGTCGATAATATTAAAGCTGCATTTAAAGATCTGCATGCTCATGCAGTTTCAAATGGAAAAAACAACTGAGGTTATACAAAATATATATTTATAAGGAAATCGTAAAAATGACAATGTAATCCGAAAATTTATCCAACAAATATTAGCAGATAATGCTAGACCAACATACAGGAAATACCTGAAAAAATAGTGAAATCCGATATAAATTTTTCCCTTGCAAAATAAGCCCGCAAATCTTGCGGGTAACTTTATCGTATCTTTCCGTATTGACAGAATAATTCTTCGTCAATTCATTAAGCATTCTGATAAAAAAAAAGTAGACTATTTGCAAATCCAGACGAATTCTACATCCATGGAATTTTTATTTTTCCGTAAAGATTGCAATAAAGTACCGAAAGCAGTGGAAACAATATTAAAAAAAAACTTCAGTTGCATTTTATTCCGGGTACACCAAATTTTATATTAGCGTATCGTACATAGCAAAACATTGTGATAACAAGCAATAAAAAAGTATTGTACATCCTATTTCACGTGTGATTGTATAAAGTGCTATAATATCCCCTCTTCCATTTTTTTAAAGCATTTTATGATCGTATGGACGAGTGAAAATTGACTTAATTTATCACATTAATCGACTTACCGCATTACACAACGCCTAACATCAATTAAATAACCAAATCATTATTTTTTCCGTAATTATAAAGCCATCTACATCGAGCGTAACAAACAGCACAGGACGAAACCTAAAGAACGTCGACACTCGGCTACATAATATGCAACCAAGGTCGTTTTCAATCAATTTCGATTTCAGTCGCTTAATAAGATTCGAAAATATTAATCTCACACCAATTTGTTAACTCAGGCATTTGTAAATATGTTGGTATTAGCATAAAACCAGCTTCCGTAGCACTTAAACAAAAAAATGTTTAAACAAATATCTTTACGTCATTATTTATTTACCAATTATTTAATTACATGGTGTGGGGGGGGGTTTCTTAAGAATCAAACGAAAATAGTATTCATTATTAGTGCTTGGACGTGAAAATCGCAAAAAGAAAGACATATAATAGTGGTGACACACCTGTTCTATTTAACCCGTTTCCTCCTGAACTACGTAAAAGTTATTAATTATTAACATTAATATTTTTTTTTAAATTGCAGTGTTGGTGTTAAACCAAATCTACGATGATCGTCAGGAAAAACAATAAGCTATAATTCAATACAAAAATTAGCTCTAACACGAAAGTTGTAACACTTTTATCTCTATAATATTTGTATCAATTTTCAAAACACCCAACGACGTCTCGAGAGTTGTAACGTTAGTAGCGAGGGGTTAAATATGGGAAAGTTTAAAAAAATAATAAAAAAAAAGCAAAATCTTAAGAAACGCCAAGTCCCCCATTTTAATTTTCGCAAATGGGGTTTCACAGGTTTTGTAAAAGTTATATATTTATTAAATCTTATTTATTGAAATAATCGAACAATGTTTTAAACTTATTGAGAAATTATTAAGGAAAATCTCAAGACATTTCAGCAAACTATATATTTCATCATTAATTTCTTTGGTTAATATATAGGATTTTAAGTGCTCCGACTCACAAATTGTATTGGACGGAAAGATTTAGTTACCAATTAAAACACGGTGAGAGTGAGTGAGACCTTCGCGTTCGATAAGACAAATCCACCAATTTTAAGAAAATTAGAATATCTACATACACCGCGATTGTATATTATGAAATCGAACCAAAACCACAATTGTTATGACTTTATATAAAAAAAGAGTGTTTATCGTTTTATTTTATTGATATTTAAACACATCGAAACTCATAATGGAACGACCTCTAGCTTTGTTCAGGAACAGTTTTTATGTTCTTTATTTATTGTAATAATACGTAACGAACCGATCAGGATTTAAAAAAAATAACGTATATTCGAAATACGATATGTTGATAACGGAAACAAACGTAAATACCCACTAAGAAACATGTAGTAAAATTGATTGCAGATTAGAAAAAATATACGTACCCATTACTTCTCAAAATGCGAAACCTTGCTTAACAAGCTCGCTGCTGAGCTTTGTAAAGGACATTCCGCCATTAAGTACTTCAAAGAATTATTGAATAACATTGATGTTAAACTATATATTGGATAGTTTGGGGACGAATCGAGCAATGTAAAAATAAGCTTATACACGAATGTTGTACCACTTTTAATTTTTTTTCATATTTTGGATATCAACTTACTATCAACACATTAAAATCCGTCTCGGAATAAATATAGTTGAGACGTTAAATTCGATTGAACCCGGTAGCAACTAGCTTTCTTTTTTCATTTAGTCTATTTATAAACCTGTTTTTCGATCAGGAATGCGTATCATGAGAACAAGATGAAAAAAAACATCCCAAAAAGAATTACAAAAAGTAACATGTAAAATATTTTGGATAAAGTTAGCCTCATGGTCAAAATTTTGAAAAATAATTATATTAGTAACCACTGGCAATGCATATTTTCCTGGCGCTGAATATCTGATATATTTACATTAAATCAACGTACAGAAAAAGACTTATAAATTGATTTATGCTTACAAACATAAAATATGATATAATAGTAACGCGAAAATAAATTGTAAATAACAAAATTCAAATTTATACAATACTAGCGTGTTCCCGGTATGCGTTGCAATGCCACTCAAAATAAGAAACCGCGACTTTATGGAAGCGCCACGTCGGGAACCTCTCGCCTTCCGATTGGATAAGTCGGATTTGAGGCGAGGCCGGAGCCAATTAGAAGCGATAAGCTTATGCAATGTTTTTCTTACCTAAATTTGACAGTGGCGGTCATATGTGTTTTTATTTATTGGAGTGCTTTTGGATACACAATGTTTTTTGTTTTTCTATTTGGTGCGTACACAAATAAATCAGAAGGTTTTCCAACGCTCGAGCAGGCCACATACAGTTGTCCATGTGAGAAGCATGGATTTTCTAAATTTAGTCCACACACTTTTAACGACTGTCCTTGTGCCTTATTGATGGTCATTGCAAAGGCGACTCGCACTGGAAACTGCAGACGTTTAAATTCAAATGGCATATCTGTCGGAATCATTGGGATGCGTGGCAACATTACATCTTCTCCTTTGAATTTTCCATTTAAAATTGTAGCTTCCATAATATTGTTCATCATTTTTCTCACTGAAAGCCTGGTACCGTTACAAAATCGTGGTGGATGCTTCCAAGATTGATAGGCACGTCAATTTTCAATGTTAAAACATGCGGCGGCATGCCTGGCAAATAAAGTGAATTCAAGAATTCTTTTGGATAATTGACGACTTCGTCTTGATTCGTTATAGTATCGATTGACTTATACGTTGTCGCTTCTCCAGGTATTTCATTTAGTATGCTGAAATTGATTACATTGACATCTTTGTTTTTGGCTGCTAATATAGCATGTGCACTGAGCCATCGATGATTTTAATGATAGTGTGCAATATTTGGAAAAAACTTTGTGAATCAATTCGTCTATGGTTGCGGCTATTTTACAGAAATTCGCTGGCAATGTGATACATTACATTGTGTGGATTCCTCTGTTGCCATTTTCCCATTTCTTATATCCAACAATTGTTTTGCGAAACGTTCAGCGGATGCATCATGTTGTATTTGTACACGCATATTGGTCTTCAAAGTGAATCTATGTACGTATCGCCATAAAACGCATGATTTGAGACATGCATTAAGTTCATTGGCCACTGTTGAACGTGATATTACAGGAAGAGTTTGTCGAAAATCACCAGACAATAAAATGAGTGCGCCACCGAAAAGTTGTTCATTTCCTCTTAAACCTTTAAGTGTGCGATGAAGTGCTTCCAATGATTTTTTGTGTGCCATAGTACACTCGTCCCATACAATGATTTTACATGATGTGAGTGGTTTGTCCGTTTTAGAATTTTTGTTGATATTGTATGTTGGTGTCTCAATTATTTGCTGTTCAGCCACCATCCAAAAGAGTTGCTGCAATTCTAGATGATGCGATTGCTAGTGCAATGTTTTTTCGTGATCGTGTGGTAATTCTCTTTTTGCTATTCAATTGAATACATCCAACAGCGTGTCTCTCCAAAAACATGACGCTTGACAATGAAATCCATTAAAGATTTGAGTTTTTGTTTGAACACTCGTGCACAAATATCATGACGATCTGATGATTGTCCGGGTAACAAAAGTTCTGTTATATCTTCCCACATCGGATTACAGGTAAATGTAATAAAAAAATCTGGACGGCCATATGCCCGAACATACATCATTGCATCTTGTGCGTATTCATGCATGTGTCGTGGACTTCCTGTAAATGTGGCCAGGAGTATGATCATTTTTCCCAAATCATTGGGATTCACATTGCCATCATTAACAACTGCATCGTGTAAATCAATATAATCTTCGGAACGCAACTTTGTTTGATTTAATCGAATGTAGAGGAGTCGTTCAGTTTCTATTTTCGCGTACATATCGACAATGTATTGACGGAACAAATCTCGACATTTTAAGATATGATTTTCAGCGTTTTCGCGAATCATCAATCGATATATAGTAATTCATGGCACTGACTTTCTTATTCGCTTCCTCATCTGTTTGTGAATTTCTCAACGGGATGTTGAAATGGTATCCGTCTTCTCTTTGCCAAAATAAAATCGGATATTGCAATCCATCGTACGATCAATGCGTTTGTGAAACTCGCTGAACATGACCATTTCTACGATGAAGAATGATATCACGCGAGTTAAATTCTTCTCCAACTACAACGACAACTTTGTAATCATCAGATGACATTTATTCGAGAGCAGTTTTAAATAATTTAATTAATTTGTTGTTTTGATCGAATAAAGTTTGTAATTGAGCAACTAATTCTCGTTTAGTACCCGTATTGAATTGACAACATTGGTCAATTTGTTTGTCAGTGTTTCCCAAGAAATAAATTTGAAGAAATTTATGATTTGCGTTCGGCAGTGGTAGTAATGATCCAGCACGATGATAAATTTGTCCTTGCACTTTAAATGTTGGCATGTAATCTTCGCGCACGATATTGGTTGCACCAAAAGATGTCATTTGGAAACTTGAATTGTACTTTCGTATGTTTGTCAAGAAATGTTTTGATTCACTTGTATCACCCGATACCAACGTTAATAAAGGTTCGGGCATTGAATGAAATTCTGGCAATTTCACTTTTCCACTTGCGCAGCACAGTGTTTCATTTTTAAATATAAAGGCAGTCCAATACACGCATAATTTGTCCATTTATCCAATAACAATACTTCGGTGCAGACTGTAGTCATAATTATGATCGTAATGGAAAGCACTATGATTTACATCACCATGCAGAGTACGTCTGGTACGATCTACGCGTACTCGATCTGTTTCCAGAATGAATGTGATAGATTTGCCATTTTTGTTTTCGGCGTTGCCATGGATACAATGCTTCATAAATGGCCATTCTGTATTACAATAGTCTTGTATGAAAACATGTTTTTCGTAAATATTCAATTAATTGTTGTAATCAAATTATGAGTATCCTATCTTTTGCCCGGTACTCTAAGCAATAATTCGACAAAGTTTTATCGCAATTGGATTAATGGTGTAGGAGTTTATAAAGGACAGACAGACAGACAGACATTCATTTATATATATATATGTAAAATGGCATATTTCCTTATATGCCTGGTAATAAATGGATTAATAATGTTAATTATGTGTTAATATAGTCAAAATAACTCACAAAACTGGCCGAAAAGACAAATAAAAGTTATGTGAACAAAACAAGGTATAAAGTTTAATGATACAATAAAACTGTTAGACCTGGAATGTAAAAATATTGGCACGTGTTTTTGTGAATACATAAGAAGCAAAAATACAGATGAACATGGCGATAGAACTGTCAGTTTTTAGACTAGTGATATTATTGGCGATATGTGATGGACACTTGCACATACCAGAAGAATCGCGGATGAGAATGGTAAGAATATTCACAATTTTTGCGGGCATTTTCAATTAATCACTTAAATCCTAAGTAGACGCCGGTGTCCGAGATACATGCATGACGCCATTCCCAAGCGTTTTCAAAAAAATGTATTATAGTGAATCACAGTGACATCTATGTAGAACAAGAATAATTAAAAAAATATATATTTAAGTAAATTAAAAAAAGTATATATATTACATTAAATGAATGAAATGCATAAACGTGTCTCATAGATGCGATGAAGGCTACGGCGATATCATTGTGATGTGTGTGTGACAGAGGTGTCAGATCTATTCTTGATAAGTTAAATTTAATTTTAATTAGATTATAATTCATCTTTGTTAAGTCATATTTAAGTTTAGTTAGATTATTTGATGGCACTAAAAATACACGGTGCAGAAACAACAAAAGCTTTTGTTAATATGCACGGTATGCTGGTGGTTAAGATAATTAACATAACTTAGGCAGACATCTTAAAAACTGTAAAGATAAAATCAATAAACTGGACAGAAGCGGTATTTATAAAATGTCCTGTGGCTCATGTTTATCCGTTTATATCGGACAGACAGGTAGAAGTATATCTACTCGAGCCAAGGAACATGTAAGATCATTCAACAGTAAAAAAAAAGTTTCACAATTGGCTAGTCACGTTATTAATGAATCACAAAATATAAATTCAAACTCAGCCACTAAATGTTTGCATCTTTGTCGTAAGGGTCGGAGAATGACGGCTTTGGAACAGCTGGAAATCAATAGACACCAATTATCACAAAGGATTCTTAACGAACAAACTAACATTATAATAGTATCGCCACTTGACCAGCCGTTGTACAAAGGGGTGGTCTGATTTGCTTCCATAAGGACCATTTCCGTCCCACATATAATCTTATTGTTATAGACACCTATTGTTTCATTTAGAATTTTGAAAATTTTGTGTCATTGTGTTAAAGTAACAAGCTAGGCCGTCGGAACAGGAGAGAGGATGTGTTGTGTGCCTTTTCTGCACAGCTATATATAGATAAACGAATGTTAGTTTAAGCATAGTTCTGACGATGGCGTGAGCCGAAATAGCTATCAACTATATTTGTTAAAAATAATTTTGTAGAACTAAAATACATTGCTATTTTTTCACCTTGTTATAATGGAGTTCTACCAAGTGAACGCCAATTCAATCAATAAATTAACATATTCCACAAACGCATGATAGGCTTAAAAAATATTACACCTAACACGGCTTTATAAAAGTTCAAAGCTTTATAGCCCAATAAAAACATGATAAAACTGACAGTGAACGGAATTGACAATAAGTGCTATAGCTATTAAATTCAAATATAATATATAGCTTCCGATAAATATACTAAAATGTAAAAAACAAATACGAAATATCGCATATCAGCGATGGCGAATCTGTGACTCGCATGACGATTTCAGAAAAATAAAGTGGTTTCAAATAAATAATTTTAGCAGATTTCAAAACCACATGACACATTTTAGGGTAGTTTTGAAATTCGAATAAAAAAATCAAATATTGAATTATTATATAAAATCAGATTGAACAGCAAAAATACGTGAGGCTTTTTTAATTGTGTTTTCGGTGATAGTAAGAAACTTTTTAATATCTTTAAATTTTTAAGCCGCATTATCAGTATCAGTTGTATCGTTATTACGTAAATGAAATTCTTTGCTGTACTTATTCCGTTTAGGTTAGAAATTGGCACATTTTTTACGATTTGTTGAAAAAAAATTCTTCTTTAATACTTTGAAATACATGAAAAAATAGATTTTGTATTCATAGAAATGGGTGCTGTATGGGAATAAACATGACTTTTAATTTAGGGCACTATAATTCAATTATTTTCATGAAAATATTTTTGATTTATTCATTTTATTGTCATTGTAATTTGAATTATTAACGATTAAGACCAATTCCAAAAAATATTAAGATACGCTAGAATCGTTTACATATCACTGCAATAGCAATTTAACTATAGCACTTAGAAAATTTGTTTAACTTACACTTATTATATAAGGTGTCAATTGCAATAAAAATATTATATGTAAAGAAGAAAAAACTGATGTGTGAAAAAAATTGGTTTCCTGTTGTTAAGGCAAATCTTAGTTTTGTCAGTGGACATATGCTGGAAGTTTGCGTGGGTTGAAATATAATATTTACTTTGATTCCATAGTAACCATAATATTTTTGAATAATCAAATAAATTTACAAACTTGGCATTGTCAGAGGGCATAAATAAGAATAACCTTTTTCCTTCCTTGATCACCTTGAGCCAGTGCATTAACATAAGGATTGCATTCTTTATAGAGAGGATGGCAAGACAAAAATAAAGAATCTTTCCAACTGACGTATACATATGTATATTATAGTCAAGACATGTGGGAGAAGGCCGACGCACACTTAACCGAAATCGACAACTATGTATCGACGTCAGCCTTTTTTACTCTTCAAAGCGCTTGTAGCAGCTTTTCCGAGATTTTGGAATACAGAGTCCTGAAAAAAATATAAATGAGTAAACCGATAAATGTTGGAAAGCTATAAAAATACTAAGTTGTTACGCTTAAGGTGTAAACTGTCACTTGAACGTGTGAGAAGGGTTAAATAATACGTTTTGTCTATTGATAATGCTCGCGACGAGCGAAACCGGTCTCGATTATATTACAAAATTGTGGAAGAAGTATTAAACAGTTGTTTGTTTTATTGCAGTTTGTCACTTCAATTTACTTAATTCTGAAAACAGATTAATCGATATATTTGAAATAACAAAATTATTTCATAGAATCCAAGGTCAATATCGTCTCTGTGAATGACGGAACAGGAAAAATTTTAACAAAAAACCCGCAAACTCGCTGATATACTAACAATAGATTCATCCATACCTTTAAGATAATACAATTGTATCTTTTTTTCAATACCAATCTATAAATGACAGCACAGGAACTATTCAACAAAAACCTTCAAAAGTGATAGTGAAGCGATATCTATGGAGGGAGAAAAATATTTAGACGATTGATGGAGGAAATCAATAAATCGGAGAGCAATAAATGCGTAATTATTTAACACTCTTACTATAGAAGAAGCAAGGCCGAAATTTTTAAAAATGAAAGAGAAATGCGGGAGCGTAAGCTCGGAGGAGTTCAACTGTACTCACAAATAAAGAGAAATGTGCATAGTCTCCTATATAATTGACTTGAGTATACGTTTGAAAAATGTTTAGGATTCATATTGTTTTTCCTTCAGTCATTAACATTTCTAGAAGAAAAATACCTATTATGTCAAAAACTGACAAAACCACGGCAAGCTGTTTTAAAATACAATTACAGTATTATTCGCTGTATTGGGTGTATAAATAAAAAATAAGAGATATGTATCGAATAAAATCACTTTCGCTAACAAACACTGCTGATAAAAGTCGAATTCATGAGATTTTTTTTTGTACTGCTACACAATATCCTGTTAATGAAGTCAGTGATTTAAGAAAGTTTGATATTTTGCTTGTTTATTGTGGATAATGAAAAATGTTGTGGCGCAAATTTTGGCCATTCATCAAACATAAAAATAGTAATATTCTAATTTATAGTGTTAAAAAACAAAAAACAAATACGTACATTCTAAATAAAATGATGTAAAAAAAATATTCTATTGGTGTAGTGTCGTGTCATTTAAATTGGTGAATTTGCCTGAGAAAGATTTTCATCGGAAGTCCTTTTAAAGTAAACGTTTTACTTCAAACATATCATTCAATTTCATCATTCTATCAGCTAGCGACATGTGCCTGAAGTTTTCATAAAAAACTGTTCATATTTTGTCGGTTGAAAAGCGTCATGAAATCTATATTTTTAAGCGTATTGTTTTAGAGATTCTATTGTGCGTGTTCCACATTATTGGACATGATCAATAACAAAACAAGCAAATTAAATTTATATCAATTGCATTATTTTTTTCCTGACATTATAATGATCAATAAAGAATATGAACACGGTGAAAAAATAGCTATGTATTTTAGTTAATAGCTATTTCGGCTCACGCCATCTTCGGAACTATGTTTAAACGTATATTTGCTTATCTATATATAGCTGCGTTATATATAGTGTTCTAATGGAGTTCTACCATATAAATGCCAATTCAATCAATAAAGAATATGAATTTCAGCCGGAGATACTCTCCAGGGCCGGCGGTGGAAATTTTTCCGTTCAGGAGTACATGGCCCCCACGGCTGACGGATATATTCTCGGAATATATCGCGTGCGGGCTCGCGGCAAACGAGAAGCGACGCGCCTTCCGGTCCTGGTGATGCACGGAATTGTCGGATCGTCTGAGGATTATGTGAGGATGGGTCGCAATAAAAGCCTCGGTAACTATACAGCGCATCAGAGCGTCTGCTATTAATTATTTCTACTCTACGTATTTTTAATTTTCGATGGAAATTCTAATCGTATAGCTTAACTATAAGCGCCTTCGTCGAAAATAACGCATGTATTTATTTTTCCCTTTTTTATAGATAAACAAAATAATAATGAGTGAAAAATAAAATTCATTCAAATAACAGTTATATTATAAATAACATTCATTGTAATCAGTGAACATGATGAAATTGTTACCCCTACCAAACTCTTTCCCCCAAGGGGTACAAGTGACACACTTAGAGAAACACTGGCACAGAAATGAGCTGTGTGGAAATTGAGTATGTTGAATATGTCGAATTTTATGAGTATACTCAACAAAAGAAATCATATTTTTGTTTTTGGACATTCTGGAAAAAATCATAATTTTTAGAAGAACAGTTGACCAAATGGCATGTGAATTTAGCACTGTACGTACATTTAAGAGATGTTTCATTTTTATTTGCAGCACTGTTATTAGCCGAGGCCGGATATGACGTATGGTTGGGAAACCTTCGAGGAAACCTCTACACGCATCATCTTAAAATATCTAAAACAGATCCAAAATTTTGGAACTTTAGGTAGGTTGAAATGGACAAGTTTCCTTTATCACAGAATTTGTGATTATTTTTATGAATACCGGCCCTTTTCTTATGGGAATCAGAGCAGATATTCTAACAAACAAAATTTCAAAAAGTAATCCAGCAATGTTGGGGTAAATTGTATTCTCAGTTTTGAAACGTTTGTTTTGTTTAGCTGTTCTGTTATCAACAACAATTTTATTTTGTATGAATAGTCTTGTTTGTAATTTGCACTGATAATAAGCCAAACCGATAATCATTAATATGGAAATAGTACTAAAAAAATGTGTTTTGTTATTTAAAAACACTGCCATGTATTTATATAGTTGGTTGTCCCACCTTCACCCGTTATGTGTATGCAGCCGTTGTTACATGGCCGCCTTCCATAACGCAATACTAATAAAAAGAATCGATTTCACTCCTCATACTCTTGGCCCGATACAGAGCTGCACGGACCGATCGTTAAACCATGCACTATTGTGCTTAAAAGAAGAGAAAAAAAAAGAAAGAAAAAGAAAATGTGACTTGCTCAGCCACTTACTCTACGTGATATTAGGTATCCTGTGTATCTGCGTACTGAAAATCCGCCGTGGCGGAAGAGTTTAATGTGCTACGCGTTGAATCTAAAGACGAATCGAGAATGTCTCGTTCCCCGTATGATCTTGCAAATTTATCGAATGCCTCAAAGTTGGCCTTGGTTGATACTAAGTCAGCGTGGCCTATTGGGCCCGTATGAGGACGGACCACAGCAAACAGCTCTGTTCGTTCGGCCTTCATCTCGGGGCAGTCCCACAGTACGTGATTAGCGTCCTGATGGTTGTGTCCACAAGTGCATCCAGCCTTTCAACCAATTTGCCCAGCCCAAATAGTTTGCCGGTGAACTTGCCATGGCCGGTTATGAATTGGCAAGCCCAGTGTCCAGGTGAAAGGCATTTCACTTCGAGCCTCCAGGTTACGTTTGGGAAGAAAAGATATGTTTGGCGACCTTTTGTGGAAGCAGACCACCTAGTCTGCCAGGCTGCCAAAGCTGTTCTATACGCCAGCTTTTTTACAAATGAACGATAAGTGTGAGTGTCTGGTATGTTTTGCAGAAGGGGCGGCGTCAGAGGGACGCCCTCGATATGTGTATGAATACCCTTTAGAAGAAGAGTTATTGCACCGCGTACTTGTATGTGCAGGTCCAGCGGTAGTACGCCAGCTAGGACCGGTAAGGCATCCGTCGAAGTAGTTCTGTACGCTTTAGTGAGTGAAATCAGAGCAGTTCGTTGTCCACTCAGCAGAGTTATCTTTACAAATCCGATCTTTGCTCTAGAATTCCAAACACTAGATGCATAACCGGCTATCCCCATAAAAATAGCACCATACGCTATTTTAAGCGCACGAGCTTTGAACCCCCAGTTTTTGCCAGCCAGTTTGGATACACGGAGATATGCCATACTAGCGTTCTCTACAATTCTTTGAGCGTGGTGTTGAAATGACAATTTGTCATCGAGGATAACGCCAAGGTATTTGACTTGCTTAGAGACACGTACAAAGAAGTCGCCCATGCGGATATTCGGAGACCTTTTTGAAATGTCAAGCTTTGTACCTCCTTTCAAAAGAAGGGATTCCGTATTGGCAGGAGCAAATGACAGTTTATTTAGCGTTCCCCATTTGAGAATATCTACAAGTGCACCGCTTGCAGCTCGTTCGAGGCCAGCGCGACTATTCGCTTCGACCAACAGAAGAGCATCATCGGCGTAAGCAATAATTGTACAGTCCGATGGCAACGGTAAAGACAAAAGATCATCAAATAAAATATTCCAAAGCAGTGGCCCGAGGACGGAGCCCTGAGGACATCCCACCGTAGTTTTCCTGATAATTTTGGTGAGGCCAGATTTGTATTCTATCTCCTTATTGCTAAAGTAACTCTGTATTAATGCAAATAGGTTTCCAGGTATTTGTCTAAGCCTTAGCTTTGCCAGTACCAGTGGCCACCACGTATTGTCAAACGCTCCGGCAAAATCCAAAAATATGCCGATGACTAGCTTCTTGCGAGAGCTTTCTACTGTTATCATCACAAAACGTATTGCGTCCTCAGTTGACTTGCCGGGTCGAAATCCAAACTGTCTATTCGAAATAGGGCAGTTTTCGTTTAAGTGCGTTTCGAGTTTGGTGCATATCAGTCTTTCTAGAACCTTCCCCAGTATGGGCAGGAGTGTAATTGAACGATAAGCCTTTGGGTTACTTGGAGGGTGATTACCAGAATTGGGAATCACCGCAAGCAATCCCTTCTTCCAAAAGTCAGGAAATGTGCCGCTCGTTATGCAGTCTTGGTAGATCATGGTGAGTTCGTGTGATGCAAGATACCAGACCTTTTATGCTAGCGCGTTGTCTATACAGTCTGGGCCTGGGGCCTTGCCCTCGGGTAGGTTAGAAATGATAACACCGATTTCGCGTGATGTAGGTGGTTGACTGTGAGGGGTGTGGAGAGGCAATCTAGCAGCTATGCGAGCTTGCGTCGATCGCTCATCATTTATTAGAATAAAAAGAGATCTAATTTTATTATACATTTCTTTTATGTTGCTGCCAGTATTGACGATCACGGCATCTTTGATGTACCAGCTACGATCGAATTAGTCCTCGCAGAGACCGGAGCCCAGCGGCTACACTACGTTGGTTACTCTTTGGGTTGCACCAGTTTCTTGGTGACTTGCAATGAAAGACCTGACCTCGCAGCTAATGTCGCATCGTTTGTGGCCATGGCTCCTGCAATTACTTTAGCGAAGAGGCTGAGGCCATTGGCGAGAGTATTATTCGATATTGGAGTGCCGGTAATGAAACATTACTATCATATTAATTGAATGCTCGTTTCAAATTAAAATTGACTCAAAATTTTCTATGAATAACCTTGTTCGTAACTTGTACGCCATCAGTTGATAATGCTCACGATGAGCGAAACCGATTCCGATCATAAAATATATTGAATAAATAGTACTCAAAAATGTATTTTTATTATTTAAAATAAAACAATACTAGATGTGTCATACACCAGCTTTTTAATAATGCTATTTTATCTATTTATTACTTCAAGTAAATATTTTTTTTGGGTATAAAAAATCATAAAAATTGTGAATAATCCTCTCCAAAAAAAACATAAATGTATACTAAATAAATTATAGCTGTAAACGAACAATTGAAATTTCAGAGGATTCTGCAGACTTTAGGCTTTGATCAGTTAGCTATTGAGGTCAATCTCCAGATGTTACTAGCTTCATCGCTTTGCAACCAAAGGGATTTTTCTACAAATTTCTGCCACCAAATTTTACACCCATTAGTAGGGGAAGATCCTTATCAGGTTGATTGGGTAAATATTTTATGTAATGAATTAATTATTACGCCAAAGAAAATAAAACCTTACCGGTTTATTATAAAATCTTATGCCATGCTTAAGAATAACTGTAATATTTTTATTTCAAGGAAAAGTATCTGGTTATTTTCGCAAGGTTTCAGCCGACCAGTCTCAGAACTGTCCTCCAATTCATACAGACTTTACTGCCAGGTAAATATATATTAGGTGTAATAAAAAGTCGACGTTTTTTTCAAACGCGTGTCTTAAAATCGGTCGGTTTCGGGCCTTTGGTTAAAAAAGATGTCATAGTATTTTTTTTCGTGTTGTGTGACGTCTCAAGTTACGTTCCGTATAGAAAAAAAAAGGTTCATTCGCCCCAAACAGAATGACCGACCTTTGCCCTTCATAAGAATATATGTGCGGTTGCATGCTTTTTCAATATTACGTCTAGAACAGTGCAGTCGTCGCCACTAAAGACATTTTCGACGTTTATAGAGATGTGTTAAAGGTTCGAAAATCTCAGAGATGGTTTACAAAATTTAAATTTGGCAATTTAAGCATCGAAAATTACCCTCGAAGTGGACGACCTCATACAGTGGATGAAGTCGCCCTGAAAGCTGAAATCGAAAAAAATCCTATGCCAACAAAAAAGGAATTGTCCAATATAGTCTAAATAGTCTATAAAACAAAGATACCTGAAAAGGCTAGGAAAAATTCGAAAAGTAGGAATTTGGGCGCCACACGCGTTGAGCGATCGGAACAAGGCGCAGCGACTAAGCGCGTGCCAATTGCTGCAAAAAAACACACTTTACGACCATTTTTTCTAAGCCTGTCTATGGGAGATTAAAAGTGGGTGTTATATACGAATATATCGAAGAAAAAACAATATCTAAATCGTCGACAACAACCAATTCCGCCCCGTCGAACTGGTTTACACCCAAAAAAACTCTTGCTTTGTGTTTGGAAGGATTTCAAAGGAATAGTTCAATTATGAAGTGTTAAAATATGGTGAAACAATGACGGCACAAGTATACTGTGACCAATTTAACAAATTAAGTGCAGCTTTGACAAGAAAGAGGCCGGGCAGGATGAATAGACGCAACGTTATCCCTACAACACGATAACGCGCGATCGCATGTGGCGAATATGACCTGGGAAAAAATCCAGGAGTTGAGTGGGAAAATTTTATTGCATCCATTACCAGATCTAGCACAATCGGATTACCATTTATTCCGTTTAATATAAAAAACTTTTAGGGGTAAAAACTTTCAAACAAAAAATGACGTGAAAAACGCTATTTCCGACTATTTTAATTCCAAATCAGTAGTTTTTTACTAAATGGATTTTAGACTTGTCTAATAGGTAGCAGAAGGTTATAGATAGACAGGGAGATTATTTTTTATAAATAAAAATTTAAAAAAAATACTAAAAAAAACACTTTGAGTTTCATTTAAAACAAACGTCAGGACTTTTTACTACACCTAATATAAACAAAATTAACCAAAACGCATTCATATAAACACACCCCAGTTAAACTAAATTTTTATAATATTCATTTTGATCAAAAAAAGAAAACGATACAAAATTTTAGACAAAGTAGTTGATAGAAAATTATCTATTCATTACAATTAATTATTTTCAGCTCAATTCAGGAAATATGACTGGGGAAAGCAAGGAAACATGAAGATGTATGGCCGACTGACTCCAGCTGCATACAACAGTTCGGCTATCACTGCTCCGACGCATATCTTCTATGGCTTAAATGACATGATTATTTCTGCTGAAGTAAGTAAATTAAGCATCACTAATCAGATTTTTTTCTGCAAATTGAATGCATTTATATGTTAGTGTCATCTTTTAAATTCAATTTACACGACACATTCATATTTGACAATAGTTTTGCACTCTTTCCAGGGGGTGCTGAAGTT
The DNA here is from genome assembly GCA_028555115.1 of Himalopsyche japonica. Classification (NCBI taxonomy): domain Eukaryota; kingdom Metazoa; phylum Arthropoda; class Insecta; order Trichoptera; family Rhyacophilidae; genus Himalopsyche; species Himalopsyche japonica. Next base: position 645,523 of record JAHFWJ010000526.1, on the reverse strand, counting down.
TGCCAAGAGCCTGCAGAAGACCAACCCGGCAGTGACAATAAAGCCAATCAAATTCCCCGCTTTCAACCACTTAGATTTTATGTTCGCTAAAGACATTCAGAATCTAGTCAATACAAATGTCCTAGACATGGTCAATCACTTCTCTGATATGGATAAATCTTAATTTATTTTCAATTTAAAGTATTTAATTTCATTGATATTATGTACAAAAGCCATCTGATCAAATATTCAAACTAGCAAATACCATTGTAAAATTAATTCTCTGATTTAAAAACATTGTTAACTTTAATTCAATATTTATAGAAAAGCACATATTTTTTCATACTGATTCCACAATCCACAATTTTTATCATTGAAATCAATTTGACTGATTGTGAGCGTCAGTTTAAATGCTGGGAATGAAAATTGTAGAAATAGTTAAAACAGAATTGGCAGTCAACACCCTTATATTGTTTGATTTAATAAATTAACAATGCCTGAAAATGCCTACAGGAGAAACTTGGGTCTTGGGTGACGAAACTTTTGGAATACCGATAAAAATCGCAGTTTACTTCAGATATATTTTTTTATCAAATATTTATAAGACATAACTTAGGCGTCGAGAAGCTTGTCTACATACCAAATTTAATTTACTAAAATAAATAAATAGTAATCATGATATTTTTTGAATAGACTTTAATCAGATAACTGACAATAGTTTATTTATGTTTAGTCATGGAGGTGGCATAATTTTCTTTTTTTTCAAAAATTAAGTTTGTACAATTAGTATTCATTAACCCTTCCGGTCCTATGTTGAATCTCATACATATTTTTTTAATTATTTACATTGAGTTTAAATGTAAGCCCACATTTTTTCACTCTTATCTGTTGCGACTATAATCTGAGTAGAGAAAAGTTCCAGTTCGTCTTTGCTACACTTGCAGGTGTATGTACTAGCAACTTTAATAAAAATTATTACTAATATTTACTGCTGTTCTAATAATTCTAACCCTTGTCAAAATCACCAGCAAGAGAAGAGAAAGAAAAAATATGAGAGAATGCCTGGACTCATTTTGGCAAATGCTTTTATTGTTATCATACTTTAGAAGTTTTGATAATATATATAATAATATCATTATTGTACAAATTTCTAAAATAAATTTTAATGTTGCTATAAATCAAGTTTAAAACAAATGAAAATATAAGTTTTCCTTGCAATACTGTATTGAGGACCTTGTGGACTTTTTTTGTGGACCGGAACGGGTTAAGAAAGTTTCTAATACTTAATGAATAATAATGGCAGGCTCGGCAAAATATATGATCTAAAATGGCAGAAAACATTGTGACGTATGATCACAATGTTTTCCAAGATAAGATTAAATTATCTTTTAAGAACAAAAACACTTATTATCTACAATATGTTAGATTATTAGAAATTTAAATAAATGCGAGCTTTCACTTTTTATTATCAGTTCACAGATGGCCACGGCTAAATGCTCGAGGAAAGGAGAGGCACGTGTGATGAAAATATATTGGTTATTTTCTTTTTGAATATCTCCTTATTATATATTATTTCATTGACCAACCACAAAAAAAATTTACTTTGAACCCTTTGAACCTAAAGATATTCATCCTTTTGCCTAAAATTCACTCATCAGTAATAGTGTCATCTACTTTTATCTTCATGCTTAAAATAAATTCATTATATTTTCTGAATCATAATACTTCAACAGAGTACAATAATGTCGAGATCGATCATAACTAGGACCACATACAAACATAGCCTAAGTCACTATTCTGGTTGAAGACTCAATACTCAATCATGAAGATAAATTTGGAACACCAACACTGTTGGATATATTTAAAAAATTAATGGTTGGAATATCCTTTATGTAGCTCAACAGGGAGTGGGTTCGAGTTCTAGACACTAAAAAGGGATTATGGGTTGTGCTCAACATAACATTTTAAAAAGCGAACAACAAAATATATTTGAGGACTTCATTTGAATTGTAAATAAGAAAGCTTTATTACAGATAGGAAGAATTTTTTAATTCACATCTGCTCCGAATATAAAGAATATGGCCTCCAATGAGGTATTGAAATAAATATAATGTTGGTTCATCACTGAGGGGTAGGTAAATAAATACATCTCCTCAATATTCTGACCAGGAGACTATTAGAAATGGGATTTAAAACTATAGAAAAAAAATAATTTATCAAAAGAATCTTTATTTATGATGTTAACTGAAGGTGCTAGGTGGAATTTCAATATCAAATTTTAACTGTTGAAACTTTGTATGATTCCACACATTTTGTCACTAACGACCTGGGTTTCACCTTTTGGCATCTTCAGGCATTCTTTAATGTGTATGCAAGATAACTGACACAATAACCAGTTTGCATCAGTTATATACAAGAGGAATTGATTACAAAAGAAAAACACAGATCCTAAGGCTGGGATCCAAATATGCATCTGAATTAACTTCACATCAGTTCTTTCAGTCATTGAAGATTCAGTCAGTTCTGTTGCATACATATAATAGAATGCCTGAAAATAGCAAAAGGTGAAACCTGGCTCATAAACGACAAAACATGTGGAATCATACAAAGTATCCACAATTCAAATTTGAAGAATCTTTTTTTTAAATAATGCATGATCAAAATGAATTTTAAAAAGAGGGGGATGGATTTAACAAAATTTAGATAATACAGTTAAACAAAAAGTTTATATCAATAATATTATATATTTTTAGAAATGCTAATAATTCCGCCCCATAATAATCAAAAAAAAAATAATCATATATCATTTCTATTTCATATTATGCTGAAAGATGCTCTCGCAGCGCTAATCATAAGATATTGCATGGTTAAAAATCAAATAACATCAAAAATTTGTTGATGAAATTAGATTATTTACAATCTAATTTCAGGTTAGATGATTAGATGATTTTTAAGGTGTAACAGTCACTTCTAGGTGGAAAATCATGATATTTTAAATATTAAAAACAATTGTTTAGTACTATTTCCATAATATTGTATGCTCTGATCAGAATAATAACATTCATGCAAGAATTGAAACATATTTTGCTTAAATTGGTCAATTAAAATGTTACTGAGATAACCGATTCAAAGTAACTATTATTTATGTTTTCGATAGGGCTCTTTTTAAGAATGTACTACTCACACTAATACCCGTTTGGAGAATTATACTGCACCGGGACCGGTCATCATGATAGAATCAAAATTATGTTAAAATATTCTCTCGGAGTATCATAACACAACAACTGGATTCTACGCTTATCGCAAGCACTGTGACTAAACTGAAATATATTTTGCAAAAAATAATTCTTTTCTACAAGAGAATTGATCCCTTGAATTCATCATTCATTTCATGTTCATTTTTTCATTTTTTCATTTTTTGTTTGAAATATTTTATCCCAATTTTTTTTTTATATTAAACGGAATAAATGTTATTCCGATTGTGCTAGATCTGGTAAATAAGGTGGATGCAAGAAAGTTGTCCAACCCAACTGCTGGATTTTTTCCCAGGTCATATTCGCCACATGCGATCGCGCGTTATCGTGTTGTAGGGATAACGTTGCGTCTATTCATCCTGCCCGGCCTCTTTCTTGTCAAAGCTGCACTTAATTTGTTAAATTGGTCACAGTATACTTGTGCCGTCATTGTTTCACCATATTTTAACACTTCATAATTGAACTATTCCTTTGAAATCCTTCCAAACACAAAGCAAGAGTTTTTTTGGGTGTAAACCAGTTCGACGGGGCGGAATTGGTTGTTGTCGACGATTTAGATATTGTTTTTTCTTCGATATATTCGTATATAACACCCACTTTTAATCTCCCATAGACAGGCTTAGAAAAAATGGTCGTAAAGTGTGTTTTTTTGCAGCAATTGGCACGCGCTTAGTCGCTGCGCCTTGTTCCGATCGCTCAACGCGTGTGGCGCCCAAATTCCTACTTTTCGAATTTTTCCTAGCCTTTTCAGGTATCTTTGTTTTATAGACTATTTAGACTATATTGGACAATTCCTTTTTTGTTGGCATAGGATTTTTTTCGATTTCAGCTTTCAGGGCGACTTCATCCACTGTATGAGGTCGTCCACTTCGAGGGTAATTTTCGATGCTTAAATTGCCAAATTTAAATTTTGTAAACCATCTCTGAGATTTTCGAACCTTTAATATGTCTCCATAAATGTCGCAAATGTTTTTTGTGGCGACGACTGCACTGTCTGGGCGTAATATTGAAAAAGCATGCAACCGCGCAGATATTCTTATGAAGGGCAAAGGTCGGTCATTCTGTTTGGGGACAAATGAACCTTTTTTTTTCTATACGGAACGTAACTTGAGATGTCACACAACACGAAAAAAATATTATGACATCTTATTTAACCAAAGGCCCGAAGCCGACCGATTTTAAGACACGCGTTTGAAAAAAGCGTCAGGACTTTTTAGTTAGCTCTTCACACACGTTTATTCGCTCACTGAGGTTTTCTTCACTTAACTCGTGCGGCACCCATCTTCCTTGCCTCCAAGTCTTGCCGATTTTTTTTAAGTATTCCTGTAGACTCGACCATGCGTATCCGAGTTTATCTGACAGTTCATGAATCGTAAACGTTGGATTTTGTTCAACTCAACATTGTCGGCAGATTGCAGATAGTTGATACTCAAAAATACAAGTGCTACAGTGTCGATACACTTGTGTACAAGCAATTTTTTTAGGTCAAAACACAAACCATTTTGTTCTGACAATCTACAAAAGTTTGTTCAAAACTGAAACTACTGAAATATTTTTAACCTGTCTAACGCTAACATCCTGCCGGTGTGTGGACTTCCTATAAGTTTACTTATTTATAGCTGTTAGAGCATAGGTTCCCAACCTTTACCTCAGGTGGCGACCCCTTTTCATAATATTCATGTAACCCACGACCGCCCATACAATCCAAAAGCATACAAAAAAAAATTTTTAGTCGACTGTATAAGTTGGCGACCCCCCCAAAAAACCCTTCACGACCCCCATAATTGGGAGTCTATGTATTTGAGGGTTAAAAAAGGCTCACTGAAAAAATATTGTTTGCTTTGCTCAGCAGAGAATGGATTGATACTTTTAATGAGAGTACATAGAATATTTATAACTACAAATCGAACATTAATTAATTATCATACCTTTGTGGCAATCGCTATGGCCTTATTTGAAGTAGTCGCTATAGGTTTACCCGGAACAATAGTTCGTCCACAAAGGCCAGATCCTTCTTTATGTATGCCTTTATAGGCTTGCACCAACACAGATTGGAGGTATGGAGATTTTGCTCCATCTGGAAAAATAATATAGTAACTTAACATAACAATTACGAAAAATGGACAAAAATTCATAATATTCTCAGAATGTTTTACACAAAATTAACTACAATTATGCTGCAAAAAATAATTATTCGCATATTGTATAATTTATTTCAACAAATTTCAAAAAAAATTATGAGACAATGTTTTCAATTTGAAAAATAAAATTTATGATATAAATAAAAATCAATTTCAATGTTGGGATTGTCTAATTCTGAGCTTAAATTTAACTTCTTCCAAGTAATAATACAGATAAACTCATATTCAAACACAGATGAACTAGCTCAACTGTAGAAGAAAAACATCTGAATAAAAAAAAACGAAACAACAAACTGAACAAAAATAAACAAATGAATATTACAATAAATTAAGTATAAAATTATAATTTATTTTTTAAATTTAAAAATCGAATATCTAAGCACGAATTAATTATAAAATAATGATTATTTCAACACATGGTAAAATGTCCAATATCTTCAAGTTATTTACATTCATGATATATTTAACAAATAAAAGAAAATCTACTGGACACTTGACATGAATTAATTAACTAAATAAAATAAACAATATCGCAGTGCAAAAGTAATATTTGCATATTGAAAATGGCTCGTCTTCTATGGCTCTACTGTTCAATGTAGGGTGAATGCCCTGTCTTAACACACATTTAATTCTTTTAAAATAAAACAAAACAACAGGTTTACCGGGGATTTTTTGTGAAGGGTTATTTTCATTAATTTTCTCCATAACTTTAAGTGAAATGATCACCTTGGCACACTACATACGAAATATTTTCCTTAACGATGTCCCGAATAAACGATTAAGTTGTCATAAGTGGGATGCAAGTTTCCATTGACTTACGAATATAATTTGGAGTGTATAAAAGTCAACGCGAGGAATGAATTTCAGGAATTATCAATTAACATATCCTTTGATAAATTTCAGAAGTCACACCACAGTTTAGCCATTTCATAACATATAAAATATTTTTGAAATAGACGATTAATTTACAAAAATGGCGTTCCATTGTAAGGAATACACAATATTAAAACTAAATAAAAACCAAGATACCTTTGTTGGCCATTCTTCCAATTGATTAGGAGTGTCAAAAATGAACCACCCAATCATTTGAAACCATTTTCAGGTTAAATTATACCAAAACTTTTAAAATTTCACGATACAAAATTTGTATACAATCGCCACTTATAAAAATTTCCACTTAAGAAAAAACATAACCTACTGGTGTTGAATTGCCAACTTCACATGAGATCGCTTGTCAGATTTATTTTTGTTTGGGAATTTGTATTTTATTTTACAATGTTGCTTGTTCTGATGACAAATAACCTAGACTACTAGAAAACTTCTTCACTCTCATTTTTAAAGGCAGTATGCTAAAATTAGTATAATATATGTATATACAATATTCAATTCACACTTGGGAGATAATGAATATATAATGGATAAAAAAAGCATTATAAAAATGAATCTCTGGGATAATTATAAACATTGCTTGATGATTTTCAAGAAAAAGGAATAATAGTGTCTTTTTTCAAATTCATTGTGGGGGGGATCCTACCTAAACCCAAAAATGATAGCATAAAAGAAATTGAAGAATCGCTAAAGCTACAATGTACTTTCTAATAAATGCTCACATTATAATTTTTGAAAAGGTATTTTTGTTAATATCAATTTATAAAATTTCGATACTTATTTTTTATAAATTATTTATTAATTTTGTAATTACCAGGATTATTAAAGAAACCAAATAAAACAAATTTTAAAAAATATTCAAATACTTTAATTAATTTTTAACTAATGCAATATTTTTAATTTTAAAATGATAAATTTATAAAAAAGATTTCCATAAAATTGAAATTGGTAACATTAGCTATATTTTAACGAAATTTTCAAATGCTTATTTGCTTAATTAATCTTATTGAGTGATTTCATTTTAGTTCTTGAAATATTTTTGTATAGTTGCTTTTGACAAAAAATGACAGTTAACAAGTTGAATTCATAAGTGATAAAAAAAGAGTTACAATCTTTTTACAGCAGGAGCATTATCGGTTTAAGATTTTGTAGTTTATAAGATATATTTTTACAAATTGCAATAATTTTCTCATTACTACAATAACTTCAATACAATGAAAATGTAATGAAAACGTGAAATATTAGATGGTATATTTTGAAACAGATGAGTTTGCAACCAGATCATTCTTCTGAGTCATAAAATACTATTTTCGGTTTTTAGAATATTATATATTCACTTATTTTTTGAATATTTTTCTTTTATTGATATTTATTGTCTATTTAGTTTTAATAATTTGGGCATTCTGATAATTTCCACGCAGCCAGGCATTGTGTCAGTTATTTTTGATAATCGGTAAAAGCTTTTAACTCTTATAAACAAAAATCGCTATACTTCTTAAGCCGGCCTATTGAAACAAACTCTTTTTTAGAACACTTATAGCCTATACCGAAACGCATAGTGTTACTTTAGCTTCTTATTTACAATCTGTGCCGTTGTCTATGGAATACACACGGTAAAAAGCGCTGTGACAAATGTATAAAGATGATGAAGGAAGACGCCGTTCTTAAGTGGAAAAAAGTGTATAATCCGACGGGTCCTCAGCCGAGACCCCGTCACGGCCATCGGGCTGTTGCCATAAAGGATCTTATGATAGTGTTTGGCGGCGGAAATGAAGGTATCGTTCATGAACTGCACGTATTCAACACGACCACAAACCAGTGGTTCGTCCCAGTAACGAAAGGAGACGTACCGCCGGGATGCGCCGCGTACGGCTTCGTGGTCGACGGGACGCGGCTGCTCGTCTTCGGTGGAATGGTCGAGTATGGGAAGTATTCCAACGACCTGTACGAGCTGCAAGCGTCCCGCTGGGAGTGGAAGCGGCTGAAGCCGCGGCCCCCTAAGCTCGAACCCCCTCCCTGCCCGCGTCTCGGTCACAGTTTTACTCTCCTCAACGGAAAGGTTTATCTTTTCGGAGGCCTGGCCAACGAAAGCGACGACCCAAAAAACAACATACCAAGGTATTTGAATGACCTCTACACCTTAGAGCTGTTCCCCAATTCTCCTCAGGTGACGTGGCACGTCCCGGCGACTCGCGGACAGGCCCCGCCTCCGAGGGAGTCTCACAGTGGTGTTGCATACGTTGACAAAAATACAGGTCGTTCCTCCCTCATCATTTACGGCGGAATGAGTGGCTCTAGGCTCGGTGATCTATGGATTCTAGATGGTGAGTCCCTCAGCTGGTCCCGGCCAGAGTTAGGAGGGCCCGTGCCTTTGCCAAGGTCTTTGCATACTGCCACTGTAATTGGCAACTACATGTATGTTTACGGCGGTTGGGTGCCTCTTGTTTCGGATGAATCCAAAATATCTGCCCACGAGAAGGAATGGAAATGCACTAACACTCTTGCTTCTCTCAACTTAGATACGCTCAGTTGGGATGGAATGTCTACTGAGAAGTATGAGGACTGTGTGCCGCGCGCACGCGCCGGACACAGTGCAGTCGCCATTCAGACTCGGCTTTATGTGTGGTCTGGCAGAGACGGATACCGCAAGACTTGGAATAATCAAATTTGTTGCAAAGATCTTTGGTATTTGGAGGTGAGTCATCCTGCTCCCGCTGGAAGAGTTCAATTAGTGCGCGCCGGCACCCAAAATTTGGAAGTAAGCTGGCCACCTGCCAGCACCATCACTGCCTATTTGCTTCAGATTCAGCGGTGCGGTCGTGTGCCAGTCAAGCCCGCCGCTCCAGAACCTCCTCCTCCATTGGTTGCACCGCCACCTCCTGTGACTCCTGCGCCTGTCCCTGTCTCCCCTGTCCGTGCGGAACCCGTTCGGCCTGCTCCTATATCACCTGCACCTGAACCGATGATAACTTATCAGACAAACCTCGCCAAAGCTGGAGTGCGGTCACCTGTGGGTGCCAGTCAGCAACCAAAACCAACGGCTGTGGCTCGTCAAGGACCAACGCGAGTTTCTGTGACAGCCGCATCTGTCGCCGGAGGAGTTCAAAGAATAGTCAGTGCTCAGCCTCTCATCGCCCAGCGAACGGTCACTCAGGTTTCCCCCGCCGGCGTTCCCCGCTACGTACAAGTCAAAACGGGGGGCAGTGCCACTGGAACGCCAGTCAAAGCGGCCACTGGGGGGGTGCCTCTCAAACTCGGGGCGGCTCCAGTGCCACTTAAACTTGGTGCGGCTGGAATACAAGGCAAGATGGCGACTGGAGCAACCATATCTGGCAGAGTGACCACTGCCAATGTCCCAATCAGACTGGGAACAGGAGCGGTCCCCTTGAAAATGACCACAACTGTCAGTGGTGTTCCATTAAAAGGCACAGTGGGCGGAGTCACTGTTCAAGCGGGTGCGGTTACCTTGCAAGGAAAAACGACAGCAGGCGGCGTGCCTGTCAAAATAAGTCCGAGCGGATTGCCCGTTGTCGGCAGTGCAGGCGGTATTCGCCTCGCAACAGGGCAGCCAGGTATGCACATTAAAACACCTGTCTACAAAATTGTAACCGCAACAAATAAAGGAACGCAGATGATCAGCGTCGATGGCAGCCAGTTGCAAGCGGCTCAAGCCTCCCCGACGGTCTCTTCCGGGGGTACCACGGTTCTACGGCAAGGAGCTGGCGGAGCTTCGTTCCCGGTCATCATAAAGAAATCACCTGGAATGGGAGGACAAGCGACAGGGCAACCGCAGTACGTGACCTTGGTGAAAACTTCCACCGGGATGACGGTGGCCACCGTGCCAAAGGTTGGAATGGTCCAAAACAGATTACCGGTTGCCGTGTCTGCTGCCGGTCTGCAAGGTCAAGGTGTATCACCTGGCGCGACGCTTGTCAAGTTGGTAGGCTCCGCAGGTGGAAACAGAATAATCACCCTCCCTTCGAATGTACTCCAGCTGAGCAAACCCGGACAAACGGCCGTCAAGCAAACCATCGTCATATCAAAATCGGCGAATCAACCTACTCCCGGAGACGGGTCCCAGCAGTGAAACGCTTCCATCTCTCCGCCCGTGACGAACTCGTTCTAATATTTTTTGTTCTGTCGAACCCTGAAACTGAACTACTCTGTTCGATTTCTTCGGCTGGTGAACGGTCGATATGTATGGTTAAATATCGTAACCCAAAAACAGTGAGACTCTTCGACTTTTCAACTTTAGTGTATATTGTAAATGAATGTTTCAAATAAGCTTATCCGATACTGTTTGGTTTCTGTTCTCTCTTACGGTGGGTGATGTTAATTTTGTGTTTTTCCTGGTGTACAGAAATTTTTGTATCCTTAGATATAAACTAGCCATGCGAATTTTCATTCAACTGTCTGATGTTGGACAAATTGCCTCGGATTTTTATTAAAAAAATTATTTAGACCTAATACTAATTTTTCATTCCGATTGAATTTTTAAATGTATTCTATTTCCAAGCAGTTCATTATCATTGCAACATTCTGAATCAGAAATAATTTCCACACTTGAAAACAATACGCAATTATCTCACCATATATATTTTGGCATTATAATATTCCTGTGACAGCCGACATTAGCATATGTCGAAAAAAAACTTATTCATTTACAGTCGCTGCCTAGCCATGAAGCTAAATGGATCAGACAGATATACACATCAAATTGTATTTCACCGGTTTCAATATAAATGTTATATAAATGCAGATTCATGTTTTGTTTCCGAGCATAAAATGCCTTTATGAAATATTCTTATATGTGTGTGATGCAATCGTTAAGATCTAAAATCTTATACTGTTAATACTTCTCGGTTCATTTTCACAAATGAGTTTATAGAAAAAAAATCTTCCTCAGATAATTATTTCGGTCTGCTGTTATTAATACACTCAGGTGTGAGAAATTTTATAACACTGATCCCTAAAAAACTTTGAGACATGCTTTCCTTAAAATCGTGTGGTTGTTAAATTTACTTTCATTGAGACTGGCATTTTGTGCAATAAATAAAGGGCATATAAAAAAAGTATTTATTTTAAACTGTCTGTAAACACTAACTTATTCACTTTTTTACACACACATCTGTTGTGTGGAAAATATAAGATATATTTTCAGTTATATTGGTTTTTGAACTGTAATCAGTGAAATTTAATCATGCTAGGGAAGAAATTAACAATGAAAATAATTATGTTTAGTCTATATTCTTAATTGTCAACGAATATAACCGGATTCGTAATGTCACAAAGTACTTATGGAATTAAAATTCAGTCAAATATTTACTTTTTTTTTATCTATCAAAAATTTTCACTAGTAGAATGAAATAATGAGAGTTGTTTTCATTTCATGTCTTGCTGCAAAGAGTAGACAGAAAAGAAATTATTTTTATTAATCTAAATTTATGCCGAATCGCATACAGACAATTGTATTGCAACATGCAATATTGATCATCAACAATGGATTTGGCACATAGAAAGAACGGCAAAATAATTATGATGTTATAAAATTGAAGATATATCTTTTATAAATACTCATATTGCCTTGGAACAGTTCTATTGGTGTATGACATTGCTATGATATGATGCAGACAATACACCTCTCAGTTTCATTCTTTTTGTATATTTTTGAAGGAAATACATTGAAATTTGAACTAGAAATATATTTCTGGTCAAATTCCTGATATTATCATAAATGCCTAAATGACAGCAATATCTTGTGTTGGTGATTGCGCTCGCTGCATGAGACACCATAGATTCAAAGGAGATAATTCGCAGTCTAAACGATATAATTATAATCAACACATAAATTTCAAATAATGCTCACTTTCTTTTTCATTCACAATTGTGCAAAAAATATTTGTCTGACACTGTGGCTCCTTGTGGGATATGGATTAATTTCTTTCATGGGTCTAATCTATGCTGGAAGGTTTATTCTTGCGCAAATTTGCATTCCAGTGCTCTCACTGCTATAGGAAGAATAAAATCTTAACATTTTTTATTTTTCAAAACACCGAAGGCATATAGGGTTACTGGAAAATTATTTATCAAATCAAATTACAATATATCCATTTTCTTACTTTGATGCTTTTATACTACCATTATTTTTTTCTTATCCTATGTTTACTTGACTTCAATTCATGTGAAATCTTCGACGGAGGCCCTTCTCTTTCTATATGAAGAGATATTTATAGAAAACTGATGACATATTGTACAAGAAAATAATGCCTAAATCATAATTATATGGTAGTTTAAGGAACAAAACACCAAACTTCATGTCGTAGTTGATATTTTATATTACAAATGAAAATCTTCAGTGTCATTAAAAGACAGTACATTTATCAGTTTCATAATTTAAATTTCACTGATATATAATCACTATATTTATTAATTATAACATCTGACATATCTTTTTGAAGTAACACAACAAACTTGTGTGGTGAATAATAATTAACTTTCGCTCCTATCGGAATGTCAGTTGGCTCATAAAAACAGTTAACCTTTGCAGTACTATTTAAAGAACATCTTCCGTACAAAGCCTTAATCAATTTTTTCTATTTTAGAAATACACAGTCACCTTTGAATAGTTGAACATTGATGAATAAAAACAAAATATATTAAGTGTTTCTGTTGCATAAAAATTGGTCAGTGGACGAATCTCTTATTGTTTCTTTGGATTGAAAATTAAAAAACCTTCCCTTAGATGAAAATGAAGATAGTTATGAAGATCAATGCACTGTGCATGTCTTAGAATATACCCTAAACTGCAAGTATTCAAAGTCATTATTATATTTTTGTTTGATTAAAAAAACATTAATTTAATTCAGTACTCTGCAACCTTTTGTCTTCCATGGCACACCAATGTTTTCAACACAAGACAACATTTATAAAAATGCAAATGATTCACCATCGATGCATTTGTCAAAAATGTTGTCAAAAATATATCCACATTTTATCTATCCTTTATTTTTGCACAAATTACATTATTCTGATGCAGAAATAATTATCACTGATACCCGGCGATGGCGTATTTACATAATATTTTATATTGTAGACGAATTATTTGAATTATTTTCTTAGGCTAGAAAAATGCGCCACAGCACACTGGTTGCGGAGCACTGGTCTAATTCATAGGAATTCAATAGGTTGGAGCCACCTATATATAGATATAACTTGTTAAGTTTAGTTTGGTATTGATAAAAAATATTTAACATTTTTTAAAAATTTTATTTCTCTTGTGCATTGTTTAGGTCGCAAAATATAAATTGTCTAAAAAATACCATATAGATTTATACCGTATATATAAATCTAAAATAACTATTGAAATGCCTCGTCTTAAAAGCAATAATATTGTGTCTAACTAATGTGACGGGAAAGAAAAAAATTGGTTTTATACATTTTTTATATCTTTAGAATAATCACAGTAATGTTTCAGAAGTGGTATAAATATTGTGCAAAATCTTGTATATTTAGTGGTATTTTTTTGGGCAGTTGAATCTGATATCCATTTAATACAAAAGAAAATGGTCTTATAATGAGTTTGAATCCGTGGCAGAATATGTTTGTTTGAATTATGTTCCTTCCCAATAGTCAAATTATTTTCATTTACTTATTATTTACTTGGGAACCATAAAAGATGCCAGCAAAATTATTGAGAGAAAATATATTATTGCATTGTTTCCTCAGTATTTATATATTTACTCGCCTTAAAATGAAACCGATTGTAAATATAAATTTTGGATACATTTCCAAGTGATCAAATGGGACATAAAATTTAACATTTTAACGATTCATCTTGTCAGTGTAAGTACATTGAAGTATTTGTATCTATGGAATCGAATTATCACAACTTGCAGTAATAATGTCTACAATCAGTAACGAATCGTGCTTCACATAATTACTATCTACTGAAACATTTTGTTTGTATAGAGATGTAATATTTGATTTAGGAGCTGATGTACTTGAGGTCCACCGAAAAATATCGAAGAGTTTAGTTGTGCTGTGTTATTTTTTATGTTTTCTCTACAGTGAAATCTATTCCCTAAGTTGTTTTAGTTATAAACGTTACTGCATACAGTCTCTTTATAGCAGCTTTTCCCAATTGATATTAGTTGCAGAAACTTTTACTATTTTGTAAAATAAAAAGGAACCCGTGTTTTTGACAGCACCAAAAAGGTGTGATTTTTGTTTGAGCGGCTAACAATTAGGGAAACGCTGCTTTGTGGTAAATTCTTGGTAACAGTATTCATACGATGTGTTCAATGAAAAATATTTGATTATGCCTTTTCTAATTATAAATATGAAAAATTATTAAGTATGATCCTATTTTTCATAATGCAGAAGTGTTGACACAGATATCGCCTCGTTTATTATATATATATATATATTACATCAGAATTTAGGAGTGGAATCGCATTATTATGTTTACTCTTCTATTAATTTTTAAAATTAGCATGTATATATGTATTGTAATCATTTTTATTATTTTTTTTATTCAAAGAAAATGAATGCCATGAACTTGTTGGCAAGCTGTTTTTGTGTGAATATAACAAATAAAAGTTATCATAGAAATGTATTGATTATGTATAATATATTACTGGGGAATGATTTTCTTTTTTTTTAGTCTTAAGTCAATCGAGTCGTAATATTTCTATGTGACTGACTGCGGATAAGTAATTCAATATGTGAGACCCCCTTCCCTTAATTTGTTTGTTCCTCCAACGAATGTCAAAATCTCCAATTGGAGATATTGACAGCATAAAATTAAATGTAATTGACTGTTTCACTATTTTATGACATTAAATTAGATGGAAAATGTATATACTATTTAGAAATTACTTACATTTAGAATTTAGTTTATATTTTTAATAGAAAACTACATATTTCAAAAGAAAATATAAAGCTTCATATGAATGTTTATCGTTAAGAATTTTTCATTTGAATAAATAGCTTTATTAACAAGATGTTTTCTTTAAAATTATCCTGTGATGACCGGCCTTACTAGTTCAAGATTTTATGATGTGAAAATAAATAACCCAAAATGTGCACAGTTCAATATTGCTTAATGTTTATTTCTATAATATGAATCATTAATGACAACACAAATTGCAAAACCCCTGAGCAAGCAAAATAAAATTTTTAGACAATATTGTTTCCACACATTCTCCTAATTGTGTTTTTTAAATGTTTCATTCCACTGCTTAACCCGTTCCCTGCTGAGTCATATAAAAAATATTCTATTATTGAATATTTGAAAAAATTAATTCAGCAGTGAAGGCGTTAATCAAATTTTTGGGCTTTGAATTGTTTAAATTTTGCGCGATTCTATATGTAACTGTTGCATCCATGTGATAGAATGCTTGAAGATAATGAAAGCCGAAACCAGAGTCGTTAGTGACTAAATATGTGGAATCGCACCAAATTTCAACAATTAGAATTTGATATTGAAATTCCATCTAGTACCTTCAGTCAGTACCATTAGTTAAACTAACGGAGATTATCAGGGAAAATCAGGTTATATTTCAATGCAAAAATTGGCTATTGGACGAAAGTTTTGACAACTAATATTTTCATTTGACAATTGCAAACACACTGTAATCAGCTGTCTCGATAGTTGATACGTTCGCAATCAAAGGGTTATGTATTAACAAAATTCATATGGGTATTTTGTATTGAAATGAACAGGATATTCCAATTTTTACATTATTTGTGTATGAAATTTGAATTAAGCTGTCAATAAACTCATGCGGGATAATCTGTTATTGTTTTAAAAATGGAAAGTCTGACAACTGACGGGCTGGTTATGGCTGTAAAGCAATATCAATAAAGAGATGTGCACATGAAAATGACAATCATCTTCATACTAAGACTTCCATCAAATATGTACCAAAAACCAATGCAAAATACATTCTAGATACTGTAAAAAAATGGTAATATAATCAGGATAAAGATTTTTGTATTTCTTCTATACAATTTCATAATGCTGATACTCAACAAAATATAGGAAGAACAGTGTTGAAAGCGTGATGAACCATCCGTCTAATAAGCACATTGAGTAATTGGATTGATCACACAGTTTTAAAGAATAATCTTACGATCAACGTAATTATTCTTTTATCAAATATCCACTCTGTTGGAAATTTGAAATGTTTTGTAATAGTAGCAGTGAACACACCCCCATTTAAGATGTTCCACACCGAATCACATGAAGTATATTCTAAAAATGAATTCAATAGTTTAGTGTTAACCAAACTTATGGAATTATCAAAACAAATCAGGCAATATTTTAATACAGGAATTAGCCTTACATGAAAAATTTGACACTGTTGCAGGTATTAAGTCAGAAGCAGTAAGCAAAATAGTATGTCATTTTAACCATTAAAAAATTTCCAGTGCTCATTCTGGAACACGATATCACATCATTAAATAATATTTGATTGTAAAATATAATTATTATATGATTGAAAAATGAATTTCTACAAAGTGATTGCCGGATCCATCAGAGATGTCATAAAGGATATTATTGCAGGTAGAGAATGAAAAACGTTCTATGGGAATATAATGAATATATTTTTCAATACTTGAACTTATATTAAAATATATATCGAAGACTTATTTTCTAAACAATAAAACATAGTTCTTTGCTAACTTAACAATGATAGGTTTACTTACATTATTTTGAGTTGTGTTTTCTATATTTATAAATAATTAATGTAACAATAAATTGAAAAATAAACATGTTGCATACTTAGGAAACACTCAATCGATGCCATAAAATGAAAATATGTAGAGATTTGAATGTTTGCTGGAGTATATTTTCAAATATACAAAATTGTAAATTTAATTTTTCAATAATTATGATAAATGTATTTTTAAGTATGTTGGAAAATTTATTAAATTGTTGGAACTATATTTTAAAAATGAATATTATGAATTTGATCGATTTAGACAACCGTCATGACAAAAGCATCAATTACTGAAGAAACCCCCCAACATACTTTTCAAATAGCCTTTGTTGTTTATTGAAAATAAATAAGTGTGGGAAATAGCCATCTTGGCAAATTCAAATGGATTAACTTGAAAAACCATGTTGAAGTGGCACATTTTCCTGTCAGCCTTAGTGAAGCAATTGTAGTCAATGCAATATTTTTGATTAATTTATGCTATCAGTTAAATGGAATAGTTGAAGAGATACTAAACTGTTGATCTTTGTAGATAATTTATGAGAAATCATTTGATATCAATCCATCTATTGATAGAAATTTGAAATAAAGAATAATCCATTCATTGTACTTTAAGCACAAACATTTCTAAGCATTCCAAGGAAGTTAACCATTATCGCAATGCTTCCATCAAAGAAGATATCTCCAATGTGTATTTATAAATATGTGTGTAAGGAAAACAATTTTGAGGAGGGATATTTTACACAGCCATATTTATAACCAATATCATGGAAACTAACAATAATTTATTGTTATTGGCCTTCATTCGATAAGACTGCACAACCATATTAATTCATATCCATCCTTTGAATAATTTACCCATAGCAGTTAATGAATAGCATTAAACGCTTTGAAAACAACCATCATTAAATAAATATTCCACATTTCTTTAAATAAAAGCAAAATCAATCCTGATTTTTAAAAACAAAATTGAACAAGCTGTGTTTTGTTGCTTTCATTTTATCTTGCAGTAGCCGATTTGATTTTGGCCCCAAGATGAACTGACTTGTAAATTTTTGAAAATACTACTATTGTTAATTTATTTAATTACATTTCATTATCGACTGAAGGAATCTCATGAGAATTTTGTACCATATTGTAACTAATTTTCTATCCCTAATTGCTTAGTGAACCCTGGTGGTAAGGTTAGGATAGTCATGAAAACAGAAACTGGTTTTAGAATAAATTATGCAATAAACTTATTGACAAAATATTGCCAGAATTATTAATATTTCAAACATTCTGTATACTATTTATTTTTCAATTGATATTGTGGAATATTATTTAAATTAGTTTTTTTGTAGTCCTTACCAAATATTTTTCCTGTGAGCCTCGTACATTTTGTCAATATGGGTGCCAAAGCAGCTGAGTATCCTCGTTTAAATTGATAAACTGTTATTTTATTAAACTAGCCACTTACATTTGAATTACATTATTTATTATGTTATATAAA
The DNA here is from genome assembly GCA_028555115.1 of Himalopsyche japonica. Lineage (NCBI taxonomy): Eukaryota > Metazoa > Arthropoda > Insecta > Trichoptera > Rhyacophilidae > Himalopsyche > Himalopsyche japonica. Next base: position 627,048 of record JAHFWJ010000526.1, on the reverse strand, counting down.
ATAATCTAAATCATAGACGCATGCAAATCGAACATAATACATTATGTTTCATGCATTGAATATGTAGGATGAATGGAATGAACAATTATCATTTCCTAAGTTGAGAAGAAATGGAATTGGTTCATTCCTGCATACTTAAAATACACTTTTCAACTTATGGAAGTGTCAAATAAAATTAATTCACAATTTATAATGTGCTTGTCCAACAGGTATTCTTTAGGTGATGACTTTTAATATTATAAGGCATAAGTAATATGTATATAGAAAACAACCCTTATAAACACTTAAAGTTTTTTAAAAGATAATTGATAACAAACTATCAAAGAGCACCGTCAAAACTGATATCTAATATTCTATTTTGGCCGTTGATAATTTTATAGAATTGCGTCGGATTCATCTCAAGATTGGAAAAAGGTAAATCCTTTTTAGATACATAATAATTATTGTATAAACTACAATAAAGATAGTCATACAAACAAACCTTACATTCTAAAACACAAAATTATTTTAAGCAACAGATCATTTATCATTCACGTAATGTACAACAAATTTTTATCTGTTAATGTAAAGATTTAGTAGGCCAAATATAACCAATCCAAAATTCTATATGTGATGAAGGTATTTGTGACACTTGGGTGTTTTTATATTGCACCGATTAAGATATCTATGGAAATATCAGTGAATGAGGAACATTTTGGTCTTAACAATCCGATATCGCCAGGATTCAGGATCTTCTATTACCATATACTAATTCCAGCCAATTTCATGCCAGTATATTGAGCATTTATGCTGACAGTCTGTCCATTGACATCAACAGTCCCTGAATCATCTTTACCTTGTCTATTGCAGTAGATAGCTGGCTCATCCCAGTAACCTGATACAAAAGGCATAAAATTTGTGGTACTTATTTGCTACAGTCCATCAATATTGTTCATTTTCTAAAAATTTTCAACTAATGCTTTTCGTTCATCATCAAATTTCTCACTACAAATCGCTATATTGATAGCTATTGAGAAAACCTGGGTTAAAAAACATATATTAATTTTTATTGACATATAAGAAACTGTAAAATAATGACATCCTCAAAACTATCTTCATATTGAATCGAAGTAGATAATAGGCACAACGGAAAAATTTAAATTATGTTGATAATTTTAGCATTGATAACTTCTCAAGTTTTTCTTAAAAAAAAAAAGATTTATTTTGGTTATTTTTGCTAACATTTACAAAAAAATTGTAAGGTTACTGAAACTGCAAATAAAAATTAACTTGTGGTTGTTATATGTATGTATTAAAGTGACAACTCACATGTATTCAATAAAATGCATGCAAAGTGAAGTGTCAATCAGATGCGAATGTTTTTAACGAATGTTGTTGTGCAATTGTGCTACCATTTTCAAAAAAAAATATGTGATTCCATGCCAAACTGTGCTATGTGCTCTTACTTCTTAATGCAATTTGGATACAAATGAGATGACACAAAAAAGTTGAAAATTTTGTAACTGTAAATTAAAAGGATTCAATTTTAATAAAATAAATCTAGAAACATCAATAGACATCAATGGACCGATGATTATTCACTAGTTGATAATGCCATCCAATGGGCGAAACCTGTCCCGATCATTATACTGTATAATGAGAAAGTAGCACTTAACAGAATGAATTTTATTTTTTAAAATATAATGCCTTTTCACAAAGACGTGACAGTCAATATCTTAAAAGTGAGAAATATTAGTTAACTATAACATCAAATATATTACCCGATATTTGATTAATTAGAAACATTAAACAAGTGTTTCTTTACTAGCATACTTTTTAATGTTTTAAGAATTTTGAACATATTACCTTCATCAATTTGTAGATATATAATTGTACAAGTATCAAACATTAAAAAATTAAATTTTCGACAGCAGAATCTCTATTCGGTAAATTGAGTGTTTAATTTGACATTGGCTAATCGAATTATAGACAATTTTAAATATATACAAACTGAGAATCAAATATATATTATTGTTGTACAGAAAAATATTGTTGACTTTTGTAAAAAAATATTAAAATAGCTTTTAAAATATGTTGCCGCTTAAAAATGTATTTTATATTATATGCTATTGAAATATCTAAGAAAAAAAGGGGTAAATTAAAGTTAAGAAATATTCATATTTTTATATGTGTACTCATTAAACTACAAGGGTTTTATATTATGTAGATAATATAGTAATCAGTGAAAAATGTTCATTAAAATTTTTAATGTTCAAAATACAGTTCTTTTCAAACTGGATGGAATATTTTGTCGTTTTTAATATATGCAACATTGTGAATTAAAATTGATATTACACTCGATGAATGAAAATTTTATCAAACATTTTATATGAAAAAAAGAACATGTTAAAGTTTACCGCTGAATCCATCAAAAATAGTAAACAAACAATTATTTAGAGAGAAAACAATTAGCCATATATATATATATAGTAATCTTCTAAAAGATTGGCAAATACTCAAGTTCAAAATAAAATGAGTAAGTATGCCTAATAATAAACAAATCTAGCTTTCGTATAATAACATTACATGCATACGATAATGCAACTTATACTCTATAAATTAATGAAACTGTAGTGTACCTTTCACAATATAACTAGTTTTGTTGGTGTTTTTTAAGATAAAGATTGATATTTATTAGCAGACTTTAAAATTTAAAAAACAATCACCTTTCTAATAAGTCACACAAATATATGCTATAGTTTCAAAAAAAAAAAAAAAATGTGGAGTCAGTAAACACATTATTTTTCAATTCCAATCTGCACGTTCGAGCACACGGTGGACTGTGTGTCTGTCAAGTGAATTACTACCTTGAATTTTCAATCTCAAATATTGCATTAGAGGTTCAGAATGTATTATGTATTACAAAATGTGACTAAGATTATTTTGTGAAAAACAGTGTCTTTTCCAAGCATTGCCAATTATCACTATAATATTGCATATTAAACAACAATAAATGTATCACAATTACACTAAAAATGGATAAGTTTTGATTTATTTAAGTATTTCCCACCGAGTACAATTCAACTCGACGAAACCTGAGATACACAACATTCCATCAACTCAATTTAAGCATTGAACTTTTCAGCAGTCATGGTTCACGCAAGAATTGAATAATAAACACCATTCAGTTGATTACTCAAATTATAAAATTCAGAACTAATGAAATATAACAATTTAAATGTCTCAGATAAAACTTCCGTGGCTTGTTACTTTTCAGATCACTTCAAGGATACCGAGAGATCTGCAATTTTTATTTCCACCCGACCGTACATCAAACAACCTTTTGTTTTATTCCTACAATTTAAAATAGTCTCAATAAATTATTTGCAGAACTTTTAACTCTTTCAAAATCAATTGATCAATACAATATTGTTTTATCTTCTATCATATACACGATTCAAAGGTTTATGTTACTATAATATAATAAAATTTGCTATAAAATGTTTCATCAAATTATTGCAAAATGTCAAATATAAAATTTGTACAATATCTGAGAATGATCTGGCATATCAGAGCCCTTTCTTCGGTCAATGAATATGACTTCACAGATAGGTACCGAAGACAGCGGCCATAATTGGCGGTGCACCCATCATAGACTCGATCATGGTCTGTCGGTGACGGGAAGCGGATGCTCAACTGAGCTGTCAAGTGGAGAGGTCGACTCCCTTATTCTCGTTCGTCTGTCATTCCATCATAGCGGTGGGAGATTGCATTATGAGAGACTGCTGAGTTGCTGCACTCGTTTTGCTTCTCTTAGAGGCGTGTTGATCGGCAGGTGATATCGACGGATTGCAATATGCATACTCTGGTAGCCACTTTTCCATTTGCTGGTCGAAAAATTCTTCAAGACGTTTGGCATTTTTGTAGATTTCTGAATCAACCTGTTTCAAAATGAATTAAAATTTAATATGAAAAAAAAAATGCAAATTAACCATTTCTTTATGCAGCTAGACCAAAATCCAACATGTCTCAATAAAGTAAAACAGATGTTTTTTTTGCAGAAGATTTATTTTGTTCAAGCAAAAGAATAACATGACAATATGAACTTTTGCCAATTGTAGTGATCTTTTTACATTTGATTTTATTATTATTAAGACCAGAATGGCTTCAATGATGCATAGAATCGAGTTTTTGAAACTCCAGTAGCTTGCATGAAAATATAGAGTGATCTGCGATGTTTTCATACCTTTTAACTTTGCCTCCGAGCAATAGTAATCTATTTAAAACCGATTAATTGAGATAAACTTAAAATTATTTACGATACAAATTGTGGCTGGATGTTGTTATGTTGGTATTTGCAGCCAGCCATATTTGGCTATCTCAGCCGCCTAGAGCTTTCAGTGATTTACAAAATTTATAAAATATTCATTTTTAGAATTAAAAAATTATACAAATTTTTAATTTCAATGTAGAAACAGACAATGCAGAGATTATCTTTATGCAGAATGAACTTTTCCAATTTTCCCCAAAAGATAGAAATTAAAATATGTGGCACTTTTATGTTTCAATTTGCAAATTTTGCATTTTTTATTTTGAGTATGAAGTTTTCGATATAAACTAAATATATTTATATGTAAAACACTATAGTAAGCTAACCATCAGTGCATATAGGTGTTTATAAATCCTCTGAGTGCTAACGGTTTCACATTCAAACAATATTATAAGATCTTACCGGATTGTAAGAATATGCATTTCTGAACATCAGCCGACAGTCTGCAATAAGATAAGTGACGTCAGTGTACTGATTACCACTGCCCGGTTGGAGTTTTAACCGAATGGTGTCCAGCGCCATTGGCTGACGAATTTTCGAGTGATAATCTGTATTCTAAAAATATACAAATAAATGTAATTATTATCCACATTTGCCAGTATCAGGCTGTTATTGGTTTGAAGAACTAGCTGTAATATGTAGCATTCTGTGTCAACATATCTATGCTGTTGAAAAGCGGCATAGTCCTAGCATGCTGTCTTTAATTTTAATAATAAAAAATAAAACAACTAAGTTAAGGTTTTCCGTGTGAGATTCACTCCAGACATAGACACACAGTAGACGGTCCGTACAAAGTAATACCGATAATATCGAGGTGAATATGAGAACTGTATGAGACTGAGATACTGAGTCGCACGAAGTCTTTATATTTTTGTGTGACATAATAGTAAAAATATATAAAAAGTGATTTATAAATTAAAGGTTTCAAAAGCATGATTACCTCTAACGAGACCGGTTCTCTAAATGCAAGACTGATTTCATATTGACAGTACAATTCCAAAACTATTCTTTCGATAACTTTCTGCTGTCGAGCCGTAAGACCTGCCGTCCTCTTTTCTCCCTGACCGATTTCAGGAATATCCGCAAAGTTCACGCACAGTAAACATTGCCAGCTCTCTGATAAACTGAAAATCAAAAAATTATGTGACAAAATTCAAATAATTTGTTTCTAAATAAGAGTGATATTCCACAACGCGCTACATGACACTGAATTTGAATTGATAACTCGTTCGCCTGTTCTGGTTTTAATTTTCTTTTCAAGATTGTTAATCTCTTCCACGCTAACGCCTCAACGTATGGGACGGCAATGTGCAAGGCCTGTGCGCGAGCGCCCCAGACGTTAGGACGCGAACATTCAAATGTCGGTAACGCAGGCAATCTTTTGCATATAGGACTGATTTCGGTTTTAAAATATCACCCAATTCGTCCTGATACTACCACCTCCATAAAATTGTCAAAAGTATTAGGTTTAAATGCTTAAAACATCGATTTTTCGAACCCTTCCAATTTATTCCGATCCTGCCAAATCAGTTTGAAACTGCGTGCTGAAACTGAACTTTGCACCAATCTCGCGGCATTGCAATGTGACACTCCATGACACGTGACAGTAATGGCGCTTGTTCATTTGAGTTTGATTGGTTGCCTCGTTACGTCATGGTGATGGCCATTTACGAGTTAGTTATTTGTAAGGGATATATTTGTTAAGGTGACTGTGACAACATAGGACATTTCTTTGTGTTTTTGTAATGTTGTTAAACATTCGTAATACATCTAGCTTCCATAAAAGCCAACCCAATTATTTTTTATTGGTGTATTTATAGGTCTATGTGGAAAGAGAACATTTTGAAAAATAGCAACGCGGACAGATTTTGTTTGTATGAAAAACTGTCACACCGATCGGGTTAATATGCATGATTGTATTTATGCTTAAATGATACTTGATATTTGAATAATTCTAGCATTAAGATTTGAGTGGTCTTTCTCTACACAAAAATACTTACTCCGGCAATTTGTCAATGGTGGGAATATGACAGTACTGATGGAATACTTTTGGACATTTGTCGCAGCACATCAGTTCGCCTCCGTCCATGCAGACAGCGCACCAATCGTCGTTCGGGTCGGCAACGCTGGCATCTGCCACCGTAGCCGTTGCATTATTCGATTGTTTACCTGGAGATCCAAATTCAATAATATTTTAAGTATGAAGCAAAATATTTCAAGATATTTGAATGAGAACAAAACGGCAGGCATCGTTTGAAATCTCTGAAAGCCCTACACTCTAATTGTGAAAATAATTCATTAAAAGGTTATTACATATTCAAGTGCATACCTCCTACTAGTCCAGCATGAGCCAAATGAGAAGCGAGCGGAGGGGGAGTCACAATATCAGTGCTACTGTGGACATGCGGAGATGTCCCCGCTCCCCCAGCCCCTCCTCCTCCTCCCGGACCGCTCGTACCGCTCTCTGCCAGGACCTGCAATAGCATTTATGACATTCATACCGTCCAAAACAATTTTATGTTACCCATTATTCAACAAAAAAAAAAATACACTTTCATCACTATTTTATGTAAGCTAAGAATATGTGAACCAGGCAAAAACAGTTTCTGGTGTCAAATACAAGTCAGGATTTTTGTGGTACCCCAGAATGTTTCAAAAAGATTTGCATCACAAGTTTTACTACTGTCTTCAACACTTTCAGTTCACTCTGTTGTTCAATCTTTGTCTCTTTAACTTATTCTTTTCAATGTAGCTACATAATATTTACTTAAAAAGTAGAAATTTTAGCTTTGGCAAATAACGATTATAGTTTTACAGGAGTTCATCAAACCAAGAAAAAAAAGTCAAGCAATTACACAAGGGAAGACTTTCACATAAGGAAAAAATGTTTTGATATTGAAAGCTCATACATATCAATCATCTTCTATTTCTAGCCTGACCTATAGTAGAAGAGCAGTAATTGGTAGCTATCTGATTTATAGGCATGCATGCCAAATGTTCATCACCAGGACCGCCACCGCATTCATATAATTTCTAAAAAATGGGACAAACTGGCCACACTTATGAATATGAGCAAATGAGTCCTGCTAAAAAGTGGGTGCATGATGTGATTGTATACTGTTCTGAATCTCAACCCAAATCAATCGCATCTAATCATTGCAAACGACACCGCTTATGTTAGAGATAGCCATTCGAGCAACTGTATGGTCTCAAAAAAAATTATGTGTCCTGCCCAAAATATTTTATACAATTTAAAATGTAATTATTTAAATAAAAAATCCTTTCATAAGTCACCTGTACCCCGTTGCTATCCAGCTTAGCGATGGTCGCCATTAAATCATTCACAGACTCTTGACACAGCTTATCCAAACTGTGAGACGCAGCATCAGTCGCGTTCATACCCTGCAGAAAAAGGTAGATAATACATGTCATCGGAAGACTTACACTCGGCTGACATTAACTAGAAGACTGCATTTGACAATGAAATTTATGATGGTAGTAGTTAAGTAAATCATTCTACAATAATGGATAAGTGCATACAATAAATATAAAATTTGTGAAGTCGGGTTACTGGGCAGAAGTAAGGTACATTATGGGCAGGAGTGAAGCAATTGGCGGGGCAAAGGAAATCTTGGAACGAATGGAGACGATAAATCACTGAAAATAAATTGCACAGTATAGTATGTTTAAATAGATATACACAATATGTAAGAGCCCATTATAAAAAGCATCAGAAATATCAACAGTATCGGTGTTAGATTAATGATTATCTCCACGTAGATGCAGATCACTCCTTTTTAAAGAAGAGATTAAATAATAAGTTCTACATACATGGGTGTTGGGGCTAGGAGTCTTCGGGTTGGTGGAAGTGACCGTGGCAGCCGGCGGCTGTCGTCCGCCACCACTGATCGGCTGACGGATGGTAATTTTGAAGGAAGAGTCTTGCGAGTTGGCTCCGCTGAGAGACTGCTGCTGCTGGTGGGCTCCGTATCCTGGCGGATCCCCGGGGCCATTGTAGAGCCCTGCAATGTATAAAAACATCATATTCAACAATAAATAATTGGAGATAATTTAAAGTTTGCGTATAGTTTAATATTCATAAACACAGTTGAAAAATACTTTTTGCAATTTGAATAACATTGGTGACAGGGCAGTAAATTTAAACAAACGATTCTTGAACATTTCTCATATGAACATAATTTTACTTGCGAGCGAGCGAGAGATTGATATCAACATACCACAGATGATTTTGAGGAAATTTCTTTTTCTATCTTATCAAATATTGTGCATATTTGAAATACAAAATATTTGGTGGGTTATTTTTATCGACAGAAAGATGTACCTAGCGCATAAACACACATATGTGTATTAGACGGCTTGTAACTTGGAAATATTTGGTACCATACAAACTCAGCATAACACCTGTAGAGACGAGTGCACAATCAGCATCCCTCAAAATATGTGTTAATGAGCAAGATGCGACTTGACTTCGGCACCTAACGTTTAAGTAGAATACATTTCTCATTTTGATTTGGTGTTCTTATAAACAATTAACACTTAAGATTCTCAATATGAAAAAAAAAAATATATATATATATTTGGTAATTTTCTTAATTACATTCATTTGGTATATGGATTTTTCATTGTGCGCATTAACACAATAATTGAAACAATATTGCAAATTTTCACTAAAGAACTTACCTTACTTTCATGTATTCTTGATAGGGCAAGGATGAAATTTTATTTCTTAGGTATAAATTGATATTAGAGATTGATTCAGGGCTGAATCATAAATGTTTATTAAACGTGCACAACAGACAGAAAAAGTTCAAATTTTTTATTGACGACAATTTTTCATTGCTGTACAGAAAGAGTTTTATATTGTCGACAGGTAATTGAAATTTTCAATAAAATCTTCAATCGCAATGATGTCAGCATCACCATAAAATTGATTCAAATTTAGATATACAGTAATGTTGTATTAAAAGCAAGAGACTTCAATATATTGATAATTATAGCGTAGTGGTGTGATTTCATTCAAAATCTATAGCCCTGCATGAAGTATTATTACAATGTTAAAAAGGATTACTATTTCACTTAATGTGCTCATCCTGACATGTTGCTTCATCATCACTGGAGCTCGCACAAGTGGAAAAGAAGGATTGTGCCAGTATTAATTTACCGTTAGTTCATTATTAACTAAGCTTTTAAGGTGTTAACTGTCACTTCTTGATGGACAGGCATGATATTTTAAATAATAAAAACACAATCAGTTGATAATGCTCGCGATGAGCGAAACCGGTCCTGATCAACAAATATGTTGTGGAGATAAGTACTAAAAAATGTGTTTTTATTATTTAAAATATTAACTAAGCACCAAATTCTTTGAAACATCAGTTGAATCTACTCCGAAATCAAATCTAAAATAAATGACAAACCAAACCACAGCCCATTCAAAAAATCTTAAATCAAATGAAAAATTCTACATTCAATGATCGGCTTTACCAGGACCCAAAAGCATCTGATTGATAATTGAAGTGCGTTAGCTTTACAGAGACTGATTTATGTATTAGTAGTTTCAAGTAACTCAAAGTCTTCATTTAAAGTGTGATGACGATGAGGGGTAGATGGGACGGGATAACATGAAACATAAAGTCAAAGTAAAAACTTTTGCTAAAAAGTAACGTTGATTTAAATGTCTATTTTAGTTTGAGTTTATACTTCCATAGAATGGACCAAAACAAACTATAAACAGTATTTTCAAATCGCCATATGTTTTGGTATGAAAATATTTACATAAAATTTACACGAAAGATAAAATATATATTCGGTTTTAATCAATTTATGCCGGTATGATGAACAGTTAATCCCCTGGTTGCCGAGCACTTTGGGGTTGCTGTGCAAGTAGTGCTGTGATTCTTACATAAATGACTATCGAAGAAAATACATTGTTAATTTTAAAACTTACTGTTCCCGGTTAAAAAATATCATACACTTTTTTAGTTACGATGCGAGAATCAATAAAACTGGTAATTCTAACTAGAGTAGCAAAAGCCGATACATATCAGATTTTGACAACCAGGGGGTTAAGGGATTTGGAGTAAAGAGGTATATAAAACAAAAGATGGCAGAAAAATAAACAAAACATATATTTAAAACAAAAATACAAATATTTACATAGAAAAATTAGATAAGCCTGAGGCTGCGAAATGAATCCTTCAAGGATCATACAGATGTTTCAGAACAAACGAGTATTAGAAAATTATTTCTGATGAATTATTTTTAAGCTTAGTGATATAACTTATGAACAATAATAATGAAAAGTATTTGTGTTGGAGAAATAAATATATGTTTTAAAATACTATATTAAGAAGTCCCAGGTCTACAGTAACAACGAAGATGTTGTCTTGGTCTTGCCACAATGTCAGCTGAATTCAAAGAGAATTCAGAACCAAAAAGTGGATTAGGAAAGTATTGGTGGGTAAATGAGTGTCATTAAGCAAAGTATTTTCATAATGTCGAGCTGCTACTCAACCTTTCATTTGAATGCACAAGGACATGAAGATACGGATGAAAAGATGTGAAATCATCGCAGATATTCATGCTTATCGATTATTTACTAAGTGTCTATAAGGGGAGTAAATCCCTTACCGAGCAATCCGATATGAATACTGTACATATTTTAAATATATATATAATATATGCAAGAGTACCCAATCATTTCATAAACAGGACAGGACTCCAAATTTATATGTGGCATTCATAATCATAAATGCATCGAGATCGGGTGATTGTAAAACAGCCGTGTCTCGGAATGTGATGAATGTGTTTCGAAAAGGATATTACTTTTTATTTTTGGATTGCAACACTTTAAGTGCATTTATAAGAATATCCCTTAAAATCGCAGCGACACTGCAGACGGCCAAACAGCTCTCCTCTATAAATATCTACATCACATATATTTTCACAACAGACATTAATTTAAATAATTATAATTCAAAATATTGGTAAAAAAAAAGTTTTAACATAGCGATCAATCTAAATATAATGAGAATGATGTGTATCTATGCAATAAGTTTTGTAGTTTATATATTTCTCTGATTAACTTAATGTTTTTTGGATAAGTACGTACCGTGTAGTGTCTTATAATGATAGTACCAATGATAGTAATATTGAAAGAATTATGATTCATATTGTACAAGGCTTGCCTTGAAATAGAAAATATTGCGAAAATGACGTATCACTTTTAAGTTTCAAAAAGTTAAGCAAATCTCAATACGAAATTGAAATGAAAAAAATATCAGTCAAGATGACAGCCTTAATATTTTATAGTAGAGTATATCAAATTAAATTATGCATTCATTTGGAAAATAAAATATTTTATCATATAAAATATACATCCACTCAACGAAGAATCTACAGAGATCCGAATATAATCTATATGTAATATTACTCTAAGAAAGCATCTATATAAAACTAATTATCACTCTTCCTTACCTTTTACATTATAATTCTTAAAACAGAATTATTGAAATACAATCGGTTTGAATAATTTCTTTTTAAACATACAAATTACCGGGATGGTTTTACATATTACTGATTAATAATTAGTAAATTTAATTGTAGAAAAAAAAAGAAATTAACTAAATCTGGCACTTACTAACTAGGGCCAGGAATAAACAGAAGTTTGGTTGTAAAAAGTGAATCGCAGAAAATCCCTAAAATCCACTAAACTCATGAATATATTTATCAATGAATATGCCTGATATGCGGGCTGTTTTGGGTTGCTTTAGATTATGAATAAAATAAAAAAGTATCAGTTATAATAGATACATATTTCATATCATTTCAGTTTGTTTTATGATTAATTTTTTGCAACCAATTTTCTGTTAAAAAGTGCACAAATGGTTTGAGTATTGTGAATACTATAAGTATGTGAATTCAAGCCAAATTATATGAAGTGAAAAGCACTGGAAAATATCTAATGCGTTTCATGGCATGTTTTATTATGATTCAAATGTTAATGAAGTCATTTTGCTGCATTCATTGCACTTGGTATAACATACGTGGCTTGAATCAGTTCAAAATGCTAAGTGATTTAGTGTAATCTTTTTGATTGAGGCAGGCGGTGGGAGTTTAAAATGGATGAGTATTCGGCAAAAATAAAAAACAAATAGCTGTTATGTGCTTATTAGGAATTGTTGAACCGTTTTGTTCCGAATATAAACATGGCGAATTAGACAAAATATATTTTTCATTGATCAGTGTTATATTTATGATACAGTGATATATATTAGAGTATCGAAGCAAACTTTTTCAGCCAGTTAACTTCTTACAGATTAAGAGTGTCTTGAAAACTTATGGATAAAAAAATCACAGTATTGTTTTGTTCAATCGAAACGTTCACCTTCCGATTGGTTTCAATGTGTTATTATCGTCAGTGAGGACCACACTAGAATTATTGAACTTATTGAACTATTGAAATATTTGCCTCCATGAAACTTTTGGGCTCTAGAATGCCAATCTATCAGTGCATCGAATCTGTATTAACCGCCCTATGCATACAAATCTACTTGATACGCACACTTTGATTGTACTATTCAGCGCTATCCCGTATCACATACGCGCTTGAGAAAAGAAATTGTAACTTAAAACTCAAACCGTTAGGAATACACACATGTCCCAACAGCATGTGACAAGTAGTTCTTCAAGGGCAAGCAAAGTAGCATGCAAGTAGAGCGGTTAAGAAACATCACAGAGTCAATCTTTTGGATAAAGTTTTATATGTAGGTTTAAAGTTAAATTCTATATTGTGCTTGACAAAACATACATAAAAATAAGCTTTTGTGGCATTCAGCCATCTCAACTGCCGAGACAGTAGATCGGTGTATGTTGATATTTGATATTCAAAAATGTAAGAAGGTTTCATGTGTTAAATATTTTTAAAAAATGAGCAAATTTTTGTATCGAAATATAGCTTGATTTGTCCTGATAATATCCATAAGTTTGCTTAACATCTACAACACTGAATTAGTTTTTGAAATATTTAATGTAATAATATTCATTACACGGCTCAGTAAGGAACAGGTTTGTATTATATGTTAGGTATATACACTGACCATTAATTTGCTTCCGATAAGTATATCTCCAATATTAAAATGAGAGAATTTTTTGTAATTGATAAAATTTTAAGCCCAGAGCTGATTGCTTATAGTTATAGTTGCTGCCACCTCACTAAAGTAATGAAGTAAAAAAAAAAAAACTTTGCTTTATATTCGGATCAATACTATACCATCCGCCACCTGGGATTGATGGCAAAACATGCATGAATGAATGTCAGAAGGTGTAAAACGAATAGACAATATACATTGTATTATAACATGGGTTCATCACCATTGACGGCGTGCTGCGGGATGTGCCATTTGGCAGCCGCAGCTGCGTGTTGCTGCTGCTGTTGCTGTTGTAGCTGCTGCTGCTGCTGCAGCTGGTACATCTGTTGCTGCTGCAACTGCTGTTGCTGTTGCTGCTGGTGATGGATTGCATGCGGGCTAGCGGCAGGCGCAGGAGGGGGTCGGGCAGCACCCACTCTCTGACCGTATACACCTTGCGCCGGCGATTGCGTATAAGGAGAGGCTCCTGTGAAACGTAACCATAAAAGCTTATATGTATAAAATAAAATCTGCTTATATATTTTAGATTTACGTGTAAAATTTACAAGATATAACGCGAGTGCTTGATAATTTTTAAATTTAAAATTTGAATCTTTTAATCTTTGAACAAACTGACATGTTTTGGTCTTTAGGCATCAAGCACTATTCACATGGACGTAATAGTACTAATGAGCTTCACTTATATACAAGAGAAATCAAAAAAAATGTTAATCGTTAGTCTAGGAACTAAATGAAAATCGGTCTTACCTTGATATGTCTGCATAGCCTGTAAAGCTTGCCGGCTGAATTGATTGGCTGACTGCTGTTGCTGTTGTGAGGTTCTTTGCTGTTGGACCTGCTGCTGGACCTGTTGCTGAACTTGCTGCTGCTGCTGCTGGATGGCCGTAGTGTACGACGGTGACTGACTGAGAAGACCGCGGAGGTTCAGCTCGGCCGCTTGAAAACCTGAAAGATAATTCACTCCGTCCACTGGAGTGGCAAAAAATTAGTATTCTAGCAACTCACAATATTTCAACATTGTATAATAGCGATACATAAACAATGAAATATGATTTCCGTTAGTTTACAGATACCAATTTTTGTTTTACATTTAGCAGAACATTTGTTGTTTATGTAACATATAAAATAGATAATTTTATATTTTTATTGTTTCCTTAATGTAATAGATAATTTCATCAACTCGAAACTGTATATACACATGTCATAAGGTACGCAGATCGTAAACCATACCCAGGAACAAAGCAATTTTATGTTATTTAGTCAAATTATTGAAGCAAAACTTGACATCTACAAAGGTTAGATTGAAATGGAAATACATGTAGTTTCACAAGGTATACATAATATTGTTTTTGATTGTATTGGCATCAATCTCTTTATCATATTGGATGTTGGGGACGAGTCACTATAATTTACTTAGACAAATTTTTATATTTTCTCAGGATGCCTGCTGTTTATCAGCAGAAGAAAAAGAAACACAGTTGAATCTTTTTAATTCAACAGAGATTGAACCTTTTCCTTAAAATATTTATAGAATAATTTTTGTCCACTGACTGGTAATGTCAACTGCTGAAACTGCTGATATAGTGCGTATATAATTAGTGTTAACAGTCCCAAAATTTCTTGATAAAACTATTTTTTTGTATCTAAATATAGCCTGAATTCTCATGATAATCTTCAAAGGTAAATTATTTTTTGAAATATCCTTTATGCGACTCAATATATCAACATATTGAATATTTTCTGTACCCATATCTTAGATAGTTGATCAAGTCATTCATTTACCTACAGATGTCAAATTGCTATGCATCAACAATAAACTAATCTTAACTCATTCCCTGCTGAGGTATTTAAAGGATATTCCAAAACCTAGACTTCAAAATTTATTTAATAATCTTGGTTTGAAACAATGTTATTGAGTTTGTCAGGACAAATCAAGCAATGCATTAATTCAAAAATTAGCGAGTATAAGAATATTTTAACAATGTTAATTCATATATTTTCAGGTATCAATTATCAACACAATAAAATCAGCCGTCTCAACAGTTTAGATGTTAGCAGTCAGAGGGTTAAAGTGTATATATATTGAGTATTTAGCTGTTCAATAATTATTTAATTAAACAAAAAAATGCCACACCTCTAGCAATATTTAAAAAGTTTTCCAATATCAAATAGTTGTCCAAAATAAAAGACGTAAGTTACATTTACAATGAACTAAGAAATATACACATCCGTTGATGGGAAATATAAATTTCCTGTAAGCCAATAAAAAAAGATGGAAAAGTAATGTAATCACAATCTGTTTTTGAAAGAAATATTGGAAACTGATAAATAAACACATAATGAAGAATAATATAGATAATTTTCCCCGCAGCAACCAAACACAAAACAAAATACTTCATGATATAGACTGAAGGTGCTTGATGGAATTTCAATATCAAATTTGAATTGTTACAATTTTGTATGATTCCACATGTTTTGTCACGACCTGGGTTTCGCCTTTCGGCATTTGCAGACATTCCATCGCATGGATGCAACAGAGCTGACGCACAATAAACAGTTAGCATCGTCTATATAACAAAGCTATTAATTACAGGAAAAGAAAGACCCAAGGCCAGCACTAAACAGCAGCTATAACAAATTTAATAATATTGTTGATTGAATTGGCATTCACTTGGTAGAACTCCATTATAACACGGTGAAAAAAACGGTTTTTTCACTGTGTTAATAATATTGATCTAATAATAATTAACACAATTGCCTGTGATAATTTTCAATCATGTAAATCATATTAATGAGTCATTCTTGAAGGGTTTTTACAAGAAATTATAATGAACCATCATTTAAATACATATGATTATTTTTTTGTGTCTAAAGATGCCAAAAGGCGAATTCCGGGTTGTTAGTGACAAAACATGTGAAACGATTGAAAAAAAAAATACATTACTTAGTTTCTTGTTAGGAATTCGCAATGACTTATTTGAATTCCACAACTACCAATTGGATATTTTCATAACTTGCAAACTAATAAAAATAATATTAAAAAATACAATAAATTGTTGATAGGAATTTTAAAAAGGCCCACATATTGAATTATATTTTGAGTTATTTTTTAACAAGCTACCATTATGATAAACGGCTCAAAGAAAGTTCTTTAAAAAATATATTTCAATATTTTGCACTTTTAACATAAATAATAAATATTTTGTGCTTCCCAGTCTTGAATCTATTGCTTTGGTCTTTTAAAATCAAGATACCGGTTGGCTGCCACTTGGTAAGTTACCATTATTATATAACCAGTTCATAACATAAAACCATTACCACAAAAAAATATTTACATTAGCAGTCATCTATGGGCACTGTAGGTAAGGGTTTCCAGTGGGTTTTAAGGGAGGTGATTTTAATTCAGGGTCGGGGAAGAAAATTTCTTGTTAGAATATATGTGATTGCGAGTTGAATAAAGTCAAGCAATACATAAAATAAAAATTAATAAAATTCAGGCTATATTATTTTGTTCTTTGAATACATCAATATTAACTTATAGACCTTCTTACTCCTAGGTTGTTTTTTATTGACACTATGTGGAAATGCAAAAATGATTCAACAATCAATTCATAGGTGACAATTAAAAACAAATATTATCACATTGACAGAGCTATAGATTCATAACAAAATTTGAAAACAGATGTGCGCTAGGACTAGTGATATCAACAGATAATTTATAGCAAGAACTGAAACATGACGACACTATCATTAATTTATAAGCAGAACAAATTTATAGAATGTGTAATCATATAAAAAATACCTCTTAATAGTTCATGTCAAAAATTGTCAACATTACATAATATATTTGATTTTAGTTATTTTTTAGATAATGAAATTTTGCATAATGCCTATATAATAAAACATGCCCAATTTTACTACCAATATTTTCTGTCTCCCCAGTATAGTTTTCTATTTATTGAATAATAAAATTTGATTTTGAGTAACACTAATATTTTTTTTTTAATATTGTTTTAGAATATACCTTAATTAAAACCTTGAGAGTGAGAAGGCCGATGTTGAATCTTATACTACCTATATAATATAAAATCATATTTAATCGTAAATATACAAATTAACTACTAGTTAAATGGGACCTCTGGTGAGACCATCACTAGAGGAAAACTAGCCCCGTAACCCATACGGGCTTGGAATCCACTGTTGTCCCACCTATGTCTGGATAAAATGAGTTAAAAATGACTTTTGTGCTAAGAAAGCTGTGCAGACACCCATTGTAGTAAATAGAAAGGTTTCTAACCGTGATATGAGCGACGAAGCCAATTCAGTTAAACTTTCACTTTTAGTTTTATTAGGATTTCAAGGACAAAAGAGACTATTTAAATATGAGATCTAATGATGCACCCATATGTGAATAAAAATATACTGATGGAAGTGAAAGCTACACAAATGAATAACATGAAGAGGATGCGACAGTTACCGGCGGTAGCCATGTGATGTGGATGCGTGGAAGATGTGACGAGAGGATGTCTAATGGCGGCGCCTCCACCCGCTCGGGCGATTGCCACCGGGTGAGGGTGGACAGCGCCCAGGGGGCCCATCATGTTGCCTGCAATTGTACAAAGCACATAAATAACAGACGGACACATCTTAATTGAAAATTTTAGCATTTTATAAACCGAGAACCAAATACTCAAATGGTATCTCAGTTTTTCCAATCAAACACTTCACCCACAACACCTCGTGTCCAAAAACCAATACCAACCAACAAGTAAGAAAAGCTCTTATAAATAACATATACAAATTTTAATCGCTGACTAAATATTTGTCTTTATTAACAAGTGACATTAAAATTACATTACAAGGCAGTTACAATTACAGAAAAGATACTAATGTCTAGCATAGCTGTTCATTGTTAATAATCAGTTAAAATTAAACAGATTTATTAAGCATTTTTACGCGTGATACAATTATTCAAAATCAAGTGGATAATTAGAATTCTGATATATTCTTTGTTTTCTACATGAACTATGCAATGGTGAGGCCAACTGCTAAGCCCGTGGTCAATGGAGAAATTGTTGATTAATTTGTATATTTTTATTTAAAATATCATCTCTCCACCAAGAAGTGACAGGTAACATCTTAAAAGTAATTTGTAACGTGAATATTCCAAATTCCATTCACTTTATTGCCATCATCACAAAGATGGATGATGAAATATAATAAATTGACTTTCTTTACAACCATTATTTCTTGGTGCAATGAATGACGTGCAACCATGTATATAAAGAATTGTATTAGAGAGTAGAAATTCAATTTAAATTATTATTGGTAAAAATGAGAAATGATTTCAAATTTGTAATGCTTAATATCACCTGAAAGTAAAAAGACGAGGGAATGATAATATTTATAGTGTTAGGTACATACCTCCACTGCTCTGCCTCTGGAGATGGGCGGACATTTGTGAGAGGTGTGTTAGCTGCGAGGCGGCAGGCTGCGAGACCTGCTGTTGGTATTGCTGCTGCTGCTGCTGTTGTTGATGTGAGGGGGCGGGAGACGGCTGCTGGGGCCTCTGTTGCTGTTGTTGCTGCTGTTGCTGTTGATGTTGCTGCTGCTGTTGCTGTGATGTCGATGCAAACACTTGCAAAGCCTACATTATGCAGATTATAATAAAACGTACAAGAGAAATGAAACTGAAATAATATTTCTATAATATAGATATATAAGCATTTCATATAACAATTTTATAAGATATAGACAATAATAAATTATATTGTAACGCAAGGGGTCCATCTCAAAATTATTCTGACAATTTAGTGTAAATCACAACTATCAGTAAAAAATGAACGATGAAAATATCTAATGGCTACCTGTTGATGCATGGCAGCGAGTGCTGTTGTGTTGGCGTTGGGGGGTGGCTGAGGAGGGTGGTAAGGTCCTTGTGATGCGGGAGGGGGCCCGACGGAGGCAGGCCGACTTCCGCTACCTTTGGGTGGGTAAACTTTTCCGTCGACCACTATAGCACCCATTGTTGATACCACTACAAGATAAAAACAAAATTAGTTAAGAAAGGGCCATCATAATTCTAGTAAATAAATCCACCACCAGACAGCGCCCGACGTTCATTTCTCCTGGTCCTGATCTGCTAACATCACATTAACATCACATTCCACATATCTTTTGATGGTTTTTTTTTTTGCACATTTTGCCAGAAAATGATTACGATTAATATTAACATAAACATGTTCTTAGGATTCCGCACTCAAACTAATTTCATTGTAAGAAAATCATCAGTGA
This sequence comes from Himalopsyche japonica, assembly GCA_028555115.1. Taxonomy (NCBI): domain Eukaryota; kingdom Metazoa; phylum Arthropoda; class Insecta; order Trichoptera; family Rhyacophilidae; genus Himalopsyche; species Himalopsyche japonica. The sequence continues at coordinate 607,275 of JAHFWJ010000526.1, read as the reverse complement.
TTTGTGAAAACGTTCATGTCTCACCTTTAATTAAATCGGGTACTTTTTCTAAGCCGAGATGAATTCTGACTGGAATCTCTGGATTTGGTATGTCCGCTCTCCGACTTTTGATCCGTTGCAGATGTGAAGTCACTTGCTTTTTACTGTACAAAACAGCAATGTCACTGCCCTGAAATCGGATATATTTTATGACTAAGAAACACAAAACTACCCTAGATATCATATCCGTATAATGTCAGTCATTTGACAAAAAATATGATCTTTCTACTACATCCAGGCATTTAGTGCACATATACCTTAAGAGGTATTAAGATATAAAAGAAATTGAGTTGTTCAGGTTTTGTCACACCTGTAATACAACTAGTGGAATAAACTAGATGTATATTTTAATTATGTAAATATAATCATATAAAAACCATTAAAAGTATCGAAAAAGGTTTCCAACAAGCCAGATGGTATTTATCATAAAAAAGAAAGTTTTCCATAAACTAAACTTGGAATAACAATTGACCGCTTGAATCAGCGCCAATCTGTAATGTCTTTACACTATACCTGTTCAAGCGCAGTATTGACGAATGCAATACAATGGTCAGTGATGGCGGACAGCTGTTCCAGGGCAATCTTCTTCTCGTTGAGCGTTTTCTGTTTTGCGTCACATACTTCGTTCAGCGTCAACACAAGCTGCTTACCGCGAGTATTTATCGTGTTGGTCAATCTGGAATGGTTTACTTTTAACATGAGCAACATTTGTTAATTTAACACATGACTTAGTATAAATTAAGAACAGATATTTTATATTTATCTTCTAAATAAAAGCATGTTCATTCGCTGGCGAAATTGTTCAACTATTTACTGTTAAACTTCTATCGCAAAGTATTGTATTCTCGGTTTGTTCATTTTAAATAATTGTGGAATTTTCACTAAGCAATATCAACTTAGACCAACGTCCTACATTCTCTTTACATTATCTTAACAACATGAAATAAAACTGAATGATAAATATTTGCAATGCTCACTTGACCACAAACTGCGTGATTTCATGAACTAGCGCCTTCTTTTTGTCGGCGATCAGAGTCTGCCGATCTTGTATTACTTTCATCGCACTTCCCAGCAACACTCTCTTGTAACCGACCTCAGCCAGCAAAGAAGCGATGGAGTTACGTGCGGCCGTCGCCATTTCTCGGCTGAATTGATATTGGTGATCTCTGTGATGCAAGAGTTGACAGTCTCGGCAGGTAAGTCGGTCGCAGGTTTCACAGAATAATGATAATCGTTCCTAAAAGTTAAACTTATCTTAACATCAACAGTTTTGAATTTTTTTCTCCATCAGCGCTGAAGGCTTATTTATTTTCTAACACTCCAACATGAATAACTCATTAGCTGGGCATTACACAGGTAAAATTTTCAATTGAACAAACTAAATTTTATTCAAGCTTTTGCCACATACTGTCATTATTGCGCACACATTCAATTTTGTGTCATAGTAACTTTTAAAATAATTCAATTTATACCAAAAGTGATATTTGTTGTAAAATGGCTTCAGATTGCCAATACATACAAACTGAACATTACAAACCCGTATGTTATGTCATTTCAGTACATTTTGCAAGAATGCATTATTACGAAAATATTGCCTTATATAATATAAGGATTTATCTAGCTATATCAGGCAATGAAAATACTTCCAGGATGTCAGGAATATGAATCGAATATTATAAAGAAATCAAAGACGCAATGATTGCTGAGTATTAACCATTCCAAAACAGAAATTTCAGTTATATCCATATATCAAGATTGAAAGTATGCATACCAATTAATGCGTTATTAAGTTTTAAGTTGAAGGTTTCTTTTGAAAAGGTTACAACCACATTAAAAAAAAAAAATAGAATAAACGAAAGAGTATATAACTATGCTATATAAAGGGTCAAAACCACCTACCAAGTTATATGCATATTAAATTATTCAATCGAAAAATCAGTAATTCATTAAATATTTCCAGGTGATTCACGCAAATCTACCAAGAGTTTACTTTTTAAGAGATGCTAGAATAATGAAATGTTTAAATTTATTATGAAAAATCTTTCTTAATCATTTTTTGATAAGAATTGATATGAAAATAATTTAATAATTGAACATAAAAAAAACCCACCACTTCAAAATCAGTAGGTAGGTATGTTCTGATCATTCCTAATTGACTTTTAATGATAGGCGAATGTGACTACATGTTATTGCAATTATCTATATAGTTTGAAAATGTTCATGTAATTATTTTCCCATTTGAGATTGGACGTTATTAATATCAAATCAGTAGCAGAATTCATTTCATCACCAGGTTAGTCCCCAATAGCTTTAAATACGGTTTAAACAAATTGTTTCACCAATTCAACAAAAACGTCATTATTCTCCTTTTTCTAGAAATCACTTTATCATGAATATTCTTTGCTTATTATATGCCACTAACCTTATATATATAGATTTATTGAAACAACTACAAAATAAAAATAACCAGTTTGACAGTGGAAAAACATTGCGATGCATTTGAGTATTTCTAACCTGTCCTAAGAAATTTTATAAACACAGACTTGTACCAACTAATAAATTCATTTTTAAATATATGTTTTTTTTTTTTTTATGAAAAGCAAACTTCTATAAAATGTCATCTGATTTCCAGAAATTTTAAATTTTGAACCAATCTTACGCTATTTTCATTTGGGTTGAACATTGTCAATATAATAATTATTGAAACATTTACATAAAAAATCGTTTATATCTATTGCACAGAAAATGTTAGGCAACATAGAGTATACACATTAATTAAATATTCTTTTAAACTTTTGTTTGGTGACAGACAATGAAAAAAAAAGTATTTATTTATTGTTGCACATTTATTCAAAAATTTAAGAAGTTGAAAATGGTGATGTCCAAAGGGTTAACTACAAAACGGGTCATTGTAAGTGCTTGTTTGTGAAAGTAAATAATCAATATGTAATAAGCCTGTCTAAAGCTAACGACCCACCAGTGTCGCTTTCCTATTATTTTACTCATTTCTATCTTTTAAAGGGTTAAATAAAATATGCTTTACCACACAACTATCGGGTGATTTTTTAAGCGTAGTTTTTTTTTAAATCTAATAAAACACTAAATTTGCATCATATATTCGAAATTTTTATTGGAATTGATAAATTGGCCTTTGTCATTTACATTTTAAAGATAACTTCATGTAAATGTTGTCCGCGGCTCCGTTTCAAATGGTCCATTCGGAAGGTCCAATTTTGCGTCACTTTTTCGAGCAATTCGGCCTGTATTCCACGAATTACGCGTGTTATGTTATCCTGTAAGGCTTCAATCCGTTATCCGTTAAGCCAGAAATGAGCCTCATCGCTGAACACAATTTTTCGATAAAACAGCGGATTTTCATGGAGCTGTTCTAAGGCCCATTCACCAAAAATTAAACAATGTGGTTGGTCATTCGGCTTCAATTCTTGCAGAAGTTGAATTTTATAGGCTTTCAAATCCATATCAACATGTAAGATTTTCCATGTGGTTGAGTAACACATGCCCAATTGCTGAGAACGGCGACGAATTGACATTTCACAATCCTCATTAACACTGGACGCTACAGCTGCAATATTCTCTTCAGTACGCACTGTACGCATGCGAGACAATGGTTTAATGTCCAACAAAGTAAACTTGGTGCGAAATTTGGTGATAACAGCACGAATTGTTGATTCACCAGGTCGATTATGACGACCATAATATGGTCGTAACAAACGATACACATTTTTAACAGAGCACGAATTTTGATAATAAATTTCAACAATTTGCAATAGTTGCTCGTTTGTAAGTCTTTGCATGATGAAATGGCAGAGTATACGAAAAACTTTTCACGTTGACAAATGACGTTTCGACGCCATTACCAACCAGTGCCACCAACCTGAAAAACTTAACTCTTAAGAAATCACCCTTTAGTACATGTTCATAATGGGGTTAAAAAAAATTGATGATTAGCAGAGTCCTTACAAAATAATATGATTATAGCCATTTACAACTTATTGTTATTAAAGATTGTTTATTTAAACTAACCTGCGTGTGTTCTTTGCAAAACATATCAGGAACAGTGTTTGGGGAACTATTTGAGGCAGACTGGATTTCAACGAGAGCTTCTTCTTTTGATTTTATCGTGTGATCTTTTGTGATTTTTAACCTGTTAAAAATATTAATCAATTGAATTTTGATCAAAAAAAATATGCGGTTTAATCAAACATTTGGTACAAAATTCTTCTAATAAAAGTCTTTTTATAATCCATGTTCACTATGGTATGATACCAGGAATTCGTAGAAAAAAAACAATATTTGTACTGGGGATTCGAATATTATAGAGATCTGTTATAGAAGCCAATGGTGTTGAGCACTAATCTACGTATCGATATCACTAAATGGTGTTACAGAATCGTAAACATATCTCCTGAAACACTGTCGATATCTAGTTTTTTCATTGTTGTAGTGATATTATGGATCATTGATAGAAATTCGAAAAAAAGATTGCATTACAGAAAAATATAAAAAATTACAGTTAGTTAGCATCATCTATATACCAAAGGTATTAATTACAGGAAATCACAGACCCCAAGGAAAAAGGCAAAGGCAAAAAAGAACTAATTAAATTTAATGATAGTTGACCATTATTAGTTGTAAAACCCTTTCAAGAATGACTCATTAACAAGAATTATCCTTAATGAGAATTATCACAGGTAATAGTGTTGATTATTATTAGATCAATTTTATTGTATTTGTTTAAGCTCATTCACCAAGAATCATTAATGTCTTGAGATCGAGAAGGCTCAGATGGGCGGGTCACGTTGTACGATCTGAGAAGTCTAGAGCTCTCCATAAGACTTATGAAGGAACACCAGCTGGCACCCGACCTCTCGGTCGCCCTCGACGGAGATGGGCGGATAACATTCAAAAGGATGTTGAGAGGCTGGGGATAGTCAACTGGAGAGAAAGAGCGCTCGACAGAGATGCCTGGAGAGAGGTTGTGCAGTCGGCCATGGACCTGAACGGCCCCTAGCGCCATTTTATAATAAAATAATAATAATAATAATAATAATAATAATTGTTTAAGCTGCCATTTAGTTCTTACCTTGGAGTCTGTGTTTTCCTGTAATTAATACCTTTGTTATATTTGACCATGATAACTGTTAATTGTGCATCAGTTCTGTTGCAGCCATATGATAGAATGCCTGAATGCCAGGTTGTTAGTGACAAAGCATGTGGAATCGTACAAAGTTGCCACAGTTCAAATTTGATGTTGAAATTTCATAGATCACCTTCAGTCAATGTCATAAATTAATTAAAATTTGATTAGAAAATTAATCGAAATTTTGGGGAGAAAGCACTCTGTATGAAATAAAAATTGATAAAAACACACTGACACAGAGTTTATGATCTAAATCGAAATTCAAATAATTTGAATAACAACTACTGATTTGATAATAATGATGTTCAAATTTGGAAAAATAAACTCATCACCATTACAAACCATATGACCTTGTTATTGGATGTGTCCACAATAATCAATAACAATTAAAATGTAATTAGAAAAAATTATAGATTAGAGACACATAATGATTTTAGAATTGGTGGGTTCTGATGGGTAAAATATCTGATATTATTGCAAGAATAAAATTATTTTTGATGTCGCTAGTTGGAAGATTCTATTGTACATAAAACCTATTTATATTTTAATTGGGATTAAGTGTATCGAAATTTCAAAGTAAGCATAAATCTATTTAATGAAAAAAAGTGAGTTTTTAATTTTGATTGAAATTATTATAAGTGAACTAAATACTTGGATATTTTGTGGTTATAGTATAAAATCTATTAGTAAATTCCACAAATTTTGTCAATCATATATTAAGTACAATTATTTATTTTGAGTAATGCAAAATTGGTAACAAATGAACACTGACTGACGGCTCAACTGTCAGTTTATAGATATCAGTGGGTGAGTCATCAGTGGAAACATTGTGAGGCGATGTTTACATATTTGATATTTTCGACCGTAGTAGTTGAATGGGATCACATGTGCACATGAGCGTGATGCCAAATGTTTATCAAAATGATCTTTTGGGGTAATATTTGCAAGCGGGTTACAATTAAAAGAAAACGGAAGATCGAGGAATGATATATGTATATAGATATGTAGATGCGGAATTATTGAACACTACACTTATAAGTGTTAAGTTGGGACAAGAAAAGATGTGTGAAGAAGCAGATTTCTTACACATTATCGAGATCTTTACAGTGCAACACTTTCGGGGTGGTTTCCTATGGTTCTTATGATTAATTTATGTCAAAAAATATGAATGTGATCGGATATTTCATTGATTCGTAAGGATATCAATAATATTTACCTCTGATGTGCTTGCACACATACATCACAAATAAATTCAGAGCATTCACAGCACCAGGCTGTTGCCGCATTGTCATCGGAGCAGCTGTTGCATCGTTGATCAGACGACCCGCTCCCGTTGCCGCCTGCCGCAGGTGTGGATCCTCCGCCGCTACCTGCGCCAGCCATGGCCCCTCCTTCCCGCCTCTCCACCACAAACTGCTGGTCAATCATACCCGCCGCCGAGCAATTTACCTTGCATGACGGGCATAGCACCGCTAAGCTTTCAGGCATACCTTTGGAAAAGGTATAATGTAACATTGAAATTCAGGTTGTAACACTTATCACAATAAACATGAAAATGTATAAGATTTAATTTAACCATTGTTGCTCCCATTTTGGAATGAGACATTAAAAAAGCACACTTCTATGTTTGCTTTACGGTATAAGAAGTGAACAGCATTATTTTTCATTCACATATCTCAATATTTGATTTTTACTTAGTTTTTTCAACTAACTGAACAATAAGTCACATACAAGTTCAAATGTTGAAAATTACAACTCCAAAATTCTTGCAAAAATATTGTTACTGTAAAGAAAGCTGTTTTTTTTAAATTACTAATTTTCACACATACGAAACTAAAAAATGTGGTAAGATGAATGTAAATGACAATAAGTTTACATATGGCACGGAAATGGTCCATTACGGATCATTCAAAAGTAAAAATATATATCATTTGTATTATTATGCCCACTTCATTATGATAAAGTTAGTATATATTTATTATTTATACAAACTAACAGTTATATCAACATCAAACTCAGTAATATTATGATGGAATGTGTTTAATTAATTCATATTTTCAAATCAAAACAAACTGCATTTAATTATATAAATACTTTGATGTATTGTTGGGATTTGAAATAAGTAAGAAACTTCAAGATATTCGATAATGGTAAGTTTACACATAATTGAATAGATATAAAAATAAGATAGTTCTGACGATGGCGTGAGCCGAAATAGCTATCAACTATATTTGTTAAAAATAATTTTGTAGAACTAAAATACATTGTTATTTTTTCACCGTGTTAAAAAAAAAGATTCACAATTCGCTAATCATGTTATAAAGAAATCACAATCATAAAAAAAAATAAAATGTAAATGAAACTAAACAGGCGGCAATTAAATATTGGATGGGATGGTTGTTATGGCAATAGTGTGAGAAATTTTTATAAAATGATTTATATGATAAATGATTCTAGCACGGTGAAAAAAATAGCAATGTATTTTAGTTCTACGAAATTATTTTGAAAAAATATCCTAATCCTAATAATCCTTAATAAAATGATTCAACAGTAAAAAAAACAGATTCACAGTTCGCTAATCACGTTATTAAGGAATCACATAATATAAATTCAAACTCAGCGCCTAAAGGTTTGCATCTTTGCAGTAAGGGTCGTAGGATGACCGCTCTGGAGCAGCTGGAAATCAATAGACATCAACTATCACAAAGGATTCTTAACGAACAAACTAATATATTGTCAGTCCATTGATTAAAGCGCTCTATGGGGGGAAGGGGTCTGATTTGCTTCCGTAATGGACCATTTCCGTGCCACATGTAAACTTATTGTCATAGCCACATTTTTTAGTTTCATTTACAATTTTTGAAAAATTTAATTTTACTGCGAGAAAGAAACAAGCTAGACCGTTAGAACAGGAGAGAGGATATATTGTGTGTCTTTTCTGCACAGCTATATATAGATGAGCGAGTGTAAGCTTAAGCATAGTTCTGACGATGGCGCGAGCCGAAATAGCTATCAACTATATTTTTTAAAAATAATTTTGTAGAACAAAAATACATTGCTATTTTTTTCACCGTGTCATATAATTAATATTACTTTTAATGTTAGAGTTTTTTTACTGTCACTTCTTGGTGGAAAGGCATTATATAAAAAAAAAACATGTCTGAATAAGAGAGACGATATTATAATGTCTATGTCTTCTTTAACTATACACAAAGCTAAGTAATATTTAAGTTATAAACAAAGTTTTGATGATGAAGAAAGCCGATATAGCCATCGACAACCACTTTAGAAATTCCTTTTTCTATCTAAGGTTTGTGTACATCTGTATTATTTCTATTGAATGCTTGATTTGGCAAATGCATTTTCAATTCACACAACTGTGAAATTAAAAAGTATTCATCTATTAAATAATAAAAAGTCCTATGCCAAACACAGTTGCCGGTGAGCGGACGATTTGTATAACATTCAAATCAGTTATACACTCGATTCTTTTTAAATGTCTTTTTTATAAACGGTTTTGAAATAGCATGGTTGACGAGAAAGTATAAAAAATAATTAAAAGACACGAATTATTCGTTCTAATTATACAAATATAATTACAAATTTTTTTCACTTGAATTGATATAAAATTTGAATTGTTACAACTTTGTATGATTCCACAAGTTTTATTACTAACGACCCGGGTTTCGCCTTTCGGCATCTTCGGGCATTCTGTCACACAGATTCAACGGAACTGACGTAAAATAAACAGTTAGCATTGTCTACATACAAACGTATTAATTACAGGAAAACACTTTAGTTGATTAATCTATTGATTGAATTGGCATTTACTTGGTAGAACTGCATTATAACACGGTGAAAAAATAGCAACGTATTTTAATTCTACATTTTTTTTTATAAGACAGATGATAGCTATTTTATCTAAAAAAAACATATTCACAATTTGCTAATCACGTTATAAAAGAATCGTATAAACTCGAACTCAGCACCTACATATTTACATCTTTGTAATAAAGGTCGCAAAGATGACGGCTTTAGAACAGCTGGAAATCAATAGATATAAAATATGTCTTTCGCGACTCAAGCCATTGCAAAGGGCTGATTCCTTTCCCTAATAAAACATCCCCATCCAACAAACCATATGTCAGTGCAATATGTAAGCTCATTGATATAGCCGCCATTTTAGTTTCATTTACAATTTAAAAAATTTAGTTTTATTACTAGCAGTAAATAATCTAGGTCATTAAAACAGGAGAGAAGATGTATTGTGCACCTTTTCTACATAGCTATATATAGATAAGCAAATGTTAGTTTAAGCATAGTTCTGACGATGGTAGGCCGAAATAGCTATTATCAACTATATCTTATAAAAAAAATTGTGGAGCTAAAACGCATTGCTATTTTTTCACCATGTTAGTTGATTAATATTTGTTGTAAAACCCTTTCAAGAATGACTCATTAACAAGTTCGTTAATGAAAATTATTACAGGCAATTGTGTTAATTATTATTATTAAATGTGTTTTAGTTACAATTTACTGCTTGCCTTGGGGTAAGTGTTTTCCAGTAATGTGGAATCGTACATAGTTGCAACAATTCAAATTTGATATTGAAATTCCATCAAGCACCTTCAGTCGATAACATAAATTATAGAATTAATATAGCTTTTTTTTAAATTTCGGAAGATACTGGGACGCCCCTACAAACCATTTCGCATCGTTTACTATCTTTTTTTTATAATTGAATGCATTACGATTTATAATATATTTGAGCATATTTTATTATGGTTGTAAAAAACCCTACTCCTTATTCTTGCTAATGAGTTTTACACGACTGTTTCTGAACTCTTAATGCATTTTTGATTGCCGATGATTAAAAAGAGATCCTTAACATTTGATTATATTTCATATTGCGTGATTACGTTTCAATTATTTCTTTCAATTCTTAAACCTTTGGGTTTGTATCACTGGTAATTTTTAACTTAATTACTTATTAACATGGTGAAAAAATAGCAATGTATTTTAGTTCTACAAAATTTATAAGATATATAGTTGATTTTGGTGGAGTATGAGTAAGTACTGCATGGAGATGATTTATTACAAAGATGCACTAGCTTTGTAATAAAGGTCGCAAGATGACGGCTCTGGGACAGCTGTAAATAAACAGATATCAATTGTCACGTGAAATATTGAACGAGCAGACAAATGTAAATCTCTCGCCGCTACTCAGACCATTACGAAAGGTTAATGCATTTTTGTAATAAATCATCTCCTTACGATATTTACGGTATTTACGCTACTCCCGCCAAAAGAAAAAGAAACAGAATAACTCGCAGGTCCTGAAATGCATAAAATCAAAGTGCCGCATTTTGGAATTTATTACCTCAATATGAAGCTATGGTGTTAAAAAACAGTAGAGAATATGTGTTGTGTACCTTTTCCAATTCCGTTTTGTGTAGTCGCATCATTACCATTTACGAATTTGAAATATAATGCCTTTTTAAGGGTCCGCTACGGTCCTATGGCATAAAAACTTGAGATATGTTTTTATTATACATATTTTCTGTTTCGTTTTAGAATAGCTTTATGTGACATAAATTATTATGCATCTTACTTACTAGCCTCGTGGATACGCAGTCAATAAGTTCAAATTAAAATTACTTCCATATCTCGAAAAGATTGCGCGCCCTTGCATTATTTTTTTCCAAATTTGAAAGTCATTATAATCACATCAATAGTAAGTGTATTAGTACATTTTGAGAGGGAAACGTAGTTTTATATTTCTAGCCGGCTTTTTTTTAAATGCGGGCAATGTATTATTCCATACGAGAATTCAGTATCAATCTCTCCAAAATTGTCCCAGCTATACATACATTTACACAACCAAAATACCCTTTATTTCATTAACGCACCAACACTAACAAATTATACGGGTGACCTACGTGTTACTCTTACGTAGATTTATGAGATTTTCTGTGTAGGGCCTTTAATTATCGACAATCGTTGATGAGAAAACTTTAAAAAAATAAGTAATACTTACCTTCTTCTCGCATTTAAGTTTCATATAGAGTTAGAGCAGGAAAGACAACATCACCGATTGAAATAAACAGTTTCGTTTCTGTTTTGAGAATGTGAGTATACCTTACGTCGCGAGGGATTCCCAACTTTTTTGTTCTCTAGAGCGCATTCTAAAATATCGTTAGGGTGGCGGGCACCATCTATTTTTTCTAAGGATATTTATCATTGAAAATGAGTCATAGATAAAAAAAAAAAGACTTATACATACAATATCTCAAACGTACGAACCAATATAATAAACCTAGGTATTCAAAAAAAAAAAAAAAAACTCAAAATAAATAAAAATAATGAACATTTTTAATTAGTGTTATTTCACGAAAAAAAATCTGTCACGATCGAATAGTGGCGGGCACGGGGTTGGGAATCCCTGCCCTACGTAGTATACAAATGAATTCGTTAAACCAGTGATGGGCAAACTCATAAATTAACTGCGCCAAATACCAACTATCCAACGATTGAAATTTCTTTTGAAGGCCAAATTTTTGAAACATTAACTATAAAGGTGTGTACAATGTTATTTTACTTCAATAATAAAAAAACACGCTTTAAGCAGTATTTCCACATTAGTATAGTTTATTATCAGGACCGGTTTCGCTTCTAGAGACCATTATCAAATGATGCCAAAGATTATCAAACATACGCGAAGAAGCGAAACCTTGATCCTAAAATATGTTGTGGATATAGTACTAAAAATCGTATTTTATTATATAAAATGCTAAGCCTTTCCATGGAAAGGTGACAGTAATAACCTTAAAAATTTACATTGTTATTCCACTTGATTAGGGTACTCCTGAGTTGGAATTTACGAAAAACTTCCTCAATCTGATTGGGGTACCTTCGCCGAGGTCCATCTTTAAGAAGGTCTACCGTTCAATTATAGTTGCATAATTAAACTTAAAATTATTTATTAATAAATGAAATTCCTTACAATATGCATAAAACAAAATCTTGACAATGAGTGACAAAACACAAATATTAACAATGGCCATACTTCTCCTTAATTTGTGGAAAAGCAAACTCAGGGGGTCAATGAGCCGCAGTTTGTCGACCACTGTGTTTAACACAAGTTACAAGTGTGCGTGTCACAAAAATCAAACATATTTGTGTCGAGTTTCTGGAATCCATCCCAACTTAAACTAAACATCGGTATTAGTTGATTGATTGAATTGGCATTCACTTGGTAGAACTCCATTATAACACGGTGAAAAAAATAGCAATGTATTCTATTTCTACAAAATTATTTTTTAAATATAGTTGATAGCTATTACGGCCCACGCCATCATCAGAACTATGCTTAAACGAACGTTTGCTTATCTATATATAGCTGTGTAGAAAAGGTACACAATACATCTTCTCTCCTGTTTTAACGACCTAGCTTATTTCTTGCTAGCAATAAAACTAAAAAAAAAAAATGTAAATGAAACTAAACAGGCGGCAATTAAATATTGGATGGGATGGTTGTTATGCCAATAGTGTGAGAAATTTTTATAAAATGATTTATATGATAAATGATTCTAGCACGGTGAAAAAAATAGCAATGTATTTTAGTTCTACGAAATTATTTTGAAAAAATATCCTAATCCTAATAATCCTCAATAAAATGATTCAACAGTAAAAAAAACAGATTCACAGTTCGCTAATCACGTTATTAAGGAATCACATAATATAAATTCAAACTCAGCGCCTAAATGCTTGCATCTTTGTAGTAATGGTCGGAGAATGACGGCTTTGGAACAGCTGGAAATTAATAGACATCAATTATCAAAAAGGATTCTTAACGAATAAACTAATATAAAAGTATCGTCACTAGTCCAACCGTATAACAAAGGGGTGGTCTGATTTGCTCCCATAATGACCACTTCCGTCCCACATAGAAACTTATTGTCATAGACACCTATTGTTTCATTAAGAATTTTGAAAATTTAGTGTCATTGTGTTAAAGTAACAAGCAAGGCCGTTGGAACAGGAGAGAGGATGCGTTGTGCGGCTTTTCTGCACAGCTATATATAGATAAGCGAATGTTAGTTTAAGCATAGTTCTGACGATGGCGCGAACCGAAATAGCTATCAACTATATTTTTTTTTAAATAATTTTGTAGAACTAAAATATATTGCTATTTTTTTCACGGTGTTATAATGGAGTTCTACCAAGTGAATGCCAATTCAATCAATAAGTTCATATTTTATATTTGCTATAGTAAAACTTTGTTAGCATTTTGATCTGCCTTTTTGTTACACGATGAATATCTGGAGATAACCAGATTTTTTCCCCAAGTAATATATTGTATGTCCGGGGAAGCATATGGCAGTAATTCTTGCGCAACCCGTAAAGCGAACCCAGTGTTCATTTCGCTTGCAGTATAAACAAAAACTATACATGCAGCAAAATGTGAATGTATTTTTTTAATATTTTCTGACCTACTAGTAGTAATTCGTTATTAAAACTGACAATAACACAGATTGCATGGCAATAAAAATAACTCTGATTAATTAATATTAGCTGAGAAAAATCACGTTTGACGCGAACACTTTCCAAAATGATCTCAGACTGAAAAGGTTAATAATTAACATAATGGCAATAGTGTCACTATGACTTAACATTGATTGTGTTATTAATGCAAACCTGCATAATCTCTGGTTGCTTGAGTCCTCTCCTCTAAGCGAGAAGAGATACACTGCTCGCACGCGGAATGGAGGCATTCCATCAGTTTGGGAGTGCCATCGGCTGTGGCTAGCATTACTTTACAGAAAATACAGCGCATAGACGTCCACGAAGGAATGGCGGATCCCATATTGCCCGTTTCTTCCGATGTTTGTCCCCCGCTGCCTGCCACCCCATCAGCACTCTCTGCAGTTCCATCTGCACTGCCAGATTTTGACGCTGGAGATGACCCAGAAGACGCCCTTCGTCCGCTAGACTGGGCCGCCGCTCCACCGGACTTAGTTGGCGTAGATTTCTGTGGAACACATGAAGTTTTTAATATTGATTGGTCAGTAATTCGCCCTGACGCAGTGTATATTACGTGACCAGCACTTAAAATCTATCCTTTTAGGAAATATAAAACTTACTACAATATATCAAACAACCAGTACCAGTTAAGTTTAATTGTGGCGAATATTTTCCATTTATTGAGTTAAGTTTTTTTTTCCGACAAATCGCAAGATAGTCGTACTGATAACCGAAATAAAGGCAAGGCACCGATCACGAAGGTTTTTTTTTGGCGAGGTGCTTAACCTACCCTCAGAAGTCCGAACTGAACATGCCACACATACGGACCACTCCCGAGTGATCCGTATTTCGGAGGTGTATGTTACACATCGCAACAATTTGGGGAGAAAAAATACGTAGTATATATAATTTTCCTAGAAAGTTTTAAGCAAATCAAAAAAATTATGGGCTTCATCATTCTCATGGGACTTGTTAGTAAAAGTAGACTTACTGGGTCGAGTTACTGGTCAACAAATTGACTCTTAGAAACGCCAAATTTTTCACGTACAATGTCACGTAATAAATTTTTTAAATTTTTACAAATGCTGAATGAAATGAAAAAGATGTAACCGAATGATTAAATTGCTATCCTGGAACCTGGGTTCCAAATTTTAAATGATAAGGAAATAATTAAAGAAAGATCGGCGTCAGGGGAACAAGATTAAGAAGACGAGGAAGAGATTTGTGAGGAGGGAGATATTGTTTCTATACATTCTGAAGCTTTTCAGTGCTAAGATGTCGCCATGAAGTGGTTTGTCATGAGTCAAGAAGAATGTAATTTAGGACAAATTAGATGTCTTAAAAGTATTCGTCATTTGGCAGCAATCGAAAAGAAAAGCTAGCTTTAAGCACAAATCAATAATTGATCTTTTCAATAAAAATAATTGAAATTGAATATACTTGTCTTTTTTGGATTTGTCCTTATCCGGACTTTCTTCATCCCCAATTAGTCCGAATAATCGAGGTTCTACTGCAAATATAATATATATTGATATATTCATCCGGTACCGCAGTCCACCATATTTGTTTTTAAAGAATGGTGGGGTTACCGCAACATCTGCCACACAGCTGGTAACCACATTTTAGCTGATGAGATTGTGATAAGAATTTGTCATGAATAACAATGACAATATCAAGAAAGTTTATTAATTATCAAAACTCACGTGCCGTTGTCCCTGTCAATGCTCTGTCAGTCACTCCAACAATCAGTAATATTATTACTAAAACTAGAGATGTGAAAATAGCGAAATCGACATCCGATGAACTGCCTATTTTCTTATTTTGAGTGATAGTCATGTTTTTTAATTACAGAATAAAACAATTTTTTTTAGATTTCGATTACTTTTAAGTGAGGATTGATTTGAAAATTTGAATTGTTTTTCCCCGCGCTTTATTCCGTTATCGCTTAATCACTTTTAAGGTGTTAACTGTCACTTCTTGATGGAAAGGCATTATATTTTAAATAATAAAAACACATTTTTTTTAGTACTTATTTCCACAATATATTTTTTGATCAGGACCGGTTTCGCTCATCGCGAGCATTATCAACTGATAGAATACAATTTACAAACAAGTCTATTTATACAAAACAAAAATTAATTTGAGTTAATGGTAGCAGGTGTACAAAACCATGGGTACAAGAACTAGGAAACAATTTACATAAAATCATACAATATTGATACAAATAAAGTAAATTAGTATAAAAATTAAATGTTCACAATCACTTATTAAGAATTACAATTACAATTATGGTAAATCAATAATCCATTAGGAGCTCTAAACAATCAATAAGAAAGTAAGGAGTGGGAAATTTTTAATGACAAAAATAACCCACAATCACTACTTAATGGAACAAAATAAATTAATACATGAGAAGTCGATTAAAGATAAATCGATGAGATGGGAAGATATGGTCAGTCAGGGGCGTTCCAATATTTTCTGTAAAAAATTTAAGTAAAAGGAGGCAATATCATTTTTCAAAAAAAAAAAAAAAAGGGGAAACAAATAAAAATAATAATATTTATTTGAAATATATATTTATTAATCTAATTTAATGAGTATAACAATGGTGACGACGCAAAAGTAGTTTGTTCATTTATAAGGTTAGAATTAGGCAAAAATTTATATCGATTAATTTCAAGGATTTCTTGTTTATCTAATTTCAGTGATTTGTTATTGAAATGCAGGATTTTGTAGTTTATAGTAAAATCACATGAATGTTTATTTTGAAACAAATGGTTTCCAAAAGTAGAAATCTCATCGCCTTTTTTGGCACAAGCTAAATGTTCCTTAAATCTAGTATGAAAGGATCTTCCTGTTTGTTTTCCTGTTGTTTGTAAATTGTATTCTATCAGTTGATAATGCTCGCGATGAGCGAAACCGGTCCTGATCAAAAAATATATTGTGGAAATAAGTACTAAAAAAAATGTGTTTTTATTATTTAAAATATTATCGCTTAATAATTAGAAGCGGCTTCTTAGCGAGAGGACTAAGGCGTATAAAGAAATAGGGAATTTGAAATCAGTTCGTTTTCTTGCTCCATATGTCTTTAAATAAATTTATTTGCATTGGGAACGGTCCAAGAGCGAGAAGCTGCTCTACGGAGGGAGTTATCTTGGAATTACAGCATGATTGAACGCTATATTCACACGATGCTAAATTGACAGTATATAAAGGCTAAATATCTTATTCCTCAAAACGAATGCACGGTGATATAGACAGTGCGTATGATTGGTTATGCTGTTTATCCAATCATTGCATGTGACCTACAACGCGCTGGTGAGAAGTACTCGGTAAAAAGAGACAGCTGTTATAAGCGATATGAAAACACTGTCCGCGGAAGTCTAGTGGAAAGAGATTCTAAACGTACTAATCTGAAAATAAGCGTATTTTAAACCAACCTTTTTTGCAGATACAAATAGCGGATAAAATATCGAAAAAAAAACACATAATAATCATTTGTAAAGTCATCTAGAAGGAATTGTGTAACTACCCCTGTCCATCTCACAGGGCCTTCCGCTCTCCGCATGCGAAGGCCGTTGCCAACAAAAGTGCTTCGTACCGGTATATGCAAGCAAACGGAAAACTAATATTGGTTGATTCTGAATGGAGCATGGAGAGTTCATATTTCCGCGACTGGGTGGTTATGGCGAGCGTCCACATGAGTTGGCAGTTTGTCTCCGATTGAATCGTTGACTTGTTTTGTCAACCGCTCCGTTTAAAGATTTTCAAATTCTTGCTTGGTTGCGAGAAGTAGAATCTTCATTGTTTCGTTGCAAAATACCGGCAAATCTATAATCGTTCAGTTATTGATATAAATTATATTTCCCACATGTAAGTCTTAAAATATAAAAAACAATTAAAACTATAATTTAAACAAATAACCTTCAAACTCGCTTACTACTCTAACTAAAACGATTTAAGGTTATCTCGCTCTTCGTGCTGAAATCGTAGTTCGATCTACAAATGCATCGCATTTTTTCCACTAGTTTTTTATTAACAAGACTGTGCCAATTTTTTAACCATCCGTTTGCTGCTTATAACTTCGTTATTGCCTTTTACAGAGCCTATTTCAGTACACTTTTCACAGAATTCATAATAGGTATGTTTTCACCTCAAACTTCATTTATTTAACAACCTTGTTCAGAGGTTACGGTGGTAGTCCCATACGTTTTGCTATGTCAACTTAAATTTACTTTCTTTTAAGGTGTTAACTGTCAATTCTTGATAGAAAGGCATGACATTTGAAATAATAAAAACACATTTTTAAGTACTTATTTCCACAATATATTTTTTGATCAGGACTGGTTTCGCTCATTATAAACCGATAGAATAAAATTTACAAACAAGTTTATTTATACTTATTTATGTATTGCTCCAAACGTTTTGGAAGCTCATTTATCCACAATGATGTCCTTTCTAGATCTACGGATTAACTCTTTCCTGCAAGCTTCTTGTATACAAGACCGTGTCGATCTTTGAATCGACTTATCCATCCGTTTGACGCTGCAAAATCATTAATGCCAAGTCTTGTGTTTCAATGCCGCAATTTGTTTGGCTTTCTCTCGAATAATGCTTCTATCAATCGGAATGTTTACGGCACGTAATTGTTGGTACCAGGAAAAGAGAATTTTCTCCAGCTCGCTAAACTTCGATTCTTTACTGGTCTTTCTAGTTTTCGATGATTTTCCACATTTTCGTATCTGTTCACGAATTTCATTTTTCGTTGAGTAAACCGAATTCAACGTGGATGCCGCGATTCCTAAACGCTTCGCTACACCAACGCGTTTTTCAGCGGGATTTTTTTCCACTTCCTCGACAATGTTCAATCTCTCTTGAAGAGTACGCACTTTTTCACTGGACGGTTCATTTTTATGGTTAAAGGGCTCAAAAACAAGGGAGTAAAAATACAACTGCACGCGTCTGCTGTGTTTAAATGCTTAAAGACAACTGGTGCCGACATGCCTGCGCCACAGACGACAGAGGTGACAAGCCGTTCGTTTCTCTCTCTCTCGCTCTTCAATGTTTTTGACCATTTACATACGAAATTTGCCGCGTAATTTAAACGATAAATGCGGTAAAATGATGCATAGAGAAACGATCAATGCGATCTATTTTTTAGTGTTTTGTATGAAATATATTGGGACCTGCAAGAAATAACGATACATACGGGAATACGATTATTCGAGGAACGATTGATAGAGGTTCCACTGTACTTACAAATTCTTATCTATGGCAAGATTTTTCTTCATGGCGAGTATTTTGGTTACGATTTAAAAAAAAAAAATGCGTGGCAAGACAAATGCCCAGAGAAATGTTAAACCGCATAAAGAAGGATTCAAGTCATTTTAATCCTTTCCACGCTAACGTCCCACGGTCTGTGCCTGTCCGGCAATCTGTAAGGCCTGTACGTGATCGTCCCATAACTTGAAAAGCGGACATTCAAACGTCGGTACACAGGCAACCCTTTGCATATAGGACTGATTTTGGTTTCAAAATATCGCCCAATTCGTTCTGATACTGCTACCTCTATACACTTGTCCAAAGTATTAGGTCGAGTTATAAAAACTTCCACCCGGACAGGCTGCAACTGTTGTTACTGTTCACACACAATGGGATATTTCTGGACATTGGGTTTGTGTTTTTGGAACACAGGTAGGACTTGGTCATTCTATAGATAACTTCCTTGGAGTGCACACGTTACATAGTTTTTTTTCCCTTTAAAATGCAGGAAAAATATTACACATTTGACATGTGATGCTTTGGGAATTTAAACATGGAAATAGTGCTGCAAGTACGGCTCAAAAACTATGCAGTGTGTATGGTGAAGGACTGATAACTGATCGGGCAGTAAGAAATTGGTTTGTTAAATTCCGTTCTGGAGATATGACCTTGAAAGATGAACCAAGGACGGGTCGCCCTTCTGACTTTGATGGTGAGAGCCTCACAATATCACAATCAGCTATTTGCCGCCACCTTGAAAAATTAGGGAAAGTGAGCAAATTAGGAGTATGGGTACCCATAATCTGAGTGAACGCAATAAAGCGGATAGGATGTCCATTGCCACAAGTCTCCTCTCACGAGAAAAAAATGAACCCTTCTCGATGAAGATTATTACTGGTGATGAAAAATGGATCACTTATGAAAACATCATCCGTAAAAGACAGTGGTTAAATAAAGATCAGCCTACTCTACCAGATCCTAAAGCAAATATTCATGGCAAGAAAATTTTGTTATGTGTATGGCGGGATCGCCAAGGGATCACCAAGGGATCATCCACTGTGAGTTTCTGAATAGGAATGAAACGGTGACTGGAGATGTCGCAAAAATGCCATTCTGCTGCATGATAATGCTAGACCACATACAGCAAGGTGACTCAAGAAAAAAAATTAAAACTTGGCTGATCTGTTTTGCCCCATCCACCATACTCTCCAGACCTTGCTCCAACAGATTTCCACCTTTTCTGTTCAATACAAAACTTTTTGAATGGAAAAAGCTTCACTTCAGAACAGGGAGTAAATGAGACTCTCCTTGAGTTTTTCCAATCAAATCCTGCCAAATTTTATGAGGAGGGTATCGACAAGTTGAGGACCAGATGGGAGCAAGTTATATTAAATAATGGAGAATATGTTTTAGATCCGTTTTAACTTTTTTAAATGTTACTGCAAAAAAAATGTATGAAAAAAAACGGAAGTTTTTTATGACTCGACCTAATATTTTGTTTAAATGTACAAAACATCGATTTTTCGAACCCTTCAAATTTATCGCGATATCCGCCAGAGTTCCAAATCAGTTTGGAATTTCGCGCCAGTCTTTGAGGTTTAATAACGCATCATTCACATGCCACCATTCGCTCTTGCGCATTCGTTAAACGTCGTTTGGGAAACACCGCGAGCGGATTCATATATCAAATAAATAGTCGTGTAAACGTTGAACTTTAACGATTTTTCCCGTCGCGTTTTATTTAAGAGAAAAATTATAGTCAAAAATTATTGTGTGTGATTTTTTTACCATATTTGATTATTTATTTTGACGATTATCATTAACATTTCTCCGTGCTAAAAAAAACCGTCTGTCGCGGTGATGGACACTCAGTGACCAATTGTAAAAATTGTCTTTAAATTGGAATAATGTTTAGTTAGGTTCATTTTCTAACTGTATTTTAGCAATATGTTAATTATATAATGTGTTTAATTCGCAATAATGCAAAGTCATGAAAATCTGTAAAATGATGAAATAATCATAAGTATTTCGGGAAAATGACTGCCAGCCGTCTATACTGTGCATTGTTTCGACGATGACTTATTATTCCAATACGCGGCCGAGTGCAATTGCTTATGCGCAGGGATTTGAAACATTTTAAATTAAATTTCATTAAAAGAAAGCAAACAAATGTAGTTTGTAAAATTATTGATTATCTTAAAACATACTACCATTTATAAAACTTGCAAATTAGGAGCAGGAATTGCGTTAGATTATTCAACAAAAAATAATACGAATATACGAAAAATAAAAAGAATAAAACGTTCAAAATATTTATATATGTATATGGTTACAGTAAAGTAGAATGTCTACTGCGTTCAGGACAAGAAATATTTTGCTTCTACTCTGTGTATCAAAAACACCGGTCAGTTGTAGATATTGCAAAACAATTTTGTTCTTTTTATGGAATCTCTAGAACATAAACTACAGATTCTTCTCTTCTAAACCTCACGGGGTACAACTGAGATGTTACTTTATTCGGTGTCAGTTAGCCACAATACGACAATACCGTGTTGAAGGCATTTTGTAGTTGCTTATGGTATTTGACGTTTGCATTTTTCCTTTTTATAATATTGGACTTTGCTAATTCTATACTTAACTCCCTAATAAAATGTTTATTTTTAAATAGTAAATAAATAAAAAATTCTGATACCGAAAGAAATAATAAATAAAATTGAATAAAAATATTCAAGACCCAAATCCAAAGTTGACTATCCCTGCCCGGCAGAACTCGCGAATGGGCGGGGACACGATGAAGTATGCATACATACAAGGCGCTTCCCGATTTCATTGCAAGAGTTGATTTTTTGCGGGAATCGATAAATGGATTTATACTAAAATATTTAAATGATAAAGGTTTAGTCGAGGAATACTTAGAATATGAAGACCCAGGGCTCAGTAGATTTAGAGAACAAAAAATATTCGTCCTGGACCCTAAAGGTCCATCATCGGGCGGCAGGGGTCAGTGTAACTTTGTTCAAAAACTATTTGCAGGTGTATAAATTTTTTGAAATGTGTAAGCGTTGTGATAAACGTCAACATACGAATAATTAATATATAAACATTAATATATGAGTAAAATTTATATTCTATCCCTATGCCCAAATAAACAATAAAATTTACCACACCTCGAAATAGTTCGAGTTCCTGATGCAGTACTCCGATTCGTTACGGCAATAATGGCGGATACGCGCGAGTTTTTTCTCAGGGATGTATTTGTTACGTTAAGTGATTACGACGACATTGGGCAATTCTTTATTTTTTAATGTTTTTGAAATATTCCTAATGCAGCTAGCTTCCATAAAAGCCAACCTAGTTATTTTTTATTGCTGTATGTATTTACAGCTCTATGTGGAAAGAAAACATTTTGAAAAATAGCAACGCCAGATTTAGTTTGCATGAAAAACTGTCGCACTGATCGAGTTAACCGGGGAACACAAACAACTCTACTAACACGGTGAAAAAATAGTAATTTATTTTAGTTTTACAAAATTTATAAGATATAGTTGATAGCTATTTCGAACTCACGCCGTCGTCAGAACTATGTTTAAACGTACATTTATTTATCTATATATAACTGTGTAGAAAAGGTACACAACAAATCGTCTCTTTTAACACCATAATAGCTTCATATTGTGCTAATAAATTTCTAAAATTCGGCACTTTGAAATTATGGATTTCTGGACGCTTTTTTTTTGGAGGTAAACGTAAATATTTTGTTACAAAAATGTGTTAACCTTTCGTAATGGTCTGAGAAGCGGCGATTTATATAGCAGACAAACATTAATCTCTCGCCGCATTTCAGACCATTACGAAAAGCTAATGCATTTTTGTAATAAATCATTTCAGGACAGTATTTACGATTATTCATAAAAAAAAAAAAGAAAAACCCATATGAACTCGCACTTCAGAGAAATGAATAAAATCAAAATGTTGCATATTAGAACTTATTAGCACAATATGATGGTAAGCTTTTAAAAAAGAAGAGAATATGTATTGTATACATTTTCTACACAGCTATATATAGACAGATAATTTACGTTATAGTTCTGAAGTAGGGGTAGGTCGAAATAGCTATTAACTATACAACTTATAAATTTTGTTAATGAAGTAATACCAAGTAAATTCCAATTCGATCTATAAATTTGATTCTTATAATACAATAATAGATCATTTGATATTAAATCCCTCCACAGCCTAACCAGTATTTTGAATAAGTATTAAGTTTCTCGGTAACGCTTAATTTATTTATTTATTACAACTACACGGTACAAAACTTACAAATTATCAATTCATTGCTTTTGCACCGAAACATATTAACATATTTAAATATAAAAATTCAACAATGCCAGTTGAATGTTTGAAAACCTCTTACTATTGTCATTAGGGTGTTTTGGATATATGATTACCTTTCAAATTTCGAATGTAATTAGATTCAAATCGGAAGTAATTTAAAAAAAAAATGGTGTGTATATTTAGCTCCCAAGCCTTGTGGTCAGTATTTTTAAAAATTCAACTTATGTATCAGCAATGCAAACTATTAACAATTAACAGCTGAGGACAGTAAAACGTGTGGCGTTTTAGATAGCAGGGACGTCAATCGGGGTTTCAGATCGAATATTCTAACCCTGAATTAAAAAGAAAAAAACATTGATCTGTTTTTCCGCTGCCTTGGATAAAATATTTAAGTGCAGGTAATTTTGATGATATAAAATTCCCACTCATTATTCTTGGTAATGACGTTGTGACGATTTTTTCTGTACTCTTTTACTAAAATATTACTTAGCGGTTGAAATTAATCGATAAATTTTTTTGTCTAATTCTAACCTTATAAATGAACAAACTACTTTTGCGCCGTCACCATTGTTATACTCATTAAATTAGATTAATAAATATATATTTCATATAAATATAAAAAAAATTTTTTTTTAGAAAAATGATTGCCTCCTTTTTACTTTATTTTAAACGCCCCTGACTGACCATATCTTTCCATCTCATGGATTCATCATAATTGACTATCATTAAAAATCTCATATATTAATTTATTTTGTTCCATTAAGTAGTAAGTGTGGGTTATTTTCGTCATTTAAATTTCCCACTCCTTACTTCCTTATTGATTGTTCAGAGCTCCTAATGGATTATTGATTTACCATAATTGTAATTTTAATTCTTAATAAGTGATTGTGAACATTTAATTTTTATACTAATTTACTTTATTTGTAACAATATTGTATGATTTTATGTAAATTGTTTCCTAGTTCTTGAACACATGGTTTTGTACACCTGCTACCTTAAACTCAAAATATTTTTTTTTGTATAAATAGACTTGTTTGTAAATTGTATTCGATCCTACGGTTCCGGGCAGCAGGAAGAGAAAACAGTACCCCCTGACCACAATAATTCGCCGCCGAGACCGTCATTTTCCTTCATTGTTTTATTTTTATTTTCTTTTGGATTGTATAGAATCACTGTGTATTTTATGTATTTTGGTTTATATAGAATCCATGTTTTTGTTTTTTGTTAAATGGTGTTGCAAGTGACACGCAACCTGCGAGGCACGCAAAAAATCTAGCGTGACGCTTTTTTTTTTTTTTTAAATAAGAGGATCCACAAAAAAACACAAACCACCAGCGACGAAAGGGAAAGAAGGGCGTTAAACGCGCACCATTGTAGTGTAATAATATACAGTACAGTTGTATTATATCAGTTGATAATGCTCGCGATGAGCGAAACCGGTCCTGATCAAAGAAATATTTTGTGGAAATAAGTACTAAAAAATGTGTTTTTATTATTTAAAAAATCATGCCTTTCCATCGAGAAGTGACAGTTAACATCTTAAAAGTACTTAGCGGTTGTCAATATTTTATTTGTAAATTGTTAATATGTTTGTAATTTGTATCTTAGTTATTTCTATACCTGATAATAATAAATTTTATTTACAAACAGGCTTGTTGGTAATTTCTATCCTAAAAGTTGATGATGCTTTCTATGAGAGAAATCGGTATTGATCATCAAAAAAATTGTGGAAGTTAGTAACAAAATGAGTTATTATTTAAAATATGTATGATGCAACACGGTGAAAAAAATAGCAATATATTTAAGTTCTACAAAATTGGTTGGTAAATACCAACAAAATGACGGGTTGCTAATGGGCAGCCCGCTAAGCCCATTACTTGCAGATATATTTATGAATAACTTAGAATCAAAACTTCTCGAATTAGATAATAAAAATATAGTATATTATTACCGGTATGTAGACGATATCTCGATTTGTTGGCAAGGCACGGATTGGCGGTTAGTTAAATTTCTACAGAAAGCTAACCCAATACATAGTAATATTAAATTCACATTAGAGATAGAGGTAGACAATTCCATCAATTTTCTGGACTTAACCATTAGCAGAGTGAAAAATAGGCATACTTTAAATACATTACTAATTTTAGAAATCCACTTTTTGTGATAATACGATTCACGCAAAGTCCTCCACTCATGGAATCATCAACTTTCAGCATACAACTCCATTATACACAGACTAATAACTGTACCTATGAGTAAGGTAGATTACCGTAAAGAACTGCAGACCATAAAATGCATAGCCCTAAACAAGGAAGGATAGAATTCCCTTCAAAATAACATTATAGATACATCAAAAATATGTTGTGTGAATATGCCTTTAGGGTATTACAGATGGCGAAACAATAATAAATACTGCAAATGTTTCTAAATCTGACGGGTAAACAATGCCAGTAAATGTGCCACACAAATGTTTTTTTGTGTAAATGACCTTGAGGGCAACCAAATTCGGAGAAACATAATAATTGTCCCTTATATTTTACAAACTTTTATGGCTTCGAAAAATGGGTATATTTATGGGTATGGGTATTATGTGAAACAGTGCAATGTGTTCACGCAGCCAACGTGTTAGCCATCAACTTGCTGTTTTGTTTCGGTAATAGACCATTTCCGTGCCATATATAAACTTATTAATATAGCCGCCTTTTTAGTTTCATTTACAATTTTTAGTTTTATTGCAAGCAAGAAACAAGCTATGTCGTTAGAACGGGAGAGAAGATGTATCGTGTACCTTTTCTACACAGCTATATATAGATAAGCAAATGTTCGTTTAAGCATAGCTCTGACGATGACGTGAGCCAAAATAGCTATCAACTATATCTTAGAAAAACAAAATGTAAAAATACATTGCTATTTTTTTCACCGTATTGTAATTTACTCTATTTGAAAGTATGTTATATGGCTTCCTGGATGTTTTTTATTAGTTCTTAAACTCTTGGCTGTGTATACCGGCTAACTTTAACTCAAAATCATTAGGCTTGCTTATAATTTGTATCCCTTCAGTTGATAATAATCGCGATTGAACGAAACCGGTCTGACCATATAATATATATTATGGAATGAAATACTAAAAATATAGTTTATGTAGGGTTATCAAAAAAAAAAAAAAACAATGCGACAATATATCATAACAATAATAATAATACAAAAATTTGTCTC
This sequence comes from Himalopsyche japonica, assembly GCA_028555115.1. Lineage (NCBI taxonomy): Eukaryota > Metazoa > Arthropoda > Insecta > Trichoptera > Rhyacophilidae > Himalopsyche > Himalopsyche japonica. The sequence continues at coordinate 580,739 of JAHFWJ010000526.1, read as the reverse complement.
TTCCAATCTTTCGCTTTATCGTATGGCAAGAGCCTAGCCCATTACCACTTCATCAAGACGTATCACAAGTCTGCTTCCGTGGTCGGTCCTGCTATCATCGTCAGAGAGTCCGAATTCTTCACTCAAATCAACCAGTGACCAAGTGCCCAAAGTGTCTAACGCCGTATTGTTGTTAGCAACCAACATGTTGTAAATAAATCACAAATGACAAAACTGTATTCTTTACACAGCACGTAATCCACAGTTTATTTGAATTTTAGCACTATCATTCATTCCACCGAGCACAGGAAGTAAAAAACGTTCAATTATAAGGAACATGCGATGTATTTACACTCAAACACAACACCACAATTTTCCTATATTAACAACAGTCACTGGGTTTTTCACAAAAAAAGCTGGAAAACGGATTTTATTTTATAACGACAGTAATATTTTCGATACACGGATGTAATTTTAATATAAACGCGAAAATATTAAATAAAAAATACTATTTTACTTAGTTTCAGTCCGAAGAGTTGAATCACGTTACGATCGTATTCAATTTGAAAAAAGGTCCACAATACAATTGTTCAAACGTCCGACGCGCCCGAAGTACAAGACGTCAATGCAGTGCTACTTAGGAACAGCAGTTTCCAACCTGGAGTGCATGTGTTTTTCATGTTTTAGCGGACGAAAATTTTGATGCCAGGGGAGGCGTGAATACTTTTTGACGAACGGTAATAATATCATATCCTCAAAAAAGTAAAACTACGTTTTTAATGTAGCACAACTTGTTCAGTAAATTGTTGTTTTCAGATTTTTAAAACTCGTTTTATTATTAATAATAACGCGTTGATATTATTATATCTTTTTAAAATAAAAAGTGGGTGACATCGTATTTTTTTTTGAAGGTGTAGTAGCCATAAAGGTTGGAAGCCGCTGCATTATCCGTGCATAATATAGTGGTAATAAACTTGTGCAGGTTGAGCTGTTTGAAACGTTGAAAATCATATATGCATATATTTATTTTTAATTAAATAACACGATTTTTAGAATTATATTACAGTGGTATGATCATCGCGAGCGTTATAGAACGATCGGTTTTAAAGATAATTTTTCACGATAAGCGAAAGCAGACCACACGGTGAAAAAATTGCGATGTATTTTTTTCACCATGTATACTGGAGTTCTACCAATTAAATGCCAATTCAATAAAAAAAAAAACGATCTAAATTATTATATTTCGAAATTGTGAAAATATAACAAAACCATGCGTTATATTTATTCATATACCTGTCCAGTAAGAAATGACGTCAAATTATCGTCGGAATAATACGAGAATATTTCGCATATATGAAAAAGGAAACTAGGTTTTTTACATAATTATGTGTAAACTAGCTCACTCGGCAAACGTTGTCCTGCCATGTACATTATTTCTAGCGAATATTTTGGTTGTTAAATAAAAAAATAAAGTATTTATTATAAGTGTGTGGGGATGGGATCTATGACGAAGACGAATGGAGCGTTGTAGACGATGACCGCCGATAAAAATTAAAAAAACACCATCCACTCATTTTCTCAATATACTTCAGAAAATCAATATTAATTTCAAAGATAAATTGTGTGTACGATATTTTTTTGCAGTCCGTTTTTAGCAAAAACAAATAGACTTTTACGCGGTATTGGTAGCGCAATATTTCGTCGTTTTCATTCAATTTGAAACACACAGCCATAGCGCTGTATTAATCCACAAACTTGCAGATGTATTTGCTCTCTGCTTGCTATGTAGATGCTCTTCACCGAACTGCAGAACTCAACATTGATATGAGCATTGAATGTTTTGTGCAGCAGAGGCGAATATGGTACCACCCAAAAATTTGTAACAGGATTCATGACACGGTGAAAAAATAGCAATGTATTTTAGTTCTACAAAATTATTTTTAACAAATATAGTTGATAGCTATTTCGGCTCACGACATCGTCAGAACTATGCTTAAACTACTGTAGTACTGTATCTTATGACACTACAACGGGGATTAAGGGCGCGTTTAACGCCCTTCTTTCCCTTTCATCGCTGGTGTTTTGTGTTGTTTCTCCTTCTGTGAATCCTCCCATTTTTTGATCCCTTTTAGGGCAAGTGACTCGCAGGTTGCGTGTCACTTGTAACACCAGGTAAAAAAAACATGGATTCAATACAAACCAAAATACACAAAATATAGTGATTCTATACAATCCAAAAGAAAAAAATAACAATGAAGGAAAACTTTTTAAAGCTTAAACTAACATTTGCTTATCTATATATAGCTGTGCAAAAAAGGCACACAACACATCCTCTCTCCTGTTCCAACGGCCTAGCTTGTTACTTTAACACAATGACGCTAAATTTTCAAAATTCTAAATGAAACAATAGGTGTCTATGACAATAAGATTATATGTGGGACGGAAGTGATCCTTCTGGCAGTAAATCAGACCACCCCTTTGTGCAACGGCTGGACAAGTGGCGATACTATTATGTTAGTTTGTTCGTTAAGAATCCTTTGTGATAATTGGTGTCTATTGATTTCTAGCTGTTCCAAAGCCGTCATTCTCCGGCCCTTACTACAAAGATGCAAACATTTAGGGGCTGAGTTTGAATTTATATTATGTGATTCATTAATAACGTGATTAGCGAATTGTGAATCTGTTTTTTTAATGTTGAATGATATTACACGTTCCTTAGCTCGAGTAGATATACTTCTACCTGTCTGTCCGATATAAACGGATAAACATGAGCCACAGGACATTTTATAAATACCGCTTCTGTCCAGTTTATTGATTTTATCTTTACTATTTTTAAGATGTCTGCCTAAGTTATTGTTGACCTTGAAAGCTACGTTTATTGAGTTTTTAATCTCCCGATGAATTTTTTCGCTTATGCTACCTAGGTAGTTAATAGATTTGTAGAAGCGGTTATCTTGTATTGGGTTCGGGTAAATGAGTTTTCTAGCTAGATTTAATTGTTTTTTATATAATAAATTATTTATCGTCGTTATCTCATAACCATTATTATGGGCTATGGATTTAATAGTATGCAGTTCTTTGTCGTAATCTGCCTGACTCATAGGTACAGTTACTAGTCTATGGACCATGGAGTCCGTCCCACATATAATCTTATTGTCATAGTGTTAAAGTAACAAGCTAGGCCGTTGAAACAGGAGAGAGGATGTGTTGTGTGCCTTTTCTGCACAGCTATATATATATAAGCAAATGTTAGTTTAAGCATAGTTCTGATGATGGCGTGAGCCGAAATAGCTTTCAACTATATTTTTTAAAAATAATTTTGTAGAACTAAAATACATTGCTATTTTTTCACCGTGTTATAATGGAGTTCTACCAAGTGAATGCCAATTCAATCAATAAAAAGGATAAATGACATTCGTGCATGTGTGATTTGAAGAATTTCAATAAAGCGTCCAGTTAGTTCTGACGATGACTGACGATGCGCCTGGCATTAGGCGAGTTGAGGATTGATGTCCTCACCACCCATGAAGTAAATTTGAAAAAAAAAATGTGTGGTTCGTATGAACCTACTTTGTGGTACACTAGGCCTTTGATTTTTAGCGTTGTACGGAATTGTTGACCATTTGCCGCAGCATTGTGAACTATTTCTGCCGCTCTGAACGAAGTCATTTGGAAGCATGAATTGAATGTGCGAATGGACTTCAGGACCAGGTTTGAATCTGGATCCGTGCCGATGAGCAAGCCGTTCAATGGTTCTGTTGGTGTTTCAATCTGCTATCATCGCATCGGGAAAAGTGCAACTAATCCCGGCATGTTTGAATTTGAGCGCAAGACAATGGGGACATTATTTGTCCATAGCACCAATCAGCACTTTCGGATGAGCGGAATATTTAATATTTGGCTCGTACTCGAATGCAAGACGAAGGAACGAATCTGATGTAAATGCTCGATGTACTTGTTGGTGTTGTCGATCATTTGAGCTAGTCTCCGTTCCAATCGTCGTTATTGATTTCGTTCAGGTCGTGCCTCTTGTGATTGAGATGCACGAAATTGCGACATGCTCAAACGCACATTTTCGTTATCTTGTTGGATGTATTATCTGTTCTTTCAGCTCTACTGTTTTGTATGTTTGTTGCTTTATTCTGTCGACGGCCCAAATGAGCCTCCTTGCGTTTTACTGGCATTGTTCACTGTAATACATGCATACAAATAGATAGAATAAAATAAGTCGTGCGAAATTTTGCACCCGCTACATTGCGATATATAACGATATATGTCGAATGAAATGTCAAAATGATGCGATGCTTCCATGAATGATTTGCGCATGCGCGGACCAAAGTTCGATGAGGTGTACTTGCACCATCTATCATAAACAAATAATTTCTTTTTGTTTGAAATACGAACGACGGTTAAATTTCTTCATACAAAAATACTAAAATCGCGATTAAAAACAGGAGCCTTACCTAGCTGTCTGATATATACTTAACGACCTATTCTCATACCTAAAAAATATACATTTAAAAAATCATAAAAATCAGTCAGGCCGTTTCGGAGTTCGACCACAAACACCTTGATACGAGATTTTTATATTATATATGTATTATAGATTACATTTTCATGTACACTATTGAGGTTTACGATCCCCGCCACTAAAGGCTTATGATCCGTAAAAGGCAAATTTATACTGATAGCCTTCTAAGTTCTGTTGCATGACTGCCGATAAGCATTATCGCTTAACCAGCTCAACTACTCTTCCCCCCGCACTAATACGTAAATTTGCACCGAACGTAAACAACCATTCCTGCACTTGTGCGGATGTCGCTACGGGTCGACAATATGGTATCTTTTTTTAATTATAAAAACACATTTTTACTACTGATTTCCATAATACATGATCAGGACATTTATTGATCATTGCAAGTATTATCAACTGATAGGATACAAATTAAAAGTCTATTTATACATTTATTTAGTTAAAGTTAGCAGGTATACAAAATCGTTGGTTCAAGAACTAAGAAAACAATTTACACAAATTATAATAGAATATACAAACAAATAAAGTAAATTTGTTTAAAAATTTATATTTCAAACAAAAAAGGCATTTATTTTTTAAACTGTGATTGCTGTGAGGCTACATATTTTAGTCAAACAGGATCGTTTATTATTAGATTCAAAGAGCATTTAGATTGTGCCAAATAAAGGTAATAAATTTTCTACTTTTGGCAACCATTTTTTTCCAAACAAACATTCATTTGACATTAGAAAAAACAATAAAATCCTGCATTTAAATAATAAATCACTAAAATTAGATTAACAAAAAATTCTTGAATTTAGATACAACATTTGCCTTATTCAAACCTATTAAATGAACAAACCACTTTAGCGTAGTCACCATTGTTATATTAATAAGATTAATAAATCCATTGTATTGATTGAATTGGAATTCACTTGGTAGAACTCCATTATAACACGGTGAAAAAATAGCAATGTATTTTAGTTCTACAAGATTATTTTTAACAACTATAGTTGATAGCTATTTTGGCTCACGCCATCGTCAGAACTATGCTTAAACTAACATTCGCTTATCTATATATAGCTGTGTAGAAAAGGCACACAAAACATCCTCTCTTCTGTTCCAACGGTCTAAGCTCGTTACTTTAACACACTGGCACTAAATTTTCAAAATTCTAAATGAAACAATAGGTGTCTATGACAATAAGATTATATATGGGACGGAAGTGATCCTTTTGGAAGTAAATCAGACCACCCCTTTGTGGAACGGCTGGACAAGTGGCGATGCTATTATGTTAGTTTGGTCGTTAAGAATCCTTTGTGATAATTGGTGTCTATTGATTTCTAGCTGTTCTAAAGCCGTCATTCTCCGATCCTTACTACAAAGATGCAAACATTTAGGGGCTGAGTTTGAATTTATATTATGTGATTCATTAATAACGTGACTAGCGAATTGTGAATCTGTTTTTTATTGTTGAATGATCTTACATGTTCCTTAGCTCGAGTAGATATACTTCTACCTGTTTGTCCGATATAAACGGATAAACATGAGCCACAGGACATTTTATAAATACCGCTTCTGTCCAGTATATTGATTTTATCTTTACTATTTTTAAGATGTCTGCCTAAGTTATTGTTGACCTTGAAAGCTACGTTTATTGAGTTTTTAATCTCCCGATGAATTTTTTCGCTTATGCTACCTAGGTAGTTAATAGATTTATAGAAGCGGTTATCTTGTATTGGGTTCGGGTAAATGAGTTTTCTAGCTAGATTTAATTGTTTTTTATATAATAAATTATTTATCGTCGTTATATCATAACCATTATTATGGGCTATGGATTTAATAGTATGCAGTTCTTTGTCGTAATCTGCCTGACTCATAGGTACAGTTACTAGCCTATGGGCCATGGAGTTATAAGAAAAGGTACACAATACATCTTCACTGATGTTTTAACGACCTAGCTGGTTTCTTGCTCGCAATAAAACTAAAAATTGTAAATGAAACTAAAAAGGCAGCTATGTCAATAAGTTTACATATGGCACGGAAATGGTCCATTATGGAAAAAACCGGGCCCCGTAGCGGGTTAAGCAATGGTGATCGACATATATTAGTTCGTTCGTTAAGAATCCTTTGTGATAGTTGATGTCTATTGATTTTCAGCTGTTCCAAAGCCATCATCCTGCGACCCTTACTACTAAGATGCAAACACTTAGGCGCTGAGTTTGAATATATATTATGTGATTCCTTTATAACGTGATTAGCGAATTGTGAATCTGTTTTTTACTGTTGAATGATCTTACATGTTCCTTAGCTCGAGTGGATATACTTCTATGTAAGTACGTAAGTAAGTATAGAAGTAATTGGAGTTCTACCAAGTGAATGCCAATTCAATCAATAAATGTCACTATCATGAAACTAAATAGGCGGGTTATATCAATGAGCTTTAATATTGGACGAGATTGTTATGGCTTATTACGGGTAGGCAATAGTCCCTCTAATGGTCTGAGAAGCGGTGACCGACTTTTTTTTATTTGTTCATTTAAGATTTGGTGTGACGAAAACCTGCGCGTAGAAAAACTTCGTCTATATATAGTACGACCCATAGCTTTACCGATGCAATTCAGAGCAGACAAAAACATCTTGTAGAATCACTGTAGAACACAACCTAAAAATTTAGTTTGAAATTTATAGATGAAGATGCTAAGAATTTGATAACAGAAAATAATGTTTTGTACGCGGGAAAAAATAATCAATACAATTTTGAAATGGACCGTGAAGAATCAAGCTTGTCGAAAATATATTTGCTGTAAATGTAGCTTTATATGATAATGTTCGCGTGATAAACGTGAAACTTATGTTAAATCTCATTCAGAGAAAGTCGGGTTAGTAAGGAATGTTTCGTGAGAATTTGTCTATAGAGGTGGAATTCAATTCTCAAAATCAGTTCATGAATTAAATCGTTATAATAGATTGTGTCGACCAAATGGATGAGTACATCAGTTTTTAGCAGGTGCTTATAAAAGAAAAAAATAGCGATGGGTGTTGTTCACCCAGTAACTCGATATGGTCACTTTCAATACTAAGCGACTGCATGTTTTACTTGGCAAGAAGTACAGATGATCTAGATGGAACAGTCATTGTTTGGATGGACGATTGAACGAAGATGCGTACGGCCTACAAAAACGAAATATCGTCTGAAATCATCAGCAATACTTGGATATGAGCGGAAAAACAAGCCCCATACCATCGAAGAGCAACTCGTTTTACCAGCTGCTGTAGATTTATTTACTAAACCTGATGATTGGCGAGTAAGCAGTGAAACAATTAAACAGGTTGTAATTATTAAACTAGCATAATCACATGAAATGTGCACTTTAACTGCATGTCGTGGCCGTATTGAATGCGTTTAGTCATGACCTGCAACTGCAAATAAGACTCTATCGGCTGTCCGTCTCAATATACATATTATCGAGACAGCTGAAATTTTGTATTTTATATTGCTGCAAAGAAAATGATATTATCCTTTAAATTTGTAGTCACGGCAACAAAAGATAAGTTTTTCAATTTCACAAGAAAATCAGGAGATTTGATTATTTATTAAACAAAATTGCCGACACCATTAGAGGAAAAGATATATCAATGAGTTTCGAAACTTGAAATGAAGAAAAACTATTATTTACATAAGGTTTTTCCATGATAAAACCATTTTTTTGACTTGGGGCGCCGGAAACCGAATAAGTTTCGGAACTCCTGGTGTACAGCCCTTTATTTTTTTAAGCAATATAGATTTTTTTCTTTTCAAACCTTCAGCTCTGTTCGGTATATTGTGATAAACAATAAAACCTATTTTTTGTGTTTTCTTTTGGGCGTTGGTTGTGTAAGAGAGGAGAGCTAACAATTCACAGAGCGATGTCGCTTGAGTTCCGACTCGGAGAAACCTGAAAGTCAGGCCCCAAATCTCTGTTTCGGACATGCCCGACATGGTATTGTTGCGCCTATTGGAAACTAGCATTATGAAGAAAAGTGTCTTGTTTTTCATTAAAATTAAATGTTCAACAAGAATCATTGATTTTATTCTATTTTTATTTATTTACGCTTTTTGTAGTCTATTAATGAGTTTCGAAAAGTAAGGAAGCGACTGCTGCCAAAAAGCAATTAGCGCCAAATAGACATAATCATGGAAATAACTTCCTTAATGACCAAACTAATATTAATGAAACGCGATTGCCTAATCCATTAGTGAAGCTCATTCAATAACACATAATCAATATAATTTCAAGCTGTTTGCTTTGAAAATTTATTGATACAATCGCAAAGGTTTTTTTTCCTAGAGCAACTAAACCAGCATTATCGCATTGTTTTTATTTAATTGGTTACTAAAATAATATCGTGTCTTCTATAATTAAAGTGGAACCACGATATATTATTCTTACATAAATCATTAAGTCCTGACCAAGTACCCATAAAAGGAGTATTAAATAATCTCCAAATTCATCCATCCATACTCAAAACATTTCAGTAGAATTAAAATATTTGCTTTTACGAATAAAATTTTCTATATAAAAATTGCTTGATCGAAAAACGGGTTGAATTTATGTAAGATCATATATTATCAATCAAGTCAGTTTAGTTAAATACAAAGGGTCTTTCAATAGGGATGTTCAAAATTTATTAGGTTATAAAAGACATGTTGTAAAAGTGACATCACTCAAATTTGGTGTCAATTGTTTGTACGACAAATCACCATGCTCGGTTATAGCGTTGAACAAAGTATGCAAATCGTCAATTTTTATACCAGTCTCTCACGCGGCGGTCACGTGAAATTACCAACAAGATCGTGCGATTTCACGCCATTGTATTTCTTTCTTTAAGGCCGTAATAAACCATAAACAATTGACGTCCTAAAAGTCAACATAACAAACGCCATCTAAAAAAATCAGCCAGGTTTATGCGACAGTCATTAAAAATTCTACCGCCCGTATGCTACCGAGAAAAGCCGCGGCGGACATTTGCATGACATTATATTCCATAACATATAGGGCTACAAAAATCAATTAAAAAAATATTTTGATTGGGCAACAACTCATAACGATCTGTCCGTGAAAGATTGGAGAAAAGTTGAACTCTCGGATGAGTCCAAATTCGATATGATCGAAAAAATGATAAGCATTTTCATCCCCACTGAATCAAAGGGTCTACGAATTATTCACCATATTTAATTATTTGGGGATAAACGACTGCACAGGGAGTAAGACCAGTCTATAAGAAGTGTATTAGGGGGATAATAGAATCATCAAAATATAATAAAAAGTGTTTATTCATTAGAACTCAACATTAGAAGGTATGTCCTTCTAATGTTGAGAGCGAGCTTACTAATTATACAATATTTCAATAAATATAAGACACTTCTCCTCGCTAGCATAGATAGAATTTATTAAATATCAACATTCATATATCAGAAATTAAGCCACATTAGTGAGCAGTGTGCACGGAATGGCCCTGAAAGAGACCCTACCTCAACCCAATTAAACATTGTCGGCTTTGATGAAACAAAAGCTGGTGAAAATAAGGCCGGCACCATAAAAAAAACTTCGAAAAATGAATGAAGACGCGTGGTCCAATAAAATCATTACTCATTATTTGGATAGCCTAAACAAATTGTTTTCGAGAAGGGTGTCTGCTAAACTTCCAGTAAGGGGAATGTTACCAAATACTATGTAAAATAAATAAACAAAATATTGAAAAAATCATACTGCAATTCATTCTACTATTTCCACGAAGTACTTATGGATAATATAAAGTATATTTTGGATCTGTCGTATGGTACCGTCATAAGACATAATGTTGCGTTCAGCCTTACAGGTAGCTAGAACCCTCCGAGTCGATAAATTCGTTCTTTTTTTTTTTTAAATATTAAAACTGTTCGTGGAAATATTTTTTTGAATGTTTATAAAAGTAGTTTTTCTATATGTAAAAACGGTCTGTTTTTATTTTTCGATACTGAAATAAACTTAATTCGATAATTTCGCAGTTGTTCGCTTTAACGCAGCCACGACTAAATATGGCATAACTCGAATGCCCAATAGAAAAAGATATTTATTATGTGATATCTTTACAAATGCTTTTACAACATTACCTATACTATAAGAATAGGGTGTTTTTAAGGGGTACAGAACTTTGTAATGGAATAAAACAAAGATGAATATTTTAAATGGACATGAAATTTACTTTATTCGAAAGATAATCTTCTGGCATTATAATTTAAATATGACTTCTGGCATATGACCGCCACGGCTAACTCGGACGCAGTCTAATCTGGAGGTCTAATTTTCGATGACTTTTTCCAACATTTGTGGCCGTATATCGGCAATAACGCGGCGAATGTTGTCCTCCAAATGGTCAATCGTTTCGGGCTTATCGGCGTAGACTAGCGACTTCACATATTCCCACAGAAAATAGTCTAGCGGTGTTAAATCACACGATCTTGGAGGCCAATTCACGGGTCTGAAACGTGAAACCATGCGGTTACCAAACGTTTCCTTCAATCAATTGTGGCACGAACTGTGTGACATGTTGCGCCGTATTGTTGAAACCACAGCTCCCGAACGTCATGATTGTTCAATTAATGAATAAAAATGTCAGTAAACACGACTCTATAGCGGTCACCATTGACTGTAACGTTCTGGCCAGCATCGTTTTTAAAGAAGTACGGACCAATGATGCCACCAGCCCATAAAGCACACCAAACAGTCAGATAGTCAGATGTAACGGTGTTTCAACATACACTTGAAGATTATCATCACTTCAAATACGGCAGTTTTGTTTATTGACGTATCCATTCAACCAAAAGTGAGCTTCATCGCTAAACAAAATTCGCTTATGAAAATCGGGATCAATGGCAATCTTGTTTTGGGCCCATTCACCGAATCTACGCCTTGCTAGGGGATCGTGTCGCTTTTATTCTTGCACGAGTTGGATTTTGTAAGCATGCAAACAAAGATTTTTCCGCAAAATCTCCCATTAAGTGAATGGACACATATCCAATGCCTGTGCACGATGGCGGATAGACTTGTTCGGGTCTTCCTCTACGCTACGCTCTACAGCAGCAATGACTTCTTCTGTACGCACTGTACAACGTCTCTGTGGATACGTATTATCATTTAGAGTAAACGTGGTGCGAAAACTTTCCATAGTTAATCGAATTAATTGTTCTGATGGACGATTATGTTGACCGTAAAATGGACTCAGTGCGCGATACGTATTTCGAAAAGAACTATGATTTTTAAAATAAATTTGCATAATTTGGAAGCGTTGTTCAGGCGTCAGTCTATTCATGTTGAAATGCCAAACCATACTAACCATAAATAAGTTGACAACTGACAAAACGGCCGCTAGTTAAAAAAGTATTGTCAACTTAAAGTTCTATATCCTTTAAAAAACACTCTATACAATCAATATATAGCTGTGTAGAAAAGGCCTCAGACCATTGCGAGACGCTAATACCTTCCCGTAATAAACCATCTCCATCCAATATTTAACTTTATTGAAAAAAGGCGCCTGTTTAGTTTCATTTACATTTTTTTTAAATTTATTTTTAGTTTTATTGCTAGCGGGAAATAAGCTAGGTCGTTAAAACAGAAGAGAAGATGTATTACGTTTAAACATAGTTCTGACGATGGCGTGAGCAAAAATAGCTATCAACTATATCTTAAAAAGATTGTAGAACTAACATACATTGCTATTTTTTCACCGTGATATTAGAACGTTGATCCAAATTATCAGATTTATTTTTCATACGAATTACAGTAGTCACTCAACTCATCTCAAGATATTATTAACAAACTGCAATTGTCTGCAAAGGTTTCAATTTGAAAAATCTAAATTAATTAATACCCAACGACGTTGACTTGAAGCAACTTCAAAATTAAATGTGAATTGATGTACATTTCCACATGATTTCTCACTCGACCCAGGTTTCGTCTTCCGACATCGTCATGCATTCCATCAAACGGGTGCGATTGAACTGTCACAATAAATAGTTTAGATTTGATAGTAATGACATTAAATTTTGTATACAACAATTTTATAAACATACTTGTATGCAGTAAGTTTTTGATGAAAGGTTTTACATAAAATCTAATAACGCGGAAGGTGTTAAATTATTTTCCTCAATATACATCGAACTGAAGTATGTTTGTGTTTAAAAAATTACTGGGAAGCCCCTGACTAACCATTTCTTCACATCCTTTGAATACAATTAAAATTTAAATTATCAATGCATTACGTTACATAAAATATTTAAATGCAGGTTGTTTTGATTATACAAATTTCCCACTCATTATTTTTGCTAACGAGTTTTTCACGATTGTTACTGAACTTTTAATGGATTATTGACATGCTTTTATCAAACAAAAGTTTGAAAATTATTGCTGAATGATCGTTAACATTCACTTCATTAAGATATATATTGAATATTTGCCTGCATATTGTTTCTTTAGGTCTTGAGCCTTTGGTTTTGTAAACCTGCTAATTATTAATTTAAATGTTGTATAGATAGGGTTGCTTGTTATTTGCATTTTATTAGTTGATGGTGCTCGTGGTGGGCGAAACCGGTCCTGATCATAAAACATACTATAGAAATGTTACTTAAAAATGTGTAGTTGTTATTTAGTATATTATGACACGGTGAAAAAATAGCAATGTATTTTAGTTCTACAAAATTATTTTTAACAAATACAGTTGATAGCTATTTCGGCTCACGCCATCGTCAGAACTATGCTTAAACTAACATTTGCTTATCTATATATAGCTGTGCAGAAAAGGTACACAACATCTCCTCTCTCCTTTTCCAATGGTATAGCTTGTTATTTAAACAACAATGACACTAAACTTTCAAAATTCCAAATGAAACAATAGGTGTCTATGACAATAAGATTGTGTGTGGGACGGAAGTGGTCCTTCAGGCAGCAAATTAGACCACCCCTTTGTGCAACGGCTTGACAAGTGGCGATATTATTATGTTAGTTTGATCGTTAAGAATCCTTTGTGACAATTGGTGTCTATTGATCTCCAGCTGTTCTAAAGCCGTCATTCTTCGACCCTTACTACAAAGATGCAAACATTTAGGAGCTGAGTTCGAATTTACATTATGTGACATAATTACATCATATTCATGCATCGTCAGAACTATGATTAAACGTACGTTTGCTTATATATCTAAAAGGTACACAATATATCTTCTCTTCTGTCTCAACAATCTAGCTTATATCGTGCTAGCAAAAAAAAACTAAATAAAATTTTAAATAAACTAAAATAAACAGGCGGCACTTTCAATAAGCTTAAATACTAGCCGGAGATGATTTATTACAGAAATGCATTAGCCAACAATTTACAGTCCGAACTGTTCGTTAACTCATCACCCATATTCCATATGAATAATAAATTAAAACAAAAATGGGCATACGAGCCATTGATTTCGGATATAGAATATAATTGTAGATCGTGTAAGAAAATGTAATACTATACAAGATTGAAGATATTAAACTACCCGCTTAATGGTTAGGTGATAACGACCAACCCAAACACGGTGTCTTGAATCCCCAATTTATATAATATTTACACTCGAGTATTCATAATAGCCATTTCCACAAGGTTAAAAACAAACGAAAAATAATATTTAGCCGTGCTTCTGACAGCTCTGTATCCAAGAAAAAAGACAGATGTCGAAATATTTTTCAGAATGAAATTTTAAATTATTGACACATCATATAAATTTTATACAACAACTATGATATACCTAAATATTTATCCATTATTTATGTCTTCAACGTGTCGAACATGTGTATATGGAAGCATATCATCATGAGGAAAGGTTGGATGTATAATGGAAAATATCAGATTGATCTCACCATTCCAAAGTGATCACTTTCATTTATACATTTAAACAATACGATCGATATAGGATAAAAGGTTTAGAGGCAATTAATACTATGAAAGTTGAATGGTCAGAATAAAATCGTGATCATTTACAGAATAAAATATTGTTAAATTTTGACTGAATCATATCAAATTTTTACTTACATCATTTTGCGCACTCCGCTCTTGTGCTTCGTCCAGAACTTCTTCTTTTATTGTGACACCGAGAAGAGGACCTAAATCCATCAGTGATTGTTCAATTTCTTCATTGGAGGGTTGCAAATTATTCAAGCTATCCATTTTTCGATAGTGTTTTATTAACTTAGCCGACGAAAAACGCTCGCCACTTCATCACTATGAACATATTCGAAAAGCCAAATTAAGCCTGGTATCATTACTCGATGATAATGATTTAAGTGTTTTGGAGGCTTCCCAGGGAACGCAAAATGTCGATCGCCGAAGGGAAAAGATTTTCGTGGCCGCGCTTTCAAAAACTTTCACTTGAAACCGAGATCACGACGTAAACTTACGCCGACATTTTGATATATTGGAAACGAATACAAAAAGCGGCATCTCGAAAACTTATGTTGACCGACAGAATAATAAAATCACCGAATAATATTTTAGGATAATAAAACGACACAACGAACTAACGACAGCTAATTACCATCAGACGGACGCCATTGAACATTGAGAATATCAAACACAAATTTTTATTGTCTATGTAACAAATCTGTAAAAAGTTTAACACATAATAATTATTGTGTGCGTAACAATACCATCCTTTCATATTTGCTTATTATTATTCGTATATTTGTATAATGAGAACATAAGTGGGGTGCAGTTTTAGGTTTGAAAATATATTATATTTAAATAAATAAATATTTCTACAGATATTACAACTTAAGTAAATATATTATACACTTATGCAATGAAATAATATCGTAAAAATATTTAAAAAAGTGATTATTAAGTAATAATGTAAAAATAAGTGTCTATGTTTTTATTGTTGATCATGCAGCGGCTGAAAAAATATAAAAATAGACTTCAAGTTAATCTTATTTATGTCTATGGTTGTAATCGAGATTGGGACGCGTTCTTCCGAAGTTATCTGAATACTTTAAGTTTGAGGTTAGTAAAATTTAAGTTTACATCATGTAACTTTTTGTTTCAGTTCCGAAAATCTTTAACACACTTTCGAACAGGTTGAGATTTCAGTGTGTGTAACTTTTTAAAATTGCGACGCTAAAAAAAGTCCATTTTAATTCAAAACTTTGATATTTTGGGATGACTTCGTGGGAGATTTCTCCCAAAAGAGTGTATTATTGTCAATAAATTTAATAGATATCAACAGATTACTGCATGCAATTCTGCAGGACGTAGGTTATTCTTGAAATACTTTCGATATTGTATCACATCTAGAGCAGGTATCGTGTTTCATTGTTGTTTCTACCTCTAAGATGAATAAATGATATAGAGCTGCATTTATTTAGTCGGTTCTGACACATCGATTTCTTGCATTGTCCGCATGTCAGTATTTTTATATTTGAAAATACATACTTATTATTTTAAATGTTAATTTTTATTTAGGTAAACAATTATGTCATTTCACAAAATGTTGTTATGATCTCTGCATCTTACAAATCGTAAACTGTCTCACTGCTACATAAATATAGTGATTAATTATGCTTTTATTTGGATATATATTTTTTTTATGAATATGAAAGAGAATGCTATAATAATTTTTATTTCGGTACAGAAATCCTAGATTTGAGTCGATCCTCTATCAAACATTTGTTTGGAAATGTGATAAAAATATTGTTAACATGGATTTTTTTATGCACAATTAGGTTCAAGATGCGAATTGTTCTGCCAGAATGAGCAATCAATCCCTCCAATATTCATTCTCAAATGAAAACAATTACATTAAAAATAAAAAATTGAGAATATAAAATTCTGATGAAAGGTTAAATTGTTAAGTTTTTTTGCAGACGTAGCAGTTAAAAAGTAATTTTATTACCTTCATACTTCAATTGTGTGCATATTTGCTTATCTATGCTTTTCTTCATTTCATACTCGTTCTTGGTTTGTGTGTAGATATGTGTAATGAATATCGAATTTCATGTATACATATATCCATATTATTATTATAATATTACCATATCAATGATTTCATTGCAGGTTGTTCAGTACTGGCGTGTGAAAATGGGGGCTGTGTCCGATTTAAAGCCACTTCAAGTAATTGGCTTAATACTCACAGTAAGATTGGCTTCTGTATTCTTGGTGAAGACTTGGTTTGTTCCGGATGAGTACTGGCAGAGCTTGGAGGTAGGACACAATCTGGCTTTTGGGTATGGTCATTTGTCATGGGAGTGGGCTTCCGGTATAAGAAGCTATGTGCATCCAGCTGTCGTGGCTGGACTATACAAACTTCTTGAACTGATGACAATCGACTGTGCCGAACTTTTGGTAAGCTTATATCTTTGATTATATATTCAGAGTGTCTGTATGTATCGTGTAATATTGTTATAAAAATGAGAGTGATGGTAACTTATGACATGAATTAAAAATGTCCAGAAAATAACTAATTTAATCTGTAGGATATTGGTTCATATTAATTGAAAATATTTTTCTTTGTGACTATACCCTCTAGTGAAATAATTTCAATAAAGTTATTTTATTTAAAAAAATGTTTGTTATAATACAATTTTTGTGCCATCAACTAAAAATAAGTGTTATGTATACATTATTGACACTGTATCCCTTAATTAGCTTAATTAGATATATAAATAACATTGTTTGTTTTTCAGATTATTTTACCCCGAATATTACAAGCTCTGTTGAGTTCAGCTGCTGATTATTCTTTCTATAAGTGGTCTGGATGTCGAAAATGGGCTCTCTTCCTTTGTCTTACACAATGGTTCTGGTTTTACACTGCTTCTCGGACACTGATCAACAGCGCTGAGACGGCTATCACCACTATAGCACTAGCACGATTTCCTTTCGAAGCAGGAAAACCGAGTAAGATTTAAAAACAATTCCATTCTATCTGCCATCTATGATGAATACCCTTGGGCATATCGGATTCTCTTGATGTTGTACCCCACACTTCTAAGAGGGTAGTCTGGGTTCAAACATTGCTAAGCATATTGGCTCTACGCATATATACTTTTGGATCAATGCGATACTAGCTGATTTGCGGTTTGTCTATTGTTTGTCAATTACCAAATACAGATTTGCGATGTTCAGCTTTAGTATTTCCCATACAGAAGGTCGGTACGAACTAATACTGACCTTATTGTAGTCTACAAAGCTACGCACCACCAAACATTTAAGGTTATCTGTCTCTTTTTGGAACGGCATGGTATCTTAAACAGCAACAATTTTTTTTGTACTATTTCCACAATATATTTAATGATCAGGACTGGTTTTCATCATCAGTTGATAATGATTGCGATGAATGAAACCGGTCCTGATCATTGTGTATAATATGTAAATAGTACTAAAAAATGTATTATTATTTAACACCTCCAAATTGTAAAATTTGTTGCATTGTTTATGAAAGCATCTTACAATGTGACTTTTTTTTGCTTAAATGACAATTTTTTCTATTACAGAAGATTCTGGATGGCTTTGTCTAGCGGTGATTTCATGTGTGATTCGGCCAACTTCAGCCATTATCTGGACTCCCCTTTGCATCTACCACCTCATCACAACTACTGAGGATAGAAAACGACTCATTGCTTTTATCTACTTGCCTATTGAGTAATACTTATAATTAATTATTTTTGCTTTCAATAATGTACAGTCTATTAACATCCACAGGATTACAAAATATAGAAAAATAAAACTGTCTGACAGCCATGATGTAAACACAGTTTTTGAAATCTATTCTTACTAATGTTAGAAAGAAAGATGAACATGTTGTGTTTAAGTGTTGATTATTGGGCGTCAATTTTTCGATCCTACATCATCATGTTATTTTTAATTTCTTGTCAGTCGAGAACACAGCATTCATAACTAGTTATAATTGAATGTAGAGCTATGTCGTGTTATACATTCATGTGCGGAAGTTATGTCCAAATATCATTAAAAAAGCCTGTATTCAAGGGTTGACCGACGTCCTTCTTTATTAGGTCCCTTGCTGAGCCATCTAAAAGATATTCCCGTACTGAATATTACCGAAATTAAGTCAGCTGTGTTGAAATTCAACAAATTCACAACAAATTTTGAGTATCATCTATGAATATACTGACATAGCTATCTTTTTTAAGGTGTTAACTGTCACTTCTTGATTCGCCAGACTCAAGGCAAAACCTTACCTACTGAATGTAGGACGAGCTGTCACTTCTTGATGGAAAGGCATGATATTTTAAATAATAAAAACACATTTTTTTAGTACTTATTTCCACAATATATTTTTTGATCAGGACTGGTTTCGCTCATCGCGAGCATTGATCAGTTGATAATGTTCGCGATGAGCGAAACCGGTCCTGATCAAAAAATATTTTGTGGAAATAAGTACTAAAAAAATGTGTTTTTATTATTTAAAATGACATAGCTATCTCAAAAGTTGAGATACTCGTAGTCAGTAAGGTAACATTGGAATTGAATTGTTGAGTTTATAGTAGATTTGAAGCTCAGCTGTTGGCAAAATACTTACAATTTGTATGGACTGTAAGAGTTAACTGTTTATTTTTTTAATAAAGCCTAAGGTTTATGTTTAGTTGTTTTATTAACAGCAAATGTAATTTAATTTTTTTTTTCAGATTATCTATTTTTGGCCTTGCAACATTAGTTGACTCCTATTTCCATGGCCAGTTCATCTTCACTCCGTGGGAATTCTTGAAGTTAAATGTTATCGATGGCATTGGAAGCTTCTATGGAAGTCACCCTTGGTGATTAATTTAATGATTTTTTACTGAATCTGAATTTTATTTTTCTAATTTTCTTCATGATCATAAATTTTGATTTTTGTATTCATGCATTTAATTGAATTCTAGCTGGATCAGTTATTTTGTTATCAAGTAAACACTATTAATAAATAACAACTTTGTCCATGTGGCTCACTAATTAAGCTTTGATTATTAAATTTTGTATTTAATCAGTGGTTTGGAAGAGCCGCTAGCTATTATCATTTGAAGAGTTTTGAAGATTTTTTGAATGTTTTAACACAGAAGTAATAAATACTTTAAATCATATTCTTTAGCTGTCTCGTCTATAGAAATTCTCTTATTAAATTATTTTTTTGACTGTTAAAAATGGCAGTCAACACTACCATAACTATTGCTAAAATTTCAGGTACTGGTATTTGGTGTTTGGTTTACCGATAGTCCTTGGAGTGAACTCATTACCATTTTTGTTTGCCGCATTTGAAACCGTCAAAAACCAAGCAGTATTCAAAACTCGGTGCTTACTTCTCTCTATTGTAGCCCTGGTGCTAGCTGTGTACAGGTATGTTGTTAACTTACTGGAGAATCCCATTAATGTTGTGTCATGTTTCAACAATAATATATATTTGAATTTATGTTTGTCTAAACTTAATCAATCTACGTTTGATATCTCCTGTTGCCAAGCGGTCGACATTGTGCTCAGTGTACTATTTTTTGAATCTAGGATATTGATTGACTACGTCTCAAGGAATTTAAATATTGTATTCTCTATGTGAAATTCTACATGAGATTTATTTGACACCTGTTTATTTATGTTTTAAGTTGTCTGCCTCACAAGGAGTTCCGATTCATTTTGCCCTTGGTGCCCATCATCATGTTCATCACCCAAGACTTTTTGGCCCGTTGGAGTCGTAAGGCTCAAAAGTAAGCAATACTTCGCATCAATTGTTAATTATTGTTACAAATAATAATTGAAACACATTGAAACATTGCCAAAGAAGCTTTACTCAATTATCTTTGACTTGTTTTGAAAATAATTTATCAACGCTGAAATATTTTACAAATTTTCTTGTCTATTTGTTTTATATACAAACAAATGAGTGGTTTTATTCCATTGTTTATTAGTGGCTAGACTATAAAATAGCCAGGCAGTAAATGCTTAATTTCTTCAGGTTGAGCTGTAGACTTTTTTCTTTGGCAGTCTATTCAATTGCAGTATATATATTTTGGTCATGTTCACTACTTTTAGACTATCCATCTATGAAAAAATTATTAATAAGCCAAGATAAATTTAAAACAATAATCATTTAACCTATGTACTTTTTTACTTTGAAAACAGACATTGTTGAAGTTTGATAGATCGTCTATTATCAGTAGTGAGTATAGCTGCACTAGGAAAATTGAGAAATACAACAAATATATTGTACACCCGAGGAAATCGTGCATTAACAGCCTGATTTCTATTAGTGCTTAATCACAAATGAACATGTCAATAATACAGCAGTTTTCCCGATTGCCCAATTATTAAATATATTATAATAACAAAACAAATACATACCTTGCTTTTCAAGCAGTAATTTTCGCAATTGTGCTTCTTTTTGCTGAAATGTTCTCTTGCATATTACAGTAAAAATACATTTCATTTATTTTCAGATTATCTGTCTACCTGATGTTTTTCATGATCTTAATCGGAAACATAATTCCAATTGGTTATTTCGGCTTGGTGCACCAGAAAGGCGTTCTTGATGTTATGCCTGTCTTGAAGGATATTGCTGTCAAACATCCAACAAACACTTCTTTGTTATTCTTGATGCCCTGTCATTCTACACCACTTTACAGGTAAAAAGCAAAGTTTTTTCATTACCCATCAAGACCTGAGCATAACCCACTGCCAAGGCTAGATCACATATCATAGATGTTGTTTCATCCATTTTTTATAGCAAAAGTTCACTGATTTCATCAAGGATGTCATTTAAATTTTTTTCAGAGTACAGCAAAACTTTTCAACTAGTTGAGTTTCTTTTGATTCGTGCATAGGGTAAGCCAGTTAGAAAAGGGATAAAT
This sequence comes from Himalopsyche japonica, assembly GCA_028555115.1. NCBI lineage: Eukaryota > Metazoa > Arthropoda > Insecta > Trichoptera > Rhyacophilidae > Himalopsyche > Himalopsyche japonica. The sequence continues at coordinate 559,376 of JAHFWJ010000526.1, read as the reverse complement.
GTATATTTTTTCAAATTCTCTTAGACCGCCAAATACTCCTTGGATTTAATTTGAATAACTTGATTTCTATCAAGATTAAATTGGAATCTTTTTATAGTTTTGTAATCTATGAAAAACTGTTATATGATGTCTATGATAAAAAGATATTTGGAAATGTAGTGGAGTTTTTCAATTTGAGACCATTTTAATTACATCAAGCACTATTATTTAAAATGTAAACTAAATGTATTTTAGATTTTTCTAATGTGTTCAAAGCTTTTTAGCATTACCACGTAATGCCGACCTGACAGTAAAAACTTCAAGTAAAGAGACTTGCGATTCTTACATCTATACACATTTTTATTTGCAGCCATCTTCACACTAAAGTCCCAGCTCGTTTTCTGACCTGCGAACCAAATTTGACCAACGAACCCAATTACAAAGATGAAGCTGAGATTTTCTATGAAAATCCAGCAAAATGGTTCCAAACAGAGTATATAAATCAGCTAGTTGGAGAGACTGGAAAGAAGTCGAAATTGCCGTCACATATCATCGTCTTCGATACACTTCTGCCGGAAATTAGCAACGTTATGGCTTACTATAGTACCATTGAAACATTGTTCCATACCGAGGTATGATCATCAATTTAATTTTAATGATTTAAAGTAAATTGTCTATTTGTATTCTCTTTGTGCTAAAATAAAAAAACTTTTTTCTTTTTTTTTCAGTTTCCGGAGGGTCGGGTGGGAAATTCTGTTTTGATTCTAGAACGAGCTCCCCGAAATAATGCACAGAAGCCAGTTTCTGCAAATAGTCCATAATTGTAACAAAAACTGTACCTTATTTTACAATCTATAAACTTTTCATGACAAAAACTGTTCAATCAAGAACTATATGTTAATAACCGAAAGCTTCTAAATAGTAATGACATTATATTCATTTGACTGGAATTTTAACTATAGAATTGACAACTCAGAAAGTTTATTTTCAATATTTTGTATAATTAATAATTATATACAATCTGACTTTTACTTCTTATTGCTTTTAAGTTTTTACTGGCTTCAATTATTTGTTTAATATAAAAATTATTATAAGATATTAAAATACATGTAAATGTTTCTTCCATCATTTTATTGAATTATGTAAAATCTGAAAACATAAATTGTCATCACACTGGAAAAATTGACCGAGTTTAAAAGACTTGTGTTGTCTTACCTGTCAATTATTAGCGTAAAGGCATTTTGTTAAAAAAGCAGTTGACTTACTACTGCTTTCACAATTTTATAATGATCAAAACTGTTTTTGCTCATTGCAGGCAATTATTGAAGCATCTGTTCATGATAATCAATCAAAAGCCCCTCATTCCATTGGGATTTTTGTTTTAGTTTTTTTTAACATTTATATGTCAGTAAATATGTTATGTTGGAATCTCTTCCAGATAACTATTATGTTCTCTAGCAGTTCTTTCACTTTGGGTTCACTGCCTGCTCATATTTTATCCTAATAGATGAATTGAAATAAATAGTTGTTGTGAATTGACAACCAAACCAGGAAATTTTATTAAATTAATATTTCCTATAATATATCTTTGGCAGACCAGAACTGGCCGGTGGGCTGTAGTTTAGTGATCGCAGGTCTATAATGACTTCCTAGTGACTAGATAAATCTTACTAAAAGTGTCCAGTTATTTTACCAGAAAAAATACATCAAATAATCAGCTTCTTACAGATTTGATATTGAAATTCAATATCAAATGTTACATCACTAAAACTTCTTTGTGTGTTTTTTATATTTCACCAATACACACAAACACAATTGACATTTTTGAATATTTCTCATTTATAGACATAGTCGACCAAGCAACTGAGCTGACATTTTAACAATACTGGAGTCCTTGATATCTGGATATTCATTACTGCTATGAATTTTTAAATTATAAAAAATATGTCTGACAGAAGCAATCCAAATTCATTCAAACCTAAAAGTTAATAAAATGGCCATTAATCTGGTCCTACCTTATCCTTGGTATCCTTAGAAAGATATTTTCCAATATTTACTGGTACGAAGTAACAAAATTACCCCTTTTACTTTGTTGTGATTAAAGCTAATATTATTAACCTCAAAAATTGCTTTTTGCAGACAGTCTACTACTCAGTGAACCTTTTTTATGTTTCGCTTGTAAAATCATATATATTTCAACTATAACGATTATGTAGTTTTTTGTGTTAGTGATTGATTCTAATGCTTTTGCATGATTTATGCAGACTTAATATTAACGCTTATTGAGATGTTTCAGGTGTTAATTAAAGAATTTCAAAGCTTTATGTAAAAGTTCCTATGTCTATACAAATTCAAAATTCCTTATAAAAGCATGATAGATTCAGAGGCCTTGTGCTATTTATTTCATGAATTTTTGATACGGCTTTTGAAATCAATAAAGTATTTTTTGAAGTTCACTGTTAAATCACTTAATAGCCTGTGATGAGACATAGTTGCCATGCATATTAGCAGGGATTAACAGGTTTTTGCGGGAGGTACAAAAGTAGTCATATTGTATTTTTTCTGTTTCGTCTATATCGACAGCCAGCGTAAAAAGAAATAAAAGTATATTTTTTTTCAAATTTAGGGGAGGTATGTGCTCTGATGTTCCTCCATATTCAATGCACATGCTCTTGACGTACATTTATGGGTTCATTCAATCAACCAAATATTTGACAGAAATGTTTTTGACTTCTGTTTCATCCAAATCCAGTGAAAAATACAAATATAGTATTTTGAAGCTTCCCCGATTGAAAGCTACCAACTCCAGAGCTGCAAAAAATCAAAAATCACTAAAGATTCTTCTCACAATAGATTTTACTGTCATGGAATGATAGGTTTTACATTCTTCAAATAAATAATATTAACTTCAAGATGTAAATCTAGTAAGAACTTGTTAATCTTTTTAATTTTATGTCTTTTTATATGTAAGCCTACCCTATTTTTAATGTTATCATAGATGGAAAGAGTAATTTAAAAATATTACTTTATCTGGTGTGATCGTTTTTATTGTAATATTGATGTGCGTCCTTAAATGTTAATTTTAATATACCCAAATTATAGATCTCCCACTGCCAAGCTAAAGATTTGCCATGCCAATAAGTGAACTTAAAAAAACACTTCACAAATCATTTTATTTCTCCTAATCATGGTAAAAAGAAGCATAGACAATATCAAGTCACACAATATTGAATTATGAGCTATTGTGTGCTTATTGATTTCTAACCTTTCATCGGCAGATCTGTTGATATGTACATATCAGAATCCAACCATTTTTTGTATTACCTATAAGTACATTTTACTGGTAGTTTTTATTAAATTATCTTCATCTTGCCATAAGATGGTTTTTATATTTTTACTCTGGATATGAAAAATGGTTAGTTTTTGAATAGTGTACAAATTATCGTATCTGATTCTCTTTTTGCACATAAAATAAACTGTACAGACCACCATGCAAAAAAGGAACAGAACACAAAAGCTTTCAATTTATTTATATGAATACAATTTTTTTTTCATGCATAATATTATTTTATTAGCTACACTAACATATCTTAAAATTTCAATTCAATTACTTAGTATGTATTCAACTTTCTACATAAATAAACAAATGATGAAATATGATATCATTAACATTTCAAAACCTTTGAAAGATTTGCGTTGATTCTAATTCTTTGAAATTATCAAAAAATAATTAATCTTTTAAAGGGAATTGTGCGAAAAGAGAATTCGTTTTAATTTTTTTGTGTAATAAAAACGTACAAAGTGGCAATCAAGTGTTTAAAAGTTTTTATTTTATGTGTAAGATAATATAAATATATTTTTGCTATACAATGCGGCATCATTATTGTGATGTTAACTAAATGAATGTTCAAAGATTGATCATAATTTTGGCTTTGTAAAAGTTTTGTTTTAAAATAAAAATTATCGTTGTTACTAGACTGTCAGTAGACTCACATACAAAACTATTTTTCCCTAAAGATCAGCAAGGAAATTGTATAAAAAATAAATTAAAAAGTTTAATTTATAATCCACTCACTTGGATATTGTTATAATATTTAAGAAACAGTATTTTGACCATATTCAAAATTGTCATATCTTATATCTAATTTAACAATTGGGTTAGTATGTAAATAATTTTATGTTCTTAGAATAATACAGCAGATTAAGTAATACATATTAATTTTATAAAGTAATCTGGTACCTAATTTATAAACAGGAGCATCAAGTGCTTGCAATAGTTAAAGAAAATTTATAATAAAGACTTTTGGCTTTGTAAGAAAAATTGTTGATTTATATTTAAAAAAAAAAAAAGTGTTTTGATGTATAGTTAAAAAAATAATTATGTAAAAGACTGACTAAAAATGTCTTAAGTATTTCAAGTCTTGTGTCTTTAATTTGGTGTTTTGATGTTAAGAGTTTTATCTAACATGTTTTCCTGGATTCAGTTTTATGATTTACCAATATTATAAGACTATGTGGAATGAAAGTGGGTTAAATTTTTAATTGTTCAGTGTAAAACAGTTTCTTTAAACCAAGGCGTAATAAAAATCATGGTAGCAATTTTTTAGAAACTAAATATGCCGATGAACTACAAGCAGGTGGTGCAAACTGCAATCTCTGTCAATACTCTTGCAGCTAATGCTATCACTTCCTTGTGCCTGTGTATTGAAGTTCTTTTGGATTAAAATTGATTGAATATAAATGGCTCTTATTTCAAAAAGTTCATTGCACGAAATACATATAAAGAAAAGTTTGTAATTTTGTTTCAATTTGGGGGGGGGGAGTTATTGATAGCTAATAAGGCGAAGAAACACTTATCAGACTAGATGTAATAAAAAGACCGTTCTCTTTTCTTTCTCTATACTAAACCGTATCCAAATGAAGGTTTATTCTAATTGTTGACTGCCTTAAAAGAAAATAGAACTTTGGCAATGGTTTAGAAAACAATGACAATAACTTAGTTTCTATGAAAAAAAAATGTTATTTAGTAATAATATTCATACAAGGATGTACAGATTATCACTGTCAATTTTTGACTTTTAGGATTTCTAATACTATTGACAAAAACCATTCATTAAGGTATGGTAAAAAACATGTGTTCCTAAGTTCATCTTCAAATCAGCTCACTTTTTACTTTTTTTTAAATTTTATAAATATAATTAATGAAACAAAAAAATTTTTTTACTACCAATCAATTTTCTAAGAAACGAATTTATCAAACGAAGTTTTTTTCAAACTGCACTTTTAATGAAAATAGTGAATTAAAATTTCTCGCCCTTCAGCAAATTGATAATAAATGCAATATGTAGCGCTGATACGCAACAGAATTATATAAAAGTATTACAACTATATTCTTACATAAAAATATATATATATTAATAATAAAATGTGTTCAATACTGTATAAATGAAGTTAAAATTTTGTTTATGGCAATTTGTATTTTATAATCGAGTGCCATTTATTTTTAAAATCTATCCATAATTATTATTTATTTTCACTTAGTATTTTTTTAATATAGACAATGTTCAGTCAAATATCAGCCTTAATTTATATAAACATACAATTATTTATGTATTTAAAAAAAATATCATTTTCTGTCAAACATTTTAACAATTATCTATCATTGAATTTTTCATTTATATTCAAAAATAACATGGACAAACAAGGGTTAATTTGAAACGCCAAATATTGTCTTCTTATTGGTAAAACAGATCATTAAATAAAATATATTTCTGAAATATTTTTTTGTGTGCAATTGGTAACAATATATGGTGTGGACTTGTGAGAATTTTATTGAATAAAGAATAAAATATCGAATCCAGTATGTTTTTTTCTTTTGATTTAGATATCCAACAATCTGAATAATTTAATTTTCGCAATAATAGGTCATCAGGTATTTGATCAACCATTTCATTTGCCTGATAGAATGCTTAAAGATTATAGATATATTCAGAATGATCACCGATCTATTGATTCTTCAGGTGTAAAGTTAAGTATAATAACATATTGAATACCTGAATACTGAAAAGTGCTGTACCACAAATAAAGAGATTTATCAGCTATTTAATATTTCCAGAGTAAACTTAATGTGAACTATCATTATTATTTAAGTGAATATCTCAAAGTAATGTGCGGGCTATGATTACATTTGAACCTATTTTGAAGTGCTTTCTCTAAGATGTGCTATAGATAAATTTTCTTGTTATGGGTAAAAACTGTCTATTTCATAGTGCTATCAAAACATATCTTTGATAGCAATATTGATGTGTTTCGAAGAATTTGCGATGTTTTTGACATCCCAGTATTGTTAGTATGTTAACCTTTTATAGGGTCAGCATGAAGTGGATTCAGTGTTCCTGGAACTTGGTCCCAAATTAGAAAAAAAAATTCAAGCTATTTTTAGTTTTGTTTTATCTAAAGCCGTTTCATAATAAAGTGATGAGAGATTGCGTCTGCAAATAATGATTAACTCAATAAACAGCTTACAGTTTATCGCAATTTCAATTTTATTAAAAATATCACGACTACTATTTCATTTTTGTAGAAATGAATTCATCTCTAAGATACTTAACATTTCAAAATATATGATACATATTTCAATTGTTAAAACTTTATACCATTCCACATGTTTTGTCACTAATGACCTGGATTTCGTCTTTCGGCATCTTCAGACATTCTATTACACGGATGCAACAGAACCGATGTACAATGAACAGAATGCCTAAATGCGAAACCGGGTCTTAAATGATGAAGCATGTGGAATCGTACAAAGTTTTAGCAATTCAAATTTGATATTGAAATTTTATCAAGCATCTTCAGTCGATATCATAAGTTATATGACCATCGTAAATTTTTTAAAAGATCTCTAATAGATGTTGCTAACATGCACGTTCATAAAAAAATAGAAATATTATGAAACTCAATTATAGTATATATAACAACGTCTCTTATAAAAATGAATATACTTTTTAAGGCCTCCCCAAAAAAATTGTTGGCTCTGGGCTGTTAGTTACGCCACAGTAAACTTGTTTTTATGAAATTAAGAATTAAGTGGTATTTATTCAGTCTAAAACTGAAGCATCACCTATTTTTTTGATATATTTTCATATCCATTGAATATTTTCGACTGAATGGATGATGTGCTAATATATTATTAATTTCATAGACATTATAAATATACTCATAGACAATGTAATGTTATTGCTATGCTTTTATTATATGTCAAACGCATAACCCCAAAATATTTCAAATATTATACTACTGCGATACTAATACGATAGTTATTGGTACAAAGTTTACCAAGAATCTCTCTAATGGATAACAATAATTCAGTGTATTTTGATGTACTGAGAAGCGAGTGCTCTGGTAAGTTCTGAGTTCTTTATATATTTTCCCTATTTCTATGGCACGGTACCCAGTGGCGTAGATATAAATTTGAAGTTCAATGGATGTCACAAAAGGGCTCCCCTTTATATAGTATAAATATATCTATATAAAATAATAATATCTAGTGGTGTGTAAATATTACAATAAGACTTTTTTTAGAAAATTGATTTGACATATTGTGTATGTGGATATTTCCCCCCCCCTATTCGCCGAGTTCTCGTGTATTGTCCGACTTTGCCATTAGGTGCTACGCTACTGACGGTACCATACATTGTTTTATCATTAATTTGTAGATTTATTTTACAATATTTTAGAACTTTACCTTGATCGAGATATTGCAGTGGAGACTGAAACTATCAATGCACTTCAGTTTTATAGAAGATATGTTTCAAAGAATGTACCAGTGTTAATAAAAAATCATATATCCAATTGGCCAGCCATTCAAAACTGGAGTTCTCAATATTTTAGGTGGGTTTTTTCAATTACATAAATGTAGTTTGACCACAAAAATATATGAAATTGGATAATATTTTTCTAGGGAAATTTTCAACGCCCATTTACTTACACTTTTTCTATTAGTTTTCTTATAAAGGGCATTAAAGAAAACATACTACTAAGTACTTATTTATAGGAAAAGGATACCAAATAAAAATGTAACTGTAGCATTTACACCCAATGGATATGCAGATGGTGTTGCCTATGATTGTGCTACAAATCAGGAATACTTTGTCATGCCAGAAGAGAAACAGATGACAATGAAAGAATTTTTGGATATTCTTGATGAAAAACTGTTAGTATCCATTGATTTTAAATATGTTTTCAATTTTAATGAAATTGAATTAATATTATATTTCTAATCATTGACTTACTCAAATTTGATACACTTCCAACATTCTAGTTACAACATACCGAATATCTTTTTTGGGACTATCGTCTGTTTACATCATTATTCCTCACTTTTACGCAACGGCTGCTTATGGCAAAACCATTTTTATATCATTATTTGTTATGTTAATAGATCTCAAAAACTAAATTAATTCATTTTTCACTCTTACTTAGATAATTTGTATTAACACCAATATAATACTAATTCTATTCATAGAATTATAAATGCAAAAAAATATGACAATGGTTATCCTTTTTGATCCTTTTAGATATGCAGGTTCAATATCTTTATGAAATATTATGTCCAAAGACATTATTTTGAATTATGAATTTATAGGCCAGCATTCATACCGTACATACAGAAGCAGAACTCAAATCTGACTGAAGATTTTGCAGAACTTATGAGCGATGTTGAAGCTGAAATAGATTTTGCAAGTGAGGCGTTTGGCCAAAAGCCTGATGCTGTGAACTTTTGGATGGGAGACAGTAGAGCAATAACCTCAAGTACGAATTTATACCTTTCTGTTCCATAATTTCAAATTACTCCTGAGAAAGTATTTCTAGGCAGCTGGTATCATTAAGTTATATCAAGTGAGCTTGTGAACAAACTGATCACAAATGCAAGACCATACGTTGTGTGGGTAAATTCTCTTTCATGAGATATAGAATCATATTTTTTGTTAGTTGATATTTCAGTGGAAATGAATTTAACCACTTATTCCATTTTATTTTTGTTTTATCTTGTTAAATTATCGTGTTATAAAAGATTGGTAATGTTTTGATTTATTGGCTAACAAATTTTTTCCTTATTTCAGTGCACAAGGATCCATATGAAAATATTTATTGTGTGATAGATGGTAGAAAAGATTTTATCTTGATACCTCCGACTGATCTACCCTTTGTTCCTTACAATAAATATCCTATGGCTATTTATGAAAGAATACGCGATGATCAAAATGAAATCAAATTCAAAATTAAACCATTGAGACCAAATTCATCAAATTCAGAGAATATTAGAGATAATCCAAATGATGAGATAGACTCAAACTCTGATCACATTTCATGTAAAAATAATTCTGAATCAAAATATATTGGTAGTGAAAATTCTTCACTTAAAAGTTTTGATGAATGCAGTATGAGTAACAAAGTTGATTGTGATAGAAGTATTTTACCATGGATATCAATAGTTGATCCTTTAAATGCTGACTTTTCAAAGTATCCTCAGTTTTCTAAAGCACATATTTTCCAAGTTTCTGTAGAGAAAGGGGATTGCTTATACCTTCCCAGTATGTGGTTTCATCACGTGAGGCAAAGTCATGGATGCATTGCTGTAAATTATTGGTATGATATGGATTATGATATACGTTACTGCTACTATAAAATGTTGGAAAAGATGTGTAACTCTGAGTTGTGACGTGAAGTTAGCCAAAAGCAATAAAATAACATTAAACCCAGTCCTTTTTTTACGCGATACATTGGTTCCAGAAAAAGCTGCGTAAAAAAATCACGTAAAAAAATCACAACTTTCATATAATTTGATTAATTGGTTCCAAAAATTAAAATATCGTGTAAAAAAGTACCAGAAACGTCTGAAAAACCAAAATTTGCATTTTAAAATTCGTGCAAAAAAAATTATATATTTTCATGTCTTTATTGCTTATAAAAATATTATTTTATTCACTTATATGAATTATTCGCTGCTGTCACTCTCGGTTGGGAAATGTAATCGTTTGTAATTTTTTGAACGAAAGTATTGAATTTGGCATAAATCAAGTTTAAGTTTTGTAACCAAAATTATTTATTTTAAAAAATAATGAAACGTACATGCCTAGCATCATTTATATAAATTTCTTCAAATTTGGGGAAAAATCGCGTAAAAACGATTGAAGCGCATAAAAATAATGTAACCGTGCCGTCCAAAAAAATCGCGTATAATCGAATTCGCGTAAAAAAAGGACTGGGTTTACAATATTGTACAGTCTTTTGTAATATAACACTGGTGGAGTATTGAGTTTTTTGCACAATGAATGTATCCTTTCTTCTTTATATATAGTTTAGGTTGTTCAAGGAAGAGTTAAGAGTCCCTATAAAAAAAAATATTTTCAAAAGCCATTTTATTTATTAATTAATAAATCAATTCTGTTACAATACTGTGAGGTATTTAACGGAAAGCATTTGTGTTGAAAATGGTAACAAAGTTTAACTAAGACTGGTGTTTTACACCATTCTGATCTAGGAATTTTTGGAACCAGGGACAAGGTGACAATCGAAGCCCAATAATGATGGTTCAAATGTTAAACTTACACCTAAAATATTTTAAGGTTTTGTTGAATATTGGAGTCAATTAATAAACTGTGGATGAATATTTCTTCAGTATAAGGATAAATTTCTCGTATGACGTTTGATTTCTTTGAAAATTCACAGTTCAAAATCTTTGAGCAATGTTTTAGCATGTGTTGATTTTACAGCAAAACTAACGAGAGACCTTTTTTGCATCAACTTGTTACAAGAAATGAAATATGTGTAGTTTAATACAGTATAAAACATAAAAGACATTGCGTAATTAATAGCGATGTTTCTATAAAAAAATAATTTTTGCACGATTGCAAGCGTATTGTATTGAAAAAAAATCTAAAAAGTGATCCAACAGTATCGAGAGAATGTTATTGGGGCCAGTTGATAAAAGTGAAAAGGTGAAGGGTAGATTTTTTTTGATAAAACTAGGCTGTTTGGCGATGATTCAATATAAATTCAACGAATTGAATTAGAATTTATTGACTATCGCCATATTCTCCAGATTTGTACAACTAAAATTGCAGGAGATATAATTTATGATACGACTGAAGGTGCTTGATGGAATTTCGATATCAAATTTGAATTGTTACAATTTTGTACGATTCCACATGCTTTTTCACTAACGACCCGGGTTTCGCCTTTCGGCATCTTCAGGCATTCTATCTATTATTATCTATCTACTATGTTGTAACAATTCAAATTTATTATTTATTTTTTAATTATTCAAGACAGTTGTCAGTTCTGTTGCATCCATGTGATAGAATGCCTGAAGATGCCTAAAGGCGAAACCCGGGTCGTTAGTGACAAAAAATGTGGAATCGTACAAAATTGTAACAATTCAAATTTGCAGGAAATATATATTTTTTAAATTTATTATTTTTTTTAGCATTGGATAAAATTGTATAAATAATTGTTGTTCATTATTTTTATGAAATATATGTTAAAGTTTTCAACAAAAGTGGAATGATAAAAATTTATAATAAAGTATATAAAATACACACCAAAAAAAATCTTTACAATATTCTCCAAAAATATATTTTTTTAATCACTTGATACCTCTAAGACCTGGGGGTCACGAAGGGTTTTTTGGTGCGTGGGCAACTTATATGTTCGACTAAAAAAATATTTTTTTACATGCTTTTGGATTGTATGGGAGGTCGCGGGTTACATATATTTTATGAAAAGGCGTCGCCACCCGAAAAAGGTTAGGAGCCTATGCTCTAAGCCTTAGAGTCTAAGGTATTGTAGACACAACATTTATTTCATTATAAAACATTTGTTTATTTTCGTTTAATTCATTATAAAAATTTAAATTTGTTACAAGCAATCTTATCCATATCCTTAAAAAGAAAGGTTAATTGATCAACAAACAATGCCATGCAATGATGTTTTTTTAATAATGTAAATTTTAGCCATTTGTATAATTTATGATATCGACAAAAGGTGCTTGATGGAATTTCAACATCAAATTTGTCAGTTCTGTTGCATCCGTTTGATAGAATGCATGAAGATGCCGAAAGGCGAAACTCGGGTCGTTAGTGAAAAAACACGTGGAATCGTACAAAGTTTTACCAATTCAAATTAGCAATTTGTATTTTCAATGTAGCTTTAGTTATTAAAAAAGATATGCAGAATAAAATAACTGATTTTGTATTTCAAACTTTATATACAATCCGTAAAATATTTTTTCTAAAGGCTGTCGTTTGCTTACACCCAACTATAAATTATGTGCGAGTATCCCTTGTTTTTACCAGCGCAAAACCTTACTGGATGCGTTTAAATCCTATTTGTATGCTTGGGTGGAATAAAAACATAATCGTTTCTTTCTTAATGTCACTTCATACAATTTTATGTCAAAAATGTTTTGAATTCCGATGAAAAATGGGTTAGTTTAATAACAATTTCTATTAAATGCTTTAATATTACGCAGTAACAGCGAACGCTTAACATTACTGTGCATGTCAAAACCTTAATTTAGATAATGCGTCATTTAATCATTGTAATATAAAATTTCTCTATTGTGGCGTGCAATCATAAATTTGTTGTTTTTCAGCTGAAGAATCTTCGGAGACATTGGATTATTCCAAAAAAGACTTGAAGAAGATAAATAAAGCAACTGAGCTTGAATCAAGGACTATAGTTACATTAATCTTGGACGAAAATGATCTCCAAAGATTAGACTGTGTAGATTCTTATTCAAGGCTTGAAAATGTACGAACTTTCTTTATTGAAATAAAATATTTACATATATATAGTGTTCAGTTAAATGCGCTTTATATAAAACAATCTATATTAATAGATTTTTTCGTATTTTTCAGTTATCGGTGTGCAAAAACAGCTTGCTTCGTATGCATGGTGTTGGCAGACTGACTAGTATTCGAAAATTAAATCTCAGTAACAATGCAATATTGACTATTGAAGGACTCAAAGAACTTGTCTATCTTAGGAAATTGCAACTCTCGTGTGAGTATATTTTTAAATGTTTCCCCAAATTTAGTTCTAAATGAAAATTTCCAAGTTGGAAATAAAGACCAAATTTTCACCCTTCATAAATTGTATAATACTAGTTTATTAGATGTTTTATATTTATTACTAAAAAGCGCGCCATTTTACAAGTAAGTTGAATTTGATGTTATGCTTGTTATGCTTTGAAGTTTCTAACCCCAATCAGTTTCAATTCATTGAAGTGTTTTGTTTCATAAAAAACAACTTATAAAAAAATACATAACATTTAATTAAAAATTATACTTAACTAAGATTCTCTCAATTGAAAAGAAATTCAAAGTTTCATTGCATACTTCATTAGAAAACGATTTTGCTAAATGCATTGAGCAATCTTCTATTATTTAAATTACTAATAATCCAAAAATGTTACGATAATTAAAATTATTGAAACTAGTGTCACCAAAATTGTATATTCAGTGACTTTTATTATTTTCAGAATTTTAATCATTTCAATTTTTAAAGTAATAAAGGGGTTATGTCCGATAAGCAAAAAATGTTTTACATATCACACTTGCTGCTTAACATGGAATTATTACAGTGAATAAATTTTGATTGTGTAACCTTGCAATTGACTATTGACCTTTATAAATTCACACTCTGACTATCATCTTGTTGGAGGACTGTTGTAATACATTAAAAATTAAATTATTCACATTCAGTGCAGAAAAACTGTAACTTGATAAGTATAGCACATAATCTTTTTATTTTATTCATCAAGTTAAAATGTAACGTAAATTTATGTTGTATTTATCGAAACTGTTTGATATTTATATGTTGCATCACTAATAGCTTTACATTAACATGATCTACTATATCAGACAGTGGGCTTTATGAACACGTTGACTACGGAAAAATACCTTGACTTGTAGCAATCACTTTGCAATATTTGGCATCACGCAAACATAGAGTAACTCTTGATGCGATTTTGATCATCGTTTCTTCAATATATTGGATTATGTGCTAGGCGCGTTTTCAGCATCCAACATGTTAAAAAAGAATGTACAAAGCTGTTACAAAATAGATATTTGCTAAAACACTTGTGTGAACAAAAGATAATGAAATACCTTATTCTATTTACGGAGATGATTTTTACTTAGCATATTTGTCAAATATAAATTAATTTATAAAAGTGTGATTTTTTTATTTATATGAAAGTTGACAAGCAGGCTTAATTCTGAGTGTTAAATGTTTTCTCCGCGATTTACTGCCGATAGTAACTGCCATCTAACTTGATGCCATAAGCAATTTATAGCTCATTATTGAACATAGCAAGTTCATTATATGTCATAGCTTAGACAAATTTATTTGTAACACGGTGAAAACAAAATTATTTTTTTAAGATTTAGTTGATAGCTATTTCGGCTCACGCCATCCTCAGAATTATGCTTAAACGAACATTTGCTTATCTATATATAGCTGTGTAAAAAAGGTACACAATACATTTTCTCTCATGTTTTAACGACCTAGCTTGTTTCTTACTCGCAATAAAACTAAAAATTGTAAATGAAACTAAAAAGGCGGCTATATCAATAAGTTTCCATATGGCACGGAAATGGTCTATTACGGAGACAAAACGGCCCCCCGTAGAGGGTTAAGCAATGGTGATCGACATATATTAGTTTGTTCGTTAAGAATCATTTGTGATAGTCTCTAAAGTATTCTAAAGCCGTCTTCTTGCGACCTTTACTACAAAGATGCAAACACTTAGGCGCCGAGTTTGAATTTATATTATGTGATTCCTTTATAACGTGATTAGCGATCTGTGAATCTGTTTTCACCGTGTTATAATAGAGTTCTACCAAGTGAATGCCAATTCAATCGATAAATTTATTGGTAATTTTAAATTGATTTTTTTATTGGCTTTATTTTAGAGTTCCGTTTACTGTGAATAAAACGTAGCTTTATATTTATATATATCATTTCAGCTGACTATAATTCACTGTGTCTTCTGAAATGGGTTCCAAATTACCATACGCATAAACATACTATTCTTCTTTATCATTGCCATTTACTATACAATTATTGAAAGCTGGCAACATACAGTGCATACTCACATTTAACAAAACATTTTTTTTTGTTCATCTATGCTTTGATTGTAAAAGTTGATGTTACGGTCTTTTAAAAGATGGGCTTGCACCGATGTAGTCTATCTCTTTTATACCAAAACTCTATTAGAAAAATACTTTTAGATTACTGTAAATCCTTTTCAATGAAAGCATGTTGAATATGTGTGGGCATTTTACTTTGTCAGTTTATCCATTTACAATTCCGAAACCCATTATAATGGACATGGTTTTACCCTATTGGTTAGTTTAACATGTGTTTAACTTTTAATGATTTGTATTGTAACTAACATTTGCAGGCAATAACATAAAATCAATAGAGCATCTCAACAATAATATTCACCTGGAGCACCTGGATTTATCCGACAATCAGATAACTCACATTTCTGACATCTCGTATTTAAAACATTTGAAGGTAAATAGTATTGCTATAAATATAAGCCAAATTAGATTGCTCAGTGTAATTTCACAAATTTTTGAGATCTAGTTCATTATAATTTTTAGCATCGGCAAGATTGAGGTTAAACTATTCGGCTGAAGATCACCTTGAGATTGAGTGAGATTGCCTTGGTATGAATACTTGAGTCGAACTGCTTAATGCTGCAATTGCAAATCTTGCTTTGATTTTAGCCATGACCAGTATTGAGAAATTTAATAAATTATCAACGTCATATAAGGAATATACCTCCTTATTATATTCTTCTTTACAATAAAACTATAGAAGATTTAATTCTACTGCCAAATGGTTTCTCAATGTACAGAAACACACAACACTTAGTGTCTTATTAAATTAAACCACTGAGCAGAACACAGCATTTTTTTTTTAAATTTCGATAGTGCATGGTTAAAAAAGTCAGCCACATGTAACTTTACATTTGAAGACAATGACGTGAAAAGTGATTGGTTATACATAACATGTGGTGGTGGGGCAAACTAACTAAACCCTAATTTGGTCCGTACATGAGATTTTACAGTGGCAATTGATATGAGCGATGTTATGACCAATGTGGTCAATAGCTGCGCAGCAGCTTTTAAACCCTCGCACACTCATCTTGATCTGGTGCCCGCTCCAAAACAAACTACTCAAATGAAATTTTGAAGGAAATGAATATAAAGCTGTACTATCAGTAATTTTCCTATCCTATGCTGATACTATAAAATCAAAAATTAAATAAGCCCATCTTTAAAATCTTTTGATGTCAATAAAATCAAAGATCTGGAAACTGTTAACAGTTCTAGAAAAGACACAACGGCTTCAATCAAAAACTTGTTAAGTTTGTTTCAAATGTGTTGAAGTGTGGAGTGTTTGTGTTTTGAAGTATTTGTTCACTGTAAGATATAATATTGGTATTTGCTAACAATATTGTTATAAAATAATTAATTTACTAATAAATTGTGGATTTTTCCATTTTTAATTTATGAAGAGGGACGGAACTGTTCAAGTATGATTGAAGAGAACTGTTGTGTATCTATGTTTTTTTTTCAAAACTTGTGGGGTTTGTTATGATATTTGAAATGATAAAAACATATTTTTATAATTTCATATATATACTCTTTTTCCACCTTAAAGTGACAGTTAACACCTTAAAATGTCATTAAAATAATTTATATATCATTTACAGCATTTACATTTGGATAAAAATCGCATTGGAAATCTGCGGCAATGCGAGCGTTATCTTCCATCGTCTCTGGTCACGCTAGGGCTGGGTGGAAATTTTTTAACAGATCTCAACACCCTGTGTCATCTTTCTCATTTGGGCCAGCTGGAAAACTTTACTATAGAGGGGAATCCGTGTGTCACTGCCAACGGACAGGAGAAAATGTATCCTTTTAAAAAAGAAAATATGTGTTTTCAGACAGAATGCTTTCCTATTAAGCATATATGGGGCTAGCGTCGAATTTGTTAAAATTGAATGCTTATTTAACACAACATATCCAAAATTTTTATAACTTTGAATCATTGTCAGTTTTTATAATACATATTTCTTCTGTCATAATATTACAGTTTCCATTCCAAAATTATATATGCGTTCATAATTTTTGTATCACTAATAACACAAAAATCACCAATATCGCAAAAATCGCAAATATGACAACTAAAAATTAAGAAAATCTCTTTTGGATGTCTGCTTGTCAGACTTATGACTGATTCAACTACCATACAAATCTGATGCTCTGCGTGCTGTGCTCATGATAAATGAATGTATGTAGTGCACAAGTTTTAAAATATTATTTCAAAAATGATTTTTAGGTAAATTACTGGACAAACAATGATCAGTGTTCTGTTTAATTTTTTCATTTATAAAATCGTCGTAGTGTTACCTATTTTATAATGTCTCTTCCTTTTTTTGGAATGTCATAAATCACATGTCATTTTACTGCCATCTATGACCATGCTTGCTGTTATATAAGATTCCATGTTGTTTCGATATTGTTGTTTCAAATAAGTGTATTATAAACGAAGAAATAATGTAAATATAAAATTAATTAATATATTAATGCCTATGAAACATTTCTTGTTTTACCTTAACTGTTTAATTCAGTGATTTTGATTATCGCCCCTTCGTCATCAATTGGGTGATGAATGTGAAAATCGTTGATGGGTTTGAAGTCAACGCTATTGAAAGGTTAGTGTTTTATTTTACTAATCTACTTTGCCAGACTTTTTTTCTCTATTCAAGTGAACATTTGATGGTTATTGGTTTATTAATTTTTCAGTTTGAAGGCAGAATGGCTGTACAGTCAAGGACGTGGTCGTCAATTTCGTGAAGGTGAACATTCTCAACTCATCCAATATTTGGAGACTACCTGTCCCCTGGGAGAAATAGCGCTCGAAACAGAAGAACAGCGAAAGCTACGTTTGATCCTGAGCAAGGTATTTCAGCAAATCAATAGTGAACATCCTAAAAATGATATCTTTAGTTGCAATCTTTTCCATTGATATTGACTACCATAGAACACTGCACAACTCTCAACAGTTTTTATTCCACTCTTGTCTTTATTGGGATATCAGTTACCTGTTTGCTTCGTCTCAATGTCTCATATCTAGTGGCCTAGTCCGAATATGAATACATATAAAGTCACTTCATTTATAGTCCAAATAGTATTTTATCGAACTTTGTATTGATAATAAGTCATAATCAACTATGACCATAGACTACAAAAATTGTTTCTGTTATAGCCTTGCCAGTATTGGCAACAAGTATTATGTCTAATTTGTCTAATTAAAAAAAAATAATAGAAAAACTTTAATCTATTGATCTCTGACCTAATGACTCTCAATTCTCATCACTGTGATCAAATGAATAATACCCTAGGGTTTCTGCCCAATCTGCTTTGCAGTCGTTGATTTGAGTCCCCAAAATTTTGTAAATTGTTGTTTAAAAGTATGAAACCTCTGATGCGTTCATATTTTCCCACCCTATTGCTTAATAACTAAACCTAAGACAGAGCAATTACTTAATAACTGACTCTTTTCTTATTCCATCTCTTGACCCTTACACACTCTGCAAAGGTATATTTAACGACTGGCTTTTAAGTTCACGTACAATATCTCCGGATTAGATGCCGACTATTGTTGAGAAATCTTATTAATTCCATATTAGTGCATTTAATACTATAAATTTAACCACTTTTCAGGCTCAACATCATCAGCAACAACTAAGAGAACAAGGACCTAGCCCTCCGAGAGCAAAACATTCGCCCAGAATGCACGGTAGGAATATATTTCATAATTTTTAATAAATTTTTAATTTTTATGATGAATTAACTTCTCTGGTAAAATAATCTGATTTATGGAAATATTCATTGAATCGAATTGAATTTAGTAATTTTTTGATACAGCTCGCATTGCCGGTCGTGTCGTAAGCAAGTCTCCCGACAGAAGTATGTCCAGCAGTTACCACTCGGCTCTGCCGGCAAAACACCAGACCCTTCTCGGCCTCCAATCCAATCAGATGTCGGCAAGTTTTTCAGGAGAGATTCCCACGCATCTCACGCCATCCAAAACCAACCACAACAAAAGCATAGCTGAATACAATTCAGTCATGAGTCAAAGCTTCGACTCATCTTCGGCTGGCCT
This sequence comes from Himalopsyche japonica, assembly GCA_028555115.1. Lineage (NCBI taxonomy): Eukaryota > Metazoa > Arthropoda > Insecta > Trichoptera > Rhyacophilidae > Himalopsyche > Himalopsyche japonica. Next base: position 540,143 of record JAHFWJ010000526.1, on the reverse strand, counting down.
AATATTCGAGTCTGAGAGAAATCATATTGATAATAGGGACTCCACCGAAAAGACCAAAATTGAAGATTCGTTGAAGACTAAACGGGAATTGATTGAGAATCATGAGGAATCAAAAGTGAAAGAAATCAGCAAAACTAATGATTGTAAGTTTAATTTTATAAAATCATTTCCTGGCCGATAACTTTAATTTTTGACGCGTTAATCAAGGATATAATACTATATTTTTTAAGTGTGTGGAACCTTTGAAACAATCGGTTCATATTGAAAAGAGGCAGACAGAATGCTATATGCCCGAATGAGGACTTCTTTGCAAATTGTAGTTCTTAAAAATAAAAAAAATCATCTTCAATTTGAGTATCATCTGAATGAAGCAATATGAAGTAATATACATATATTACAGAAACACCTACAGCTGCTCATGTGTTAATTGTAATTTGACACACCCTTGGGCCAGTTGTCAAAGACCATCATTAAATCATTTATCATTCTTAAGGCAGATAGCGAAAAAAAACACATTAACAAGCCAAAGCAAAATAATTTACATTTAAATGTGAGACGGAGGGACCGCACAAGGTTGCCAGCAATATGGACAAAGGAAATGAATTTAAAAAATGTCACATTCAATAAGAGCGCTTATTGACGATGGTTGGGTTGCTCACCATGCTTGAGTTAATTGAAGGTTTTGGTTTTGCTTGTCAATCTTTCTATGTTATGGAATTCACACAAGTTGATTTCAATTTCTAATGTGTATACAATATTTCAAGTTTGTAACAATTTAAATTTTATTATTTAAATAATGGAACTTCCTGACTGTCTAAGAGCTTTTTTATAATTCTTTATACTCATTTGCTTCTTGTTAGGGAGTTTCAAATTAAATATGTATGTTTGACTTTTTTTAAAATTATTAAAAATGTTTTGTGGAATTTATATTATGCAGGAATGGTATACTGGAAAGTTTCTCCTGAATATATCTATATTCATAATTGCATTTTAAAATTGACAGTTTTCAAAGAAATTGGTGTGCTCAGTGAGGAATGGGTGCGCGATGGTTGGTTGGTTGTAACATTGACTTTTTGCTTCTTTTAGCTCACCAAGATTCCAACAAAGCTTTAAATCAGCCACTGGAAGCTGCGTCAAAAATGGTGCCCGTTCTAGACTCACTGATGAGCCCGGATTACCAAGGCCCTCTATTCACATCGCAGACGGGAATAATTGGCAACTCCAACTCTCACAGCTTAATGGCGAACAGGCGTATCGTTGCTAGCACACAGGCATATAATATCACCAGCCCATTGTCGATTTCTCAAACTGGACAGACTGTGTCTACGCAAATACCTTCCAGTATTGCCAATGTGAATCATTCAAATTCAAACTGTTCGAGTACACCAGCAAAGGGCGGAAAAATGAATGCTAGCAAAACGGGATCCTCAATGCAAATTGTGAAACCTACTGCCCCAATTGTGAGAAACAGTAAAGGTAATTCAAATTTAACTGTTATATAACTGTGCACTATTTATGCTCACTGTGTATCAGTTCCTTATAAGCAAGTTTGGATATAATACGATATTGATGAAATCAATACACAAAAGGTACTAAATTTTATTGTATGAAATATTCTGTTTCTAATATGAAATTAAAATTGATATTTTTGCTATCCCATTGGTGGTGTAAAGATATGTGCGTGCTTAATGGAATCTCAATATCAAAATTAATTTTAATTAGAAAGCAGATTTCTAATCTCTAAATCTTTACCAAGGAGTATACTTAACCTTTACTTAAGACTTTATCAAGGATTTTTAAAAATTGATGATTTGTTTTTTTTTCCTAATAGAAACAATCAAGGGACTTTTTTTGTATTTAGTTGTGTCAACGGTTGTTACATTATAATGAGCATTTTTTTTCGTTAGCTATTTTTCTATGAAAATATTGATTAATGAATAATTTCATACATATCTTACCCAATCCTGAATGTGGGGAACAACTAATCTATCACCCCAACATACACCACATTGTCCCTCCTTGTATCTTGGCCTGACATCCAGTTCTCATAAAACATATTCTTGTCAAGATTCCATATGCTTCTTCAGTGGATGTAGTTTTTATAAATGTGTTAATAATGGTTTTATTTTTAATATCTGTTGGGGTACCAAAAAGTGGGATATAAAACCGATAATAATATTATAATATTACAAGTATCTCAGTACATAGAATGTTGAATAATATGTTCCATTTAAAGGTTCACCACAGTTATCAAGAAGTGCCATGTCAAGTCCAAAATTACGGCACTGCACAGAACAGAGAAAAGGTATTATTTTCTAAATCACATTTCTTTACATTAATTTATAATTATTTGAGTTTTTTACAAAGTCAAATATTATTTTAATATTGCAGGTAGTTTTTCATCTCGATTGCCGCAGCAGAATAATGACGATGCACAGTCTGCCAAAAATTTATACAATCAATCTTTGCAGAGCTCTCCTGGCAACATAAACAACTCGAATAAAAAGAAGAAACTGAATGGAAATAATAAGGTGATTTCTAGTCTTTCAAGTCAGGCGGAAATACAAGTTAGTATAACATTTATACTGTAATATTGGCAATTGTACGAAAGAATTGTACTTTTTTTCATTTTGAAAAGAAACAATTTATTTGCTTTGTTATATGGAATAATATAAAATAATATGTGTTCGTCTTCAAGGTTACACCACCTGATTCTCAAGGAGCCAACAGTTCGGACGAAGATAGTGAAATGTGTGTGGAAAAATTACAGTCAATCAAAAATGCAGCCAACCAAAGGTAAATAAGTTAATTAAATTTACTTTCGATGTGTAATGATTTAAGTAAGTGCTGAAAATATGACAAAAAATTTGTATATATTTTCATTGGCTTGTGTAATATGTTAAATTGGGCATTTATTAATATTGCTATGTAATTAAATAAAAATTGGAAAACTTTATATTAATATTGAATGAATACAGTGGAAACTCTTCAAGATTGATCCAGGCAGGAGTACTGCAAGGTTCTGTCCTGGGACCCATATTGTACAATATATACACGCATAACATTCCTTCCAGTGAAGAGAGTAATGCACTTATAGCTTAGCATGCAGATGATAAGTTCTGCTTGATGAATCCCTCCCATAGATTTGTTGATAAAAATTCTAATAATACATGAGAGGAAAAATAAACAACCTCGGGATGTGAAAATGACTGTTGATCATGCTGAATGATCCTTAGTCCACTTTGTTACTTATTGTATGTGCATATGTGAGTGTAGTATATGGGGAGGTATATATAAATATAATGCGTATAGTGTCTATGTAAAATGGATTCATTATGGATTGCTCAGCTCTGCAGCGACTAACATCTGTCGGCAACGACATAAGAATAATGCAATAAATAAATGAACACATAAGAGTTGAAGGAAACACGAACTCTGATTTTAATGCGTCATAGATCTTAATGCTCCATCAATTTGATATCCAAAAAAAAGAATGATTAGTGGATAATATTTTACATAAAAATAAATAAAATTCTCAACTTTATTATTCCACTTATTGTCTAATACTTCCTTACACAGCAAGTATAATGGATTAATATTTCTATAAATTTTTATTTTACATACAGTGAACATCACAACATTACGATGGTTTCATGTATTTTCAGAAGGCAGAAGCAGTCCATATCAGACAGCGGTTCATCAGAGAGTGTCGTCACAAACACAAACAAGACAGGCAGTAAGATAAACAAGTCAGCGTACTGTGCTGCCGTCACCATTCAGAAGCTCTGGAGAGGGTACAGGACAAGAAATCTCAATCAGAAAACTGGAAAGATAATGCACTCCATTCAAACTATGAGAGCTAGACAGTATATTGAGTATGTTATTTGTTTTTCATTCCTCGCAACTGTTTTTTGATTCACTGGTTTTAAAGAATATTTATTTTATCTCGTGAAATGCTAATTGTCAATTTAAATTACACTCTTTTATTACAAAGCCATCCTTTATATCCAATCTAATCACTCTGTTGGTCTTTTCATTGAATTCAGATGTACAATGCCCACATTTTTTCGCACATTATTGCACATTAATGCACAATGGCTTTAAGGCTTCTCATATGTTTGATAGCACTTGAATATAATTATTTTATCCATAAGAATAGTTTTTTTTTTTTTTTTTATTAGGTCTTTTATAACACAATAAAAGGTCTTTTGAATCCATTTAATCAATTAATCATCAAGTGCTTGACTATTTTTAAATTTAGGAAGCTGTCTTGCGATATGGAAGCAACCAAAGCAGCATTGGATAGTGAAAGAAAAATTCAACAACTGCAGATGCAAGCTATTAACGCCCTATGGAAGAAAATATCCGCAATGGAAGGCAGCTGTGGAAAAGGTTGGTAAACAATCTGACAAAATTATTGTTTTGTTTCATAATGTTACTGATGACTTTTATACATTGTTGTGTGCTATACATAGGTGATGAGAAAGGCGAAAATATCTCCAAGAGTATTTTGGCAATGGAGAATGACAAGATTGATGAGATGAGTAACAGCAAAGATTCAGCCGTGAGAGAATTGACCCAGACTTGCAGTATGCTACAGGCACAGGTAAAGACAACTTCTGTTTTTATGTATTTAATTCATCTGTTTATTTTTATAATGTATGCGCATTAATCTGTATATATACTCTTACACTATACACAATTAACCCTTTGAGTAGTGAGTTATTTTTTTACGAAATAAGTTTTTTGGTTTATTATAAATATTTTTTTTACACTTCATATAAAATTTTGTGTTTTTTTTGTGGTTCAATCTATAAAAAATATTTATTATTATATCACGCAGTAAATAAAGTTGTACAATTGAGAAATGCATAGTAATAAAAATAAATAAATTTATTCATTATAAATTTTCTAGAAACAATTAGTTTAGTTTGAACCTAAAAAAATAATTGCAGTCTTGAGTAAACATAGTTCGATATTGACACTGATTCCTAGAAAGAAAGCGGTTGAACAGACAGTAAATTTTATGATATATGATTAAAAGTGTAAATTCTTTTAATTTTTTTTTTTCGTAGAATTCTTTTATTTATTTGAAACAAATAAAAAATGTAAACCCGACTGCTTAGAATTATTGACAGATATGTGCAGCATGAATATCTGAAGGAATTATAATTATTCAACATAAAATACGGAACTTGCAATTGATAAAAGACATCACAATATTTGGATGTACATGTACCGTCATACTCCTCAATGGGTTAATAACCAGAGTTGAGTGTTTCAAGCACAACATCTATCAGAACTGATTATGCATGTTAAACTTTTAGCAAGGGACAGATGTACTATATTTTGCTACTTCAAATTAAATCTACTTTTAGTGAATAGGATAAAGATAAATAATAAGCTGAACACATAACTGTAGTTTCCTGTTTTTAATTTTTGTCAGGTTCAACAACTGCAAGGATCCATGCGAGATATTTTAAGATTTGTTTCTGGAAAGCATCCCGGGTTGCCCGAACTGGAAGGAGGAGGTGTTTCAACACAGACCGAAATTAGTGCTGTGCATACTCCACAGGTAAAGTTAAGCATAGATATCATTTTATATTAATACAGAGTATCGAGCTGCCAAATTGAATACAGTTTATTCTGAACGTTTCATTCTTGATTTTAAAATTGAAAAATCAGAGTCATGCGTATTTTTGTATATCTATTAAACATATGATTTTATACTGTAGTGGTATGCTTAGATTAAATGGAACTGTTGAATGATTTTTCTTATTATTTTCAGGGGGAATCGTCTGGCAACTGGCCATATCAAAAAACAGCATCGAGGCCTTGTTCTCTTTCACTTACAGTACAAAACATTAATTATAAGCAAACTCTTTCTAGCAACGGCGCTGAAAAGAAAGAATCCGTCCATACCGAAACCAAAGAACACGAAATGAACACTATGACAATGAATGCGGAACAAAATTTACCTGGTCAAGTGGAAAAATCCAAAGTCAACGTTGACACTAAGGTGGAGAATTTAACAGCTACATTAAAGTTAAAGACGGCATCTCCTACAACAGACGGCGGTAACTCAGATGATGGAAAATTTTTAGAGAGCTTGAAAAAGGAATGTCTCGGTGTCGCTCACAACATTGTTGAAGAAAAATCGAGTCAATTGCAAAAGTTAGATTCATAGGGTTAATTATTATCGTGCCACACTTGTTCATTTGTTAATAGTTTACATTATTTATTGCTGTTATAAATTTTATCTTCGATATTTTTGATTTTGTCTTGTTTGAGGCTAGTGTGTTTGGCATTCTGATTTTTTTACGCTAATTGTAGCTGTTATTCTTAGTGTGTAATGCTTAATTAATGGGTCATTGCAGAAATGACAGTATATTGTACCTTGGTGTATAAATATGCATAAACTGACTATTTATTAAATATTATTAAAAACTGTTGTCATTCCTGCAAGATGTATTTGGTTTATAAACTTTGCTTTTATAAAAAGGAGAAAATGTGTTCACAACTATAAAGTAATATTGGATAAAAACGGAGTTATATTATGTACAGAAGAATCTACACATTTATCTGCGATTAATAATAAAATATAAAATGAATATAATATACATTATTTTGTCCTTTTTATATAATTATCTAAGTTTTGTGATTATTATTTATGGACATATATTTAGTATTTCATTTAAAAGTTTAACTGTATTCGTAATATCTGTATGTAATGAAAATGTGGCTTAAATTTAAATTGCTCAAATGACCAATTAACATAAATATTAATTTACAGAAATTGCTTTAAATAATATTGAATATAATTTTAAATATGACATGTGCAACTTTTTGGCCTGCAAATAAAATACCAAGATAATTTTATTGTCTCTTGGCAATATATCAACAAAATTATGGGTTAAACAATTGTGATATTTATTTGTATATTCTATTCATTAACTAATTTCATTATAATCTGAATTTATTGTTTTGCTTAATTTTTTTAGAGGAATTATCAATAAAAATAGAATTACCCGAATGCATCTATTTCCATAAGATGTATGGGAACAAATTTTGCTGCTAATTCATTTTGATGACTTCTTTATCTATGATAAATTAAATATTGGTTTACTTAAAATATTCTCCAACATGTGTTTTAATTCTCTTATCGACCTGTTCCATGTCGAGCTACCTAAGATATTCCAAAATAGAATGTTTTAAAAATGAATTGATCAGTGTCGATATTTACAACAATTATAGAGGTTATCAAGACAAATCGGTTCATTTTTGAACTAAAATATTTGCTCATATATTAAAGTTTACACATTAGTGAGTGTCTATCAACACACTGCAATCAGCCATCTCAACTGTTAAGACGTTAGCATTCAGAGGGTTAACTATGCTTCTTATGTGAAATATATGGCCTCCATGATTGTTTATAATTTGTTAATCACTATTCACAATTTTTCAATTAAAATATTCTAAAGAGATATTGAAAAAAAGATTTGAGAAAAAAAAATACTGCAGATATTTCATAGTTTTGTCAATTGTTATGATAACTCAAATGATTGTTATAAGAAATTAATGTCACATAATTATTGATAATTGACTGCAAATGAAATCATTTGTTTTGCGCTTTGCAGCTATTTGGTAACAATTTGAATATCTCATGTTATGAAATAGCTTGCATAATTTTTATTGTTACTGTTAAATTGTTATTAATTAATTGTAATTTTGTATTCGTAGATACAGTTATTCATTGAAGTTTCTTAGCTTTCTACTAATTTGAACTAAGTGTTTGATAAGTCCATATCGTTTTCTATACACTTGTTTATGAATACTATTACAAAATACTGCTATTTTTATCAACTAGTTTTATTATTTCCAGAATTGCATTTAATTTTTTAATATATTTTATTATAACAATTGGTCGTTTTAGGTATTCTTTTATTGTAAAAAAAATGTAAAAATAAATTATTTCATTATTATATTATCTAAAATATTTGCACGGTATATTTATCTAATAATATTTATATAAAAGTTTTAAGGTGTCTGGTTTTTCTATCTGTTTTGCATTGTAATGTTATGTTTTACGTATTTGAGTTTAAAATATGTTTTCACTGTACAATTACATTACAGCCTTTTTATCAATATATTATCCATGAGATATGAAAACTATTTAGGGCTTGCGTGACACAAAGCTATCAAACAACTATGAAAAGTGTACTTTAACGGCTGGTTTGATATTTTGCAACCAGACATTTCTAACTCCACTTGTTTAAAGAGAACAGTGTATACTTTTGTGTTAAAATATTATACAAAAGTAAACCTCTTGACATATGGTGATTCTCTAAAATGCTTGTGTCGCTGGTTTCAGCCAAATGGGGCTGATAAACATAAAACTGCTGCGCGTGAATGCTGTTTTAGTGAATTGAGTCATTTATTAATGTTGTCATTAGGTAAAAATAAATGCGGAATAAAATATACTATACAGATTTTCAAAATCAAATATTCAATAGTGTAAATTAAAATTTTATACAGGTTATTAACGATATTATAATGTACTTTTAATGTATATCAATCAACATTTTCTTGGATGTATCTAAAGACATTTTCGTTTTTTGAATTTCATTTATTCACCGCTCATATTTGATTAATAAAATTATCATGCATACAATGTCTTATTATATAAGAATGGAGAGACATATAGGTTATATTTTCAGTAGCCGAAATTGAGTTCATTAGACGATATTGTAGGAAAAAAAATATTTTGAAAGTGTGTTCAGCTATCAAGTGAAGCTAGTGCTTTTGATGTTGGATGTGAATTAGTTAAATGGTCATTAGGTAATCATAGATTGTTTTATTTTTAAATAAGTTAAGGTTATAGACCATAAAATTTCATAAATATATGACACGATTCCTTCTAGTTTAGATAGACAAAACCATATTATTCATTTTAGCATTTTAATTTTGTGTATACTGAAAGCTTCTATAAATTTCAGTTAATTATGTGCATTGTTTATATTTGCTTGACATTTGATCAAAATGATTTTATCGCCTGTATTAAAATGAAATCATCGTAAATAAGTCGCTACGACAATTTTGCAGTCTTAATACATCAATGTAAGTTTTTGTCAAATGCCTTATTTTGTTCTTGTTTGAACATAAGTGAAATAACGACATTCCGAATTATCAATATTTAAACATACTTTTTTAGTTATATATTAACTATGTATACACATGTTTCAAAATGTATTTTGTGAAGCTATTGCAACATTGGGTTTTATAATGCTAATGTTTTTCAAACTGTGATTAAAATATGGCAAAATGATTCAATTAGATTACCGCCTTTATTTATATTTACTTCTTATTTGTAAGAAGTAGATTAATTTACTTGTCATTGCCTGATTAACTTCAAGTAATTTTGAATGGCAACTGTTTCTGCGTAATTATAAAACTTTTTTTTTCTAGTGATACCAAAGAATTTAATTTTGTAATGTTTTGTGCCACTTTGTAGCATGATAAACATTTACTATAATTATGCACTGAAATTTATATTTTTATAAACATCCGGCCTTACGAAGTCTCCAATTTTGAAACAATGAGATTTATATTTTGCAAATTGGCTTCAAAAATGATACTGGTCATTTGGTTTTGACTAATATCGGATATATTTTCTTTTAAACTTGCGAAAAACAGCTATTATTAAACGAATGCATTCAATTTGTATACAAAAGACTTTTTTTTAAAAATAAAAAGCAACTTTTGCTCCAATTGTTAATTGTTCATAAGTCACATGTATTCTGTAGCACTATATACAATAGGGGCTGTCTGTATGTTTTATATAAATGAAAACCTTTTTTCTGAATTACTTCAAACTGACAACAGAACAGTTTTTTAGGGGGCCATTTCTGATTCTTTTCCCATTTCCCAATTGACAATTTTGTAATATTTTTTTTTTAACCGTCTTCATTAAATAACATCTCATTTTTTAACCCTTGTTCTATATCAGCGTTCGGGGAATCGGGGTAAATTACCCCAAATGGGGTAAACATGAAATTTTTGAGGGTAATAAGGAAAAATCTGAAAGGGGAAATTTTTTCAATTAAATTTTGTTGGTTCTAGTATGAAAATTTTATTTTGTTTGTCTATTAAATACTTATTATTTTCACGCAACTTTTTTTATTTTCCGTGTAAATTAATTCAATAATTTTACTGTCTCTTTTACAAAATGAGGGGGTAATATTGACTTACGCAAATTATTTTGGGGTAGTGGTTAAAAAAGTTCCCCGACCGCTGTTCTATAAGAACTGATAATATTATATTCTCATAAAATAAATTATTATCGCCAGATAAAATAATTCTGTATTTGGTTTTCGTGTTGCAACACTTTTGATTTTCCCCGTAATCTACACTATATTGCAAGGTCTGTAAAGATGGCGCCTTAAAATATTTGCAATGCTACGAAAGATTTTATGTAGCTCTTTCTGCTTTGACCTTTTCTCACTTGCAGATACCTAATATTTGAGTATGGTAAGTTGTAAATGATTTGTGAAAATATTGATATCTTAAATTGCAATACACATTTTTTTATTCAGCCAATACTTAATTATGTGTCAAATTTGAAGCAAAGCCTATATTTTTATAATTATTACTGTAAACATGTGAATTTATTAAAAAAACACTGCTAAAATAATAATAAAAATCAATATGTATAGAACTCAATTTAATATGCTTACTCACAATATTTTGTATTTTATAATTTGGAAATAAAAACAGCCATCGAGATCCTGCTTATTCTACCTTGCTTTTAACATTATTATGTTTTGCAATAAATACCTATGACAGTATTTTTAAAGCACATTAATAAATGTGCTTAAATATTCCAGTAAAATATATATTTTATAATTTTTAAGTGTAACATTTTATAATTATTTCACTTATTTTAACAAGGATCTCAATGTATGTACTCAATTTTTTTTAAATATTTATATAAATACATATTACAATTCTCAATCAATTAACAATGTTCAAATTATTTCTGCATTAAAATTTGCACTGTACTCGTTATTAAAATATGATTTATTTCTTTCATCAGTTGTTTTTATTTAAATATCCTCTATTACAACTTTTCATCATGTTTTTCCTAGAGCTCAGGTTCCCAACCTGTGGGTCGCGACAGGTTTTTTGAGGGTTCATCAATTTATACAGTCAACTTATTACAAATAGCTTTTTCAATTGCATGGGGGTCACTGGTCACATTACATTTATAAATAGGGTCACCACCCGAAAAAGGTTGGTAGCCAATGTATAATAATCAAAACATTTTGATCGTAAATATCTGATGACTAAATATTTCTGTTTGACTGTGTCAAAATTACACTTTCATTTTTCACATGAAATAGCTAGCTAAATCCATATCTACTATATATATATAAAACAATCCATCTAAAACAGGGATTCCCAACCTTTTATACTCTAGAGCGCATTCTAAAATATCGGTAGGTTGGCGGGCACTACCCATTTTTTTCTATGGGTATTTATAATTAGGCATGATTAATAAATAAAAAAAGATCTCCACGTTTATTGTCACTATATAATAAACCTAGTTACTCAAAAAAATTAAAACTAACAAATATATAAAAATAATTTACATTTTTAATTTGTGTTTATGAAAATATCTGTTACGTTCAAATAGTGGCGGACACACGAATTGTTCCGCGGGCGCCATGGTGCCTGCGGGCACGGGGTTGGGAATCCCTGATCTAAAAAATGCATTTATTTATATTTAAAATAAACATGCAAAATGTAGTTAAAAAAAGGTTGACTGATAAATCTCGTACAGCTTTATAAAGTAAAAAGTATTCCACAGGAAACAGTTTTAAATGTTCTATTGAGTAGAACCATAAACTAATAAAATTTATATGTATGCCATGAAATTGCACCACAGACAATTTATAGAATTGTTTCCAATTTTTCATTTGGTAGAAAAATAATATTTTTAAATTCAGGTTGATGGTATCAATAAATTAACGTAAAATCCCAAAGATTTATATAAATGTGAATTAATAGGGACGCTCGAAATTTGTGTAAATGTGAAAAAGAAAGTTGTTTGTGAGAAATTTTTTATTTTTTTATCACGTGAAAGTATATTTTATGGCATCAAGTGTGGAGTTTTATTTTAATTGTTATAATGTCCGCCGCGGCTTTGCTTGGTGGGACGTATTTGGGAAGATCAATTTTCATTGACTTTATTCAGCCATATTTATAATAATACACGGTTGAGTTTGTTAGATGGCGTTTGTTATTTAGATTTGCGATTTAAGATAGCCCCAAAGGGAGAAGTCTAAAAACGTTATATTGCACGATATTGGTGGTCAGTTTCATGCCTTCAAATCGCTTGCGTAGAATTTTTTTCCAAATTTGATAATTTTCACACGTTGTTCAACGCTATAACCTTCCATAGTGATTTGCTTTACTCTACTGAACAATTAAAAACTAATTTGACAGATGTCACTCCAAGAATTAGGATGCCATAAACTAACAATTTTCGTCTTAAGCGTCTCTATTGAAATACATTTTATTTAAAATAGTTAATTTCTAACGATTTCAAAATAGAACGAAAGATAGTCAAATATATTTGATCTTTAAATAAAAAAGCTTTTTATCACGCAGCTAAAATACGAAATAAGTAATGTGGCTTGATGCATTATTGAGAAACTTTTCTAGAGCATTATTACTCGGCCACTTCGAAGAGTAATTCGCAATTATATATTATTATGGTACAAATGACTGTACGGCCAACAGAAACAATGGAAGTCACATTTATACATAGTTAAAACGATAACTTGGTAAAAGTAACGCCGCATTTATTCGTAATAAACCACACTTCGAATTATTTTTAATTGGATTTATGACTTCATTTATTTTTGTAAGGTATTATAGACGACTCCTCTTTGATATCGGAATGTGCCCCAGCCTCTCGCTATTCGTTCACTTACTTCCTTTAACCTCGTAATAAAATAGACAGGTGATTCCAGTATCTTCATCCCACCTGCCGCATATTCGTATGTACCTATCTGCTACATTTCCAGTTTCTAAGAAACCAAATCTATTCCTTTTTTCAAAGCCTTTAGAAGCAGAATGTTTGATAGCGCATTAGATTCTAAGCAGTGCGAGGGAGCTTTGTTTCTCAGAAAGCATATTTATATCTGCATATAATATTTACTATTTCTGTCATAATGAAAAAATAGCAATGTATTTTAGGTCTAAAAAAATTATAAGATCTATAGTTGATAGCTACTTCGGCTCACGCTTTAGTCAGAACTATTATCAATTATAAATCTTAAAAAAATTGTGGAACTAAAATATTATTATTTTTTTCACTGTCTTATATTGAAGTTTTACCAAGTTAATGCCAATTCAAGCAATAATACTATTTCGGTCATATAAACGATTATTCTGATCTATTTTTCCTTAGGCACATCAGTTGATAAGATTCACAAAATGGACTGTTCATTATAAACGACGTGAAAGAAGTTGATTGTATTGGCATTTATTTGGTAGAACTCCATTAGAACACGGTGAAAATAGCAATATATTTTAGTTCTACAATATTTATAATATATGAATATAGCTGATAGCTATTTCGATTATTATATGATTTATTATATTGCTTTGTATGATGAACTATGATGAGGGGTAAGCCGAAATGGCTATCAATTATATTAGAAATAAAATAAATTGCTATTTTTTCACCATGTTGTAACGAGAAAATATTTAAAAAAAATTGTGATCATTTTTTTTAATCGATGTATTGTTATTATCTATACGCCAAAAATTTATTGATAGTTTACACATTGAAAGGGGTTTACTTTGACCAGTTCTCGCAACCGAGAATTTTTTTGAACATTTCTGTCTTACACGTAGAAACCGGTTCTCATCTTTAAAATATAAAATTATGGAAATAGTACTAAGCAATGTGTTTAAATTATTTATTTATATATATATATATATATATATATATATATAAATATTGTATATTTTTCGGGCAATCATATTTGCCCGCTATAGTTACACTTACAACAGCGGTTTTCAACACGGTAGGCGTGGACTATTGCTAGTAGAGGCGCCAAAACATTTTTTTTATCTTCGCAGCATAATATAATAAGTACACATAAATAAATCTTTATATCTTAACGTAGCAAAATCTTGTTATTACTCTATTAATTGTAATTATCATTTTTTTTGTGATAAAGTTAATATTTTTTAAAATGTGTGTTTATTATTATTTGTATTGAAAAATAAAAGATTGGAGACACTGATTTTTCAGGGTGGCAGAGTAGCATAAAAGTTGGAAGTCGCTGACTCATAGGAAATACTTTGCAATGACTGACAGTATATAGTGTCTCAGTAGCAAATACTGTATTTGAAAAAAAATAGTTTAAATGAATGAGCGCAGGTGGTTTCTAATAATTTGCAATGTGTTTACCTATTTTTTATTAATAAAGTATGTGTTTATATTTCTTATAAATACATAAAGCAACAAGACTTTATTAAGTTTCCAATTAATATTTATTCAATTAATTTACCAGCATAGAGATAACAGCTGTTAATCTTTTTACTTACGCGTAGAAAACTGGCGAAGATAAAAATAATATTGCTTCATTTGAAAAATTATATTGACCAAACGCACTGCGAAATAATAAATTAAAAAACCCCATTACATTTATAGGATCTAATTTCTTATATATCTCAAACATTGCCATTTTCTGTATTCGCAGAAATATCACCTTTCTCAAACTGGTAATAACAGTAGTCTAAAATAACAATTTTACTAAAAAAGCGTATTATCCTAAGCATGGGATGTTGCTAATATTTAATTTAATCTAAATTAACTTTTTCGGTTCGTGATGCTATATAAAATAAAATACAATATATGTGTTGTTTTACATAACAAAATGCTCTTACCCCTTCGATGGAATAATTGTGATGAGAATTCGTTTTAAGTTACTGATTAATTAATCAGAGTTTATATATAATTTAAAGGATTAAAAACCTTTCAGTGACTGTAATATATCGTTTGAAAAAACAATGGTCATACAATGCTTTTCAAGTCAAAAAAAAAAAAAACATTAAAATTTATACTCTAATTGATATATTTTTATCGATCTAAGAAATTTATGTACTTTATTTAAATTCAAAGTACATTCATTGAATGTTTACTTCATATTGGTATAACTTTGAAGTATTTAGTTAATTCCTAGAACGATAAATATGAGTAGTCTATCACATCGATACTAAAACTAAGTTGCCCATTTCAATTTTCGATCGACTTTCATTTCGTCTGTGTTCAGTCCATGTCTGTAATGAAATATCATTGTAGTGACATGTCAGCTATTCCAAATTCAAAATTACACGAATTATGACTTTCCGCTTTTGAACGTTAAAATGAACACAACAGGAAATGGTTGTTATTCTGACGGTCAAACGAATATGACTTCGAATGCCTTTTGAAGAACCGTAAATAGTGTAACATTTATTAACCCTTTGTATGAGACAAGCAATGGAGCATAATCAAAGTTGTTACGTCGATAATCGAAGAAAAATTGGATTGTGTCACCTTACATTGCAAAGGATTAGAAAACAAATATCCAATTATAATTGACTTTGAAAAAATACATTTTAAATACTTAACTAAAGTTTTGGCATTTGAGTATTAAGATGAAAAATAATGCAATACATTCGAGTGCAAAGGTTTAAATCTTACTGATTGAATGTGCATTTACTTGATAGAACTCCATTATAACCCGGTGAAAAAATAGAAATGTATTTTAGTATGTATTATGTATCACCGTGTTAAATCTTATCCCTTCATGGTAAGAAAAATAAATAAACATATTATAGCCAGATATATAACAACACGTTAGTACAATTTTCACAATACTATATTTTCCAGATCAGGACCGGTTTCGCTCATCAACTGATCTAAAAAAAGCGAAATCGGTTGAAAAAATAGCTTGCTTTTTTGTTGTCGTAGAGAAATAATAAATTTACACTTATGGAATTATACTGATCAGAAATCGATATGTTTGATGTGTTGCATTTGATTGACCCTTTTTAAAACGTATTGTGCGTTAACTTACAATTATTGGTTGAAAAGCATTATATTTAAATAATAAAAATACGTCCTTTTTATAACAAAGTTATGTGATTAAGAAAAAAACAGAAAAAGCCACGGCGAAACATCAGATATTTCGAATTTTCTTTAGCTTTGCGAACGGGATTTTCATAAAGCATACACGTATAATATATATAAGCTTGTATATGCTTTATACTGGTGTATCGGCCAGAGCGTAGGCAGGTTTTATCCCAGGAAATAGCGGTATGTAAACTAGTGAAGTAGGAGTTCACCAATGAGGTACACATAGACGCTCTTTGATGCTTCTAGAAAACTAGAACGAAAATTTATTCAAAGAGACCTTTACTCCTTTGATAAAATGAATGTGACACTTAAAAAATAAATACTAAGAAAATAGAAAGGACGACCGGACAAGCTCAATTGATTGAGAAAAAGTAATGACGATTTTTTGATGTTAGGATTTCATGTTAAGCTAAAAGAAATATTTCGTTCTTTAAAAGAATACAATTATGTTTTTTTTTATTAAATAAATATGTCATATAATCGCCTCATATTTTTTTTTCAAGAGAAGTATATTAGAAGTTGAAATAGGGTGGGAAACGTTGGAAAGATATCTTTCCAGTGACACTTTAGAAATGTTTTTTGGACCTCACAGACCACTTAGCTTAAAATTTCGAATAATGCAAGACAGCACCGAAGATTCTTTCACAAAGTATTTTTTAAATATACAATTGAACTAACGATTATTCGCACTCATTAATTTTTATATAATCGGTGACGATTGATGACGTCGTTTTGATGAAGTGCTTGAAAACTAAATATATTCATTGATTGAATTGGCACTTACTTGTTAGAGTTCCATTGTAGCACGGTGAAAAAATAGGAATGTATTTTAGTTGTATATTTTATTTTACAAGATATAGTTGATAGCTATTTCGGCTCACGCCATCGTCAGAACTATATTATTTAGCTCTGGCAATAGCGTGAGCCGAAATAGCCATCAACTATATATATCTTATAAAAAAAATTGTAGAACTAAGATACATTGCTGTTTTTTCATCATGTTAAATATAATATATTAAATTCCTTCTGCAGACCCTTTATGATCTACGAGTCACCTGTTCGCGACAGTATGCTTTCGAACAGTGATTGTCAAACGGGCGATTGTGACCTGCTGGTAACGCGCGACAGTATTTTTAGCAGCTCATGTGAAAAATTAAAAATATTTTTATTTTGTTAGGTAAACGGCACGGGACAATTCGAAGGCGAATTTCCAATTGGTGTCTTTAAAATAAAATATATGGAAAGGAAATAAAAATATTTAATCATTAAACCAAGTATGAATGGTTCCAAACATTCATCAGACGAGGACCATTAATATAAATATTTCAAATATATTCATCACCCCTTCGCACTTGCAGATGTCCTGCAGGATGTTTATAAAAGCTTAGTATATCTGTTTTCGTTACTAGTAATTAAATTTTCAAAACAGTTTTTATGGTTGTCAAGTTTAGATACCACAGCTTTAGAATAGACTTCAAATAATACTACAAACGTTTTAACGTCAATAATTTGCTGAGATTATTTTAGTGTATTGTTTTATTTTAAATTATTAAAAAAATTACTTTCTAATTGTGAGTACAATAATTTTACAATAAGTATCGTATTAATTAGAATTGTATTTTTAATGCGGACAATGAGCGAAACCAATACTAAACGATAGAATATAAAATTTTGGATAATACTAATAAATATTGTGCTTTATTATTTAAATATAAGTTTGATCGATCATAAGAAGGTGAAATTCTTTTAGTAGCAAAGTATTGTCAATATTTTAAAAATCATTTCAATTTTAACACAGTGAAAAAATATGAATGTATTTTAGTTCTACAAAATTTGAAAATTTGGAAGAAATACGTTGCTATTTTTTCACCACGTTATAATTGAGTTCTATCACGAAAATGTCAACTCAATGAATTCATTTAATTTTTTATAATTTTAGGCTCAGTTTGAAGCAAATTGAAGTTTTTAAAAAATATTTTATTTCTAGTCAGGATTTTTTCCATATAAATGATGGGTTAGTGCTGCTTTTAACGTGTAAATCCTACAAAAATTTCTACAATCAAAAATTGATAGCTATATACAATAGATAACTTTAATATTGATTAAGGCCGTAAAGATTTGAACTCGTCAATTATTGATACGCAGTAAACATTGGAAAGTTAATCAAGACGTGATCATTTGTTTTTATTTTGATAAGGTTCTTTTATTAAAATAATCTACTTACATTACTGACATGAACAAACAATATTCAAAATGAAAAAAACTGATTAATTCGAAAATTCAAATTTGATATCAAATTAACTCTCAGTCAATTGGTAATGAGAATTCAGGTAATCTACTGTCTATATATGGGCAAACTTATCATTGAGTTATATGCAATAACCGTCAATCCACTTCACACCTTCGTTTAGTTAAAATCTCTAGCTATTAGCGGTGATTATATATAAAGCCGTTTTTACCTCTATTAAAATATTAAATACTACCATTATTAATTTTCTGATTTAAAATTTTACGCTTTTATATGAAAATAAATCATTATTTTTGCTCAATTTCAGTTACCACAAATCATTCTCTTTTATATTCCATAATGTATTATTATGAAGTGTGCGACATCAAACATTAAAACACGCACTTTACAAAAAAAATATAATATATACGTAAAAAAATATATTTATTGAATTGGCATTTACTTGGTAGAACTTTCACCGTGTTAAAAAAATATGATTGCGTTAAGCTCGAGTATACATAAATATGATTGAATCCATTACATAAGATTAGTCCAATAATTTAAATCGCACAACAATACGTGATCTGATAAACTATAAAAATATTTAAAAAATTTAGCGAAACCCAGGTCGCAAGAGATATGACATATGGATATGTAGAGAATTTGAACTATTCAAATTTAAAGCATTAGCGTACCTAATATTTCCAGATGAATATACAAAGGGTATGATAAATTATTTTCGTTTTTAACATCTTGATTAATGAGGTGAGACATGTGTAAAAATAAAGAATGTAACGTGACAGTAAAGCATACGACAAAAGTTTTTTTAATATACATATATATTTATCGCATATTTGTAACAGTGCAAACCTTGATCTATTATATAATAGTGAAAAATAATCGTTCATGATTGATTTTATAATATTATAAATCCATATTCCCTCGCAAGGTGGTGTTTTCAAGATCAAAGTTTCTTTGAAATTTGCCAGTCTATCACAGTTTGTTTAAGTATCCTTTACATGGTCTTCACCGACTTTTAGGAACGACACAATCCATTCCATTGGAAAAATATGTATGTAAAAATGTCCAGGACAGGTACATCTATGCTTTCAATTATAATAAATAATACGGTGAAACCCTGGTCTATAGTTCCCTGATCTATCATTTTCTTCCATTTTCAGTTATCTCTTATGATATTACGAATATTGCCTCGACTGATAGTTTTTGTCGAAAGTTTGTAGTACAATTTCAAATATTTGATTTTTGTTGTTGAATAAATTTATTGCATTCAGCATTTTTCTGTAATCCCACCAAAAGGATAAAATCCAGGGTCTGTTATATTTTATAATGATTTATGTCATATGGTAGCTTGTTTCATCTATATTGGTAAGCTAGTGCCTAAATGTATAAATGTATTTATATTCAAATGCAGGGGAGGCAATTGCCCTCTGTGAATCCCAAAATGACTTGATCATTTATTTATTTACTTGGTATATATACGTCACAAAAAAGCAATATGTTAGATTACTCATATTAAAACGTATACATGATTTATAAAAAGTAATAAGAGAAAATAATAAGGATATCAAAGAAGACAACCAAGCAACATGTACTTTAAACAAAATAAAAAAGTATTCGTTTGAACTCATTACGTCCACGTGGAATGTGTCGACATTTGAAACAATTCTGTTGAACAGTAACAATGCTCTTACTGATTCTACACTTATACTTAAACTATTAATATTCACGACTTCTCAAAAACTTGTCTGGAGCATAAAATTTGAAATTATTGAAGATGACAAAATTCTCATTATAGTCTCGTATAAGTCAAAAGAATTATGTAGTGAGGTACATTATTTCATTTCGAGTTTTCAAACAATTAAAAGTGAGTATGTCTACATAAAAGTGTGGCCACGGGTGTTATTTATAAACATTCAAGTAAAGAAGTTTCAAAAATTTCTTCTGAACCTTTTCCACTATGAGAGAATTTCAAATTTCTTGGAGCCTAAACGATACACCCACTTAATATTAATATTGAATGCTAGTTAGCTGTCTTCAAATCGTACGCCATGACTTCTCTGGTTTCGACCTGATTAATTATTATACTACGTTGCATATTTGATATGGTATACGCAGATTGGAACATTTTTCTGGATAATGCACCGCAAGTAGAAAAAAAATATCAAACAGAATCTAAAGCTTCACGCGCGTCTTTTTATGGTTGCCAATCAACCCGCGCCGATAAATTTTAATAAAACCCATATAATAAACGGGGTGACCGTCGTGCGACGGCGCTGATTTGGAACGCTTTGTTAGTCCTTCGTTCTATTAACCGAAAATAATTGGAGGCGTGTAAATATTTAGAACATGCAACACGCTAAATTCTGTAAAATTGTTTGCGTTCTGCACAATAGAATTTTATAATAGTCAACAAAATATATCGGCATTTCACGTCAAATTAATTGTATGAAAGTAGATCATGCAGGAAAATAAACGACATACATACAGCACATAGAAAAATAATTTACTGTAATATTAATAAATTTATAATACAAAAAATTTCAGCGTTTGTTACGATAATTTTTATATGATATTTTTTTCGGCGTTGTCCATGTCATGCCCAACGTATTTTTCTTGTTACGTTGTTGTACACGACCCATTTCTCATCTACGGGCACCAAACTATGCAAAAAATGTTCATGTTTTTGTCTAGCACTCAAAGCAACATACGTTGAAAGACAATCCAAACGTTGTACGTTTGATCGGTTGACTCCCATTATCAACGTAATCTCCCTGGTGACTAGACGTGGATTGGTGTCAATTATGACTTTTAAATTGCTGTCATCAGACTTCAATGGCAGTCCGTTCAACATCAAAACTTTTGCATCAACCCAATATATATATATGTAGGCATACAGCAAGCATTGATTCTATGGCTTTTATAATAATATCGAACTATTTGTACTGTAAATCTCCGAAGTGTATTGTATTAAAAATCTTACTGATAACAGATGTAGCGGTCATTAATATTAGCGTGAAAAGTGGTTCGGGCATGTCAGTCGAATGCCGCAAGAGAGTGTGATATTATTTTATTTGACTCTGAATAATCTTACAGTAATGTATACGAGTCGAAATGAGTATTTTAATCGGTATAGACTTAAAAAAATTGAATTATATTGGATTGAAACAATCTTAACAAGTTTGTTAGGACAAATCGAGCGATGCATTAACTGAAAAATTAGAGATTACAAGCAGGTTTTAACCACTGTTAATTCGTAAATTTTTGGGTATCAACTATCAACACATTAAAATCAGCCGCCTCAACAGTTGAGATGTTAGCAGTCAGAGGGTTAATAAAAAAATCATTTTTTGTCAGAAGGATGAATTTTTATACAAGTTATCTTAAAGGATTGCATAAAAAATCAATTTGCTTTACTGAAGAATGTCTAGGAATTATTTTTAAAATAGCGTAGATACTCGACGCAATTTAGATATTTATAGTATGTGTAAGACTTTTTTTGTTTCAGGTATAATAAATAATTAAACATTGGTGAGATACGCAAGATTTAAGCGCTTTGTAAGTCAACAATATAAATCTTTATAGGGTTACTTTTGTCATTTATAAAACATTAATAAAAAATGACATTTGATAATATGGTCTTCCTATTAGGACCTTTGGTAATGCGTGAGGTCTCTGTGAACCTCTTTTGCGGTGCAGTTAGTATGGCTCCCTTTCTCTTGGCCCTGTCTTGTAAAGATCTACTTCACGCCAAGGGCGGCTGGTAATACAGTAATAATTTCCCGAAGGGGTGTTTGAATTGAGTGACAATTAAATTGGTTAAATTATATGCATTACATTCACTTTGGCATAAATTTTATTTTCAGCTTTAATTATTTTGTGAAATATATTATCATACTCAATTTTTTATTATTAATATAATGCAAATTTAAGCCGATAAAATTTTATATGTATTATTATGTTTTGTCATTGACGGCCTGGGCTTTTAAATTCAGCATCTTCATCAGGTAATCAAGGAGATGAGTGTACGCGAATATAATATTCATATTATATCCTCATTTGTTATCTAAAATTTAAAGAATATTAATGATAAATATATATATGAATCTTTGTTTGTTTGTATGTATGCACTTCATGTATTGCTTTATAAAGGATAGGATACTATCGCGAATGTTTCTGGATTGTTTTTTAACCATTACGAAAACTCTTACTAAACTATAAACCATGTCATACTTTGAGAATGATATTTTACATACTGTCAATTCTTTATAAACTATATTTGATTTTGGAATAAACTTTTCATTCAATGAAATCTTTTTTTGAAAAGTACTCACCAAATTTGATTACTTTGAATCTAATCACATACCAATAGTATTTAAAATAGATATCTAGGTATATACATTTGCAAATCTATCACACTTTGAGGTTATGAGTTTCTAATGACATTTTGCAAACTATCGACTGTTTTTAAACTGAATTCATTTTTTGAATAAACTTTTAGTACAGGTTTAGTAGTTCACTTTGTTAGAGTGGCAATACAATGCATGCTAATGTTTTTTATTAGTTGCGATAAGAGTTATTTTATGATTCAGGTGTAATAAATCGTAAAATTGAATTTTTACCTATAGACATCAAATGACTTTGTACTTTGAAGATTTTGAGTTCCATAAATAATTGTGATATTCTAATTTAACAATTACTGAAGCATTGTTGAATAGCTACTCTTAATATTAAATTTTATAATAAAGTTTATTTCAAAAGGCTTTGTGAAAATCATCATTCAGTCTATTTAGAGATTAAAACATAATTAATTAGCACTAATGTATTCAGTTATACAAGAAATATGAAAAAATGTTGGTATCAAATTTACTATTTCACCCAGGAACTTTGATACTGCCTGTATACTATATAATTGTTTGTGTAACGAGTGGTCAAAGCTTTTATGTGTTTTTTCTGTTTAGGTGTCGTAGCATCGGATCTGGTCTCTTAAGAAGATTGTTCTTCACTTTCCATACAGAAAACAGTTATTTATTCACGGTTTTAAATCACAGCTGAATTATTCGAATGCTTACAAAACATCTATTGAATAAATAAGTAAGTAATAAAAGTAAAAAAAGTAGGTCAGTTCTGTTGTGTCTGTGTGATAGAATGCCTGAAGATGCCGAAATACGAAACTCGGGTCGTTAGTGACAAAACATGTGGAATCGTACAAAGTTGTAACAATTCAAATTTAATAAAATTGCAATCGAATGTTAACTAAAATAACACGGTGGAAAAAGCAGCAATGTATTTTAGATCTACAAAATCTATTTTCGCCATTCGCCAATCAATAAACTAAAATATTTTTTTATTTATAGATCAAGGAATACCGCGAATGTTGATAAAATAAATTTGCACACTGCAAATTTATACAGTAGAAATCTTGTGAATACTACACGGCAAACAATTTTATGCTTGAGGGGTATTTTAGCATGACAAAATAAAAATGTACGCACGCCAATGTGTTGTTTTTTTCTCAAATGTATTCGTATACGTACACCGGCGTGATTGTGTGCGTTACTCACGTGGCCACCTGCCGCCGGTGGCCAATCAGAGGCCTCCCAAAACCTGTTCCTTCGCTGGGAAGCTGCGCAGATAGAATCATTTTTTTGTTCACCTCGGCGCAGTATCCGCAACTGTGGGGTATAACATTTTTATTTTCGTATCGATATTGGATGCTGATAGTAAAACTTGAATAGCTCCTTTATGCATGCTTTTATTATGTACTGTTTATTGACTCAAAATGGGATTAATAAATTCTAACTTATCGCGTTTTTAAAGCCAGTAAAAAAATATTTCAGTAAATAATTAATCCATTTTATACGACCCGTCGCCCCAGCTTGTACTTCTCAACGTTTTTCACGATGTTGTAAACAAATCTATAACTAAATATTATATTCTGTTGCATCCGTGTGATAGAATGCCTGAAGATGCCGAAAGGCGAAACCCGGGCCGTGAGTGACAAACCATGTTGAAATGTACTAAGTTTAAACAATTAAAATTTGATATTGAAATTCCATCAAATACCATCAGATATCGTAAGTTATAGCTGTATTCAATGGAGATATTTAATCCTACATATGACAGTACGAATCTCATTGCATGTTTAGATATATTAACATTTTAATAGTTAAAATAAGTGTAAAACGATTATGAAAATATATACTTTAAATAAAAAAAGACAGCGATTAAGAACAATAAATAAAAAAAAATCACATCTAACTATTGTAAATATTTTCAAAATGTACTGGATATTAATAATTCATACACTGATTTGTAAAAACTTTAAAAAGTGAAATAGTGTTATAATTGTCACTATTAAAAGAAAAAGTCTTCTCTTAATTATTTCGTTGATGCTTACAATTCTTGCCACAACTGCGATGTCGAATACATAGGGTAGTCAATGAAGCACATAAAATTCCGTATAAAAAATATTTCATGTCTCTAAGTCTACTACTACAATGAAATTTCTTGAGCTTGATTGAAGTTGAACATAAAAATATGCATACTTATTCTTTGTAAAATATAGGCAGTATTATAGAATACTCAGGATGGTATGATAGCTTATATGCATGTATAATATGTGCGAGTATGCTATTATAAAAAAATATGAGGCTTATCTATCTCTGTGTCGATTTAATGATTTGATTAAGGAGAGGAATGTTCTAGTAGAAACATTTAAGTTTATATTTTAAATACTATAAAAACGTTTTTATTACTATTTTAAATATATCTATTATTTGATGTTCAAGACAAACATATTGTGAAAAAAGTAATGAAAAATTTGTTGATATTATTTAAAACATCATGCCTTTTCTTCAAGATGTAAATTTAAATTAAAATATGATAAAAAGAAATATTTTATAAAGATTAGAAACGGTTTCGTTTATTGTCAGCATTCTCAACTGAACTATAAATATAATACGTTATCATCAAGAAGTAACATATGATATATTGCCTAAAAAGTGAACAAAATTGTTATTTTTTTTTCTTAAATTTGTGTTGTATTTTAAATGTTCATTTAAAGTGTGTAGATAAAAGAAGTTTTCAGGTTTTTTTTAGCTAAAAAAACCTCGAGCGAAACCGGCCCTCAATTAATAATATATAATTGCGGAAACAGTACAATCATTGTGTTTTGTTGTATATATATTGCCTTTCTAGCAAGAAGTGAAAATTTACTCGTAAAAAGTGATACAGAAAACATACAAAAATATATTTTATTTTATATATTGTATCTAGACTATTCTAAGGTCCACTTTAGTTTGTCGATGCAATGATATTGCTGTATGAATATTAAGGAAACTAAGAAAAAAGATTATCACTCGAATTTTGAATATAGACAAATAATCAATCGAGTTGTATTTTTAAATGTTTGAGAACGTTTTTAAAACGATATTCTGTACCATCTTTTATTTTTATTCATAGCTGTCAAGCAGTGCAAAGGGAAGCTTATATTATCAGCGGAATATTTTATAGGATGTTTATTTTTGTTTGGTTTTATTTTACTTCTGCACGTAAAAGAAAGGGTTATCGAATTTTGTCAAAATTTGAAATTTCCTGCGGTAGGTAGGTGTGGTACGTTAGGCCTATTTGAATATCCATGCAAGCCAATTTCGTCTTGACGAATTCATTCAAAGAGAATCATTTATTTTGTAGGGATTGAAACATTTGCAAAAGGATATTATGAAACTAAAAAAAGACCGACTCGGTATTTGTTGACGACATATTTGAGAAGATTTACATAGCATAATGTCAAAGGCGTAACATAAACAAATAAACGTATTTTAATTTTATTTTAATATTATAATTTCGATTCCTTTTAAGCATTTATATAATCTATATTGAATTTGCATTATCAATAACTTATGAATAAACAAAAAAATGTGAACAAGGACGTAATAACAATATTTATGTTTTAAGGGGTTACAAAGGTTGATTTTTTGTAGCCTTTATCGGCAACCCAGTGCAAAAACGGATAAATGTATTTTTCAAATAAAGAGAGGTAAAAATGCCCCCCTATTTAAATACAAATAACGTCCCTGGTATTGATATTTGATACTCAAAAATAAAAGATGGTCAACTGTGCTAAAAAAATTGTATAGAAGCAAATTTTTGTATAAAATTTTCGCCAATAATTTCTATAAGTTTTTCATTATAAAAACGACACGATATTTTACACATTCATGGCAAAAATTGAAGCATTCATAGCGTTGTTATGCTGCGTAATTTATCTTGAGAAGCATGTAGAACCGCAGCCGGTGGTGGTGTGTTGAACATTGGGTAACCTAGGGAATTTTTTTAATACTAAAAATCTGGTTTTTGATTGTACAAAATACCGATAATTTTGTACGGAAGATTCAACACTATCAAAAAGACGCTAGTTAGAATTAATCATCTTATACATCGTAGCATTCTTGTGGAATGAAAGGTTTTTATATTTTTACCGTAACATTCCGAGATAATTGATAGGAAATATAATAAATATTTTAATGAAATTATAATAAAAAAGTGTTAATACCTTCGCTGTATATTGGCATACAGTAGTAGAAGCGAAAGACCAGTCTTGCATTCGCTATCTGTATTGGTTAATGCATATTGCATACAAAAAACAGGTAAAACTGGCACGACGGCATGTACACACTTCGATATTGACGACCGAGGTCTTTCTATAAGGTGTGCAACACACGTTATCGTGGTTCTATCGACTGAAATGATTATTAAGGGTTCTACAGAACTACATATTTCTGTGCATCGATAATTATTTATCGGTCTATATTGTCTAATGCAGTGGTTCTGATATTAAATTTTACTGTTACCGCATTATAAACGTCGTACGTCTTATAGAAATGTCTCGTGATCGCAAAAATACAAATTAATTTCATATTTTTTTTGTTTTTTTTTTAAATATCAATATTTAACATGAACATGTTGGTAACCGTAGCAAAACCGTCTGATGTCCCACATGAGAACCACTGGTCTAGTGGCGAGAGTACTATAGCGATCGAGTGATCTTAAGATGGAGTAAAGCTAAATATACTTAATTTTGATGTGTTAACTGTCAGTTCTTAATGGAAATGCATGATATTATAAATTATAAAAACGCATCTTTTTAATTAATTATTTCCACGATATATTTATGACCAGTACCGGTTTCAGTCATCGCGAGTATTGTCAACTGATATTATTTGAAATATGCATCATTCTTTAAATATTATTTATGATATCGACTGAAATTGCTTGATGGAATTTCAATATCAAATTTGAATTGTAAGAACTTTGTATGATTCCACATGTTTTATCACTAACGAAGTGCGTCAGTTCTGTTGCATCCTTGTGATAGAATGCCCGAAGATACCAAAAGGCGAAACCCGGTTCGTTAGCGAAAAAACATGTGGAATCGTACAAAGTTGTAACAATTCAAACTTTAAATATTAGTTTGTAGCTATAAAAAAACGTTTTCAGTTTAATTTTTAGTAAAAATTTTATGTCTCGGGCGTAAGTTTTTGTGAAATCTTGTCTCGTTGGATTCGAATGATATATATTTCAAATAATATTGTCAGTTGATAATGCTTGCAATGAGCGAAACTCTTCCTGATTATTAAATATATTGTGGAAATAAATACTAAAAACGTGTTTTTATTTTATAAAGTGAAATTAAGACATCACAATTATAATATCAACGGCTCCAGGCTGAAATCCATAAATCATTGCAAAATCACTGTATAAAACTATTCATACGTAGCAGGTAAATGCCCGTCGTTTATTTATGGTTTGGATAAACTATTTTTTTCTTAGGCACTCGATGAGATTAAGTTACAGATAACACTATTGTCAGAGGAGTGCACAGAGTTTTCAGATAAGGGGAATTCAATAAAATTGCTGTTAGATCGATCAAATGATTTTAAAAGTGGCCAAGCTGTTCATTCGATGGTAAACTTTTTGAAGATATGTCTGAACAGTACATGGAGTGTTTCAACTAAATACACATGAATTGATAATGTGAACTTAATTAAGTCGGGGTTTTGTTTTTGTTGGTCAACGTTTGATTTGGATTTGTGTTTTTATAACAACTTCATAGCCCTGCTCATACTTGAAAAATTATTGCTATTTAAATAGATTGACTATAATTAGTGAATGTCAGAGCTTGATTGGAATATTTCGAAGAATTAAATTATTCAACTAATTAAACCTAATAAATTAATGAAAAACATGAAAAGATTCCGCTGAAAGCGCCCAATCGCTCCAATGGGCAATTTTTCTATTTCAATTTGTAACAAAATAAACGCTGCCGTTTTATTTCGCGCCGGCTGCGAGCCTTTGTGACAAGGAGAAGAGTTCAAAATTGACAATTACCTAACAAATTGCGGGTGATACAATAATAAGATGCTTTACAATTTATTATTACGCCTAAAATTTTCCTTCTATTTTATCGTGAGACCACGATTCAAGATTCTAACTCCGGGACAAAAAATAAACAAATATATTTATATAAAACACAGTAAAACTAACAAACGCATTATAAACAGCGGTATTGTCAAATATTGCCATGTTTTACTGTATTTAAATCAACAATATTACAAATAACAATGAATTCTAACAACACATTTCTATCGTTCATCGAAATTGTTAGACGAGTTTTTTTATTAAGATATTTTTTTTTTTTTGAGAATCATCAGAAAGATTATTAAGAACTATTCATCTATACATAATATAAAATAATCAATGTGTGTGTGTGTGCGTTTGTCCTTTATGCATTACTACACCACACATCCGATTGATATGAAACATTACAAATTTTTTGAGTACACTACAGCAAATGTTTATAGCATACTACTCTACCCTCAACCCCCCTTAATAAGTAAACAAAAAGAATTAAAGCGACACCACTATCAATTAAATTTTTTGTAATCATAACGAGTTTCCTTACTTTGAAATCGCAGCACCTCGCGGCGACTCAGCTAGTATAATATAAAATTGTGCCTATATGTTACATGAACGTGTCTTCATTAAACTGGTTGATAATATACCTCACCATATTGCAGTTAAAAGTGAATAATTATTAAAGTGAATACATAAGCTTTTAACTTTCTTATACCTAGTTTTTCAGACATCATCGCCTAACTGTTATGATATTTTAATTATTGACTTATCTGAAATGAAAAATATAATGTGGTCTATATGTCTATATAATATCTTCTGTAAATGGGAAGTCTTTTGCATAAATCCATGATTCATTTTGTACAATAAAATATCTATAAGTATTAAACGACGTTAGTATGTGCTCGCGTGATAGTGCTCGCGATGATTGGACGATTCGATTTCATCAGTTGCGAGTAAATGTTTGAGTTGAGATGTATTTTATGCACGATTAAAAATTTGATTATTTATTGAAAAAATAGAGGTTTAAGGAGTAGAGACATACTGCAATAAGTGTCACAAACAATAACAATGAAAGATACTCTAAAGAATTTGATAATTTATTGATTGAATTGGCATTCACTTGGTAGAACTCCATTATAAAACGTCGAAAACCGTCGTAATTTGGTAATTATCTGTTAATTGAATTATTATACTTTATATATATATACATATAACATAATGGTGAAGTTATAGCGTTTCTATATAGAGAGACATCAAATTCTTGGGGGTTTAATGTTCCATCGAAGGGATTGATTATCAAAGCTTATAGAACGAAACGCTATAAAAGTGAGTCTAGGGTAATTAATTTTTCATTTATTTATGTAATTTGCAGAGTTCATTCCTGCCGACCCGCATAAAGGACATTCAACAGATATTAATATATATATATATTGTATGTAGTGTAGGTGTTAAACAATCTTACGATAATTAACAAAGATAAGGCATTATTTTGATGAAATAATTAGCTAGTACGCGAAATTTTTGATACTCTCAACACTGTATTTTATCATATGTTAATAGACTGCAGTCAACCGTTTGTTGAGACGTTTGAGATTGAACATTGCATTATTATTTAAAATTTGAATTGGAAAAAAAATTATGCACTAATTTGAAAAAATATTAAATAGTTTCAGAGAATATTTTTACAAAGTAGGCAGTGATATTGCGAAATTGAATATAATTTAGTCCATTGTTTTTATAATGACGAAATTATGAATAAAAAAAAAATATCGAAAGTTTTGCGTATAATAATTTTGACCTGTTTCAAAATGGTGTATTAGGATGGTATGGTTATGCCAACGTTTTCTTAGAAGTCAGTCTATGATAGTGATTACATGTGGTAGATGAGTGGTAATTATGAGGTATGGCCGTGAGGTTACAAAAATTGGTCACGATGTAAACAATGGAAATATTTTTCTATGAGTATATATTATAATTAAAATGTATATTATTGAAATAATATCTTTTTATTGATTTATTTGTATATCTGCGCATTCGCAGGACTATGGGATTATAGAAAATCTTGACAAGTGGCACTGCTCAAAGGTGTAGCGTAAAAGCTGTGTAGATCGAACATGTGAATTTGAGTTATCCACTAATAAAAATAAAAAAGAATTTTTTGTAACTTTAGAGAATTTAAGTTATCACTTTTTGTTGGAAAGGCGTACTTTTTAAATAATACAACTTATTGCTACAATAATATTAAGATTAGGGCCGGTTTTGCTCATCGCAACAGCTTGTAACTACAGAAGCTTAGTATATATTGAAAAAAGGCATGGATTAAGGATAAAAAACAATCTGATTACATTCAGTTGACAATGCTCACGATGTGTGAAACCGGTCCAGATATAAATAATTAAAATAGTAAAAATGGTAGTAAACATTGTTATAATTTTTTAGTTTTCAAATAAAAAAAAGGTTTTGTTTATAACGAAATTAAATGACATGATGCATTTGTTTCATGGTTAAAGTCACATTCCGTTAATAATCAGCCGACACGCGTTCAAACTGTCGCAGTTGTGTGATCAAATTTGTATAGTACTTATGCCATCATACCGATAAAACGATTAATTGTTTTAATTGTTTATGAATTATTTATTTAATTTACAGTATTTAGAATGAAATATTTTATTGAAAATATCTCATGCAATCAATTATAATTAATCCAACGATGAAAATACATCTCATGAATGTGATGTTGCATCAAAAAGTTTTATATTAATGTGAATGGTGTAGTGGTAAAAAAAAATATATAAATTTTCAAATTTTGAATTTTGATGCTAATAAAATTATTTTATACTGTACTTTTAAAATTCGAGTGTAATTCTATTGTTTTGTATGCGAGAAAAACGTAGTTTCACGTTACGTTTCATATTATTTATTGAGAGAGTCGAAAGTGGTCAACCTATATCAAAATTTTCCTTTCATTTTATTCAGGAGGGCAATCGATATTGCGGAAAATGCGCAATTTTCTATCCTTTGATAAATTTTCAGCTTTAATAAAACAATAATTCTGCAAATATTTATGTTTCAGTACGAAAACGTTTTGTTTATTTGTATTATTTGTCTGTGAGTGAGTGGTCAGACTATTTTAAGCATTATCTATTTGGAATAAAACAACGTTATGGGAAATATTTAATCGTTCAATGACATAAACACTCGTATGAAAACGTCTTTTGTAGTATAATTATAACAGCGTAATGTTTTGACACTAGCAACATGAAACCGATATTACCAACATGACAAAATAGTCGCATGACTTTTATCTTTTAAACACTGAAAGGGTTGTTATGTTCCTTTATAAGAAATCACCCCGGGGCTATTTCAAAGATATGAAAGTGTCAAGACTAATAACCCTTTTCAAAATATGACGTCACATACGACGTATATAATATACATAATAAATAATTGTGTTATACGAGGCCCAGGTGTATTAACTAGTTCTGTATTACTTGGAGTTGGGAATTTTTTCGTTTATGAATGCCACATTTTATAACACTCGAATGAATGACATCAATGAAATAATTAATTAAGGCTAAGTCAAAAGGTGTTATTTAAGGAATTAGAAGACCGCATTTTCTAAATTTCTCCTTATAACATAGGATTTGATCTTATTCAGATTCTATGTCCGATAACGCGAAGTTGAATATAGCACACTGCTTTAACAATAATTGTAATTCAATTTTATGAATTCGAAGGCATAGATGTATGTGATTATTAAATTTTAAAGTACCCAGCTAAACGTTACATGAGCTAGTATTATTAATAATATATATTTAGCCTTATTTTAAAACAAATGTTCAACGACTGGCTCACAGAGAGTGCTTATTATGATATTGAAATGTTTCATAAGTATTTAATATGTTTTCATTCATAATAGCAACACTATTTTAATGAATGGCAATAAAACTAAATTTGAGGTCCAAAGAATAAAAATATTTCTAAATTAAGCCGAAAAACGAATTGTCCATAAATGTCTGACAAACATATGGATTGCTTAGTAAGTTTTAACTGTAGTTTCTTGGTGGAAAGGCATTATATGTATATACAAAAAAATCAAAGATTATTTAATTTCAATACTATATCGCCTATTAAAAGCCATAAATAAGTAAGTAAAAAATCGCTAATATTCAAGAGAGTAAAAAAAATTAAGAAATATCGGATATATGTATTGGAATTTACATATAAATACATGGGAAAGTGATAAAGAAACATTGTTGTTCTCGTTGACACGATATTTTTTTATTAACTTCCTTTTGGCTTAGCACGGTGAAAAAATTACGATGTATTTTAGTTCTATAAAACTCGACTTGATAAAGACGATATATTTTTAAAAATCAGGACTGGTTTTGCTTATTATGAACACTGTCAATCAATGTGATGCGCGAATTTTCAAAAACAAATTTGGGATACGAAATAAAACATCAAACTTCAATGTTTTCAGTAAGACAAGTTTGTTCATTTAGTGTGCGGAATATTCAAACACAAAGAAAAACATACACGTATTGGATATTTGCGATATTTCTCTAATTGCCAAGATTTTTTTACTTACTAGGTAAAATGTCGAGATTTTAATACAAATATTTGATTAATTAGATGTTTTTTTATAATGATAAACATACTATAGTTCTAACCTATTTAGCTCGTAGTGTAGTAGTTGTCAGTAATTGAGTTTCGTTATGTATACCACATTCTCCAGTACAACATCTTTTATGAAAGCAAAGCACATGATTCTGTTCAAAGTAGCGATCGTTTGTAGCGAGTTTACTGAGTAATAAGTAGTTCCTACCGAAAAACTTGTATTAGGAGGATTTTTTTAAATTGCTAATAAAAATACCTTAAATAATAAAAACATTTTTTTTAGTTTATTGATTGAATTGGCATTCACTTGGTAGAACTCCATTATAACACGATGAAAAAATAGCAATGTATTTTAGTTCTACAAAATTATAATATAATTAATAATAATAATAATAATAATAATAAAATTATAATATAATTATATAACAAATATAGTTGATAGCTATTTCGGCTCACGCCATCGTCAGAACTATTTCTGTTTTAAATTTTAATTTTAAAACTATTTTTGTTAAAAATAATTTTGTAGAACTAAAATTTTTTAGTACTATTTCCACAATATATTTTTTGATCAGGACCGGTTTCGCTCATCGCGAGCATTATCAACTGATGATACAACTGATCATCAGTTGATAATGCTTGCGATGAACGAAACCAGCCCTGATCAAAAAATATATTGTGGAAATAAATACTAAAAAATGTGTTTTTATTATTTAAAATATCATGCCTTTCCATCAAGAAGTGACAGTTAACACCTTAAAAGTGAATAAAAATACTGTTTAAGGTTGTAGGAATCTAAAGAATTTAGATTTAATTACCTTTCTTTACCTTTTGTATACTGTCTTTAATAATATGTAAACGCCATATAGTAGTCAGGAGAATATTAATTGTTCATCATTTATTTATTCACCAAGAATCTAGACTTATCTCTAACTAAATTACTTACTACATCAAACATGCATCCGTCAATGCTCTGTACTGCAACGGAACAAGTTCAATGCTCAAATCCTCTTTCTCCCATTCAATATATACATGGATTTATTTTTACAAGTAGGGCACAACTAACTGAAGGCTTCAACAGATCAGTTAATATATCAAGACTTGTGAAATATTTGTATATTGTACGTGTATTTAAGTGATAAAGTAAAAAGATAAACATTCAAATATACTGTATTATTAAATTCATAATACTTTATAAGTCAATTGAAATTTGATTTTGAAATTATATTAAGCACCTTCAGTCGATATCATAAATTATATATAGTCTTATCATTTAAATGATGAAGATTCGGGCGATTCTTGTTAGACCAGCAATATATTATAGATTATTGATTGATCAGACTATAGGTTAGTAAAAGTTAGAAAAATATTTTTTTAAAGATTCACCACTTTGTGGTGTTTGTGTTATTCAACTCAGGTACTTACTGATATATTTTTAGTCGTATTCATTAGAAAATGTGTAAAAAGCCAAGTAAGTGAACTGTGTTGACAATTATTATTGTTAAACACGAGGAAAACAACGTGGGTAAATTGGCAAGATTCTAGCTTTTTATTTTAATAAAAAAATGAAGCCAAGCAAAATCATGTTACGAAGTGGTTTCACGGTAGAATTATTAGACTAACAATTACGGTGTCATTAACATAACATATAAGCACTTTGTTTGTTTTTATATGAATTTTAATTATTCATTTATTTTAATTTGTTGAATGCCTAAAAATATTTCAGTCCATTTTCGAGATTCTTAGATGTTCTAAAAATACGACGAGACAAATTTAATTAATTGTTTGTAGCTTAAAATAGCGTAAGAAAGAAGCTCTTCAAGAATACGTTTCAGAGTAATAATTATCAAACACCTTCAGTTTAATTCAGCAGAATACTTAATGACTTATTTATTATTTGAAACAATTGACCTATTTCTGTGTACAATAAATGGGGACTTTTTAACAATACATTTTGTAAGTAAAAAAGAGCGTAAGAAGAACAGAAATAATCATTCATTGAATATATATTTGTAACCGAAATTAAAAGTTGAAAGTACAATTTAACTCTTTCGGTGTCTAGATCGTAAAAATATTTCACCTACAATAAGCCACATTAGTGCCATAAACATTTTTATAAAAAAAAATACATTATTTCATGCGGTGAAAAAAATAACAGTGTATTTTAGTTCTAAAAAAATATATTTTTTAAGATATAGTTGATAGCTATTTTGGCTCACGCATCGTCAGAACTATGCTTAAACGAACATTTGCTTAGTCGTTTGAAAAGAATTGCCTGTAAAGAATTTCGGCTATTTTCAATTTATTGATTGAATTGACATTCACTTGGTAGAACTCATTAAAAAAAAAATTGTAGGGCTATAATACATTGCTATTTTTTTCACCTTGTTATAAATGGAGTTTTACCAAGTGGATGCCAATTCTATCAATACATAATTTCAGTTTATGGGCTGAACGTTTGTGAAAAAATATTTCGTGTCACGCTGTATAACATCAATGTTGCTCACGTAGAGTGCACCATTCACGCACCGGTGCACTGGACTAGTACTAAAGTTCTGCTGATATGTAAATTAAGGCCATACGCCAATTTTCTAACTGAGGAAGACAATTTTTTGAACGTTCTGTTAAGTCCTCGATTTTACAAAGAACAAAAATGATTTTTTTTATATATACTAAACGATGAAAACTCATGTGTAGTATTTATTTCCTTAAATATTTTACGATCGTAATCAGTTTCGCTCATCGCGAGAATTGTCAATTGATTAAAATTGATTGATTACATAAATGTTAAATTAAAATTTTATTTGATTATGCTCGCATGAGCGGAACTGGTCATGTTCATAACATACCTTGTGGAAATACGTACTAAAAATGTGTGTTTATTATTTTAAATATTACGCCTTTCCATCAAGAAGTGACAGTTTACACCTTAAAAATGATTATATTTAAATTACGTCTGAATCATCTTTCTAGTTCTTCATGGAAAGGCATGATATTTAAAATAATAAAAACAAATTTTTAGTAAATATTTCGACAATATATTTTATGATCAGAACCGGTCATCAAAAAACAATTAAATAAAACTTTGAATGGTAGAGCTATTTACTTTAGTTAGACAAAAATGATTGCTTCTTTCAACTTACTAACTGTTTCTTGAAAAATTGGTTTATTTTCTGAAGGCTTTTCATGTTCGAACGATGTTAAATGGAATGGAACTCGTTGAAAACCATAAAGAGTCTCGACGATTACTCGGTCAATATTGCTGCTCAGCTGGTTGAAATGAATCATTACGTCGTACAAAAAGAAAAGCCCCGCAATAGAATTAAATAACTCTTACAGAAAGTTTTCATAAGAAGTCCGCATATTGAATACAATATTTTTCGACTAATCTGATCAATTATAAAATACAAACTGTCACTTCCTGACGGCAAAGCACTGTAATTAAATAATAAAACATAATTTTTTGAACTATTTCCACTATTTTATATTATAAAAATGATGACTGGTTTCGCTCATCGCGAGCATTATTAAGTGATGTAATATCACGATGTAATATCGAAATCATAAAATATGTACATATATATATATCAAAAAAAAAAAAAAAACAATTAAAA
This sequence comes from Himalopsyche japonica, assembly GCA_028555115.1. NCBI lineage: Eukaryota > Metazoa > Arthropoda > Insecta > Trichoptera > Rhyacophilidae > Himalopsyche > Himalopsyche japonica. The sequence goes on along the minus strand of JAHFWJ010000526.1, from coordinate 503,050 downwards.
TGTTAAAAACCTCTCAGTTCTTATTTGCATTAAAATATAAAAGTCAATTAAATAAAATTTAAGAGTTAAGAAATAATTATGAAGTGATCATTGGTAAAAATTACGAATGGGAAAATTTTAGAATTAATTATCGTAAACATAAATTAAAAATGTAAAATTGTGGAACAAGTACTATATATTGTCTTATATTATTTATATACATTAGGTAAATAAATTTATGTAGATGACAACCATCAACATTAAAAATGGTAAAATGAAAAAAATGGTCGTAAATATTTTGACAAATATTATATGATAGCGTCAGTTTAAAATAAAAGAGGACTTGTGATATTTTGGCGATTTTATGTTATGAAGTCAGATTTGTTCGCAATTTTTTGTCTAATACACTTAAAGTTTTACTGTGGCCGCAGTATATACATCAATGGTCATATAAATATGTCTCGTGGCCGCACTGGTACAAAATAATTAATTAAAAAAAAACATTTTTCTTATATCAATATACTAGAACCACTGCTCTACATGATAGATAAAAGAAAAATTACGAAACGAAGCCTATGAAATATTAATTCAAAAAATAAATATGAAAAATTCGAATTGTTAAAATTTTGTACAGTTCCACATGTTTTTACACTAACGACCCAGGTTGCGCCTTTCGGTAATTTCAGGCATTCCATCACACGGATGCATCAGAACTGAAAATTATGCCGAATGATGAAACTGGGAATGTCGGTGACAAAACATGTGGAATCGTACAAAATTTTAACAATTCAATTTTGATATTGAAATTCCATGTGATTTCCGTGTTTGTGAACTAATCTTTTCTTGATATATATCAAAATATATTTTGGTTAGATTTAAGTTTACGAGTTGAAATCAATTACTCAAACAATTTTTTTATTGAATTAAATTTAAAAATCACAGGTAAAAAAAATAATGTATGAAAAATACTTTTTCATTTGTGATTTTAAAAATTCAACAAAAAAATAAAATTTCATTCAAATATAATCGCAATAAATAATCTGTGCTAAAATTTTATATCAATATTCTAGGAAACAGCTTTCTAACACTTTTTAGACGAAAATGAGTTTTTCTCAGAACGCGATTTTTGCTTTTGGGCCGAGGATATATGAATCAAGGTAAATGTTAAATAATCGCCGAATATGAAGCCATTGCTTCTGATCCGATAAAATTTATCGCAAAATATTGCTATCACGCTTATTTCATAAAAAAGTTTAAGTAGGTAATTGTAGTAAAATATAAATCTTTGATACTGCATGGCAGAAAGCGCCGTTAAGGAGTTAATAGTTGAGCCTGGAGGAAACTATAAAAACCCTAACAAATCCTTCGAGTATATCGGAGAAATGTTTTTTTTATCTGCAGGTACGAATTTATTGAACATACGTAAAAAATGTTTTATGTCAAATATATATTATGGGACATAAAAAACTATTCAGGATCCTTAAACCGATATGATCAAACGATCGATTTAGTTGAACAAAATTATATTTCAATGATATTTAGCTATTGGGAATATTTATTTTAGAAGCGTGGGTATTATTTTTATTTAATTTTACATTTGTAATAAAGTGTGACCTTTTAGTGTAGGGTCTCTCTTGTTCAATCTCTCCTGCTGCAACCTTTTTGAAGGCGGTCCTTCTCACGTTTTGTGGTCCAACTACTGTCTTCGCTAGTACATTTTAGTCGTCCATGCTTTATTTTATATAACAACAAATTGTCGTTCAGTCCGTCAAGCACAGCTTGAATGATTGACACCTAATATTTCCCAAAGATATCTCATCATTATAACATTATAAGAGTTATGTAAAATTCAATTCAGCAAAATGAGTAAACATGAATTTGTTAAACAATCATGAAAATGTCTCAACAACACGTGGTTCACTCACTAATGTATAATAATTAAATTAAATAATTCACTTAAATATTAATAAAAGTTTTAACTGACTTCTTTTTATAAAAACAAACAAAAAAAATATTAATAAATATGTAAGTTAGATATTTTATTTATGCAATTGTAATTTTATGTGTTTTGTTTCACAATAGTAATTTTGTTTATGTTGTATGTGAGAGAAAATATTGCCAGAAGAACTGTGTATAAAATCAATGATTAGTTATTGGCTAGAAATATAATAGGTAACTACAATATGAATTGTATGATCCTGATAATGTTTGTATGAAAAAAAATGAAATATATTGATTTTGGGTGAATAGTCATTGCATTCTTTGTTCATTTTGGATGATTTTAATCAAATATAAAAAAGATGATATGATATGATGATACTGCTACACTTTCCTAATAAAAAATAATATTTTTGATTTACGATTCGCAGCAAGTAATATAAATCATCTAGTATTCAAAAAAGCGCTTTATTCTTTGAAAATTAAATAAGTAACGATTTAGAATTGTCGATTGATTACCGCCAATCAAAAATGCGATTTCTTCGCCAAATATGAACTCTACACCCATAATTCGACCAACAATAGAAGAGTATGAAATTCTCAATGCTAAAAAGCTTTTGTTGACGAATATTTATAAAAAAATAACTCTTTTAATTACGTGCGTTCTTTTAAAAAAAACATTCCACATTTCAGAGTTTTAAGAATCAATTCAGATATATTTATTTGTACAAGTCGTCTAAAACTACTCTACCAGTTCACAGAAGTATAAAGACTTTTTTTATGTAGTATATTAAAAGTTCACATTTTTAAAACACATTAATATGGAAATTTATTTAGGACTGTCAAAGATTTTCGCTGGGTTTTGAAAAAGATTACTAAATAAGATTGGTTTAGCATTTTAACCTAGCCGTCTCGAGGTTATAAGTCCTTCTGATGGAAAGTTCACATACAAAGCACTGATATATCAAGCATATTTTTTACTCAATGTGATAAAATTTTTGACAATATTTAATTTTGACAATATTATTCGTTTGTTCTTGTCATGGGTAATAAATCTATACGTTAAGTTTTATATTATATATTATATTATAAATCACCTATTTAAAAATTATATTCTATCACTTAGTGATTGAATAGGTTATATTATTAAGTTTGCTAAATAGAAATAAACACTCTTAAAGTAGAAGAACTAAAATAATTATATAAGCGATCTTAGAAATTGATGAAATTATTTGTAAAGCAATCAATTACGACTAAATAACACTATAAATAGAAAAGGTGGCTTACCACAATGAAAATAATTTTGCTCTGGGGTTTCACCTCTAAGCTCTAGTAATTAGGGGGAAGTTAGTAATGTTACAATAATTAGTAAAGTTAATATTTGATTTTAAACCTCTCTTTATGCTAAGCAAAATAGGAATAGAAAAATCACTACTCACCTTAGTTATGAATAACCATACTATACTTATATATTTTAATATGTATTATGGCAGCAAATTTTTTCTTCGAAATATAATGTACGTTTGTGAAAAAATCGATACGTTCGGTAAAAATATTTTTTTAACTAAATTATTAAATGCATTCTACCTCGAATCAAACAAACTGCTCACTTAAGCATAGTGGTAGAAAACTATTCATTTTAGGTTTTATAACGGATACTTGATTTGAAGACTGAATAACAATAAGTTTTTACTAAAAAATAATTGAAATATTTACTGTATTTAATTAATAGTCTTTACGATGACGTAATAAAAATGTTAAAATAGTGAACGGAAGTCTTCTCCATTATGAAATAATTAAAGAATTGAAGTTTTATTTAATATAAATTTGAAAAAAACTTTGTTGACATATATAAAAATATATTAAAAAAATATTCTGCTATAATCATTCTGATTACAAAAAGGAATACAGTATCACCAAAAAATAGCAATATTACATAAAGATGAATAAACGAACATTACGGTTTCCACGTATGGGCAGTACCCCTGGGAAAGTATCCTGTAGGGATGAATAAACGTCCCACGCCCTTACACGCAATAAATCGTGAAGTAAATTTAATATACTAATATACAGCAAAATGGCTTTAATAGAATTAATTTGAAAATAAAACATCCTACTTAAATAAGGTTTCCTTGGAAAACGAGCATAATTTTTAGCACGAATAAAATGTATTTTTTTTAACAAAATAAAAAAGAATTCAGTTTAATCTTCGTACTGAATTTCATTATAATTTTGATTTTGAATTGATTTAACAGAAAAATACACTCTCTTTACTGAAACGAGTGACTGAGTATTAAAAAGTCGTCAATGAACGTTTTAATGCTGATTTAACTACTTGATATTTGATTGTTATTTCAAAAATATATATACATGTATCGACTTCGACTTACGGCGGTTCGACTTACGACCATTCGCACTTACGACAAAAAAAAATAGTATAAAATAAAATTCCCTCAAATTGACCAAGTAATGCAAATATTTGCAAAAATTGATTCGGACAACGAAAGATTTTTGAGTATTAACCACCGTATTCAGGAAGATCTTGCTACTTATAAAGAAATATATAGAAAAAAAACACAACAAATAACTCAACTAAAATTGGATATATTTTAAAAAAAGACTACTACAGCTTCTTCTTCTACTAGTGATGATGAGGCGATGGATTGTACTTATAAAAGTACAGATGACGAAAATTTTTAAATATTAATGTTTATTTTAATATGATAGTACATACATATTTTGTATGAAATTCGACTTACGACCAATTTGGCTTACGATCGAAGTCCAGAAACGTATCTCGGTCGTCGAGGATAACCTATATGGTATTATGTCCTAAATTTTATTTTTTGTCTTTGGTTTACTACATCTGTCAAATCCGTTCATAGAATTTCGTAAACCACCGTTAAAAAATAAAATTAATTATCCAAGATTAACTATGAAAAAAAGTCATTTATTGGGTTATAAAACAAAAAATATCGCCTCTAACTATTTCGTCAGACGTAAGAATTTTAACATTTTCCGGGTATTTTTGTGGCGCGTCGGAGAGAAATTTAATTTGGCGTCAAATTTAATGATCTGTAACACCACAAGATGATCATATTTTTCACGCGTCACGGTATTATATCAAAATTCTGATATCAGCCAAGTAGGCGGGCCGCCCTCTTTTCATAAAAAGTCATCTTTAATCTTTGCAAAAATAATATTGGTATATTTGCTGCCGTAAGTGTGATAATATTTTAAGCACAACGGAATATTTTCGAAAATTATTACCTTTTTAATAGGTTGTGATTGATGGATAGAATTTAATAACAGTCAGAATTGTATAACATCATCGTCATCATTTATACCACAGTCGCTGACGATCTTTTTTCGGTTGAATGCCTCAACGAAAATTGACGATTTTCAATGTGAAATTTTTCAGAATTTTTTGATATGAATTTCATAATTTTACCGCAAACTATAAAATCATATTTGAACTATTCTAAAAAAAAAAACCACTTTAGAGTGCCATTTTTTCGACAAATATTTTCATGCCATTTCATCATTTATTACAATTTAAGCCGTTATTAAAGTAATAGGAAAAAAATTGTCTGTAAAAAACAAAATTTTGTATAAAACATATATTTTTAAATATTTTTTTGTACTCCACAGTTTTATCGTTAGTTCTTAGTACTAAGAGGGCCATGAGTTTTTTTTCTAGACTACTGTTATCCAAATTTGAAATCGAAATTCCATCAAGCACTTTCATAGTTGATATCATATTTTTTCAATACATTAAGATAAACATTGCATATCTTAATTGTATATTATTTTATTATTTCTGTAAATTGCTATTCATAAAAATGTATAAATTACCTTGTTTTAATTTCTTTTGTATTACCTGGTGAAATAGCAATGTATGTATTTGAGTTCTACAAAATTTATAAGATATGTAACTACATAGCTATTTCAGCTTACGCCTTCATCAGAACTTTTAACGTACATTACGTTTACCTATCTATATATAGCTATGTAGAAACGGTAAACAATACATCTTCTTTTCTTTTCTAAGACCCTAGTTTCATATTTTTCTGAAAAATTCTAAAATGTAGCAAAATGATTTTATACATTTCTTGAAGAGAGAGTTTATTTATTTGGGAATAAGTGTACTGCACTAAGATGATTTATTACAAAATGTATTAACCTTCTGTAATGGTCGGAGAGAAGGTCAGAGATTAATATTTGTTTGTTCATTAAGAATGTCTTTTTATCAACTGATAATGTTTGCGATGAGCGAAATTGGTCCTGATATTACGAATATAAAATTCTGGAAATTGACCTCAATATTCTGTTTTATTACTTAAATGTCTTTCGACCAAGAAGTGACAATTAACACATTAAAAGTCATAACATGTACGTATAGTCAATTAAAACATATAAACCAACTAAGTTAAAGTTAGTTAACAAGAATTAAATATTTTTATGTTATAAATAAAGTTTTTTTTATTACTTACAAAAACTATAAGTTCTGTTGTTTTATCGTGTACTGAAAAAAATATGTATTATTCGACCTATTGGAAAATTCGATGGATTTTTTCAGATTTGTTACAAGTCAATGAGTCTTACGGAACAAAAAATGAATGTGCATAACGCGATGCGAATCCTTTACGTCAAAATGAAACACGGAGAAAAAACATTACACTTAAAGAAAGTAGATCGTAAATATAAAAAAAAAACGATCAATTGTCAAGGTTCATTTAATTTTTTTTTGAATTTCTTGCTTGTTTTTAGACCATTTTATAACCTTCTGTTCGTACAGTACAATCAATCATAAATATATAAAGAAGTTTGATTAAGTTTTTCTCAATCACGTAGTTTCTAGACATCGCAAGCCCTCTTTCCATTTTGATATTAATTAATGACTTGAGAAATTCAAAAATAAGAAACGAGTCAGATTTCTTCGAATTTGTTAGCTTTGTAGAAATGACTTGCGGCTATTAAAAACTGTTCGACAAAAATCACTCCATAATTAATAAATTCACCAAAAATGAAGCCGAACATAAACAAATTTCTATAGTAATAAACTGTAAGTAAAATATAGCTTGCTGGATTTTTTATAATATTGTGTGTTTAATGCTATTCTTTTGAATATGTATTTAAATTAAAAAAATGTCGAAATAGTATCGAGGCTTACTTATAAAAATTCCAAATATTATCTCAATTGATCGTTTTTGTCAAGCAATTATCACATAACTTGACTATGTTTGGCCATTATTGGTTGCTGTGCCGCCACGAATTCAAAATTTGTCGAAAATTTTTCATCCATTAATTCCATCGTTGAAATGATGTTATTGCACGTGTCTAAACGTGATCTTTTTCTGACAACGTACGGTCGTAATGTGTCTGCTGATGAGTCACTACTCAGTGTTCATATGTAGGATGTTCAGCCGTTTTGCTGAGTCTGTTAGTGTTAATTTTAGTCTCATTAATTATTTTGACTTACAAAAAAAATGTTCTTATAGAGAAAGTTAGCAATATGGTCGGCAGGATAAAAATTCTTGCTTGAATTCATCGTTTTTTCAGGGTTCATTAAAAAAATGTCGAAATAGTATCGAAGCTTGCTTATAAAAATAAATCAAAATGTTAAAATTATTAATAGAACACTCTTATATAAAAAAAGCTGTGTGAAATGTTATACATTATAACAAAACCCATTAAAAAGTTTTTCTATGTTTTCTGTAAATTGACTACGTTTGGCGTATTTTTTTAGCTTAATACGATGTTAGAATGCTTCGAAACCAAAAAAAAAAGATACAGGTTGCTGTACGTAACATATTTCATCAATTATTATTCAATAATTATCGGAATGAGATACATAACTATTTGGCTTCGTTGAAAATATTTCAAGGCATTCATTTATTTCAATATTACCAACAATGGTACATACCATGTTTCGATAATAATTATGTATTTATCTCAAAATTGAAGATTGTTGTCTGCGGGTATGCAATCGTTTTAATCAGTGCCGGGCCGCATTTTTTTAAAATTTTAAACATGTTTTTCGATCAGGTGAACACTGTTTTGAGTGATTAAATACAATTCTCTAATGTCATCGTTTTTATATGCACTTCTAAAGCATTCCTGTACATAATACACTTTTTCTCACTTCACAAAATTTTCCATTAATTTTGCTTGCAACAATTGATGTTTTTTTTAATTGCGTTTAAAAATTTACTTCAATATCCTGGAAGATAGTTTCTTCAATGCGTTTTAAATTCGTTCTGCCGTTTGACATAATTAACAACATATTTCTTTATGGTTGCTTATATTATTTAAGTATTCGTTATTTCCTTTTGAAGTGTAAACTGTAACTTCTTGATGGAAAGACATGATATTGTATATTATAAAGATAATTTTTTTTCATAAATATTTCTACAATATATTTTATGATCAGCACCGGTTTCTGAATCAGTCTGATGAAAACCGGAAATTATATTGTAGAGATAAGTAAGTATTTAAATTGTATTTTCTATTAAAAAATCGTGATTGGATTGAAAGTTAAGTTTTTCCATTTGCTTTTCATGCTAATGTCTGTTTCACAAGAATTCATTAACTCATAATAGACTTAATTTGGAATTACGTTTGATAATAAAATTTTAATTTGAAGAGGTTCTTAAAATTTTATTTGTAAGCCATTTTATTTCATCTAGATATATGAGTAAATTATTTTCATATTTATTGAATTATTGGTTTTGTATGATTTCAATCAAAAGATTATGGATAAAAAATGCATCGGTGTTATTGAATACCTAAACCGAAAAGCGGAAGCCAAGTCGTCAGTGACAAAACACAGCACAGAGTTTCAAAAATTAAAATACTAGTATTGTATTTATCCATTCCTCCTGTATATATGTACATAACATGAAAATAAGTGAATATTAGTGATGTATTTATCGTTATACATTACATGGACAAAGAATGCCTTCGAATAAAAAACAAAATTTGTATGAAAAATACTGTCGATTATTAAAATTGGAACTTATAACCGGATAGCATGTAAATAACAAACTAAGCTGATATTCTGGTAACAAAGGCGAGAGAAAAATAGCACTGGAGCTATTTAAGAAACAAAAATATTGCGTGGAAATGTAAACAAAAATTATAATATTCACAACGAAAAACAAAGAATAAAGTTTTAGGATGCGAATTTGGTTATGAATAAAATATTTTTAGCTTTTGTCTGTTACTACAGTAAAACAATTTTTATCCACTTTGATACAAAATTAATGACATACTTATTTAAACTTAGTGAAACAAAAGATTTATTCTATAAATAGCCGAATTCGTGGCCGAGTGGTTAAAGTTTTGGCCTTGGCTGCGTTACTCACGAGCTTAAATCTCAGTGTGGAATCTTTAATAAATTGATTTTTTCAGTTGATTTATGTAACCAAGCGAAGTCATGTTAATAATTCACCTCTACGTATAAGATCGTAAAATTTTGTGTGACAAATGTGATTTGTTCACAACTCGACATAGACTAGACTTATAATATTTTTCCATATCTACCCGATTCATATACGATAGCTTGAGCAATATGTTTCATAGTTAAATTTGAATCGTTATAACATTATACGATCCAAGAGAAGTCAGTTCTGTTGCTTCCGTGTGATAGAATGTCTGAAGACGCCGAAAGGCGAAATCCGGGTCGTTAGTGACAAAAAATGTGGAATCGTACAAAATTATAACAATTTAAATTTGATATTGAAATTCCATCAAGCATATTCAGTCAATATTATAAATTGTTTCATAGTTATTGTAGAAAAACGTCCATTGAGATCTCTAATACAGGTCTATATGCTACATTATAGGAGCACACGGAGTTGAAAATTTTTGTTCTAAATCAACTTATTTAATTTCGAATATTAATAGCCTAACCATTCTAATCAATATAAAAAATATATTTTTTAAATTCGAACTTAAAATATAGGTGCAAAAATTTTGCAGCGCTTTTCTCTTCTAAGTAATATAAAATGAATCTCATATAATTTAAGATATCGACTGAAGGTGCTTGATGGAATTTCAATATCAAATTTGAATTGTTATAACTTTGTAAGATTCCACATGTTTTGTCACTAACGACCCGGGTTTCGCGTCGGTTCTGTTGCATCCGTGTGATAGAATGCCCGAAGATGCCGAATGGCTAAGCCCGGGTCGCTAGTGACAAAACATGTGGAATCGTACAAAGTAGTAACAATTCAAATTTGAATCTCATATAATTTAAAAACAACCAAAATATATATAACAATCAAAAGACGATATCAATATCCCCACTTTTGCGGAGCAGACAACATAAAAGTGATCAGGCCAAAGCAACAAATGCAAGGTATAGATCTAACATTCATTGGAACGTCAATATGTGATATGTCAATATGTTTTAATGAGTTTTTTTAGTTTTTTTTTGCTGAGGGTTATTTAGAAGAAGTATATTTTAGCGCTTTTGTCAATTTCTATAATATTGTAAAGTTAAAATTCATTCAAGGTTTGAAACTATCAAAGATGCCAAAAGTTCAAATACTTGGCATAAATCAAAAAAAAAATGTATAGAATTTGAACACACTGTTGTATGTTATTAATATTTCTGGAGTTTTGTTACAACACATTAGTGCAGTACGAAATCATTTCTTTTTATTGGTCGCATGAGTTACGTGACGTTTTTACGATATTAAGTTAGTGAACGTTAGTAAATAATACAGCAACAAGATAGTTTTTTAAGCGTAGAAGACAAAGACTTCGATTTTTATCACATAAATAATGTTCTTTTATGGAGAAATGTTCATAAAACTAGACTTCACAATAGACGCACGAAACACAAAATAAGACGTAACGAATGAAAACAACAAACTCCAATTTTTACGAAAGTAGATTATTTTCAACTATATCAAAATTTGCACATTATTTTTTTAAACCGAAATTGATAGCATTGTGTTATAATATTAATAAATAACTAATCATTACTTATATTCTATCTCAAATAAACCCACCTCTTAGAAATCACTTACTTAACTTTGTAACTGTCACTTATCGATGGATAAACATTATATTTTTAATAATAAGACTTATTGTTAGTACTATTTCCACAATATATTTTATGTAATACCTGCTTCGCTTCGCAAGCATAATCAGTCGATAATGCTCACTATAAGCAAAATCGGTTCTGATCATAAAATGTAGTGTAAAGATTATTATTTAAAAAAGGCAGTTAAATTAAATACATTCTGTATTTTATTCAACTCGCATTTGAAAAGCAATTGTATCTTATGATGAAGATACTCACTTTGCAAAACTAATGGAGGTTATCAGGAAAAATCAAGTCATATATCTAAACAAAAAATAAACCTATCCTAAGTATGTTAATAAAATTATTTTTGTGATATTTTTTTACTCAATTTTCAATGCATTGCAATAAGCCCTCTCAGCAGTTGAGGCGTTAATAATCAGAAGGTTAAATATAACACTTCGCAATCAAAAACTGACAGTTAATACTTTAAAAGTTGTATAAATGTTTTTTTACTAGTCTGTATAAAATTCAATTCCGTGGAAAGAATTCTGACCAGCTATTAGACCAATATTTTTGTAACATACAATTAAAAATTTATTTAAGTTACAATATCGACTGAGGGCGTTAATGGAATTGCAATATAATTTAATGAATTATTATTATATCCCCAAAGAACATTGCCTTCACTTACAGAATACCTGATTGGTGTATTAGGGTATCGGAACTAGCAGAAGAAAGAAGTAGACGAATATAAGACTCCAAAGAGAGAGTTTAAAGACCATCTGGGACTTTAATCTTTTGACCTCCTCTCGAAGGAAAAAAAAATACTAACTACACAACATGACAGCAACATTGATTGAGGTTAATGCATTAACGATCAATCAATCTACGCACCAAGGATCTCACGAGAAACCATCTACACATTTAAAATATTAGAATTCGCATGAAAATGGAAATGATGTCACCTAGACAAGACAATATAACATTTGAATTGTTGAAACATTGTACATTCCAACATAAAAATGATTTTTGACTATTATATTTATCCGTGTGCTAGAATGCCCGAATGTGTCAAAAGGCAAAACCCTAGTCATGAAAAACAAAACATATGAAAATGTACAATGTTTCAGCTATTTATTTTTGACATTTAATATTGATATATAAAACGGATATTGCTAGATGAGTTTTGATACTGTACAGCGGTATTTAGTGTCAGAACGGATATTAGTCTCCTTTGATAGAGATATAGCAATTGAATTGCTATCCAGCTAAATTGCTATTCATCCTTCATTGTTATTGCTTTTTAGATTGCCATTTTGGCAGTGTAAAAATAGTAATATAAAGTTGTAACAGATGCAACTGATATAAAACAATGAATTATACTGAAATCCCGTTCGAGCGCTTTAACTTTCATCATTTTCCGCATGTATAGTTAACTTTTCATGGTCCCGGAACACACAAAGGAAAATATTAATAAATCCCGCATTCATCGTTCTTCGGTGTACCGTTTTACTCGAGCTATTGCTTAATTTCTATGGTCTCAAATATTATCTCGATTGATCGTCTTTGTCAAGCAATTGTCATATAACATTACTCTGCTCGGGCATTATTGATTGCTGTGTCACCATGAATTCAAAATTAATTCGATTAAAAAAGTTTTGTCGAACGCTTTTCACCCGCATATAACCTATTTAAGTACTTCCGTTGAAATGATCTTACTACACGAGTCTATTTAAATATGTTAATATGTTACGGTGCAAAAGCATTGAATTGATAATTTGTAAGTTTTGTACCGTGTAGTTGTAATAAATAAATAAATAAATAAATAAGCGTGATATTTTCTTACATCGTATGCTAGTAATGTTTCCACTGATGAGTCACTATTACGTGTCAATATCTGTTATGTAAATATATATATATGTATAGAATAAAATCATATATAAATTTGTCCATCATTATTATGATTTATTTAATACGATGAAATAGTTGTTTAATGTGGTTCCTTTCAATATAAATTATAATTAAATTTAGTATTTTATAAAACTGCTGAGAAAAAAATAATTGAACAATATTCTTTTTTTATACTTTCGATGAAATCAGCGGTAACTCAATGAAAGTTGATTTTTAATATGTAATAAAAATTGATAACTTTGTTATTACACTTGGTGTGTAACAAGATGTCGCTTGTACAGACACTTCAGACACACTCAAGCTAATTTTTTACTATGGTAAATAAGGAATATAATTCTGATAGAAATAATAATTGTGAGCAGAAGGAATTAAGGGTGAAGTCGGGGTAGTTGAATGAAACAATAATATTACTAATTGTATCATAATAACACAAATAATTGAAAGTAGTGGCTGGATGTTTACAGTTTTCATCATACTTTAAAATAAATCAGTTTTTAAAATGAAGAGAAATTTTCATACCATTTTATCAACGTCTATGAAGTATATGAGAAGGCTAATTAAATGGAATTCTTGTATGGAAATAGTTCGCCATAACGGTTGGTAGTGTCACAAAAGAATTCTGATTCTTGTTTCTCGTTTAAAGTTGAAAAAAGCAATACTACACTCGTTCAAAAGATTCTTTTTAAATCTGCAAGAAAACGATTTCTCGGGGCGAATAGAAAAACATATTTTATGTAACCATTGCCAAGATTGTGCAACGGAAAAACAAAACACAGGAGTTGTAGCTTTATTTGATATATTGAGTCGTAGTATTTTATTGACGGACAATGATTTAAATTATTAAAATAGAGTAGTAGAACGGCGGAAATTATTAAAATATATTTGTTTAGTAAAATAACCAGTTTCATTATATTTAAATATTATTTTAGTATAATTATCGAAACAATAAATATAGAAATGTAAATCCTAATAGTTTCATCAAAACCTTTAGCGAGTTTGTTCTGTGGGAATTAATTCCACTAGATTATTACCTACTTTAAATCAGTTATTATGAAATTTTGTTTATAATGTTTTTTTAGTGTAATTTCTGACTATTGAAAAATAATACCTATATAATATTTACGATTCTTATAAATCTTTTTACATTGTTTGTATATTTCAGTAATGTGAGGTTGCCATATAAATTGATTTATAAAAAAAAGTGCAATTTTCGGATAGCCAATTGACAAAAGTAATGATGATTGGGACCGGTTTGTTTCATTGCGAGTATATTTAAACATGGATTTATACATGATGTTTTCTGATTTTAACACCATACGTAGCTCAATTTTTGATTTGAAATGACTTAAATACAGTGCGTGATCTCGTTAACGAACAGTTCGGACTGCAAGCAAATTGGACAATTAACACTGCCACGAAAGATCTTTGTATTTCTTCAACGATCTTTCTAATCCACTTATTGTATCTTTAAAACTTATCGATGTGCATATGATCGTTTAATGAACGTTTCTGATAGCGAACGTGGTTCAGATTATGTTCTTTAACCGATCATCCATTGTAATTAAATTATATATTGATTGAATTGGCATTTACTTGGTAGAACTCCATTATAACACGGTGAAAAAAATAGCAATGTATTTTAGTTTTATAAAATTTTGTAGATCTAAAGAGCATTGCTACTTTTTTCACCGTGTTAAATTATATATGTTTATGATAATAAATGAACCTTAAGCAATTGTTTTTTTTAGCCAGTTGAAAAAACACCGAAGTCATTATCGTTACAAAATTATATGTAAGCGGTAAGGAAAATCGTGTTTTATTTTTACCAATTTATTGATACACTTTTTGCGACGGTTTTCGTAACTGGTGTCGATTCCAGTCATTGCTTATTGGGCGGTTGCGACCAACAAATATACAATACAAGTCGTATGTCAATTTTGTTTGTTTGAGAGTCGCTTCAAGTGGCTAAAAGAGACGCGAAAGCGAAGAATAATGGGCCATCGAAGGAGAGCAGGGCTCCGGTGCAGCGGAGGCGGAGGGCGACGCGAAAAACAATTGACACATTGGAAAATGGGAAAGCTCGAAGGAAAAGAAAGGAAAAACACAGAGTCGTGGAATGGGGTCTGGGGACACTCGAACAGTTGAGAGTGTCGACTTTACGGAGCAAATCGTTTGCGGCGGCAGGTGTTGCTAACTTCGCACTCGTCTAAAAAAGGGTTTGTTATGGTAATTTTATAACACGGCTTTGTTGATATTTTTGAGGTAAGTACACATTTTTTGCTCGCTTACATTACACAGTGGTTGCCGCGGAGCACATTTATTTTTTAACACACAGATGCGTGAAAGCTACCTTAAAAATAATGTTTATAATTAACACATCATAAAAAAGATACAAATTGAAAAAGTATTTTTTTGCCGAGGATTTTAAACTGACTATATTCACATAACTTTTTTGAAATTATGTGTATTATATACTTAGCAAGTTTTATTAAAAAGTCTACGAAGTGAATTCGAACAATCTACGTTGTCGGTATATCGATATTAGCGACATTATAATATTTACTAAGCCGATTTAACAAATGATTTTTCTTAGGTTATTTTTCTAAAAAAAATCAATCTTGATATAACTAGTAATTGACTGCATAAAGTAAAGAATATCAGAATCATTACTTGTATCACTATCAGAAATAATATTAAAATATAGTTTTAAATACAAATAAAAGGAAAACTAATATATTATTCCTTATCTTCTCCTTCATTGTGTAGTTTCTGTCTATTAAATGATAATTTGTTAAGAAAATTTAAAAGTGGAAGTTTCGATTTTTTTACGTAAAACAAAACAACGACAGCGAATTAACTGACATTTTGATTATACTGTCGTCTTAATGTATTATCTAAGATTCTTAAGTACTTCCGAAATGTTATATTGCGTTATTAGTGCTGACATTATCATTTAAATATTATTTTGTAAACTTACATCATTGACCTTATTATATTTGTATATGGGTCTTGACCTTCTACTGTACTGGCCTTTATATCCTTTCCGGGGTGGTCGCGGGGGTTTCGTAAGGGTGGTTCTTTTTACGAGCTTAGGAAACTAAGGATTCGCTCGTTCAATTATTTTATGACGCTACAAGTATCATCCATGTTTTCACGGAAGCTTAATAAGTACTCAAATACAAATTTATCTGTCTAATAAAAACACAGCTGAGGTCCCTTCAAATCAAAGCAAGTAACTGAAACCGCTTAACGATGATATTTTGTAAGATGCGGACTGACAAAAACATTTCCAAAATTAAAATGCAGCTTTTGAATCGTATTTACTAGTCAATTAAGACTTGAAAAATCTGAGATAATAAATGTAAAATAGAACAAAGCGATCGTATCGTAGATAATTTATAAAAAAACAGTGGAAAATGACAAAATAAATTTAAACATTCCAGAAAGAAATTGTTGTAGAAATATCTTTATGGAATATGGCACGAGTGGTGAAACTTGCTTTTGAACTTTATTAATGCTAAATATGAGTTTAAATTGAAAATTATTATAAATGATACTGATTCAGATTCAAAACCAATTTATTTGAATAGCAACAATTAACGGTTACAGAATATTCACACAGATAAAATATTATGTTTTATTAACAATTAATTCTTACTACGATGTATCAGAGTTGGTCGACTAGGAATGGCTTGTCGAGCGACCGGTAAACCGCGGTCGACGATATAGCCATCCCTGTATTTGCCATACAATGTATTTGAATTTTATAAATATTCGAATTTTTATTATGAAGCTATCGAGTAGTTAAGCAATTATAATAAAATACAGATTTATTCAATATGTACCTCAGTAGCACTTTGTATTAATTTTAATAAAAAAATATTTCGAATTTAAAAGTGGCAAGATTTGAAAGCTCTGGTTGCATAAATTTATCGTAAAAGTAAACATATACACAATGCAATGATGTGTCAAAATTTATTCGACGAAAATGACATTGGATTTGTAACGCAGTTTGAAAGACCTGAATATTCCAAAGAAAGTTCCACTTTCCGCTTTTGCACTTAGTCTTGTCACATTTCTTGGAGCCAGACGAAAACTTCGAATAGTTATGTTCATTTATCAATTGGACCGAATAACTAGTCCAATGAAATACAAATTTATTGTTATTTTAACTTTACCCGTCGAGAAGAACCCTTTTCCGGTTCGAATAAATATGAGAAGATTAATTGGAAAATAATTGAACTAGTTGATGGTAGCGAATAACAATTTAGAGTCACATTTAAATTTAATTGTATATTGCTTAAAGGTTTCAAATGTACAAAGGAAAATTTGGCACTTTATTGTAAATAAAAGTCATCAATAATTAATCAATATTTCGTCGAGCAAAAAAATGATGGAAATAATTTTATATTGTATGCAGTAATAGCTTTTTAAGTCACTTTGATAAGCAACTGTTTCGCGAATATTTGACATTCAAAATATGCTGATAAATATTATATTAAAAATTCAGTAACGTTATGGTCATCACGACAAGATAGTAAAAAATAAAACACTTCTGTCTGTTACGATTGTGAGTTAATTTACAATAATTAAATGCTACAATTTTTCTACAATGATATTTATCGCCTAAAATTTCAATATAAATGAATTTTACCGCTCATTTTTACACGAATTTTAAGCATTTCATCTTATATTGTATACGCAATGGCTTATTAGGAAAATATAGTTGAAAAACAATACAATTTTGCACTTTTAAAGCTCGGAGTGTCTTAAGTAAGTTCAAAGATTTTTCTTAGCTGTTTGCTATTACAAGTCGTTTTTAATATAAACAAACGTGCCACCTAATTTTATTCGCAACTTTCATGATAGATATAATTTAATTTATTACACATATAAAATATCATTGTTTTTTTAAAATTTTGTGTTTAATCGTGAATGAAACAAACCGACTAGTTGTTGCTTTTTGTGGTTTACATTTGGTTGCGTGAGTGGCTACATTTTTTTCTCTTATTGAGAGAAATTTTGGCGGCGTTCTTATTACTTTCCGCCCATTCTATACTTAATTCCGAAAACAAGACGTAGCAATGCGGTTGAGACACAATAAGTCCTTTACTTTTTCCATCGTCCTTTATAAATCTTTTCGAAAAAAATAAGATTCACCGAATTACTTAAAAACCATTTCTCAATAAAGAACTTACGCTTAATTCCTTATTATCTATTTTAAAAACTCAATTGAGATTTCAGATGGATTATAAAGTAAAATTTTCATTCTAAAAAGGTACGGAAATCAAATATGTTATACCCAAGTACTCATTGATACATCAGTAGGCTTTCTTATTTTATATATTCTGTAGTTTTATAGTTATTTTTATATTATAATTGCCAATTTACAGCGGGTCAGTATTTTCACATTAATTTTATTATAGCTCATTTGTATATAAATTTACCAATTTATATGTTATATAGATGCCAAAATCAAGGTGGTAAAAAAGCATTTTATTTACTGTTCAATCTTGTGAAATACTCATCGCAATACCATTAGCATTCCATTAAATTAAAGTAAACTAAGAAAATATCTTTTTATGGTTTCCCCTTGAAGTACTTTCCCCTGATACTTTCAAAAGAGCGTAGGCGTTATCTATAAATGAGTTTATCTCTCCCGAAAGCAAAAAAACATAAAATGTGGCGACTCGTCTGAAGAGATATTTTGGCGAAGGTTTTCTACAGAAGACTCAATTCAATATTTTATTTTGATCAATTGCTGATATTATCCGAAAGAATCGTCGGACATATTTGGTCCTCAGCTGTCAGCGAACACTCTTTCAGTTATGATTAATAATAAATCGTATTTCATATAAAATACTAAGTGAGAACGATTCAATTAATTTCGGAAAGTTATCTAATGATTTTTCAATACTTTTTTACCCTTAATAAAATACGAGGAAAATTTTACGACTATCTTTTATGTTTGCTTACAAATTGAATTAGTCCATTCGTATATATAATATATTACTGAAATCCTTTGTATATTTTTATAATGAAGTTTTTAATAATATCGCCACTTAAATATTTTATATAGTGAAAGTATCAAAGATTTTTTTTCATCATACATAATTAATATGAATCTTTTAAAAGCTATTTCGACATTGTTGTGATATCTTTCAGATTAATTTCCTATACAATATTTGAATACCAAACTATGCTTACAGAAGAAAATGAGTACACAATTACGCCTATATTTCAATTAAATAGTATTTTAAAATAAGAATAGAATGTTACGGATTTGATTAGTAAATGGTAAAATAATATTTTTTATTTACCTAAAACAATATATATATATATATAGTATAGATAAAGCTTTATCATTTTTTGGTGTTCTCTTATAACGTTGTAATTTGCGAACGGAAGTTGAAATATATACCTGGCACTTCTTTCTTATAAAATCAACCATATTTTTACTGTATAATTCTATAACCATCTTCAATTTATTGTTTTATTATTCAAGTATATAATTTCGTCACTTTATACCGTTTGTACGCTTTTATCAACAAAACAAGAACTGCTCATCAAATATTTTATTCAAGTTCTGCTTATTGAAAAATTGACGACAAATATTTTTTCATTATAGCAATAAAAGTGTCGAGATAGTGGTGCACAACTATTTTCTAATTGCTCGTGAGCTGCGAGGGTTGTTTGATATTTGTCCATGACTTTATACAACAATTTCTATCTTTTGTGTACTCAAAACACTGGGTATAAAAAAACGTATATTAAGAAAATTTAATTTAATTTCATAAGAAATTGAGAAGCTCAACTAAATTACGTGTTGTGAAAATAGTTACATATTAAGATAGCACATCTGCATTTCAGACTGTTTATCACGTAACATTTCGTTGTCATGTACAAATTATAAACAATTAAAAGTTATTATTAAAAATTGATCTTGCGGAGGCTTTGTGCACAAATATTTTTTTTTCACGTACGACCTTGGTTCCGCCATTCGAAATATTCGTGCATTCTACTGCACGGATGCACTCTGTACTGCACTGCACGTGTAGTCTCACGTGTATGGGAAGTCCTAAAGATGTCTGCGTGTGAAACCCGGATCGTTAATCACAAAAATTTTGAAAGTTTTCAGAGTATGTACTACTCAAATATGAAATTAAAATTCTATCAAGCACCTCATATTCAATCGATATCCTAAAATAATTAAAAACATCAACTAAAGGTAATTGATGGAAATTTCATATAAAACGATAAAAAATTCAAAAGTCTTTATATGGTAATGAATGTTATATTGGTCCGTATTATGTCCTTTGGCCGCATGTTGCGGATCACTGTGTTACGAGAAAATAAATAAAATTCAATAAAGATGAAATTTCAAGATAAAGGAAGCCATGCTTAAAAATTTTAAGTAATTGTAATATTATTGAAAAATTTTCAATCAACAAAAAAACTGGATTCTTAAAGAATATTAAATATAATGCCGCCTTAAAGTCTACATAGTATTCAAGCGTCAAAATTCGTTATGTAACACTCGTAAAATATTTAGTGTTTGAGATTCTTGAAAGTTTTCTGAAATTCAAATGAGTTTTATAATTTCGGGAGAAACACGTCAAAGAAGTCGCTTAGCATTGAATAGATACAAATTTAATGATTCCAAAAAGTGGGAAAAGTGACATTGGACATTTCGCAAAAACCCTCTTTTCACGGCTGTCAAAAGAACTAGACATATTATATTAGTCATATTACAATTTCAGTATTCTAGAGCTGACGCGAACAGATCAAAATATGTCTGGCGGATAATACTCGCCATTGATCAAAACTGAACGCAGATCTGTAAAAAACCATCCATTATATATTCATTCGGAGATTTTATTACTGTAAAATAAATGTCAAAAAACTTCGCATGTGTATTTGAATTGATATAAAATAAATTCATGGATAAATAATGTTAGCATTTATTTCAGTGTATTACAATATTATATTTTAGAATCTAATGTGAATCAGGGATTCCCATGTATGCGTCATATAAGTAGTACAATTTATAACTATTGAAAAGATTTTTTTTTATTATTTAATAACGCATACTGCAAGTAGGATTCTCTTATTAATATTCTTAATAATAAATTGTTGAAGTATCATTAGAATGGTTTTTGACTGCAATGAAAAAAAAAGATTAATGCAGTTCTTGATTGGAATTCATGCTTCATTATTTAAATATATCACACACGTTTTATTGATTGTTTATTGATTACTTGCTATTATTACTCGGTTATTATCGATACTGATTAAAGACGAATGTATTCATAATAAAAGGAATACTTGTTGAGCATTTCCCATAACACTGTATATATAAATGTCTGAAGATGCCGAAATGTGAAACACGAATCGTGAGTGACAAAAAATGTGAAATTTTACACATTTGATATCGTAAATTTTATAACATTTTGCAAGTAATTATTTTAAATTGCTTGGAGGTGAAAATCCCGACGAAAGTCAATTTAATTGTTGCTAGCCACCTCACCTCTTCTATTTTAATTTGTATTTACTAATAATCTAGTACTGTTGATAGCTTTGTCAATTTAAATATATATTTTTTCTTTTATTATTAACTAGCGAGTAACTAGCATCCATTGAAATGCCACTCAAACGATGTTAACTACTAAAATTGTACTACTCGCTAAAATCGATGGTTTGCAAAATGTCATTAGAAATTCATAACCTTAAAGTGTGACAGTTTAGCAAAGGTGGTAACTAGGCACTTATTTAAGATTCGAAGTAACAGAATTGAGTGAGTACTTTTTAAAAAAGTTTACATTGATAAGTTTTTTCCAAAATCAAATTTAGTTTATGAACAATCGAAAGTAAGCAAAATGTTATTCTCATAGTGTAACATCATTGACAGTTTTGTAAGAGTTGTTGTAATGGTTAAAATATTTTCAGATGTGTAGTCATGTGTTTCTACATAATTATATTTGGTAGAATATTTTCGATCACTAAAAGCAACTTGGCAGATTTTGTAAATGAGCTATGCAAAAAGACAAAAATAATAGTAATTATTTCAACTGCAAAACTAATTAAGTATTTTCATTGGCGGCATAATACGGCGTGATTTAATTGCGGTCTCTCTGTGACGCATTGTTTTTGTACATGGTGTTTTAAATTTTAATCGAGAAGATCTACGACGTCTGGCGTTCGGTCATTGATTTTGTTATACATTTTATTGATAATCAAACGCTTCGCTACATCTGCAAAGCAAAGCGTCGTGACATCAAAACGCTTGATTGCCTTAATTATCATCAAAGGGTTTAATTCGGTTTTAAAAATCTGATGAAATAATGATCTCAAGCTATTCCAGGATTTTGTGATTTGCTATATCTGTGAGCAAAAAACCATGCCGTCGTGAACAGGTCGATTTGAAACGGTTTTTCGCCTATATAATTTTGACGGTTTTAAGATATTTTTTTAGTTTTGTTTGTATTTTTTGTCTATATATATAAATAAATCAATGTATGTGTCTGCTATTCCTTTATGGATTACTACACCATTCATCGTAATTCTTGAATTCACTGGATTTGCCAGGTTTGCGAACATCAATCCACCATGAATAATGTCATCAAATCCATTATTTTAAATGGGAAATTCAAAAGGAAGATGTACTCTAGCCACGTATCTAAACGATACCATCAGATATGCCGTTTGATTTCAAACGTTTACAGTTTCCGGTGTGACTCGCTTTTGCAATGACCTAAACAAACCGAAAGGACTATTGCTGCAATAATACTGCGCAAAAGTAATAATACAATTTATCAGGACTATGGATTGGAGCCAAAGTCGTGAAAATCGAGTGACTCCGGCAACTTTTTTGGTTAGACAATTTTGAAAAACATCTCTATGAACAAGAAGAAATAAGTCACCCTGCTTGAGTCCCAATATAGTAGACGATGGATACTCTATTCCGCGCTTAAAATCCTTAATTCTTTTTTAAATTGAAGAAACGGTATTTTTATGATAAAATTAAAATAATTAAAGTGTTTTTTAATGACTCCAAAGTCCTGCAATCCATAAAATACGAAATATACTTAAATTTAGAAATAATTGTATACAATTTTCTACTATATTATTATAGCGTATACTTTCAATCTGTAATTTAATTTATTATCATGATATGAAATTTATCATAATACTTTGGTTCATAAGATATCATTAAAAGAAATTTAAATTATGAAGAGGCTTTTTTTATGTGTAAAATACTTTCGTTTTGGTATGCCGGCAGCGAAAACGTCAATCATTTTTGTGATAATTGACATTTATATACGAAGTAATTGGATTAATGCAATAAATTCGCAATTATTGCTGCAAGCGAGTGCTTACGGAATCACGGTCACAGGATTGTGTCGAAGGTGTTTGAAACCGTCCTCATTTTGAAGTGTATGTATATACAATTTTCACATTTTTAAAAAAATAAAGATTAGAACTGAACATTGTCAACAGAGACGGTAAAAATTAAAACAATAATATTTATATGAATTGAGAGTTAATAATTACCATGTATATAAAACAAATGGTTTAAGAACTATTACAATAATTTATAGATAGTCATACTAAATACATCTAAATTAAATATTACATTCCATCGAACAGATGCAGAATAGACATTTCTATGATCAGAAGTATCCAATTGCACTGTAATGAGAGTTGATAATTGTTTTTCGTAAAACGATTTTATCACATTCTCATTAAAGACATTTATTGTTTATAAAACCTATATGAAATTGAGAGCCATTAAAAGCAAATCAATAATTTTGAAAGCTATGTATATGATAAAAACTGTTCTGTTATGTGTTTATTTGATAGTTATGTTGTATCACGTGATAGATTGATAGGAAATGCAGAAAAGCTAAACCCGGGTCGTTAATGAAAAAACATGTGGAAATGTACAAAATGTCAATGATTCAAATTTAAATTTGAAAATACTTAAATGTCATCATGCACCTTCACTTGATATAATAAATTTTACCTAAATGAAGTGAAATTATTTACAAATTAAATATTAAAAATCTTACGATAAGCGAATCTGATTTTGGGAAAAATAGAATAAAATATCAGAGTCTTATTGGAACAGTATGAGTAAAAATGTGTTTAATGTATTAAGGCAAATATATATATATATATATAAAAACTTTCTATTTGGTATAATATATAAATTGTCTAGGAGTGTGAAATAGTTTGCGTAACTGATATGCACAATTAAATACAACGATTGAAAAATTATATTTTATTGAAACCCTCTGTACGATTCCATTTGACACTTTATGACGTCCAGAGCTGTCACGTCGAATTGAATCGACTCGTTTAATATGGCCTTAAGAGCTCTGAAACAATTTCTTACAATGGCATTAAGCACGCTCGCAGTGGCATCAATGTTTTTGTTCTGTTGCTATTGTCACACCATGTACTTATGTTCTTCTACATTGACTTATGCTATCTTTTACTCAGGCCTGACTTGCTTTATATAGGCCGACCGTGAACATCCTGTACCAGAATACCTAGAAACCCTGATGGGGTAAAACATAATCGTCATAAGTAAAGTATAGTAAAAAGCGGTCGCTGGACCCGCCGTATTCGAGCGTCTATATATGGTAGCTAGATTAACGTCATATTATATTATAAAAATGATATAGCTTAAGAATCGTTTGCTTTAACATTTAAGGGGCTAATTAGCAAAATACAAAAATGGAGATCCAATACACCTTTTGCACTCGGAACCCGTATTTTATTTTCCAGTTAGTAAATAATAATACGCTTTCAATTCGTTTTCAAGTATAAATCAATATATATCCATACATATAAGATGACTTACAAATAATCTCACAGCCCCGTTTTTTTCACCGTGTAATATCCAAAATATTTACTTAGGAGTAAAAATATTTGTTAATCTTTGCAAGTTTACTATAACTAGGTTGAAGCCAAGAAGTAAACCTATAACCCTTTATACTATATATTTTTGTATAAGCTGTTATATAACAGTAAAGTGCTAAAATTTTACGATTTGGTAAAAAAAAAGAGTCTGAGTTTATCTGGGGCCGGAAATACAACTGTTTTTTTTTCTTTTGGCTTAGTATTTTTGAGTCTAACTGTCCATGTATTGTATTGAAGGTCGTATTGAAAGACAATAACATGGAATAGAATCAGAGACTTGTAAAGCGTAAACTGCCGGCGACCTTTAAAAGCTCCAAAAATATATTTTTCAAATCAACCGTTTTCGTTTGTTTCATTAAACAATGAAAAGATCGAGATCAAAAATATAAAGATCATTTTCGGAGGCAATTCAAAAAGGCTTAGAGATACCAATAGAATATTATTTTTTTTAGTTATTTAAATATTCTATAAATTGTTAGTTCAAATAATTTTTTAAATATTGAATAACCCTATTAATTGCATAAAAAAATGTTCTATCATTGTTTTACTATAGATAGCGAGAATTACACAAAACATTTTAGGTATTGTTGGAATTGTGTAAACTAAACTAATCACTTAAAAACGAAAACAAATAAAAAAATTGAATTGTTGAAACTGTGTACGATTTCACATGATTTGCAACTAACGATTCGGGTACCACCAGTCGATATTTTCAGGCATTCAATCACACGAATGCAACAGTCAGTTGCCGAAAGGCGAAACCCGTATCGTTAGTGACAAAACATACGGATTCATACAAAGTTTCAAAAATTCAAATTTGACATTGAAAAATACATTGAAAATATCTTGTTTCTCATGATTTCACAAATTTATTGACTACGAACCATATCAAAGATCTCTTTCGGCTCGCTCGGCATAAATCTCTGAGCAATTCCACAGTACTTGATTATCCGTCTAATATTTATATATTATAATTTTCTTATTCGCACCCTTATAAGCGTATTATTCACAATGTTTTCTACTTACACGTTCATACATAAATTGTTTGGAATCTACCGGACAAGTAGACATGAGTCTGTTATATATATAAATAGAAATGTTTGGATATTCGGTTTTCAAATAAGATTTATTCTAACTAATTTTTTGAATATATGCAAAGCTTTTCTGTTTCAATCTTCATTGGAATTAATTTGTCAATCAAATAAAACCTCCACATTTGTTTCCCTCAACTCTTCGGAGCCATTTCTAGCGTTGTCACGTACTTCCTCCGGAACCAGCGATTCATAGACCGGTCAACCATAGGACAGTTGAATAAATTTGCGCGGCGATGATATGCCATAAAAGCTATGTGTCTCGCCTATCGCCGTGTAAGTTTTGTTTCAATTCGCCTTACTGTATAATATCATTCCCCGTTGATCTCTGATTTAATGATTTTATTAAAACAAAGAAAATATCTTACAGTAAGCTCCGAATAATGAAGAGATAGGGGGATCATTACTGGGGGGCTCATTATTTGGGGGTTAAGATTTTCAATTGAATTTTTTAAATTTGAAATGCGGAATTACGTATTATTTTTTAATTAATTAATTGATCATAAATTTTTATATTACTTAAGCATTTACGCATTCAAAATTATTTAAGTCATGCAAATTATCAAGACATGTGAATTTAGAGACACGAGACAATGCGCAACAGTATTTTAAATACAGATTTGTATGAACTATTTTTGTGAAAGCCTAATTAGGAGTTTTATTTTTTTCATTATTCGGGGGATTTAACTCAATATTGGAAAACCTGCAGCAAATGTTATTGGGGGGTTCATTAGCGGGGAGCTCATTATTGGGAGGTTTACTGTATTTTTAATTGCCAATGTATCCCTTACCATATATTGTTACATTTAACGAAAGAGACTGAAGGTACTTGATGAAATTTCAATATAAAATTTGAATTATTGAAAATTTGTACATTCACAGATGTTTTGTCACTTATGAGCCGGGTGTCAATATGCAGTAAAAATGAAGTCGGAAATGTTTAAATGTCATTAATGTCGTTAAAATGAAGTCATTAGTTTTCAAAATTATTTTAGACATATATTTACTTTAGTGTTTATATTTTTTCCCACTTGTTTTTTAATGCCTTTTGTATAAGTCTATGTTAATTTTGTCAGTTATTTTGCATCTGTGAGATAAAACGATTAAAGATGCCCGGTTCATCAGTGACAAAACATGTGAAAATGTCCAACGTTTCAACGATTGATAAAAATTTATATACTATTACTATTAAAAGCGCGTTCTAAAAAACTACAGAGTTTGTGTATTAAAAAAATGTTATTTTCCTACACAACATATGTTCTGATATAAACCAATTGTATTTTCGGTAATAATTTTGTGGAAGTTTTTTTGTTATTTATCTTGGAGTTTTACTAAATGTGATTCGCGTTTCGCTACTTTGAAAAACATTTTCGTACACACGCTAGTAAGATGGGTTCAATTTTCACTTTACCGGAAGTGGATGGGGTGTTAATTAACTTAATAAACGATTGTACTAATTATCATAACAATTCTAATAAGAAACTGATTGCAAGTGCTTATAGACGAAAATATCAAAGGTATTTTACTAAGCATTCTTTGCTGTAGTTTTGTTTAGTCAGAAGAACTTTAAGTGATTCATTTTGATTCCTGTATTATTGATTCGTATGTCGAAGATAAAATTGTATTCAATTAAATGGCTTGAAATCTCTGAAAAAAGTATTTTATTTTGGTTAACACCAAAACAATAATGTGCTACATATTTAAATAGTATGCTAACTTATATGGAAAATAGAACAATTATACAAGTAACATAAAGCTTTATCTAAGTCAATTTCATATTGAAAGGTTATATCTGAGCTTTTGTGTGTACGTTTTATAAATATTTATAGTAAATTTTATATGGAAAATAGAAAAAATACATATATTATTATAATCTTATGACAGTACGTCTTGTATCTTATTGGCGATACAAGGACCTTTAATTTTGCACGCAAATGAATTTTTATCAGGAGGACCATTCGTTAAATATCTTTGAGTATTAAATTTTAATGATTACTTAAATATCTCATTTGACTGGACTGTTACTGTTTGAGTAAAAAATCATTGAAAAATGATATTTATTGTTATGATTTTGATTGAATTTTAAACATTTTTAGGCATGTATTAGTAAATGTATTGAAATGTAAATATGATAAAAGAATTTCATAGGGAGAAGTGAATAAAAAAATTTTACGATGTTAAACGAAAATTTGCTAGTCTATTTCAATTAACTTCCGAAAAGAGATGATGGTCAACTTATTTACTAGTTTTCACAAAACGAAATCATTTTGTGATGCTTCATTAAGATTCTATTCGTTCCACGTTAGGTGGCATGACACATAAAAAAAGAGATAATTTATTTTTTTACGTGAAGGTGTTGTACGCGTTTACGTCACAACTTTCACAATAATTCAAATTCTGGTCAATTTAAAACAATGTTTCAGGAAAATTTAGGGTTATACTGTAAAGCCTATTTCATCCCAAATTAAAAATTAAACCATCGTCCGAAACGATATAATTCTATCACAAAGTTTCGTCGCATGAATTTAAAAATTACATTTATTATTATTTCCTCCGAAGCCGTCCCTAGTTTAAATTCACAAAGTGTGGTGACAACACGTCCGACCCACATCGACATTACCGTGTTGCCAAATCGAATTTTATTTTTGTTACCGGTCGCCGAAAAATTGTTCTGAGAAATGTTAACGAGACCTTATTTTGTATAAACAAAACACGTTTTCAAAGGTACGTTTCCCTTTTTGAAAGGTATCACAGAAGCCTAAGTAAAAAAGTGTTCAATTTGAAATTTGCCGTTTCGAGTGTCAAAATATGAATTGATCATAATAGAATTCACAGTTGGCGCCCACCTACTCTTTAAAACTTTACCAATAATAGTTATTAGACGAGGACTTTAGTCATCTGACCACTTATCTATTAGTATTTTTCACGAAAAATATAACTGTGGTTCCATTATTAACATCAGTGGTCCTATAAATATTTGTTGTGGCAACATTGGTGAAAATTAATTAAAAACGTGTTTTTTACATGAATATTCACTATGAAGACGTTAGTGCCCGCAATAAAATCATCTGCTGGTCGCACACGAGAGCCGCTGTTCTAAATGAGATATATTAAATCAAAAAATAGCCAAAAGTGTTGTAACACTACAGTATTGGGTATGCTAGAATAGAATCAGAATTTTACCACTAAATCACGACATTGTCAACAATACTGTCAGTTAACACAGTGGAAAAATAACAATGTAGTTTAGTTCTAAAAAAAATTGTAGAACTAAAATAGATTGATATTTTTTCACCGTGTTATAATGGAGTTCCACCAATTAAATGTCAATTTAATCAATCAACTAATTTGAATTGTTAAAAGTTTGTGCGATTCTACATGTTTTATCACTAACGACTCCATCGTTCTGTCACTTTTGCCTTTCGGCATCTTCAGGCATTCTATCACACGGTTGTAACAGAATTGACCTCGACTGACTACGAAATCCGGGTTGTTAGTGACAAAACATATAGAATCGTACAAAGATTTAACAATTCAAATTTGATATTGAAATTCCATTAAGCGCCTTCGGTCGATATCATAAATTCAATCAACTAATGTCAATTCATTACTTTTTATCTTATTTGAATCGTTAAAATTTGTGCGAATCCATAACTTCTTGACAAAGTATTTGGCTTTTATCTTTTGACATCGTCAAGCGTTCAAATGAAAGACTGAATTTATACCGAAGAGTCACATTGGCTAGAAACACTGTTAAATTTGATTTTTAAATAGATGCTTATAAAATCAATGATTGATTTTTTGCCAAAGGTCATACTAACGTTTATGTATGGATAAATGTTTGAAAGTAATATATTACTTTCAAAAGAACACACAAACGATTTAATCTATTACATATGCGTGAAAATAGTTGAAAAAAAATGTTAATACGTAAAACATCATACATTTTAAATTTGTCCCAATGTTATACGCTGACATTATTATTCAAACATTTATCAACAATAAAATATTGACGATTGTAATCGAGACTTGATGAAAAAATGAAACAATAAAAGAATTACAATGCAAGACGGCATCGTTCAAAACTAATCTTAAAACGCCAGTTACCTATTTCTATTAATGGAGGTTTTCTCAAATAGACAGGGCAGCTTAAAGTGGGTAAGCCTTATCAGAGAAAGCTTCATCTCTATATCTCCCACCGTAAGCTTCGAATGTCATTCGT
The DNA here is from genome assembly GCA_028555115.1 of Himalopsyche japonica. Taxonomy (NCBI): domain Eukaryota; kingdom Metazoa; phylum Arthropoda; class Insecta; order Trichoptera; family Rhyacophilidae; genus Himalopsyche; species Himalopsyche japonica. The sequence goes on along the minus strand of JAHFWJ010000526.1, from coordinate 472,947 downwards.
AAGACCCATTCTCAAATTCTAGTATTAAAGGATACTTGCGAGTGTTTACTTCCAGACGAGGTATATCCTTGTCAGAGGTAGGAAATTTTCTTTGATCAATGATGCTTGTAAAAAAAAGTTTTATAGGCAGCATTTTTTTAAAGCCATTCTCATTGATTCAAACACGAAATACAATACACCTATCCATCGATTTACACGGTAGATAAGTTCCTGAGAAAAGTGTAAATCGAAATTGAATATATTAAATGTAATGTCGTGTAAACCGAAAAGTACACAAACTATGCATAATTTGGTTGTCTTCTAAAATAGACAAATAAAAAAATATTAAAAGGCATTAATAAACATATTCTTTTATAAATTGAATACACATAAAGTATATGTAGAGAAACAAAAAAATTAAATCTAAAAGATTCATAAATAATTATTGCAACGGTTGGTGGAGTTTTTTTTATCGTTCATCACTATCACAAATCACTGTCTATCTCTTCTTCGTGACTGGTCCAAAGTCACTTTCATCACTCGAAATTATTTGTGCCAATTCGATGTTTGAAGAAGAAACATTTACACCTCGAAGAGATTTGGTTAAAAATCTGTTATTAACATTTGCTTTTAAATTCTTGTTAGATCTTTATAGGCCTCATCATATTGAGCCAAGGATTGATTAATATCACGTTGGAATCCAATCGCCCGTTCAACATTTGAGTCATTTTGTATAAAATGATTACCTAATTTTCTTCCCAAGTCGAATTCTTCGTGGATGATTTTAGCTGTAAATGTAACTGTTTCAAATTCTTTTTCAATCCGTTTAAAAGCGAAAACGTGTAAAACAAGTACCTTGTAAATCGAGGGATAGGTGTACTTGTAAATATAAAATGTTATTTGTGGTTTCGTTCAACAATATTAAAAAATCAACAGTTACCCACTCTGGTAATTATTTAGGTATTAATAGAGGCAAATTGAATATGAATACGTAAGAATTCCCGGAAGGTAATAACATCCTTGTTTTCCGTCAATTTTTAATCAACAATGGTCTAAAAATGGCGGGTAGATATCCCTTTATAATGAGTTTATTTTTTGATCACCACCCCACACAGAATAAAGAAGTGATTTTAATGATCTATTTCAAGTCTTAATACTTTTAAAACATATTAAAACATATTATTTAACAGAAATAGAAAAGTATTTTCTATGTGAATTTATAAATCTTAATTGGTTTATTGGAATAACATAAATATCAATTTAATTACACGTATTTTTATTTAATTATATAATATCATTATTATATCATTATTAATATGAAGAAGTAATAGAAAATAACCTTTATTCAAAGACAGTTATGTAGAATTTTATTAAGGGAAAATACATGCAGTATTTTATTCTCGGCAAGGCTTTTATTAACATTTATAATGCTCTCTTCACAGGATTGTACTTTAAATTTAAAATAATTATATACACGCGACTAAAAAAACCTATCTCACAAAATATTAACGAAAAAAAAAATAATGTGTACCTTTAACATATGTAAATGTACTGTGACTTTTCTACGTTTTTTAAGTGTTGATTACAAAATAGTTATAGGTTATAAAATAAAAACTGAAAAGTATTTTCATTTACATAATGACACAAATTGATTTGGTATATCTTTTTGTGATGTTTTACAGCCATTTTGATCTTAATAATCGAAAAGAAAGTTTTGTCTTTTACGTTTTCAATGCTAGTTGAGTAGCTTTTATTGCTCTCAATATTCCTAATAGCATCTTTTTTTGTTGGAATTATATCCATTAAATTTACTTCTATTCACCAGAGAATTATTCGAAATATCGAGAATATCGAGATGTAGACATGTCTATAACAAAATATTTCAGCTACCTAGTATTCATTTTCAAAAAATAAATGGTCGCGCATTTAATGAAATATGTTTATAAATTGATTTAAATTTTAAATATTTGAAACGCAAATGGCAAGATAATATAATAATTTGAAATATGATTATATTTCGATCTCATTTTTTAATACAATTCGTAAGTAAAATAACGGAAATAGTTTAAATGTAAAATAACCAAAAAACCTATAGTTGTCAATCTCTGATCCAGGATATAAATTGTGTGACATTAAGAGATGTTATTATTCAAGATTCCGAATTGGAGATTTCAACAGATTGCGAATTCTTAATTGTAGCAGAAATAAAATAACTCGGTGACATTAATTTCATTGCGACGCAAATAATAATGGTTATGATTTTGTACAATTTTACGGAAATTTTGCCAGATTTATTCGGATGCTGCTTTGAGATCTTTACTCTTTTCGAAATAACCAAAGCTTTCAAGCTTACAACGAATTAGCCGTAATTATTTATGACGAATTATTTGGTTATTTTGTTTCATTTATAAAATATAAATTATTATTAATACTCTTGCTTCAAAATTAAGCACTATGGCAAGGGTGAAGGTTCAATAGAATATAAAATGATACAATATGCCAGTATTTATTACACAGATTCATCATTATATGTCACTAAATTTAAAACTTTCCCGCTATTTTGGTACGAAGGGATATAAAAATATAAGAAACGGTGAATGACCGTACCTCGCGTAACAGAAAAAAGCTCTCAAATTAAACGCTTAAATATTGTACTTTTTTATAAAAATATCTTCAAATGTTTATATTAAAATTTAAATAGATTAAATTTTGTACATTTATACATATTTAGTCACTCCCAAAACCGGATTCGCCTTTCGGCTTCTTCAGAGATTATATAATATCACATCAATGCAATATAATTAATAGAGAGTTTAAATTTTTTATATTTTATATACAAAATGAACTAAACAATACAAAAGGTTTTAAATAACTGCACAAAACTACGAGGGATCATAAATTATTTTATCAAGAAATTTTACAAATAACAGAGCCCAACTAAATTCAATACTTCTTTTAAACGAGCAGTTTATTCTGCCTAATATCCCTTACGCGAGTTAAGTTCGATAAGTCAACAATCGAAAAAAATAATCGCCAAAAAGGTCATCTTATATACTCAATCGTTCCATAACCCACTCAAATAAAATATTTAATTTTAATAATTATTTTGAAAACCTCTTTATTGTATTAAATGGACGCAGCAGAAACGACACACAGTAAGCAGTTTACATCGGCAATATAGAAGAATTACACAGGAATAATACATATTTGCAATAATTTATTTAACTACTTACCAATTTGATATTAATGACTTTAATGACATTTAAACACGTGGAAATGTACAAAGTTTTGAAAGTAAAAAAAAATATATTGAAATACCATCAGCCGATATCGTATTTTATTTGAGTATTTTAGTTGATGTCCCGAGGATCATATTCCCTGAAACGAAACTCCATGCCACACAAGAAAGAATATAAAGTTTTAACCAAACTCTGTCCAATTTGGGAAAAACTTATTACAAAGAATCACTGGGAAGTATTTGTCGGAAATATGTCAGCAACAATATTATTCAAACAATGTGAATTCATTATGTTTGTAGAGGCTATTCCAGAAATACTTCGTAAACGGAAGTTTAAGTAGAAGTTACTGTTCCATCTGTATACCCTATTAAAATCGCTTGTAATCAACAAAAAGCTTTCATATAATTATATTTCTAGACAATTCCTTGAAAATACCGTTTAATTTACATCATAAATGTGTTTCAAATTATTATAAACTTATATATTCGTTAACTCTTATAGTATGGAAGGTAGAGTTTGTCTATTTTATTTGGTGCATAAATATTTTTTTATATTATTATCAACCAACACTAAGAAGTTACACTACGACAACACTAAGACAACACTAAAAGCTGAAAGTTGACATAATTTACGATACCGACTGAGGGTGTTTGGTGAAATTTCATTGTATAATTTAAATTGATGAAACTTTAAATAATTTTACAGGTTTTGTGTTTCATTCTGTATCGTAATTCTATTGCACTAGTGTGATGAAATTCTTAAAGTTGCCAAAAAGCGAAGCCCGGTTCTTTAGTGAAAAAATTTGAAGATTTGTACAAAACTTTGTAAATTGTACAAATTAAAGTTGACAGCTAAAATTTGACAAATCGCGTGATCAAAAGTTGATCACGAAATGGAAGCAAGTGTAATCTTGTGACAAATATACTTACACACACACACACACATATATATATATAATATATATATTAAGGGCTTAAATTTCATTTTCAAGTAGATATAAATTATAAAATAATTTTCTTATAAAATTTATACTTTAAAATAATTGTGCTTGCAAACTAGATCTACCTGCAATTGTATATCTATAAAGTATTTTTTTTATTATTTACGTATATGAAATGATCGTTAATCTTGTTATACTTTGGCACAGTTTTATATTACCTTTAACGAAATCGCTCATGCTATGAAAAGGACAGTAAGTACAAAAATTAATTGATAACTGTCGGATATTATTTATTTCGTTTCAATGAGTTGTTATAGCAATTTAAGTGAAAAAACATTTTAATAATTAAAATATTTGAAGTACTTTCATGATGGCGTTAAACGTCAAATTTTAAAATATCAAACTATCAAGGATTTAGCCTCATGAAAATTGAAATAAATGTGTGGACAGGTATATTCCTCATCGAGTTTTCAAACTATGAAAAGTAAGCCCGTCTTAACAAGATTCATGTTAATCTTGTCAATGCCTAGACAAGGAACTCGTGGCGAATTGATATCAAATTGATTTTGATTGTATGTAACTGAAATGTCAAGGTAATTGCAAATTAATAAAAAGACAAAGTTTTGTAATTTATGATATCGACTGAAGGTACTTGATGGAATTTCAATATCACATTTGAATTGTTACAATTTTGTACGATTCCACATGTTTGTCACTAACGACCCGGGTTTCGCCTTTCGGAATCTTCAGGCATTCTATCACATGGATGCAACAGAACTGACGTAAAATAAACAGTTAGCATCGTATATATATTAAAGTTATTAATTACAGGAAAACACTTACCCCTGGGCAAGCAGTAAATTACAGCTAAAGCAAATTTAACAATATCAATCTAATAATTATTAACTCAATTACCTGTGATAATTTTCATTAACGATCTTCCAATGAGTCATTCTTGAAAGATGTTTTTCAATAAATATCAATCAAGTAACATTAAAATATAAATATTTTCTTTTCCTTTCATATAGAGAATACCTTCTATCAAACATCTAGTGATGAAACATAAGAATTTACGTTTTGAGATTGTATATTCATTGAACCGATCTCACGTAAAGGGACAACAAGGGGGAGTTGGGAAGATTGAGTTGATCATTGAGAATGAAGTTTGAATTTAATAACAGGCCTCTATATTTTTTTGTACTAATTTATAATAAGAATTGTATACATTGAAGATGTATAAAGTTTGTTAATGTATTTATTTATAAGTAGAGTAAAAATAGCAAGAAAAATAAATACAACCCAGAATTGATATATAATAAGGTACCTTTATCATTTTTTTTATATTATGCAGTAATAAAATTCGGTAGAGAAAATTTATAAAATGAAAATGTTATATTTTTATGGCTCAAGTAAGGCAGTTAAACGTATTACTGATACGTTAGAGAAGATATGTAAATAGGGCTCATTTTATCAAGATCAAAATCGATACTTGGCCATAAACAAAATTCTACGTCTAACTTTTTTCCGAAAATGACTATAAAATCGGAATCTATTGAAATTCATAACGTCACCCATGGTTCGTGCAATCGATAGAAACAACATAGCCAGACGTCGAGAAAAAAAGTAAAAAAAAAAAAAACTAAAAAAGGCAGGAGGGGGCAAAAACTCCGGCGGGCGAATTGAAAAACTAAGGATGGCTATAAAATTCAGAGGTGTATTTTTTCTGCACTTTCCCCTATATCGACTTTTCCGAGTAAAAAGGGGAGGCGAGGAAACAATTTGACACTTTTTTACGGGTGAGTTTCGGAAGGACGTGATGGGATTTAATTTTTGGATTTTTTTTCACCCTCAAAAATATCCCTTGGAAATTTCAAACAAACGGCTCGCATAGCGGACCCGAGCGTGGAGGAATCTCATGCCCTACGGCTCGCTCTGAATGAGATTTATCAATACGGTGACCAGCGTGACATATTTTTGTGAATGCAAAGTGCTCTAACGTTTCTGTTGGAGAATATGTCACGAAAGAATTTGTTTCACCTAAACTCTGATTGAAATCAGTTGACCTTACTCGTATGATATGTTGGAATTATATCTTTTCTTGTAATAATATTCAAATCTTAACAATATCTACAAAGTTAGTTTTATTATTCAGCAAGACTATTCATTGCCAACCATTTAATGATTGATTTTTTTATCAACTTAGATAACTAAAATATTACTTAGATTCAAAAAAGCTATTCGTATAATTTGATGTGATATTTTAATCACAATCAACTTTTAGTATTAATTTACGCTATCGACGAAAGGTGCGTAATACAATTTCAATGTCAAATTTGAATTGGTCAACTTATAATAGAAAGATGCAATAGAACTGTCAACTGAAGACACTAAAAGACGAAATTCGGAAAAGTGTCAACCAGGGCGGTAGTTTCGTTTAAAAACATACGACTACGACTAAAATTTTTTAATTATGTCAGATTTTCTCCGACCTTTCCTATTTATGTGGATTACATTAAAGATCTACAAACCGATTCGACAGATAACAAAATTTTGCATGATGATGTTTTATGCATGAAAAAAAAATCAGTTCTTTTCAAAACTTTATTAATTTGAATATACTCTTAAATAACATTGTTTCTATTCAAATCATAATTTAAATTTTAAGAGCTGAGAATAACCGCTGCAACAGCGGCGATACTGTAACGGTCATTACTGAATCTTATATGATTTCTGGAGACTAATGTATTGCCATATCAACAATTTTTTCCACTATTATCAATACGTCGTAAAATTCATGATATATTTTGAAACACTGTCTCCTTCGTCTACTATATTTATTAACTCTTGTTCATTCGTTTTTAACAATACTCCGACTTCATAGCCATAGTTTCAACATTTTTTTTTTATTATTATCTTATTTTTTATTATACGTTATATACAAACAATCATTCCAGCGACGTATAGTTTTTCAAATCTATTTCACTTCTGAGCATATATTAATAGAAATATGACTTATAAACTATAAAGTGTATTAAGGAATGACTATGTATGATTATCGATATAATAATAATATTGGTGTGATGCAACCAAATGAATAAAAAATCACTTTTTTGAATTCAAATCATGGTGCTACTACAATCACCCTCGCCGTTTTGTATCCCCCGCTTTCTTCGCTATCTTTATTGAATTAATAAACATTATTTTTATGTTGGTAATTGGGAAGGCCTTTGTGCAGAAGCGGGACGTTTGGCGAGCGCACGCGCACATTGCCGCGGTGGGCCACAGAGGTCATTCTGAACGTCGCATTGAACTCGCTCGTGAAGGTTTATATTCCATCGTGGGTTTAAGATATTAATAATCCACGGAAATGTAAGACACAGGGGTGTTGATTTATGCACTGGAAATTCAGGGAAAATAATGCGGTTTTTTATGAACGCCGCCTAGGTAATCAGCTTGCGGGGAAATTGGGTAGAAATCATTGCCTCTGTGCAACCATACTGCAATATCAAAAGAAAAACCGGCGGAAGTGTTCGATATTCAAATCTATATTATATGAACCATTTTTGTTTAACTATAATTTTGAAGATTTTCACCAAACAACAACTTTATTATTTACCAAATTATAAATGAAAGTACGATAGATATATTATCAGGAATACATAAAATTCTATTAAAAAAAATATTAATATATTATTGAGTTTAAATTTCAACGGTTGAAACCTTTCGATATATTCGCCATTATATTACACGGATGCAATAGAACTGTACTGTCAGTTCTATTGCACCAGTTTGATAGAATGTTGTAGTCGTGAACGACAAATCATGCAAAAATTTACAATGTTTCAGAAACTCAAAAAAGATATTGAAATTCCATCAAGCACCCTCAGTTGATGTCATAGATCAGAGTTTACTTTAAAAATTGAATCGGGATTTTACGAATGAAGTTACTTTAGTAATTAATTGAGTGCATTTATTTGTATATACGATTGTAGAATAGGGTTGGCAAAAATTTTATAGTTGTTTGAATATATTGTATTATGGATTTTGACGAATAAATATATATGCGATATGAAAAGGTTTCATGTCTTTAATTAATGCTTGTCAGGTGAGACCAAATAATATTTGTGCTAGTGAAAATTATTTCAATCAATGTGATTTTTAATGTGGGAGGTATGCTATGCGACTTTGATTGGAACGTGCTATTTTCTCATTTGGGCAAAACAGTTTTTTTTAATTGAGTTTAAAACTATAATATTTTCATTAAAAAAAGCTTTGGACTAAAAAGGATCCAACGCCGATGTGAAATTTCCAGCAAAACGCTAGACAAGTAAAAATGATGAATATGTATATATTGGTTTTATACTCGATCAGTTTGAAATTGATGAACATAAATAGTGTACACTAGTTGAACAAAATCTGTTTCGTTTCTTCAAAATACAATGGAGTAAATCAATTTTTTTTTATGAATTTAATGTTTTTTTATCCAAAAGTTAAAGCTTGCAATGATAATACAATATATACACCGATTAAAAAATAAAACTGCAAACATTTGCATACTCATATATTTAATAGTAATTAATTTTATTTTACAGAAAGTGTGATTATTTTGTATTTTTGATAATGCCCTGTTTAACCTATAAAAATGAATGAAAATCTTTTATTAATTTTGATACAACCTATTATTTACTTCTAAAAAAAGTGGAACACGTGTCTCATACTAGAAGGTAGCGTGTTTTTGTTTGATTTTGTTGAATAAAATAAGTTTTTAAGCTAAGTGAAAAATTTCTTCATTCAATATATTTAGTAAATGATGAAGTACATAGGCAAATAATAAAAATTTATTCATTTTTCCCATTCTGTTTACCTGATACTTTCGTCGCGCCGCGTCTCACAAATGTAATAAAAACTTTTCTCGTTCCAGAGCGCCGCTTCATAATAAAGAAAAAAGTTTGACAATCTCTGCGCCGCGATTTCGTCCCGCGCAGTAAAAGAAAAATTTGGTTAAATTTGTAGGGCGAAAATCCCCCTGCCAAATTAAATGGGAATTCATGCAAAAATACGCAAATTATGTGTGTTTTAAAAATCAGCTCTGTTTGATGGCCACTTCTGACACAGAAAAATGAACACAAAGCGTCTTTATCGTTAGCAACGAAAGGGTTAAAAGAGTGTGTTTGAAAAACAGGAATTGCTTAAATTTAAATAATCAACCGTTTGCAATTAAGATTTTTTTATCTTAAACTAATTTGAAATTGAATTAATTACGGAAAAATTGATGCTTTTGTGTCACCCGATTTTGTATGTATACAATTCTGGTTCTTCTATTGTATATTTTTTGAAATTTTGTATAACAAATATAGGTTAATAAAAGCATTGTTGTCCTCAAAATGGCAACCAAAATGACATCTGGAAATGTCACGCCGTTATTGAGATATAGGAGCACAAACCAGACAGATATTTTTCTATTTAGAAGCAAATGCATAAAATATGTATAAACGATTATCACAAACAATCTCGTATTGGTCCAAAAGAAAAATTATTTTTAAAATGAACTGTATATATTTCAAAATGAAACTTTTTGTGTCTTTGATTTTGTAATAAATATTGAAACCGAAGTGAACATGAACGATACAAGTGCTTCTTCTATACACGGCTTAAGAAATCAGATGAATATTTTTACGCGTTATCTTTCGAATTCACAAGGTAATACAAAATAGTAAGGATATGAACTGAAATCTTGCATGATATAACTTTAAGGACTTATGAGTGTCTAGAATATGTTTATGTTTGCCAAACTATTACATCGAAAGCGCCAAATATTGAAAATTGGAAAGATTTTTAAAAATTACTCGAGATCAACTCGACCATAAATAAAGTCAAGTTCAAATTGAAAACACATTTGCTCTTATCAAGATTTGAATAAAAACTACCCGATCCCTAGAGTAAAAATATTACTTCTAGATCATAGAGCGACAAATTTTTATCGACCACAAACTTTAATTGAGATAGTTTTAAAGCGATTTTAAATTCAAATTATTGTATTCAGAAAAAGATGTATTGTTGATTTAAAAATAATTTTTAAAAAATGTTTTACAAATAAAACTAACACAGTATAAATATAATTTTTTGTTGATTAAATTGGCATTTAATAAGTAGAACTCCACTATAACACGATAAAAAATAGAAATTTATTTTAGTTCTGCAAAAATTATAACGTACATATGATATATAGTCGATACTATTTCGGCTTACGCCCTCATTAGACATATTTCAGGTATGAATTTTCATGGCTATATCCACTCATAAAGTGTTGAATAATAATAAGCTAATTTATCATCATCACCTCTATTCAAACGCTCAAACTCTTTTTTAAGAGAGGTAAGGAATTGAAAGATACGACAAAGAAAGCATTTGACTCGAGAAAAGAATTACTATTTTGATCTAGTATAAATGTATATGACATATAAGATTTTTCGTTCAGGCACTGAAACCCGTGGACCTTAAATAACAACGAGGTTAATGTAACAAACCAAGAATCAAATAATCAACTATTTAAGTAATATTATTTTCGTCATTTTTCTTTTTATAACGTTCATGTGTTTGAGCCTTGTAGCGTAATTGTAAATCTGTTTGAAATTCGCGGCGAACTTTGAAAACATGACTAAAATTAACAAAGAGATGCGTCACAAAGTTTGGAGATGTGCCCTAAAGTTTACAAGGAGGCGTTTAAAAGATTTTGAATACGTCAAAGTTATCGTAGCCGTGTCGCAGTCATTATAATCGTAGGTGCGACGAAGGCCATTCACGCCGTAGACAGCTGGCGGTATTATAATCTGATGGCGTCGTAGAGGCTCGTAGAGGTAATGCATGTCTGCGTAGATATTTGATACTTGGAAAGTGATAACTGGAAACGTTGACAGAATTATTCTTTGTAGCAAAGTTTAGCTGATATTTTCAGAACATATTTGTGTTACACTGTCATTAATGAGATGACAAAGTGTCGTTGTTATAAACTGTATTTTTTGTGTTTTATCAAATCAATGTCTAGACATTTCTTCAACTTCTTAAACTATTACTATTCACGAATACATATTACTTTTAAAGTACAAAAAAATCTTAATTTGTTATTTATTCTTTCAATATTTTTAATTATTTCAATTAAAAAAAAATTGTTCAAAGAATTTTTTGAATTTTTTATTCCAATGGTATTTTTTCACGGTTTCAATGAAAAATCCAATTTTAACTTGGTATCTTTAAACATCTGACTAAAAGTATAAAATTTCAACCACTAAGCCACAGATGTTGACTTTTATATTTTATCTTTTCATTAACACAAATCATAGTTTTAAAAAATACTGCAAGAGTGATCTAAGAACGTCGAAAAGATAGTCGATTTTCAATTATTTTATTATACATACAAAAACATTTTTCGTTAAACAAAAGGTTAATATTCTTTTTAACGAATAAGCATTGCAAATTCATAATAAATTTATAATATAAATTTCTCAGAAATCATTTCTTTTATAATAATAACTCTGCTTGTTGCAAAGTTTGCAGATATTTTTTTCCTTTGTGAAAGGAAAATAACCCGTTAGCAAGTTGGCAGACATTTATCTCTGTCAAGCAGACCAACGAAATATAATGAACAACTCAAAAATTCTCCAATCTTACTCTGTACGAAGGGAGAGAACATAAAGAAAACGGCCCGAAAATTATTAATGAAAAGATCTGCAGGTAAATAAACAATTTTGGCAGCACATTTTGAGCTATTGCAACGTTTTCTCGGATTGTTCTGTGAGCTGTTGCATTCTTTTCGCTTCATGCTCCCCTGCCCGCCTTCTGCCACTGGGGGTTTGATTTCCTTTGAGGCTTCTTCTTCCTTTACTTGCCGCTTCTACCGAATGCCCACCCCTTTATCTACTCACAAAGGAAACCCTGAGAAACAAACCTCCCCGACGATGGACCTCAGACGAAGTATAAAGTAAAAGATTGGCAATGTCAATAAATACAAATTTTGTTTTTTTCACGCATATATGTAAAAAAATCGTTATAGATTAAAAAAATAAATCAAACGGGATGTGCCTTAATGTATAGTTTTCATGCATCAAAATTGCTTCAGTTGTATGATTATACACCCAGGCCTTTTTTACGCGATTTTTTTTACGCGAATTCGATTACACGCGATTTTTTTGGACAGAACCGCTACATTTTTTTACGCGCTTCATTCGTTTTTACTGATTTTTTCCCCCAAAATCGTATTAAAGAATACATTTATATATGATGCTAGGCATGTACGTTTCATTATTTTTTAAATAAAAAAATATTTGTATTTTTAAAACTTAATTTTGTAAAGCATTCCATTTTTTTAAATACACATACAATCGCCAAATGTTAACAAGTGTATCGGATATTATGCGAATTTATGTTTTAGCGTGTTTAGCAAATGCATGAAATCATTTATTTACGCGCCTTTTTCTGGAACCAATGTATCCCGTAAAAAAAGGACTGGGTGTACATTTTTTATAAGTAGGAAATCACTCAATACCAGTACTTTTAAGTAATTTCAGTGTATGTATTCCAACAATTAAAATTAAAAAAAAACAATCCAACAGTGTTTTTATAATACTGTTTTTCAAATTTTTTTTTCAATAAAATTAATGATAGCTCCACATAGAAGTTATGAAATTATTAACTATCTTAAATCTAACTGACAAATTTCAACACATTATACAGGGCCCTCTGAACAGTTGAGACGATAAGAGTTAGGGGTTAAAAAATGGCTTTTCTATCTTATTCAAAGCTGTTTTATGAGTATTTTTGGCGATAGCTTTATGGAAGGTCATTAAAATATAAAATTTGATGATTTTGGTATCTAGTATTTCACATAAACCATTAATTGTAAAAAAAATACTATAAAAACATATAAAATTTTACAGGTGATTCAACAGCGTAAAATTTATTTCTTTTGAAATGTTAACTTTCAAGCACGTTTAACCCATATTATCAATTTGTTTTAAGCAATTTTAATATAACCGTAGGCTTAATAAAAATCGCACACTTTTCTTCAATTTTAAATTAAGAAATACTCTCATTATTAGCTTGGTAAAAACCAACCATTAAGTGAGTCTAAAATTATTTTTTAAGAATGCGAAACACGTGCTACGTTTAGTTATACATCACGTGAAATGACAGTTATCAATTTTAGTGTTCAAATTAAATGTTTAATTGTAATGAAATCCTTCAATTCTTCTATAAAAAAATATTGCGTGATAATAATGTCACCTGTGAACATTTGATTGTTGTGCAGACAGAAAAGGTGAGAGTTTATGTGTGTATTGTGAAAACACATGGTACAACAGCAGACAAACAAAAAGAAGATTTAATACCGAAGAAAACGTTTACACGATCGATCTACATTTTCCATGTGTATTGGTGTATCAAATTTTCTTATAATAACATATATTTAATAAAAAAGGTAATTGTTTATTATTTTCGTAATAAAGAAAAGGGCATATCTGTGGTTTTCTATCTCAATTGGTTGGACAAACCCGAGGCTCAAGAAACAATTGACGTGTTTTTCTTTCTGGAAAGGAAAATTCAATTTTCAAATTGGCCATCTGTCGAGCGCTTTTCATCAGGGCTTTACAGAATATAATATCTTAAATCTTTTTATTTAGTAATATCATCGATCAGATAAAAAAGAAATCATCTTTCCGTGCCCGAAATTTCACGACTTATGGTAATGCGATCGAAAAAAGTAATTTAAGATATAAATGATTTTCTGAAGTAAACGTCGGAATTAATTTTTCCTTGAATATTATTAGTGAAATCGTTTACAAGTATGTTGATCCTTCAATAAAACGCATATACAACAGAAAATATATTACTTTTCATTCTACTAGTCCAGGGGTCGACAGGAGCGGCTTGTGAACCGTATGCGGCTCTTTAGACATAAACTCAAATTTCACCTCATCTCAAGCCACCTTATAACTTGTAACTTCATAAGATAGAACCGCTGAACAAACTTCGACTCGTACGGCATACTCATTTCCACTCTTTAGCTCTCTGGTACCTTTATTATCCTGTTTTCATGACAATTTGGCTCTTCTCACTTGACAAACAGTCGACCCCTGTACTAGACCACACAGATTATTGAAGGACTGGAGAAATTTTACCACGTTAAGATTAAGTGCGTTGCTTTTCGGGTATAGAGATAAGATCATTCTTGTCATCGAGGCAAGTATTCAATGAAGTATAATATATATATATATATATATATAATATAAAACCAGAAATGCTTGCTTATAACATCAAATAGAACCCATGTTTACAAACACAAAAAAGATCGAGAAATAGTGATCAACTAATCTCCCACTTTGAAACTCTATTTTTTTCGAAACAACTGAGCAACTGAAAAAAGCAGTCAGTTCTTGTAGAAACAAATCTGCTATGATGTCTCCTTTAAGAGCTTACACTTTCCACACTAGCTTAAATGGAAAACTCGTCAAGAAGGTGTAAGACCCATTTTATATGTAAAATAAAAGAAATTTTTGTTATTAAAGTATTATATTTTAGTTCAGAAAGACAAGCGCTCTTTATGTTGTCATATTATTGAACAGATTAATTTATTTTTTTATTAAACATGTACAAAACATGATATAGTAAGACAGAAAACAACTAAAATATATTTTATTTTTTACGATGACCCTGCTTGTAGATTGAAAGTTTTCTTTGGAGTTAAAAAGAAATTTATTTCCTTCTTTGACAACGTATCCAGAAATAACAGAATGTCACCAGAATGTTATTTAATTAGTATTATTAACAGAAGGTGCGCCATCAAACTTTTCTTAATACTAAGTGAAAGATCTTCTGATTAAAGAAATCAACTTTTCGCTTTCACTCTAGAACAACAAATCGAATGAACCAAAATAAATACAACACTATTTCTGAGGTTTGTACGGAATCAACATTGACGAAAAAGGATTCAAGAATGTTGTACTAGAAACTTGTTTATCTATGTGTGTGTGAACATATCGATGGAGAAAATTTTCCTAAACAGTTTTCCTTATTTATAAGAATTGCGGTATTTCTTTTGATTATAAGATTATAAATAAAAAAAGAGGTTTTATTTACAAATTTTACGAGCCGTTGATTTAGAACTCCTCCCGGGTAGTGATTAGTAACAACGTGACGTGTCATTCTAACTTTATCAGCCCCAGCCAAAATTTTGCAAACCTAGCCCCTATGCCCGGCCCATTTTTGAACAAATGGCGTATTTCTTAAGTGTTTATTAAAAGTGTTATAACTATGTTAATATTGGATCAAATGAAATTTTCTGAGATGCCTAACGACATTATGAAAATTAGCCCAAGATTGGTTAAATTGTTAATTGTTAATTAAACACTTCCCCATATGTAGAGCCACACTTTGTTGTCTACACATGTACCGAGACTCACTTATTTTTTTGGTTTGCACACACTTCGCAAGCCCTATAGGGGCTATTTTGTTTGTGTTGCCGGTAAAGGAATCAAAATCTGTCTTTTTTTATATCCCCAAACAATCTGTTTTATGAATCTTGCAAAAATTTTCCTCGGAATGGACTCTGTGTCACTTATATATCGTATACAGGAGAGGGAATGTTGGTGTCGTGTATTGCACGTGAAACGATTGTGTTTTTAGATTGTGTAAATCAATAATTTCATGAGCGATACAACTAATTGAATGACCGTTTTGAAATGGATCGCGTTTTGGCAATAAGAAAACATTAAAATACTCTGCCAAATGTTTTGTTTAGTGTCCCTAATTCGTCTTTTTTGGACGGGCCGGTATATCACGTCAAAACACGTTTCAGGGACTCAAGCGTTGGATCTTGTATCACGTTAAAACACAGTTCCGGGATTCGATGAGTTAACTGTGCTATTTTTGACGTCAAATATTTTTTTCATTGATGAACTTAATTTTGTGAGTGTTGCATGAATTGTAGTCCACGATGATGTTTCCAATTTCAAACTTTTAACATCAGCTAGCACTGATATAATTAAATGGCAAAATGGTCTAATTTTCTTCGTTTACTCTGGGAGACGCCGGATAAGTAACTCAAAAATTCCATAAATTTGAGTTAAAAGGAGTGCTGGCTGTTCTCAGTTAATTAAGATATAATTATTGTATAAAAAACTGCCTTTGTCTTAATAAAATATTTTAAATGATGTGTCCAATATATTTTCGTTTAATGTAAGTAATTTTTCCACATCGGTCAACAGTTTTTTAAAATTGCTTTGTTCGAAGGAAACATATATCTATTTTTACAAGCGGTTTGTATCTCCGTTTAGTTTACTGGGAAAAAACATCCGAGTTTTTTAAACGAGTAGACAACAAGTGGCGACATAGGTATATGAGTAATTTAAAATAATGAAATAAAAAAATCAAATAACGGCAGATGGCGACCCGATTGAGCGTTCAGATGTAATAATGAGATAGCTACACAATGGAGGATCGTCATTCGGAATAATAGGAGTGAGTTCGCAAGCATGCACAATAATACAAGCCGTGAACGTAAACGAAAATAAAAGATTTTGCATTTATAATAAAGTGTTGAAAAGGAATGCAAAGAATACTGAAAGCAGTATAGCGAACGAGTGCTGTGGTTTTCACTCAACTGGAACAGTTAAGTTGTGGAAAACTTTGTAATATTTTTGGGTTCATTACTGAGCATAAACTTTTTACCGTTTCGTAAAGAAACAATATTACATTTCATCTTTTGCTACGTCATATTTTGGTTAGTTAGTAACAGATACGTGAGTAACGTGTGTTAAATTAAGAATTTCAATAAGTGATAAATTTGAATAGGACTCGATTGTTAATAGCAACGTTGAGTCAAATTTGGTAAAAAATAAAACTATATATTATCCACTATAATTTAGACTCAAATTGTATATCTCATACGGTCTTAGATTCATGTTAGTTTATTCAGGTACGGTTTTTCATTTATGACTATATGACTAGACACAAAGCATTGATTTTTTCTCCGTTATGTGAGTATTAATTGATAGAATTTATTTCATTGTAAACGACATTTTTTTGCACGCAATATAGCTTGAATCTAAGACTTTATTGGTCAAATTAAATAAAACTTAGCTAATAAAGTTTCCCTTTACGTTGTAAAGCATCACTTTTGGTGGAAAGCAATTTTTTTGCAATATTGAAACAATTTTTTAAGAAATATTTCGAAAAATTTATATTTTCAAGATCAGGAACAGTTTCGCTCATAGCAAGCATTATCAATCGTGATGAGCAAAATGTTTTATATGATTGATGATATAGTATCTTGGAATTAAAACTAAGCACTGTGTTTTAAAATAAAAAAACTTATTACTTCGCGACTTAAGTCTTTATTCCAGTAGTGGAATCGCGGTGTTTTGGTCGGAGTCAAAGTCACATTTTTGGTCAATGTTGGAGCCAACGAGGCTAGTTTTTCGATCAGAACTTGAAGAATATCTCAATGAACAATTTGCTGGATTGGTTGGTTGATCTTTAATTCAATGCATGCAAATAAGAAAGATAGGAAAAACACCCGAATTTTTTTACTTTATTAGTCGAAGTCGTGTTGTTGGTCAATGTCGGAATTTTTCATTTTCCACAGTCATTATTTATAATCAAAATTTCGATTTATTTTTATGCATTGATATTATAAATAACAAAATTTCGGTCCACGGACACCGGCTTATTATATAAGCCCATGAAGTTTGTAGAATATCATAAAGACCGCCAAAAAGATTGTTATTGTATGTCTACGAGTGAAACTGAATTTCGGTAAGGATGTGAAAGTTCCATGCGATTAAATCTTTAGTACTTGTGATATGAAAGAATTTAATATTGACTCTGAAGAAACAATATCAACATTATTATTATGCTCTGTTGGCAATTCTGCGAAGTTCATTTTGAAAATAATATGAGACATGAATTATGTTAATAAAACAAATTGTCGATTTAATACATCTGCTCTTGTTAGAGGAGTATATAAAGTTCTCTATATTTTTGCTCTTCTTGACAAATTATTGAAAAAGAAACTTTCATTAACCTTTTCGTTTCTTATACCAACTACACTTAAGCTGTCAAATGTCTGTTCTTGATGGAAAGACGTGATATTGTAAATAAATAAAAAAAAACACATATTTCAGTAATATTTCCGTAATATTTTTTATGATTAGGACCGGTTTTGCTCATCAGGAGTATTATCAAAACTGAAATGCAAGCATTATCAAAAGTGTGTTTTTTATTTGGAAAATACCAACGAGATTTTTTTCGATAAATCCACAATGATTTGTATTATGTCAGTTGATTATGCTCGTGATAAGCGAAACCAATCCTGATCTTAAAAAAATATTATTATTAAAAAATTATTTAAAAATGTTTTGTAGCATTACACTAACAGTAACTTATATAATGTATTTCTTTTTATATGAGATCAAAATAGCTTGATAAGATTGATGCAGTCATTCGAATTGACGAGATTTCATATTTTCACTGGAACATATGTAACAAACCCTTTACGGGAAATATGTGATTGATATATGACAAGTTGTATGTATAATGCCCCGTGGTACGTTCGCAATTCGCTGTTACATAGAGACTTGAAAATGCCTACAATTCGAGAGTTCGTTCGTGAAATGTCTCGAAACTTTCACAGCAATATAGGCAAACATTATAACCCTACAATTTCTTATCTACATAATTATGATGAGACAGTACCGAGTAATCGTCTAAGGCCGAGAGCAGTTCTCCTCGATGACCCGCCATAGGTTTGTTGTTACAGATCTTAATCCCAACATGGACAACCTCGGCATCTGAAAATGACTTTCCTATTTTATTTCC
Organism: Himalopsyche japonica; assembly: GCA_028555115.1. Classification (NCBI taxonomy): domain Eukaryota; kingdom Metazoa; phylum Arthropoda; class Insecta; order Trichoptera; family Rhyacophilidae; genus Himalopsyche; species Himalopsyche japonica. The sequence continues at coordinate 453,921 of JAHFWJ010000526.1, read as the reverse complement.
TTACGTATTGTATATGCATGCGTGTGGCTGTGTGTTGGCCTGTATGGACACGTATGCGTGAGTGAATATAATGCGTATTGTGTCCGCGTGAGCTGCACTCATTGTGGGTTCCAAGGCTCAGCTGCGACCTAATATTGTCAACAATTATAACAAAATTAAATCTATATATGAGAGATGGAGGAGACCTGAAGAGCTCTGATGCTGAAGCGTCATAGATCTTAACGCTCCATGAATTTGATATCCCAAAAAAAAAATTGCCAGGAAGTGTTTCCGCTGTGTTGTTAATTTCATATAATGCAATAAATACTTATTTAGAAATATTTCACTGTTCGAATTCTTTCCTTTTAATAATGATTTATTGAGTTACGTACGCTGCAAACTTGTTATAATGTATAGAAAGAAAACTTTTCTAAAACTTGATGAGATAAGTTTTAAAGAATTTTCGATTTAGGTGTGATAGATTACGATGAACAAGGAGATCTTTAGATGAATTTTACATCAATTCGAAATAGACCAATTATTTATGGCGGAATACTTTGATTTATATCTGATTCAAAATAATGGGGGACCAAGGGTGTGTTTTCAAAAAGAGGGAAACACACGGTAACAATTAAAAAAAGAAAGTGCAAAAAAAATTGATAGTGGTGCGTAGTATAGCCGTTTCGTACAACTTCATTCACTTATTAGTAATTATTATTACAGCACAAAAAGTGACCGAATGGAATATTGGATACGTTTCAATCGAAAATCGTTTGGATTGAATTGTTCCAACACTTCGTAATAATAATTTGAACCATAAGAAATTTAGAGCAATCATTGAATACATTTTATGCTTGCCCGGAACAAATGCACCCGTAGAAAGAGTCTTTTCACAGATGAATAAGTTGTGGATGACAGAAAAACCACAATCACATGTCGAAGTACTTAAAGCGATGTTGTTAGATAAAACAAATTTTAAAAAATCCTGCCAAGAATTCCATTCTAATTTAAAAGCAAACCCAGTTATACTTAAGAAAATTTGTTCATCAGATATATATAAAAAAACATAATTTTTTCCATATTTATATTATTTATTCCTCTTATTTTCTCTAACATACCTTTTCTTTTTATTAATACATAAACTCTATGAAAAAATATCTGTTTTCTTGAATATACATACTATTACGTAAAAATTGGCAGATGTCTCGTTTTGAGGACAAAAATAAATGGTCACATTAGCTGAAGATGATCTCTTGATGATGCTGACACTGATTCGTGATGGTATAATATAACACGCACCGTCCAAGATGTCCTGGAAGTTCTTTTGGAGTCGTGATGCCATCTACTTCTTTTCTTCTGCAAACCATATACGATTACTAGACAACGGAGAAAGGAACTATGGATAGTAAGTTTGGGCTGAATACCACCAGTTGACATATGAAAAGATTTAATTTTTGTACAATAACAAAATTATTGAGACCTATTTATACACACCTGGGCCTCGTATAACACGGTTATATGGTTCCAAAAAAACCTCGTGTAATACAAATCCGTGTTATACAAGGTTTGAAGTTCATACAAAATAAAGGTTGGCGTTTCAAAAAACAAAATGGAGTTAGTTTATATAAAAATGTGCGTTATTATTTTAAGTAAACAAATATACCCTCACATATTAACGAAAGGAAATTTAATAACATAATATGCCATTCATTCATCATCGCTATCACTAAGAATTCTATATTTATTGCTCTTTTTCGACATCGGTTGTGAGTTTGCATCATTGGAGGACTCTGATTTTATTGTGGTTGTAGCCTTAAAAAAATTGTGAATAAGCGATTGTCAGCTTTAGCGTATAAATCTTTACGTATTTCCTTATAAGGTTCCAAAATATTTTGTAATTCCCTCCTGAATTCCGAACTCCTATCTATTATAGGATCATTATCATTAAAACAAAAATCAAATTTATTAGCCAATTACAAACCGTCAATTATTGTTTTCAATTTGAAACACGTAGCTTCTTCGCTGCAACTGCTTTCCGAGTCATTAATTGTGATTGGTTCATTCAAAATTTCATTTAAATTTATTTTTCCCCCTAATAAATATTGAATAAAACTACACACTCCAGTACTAATTTGTGAGCTTAAATAACAAAATCGTTAAAAAATGTATTATAAATATATACAATTTGATAAGAGTACAATTTGTTCCGTTATTACGTCAATGGTTTTATTTTGGTAAAAAAATATTTAATGAGTGTTATACGTAGGTATGTCAAATACCCTCATGGCAGTCGCATCACAATATGCTTATGAGAATAACTTTGAACTTGAGATCATATTTTAGCCCCAAGTTATGTAGACGCCATATGGCAGTGAACACATTTTAGTGAGCGGATGCTTGAAAAAATGAACAATTAGTATAATGTAATGAACATAATTTATGTTTAGCATTTCATAATTTATTATTTAAATCTTTCACCACAACGTTCATTATATTCAAATTTTCTTGGATATTACGAGATACAGATTTTAAAGTACCTTGTAATGGCGATGGAAGATTATTATAAAACAGTTTGAAATATGATATATAACTGATTAAACTAAAAATGTACACCATAATCGATTAAAGAATTTATTATTGATAATTATAATAGAGAAATAAGCAAGGTTTTATTAATAACACGCAATTTTATGGTAATAGTGGGGTGATCGGTTAACGAAGAGTTCAGAATGCGAATAAATCGGATACTGCATACGATCAAGAAAGATTTTTGTTTCGGCATTGTGTTCGGACAACGAACACATATTCCGATAACGAGCAAAAACGATTTTTCTAGTCGACTTGTTCTATAAGTTTTATCAATTCGGATAGCGAACATAGTCTTGGAATAGATTATGCTCGTTTACCGATCACCAACTGTATTTGATTTAATTCTTCATATTTACAACACAATACTTTTTCATGTACGACGATGTTGTTTATATTATGTACTAAAATTATTAAGTTGAATAGAATACATAAAAAAAATATTACTCTCAGCATTAAGGCGTTCAGCATTAATTACTGGCGTACAAATATGTGTAGTATATTCTCAATAACTATTTACTTGATAATATACCAAAAAGAACACATATTCGGATTACGAGCTAAAACGATCTTTCGAATACATTTATTCTGTCTGTAAAACTCGGTTGAACAGTTAACAAACAATTCGGTTTGCGGACATTGTCTCGATAAAGCGTATAAAAGAACATGCTAAATATAAATGTATCCAGATTTTTAAATTTTATATCACAGTTGTTATGCCATATTCACATTGTCAGAAATTCTAATTTCAAATACGTTTCAAACTCAATTTATCTTTTTGGAAAGATACCAAATGACTGATTGAGTTAATAAGCTAATCGCAATGTTTCAGCTACGGCTACCTGACAAAACCGCCAGAATATCGCCAGATCCTTTATACAGTAATCGACAAGAGTGTTTATAGCTCTGATGAAAAAAGATTTAAAGTGAAACTGAATTCGTTTAGTCGGTTGCCCTTGACTTATCGGTTATACGAAATCGTTCATTCGATACGAATCACTGCTTGATGAAAACAAAATGCATATAGTAAAATAAGCGAAACCGGTCGTCGATTTAAAAGTATACAATTGTGGAAATAGTGCGAAGCATTATGTTATATTATTTAGATATAATGCCATTCCACCAATAAATGACAGTTTATACCTTAAAAGTAATTATCAATTGCTAATTTTATTCTTTGAAAGTCATTTTTGTGTTGTAACATAGAGTATTGGAGTTGTTAAAAATAAAAAAAAATACTACTCTAACATTGTCTAACAACACGAATCCGTTCAAGTTAAATATTTAATGTTTTTCCTACCTTTCCTATTTACGTGCATTAAATTAAATACCAACTAATCAATCTGGCAAATTGTGCATTGAAATATTTACAAAATCATCTAATCGAGACAGTAGTTGAAGTCGCTCGTTTTTTACGAGTTTGATTCCGGCCAAAAACACCGCTCCACGAATCCGATTCCACAGTTCTGATAGAAAAGGCAGATTACTAGTCAGATTACTAGTAGGGTAATGTTAAAGCAATTTAGAAGATAGATTGATTCGAGGTGAGTCTTATATTTCCATAGAGACGAAAAATTGATTCTTTTTCAAAGATACGCTCTTTTAGATTTATTGGCCCGTGAACGTCGCGTATAAATAATTAACATATAATCATACAATGTAATGCTTTTGTTTTATAACGCATTTAAGTAGATTTCGATAGTCTGGTTAGAGTCTGACCAGAACATGTCTATCTCTATGAAAGCTATCTTATTATGAAAAATTACATAAGTGTATTATGTTTTTTGTTGTTATATGAACGAGAAAGTATATAATTACTCGCGATTAAAATTTCTGTTCAACAAGACTGTAGAAGCAATGCAGTTAAAACATCGGCTGTTCTTTCACATAGATTATTATTATTTCTCGATATTATATAAAGCAAAAAGTGTGTATTAAAAATTCATTGAAATAAGCTGTGTATTTTTCTATTACAATAGTCAAGAATAATGAGCGAAAGGGTATATCTAACGCAGGGGTTCACAAAGTGTGTGACGCGTACTTTTTTGATGTGTCTCGAGAGTTTTATGTACAATCAGTTTAATCTGCCTATTTCTCCACTGTTATATCCATTACGTGAATTAAGTTCAATCAGCCGACAATCCTATAAATTTAATTCTTATATTACATCACTTGTGTTAAATAAGTAGGTATCTTTAAGTTTAAAATTACCCAATTGCATATTAATGATAGTTGATTATTATTTGTTGTTAAATCTCTCACCAAAGACATAGCGGTATTTATTATTATATGAAATTTAACGTCATTATAGTTTGGATCATAGCCTTAGCACGGTAAAAAAAAGTTTTTTTAAAATAAATAAATAAATAAATAAATAAATAAATAAAAGGGTAATGTCAATTTAGCTAAAAATAGAAATTTAAAAACGAAATATTTTTTGCCGTATATTTGAAAAAAAAATATTTATGGTAGGAAGACTGACCCACAAAAAAAATTTGATAGTTATTGTATTACAACGCATTTCAAATTATCATAAATGGAGACAAATGCATAATTAATGTTTATTTTAAGATTATTTTACGTTAAGTCATTAAATTGACAGTATTCCTAAAATGTGATTATCAATACTATTTTATAATAACTTATTTTAGTGATAGATAAATAACTGAAGATTAACTATATTGAGGGTAATGCCCTGTTACTTTGAAATTAAAGAAGTACATTTGAAGACTTAAGTAACTGATCAAGATTAAAAGTGGCAGGCTTGAATAAGCCGAGTACAAAAAATCACAAAATACTAATAAGACTTCCGGAAAGAGGAGAGTGCTTCACGAACCGTAAGACATTCAATTTGGTAACGATACTTGTTTTCGACGAATTTTCAATTATTCTCAACAAAAAGTTACCATTTAAGGCCGTACTTCCCAATCTGGAGGTCGCATTTTTTTTAGATTTAATGAGGGTGCTGCATAAAAAAGTTTGGGAAGCACCGATCAAAGTTACTTTAAATTGTATGCAACTCAGATATAAAAGAAATACATTCGACCCCCTTATAACGTTTCTCCCCTACAGAAAACTTTCCAATAGCGTATACGGCAGTCCCAATAGAGTAGTTTTCATAAAACATAAAATATTCAAATTAATTAATTAAAAGTCAAATTAGAATTTTGTTTAACATATTATATTATAAATAAATACGTTATTTTAAATACGTGTATTAAAAATTATTTCTTAGTGGCTGTTTGTCTAGACTTAGGAATGGTAAATATAAATGGGTATATTGTTTTATTTGCTGATAAATGCTCCTTTAACACATTGTTCCTATAGATTACTTCCAGCCTCTACGCTATAGGAGGGTCGACTGTTGTTAATAAATAGATAAATTTACTGAAACATTTTCGAAACCGAATTCTAGTGAACTTTATTCTACCAATTACTTTAATATTTATGTTCGTTTAAATATAATATGTCACTTCCCTTTAATTATGTTTAATACGTAAAGTGTTTTTTGTGGTCAGTGGATTTCTCTAATAGCAGTGAATATTGATAGAGTATTTTTCATGTTACTGTAAAAAAATCTTATTTATCTATAAGTCGATCTTGTGGTTTATGTAACGCTCAAAACTTGGCCATTCAATTCCGTCTAAATTAAAAAGTTGCAGTGCTTATTTGAATACACGGAAGGCAATCAATCCGTGTTATAATATTCCATTTATAATATTTAAATTCAATTTCGCATTCTATCGGGCAGCTTTTTTAAAATCAATACATTATAAAAAAGGACGATGAATATGTTATACATAAAATATCGATTCTGAGTATAGTTATAATAAATCCGTTTTCAGAATTCGTTAGATATTTGAATAAATTGTTTTTGTGCTATTTTTTTATCGTTCAGGCTACGTTTTATTATTTCTTTAATCATTCTACGAATTAAGCACAATGTGATACTTCCTTGAAGCTTTTTGACGTAATATGAAAATTTAAGTTAAGTAAAAAAACTTTTTAAAGGGTCGTAAATATGTTAGTATATATTCCTGATAATAAGTCATAACTTTGCAACAAAATAATGTTTAAAAGTAACGGTTTTCTAATTGCGAAGCTAAGAAATACGTTTTGAGTGAATTCAACTGAAATATCTTTATAAGCGAGAAGAAAACAATATTCACCAATAGTAATAGATCATTTGTGGCCAAAATTTTTATTTTTTTATCAAATCGAAAGATCGTTTTGCCAACACATATCGATATTTAATTTGTAAACTTTAGAAACAGTTAATTTAATAATAATATTTTTTCTTGTAGACCGACAATGAGCTGTCGCACACGGGAAATAAGGTATCAATTTTTAACGTAATGTCCGGTTATGATTTAAGGTCATTGAAAAAAATTCTGGTATTTATATATTGTATAATACGGTGTTATCAAGTGATTAGTGACAATTCTCGATGGAAAGTCTCGATATAATGCTTAGGATATAAAATGATTATATCTAGCGTTAAAAACTAAAACTATTCGATATATTAAGGAAATTTCAAATTTTATACCGAGAACTATTTTTTTATTGATTTGGCTCTATTTATAGACATGATAGTTTTTATAATATAAATTTTATTATACATGGGGTGAAAGATACAGTCGTTAGACGTAATGGAACACTCGCAGTAAAACAAAATAAAAACGTATTTAAAGTCTTGTGTTTCACCGGCGACTGAATATAATAGTTTAGTTGTAGCATATCATTTTCTGTATTGTGACGTCCGTGATCCCCACACTTCCACGTTTTGTCACTCATGTCTATTCACTTATTTGATATATATAAATATATATATACGTTACATAATTAAAAGTTATAAGTATACTCCTTTTGCAAATAAAATATTTACAAAAGGATATTAATATTTGTAAGAAAAACGAGTTTGCTGGGGCAAAATCTATTCACACATTAAAAAATAATATTTGTCTGAGCTCACTCACGTGCACGTAAAATATCATGTATACATCAGAAGATATGTCGTTGTACATTGGTAAATTGGTGATCTTACCAGTGGCGTACTCATTTCCAACTTAGTTTTATGCTTCAGAAGAATAAACAATTTATGTTCACGTCTTCTCAAAAAAATTATCATGAAAATACATCTTGACATTGTCAAGGTTGTGCTGAATTCTCATCGATGTGATTCGGATTTTTCAGCTCCATTGCATCCGTGTGATAGAATGTCTAAAGATGCCGAAAGCTGAAACCCGGGCGTAAGTAACAAAACACTTGGAATTATACAATATTTTTACGGTTAAATCGAATTAATTGATTGAACTGTCATTTAATTGCTAGAACTCTATTATAAAACGGTGAAAAAATAGCAATGTATTTTAGTTCTGATGAAGGCGTCAGCCGAAATATCTTTCAACTATATACGTTATAAATTTTGTGTAACTAAAATACATTTTTTATATTTTTATACTATTGCTATTTTTTCACCCTTTTAAATCTAATTAAGTATAAACCGGTCATATAAAATAAATATGTTAGAATATGTACCCACCCCGTGAGACCTCGCCCCCCTACACCACTGAACGCAAACCCTAAGCAGGTTGAACACTATATATGTTACACTATAGTATTATAAATGGTGATGTTGAAAAAATCATTAATCGATTCTAGAAGCTTATTTGGCCACATAGTTCGCTTCTCAACGCTATGTGGCTAAATGCATTAATCCGCCTCGGCCGGGTCGTGGCGCGCTAAATTCCTCTCTTATACCAGTTTCCGATAGATATACAAATAAGAACATCAAAACTGGCAAGTAAGATCAACTTGGATCAGCGCTACTCATACACAGGTAATTTGTAATACAAGGCACAGGTAGGCAATACGCTACAGCGAACAGGTCCATAACCCGCCGACGACCGGACATTAAGATGGGAACGAAGCCAATACTTAGTTGAATTAGTTTATCTCACACGTGAAGTGTAATTATTATTGGCATTATCATTATCATTGACGATAATTACTGATTAATTTCGTTGCTAAGTGTATTTAATGCGACTGGAAATGCGATTATATAATATGATAAAGTCAACGGTAAATAAATACCCCGGTGAAAAAATAGCAACGTATTTTATTTCTATAAAATTTATAAGATATATAGTAGATAGCTGTTTCGGCTAACGCCTTCATCAGAACTATTCTAGTTAGTTAGGCTAGTAAGGTTGTTCTGATGAATGTGTACGCCAAAATAGTTATCAACTACATATCATATAAATATCGTAGAACGTAAATACATTGCTATATTTTCAACGTTTTTACTGGAGTTCTACCAAAGAAATTCCAATTCAATCAATAAGATGAATAATAATTTACTGTTCCTATTATCAAATGTAGTTTGCACACTAGCATCTTATTTTTTATGGTTCGTTAATATTTCTTTCAAATTTAGTTGGAGATCTGTGATTTACCGCATATGTTTAAATAGTAACATAACAATTCATAACTACATCCATAAATTGGAACTGGCGTGAAAAGTTTACATTGTAATACAATATATGTTATAAATTTTGTAGAACTAAAATACATTGGTATTGTTTCACTGTGTTCAATGGAGTTCTACCAAGTAGATATCAAGACCATTTTTTTAAAATAATTAAAACACATGTGTAGTACTATCAGTTGATAATGCTCGAGATGAGTAAAACCGGTCTTTATTATAAAATATATTGTGAACATAGTACTTTAAAATGTGTTTTTGTTATTTTAAATACAGTGCCTATCCACCAAGGAAAGATAGTTAAAGAGAAAAATAATTCATAAAAAAGAGTAGAAAACTTCTAGGAAAGAAAAAATTAGGTTATTAAGTCAAAGAAAAGAAGAAAATAATGGTTGTACATATAGAGAAATGATTAACCTATTGTAATTTCGATCATAATTACAGTTAATATGGAATTCTCAATTTCTACAATTACAGTAGATAAGTGAAATTTCCAATGGCTGTTTTTTTATATAAAAAAGTTTTATATTATATTTTATATAATAAAAACAATCACAAAACTTATCTCAAAAACCTATGTCCAAGATTTAAAAATTTTATAACGACCGTGACAGAATTTGAATCCTGAATGATCTATTTCTTTAATATTTCGTGTCCCTTTTTGAGATCATGTATTATAAAGTACTTAATCAAATTACAAATATTTCACGGCTTAGACGTTAGATTTTCACAACTAGAACGGCTTAAGACATTTTCCTTTGTATAAAATAAGCCATAAAAAAAATCGGGGCAACGATGTGTTAACCCCTTAGCGACGTATCTAGTGCCTTGAGAATCGTAGTCGCGGGTCGTGCGAGGGAGACAGGTCATATGAAATAATGCACAAAAGAATGAGACACAGCGATAACAAGTGTGCCGGAGCAATCGGACGCAGTGTACACTGAGATCAACTAACTTCTGGCGCCAGAAACTGTGGGATGCGATAAAATGTAAAATTATAATTGTTTAATTTTATTCGTTGGACAAAAAGTTGACTACCAAAAAAAAAAAGTATTTTTTTTTATGGCAATTTTTAACCACGGTAATAAAATGAAGTAAATATTTTATTAACATTATTTATTCAGTAAAAAAATAATCGATATACTATTATTAATATGCTTTTTTATTTTGTAGACTATGAACTTTTTGTTTCTAGAACATTGATGCTTCCACAAATGTGTGTCAATAAGTAAAATACTACAAAAATAGCCCTAAACATTTTTTAAAAAATAATTTTATTTTTCTGATCTTAGATTTATGTGTCTGGACCACTAATCCAACTAAAGCTCAACACCTCTACACTGAACGGAATGATTTTTGTATAAATCTATACATTTTTGTAAGGTTGGAGTTGAATGTAGCCGATTTAATTACATAAGAAAGCAATCAGTGGAAATCAAAATGAATAATAGCGCTTGTTTTGCATCTGTAGTAATTTTAAAAACTCATTACGTTCGGCGTTATAGTGCTGAGTCTTTCTGTGCTCATAAATCGGAGTATAGTTGCTTTGGCGCTGCACAACAAGTATACATGTATGTCGACTACAAGATTTTTCTGCTTTGCAGGATATTGTGGTTTAGTGTTTTTAAGTAGGAGTAAATTGTAAATGATTCGATGTTGCTTGTGCGAGCCCTTTGTATTATTAAAAAAGACAATATTATTAGATAAAATGAGTATCTATATGCAATATCTGTATATGGTTCAAATGTTTTGAAAGATATTAGACATATCTGTTTGTCTATAGTTTAAAAATGATGATGTTTTATAAATATTTGTTCCAGATGCTCTTAAGTATTCAACACTTATTTTCAACGATGTATACCTATTGTATTAGAAAAATTGTATTTAATAAAACGATTGCTTTATCAATGTTTGATTATAAATTTGTAAGTAATAGTGATAAAAAAAATCCTCTTTACCATAACGTCACAAACAACCCAGAGATTTAGCGAGCATCTTGTAAACGTATATGACAGTGGCTATCATGTACGGACACCAACTGCTTCATAGTAAATAATGATATTAAAAAAATGTACTGGTGCGGCCAGGAGATATTTCTATATGATGCTAATGTTTACAATGCGGCCACAGTAAAAGTTTTTTGAACATTGTGTTTCCGATCCGTGATTGTTGTGATGTTGTGCCGAAAGTGATTTTGGTTTGTGAAACAAAAGTTATACTTTTTTTAAATACTCATATGTTTGACATTGGCGTATTAGTTTAAGCTGTTAAGTTATATATTTTCGGGTATTATTCCAATAATTTATATCAAATAAATACCAATCAGTGTCAGAGGTTAACATATTTATATCCAACGCCCCCCAAAAGTAATAATTTAAACCGGCAGCAGGACGACTAATTTCGTTTATTTCGCTGTTCATTAGCAACAACTTCACGGGAAAATAAAAAATAAAAAAACAAATTTTCATTGGTCTTTTCGCCGGCACGATCAAATAATGTAATTATTACCCGAATACGAGTTACTGGTTAAATAATAATAATTTATTATTCCTATTAGAGAATTTGAATACATTTAGAAGCCTTGGTATTTGCGATACAACTCGAATACAAATGACCCTAACACTGCAGAGCGAGACGGAATGTACGTTGGCGGCGATGCAAATGAGGGAGACGGCATGCAAATAAGTGTGCCGCTGGATGCGACAGACTTACCTGTTTTATACAAGTGAGAATGCGACGAAGTATTACAAGTTTGCTACTATTTGAGGGCAACACTACTGGGTCGTTACGAAAATTAAATGCACTATAGAGGAAATCTATGCAGTAATAAATTCATGATTTTCCAGTACCAACTCGTAGAGATTATGATATTTTGTATTAATTGAATTAGCATTCGCTTGGAAGAAACTCGCACATAGTTGATCTTATTCATTTATAAATTATTAAAAGTAAAATATATTCACATGAGTTGAGGTTTCTTTATCCAATATATCAACCAATTACAGAGTATTAAAAGCAAATCGAATATAGGAATCTACTATACCGAAAGTAAGATGTCGCTTCTAACTAAATCTGTCCAATTTAAAAAACGAACGATAATTTTGACCGAACATGATGAACGTTCCACACAACAACAAAAAAATGAAGTAAAGTTTGATCAACTTATCTTTATTTTTTAAGTATAATATTACTACAAGGAGCTATATTTATCCATCCACTATTACTCAAAAACAAAATACTACGTATGGTTTTTATCAAATATACGTTGAATTATTACAGGAATTAAAAATACCCTGTTCCACATAATAAAAAACTTTCTTCGTGTATTTTTTTAATTTTCCATGATAAATATCGTAATGCAATGCTATAATTATTACTCTTGAATTACAGCGAAAATTTAATTATTTGACGATATTATTGTGATACATTAACACAATTAGATTATCAATAAAGAATAATGGTAAACCGAAAATACACAAATGACGATTGTCTAACATTTATGCCTCTTAATAAATATTTAACTCAACATTGCCTTGCACATTAAACGAAATATTAAATTCCAAGCTAGATTACAAAATTGTTTGTTTTTATACAAAAAAGATGTTCAATGAAAAGAAAATACGGATTGTAAATGCAAGACGATCGATAAATAAAATAACCTCTTTAAATTCACTATGAATATACAGTCAAACCTCCTATAACGTAGAGGTGGGGACCACGCTGCAGAAAATTTCTTATAAAAGGTTAGGTACCTATGTGAAATTCGAGGTTAGGTTTTACGATTAAATTTAACGAATTGAATGAAATCACCAAGTCAAAGATATTAAAAAATATATACATAACGACCTTGATCTATAATTAGGTTGTTAACAAACGTGCGCGTCAAGTGCGCTGACCCCTTTCTTCTTCTTATATGTGTACAATATAATTTATAATATATTTACCAAAATTATGATTTAACCTAAGAAAATTGGCTTTACTAAGAACCTCTATACGAAAAACTACCACATTCGCTATTGGACAGCACGCTATAGGAGAGTTGAGTGAAAACATGTTTATTACTATTATTAAATCACACTTTTGTATATGCAAAACAATGTGACGGAACAACTTCATAACGCTTAGAAAAGTCACCGATTCACATTATATTATATAACGTCGCTTAACTAAGAGACCAAGACTTGGTCACCAAGTACACTGATCATAAAATTTCAAAGAGCGCTTGCCTTACATTTTTTTTTCTAAAGAAGACACAATCCGTTGGTGCTAAGGCGGTAGGCGATATTATTTATGACTTTGCCACTCATGAGTTTTAAAGTCTTTAGGATAGTCTTAATCAGGAGTTCCGTCCGTAAAGCCAGCTGGATATTTTTATGTAAAGATCGTTCAAAGAAACCGGTATTTTGTTAACAACGTGGAGAAAGATTTCATGCAGTGAATAATAATTAATAACCCAATCTTCACACAAGCAGATTGTTTGGTGATAAATTCTCGTACAAATCAATATTGTCGAGATTGTAGCTGGGTGGTAAATGTCACGCTTTTCATTTGGGAGCTTTCATAAATGTGACTAGTGATTTGTCAAATACTAATACTTTTCTAGTTCTACGATTCGCTTATTGAGCGACTGAAAGGCAAGCAATTCTCGTAAAATACATATTGTTGAGATACCTTCATCAGGTACCCATATGAAACAGATTGAGAGCGGATATAGTTGAAAATTATTATTATTTTTTTTTTGTATTTTTGATGAACTAGGGTTTTATCATATTTTACACTGTTAAAACTAACATTATTGCAACTGTTGATATGAAATTTTTTTTTGTATTTAAAATATTTTATATCTGAAGAAGATTTGTGGTTGTGAAAAAAATCTGTTTCATTGATTGGTTGTCATTATTTAGTGAAGCTTTCAATTCAAAGAATCAGAAATAAAATGTTTATTCACTTTATATTGAATACTAGAGCAATCTTTAGGCAAAGAGTAATTTATTTCTGAGAAGCAGCAAAATGTGCTACCATAAAAATGGCAAAACAAAATGGAAAAACAATTTGCAAACCTCTTCTGCTCGACCAATTTGACACATAATTGCCTTATACAGACGTCGCAAATTGAAAAAAGCTTACCTCTTGTATTGGAAATTCATTAAAAAATGTAGTTTCATTTGTAGATCGAAAATAGAGAAAAAAACGCTACTCAGAGTGAGAACGCCGGCACACTTTGTACCGTGAGGCAGACAGTGATAGAATAATGTGTGCGAAAGAGCCGACTGTAAGTTTGTTTGTACGCGAAGAAGATACAACTATAAGCCACCAAAAGCTTTGAAATAATTTTCTGAGAAATATTGTAATTGATTTCGAGTATTATTTTGTTTCGATCTGTAGAGTTCCATAGATATTAATTGTATTTTAGCTTTGTATGATCAATTTTTTGAATTAAGAACAGTAGATTCAAATAACGTTTAAATTCTCTCACATACTTTTTTACTGTTTTAGCTACGTTACATGAACAATGTAAAACTGACTAAGTCGAGAATATGTAGGTCGAGATCTTGGGAGGAGAAATCGCGGAATCATTTATAAATATAATTTATAAAAAAAAAAACATAAGGCATGAACGTGCGATATATTGTGAAAGCTCAAGTGCGGTGGTTCTCACGTGAAATTTCACTAAGCCGTATTATAAACATCAACTATCCTATGGAAATCTCGTGACCAAATGTAATAAAAATAATTTCGATTTTTATTTTTTATAAAGTGCATTACAATGAATAATCTTTCACAGTATGCAGTTGTCGGTAAAATCGACAAAATTTATAAAGCAATTGTTGTAAATTTTTTTAAATTTACTTGATTCATGGTCAACGTATAACTCTGACCAAAATTTTTGAACAGTATTATTATTAAATCGGTCCTTTATTTAAGCTCGAATACATGCTGGATAAATCAGGTTTTATTAAATCAATTTCAAAATAACAATAATTTTACAGATTTATTTGTGAAAACAAATTTAATGATGACATACTTAAAAACATCGATAAATACCTATAGATTGTTCAAAACCGAACTATCAATATCCTATAAACACAATATATACAGCTTGAGGGCGATTTTTTTTATAAATATTGTCAAAAAACAATAGTAATAATAAGAATGCAAACATATTTTTCCCTGGGTGGCCAAAAAGGTAGAAAGGTAAGATACACATGGACAAAATAAATGTACGATATAAATTAAGATAAAATCCAGTAACGGTGTTCATTATTTTATGTACATGACTTTTTTTATTTTGTTGAATAACAACACAAACTTAAAAAAAAAAAAAATATAACATTATACATAGAAATTATGTGTGTGTATGTGAGGCTGTATATTTAAATTATTTGTAAACGTCTGATTTCCAAATTTAAAAATACTATTAGCAAAAACTGCTCATTTCATAAAATATTTTTCTTAGTCAAATATAATACAATAAGCTCTTAGTTTACTAATAAATTACTAATTTTCTAAAATAAGCGGAAATACATTTATAAATAAAAATTAATGTTGTATGATATCGTATTAAAAATTAAACTTTATATAATTTATAAAATAATGTGAAACTATTTTATTAATTCTTTGAAGTTACCAGCAACAATATGCGTGTTTATGGACGGTTTTTGTGATTTAATCTTTAAAAGCCTTTAAAGTTTTAATTAATAATTAAATTAGATTTTAAGTGTTGTTGCTTTTTCAATATCGATGAGATTAGTTAATTTGTGTTTATCGTTTCTATTCCTTGTTAAAAAGTATATAAAAATTATATTTTATAAACATAAACCAAAAAAATACCTAATTGTAGGATCATTCTTTACTGAATAATTAAATCTTCCTTCCTGAACATTTATATTACACTGCGGGGCTCACTTGCTAATCAAAGGTTGATTGAAAACCGCTAACATAGACAAAGTCCTTCACAGTGTATTTATGATGTTTATGCACCAAAGTGAAACAAAATATAATGTAGTTAAGGTATGATATATGAGAAATGGCGCTTATAAAGAACGTGCTTTATGCTAAATGACCTGTAACATTTTGTAGACTCTTCAGTAATGTCTTTTCGCTTTTTTTGGCGGTAATTTTCGCCGCAATCTAGTTCGCTGATTTTAAATGGATTCTTACAAGATAAGATTGGACTGACGTTATTGTTTCGTGTGTCGAGAATACGCTCACGTCCGGAGGCTCTGCGGCGCGCGCGGAAGCTTTTTTCAAAAAGCTGTTTTCAGTTCTAGTCGAAACGTTGAAGCGGAGCTACGTCCGACTGTGGTTTAATCGCTCGCGTAAATAAGCGTACTTTTGACAACTATAATAACGTGACGAGTGTATGTTACAAAAGAGCTATGAATATTAGCTTAAAACGTCTCATTGAATCATAACAAATTTAAATTATGCAAATATATTGCGGGTGGGTTTGACGAGGAGGCATTACCGCTGCGGAGCTCACATAAATTTTCAGCCAAAGGGGGTTTTTAAGGTTATTTTACGAGCTAGCTCTGTTACCCCCGCCGTTTATTTTTCCGCTTCTGAAAGGAAAACTGTGTACGTTCAGTATTTTATTGTGGCATTTAAGGACTGTGAAAGACGTTACGATTTGAATAAACCCGGCTTCAATGATTAAAAGGATTATCATCACGAAATGTTTACCGCCAAAAGTGTTGTTTTGATTTCAAACGCTTCGAAATATTATTCTCTAAGTGCGTGAGTGAAAAATAACTATTTATAATACTAATCTAACACTGCAGATGATTTATAATATTTTATAGTGAAGTGTTAAAAATTTATTAACAGTTTAAAAACAGTGACATGGTATTATGAACTCTGAATGTTACCTGGATATATTGAATAGATTGGAGTCTATTATCTCTGACAGCTCATGGGGTGCTTGGCAGGTAAGATTTTCAATTAAATTACTGTGTCATAATCAATCTTTTTTTTTTTGCGTTCCTCCACAACATAATATCGAGCGGCGGGAAATAATTGATTTGTTTACACGCAACGGTATCATGTGGAAAAGCGATGTTTTGCCATTAGCATTTTAATACAAAAACCCTTAAGGCACTTACTTATTATCGTATCCAATTTTATAATCGACTTAATTCTTTAATAACAATTTCAAAAATAGTTAATGATAATTGAAATGTAACGCTAATTTCATCAAAATATCAGCCAGTGTAATTTGAACTCACGTCTATCAAAAAACACGCTATCAACTATAATTATTTTGTATTATATATTAAAATAATGATTACATACCTAACCATGTAACGTTTATACAATTCTTGAGGTAAAATATTTTAGCACGTTAAGAATAGTAATCGATCTTCATATTGTAATTGATTTATTATCCGTGCTATTCGCATTACGATATAATAGTTTTTATAAAAACCTGTTACTTTTAAGTGAATGTCAAAAAAAGTATAGAAACTATTTTCACAGGAGAGTAATTTGTTGATTTGATACTTTAAAATAAACATTCCATTAGTGAATTAAAAATATTAGATATCATTTAATATAAGGTGCATATAATTTTCAAGAAAGAATAAAACAATTAATAGATACAAACAAAAATTAATAAACTATATAAAAAAAAATATTTTAACCATGAAAATAGTTTTTGTTTGTTGTTTAAAACAGAATGTCTGATAAGTTGGTTGAAAGATTATATAAAATTCATGATCAAAAAACCTTTTATATTGATATTAAAAGCGTACGAGCTTCGTTTTGAAATGAATATTATTAACAATAAAAAAATAAACCCACGCTCTTGTAAACGGATGTTCTGTAATATATGTATCTATCTAAGAGATATTTTTTTTACCAGATCAATATAACGGATGCAGATGAGTTTATTTTATAAACTATTTCGAAGTCTTCACAAGGCGTAGTGATTTGCTCTTTTTCGCAACGTAATTAATTGTTCAAAAGATAAAAGTTTGTAAAAGAAGTTTCTGAAACCAATAACTGATAAATAATTAATGTTTCAAATGATGAATAATTTATATTGATAAGATAAAACGTATTAAAATTTGTTGCCTCGCTCTGGGGTGTTTCTTTTAGCGGTCTACAGCAAGGGTACCCAACCTTTTTTACGCTGGGAGCTACTTGTCAATCTCAAGTTTTCTCGCGATCGAATCCTAAAATAATACTTGTTACAAACTTTATTTAGGGTTTTTTCCCGTTTTCAAATTTTAGAAAGTTTATTTTGACTGCGAAAAACCATTAGATATGTGATGACCCAATTGTATTTTTGTGCTTTTTCTAATATATTATATATCATTTTTGAAGGAGCCACAAAATGGCTAATATTAAAATTTATTCCAAATTTACTATAAATTGCGTGATTACTCAAATTTTGCTTTACTACGACTGGTTGCCCAGTCTAGATTTAATGTTAATAAATTTTAAAAACTACTGATTTTATAATAACAACTTCTACCTAATAAAAATGTTGTCAATATGATTATACTAAGGAATATCTGTTATAACTTATACTGAATATTATACACAGTACATAATCAGAATAGAGATTCCATTACATAATTTTTCTCATTAAATATATATCTGTTTTTGGTTTCAAAACACAAATTCACACATGTGTTACAGTAGAAAATAACAAGTGCTTTCGGCAGACCGCTCATTAATACCGTGATTTATTAACGCCAAGACCGGTTTTGATTAACAAACACAATATTTAATAAGATATTTAAATATTCAGTGGCGACAGTATTAAGGTAGCAAAACCGGTCCCAATCATATTTTTGAGTAATCCGGAATAATTATGCAGAGGACGTTAATTTAAGCACGTAAAAGATTAATATTTTTTTCGTTATACGATAATGAAGTGTGAATTAAACAACTGGCCATAAAAATGTTTCATGCGGTTGCTGTTGTGGCAGTGTCAAATGCCAATGTAAAAATAGTTTGAGAACCGCATACAATCAACCAAAGTTTTGTTGAAATTTGTCGAAGTAATTAATAACTTTTGGGCGATGAAAACATGAAAAGCTGGTTATATTAATTCAATTTGCTATCATTAACGCACCGTGGTATGTTTGTAACAACGTCCTTCACTGAGAATTGGATCTGAAAACAGTTCACGACTTTATCATAATGGTGCCGAAAAAAAACTCTATGGCCGACCATTCGAATACATAAATTGTAAAGCCCAAAGACTGACTGATCTTAGTTAACAAGGAACCTGTGAGAACTTATTACACATCCACGTTGCAGACCAGGATGTCCCCAGCACTAAGCAAACCACCGTCAATACCATAAATGTAAAAGATAGACAGAATATTGATCTATATACCTCAAGAATGCTCAATACATATAAACTGATCTTAAGTTATTGTTATATATGTATAAAAATATAGACGTATCGTAGAAGAGTAATTTGATAAAAAAATGTTTTTTACGAAAGTTTTCTGTTAATTAACGTAAATATTATAATTCTCATTAGCTTCAGCTTTTTTGTGGGAATAGATAGATTTTAAAAATGGTAAAAACTAAAAATAAATGGTTATTACATTATATCAAGGAAATATTTTTATCGGTGTTAAAAAGATTACATAGATATTTTATAAGAGCAATCCAAATCCTGCATATCTCCTTGTACCATCTTTGTATTGATAGTCAAAGTTTTGATTTAATGAAACTATTTTTATGACACATTACTTTTCGGCTGCGGTAACCGAACGAAGCTATGTATGTCATGTCTCTTCAATAACCATATTTTTTATTTGTGTATAAATCTATTATTTTATATATAAATTGACCATATCGCCATAGTGTTAATGGTAACAATAAATTATGTTTTTTGTTGTGTAATACGAGTACTTATCAATATAGAAAAAATACTTCATATATATATATTTATAAGTAAACGCTATCTCGTGATTTATTTATCTGCACATAATAAATTATGCTGTATACTACAGGCTCGGTTTCCTTTACATAATAAATACGTTAGATTAAATCAATAGAAAAATGAGCATGTAATTTTTACCGTGCAATAGTTAATAAATTAACACGAAAATTGGTAATCGATCTTGGATAATTTTCGGCCTAAAGGCATTATTTCACTGTCAAACTTTTTACACTGCGGATAAAACTGCGTGATATTATATAATGATGATTGTAAGCGAAAATAACCGCTGAAACTTGACTAAAGTAATGTTAAATGAAACAGTTTTGGTATAAAAACAAAATATTAACACAAGTTATTCTATAAATTACTGCTGACAAAGGAGTGAATTTGTTATGACTTGGCAACATACAATTTTTGACAAGAATTCTAGTTGACAAAAAATACATTTTTTTAATTTTAAAGCTACTCGTATGCTGTAAGTAGGAATTTAGCGTTAAAAAATCCACTATAACGATTTAAAATGTTTTATAGGGATATAATTAGTTTCAAAAGTATTATGTTAAATTGTAAGTATTTAGTTATTTCGATATCGCTAACACCCCATCTCAAAAAAACCTATGTCAAAAATCCAAGATATACAAAAGTGGTCTCAATTCATTTACAATTAAAAATTAAAACAAAAACAAAGCAGAAGAGATAGTATTTTGTGAACGTTAGAGGTCAAAATCATTTTTTGTCACCGATGTATAATGTTGTAGTTTGTATCATTACTCACATCCTGCCAATTTTTATTTTATGCATATTGTAATGGCTTGTTCTATTCAATCAAAAATTAATTCAATCTCTTTTTAATACATAAATTATCACATTTTTTGTTCTTGGAGAAAATTGGTAATTTTTTTATAGATAAAAATAAAAAAATAAAGATGTTCTATTTAAATTTTATTCATTGAACATCTATAAATTGATTGCTTAGGGCAAAAACAGTTGTGATAATATGATTTCATTGATTATTGGTAAGAAAAATTAGGCTTTATTATTACTTATTTCACTGTGCTTTCATGAAGAGTTTCATAATTTTTAATTGAAGATGTTCACTTTCAAAATGAAACCGGTACTGACCATTTAGTACATAATGGAATTAGTGTAAAATTTTGTTTTTTATTTTTATACATAACAATTTGTTCGAGTGGCTTTCTAAAGGAGCAAGTTTTTCACGTCACAATTTGAATATTTTCTTTGAATACAATATAATGACATTCTAATCACAAAATAAGGTACAGCATTAATAATGTTATTTATTAAGGATATCTACAGTATGCAATCCCGAGCCTCTGTCTGTAGAAATTCTTTTATGCTTTTTTATGTAATATACAAGAGAGAACGACCAGTGGTCGATAGCTTTTGACCCACGATGCGATCAATAAATTATTGACGACGTAATCTGTGAATTTTTGACATATACGATAACGAATTTTCACGGTTAAAAAATTTCAATCATTATATTTTCAAAGTGATTCTGCATGTTATAAAAATATTGCTTTTCTGTAATCGATGGCGCCATCGCAAAGTGTATTATTATAGCTATCATTTTTTTTTATAATTCGATAAGGTTTTCATTAAATATAAAATTAATTATTTACTACAGAATATATACAATTCAAAGTTATTTAAAGAATGATTTTGATTGCATAATTTATGAAGAAAAGTATTGATTGCTGTGGTGATCATATCTCTTTTAGACTTTTTAGAAATAACTATGGTTAATCTTTTTCATATTAATTCAGATTCTGCATTTTTGTGTTCCTATATAGCACAAGGAAATTATACTTTATTATACTGTCAAATATAATAATACAACTATTTAATACTTTCAACTTGCATGCTTTGACAAATATATGCCAAAAAAAAAACATTTAGTAAGAATTTTTATGGATGTTTTGAAAACAATGAATAATATCATGATAACTTAACACGATTATCGTTCAACACCACCATTTAATCAAGGGATCGAATTTCCACTGAAATGTTAAAATTAAAAGCCTATGGTAAAAAGGCTCTAGGAAATCTCTGCTTGGTTTCTAATTGTTTCAATCGTCAATTTGATGTATTATTTGTTCGTTTTGTTAACATATTAGCAAATCTGATTACCAAAGATTACTTTTGTAGTCACTTCTTGGTTGAAAGGTATTTAAATAAAAAAATAAAAAACAATGCTAAGTAATATTCCTACAGTGCTATATTATTAAGATCAGGGCTGGTTCCGGTAATCATTATCGATTGATACAATACAAACTAAAAGAAGGTTATTTAGATGAATAAAATAGAGTTGCTATGCCTTCAAATAGAATCGATTGAAAAAAATGCTGTTCATATCGGGACTTGAAATCTGTCGAGTAGGCAAGTGACGTTGACCGATGTTCCATGGACACGACGGTTATTTTTATTAAGAATTAAATACCACAATACAGATTTAAAGATTTTTTTTTTTTTAAAGTCAATTTTGTTAAATTATTTTTAGTAACCGTCTACCGTTTTGCGCAACAGAAAATTACTGTCAAACATGTATAGATATGCTCGCTTTATATTTAGTATATATAATGCAGTGTATTAATATTTCTCTGAGCGTCGAGAGCTGTGCGATGAATGCACGTAAATATTGTAAAGTTCATTATTTAGGTGCAAAAAGGCTCTTGACCACTGTCGTAGACAGCGCTTTTCAAATGTTTGAATAGAGGCAAGCGAATGAAAGACGCGAATTCATCTTTTATGAAAAAGCTCTTTTGCTTTCTTCCCCACAAAGGTGTGATGGTCGGCTCGTTAAGGAAAAAATAACAAAAATCCTTTGGCGTTTTAAAATATACAGCTTTGAATGCTCGGCCAATGAACGTGGTCTTCGGAATAAATACCTCATTAATTATTGTCTTTTATATCAGCAGAATGATAAGCGTTGTCACCCAACGCAATAATTGTCTTTCTTCTACGTAATAACATTTCAAATTTTGTTGTGCGAAAATTTATTTAATCAGTTTTTTTTTGAATAAATCCAACATCATATCTTTTATCTTAAAAATCACTTGTCGTCGACACCCAGCAATAATTATGGCGTATTGATAATTTTCTACAGCGCCAAATTTGTTTTTTATCGATGATTTCTAAATACTAGACAAATTCACGTTTTCCAGTGTTTGCATTATTAATTTTTATTCGTATAAGCTTTATTCGTGTCTTTTGAAAATAAATATTCAATTAAATGATATTCATTGTGTAAGAAAACGTAAATTTATTGGAAATATTAACATATTATCGAACAGCCATACTTTATAACAAGAATTTCGTCTATCGAATGTCATTATTTATGGAACAGTAGATTGCTTCGAGAGATTATAAATAACATGAGTATTTACTATTGACTAATTGGATTTCACCGATCGCAAATGTCAAGTGACAGTAAATCTATTTTGGCTTCAATTTTCATAATCTGATTTAAGAATTAGTCACGTATGAAGTAAAATAATTCTTATTTACCTATTTAATACGTAATAAAGTTCCACTAGAGACTGTAAACAAATTATACAATTCATTATCAAATTATCGGCGACTCAAAAGAGCCGACTGGCTTCTGCAAATATATCTATTGAATAAGTGGTCGAGAAAATCGATTGAGCGAACTGCCATATTGCTCTTCGATTCGGTATCCCTGCGACAGTTTATTTTGTGATCTCATGAATTTCTCGGCTTAAAGATAACATTTACATGAAAAATACATTCACATTGATATAAATAAAAATGAGTGTTGTCTCTTTTTATGTAAAATTATTAATATATATAATTTTGGAATAATATCCGTAAATTATTCTAAAGTTAAAAATCGTAATGTTTTTAAATTTTAATTGGTGAACCATTGCATTCTCAGCGTCTTTAGGGATTATATCGTACGGACGAAAAAGAATTGACAAACGTGAAAATTCTATACATGTGAAATTGTACAATATTCCACCAAGAATCACGTGAAATTGTTTAAAATATAAATATTTTGCAGTCAGTGCTAAAACTAATGTATCAATTATTTGTCGATCCCTTTTAATGTGTTAATTGTCACTTCTTAGTGGAAAGAAATTTTATATCGATTAAACATGAAACATGAAACACACCTTGAATTGTAATATGAAATAACTTATGAAGCCATTCAATTCTCAATTTTTAAGATGGACGAAATTCCGCTGTGTTTTAAAACTACTAAAAATACTTGATTGAATTGGCATTCACAAAACTTGTTCTTAGTTCTAAGTTCTAAAAAAATTTGTAGAACTAAAATACATTGCTATTTTTCCACCGTGTTACTGCAAAGACATTTTTTATAATATTTCCTAAATATATTTCTGATGAAGACCGTCTTCGCTCTTTGTTCGGATATCAGTTGATGTTGTTCGAGATGAGCGAAACTGGGTGTAAATAGGAGTAAAAAATGTGTGTGTGTGTGTTTTTTAATAATATGTTAATCCAAACCCCAGGTTTTCAAGCCCTGATCGAAACGTCTCGCAAAATATTGGATAAATTCGGCTGATTTTTAATGGGATATCATTTAAATATTACAATGTGGCTCTAACTTAAAAGCCAATTTAATATTTTATAGTTATATAATTCTTGAAATAGTAATGAAATATATTTATAGAATTGAATTATCTTCGAAACTAGCTGTGCTGGAGGATAATAAAACCAGAACGACAAAATGTTTTTGTAATTAATTAATAGCAGTTTGCATTAATCAGTCAAAATTATTCATTATAACTGAGGTTAAAATAATGCTCGTTAAAGTTCAATTTTCCTTATCCTGGTTTTTGTAAATACGACAAAATCTGATAATATGGCACATATATCATATGTCAAAAAAATATGTTAAACAACCCGTAACATACCTTGATTATGAATTATTCAATGCAAATTAAAATTATATAAAAGAAAAGTAAACATGGAGGCTAATATTAGAAAATATGAATTAATTGTATTTTGAGGAATGCAAAACTTATATTATAATATACAATGTAAAAAATTAAATAACACTAAACAAATATAATAATATGAAATTTTGGAAATTTTATACATAAAATAATACATGTTGAGTAATGTCCTGCTGTTATTTAATGTAACGAGATAAAAAAGACGCCAATATAAATACTTATATCCGTGATGACATCGAACAATTATTTTGTCAATCAAGCAGGATTCTCGTATTCGCATTGTCATCGTTCAACTTGACTGAATCTTGTGGAAATGTCATTAAGATGATGATTCGGGTCAAATTGATATTAAATTAATAATTGTTAATTGACCCTTGAGAGAATTCATACTTTTATGTAATATATGAATGTGTTTTTGAATAAGAATGCTTTTAATAATTTAGATAAAATTCATGATAAATAATTACTTTATTGGTGTAACGATGTATGACATGTGTTTCGTCCTTTTTAAATGCGTCTTAGGGATACAGGTTCTAACCAGTGAAATACCGTAATCTGATTTTTTTGAGATCTTATTGTATAATAAATACACTAGTGAGTTTCCGGCTTGCGTTTTAGATACACATTTTTTTATTTTTCCGTCTGTTGCGTACACACAAATCAGAAGGTTTTATGACGCGTGAGCAGGCCACATAAAACTGTCCATGTGAGAAGCATATCCAAATAGTCCAGTGTATCAGTTGATAGTGCTCGCGATGAGTGAATCCAGTCATAATCTCATAGTTGTACTAATTCAGAAATATTCGCGAGTTTGCCAAAACAACTCATTTTTTTTATCCCAATCGTATGAAATATATAATGATCGCGATAAGCGAAACCGGTCCAGATCTAATGGTTGTAATAACTCAGAAATCTTTGCGGCCGTGTGCGTAACACACCACGCAAGCTTTATCGTAATCAGATTAATGGTGTAAGACCGCATACGAGACAAAATTTTGTCACCGTGAAATAAAATTCATTTGTATTGATTTAATTGGGATTTACTTAGTAGAACTCTATTTTAACACGGTGAAAAAATAGTAATGTCTTAACGAAAACTTTTGTAGAACTGAAATACTACTTTTCACCGTGTTATTCATTTTTATATTTATAGATATTTGGTGATTTGAGAGTGCTTTGGATTTATATTGTTGATAATGATATTTCCGTTACAAACATGTCTCTTGGGTTATCTTTTAATAAAAATAATGCATTATCTATTATTATTTCTGATATTTAAGTGCAGCTACAATATATATATATATAGTAGTGTATATGAAAAGTTGAACAGAGTTTCGGAAAAGTAATACAATAAGGCGAAACCTTCATATTCAATCGAATCATAACATCGATAAAAGCCCAAGTAACGTTTCCGATAAAAAACTATCACCATAATCTATAATGTTTTCGGTTCAAATATAACTGCCGTTATTATACGGCACAATTATTAAGTTATGGTATGAGAGAAATAATTATTGATGGACATTTATTTTCGAATTTTGAATGACATGTACGCCGATAAAGCTCGAATTATGGTACTGTGACCACAAAGAATTATATTTGTTATACCCACGCATTTGAAAGAAATAAAAAACTTGTTTTGATAGACAAGCGCAGGTAACCAGTTAATAACGTTTGTGGTTTGGATATTTTCATCAGATACCATTATTTACTCGTACCGAATCAATTTATAACATATAATTAACACTTGATTTTTTTATTACTGGAAAAAATACTAGGGTAATTCGTGCCCCTCTTAAGACTGTGTATATTTTAAGCCGTTCTCTGAAGGTTATCATGAAAAATTAATTTTGTAATTATGTTGTCAAAGCCTACTTCTATATATACTCTTTTCCATGCAAATGAATTGAAATTATGATATTGTTTTGAGCTAATGATGGTTTTAAAAAAACAAAAGAATTATAAGATTTCAAAATAAAAGTATTTTAGTAAAAGAATAATGTAAATAATATTTGGCGGTGGTAATAACCAAAACCGATTTTTTTAAATGTAAGCCACGTGTTTCTATTTTTTGTAGCAAAAAAAATCTCCAGATTCGTTTGGTAAAAAGTATTATTTATTCTGGCAACTTTTCGCATTTTTCTCTTTCACACAAATAATTCGATTCGGAAAACATATTTGCTAAGTGAAAATGTATTTACTGAAAACGTTTCGTGTTTATTATTTAAATTTGCTAACTGCGAATACATCGCGTAATCCACAAGGAATGTCAAAATTGCACAGTTTATTTGGAGAACTTGCCGGTATTCCAGTTTTTTGCGTAGACTATGTGAACAAATATTTGAAGCTTTTGTGGAGTGTGTTTATTGAAAAATTTATCATAGGCTATGTCAAAGCAAGATATTTAAAGTGTCTCTAGCTTTTTGTGTTAGTTATAATATCGGTCCTATTATCAAATTTACCCTGACATTTATAGATATCAGTAGTGCTCAGCAATTTCATGCCGAACGTAATAATTTTTGTATTTTCTCTAAATTTATTTATTATTAATTTTTAAAATCGACTAAGGGTGTTTGATGATATTTGAATATCAAATTTAAATTGTGAAAAATTTGTACATTTCCACATAACAAGTCACAAATGACCACGGCTGCGCATAAAGGTATCTTCAGAAATTCTGTCACGCAATTGTTATATAATATAACCGGCTGAGACAAGTAAGGTTAGGTTTGGTCAGTCAGTTTATTGAAAATGTACAAAGTTTCAAAAATTCAATTTCTCATGTATATTAGGTTAGTTTAAAACATTTGATTAATAATATGACTTTTCAACACAAAATCTATGTACGTGACGTGCTTTTAATTGATGTAAAATAATAAAATGCCTTTGAAACACATTTTTTGCAGCAGTTTTTTGGTGTTTATTATGATGCCCTTCCACCAAGATCGACACATGATGCAATACAATTTAAATACGACAAGTCATCAAGACATTATATATTATAGACATTATACATACGACATTTTGTATCCTCTTGGGACACCTGGTATAATCGATAATAAACAGTGTATGTGCTTATTTTAAATAAGCCGAAATGTAGGCTTATTATTATGATGCCCTTTCACCAAGATTGACATGTACCACAATATATTTCATATAGAAAATTTCATCAAGGATTATAAAGATTTGTGTTTTATTTTATATCAACTTGGGATACCGGTATACCCGATAATAAGCACCCTATGAGCTTATTTCAAATAAGCCGAAATGTTGCTGTACTCTTGAATAGTGAATTGTCTAAGGAAATTTTTGTTTTTCGGCTGTTTGAAAGTTGATACATTGAAATAAAGATAAAATATTATTTACTGATATTTTTTAAGTAATGTAACAAAATCCAAAAATATTTGATTATCCGACATTCTACAAAAATGTACAAAATCCTATATATATATATATATATATTACCATCTTCAACTTGTACAAGAAATACTTAGTAGAAATAGTCACATATAAAGAATGCGCTGCTGGAATTTAAAAAAAAACAAACAAAATAAAATTTTTGGTCCGAAGAGGATATCATGATCACAACTTCAGTTGTATGATATATTCTGTTTTGATTTTATTATATACACTATGTAATAAATGAACCACGAGGATATTCATTTGATGTTCGGAAGGTTAAAATAACCCATTAGCATCGCGTCAGTGGAATGGCCGTGCAATTATGCCAAACGGCAGTGGCGGATTGTTAATGACATCAATTTTTCAGAGCGCCCAATTTTTTTAATGCGCCGAATAAAAGCCAGAAGTTAAGAGATATATCATGGTGTTGTAGACAGTTTTAACGGCGTGAATTTTAGAAATTTTTATTTACTAAGAACCACCGCTACTTGTGGAATGGTATTTACATTTATGTGTTTCTATTTGTCAAATTTCTGCCGCCTTAAATATCTACATGTTTATTTTTTTTCATATTCTACAAAGTCTGGTGCGAAAACATGGGTTTTAGAGCCGTAAGAACATCATTTTTGCTCAAAAATTTAAGCGAATTTAATGTAACATATTCGCCACACAAAATTTAAACTGTTATCGTTTTTGTTTTGGTTGTCATATATGTGCATATTTCAAGTCTAATCAGAGAGTGCTTAGAATATGTAACAATTTAACACTGTGAAAAATAGCAATGTATTTTAGTTCTAAAAAATTTATACGCCCTTGATAGTTCTGTTGAGGACGTAGGCCGAAATAGTTATTAACTATATAATTCATAAATTTTATAAAACTAAGGTATAATGCTATTTTTTCGCCGTTTTATAATGAAGTTCTATCAAGTAAATGCCAATTCATTCAATATGTTACAATTGAACCTATATTTTTATTTTATTTTCCAATTTTATATATGTAAAAATCCATCTTTTTTGTAACCTTTTTGTTCTAAATTATGTGTCTTTGTGAGATTTAACCGGTCAATTTTTGTTTTTGGTAGAGTTGACAGTTGAGTTACAGAATGCTGATGTATATATTTTTAAGATGATCGAGTTGACAAAGATAGATATATGTGAAAACACATTTCAAGATTCAAACATGTGATTATAAAACTGCATTAGAGCGCCAGTTTTAAATCGTTATCTTGTATCCACTATGTGTTTTTTTAAACTGAGGTTAGATAATATAAATGACAGTAATCTATCTATTCAAGTGATTCCCAACCTTTTTTATGCCAAGGCCTTCTAAGTCTGAAAAATAATAGTCCACGCCGTTCCCTGAACAAAAAAAGAAACACGTGAACATGATTTTTTTGTGGCCACCTGTTTGAAAAAACACGTCTCTAGTCAGTAGAAAAAATAACTTTTACTGGAGAATGTGTATAAGATTACAAGTAGTCATCGTTAATGACTTTTTTTTTAATATATGATTCATTTTTTTCACTAGACATATGATTTGTGATTTTAATTCAAAATACGATGAAAAAGCGAGTGCAGTAATATCAACATTTCCTTGTTTTTTCTTTTTTTTAGGAAAAGGTTTACGATCTCTGTACATAATCATCATTATAGGTCGTATAAAAATACAACTCCGTAACAAGCTTCGTAATGAGCTTGGATATTATTTTTATTTACTATGTTTATACGTAAAACTTTGTAAGTCATAGAGCCATTATACGTAAAGGAGCGCTAACATTGCATTAAATGAAATGATACACAAACAAGAAATTAAATAATAACAAAACCGTATAAAATAGAAATAAACCTCTTTGCAGCAAAGTTGTGGTGTAAATCCAAGCAAAACAAATGAAAACCATTAATAACGAAGTAAGTGGGATTCGTTGGAATTAACATTTGAGAAAAATATAGGACGGTTTGACACTATATGGCCATAAAAGCTTTTTTTTTAAATTCGCAACAAAAACGGTGAACAAATAACAACACTTACAATGTTAATAACAGTTGTCAAAATGCATTTATTTATTCATTTTAATATTTGAAAGGATGTTTGCTAATGGTGAATTATTTATATAATATAACCAATTTTTATTTATTTCAAAGATTGTTTTTAAATATTAATGTTCACTGAAATTTAATAATACCTTGAAAATTTTAAATACGGTATTAACTTTTAAAAAATGTACAGTAAGCTTGTAAGAATAACATATAATTTTTTTTGATATAATACTATCTTAAATAATAAAAACATATTTTTAGTACATATTTCCAAAATATCCTTTTTGATCAGGACCGGTTCCGCCCATCACGAGGATTATCAACTGATAAAAAAATATATTGTGGAAATAAGTACTAAAAATGTATTTTTATTATTTAAAATATCATACCTTTCCATGACAGTAAACACATTAAAAGTACAATAATATTATTTGAAAACTCTTTGATACTTTGTTTGGATTAGTATTTATTAAGTTCAAAACTTATTTAAACTTTTGTTAGGAAATGATTAAAATGCTATGGAAATGTTTTGATTGTTTTAAAATATAATTGATGATGTACTTCCGATATTAAACCGAAATAAATAAAATTGCGATGTTTTTGCGTTTATTTCTTGATTTGTGACAGTTTTCTAAGCATTGTGAGTTTAATTCTAAATTTAAATATTAGCGCTTATAATTAAAAAAAGACAGATATAAATTGCTTTTTTCCCCGCAAAAAATACAGGTAATCTTTTTAAAAAATTTATAAGATAAAGCGGAAACTTTATTCATAATCCCGTTAGAATAAACTTTGGTAAACTTGTCACCCAAAAGCTCGTTTTGGTGAAATAATAATAAATCCTCTTCAATTTGAGTTAGAATTTATTATACTCGTTTCGAGTTAAAGATTACCTCTAAAAACATTTATTTCACGACATGTTTGCTAATCAAGACTGTATTTTGATAGATAAATTGGGTTCTTAGTGAGACGACTACACATTTGATAACATACGAACAGAGGCGCGCTAGTGATATTTTTCGCCCGAGCTGGCTTATTTATTTTTATTTTACGTTCGCTTCATGAATGCAAATGAAATTATATTCCTTCTCGGTTAAGGAGAAAAGCCGCATGATGCGAGAGAAATTACGTGAAAGAATCAGCATATATCTTTAAGCAGAAAAAGATTAACGGTGGGGGTTTTTTTACCTTACTTTATTAAAGGTTTATTTTTTTTACAATTAAGATAAAAACATTTTATCACAAGTATGTTTTCGCGTGTTGTATTTTAAAATTATTTCAAAAACTGGTGTTGATAATTATACACCATATATTGATTGAATTGGCATTCGCTTGGTAGAACTCCATTATAACATGGTGAAAAAAATAGCAATGAATTTTAGTTCCACAAAATTATTTTTTTAAGATATAGTTGATACCTTTTTCGGCTCACGCCATCGTCAGAGCTTGGTTAAACGAACATTTGCTTATCTATATAAAGCTGTGCAGAAAAGGTACACAATACATCTTCTCTCCTGTTTTAACAACCTAACATGTTGCTTGCCCGCAATCAATAGATGTCAACCAGGAATTAGGGACCACTTCACAATTTGAGGCTTGATCACAAGTTGGTTGTCCTACCTCCACCCGTTACGTATATGCAGCCACTGGTACACGGCTGCCTTCCATAACGCAATACTGATAAAAATAATCGATTTTACTCCAAATTTAATTTGCCCGACACAGAGCAGCACAGGTGAGGTTAGGTCAATTATGTTTTCATATTATTCACTATATCGATCAATGCAATAAAATATTCATTCGTAGCTACAGTCATCATCATCGAATGCCACATATTAAAAAGAATCAATACAATCAGTATACCGATATCTGTCCATAAAATTTATTTTTTTATGAATATTTAAAATGCCGTTGTTAATCCGATCCTGTATTAAGCACATATAGTACGGAATTATGAAGTAGGTAAACCAATGTGAGTGACATTTAAAATAATTTCATCACTGTGTCAGAAAATCTCTTCAAAATAAATGTTTCGCCGTGAATATTCCGAGACGAGTTCTTGGCATAATAATAGTTAAGTTGTCACACAACGAACCCAAAGCACTATGTTTGAATTAAATAACGCTGTGTATCCGAGATAGTTTTATTGTAACAGTGATATAAGTGATTTTAATTATACTGAAAATTTATTTATGCTCTTTTGGTGATGTGAGAATAAACGTAGCGACAGGTTTAGGATCTTAATTATACCAACGAAGGAAACTCCACTAAGAAGGTGTCACATTAAGGTGCCACAAAACTTTAACTGTGTTTCGTAGACGTCTAACTGAAGATGAATACAGTGTTTGTATGCGATATTCAAAAATATATTTTATAAAGAAAATTTAGACGATATGGTATCGGTGTATAAAGGATTTTTTTTTATCTATCTATCTCCGCTTCGAATGTGGTACAAAAGGTTTCTTCAATATCTAATCCAGGTAAAGTGAACCTTTCTTTCCAATCCAATTTTTCTACGTTTTGTGTGTTGCAATTTTTTTATTAGCAAGCCATAATTGTTCCACAAACTACAAAATATTTTTTAATTCATTTACACTCCCAATGTAGTAGAGTATATGACCTCATAATAGATAGTATCTCAAAAAAAAAGTTTTTCCACGAAAACTGCTTGTTATGCTCGACCGATATTTTTTCAAAGATAATAGTGTTATTAAAGATAAAGCTAAGGCATGCCTAGGAGTAAGATAATCGTTCTATTATTTTAGGATTATTTAAATTATCATTAAGACTAGCATCTTTGATTTATCGATTGATAAAAATGATGTGTGTCTAGGACTTGAACCCATATCATCCGAAGGAATCCAACGGATTGCTGATCGACTGATTGAAACTTAAAGTTTAAAAGAAATACTAAATATTTGTAAAAGTGTCTAGTGACTATGATTATTTTTGGCCACTCAAAAAAAGTGGTCGAGTATCACTGGCGTATTTTAAGAATTTTCGTATAATAGCTCTTAACACCATTTCATTAAATATTTAAACTATTTTATATACAAATACGACAGTAGACTCTCTAATAAAGCGAGTTCCGCACTCTTATATAAAGTTAAGCTTATAATAATTAAATTCATAGCTGTAATTTTGGCGAAAGCCGAAATAGCTATCAACAACCAACGTTTATCGTTTACTAAAAAAAAAACATCCCCACTCGAATCTTTCTTGTCATCAACATTTCCGGAGACTACAAAATATTTTTTAGACTTTTTGATTGAACATTATCATATTTAGGCATACAATTTGTACTAGATGCAGTGCTAATCAAAGATCAGTAGCTGTCATTTTTTTATCGTCATTTTATCTTTGAACTTTTCAATTTTATTCATGGAATGGAATAATGTTATTCATAATATTGTCGCGTCACATCTCCGAGTGTTGTACCAGTTATAATATAATTGAATATTCAACAGGTGTGTACGTATGTAACTCTGGACCCCGGCGCCGAGGTGTTGGACTATTTTTTCCGTGTTAACACCTTCAATCCCACATGATTGATGACTATTGTCACCGACATTGATTTGATTCATCTATACTTGTCTTCTTTCATCACAATCAATTTTGATTAGAAATTTAATATTTTTTCCTCATAATACTTCATGTGACATGTAAAATAAGTTAATAATTTATTCAACTAAATTATCGGAGAGTAAAAAATAGATTAATTAGAAATATTGACGTAATTATATATATAAACCACGGAGCATCGTTACAATGTAACCGATATTTTTAATAGTAAATAATACTATCGTAATGTCATCCAAGTAAGTATGTACAACCATTTTTAAGTCCAAATTGATATGTACAGGCAAAAACTTTTGACTGATCATTAGAGCTTTATATAACTTTCATTATTTTAATTGAATCCTTGTAAGTGTTACAATTTAAAATATAAAAAAAGGTTGTAGATGGAATTTAAAAATGTTGTGCAGTAAGATCGTTATATGGTGGAAACATTTTTTATGTACTCTGCAGTTGAAATTGACAATTTACTACGATCTAACCAAATAAATGATAAAAACTCGAAAAATGATGTCACAAGATTAAAGTTGTTAAAAAAAAAATTTTTTTTTTAATAAATTTAAATGACTGGCGCCAGAGCTTGTATTCGAGTTGTAAGAGAAAAATCATTTCCGCCTATATGGTGACATTCAAATGCAAAAGGTTAATAAAATTATTATTTTACCGACCTATAATAACAATAAGGCATTGTCTTAATAATACTATAGAAAAATTAATATATATACGATAAAAATATTAGTGTTATTAATTAAAATATTTGATATTATTTTCTCTTGAAGGAAAATGTATAAGTAATGCAGTACAAAGACGTTTTTGGATTATAATTTATTCAATCATCAAACCCCACTAATACATGTTTGGATGAAGTATGTATGTATGTAGTGAATAATCAGACGAATCATTATTGTTGTTATAATAAGCGATTAAATATTTAAATTGCTTGTTAAATAAAATAGTAAATAATACAAGACTTGAAAGTGTAAACGGCGGACGCTGACGTGTGCTGGACTCATTATTATTCAGATATTATCGTCTCTTACTTAAATAATCACTAGGCATGAATTAAAATTTTGATTATAATCACAAGTTTGTATGGATTATCGCACGAACGAATCAAGCGAACTTCAATCTAAAATAATGACATAAATTAGTGAAACCGGTTTCTAGCCTTGAGGGCTTGATTCGATGATTTTAACGAGTAGCCATAAGCAGACGCGGGATTTAACGGGTTACTAGATTTTTTAGTGCTATAACATTGCACACTTTTTCGAACAGGCGCGTGAATTCTAATGTGAACATTGATATACAGGCTATTGAATTTGTTTTGAAGATAAGCGAGATGGCCGACTAATATTCTTGATTTTCTTTTTTTTTCAAAAGAAGCCAAATAAAACACAATAATAAACAATACGTACATATATATACGTACAGACAAATACGTATACGCACGTCTCTAATCTAATCTATTTCCTTAATTAGATGACGTGGTTTTAAAATATTTTATTATTAATCTTGATTTGTGATCGATATGACAATATTTAATCGATGTTTTTTCTTTTTAATAATCGCAACAATTTAATATTTTTAAGAATTGAACCGTTTTCACTAATTGTGAGTATTATTAATCATTTATTATTTGTAATGATCTTAAAACTATAAAACTAAAGAAATCGTACGAAACAATCGTAACAAACGTTTTTAATCATTCAACCGGTGGGGAACCGGTGTAAATTACTCCAAATGGGGTAAAAATAAAATTTTTGGGGTTAATAATGAATTAATCTTTTCCGTGTAAATTAATGTTTAATTTAAATTAACATTGATTCTCTGATGTCATCTTTTCAAATATCGGTATTTCAGTAATATCGACTAACACAAAAATATTTTGGTGTAATGGTTAAAAAAGTTCC
Organism: Himalopsyche japonica; assembly: GCA_028555115.1. Lineage (NCBI taxonomy): Eukaryota > Metazoa > Arthropoda > Insecta > Trichoptera > Rhyacophilidae > Himalopsyche > Himalopsyche japonica. Next base: position 418,078 of record JAHFWJ010000526.1, on the reverse strand, counting down.
CCAACCGGTGAGTTGACACTTTAAAAGTGCATAATAAAACAAAAAATAAGAATATGTTTTGTTATACCATTAACATAAAATGTATTTCCACCAAGAAGAGACAGTCAACACATCAAAAGTGACATTGAACTGTGTTGATATCAGTAAAAAATCAAATTATCTAGTATCAAATTACACAAAGAAAAACCAACTCGAGCCAACTTTAATAGCTGTGCAGTTGAACAAAGGTCTAATTTTTAATATGGCCCATTGGGTAGTAAAGCGAATAATTATACACGATATCGCGATGTTAATTACACATTACTTTAGATAATTTGTGAAATATGACACAGAATACGTAATAAATTGTTTTTATTTGTAGTTAAAATGCTTTATTTTGTTGGTAACTCGATGACAAACTGTAAAACATTTATGTGAAATTGGACCCGCATGGATCAGTCTTAAAATCAATATATAACGCTTCATTTGGGATCAGAAAAGCGGAAAATAATTCAGCTGTTTTGTCAAATATATTTTGTTTTATATTAAAAGCAATCAAAAGTCAAATGCCTCTGCTTAATTGATTTTAATCGCCGCAAAGAGGTGGTGAGAATTGTTTATTATATTATAAAAAAAAGATGATTTTTTAGTTATCATTTTTAGTGTATCTCTGGTTTTTAAATGGATGTTTCCAGCACACTTATTTTCTATGAGAGATAATAAAATTGGTATTCAAGTTTTTATATTGAATGCCAGTGTCAAAAAGCTCAGTACTAGTAGTACAAAAGGAGAAAAAAATGAACAAGAACAACTTCAATAATATTTATCACCAATTGTATTTAAAACCATTTGAATATACAATAACGAAATGTTTTGAATATTAAATGACTGCCATAAACCAATTAAAAATTCTAATGGTTACATATTACTACTTTTAACGCCAAAAGCTTGGTTTATTGGTATTAAAAGACAACCGAATCACCAATGTTTCAGGTCAATTCTAATTAATGGTCAAACGATACAAAATTACTGATTGTAAAAATATTTTCTAGGCTTTATAAAAAAATGAGTTTATAATTGACACGGAATTAAAATGTTTTTAATCTGCTCCACACTGAACCAAATAAAATATATTCCAATATCGAATATTTAAAAAAAACTATTAAAATCACATTTATGTAGATTATTATGGAAACTCAGGTTATTTGTCAATATGAAAATAAGATCTTATATGAAAGCATTGTCTCTTTTATATTGTTAATTGTCAACTATCAAACCGCTTAGAAGTGGAGGCCTTACCTGTCACAGGTCTAAGGATACATATTTCAAATAGACAATCGACTTAGATTATATCAATCGGTCACCAAAGTCTTTGTTAGGTTTTTAGTATCGCTTGAAAATCCACAGACAATTTGATGACTAATCTCAACTTAAATAAACTAATTGTTAAGATACCGGTATAAGTTTATCTACTAGATGTGTTGTACTGCTTTTATTATTGTTGGTAAAAAAATATATAATCATGACAGCCTAACAATTTTTGAGCATAATAAGGCTTAAACTAAGCTACGTTTATTTTACTGCTGTCAAATTCGTTAAATATGACGACACCTCGTATGGCTTCACTGAATTCAGCGAAACAAAATGTTTGGACAAATAATGTTGGTATCGAAATATCCAATATGTTCGTACATGAGCAAAATTAAGCTTTTAAATAACTAACTTACTGAAAACAATTTAAAAAGCGTCATAATTATTTCTTATGCAACAATTTTTTTACACTTTTATACAAGCGAAAGAGCAAACCAAACTAAGAACTTATGTTAAACCAATTGCGACTTTGTATGAAGGATGTACAACCCCCTTCCTATCCCAGCGTGTTTTATGTTAAACTTTATAAATTTGTGAAATTTTGAATGAAAGATTGAATGTTCACAACTCACTAATATCGGGAAATATTTCGTATATCAAAATTTACTATATCTAAACGGCGGAATCCAAAAAATCGATGAAATAGCTATCAACAAAATTTGTGGGACCAAACAATTTATTATTTTTTACCTAATTATAATCTTTGATTCGTGGCGCTGTTGTCCTCAACGTCAGCTTCCGTGACAGATCTCACGGTATCAAATCCCAGTGTTTATTTCTATTGACTTATCGCTTCAGTTCGAAGCCATGTTTGTGATGCTTAAAAATTTCTCCCACTCATCTGTTCCTAAAAAATGCGGCTTAGAGTGTTTGATTAACCACTAATCTTATCCTAGCTCTATAAATTCTATATATCTTGAGTTCCGAACAAGCAGGTTTCGTAAAAAAATAATATTAAAATTTTGCTCCTCTAGGAGGTCACTTGATCCACGTCGCAGGTATGTATATGTATATTTACACAATGTAAACCATACAAGAAAATACCATTTCACAATTTAAATTCTTATTGTATTGTCGATTTTTATTTCTTTATTTAAGTTGAGACTAGTTTATTTGTCGACAAAACGTGTGGCACGTAAAGTGACACTAAACAGTCTTGCTACTTAACTAACCTATTATCGATTTACTTGGTACAATAGAAGGTTAAACTTGGTATGCGAGTGTTTTGTTTATTGTGAATAAAAGTGCGTGAGAAAAGTAGCCGTATAAATTTAAAACGACGTTTTGACGACCGCAAAATCCAGCTACTCGTCCGAAGAATGGAAGCGGATCAAGTGCACCCTGCAGCTATCTGCCTCTACAGCCCGTATCGCCGTAGTAATTTAATAACACTTATCATTTTTCGCATCACCGATGCTTGATAATTAAGATGGATACATTGAATCTCAGCAATTTGTGATGTCATAAGCAGAGATTCCAAATATAACACGAAAACGAATATTTGAATATTGAAACCTAAATTAAAAATTCGAATAAAAAACATCGCTATAATGTACACTCATTGATGAAATAAAACAATTTTTTTTTGTACTATTGTCACAATTTTTAAGTTATGATGATCTAGACTTGTTTCATTCACCGTCGTATTATCAATCGATCTTGACAAACTTATGCAAGTTTTTTTTTGTATATAAATTAAGATTAAATTATTACTAGGTAAGCAAAACAGATAGTTCAAGAACTTATAAAAAAATTACACACAGTCACATGAAATATACATAGATGAAGTAAAATAACTTAAAAATAATATCTTAATTCAAAATTACATCGACTCAGTGATTTCAAAAATTATAAAACACATTTACGTTACAGACGAATGGATTTCAAATATTTTTTTTTTTTCGAATATCCGAATGGATTCGGTAATCCGATTGATGTTATTAAAAAGTAAATTGATTGAGTAAAATCAGCTGATAATGCTCGCGATGAACGAAACCGGTGCTGACCAAAAATATATTGTGGAAATAAGTTTTAAAAAATGTGTTTTTATTATTTAAAATATGCCTTAAAGAAGTGACTGTTAACACCTTAAACGTGATTGTATAATTAACTATATATATTAGCTATTAATATTCAATTTAATAAATTTTTGAATTTTAAATGTAATATTTGCTATTTTTTAATAAATAAAATTTTCGACTCGACAGTTCTAAATTGATTTTAAAAAAGTTTTTTTTTTAAATTTCACTAAAATTTCTGAATATTCATATTAAGTTAAAAACGTTAAATATCTGTAATGTTTTCAGATTTTGACGGTACTGTATATGAGAAAATGTTTAAGATTACAGTGAAACCTCGATTTTACGTTTTACAAGGGACCTTGAAAAAATAACGGTAATTGCGGGAAACGGTGAATGCCGGAAAGCTTCAAATAATAATAAACAAGTAAAATCGTAAAAAATATTTATTTATTAGTTACTTGTACATACTGTATTAGTTCTTTATGTTAGTTTGCTTCTTTGTTATTTGGCACTTTAATCGGAACAAAGACTTATTACTAAACTTGTGACTAAAAGTTTGTATGTACAGGAATCATTATTAACATGAATTTTAAACAACTCTACATTTGCATCATAAACAATAATACGCGTGTGGTGGATTTCAACCCAAAAAATAGCACATGCGTCCAATGCGTTACGTCTAACATGTACAGCGGATTCCAACGTGTCTAGACATAACACCTGCACTCGACTGTGTTAAACTTGCTTGCCGAGATACGTAGAAATATGCAATAAAAACGATCAATCGGGATAATATTTGTGACGGGACCAAAATATTTAGACGGTTTATCGAGGAAGCGGGGAATCGGGAAACGGTCAATGCGGAATTATTTAACATTGTTCTTATGGGAGTTTGACGGGACTATAAAAAATAAGCGTTCCAGCCGGGAAAACGTATTATGCTAGAACGGTTGATCGAGGTTCCACTGTAATAGAAATATATATTAATTACGTTTCCAACGATTTTAAAACAATACAGACCTCGATCCATGATAATATGCAGCAAATAATACTGAAACTACGTGGCCAGTTTAAGTTCAGACTGCATTGGTGTAATGTCTTTATTAAATAAGTGGAAATTAGATAAAAATATCACGTATTGTATGACGGAAAGCGGCGAGAAAGCTAGGACAGTAGCAAGTGCCATAAGGCACGTCTCGCAGGCCCCCCCATACTGACGGACGGAACGTGCAAGATTTAATTAAAACGAGAAAAGGTATTGAGTAATAAAACACTAAATCTTTTCCAATACACTTTACTTTTCATACGTTCATGAATACGGAAAGGTTTTCAACACAACACAGTTAGGCTCGGGAGTCGTTTGGAAAACTAACCAAATTTCCTTACAATTTGACAGTTTTTTTGATCCAACTTTCAATATACATGCAAGTCTAAGCCTTATTCTTGAAAATATCATCTGTAAGTTAACATATCAAGAAAATAATTAACAAACTAGGTTAGAGGTTATACACAATTAAATTAATGAAAATGATCAATTCTTAAATGTAAAACGTAAAACGACAAATAGATATCTCCAAAACGTTTTGTTTAACCGTAAACGTTGATAATTTATGAGACTGAAAATACAACCGAAAGCAAATTTTATTCATGTGGTATTTTCATAAATAAAAATGATACTTAAGTTGTCTTTTTATTTCGATATTACGTGAAAGTTTTTCATGATTTTTTTGTAAAGTAGAAAAACTAAAATTATATTTTTTTAATATTACAGGTAATTGAAAATGTAATAGCTTTTTTTTAAAAATTACTTGATTTAAGTAAGTTACACGGGTAGATACATAAGTTAACGTCTATTTTAAAGGATTTAAATAAAACACAGTGGGTTATCTGTTAACGAACAGATAGGATTGCGAACAAATCGGACAACGAACACATATTCGGATGACGAACTATAACGATCTTTTTCTTTTTTGTAATTTATGATATCGACTGAAGGTGCTTGATGGAAATTCGCAACTTTATACAATTCCATATGTTTTGTCATTGAACTTACCTAGAGACCTTTTGGTCAGTTCTGTTGCATCCGTATGATAAAATACCTGAAGATGCCGAAAGGCGAAACCCGGGTCGTTAGTGACAAAACACGTGGAATCGTACAAAGTTATAACAATACAAATTTTGAAACTATCTTTATAATTCTAAACTTATTCTATTTATATAACTAATCGATGTTAATGAACAACTCGAATAGCGAAAATAGTCTTGAAACAGATAATTTCCGTTAACCGATCACCCAATGTATTTAAATTTGATATCTATAGATCCTGTTACATACCTATAATAACATTACGCTAGTGGTACGATGATTAATTATATTTAAAATGATTACATTAGTTAAGGACTGAAGAAAATGTAATAAAGATGGAAGAGAGCAAATTGAAGGGTATATGACTGAAATTGTGAGGTGATAGTAATTTATACCAAAGTTTATATTAATCGTTGCAATTAAAGTATTATAAATGTCGCGAGAAATTTTCGCATTTTGCTAAGACGCGATCGAAACTTGAATAGAAGTTCAGTGATGTATGGCCGGTTAATAAATCTCTTACGGAGTTTAATAATGCCTGATAGGTTTGGTGGATTATTTGTTTGCACAAGTGAGATCTCAAAGAAAGACTGTGTGAGAGAGAGTTCAACTCAAACAGCCGAGGTAATTAATACTGTTTAATGTAAGAAAATAGATGAGGCGGAGGCTTGATATTTTGTGCATCGCTTCTGGAATTTCCACTATTAAAACGAATGAACTTTGATGTATTTACTTTTTCGTATCGCTAATTCATGATTTTATCTTCGGTGTTTGCAACCTTCTTCTAGTATTGCACCACGAATTGATTCAAGGTTTACCTTCTTCAAACCTATATTCTGAAAGTTTCAGTGTTCATTTAAACTTTTCAATCATCGATTATATTTGCACTCTTACAGATAAGATATTTAAACGTTAAAACCCATATGATTAACCAGCATTTATTAAGTTGGAAATCTAACAACAAGCATATTTATCTTCTGAACTTAAATATCTTTATACGATCAAGATTCACGTTAACGTAGTGTTAAATTTGTTAAAAATTATTCTCCGCAAGTGCTAAAATAAGCTAACGTATTTAATTGATTTCTGTTGAAGATATATTTTTATAATTTTGTAGTAAAATTAAACTAGTTCTCCATTATTTATTGTAGCGTTATTATAGGTCATCAATTGAATTTAATATAAAGCTAAGATACTTTATATATATATTATTGTATATAACTTTAACTGACTTCGTAATACTGACAATAATTTCCCCTTTATTTTTGATGAAAAACATTTAATTAATACAATTGAAAACACTGCAAAGTTTACTTTTAGCTTTTCATCAATTAATATTATACGATTACTAAAAATTGTACAGTATTAATTACATTTAAGTCATTTATTTGATAAATATAGAATTGTATAAGTTGAATAGTAAAAGTCCATATTTAAACATGATCTATTGAATTAATAAAAGACATATTTACGACTGTTTATATCTTATATCTTTTTTTATAAATTAAAACAGTCATATTTACAATATATTATATTTATGAAAAGTTACTACACATAAATATTGTAAAGAAATAAAATTAAAAATAAATTTCACAAACCGTAAACCATTTCGATTCAATAAAATATAATAAATAAATGTAAAATGTAGGCCATTTTAGTCGTTTTAAACGATACTTATAAACGTAACGGAAAATTGAAATCGATTCATACTTTTTGTATTCTTTTTTACTAGGATTCCGTTATGAATATTTACCTTGTTAGTATGAAGAATGCAAAAATTACAAGGAAAATATAAATAAAAAACCAAGAATCGATAAAACGGTGCCAAATAAACTTTATGACAAACAGGTATTTAGAATTTAACTACTGACTTAAAAAAAATTAAATACCGGCAGCCATTCACGTTCACATAATACGGGTAGAATCGTCCCTTCCAGATGTCATAACAGAGTCTAGTACGTGAGCTTTTTTAAGATTATAATTGGTGGACTTTAGTATTATATTTTAATAAATCATTATTATGGTTGTAATGAATTTCCTTATTCATTTGAATGTAACTTATTTCCGATTCTCTTTAGAATCCATAAGATAATAAAAGCATATTTTTTTCTAAATAAAATGTCCATATATATAAAAAAAAAACATATAGATTAACCTTATTAACATGTACTAAACTGATTTGGATGTCGATCGATATATTACATGTGAACGTGAGTGATATCAGAGGAATATTAATTTTAGAATTGATTTACTCTGAATTAGTTCGGTTGACATCTTTGCTGATTTCCAGTAATACATTCGGCTTGAATTGTTGAATTTTTTTTAGTATGAAAAGAAATACCCTTTGAGATTTTTGTGACGAATATATATTGATATATCAACAATATAGTAAGAGAACATTAGGCCTGTGGCTTCTTAGAATAAACATATTATTTATTAAATGTTAACCCAAAACGGAGAAACTATGCTAATGAATTTTGATTTGAATGTACATAGTGTTTACAATTCCATAGTAGATTCATCGACTAGTAGAATTCCACTAAATTCCGAGCTCTGTGTTTGAGCTCATAGTTTGAATAATTTACTAGCGTATGTAATTAGTTATTAAATACTTAGAATTGTTCCAAAGTAAATATGAAGGCGAATAAGTTCCTTCAAGTATTTGAAAGTATTGTCGAATTCAGCAGTGCTATTATTTCCTTTGCAAGGGTGATTGTAATATTAAGTGCCCCTCTTGTTGTCTCTGACAAAGTCAGTATTTGGCTCAAAGAAGAGCTTTTGTGAGGCTTCTCTAGCTATTTACGTACTTACTATCATCTTAGGTGAACTTATTAACATACCTTTGCGTGAGTATTATATGGCTTTCCGATATAAATTATGTATGTATGAATGTGTGTGTATTTCAAAGGGAATTAAACTTGTTCACTATTAAGCTATTCAAAAATGAATGACGTTTAGCAAATAAAAAAGTAACACATCAGTATGCGTAATAAATTAAATTTGACATGAAGTTTTCTAACATAATTATAGCAGTGCAACATTACAATTAGCAAATACGTGTACAGTTATTCCTGACGAATATTTTTTTTATATCAGCTGTTAGTATTGAGCTTATCGACCCCTTAGATGAAAAAACGTATGTTTATTAGACGATTTTTAGTTACTTTTAGTTTTATTTTTTTTATTTAAGAAACCGTGTTACAAGACAACATTCAACTATAAAAAAATACAAAATATGGTCGGTTAAATTTTTTTTCTTGAAAATTTAGAAAGCATTTTTGGACACCGGCAGAAAAAGAAAACTAGATTCATCTCTTTGACTCAAAAGGACTGATACTTTCAACATATATTTTTTCGACATCGTTGACATTTTGCGACCATTATTCTTCTTTTTTTCTGATTGAGTAAGAAAGCAAATTTTATATTTAATATACTCTCTCGAGTATCGAAAAATTCTTTTTTTCGGTAAATTCAAAGTTATGATATAAATCACATTTTTAATCGTAAAATTTCCACAATTTAAAAAATATAAAACAACTATGATGGGGACCGATTTTGCTCATCGCGAGCTTTATCGTCTGGTCAGGTGAAAATCAGTTTTGATCATATTATATATTAAATTGGGTAAATCTTCCCTTTCAAATAAAACGTAACAGTTAAAAATGCTGATCAATTTGATTTGAACGTTTTTACTATGCATACAGTTTCCTTAGTATCCGTTTTTTTAAAATGAAACAACCTGTCGACCTGTAACATTTTTGTAATTAATATTGTTTCTGGACCGGAAGACAATTTTTTTGAAACAGATTTCATAAGTTTAAATTTTTGGATCAAACATTATAAACGAAAACATTACTCTGGGGTGTAAATAAATATATTAATTCATTCAATAATGGTGTTAAAAGGCATCGATTTTATGATCCAAAATGTCTTATTTCATAACGAAATTAACCCCATCAAGTAAAAAAAAAACTGTTTATACAATATTAATCAAAATTAAACTGGTTTATTACTAATATTAAAAAATATGGTTTATTACTTTCCAGTGTAACGGCGCTAAGCCATGAGAACTAATACTTAAAATAATTTAATACGGTACACAAAAAACCGTAAATGCTTTCACGAAGTAAAACAATTCAAATATTATGTTTTGGTTAAGAATTATTTGCTAAAGTGGTTACTGGGCCAACTTTGTGCTTTTGAATACATCCTTAAGTGCACAATATTCTGATCTGAACATTGATTTTGTAGAAGGCAAATAGCATCTGTTAAACGTGTTCCTCTGATGAAATCAGGGAACAGAAAAAACCTCAATATGTAATAAAATTGAACGATATTCCGAATGGAGGGCTCTCAACCTTTTTTAACGATAATCTATGGCTCTTCGTATTCACGATTCTATCGAAAGCCGATAATTTCAATTAGAATTAATGGCCTCAATATCCTTTGAAAATCACAGCAACGTTGTGTTGTATTCATATTTTTAACGCGGCCAATAAAAGCTGTGATATTTGTATACCTAAATTATCGTAGAATTAAAGAGCCATAATTTCAGTATTCCAAAGAATAGACATTAGAAAACAAACTAACAGAATCGATTACGAAAACAGCGTAACATATGTATACAAAAGAAGAATTGAAAAAAAAAAAAAACTTATTTTTTGCTCTATATCCGAGATATCAGGTAAGCATTTTTTAGGCCAATCACCTAGTAGTCGACTGCGTTATTTTTAATTATTAGTATTATACGTATTTGAATACAGTGCGTGATCGGTTAACTAACAGTTTGGACGGCGAATAAATCTGACAACGAAACGATCTTTCTAATCCATTTATTCTATCTGTAATATTATTGTATATGATAATGATCGGTTAACGAACAATTCGGATAGCGAACGTAGATCACCCACTGTATTTGATTTAATACATCAAATTTACGGAACAGTAATTTTTCCTATGTATTATTGGCATGTTATGTACTAAAATTATTACGTTGAATAGAAAACTTACAAGAATATTACTCTCAGCACTAAGGCATTAAGCATTACCACCAAGGTTCTATTAGAGTCCAGAATTTAGAACCAATGCTGTATAAATTTGTCTTGTATATTTTGAATAACTGTTCACTTGATTAAATTCAAAATGGATTTGACATAATCTTCATTTTATTCGAGACATCATCATAAATAAACTAGATAGATAATCAACAATATATTCCCTTTATTTCGATCACAATTAGATATGTATTTGTCTTAACTGCCGAGATGACTGATTGCAGTGAGTTGATGGTTGGTACTTCAAAATATGAGACAATTAAAAGTAAAAAAAAATAAAAATAGTTCTGACGTGTTATAATCGAGCTCTTCCAAGTAAATGCCAATCAATAGAATTAAAAGCGTCCAAACTTTCGTTTAAGATTTATTTTTTTAATTGAAATATAGCCTTGTTTGTCCTAATGATCGTCATACTTTGGTCAACACCGACACTATTCTGCATATATTACCGCAGAGCACGGTTTAAACAAATTATATTTAAAACTATATTGAAACATATTTCTGTCAACCCATCGACTTCTTGATTGTAAAAGTGGATTGATATCTTACGCAAAACATCGTGACATTCAAAAAAGATTTCATATATAGACAATGAAGGCTTTAGATTCAATATAACGGACGACTCAAATCACCGTTGAAATTATAAGTTAATTCATTACCAACACCTGCAAATAAGATGTGAACGAAGAGTTTATTATCTGTAGTTGAACATGCATGCATAATGGACTCACTGAAAAGCTGGAAAGATATCGCGATTTATACCGTTATATTTTCAATATCGTTAAACCACAAAGCGAGCTTTTGCGTCTTTCATTTCCCTTCTTTACGATACTTGCTCTTACGCCGTCTAATTCATTTACCAATATCAATCCTCTTTTTGTCTTCACGACGATCTTTTCCCTTTGGACGTTGTTAGATTATCGACTTTGCAATTCTCAAAGAAGTCAATTATTATAAATGCTCTCCGTCCATTTTATCAAGAATTAATTTTTGACTTATAGAAAGTCGATAATTTTTGCAAAATTTAATTCATGTTCGTTTCAAATATGCAACATATAGATCCGAAACGGTGCATCGTAAGAAGAAACTTTTCGATGATTAATTTGCTGAACTTATTTTGAGACAATAACAAAAAATAGTAAAAAACTTGATAAATTAAAGAAAAGTAGTGCACTTTTATATCATACTGCATCAGTGGTGAGATAATAATCTAATGATGGAAATCATCGAGTTCTTTGTATCAGAAACACGATCCATTCATTCAGTAGTAGATAAAGTATTCCGATAATCACTTTTACAATACAGGGATCAATAATGTATATTTAAAAAGCTCTACGTATAAACAACCTTAATTCACAGTCGAAGTAAAACATAATAAAATAAGCAAGTGACAATTACAAGGGTTTACTGTATTGCCCATACCAAAATAATCACCACGTTGTAGTGTTGTGAGAACCGATTTTTACCGAAGTGATTTTCGATTCCATAGCGCGTCTGAGATTTTATCTTGTCTCTCTCAAGAATCACTGCGATCGAATACCTGTTATTTGTGTTTTTTTTCTTAAAAATTAACCCGCCATATGGGATGCAGGGATTTCAATGATTTTTTTTATCTTCTATAAAGTGCTATGCAGCATTGAAAAGGTCGCCTTTTTGTTGGATTTTTTATTTTTTAAAATGATAATAAGGGAAGAACAAGTTTTATTTTAAGAGGCTCGAAAAGAATCTTTTTTTTTTATAACGAAGTTATTGCAGTATTATTTCAAGTGATTCAGAATTTTTTATTTGGTGCCAGAAAAGTTCAACATTTACATAAAATCACAAATCATAAAAGCACAAATCGTAAGATAGCGAAAATTAAATAAAACAAATTTGAATTGTTATAACTTTGTACGATTCCACATGTTTTGTCACTAATGACCCGGGTTTCGTCTTTCGGCATCTTGAGGCATTCTATCATACGGATGCAACAGAACTGACAATAATAAAGCAATATTTCAAAATTATTAATAATGAAACATAAAATCAAGCCAGACATAACATTGGTTTTTTTATCTTTAAAATTGGGCACAAATACTTGATATCAATCATAAAAGATATATCGGTTTTGTTATATTTTGATGACATGAAAAAAATTCCGAATCCCGCGAATTTAACAATTTAGAGATATACTTACTTACGTTTATGTCTTATAATTATTTTTTTATGACAACCGAATGAAACTATCACCAAGGTACCTCTATACAACAAAAATAAGGAGCAGATTTTATTCGTCGACGTGATATTATGATGGCAATGTCGAATATTTTTAAAAATGCATAACGACTTCGCTTCTGCTAATAATATTTTTTAGCGTAAATAGGTTAACGCAATAAAGTTTTATGCACTCATAAAATAAGCAAAGAAAATGTAAAATTTATTTTTAAGTTCACTTGTGTATGCAGTTTAATGTGTGATATAAAATACAGCTATCTGTCTAAACAACAAAAATAAAAATTGACGTCGGCAATCAATCTTACAAAGAAAATTAATGGCGCACGGGGAAAAAAATAACAGGTTTTCAAATTATCGAAAAAAGTTGACAGTTTCTTTTTTATAATTTCAAAAAATCAGTCATTAAAAAATCGCATGCATTTATGACCTGCCAAGTCTTAGATGGCTAACAAAAAACACGTTTTCGCACCGAGCATGGTGTCAATAATTCTTGTATGATATCGAAGAACTGTAAAAAAATATTTATTCAAATTCCTAATGACTATTGTCGTAAATATACATTATTTCCCATAGTTGCGTGGGACGTTGACAAATGCGCAGAGCTTTTTTTTCTTGGCTCTTATATATTTATTAATGGACGTGTCAAAATATTTCCGCGAATTATTGTCAAATGGTTTCAAAGCAATAATATAACCGGTTACATTGACATCTGTTATTGCTTATTAAAAATAAGTTTTGTTTAATGCAGTTATTTATTAATCACTAAAATATTGTCTCTAGATAGTTTATGAAACATTTGAAGAAACCATGACTAATTCTATTTAACGACTCGTATTTATTGTGAAATTTACGTAATAAACAATAGTTTTTTCAAAAGCTTTACAAATTAAACATATTTAAAAGAATAGACATACATTTGGATTCAACTGCTCAATGGTATTTTTTCCAGAATATGTCAAGTAGTCAATTGTAAAAATAAAAATTCATCCGTTCAAATCCACTGAAGAAATTTCTTATTTACAAGAAGTTAAAGAACAGCCCGTAAAGCTTTCTGAAATAAAATATTTTTTTTTATAATATCACCGTTAAAAATAAATAGTCTTAAAATAAATGATGTAATTAACGATATCGACCGAAGATGCTTAATGAAATTTAAATATAAAATTTGAATTGTTGAAATTTTGCACATTTCCACATGTTTTTTCATTAACGTCATGGGTTTCGTCTTTCGTCATCTTCAGATATTTAGGTTGCAACTGTGTGAGATGTACTAAGCTTCGACAACCTAAATTTCAAAGATTTATTTATCGCTTAACAAGTGAATGAACAAGATCAAATCATGATCTAATATAGTTTGTTTATGTTGTTTCAATGTAAATTCGAAATAAAATAGTTTTAAACCTTAACTATTGTTCGTCCAATCTGCCGTCTAATATTATATTTAATATAAATGATGTTTTAAATAATAAAAATACATTTTTTTGATCAGGACCGAATAATTGATCAGAACCTAATAACCTTGGTAATGCTTGCGATGAGCGAAACCGGTCCTGATCACAAAACACCCTGTGAAAATAAGTACTAAAAAATGTGACCAACCAAACCAAGAAGTGACAGTTAAAACCTTAAAAGTGAAATGTAGAATGTTATTTATTTTATACAGAACTGATAAATGTTGTTAAAATGAATAAACCGGAACCTAAAAACCTAAGGAGTTTTACTCATTGAAACTTTTTAACAATTTCCTATTGCGAATTTACTTGATGTGCTTGAAACTCTTGCGTAATATAAGGTTTCCTCAGAACTTTCTACACTTCATACGTAATTATCTTCCTTCCGACTTCCACAGTAACTGACACCTAGCTCGGGGAGAATATAATAGCATTTAGAGGTGCATAAATGGGGTGGCTATCGTTAGGGTAGGTGTCACCATCGTCAACCGTAGAAAAGATTGCACTGTCGCTGATGACATCACATAAATTTCAATTCCGTGGAAATTGAAGAAACCCCCTTCTGTTCACTACGTGTGCTATAAATATAATAGGCTGAAGGCAAACCCTTGGTTATGAGAAAGTAAATATATATATTTAAAATCCTATTTTTTACGTATACGTATTGAATAGACTCTTAAGAAAAGTAAAAGATTTTTAGCTTTGATTTTTAGAAATCTGACTTTTGTATGATAAGCTTTTAATTCGTGCTTTAGTTTCCCTCCACTTTATTTAATACTTTAAAAATGAAATGAGCTTGAAGGCTGGAGGAAGGTCGTAGGTAAGATATTTAAATTATATGTTTAAAAAATGTGTAAAAACAAAAAACTCTACTCAAAAGGCAAAACATAAGGACATAAAAACTTGAAAGCTATAATTCAGATTTAATAACGAGAGTTATCAAAGCATCGTTAAAGCAGCTTTTTGTCACAGTAAAATAATGCACAATGAAAAACGTACTTTGACATAATTAATATATAAAAAAACAATCGTTATCTGTTTTTCTTTTAACAATTAATTAATAACGGTTTATAATTTTTCGTACACTTAACAAGAAAAACAATAACAATAACCAAAATTTATTAATTGAAAAATAGTGAAAAAAATGCATAAAATCCTAGCCATCTAAAAATGAGTTAAGTTTGATTCACCGTATATTTTTTATATGAAAAAAAAAACAACTCTATCTAAATTCAATACTGTGTAAAGGTAACAACGATTATTTACTTCGCATACAAAA
The DNA here is from genome assembly GCA_028555115.1 of Himalopsyche japonica. Lineage (NCBI taxonomy): Eukaryota > Metazoa > Arthropoda > Insecta > Trichoptera > Rhyacophilidae > Himalopsyche > Himalopsyche japonica. The sequence continues at coordinate 402,623 of JAHFWJ010000526.1, read as the reverse complement.
TTAGAGATTGTTTTTAAAATAATAAAAACATTTTTTTTTGTAACTTATTATATAACAATATATATATATATTGTGATCAGGACCGGTTTTGCTCATCGCGAGCATTAGCAACTGATCAACCAATACTCACAATAAGCGAAACCGGTCCTGATCATAATATTTATTGTGGAAATAAGGACTAAAAAATAAGTTTTTATTATTTAAAATATCATGATTTTCCATCAAGAAGTGACAGTTAACGCATTGAAAGTGAAAATAAGACAGGTTTAGGTAATTCGTTAGTTCAGGTTGCGTTAAGTTATATTCTGAATTCCATCACATATTAGAATTGTTGGTAATCATTTTTGATGATTGCGAATCATAATGAATTTAAACATAACTTTGTAACGGTTGGAGTTGAAATCTCATTAAAATAATTTATTCTTTGGCATAAGATGGTGAGGAAAAGCTAGTTATTTCTCTGCAAAAGTTCCACCAAAGAATTTCACAAAAGACCTCAGGCGTTCTCAAAATGCAACCGCGCGGATGCGGCTCAAACATTCACAAGCGCTGGTCTCCTCTTAATAATTCTGTACGCCATATCCTGTTTCTGAGTTTTAATTTGGATTCTGCTTGCGCCTGGGGCACGGTCTTTAGATGGGTTGCCGTGCTTATTGGGAAAGATGTCGGGTTTGATACAGGTCAGCGAATTACGGAGAGGTTGTCTCATTATTATTATTAAGATATTTTAGGATTCGAATGCCTCGTGTACCTATGCTCGGGTAATGGGGTTTGATGATGTTAAGGGAACGATCACAAGTTATTGAATGTAATAAAGAGCTTTAGTTGAGATAGTACATTAATTGAGCCGTGATATGTGTTTTGAACTTTGTGTCTACCCTCTTGATCTATATTGAATACATACGTTTCTCAAACTGTGGGCTGGAGAAATCGACAAAAGTCTGCAAAAACTAGGCTCTGTAGTGAGAGTCGTGAAAAACGAGCGACTGCGACTACTTTTTCGATAATACGATTTTAATAAAATATGTCTGTATACAATTCGCTGGATGGTTGGTGGATCTTTAATTTAATTCTCATAAATAGGAAAGACAAGAAAAAATCTACTTTTTTTTAGTCGAGGTTGTGTTGTCGGTCAAGTCGTTATTTTTGCGATCATACTCGTTTGTTCTGTCTAAAAGTTTAAATATTTTAATAAATTTTGGCAAAATTAAAAATTTTATGAACAAAAGTTACTTTTATGGTTACTTATTGATAGAAAGATATTATATTGAAAAAAAAAATTGACATTAAAATTATTATTTACAAAATTTGAAATATATCGAACAAGAATGAATATTCATTGCAAGCATTATCAACTAATTATCAACATTATACTTGACAGTAATTAATGTTCATAATTTAAGAAATTGTACTAGATCTTTCAATTACAAAATCGTGGAGTCAAGAATTGTGGAAACAATTTTTGTTCTCCAATTTTCGACTTATGTGGTGTTCAGTTTCCATTGAAATCCGTATAATAAAAAAAAACCATTTTACTATCCGGTGATACGATAATAATATCCGGATGAAATATTATCAGTTTTACGGTTTTGAATCGGTATTCTGATGTCAATAATAAGTGATCACAATATTGACACATAATATCAATACGCACATAGCGGTTGACTTACAATTGATAATTATAAATCTAAAACATAAAGTATCGATTTTTATAAAAACGAAATGTCAAATCAAAATGAAAATGAAAAATCAAAAAGATACACGAAATCAAAAATCAATATGTTTCTCATTGATTTAAAATTATCGCATCTTGTAATACTAGACTTTTTTTCTACAGTGATAGACACTCGTATTATTTTGTCAATAATTTTATGTTTTGTCGGGTCAACAGGTCGGCCAGTGCCAAAGATATTGATTAGAGATTATTTTCAATATCAACGGAAGATTAGGAAAAGTTAAAGGTGATAAAAAGTTACAAGGCTCGTGTTGCTGGTGTTGCCAGGTATGCAAATAAAACGGGCGTTTTATTAATTGAAATATTATATATTCTGATGCAAATCTACATCAGTAAAAAACATAACAATATGAAATAATTTAAAATAAGCTTAAAAGTTTTTAAATAATATAACAATGCTTAGTAATATTTATTTTAAAAATTTTACATGATTCTGATCACGACCGGTTTGGCTCATTGATAGCATTATCAACTGATACAATCTTATTTAAACAATGTTATTTATACACAAAAATAGAAAAATGTTTCAAGGTATATAAAGAAATACATGTATTTAGAAAATAATTGACAGGTCATCATACAATATTCAAATTTTATTTTTAGCGTTAATCCATTAAAGACTTATTTCAACTTAACGTATTTATATATTGTATGGCTCTCTGCTTTTCTTTTAGAAGCCTAATTTACCTTATAATATCTATGAGTTAAAGAAATTCGTTATTCTCATAGAGAACGATATTGATGTGGTACTATTTTTTTTTTTGTATGATGTTCGTTAAAAAATGTCTTACATTATGGGCTCATCCTAAAACGATCGTTTCACTGTAATTAGCCGTAATTAACAAATTCTTATTATGCCTTATTTAATTATAATGTGTAGAAACGTTATAAATAGAAACAAGAGTTGCTTTAAGTTTAAGTGATTTAAAAATATTGCATCGTAAACACAAGATAAAAAGTTATTTGATCAAATTTTTTTACAAATACCAATTATAAACGAGCAGGTAAATGTTTCTAATTACCCTAATTGGTATATTATTAATTGAATAATTCTTACACGTAATACGTCTTTGATATTTACGGTTACCAAAATCCGAAATCGTAAAATTGAAAGGAATAACTTGGTTATAATTTTTATCAATTTTATTTTAATGGTGATTGAATCATACCGGAAATTGAGCTGGTGAGATCCATAAGAGAAACCAACAACTTTGACCACTGCACATTGAATTGATGACAAAAGCGATATAAACTATTTACTGTCAATTCGAGACCCAGAACTTTAGTTATAATTCAATTTTTATACCAAAATTAAATCGAGCAATCTAAGACTATATCTCATTTTTTAAAAACCAAAATGTCGAAATGTGTAATGTAAAAGTAGGATTATTGAGTCGTGATGTCGTAGTGTTTTGACCGGATTCGAAATTGCGAAAAACAAGCGACTCGGACTACGTTTCCGATTACACGATTTTGAAAAATATATTATATCAATGAACAAGAGGAAATAAATCGTCCTCGTTTTAGTCTCAATATAGTACGAATGAGACATCAAAATTGAATTTTAAATTGTAAGATGCATTGATAAAAGTGAAAAAATTGACCGAGCTCTTAATTTAAATGTTGAAATGGCAATACGATTGGTCTCCAGAAATCATAAAAGATTCAGCATTGACCGTTACAGCTTTGCCGATAACCCAAGTATCCGCAGAGCGTTTATGTTCCGCTCTTAAAAACCCTAATTCTGATTTGAATAGAAGCAATGCTTTTTTTAATAAATTCAAATAAATTTCAAAAAAAGGTCAAACTTTATTTTTATTTATTACTTACTATACGTGAATAATATAAAAAAATTGTCTATTTGCCGGAATAGTTTAAATAGGAAAGGTAAGAACGAAACACCTTCACAGTAAAAGTCTCAATTAAATATTGAAATTTTTGGGAGTCCAAACTCATTGAATCGCTAGGGAAAACGGTTTACTACTAGATTACACACGTTCAATCGCGTTGCTTTGAATGCTGTAAATATTGTTTGAAAAGGATTGAATTAAAAAAATATTTATTACACGTATTCAATCATGTTTCGTGTTTGAAACAAATAAAATCCAACGGCTACTCTAGCATACGACAGTATAATAACAGAGCCAATATTGTAATTTCACATATTGACTATATTGTAATGCGATAGTGCGTGCGGTGTATAATCTAATAAAAATAACGTATACTCTGACCATCGTGCCTTGTATAGTTGATGTGTGTCGTGGCATTATGTCTTATGTCTAGGGATTTCAGTGTCAGCTTGAAAAAAGCAAAGCACCGGTATTTCAGTTTTGAAAATTATGCAAAATAATAAATGATAACGCTGTAAACTGTTCAGACGGTTGATTGCAGTTTGTTGATAGTTGAAATCACAAATATAAGATTGATACGACTCATTTTTTAATTTAAAAGCAAATATTGTGCTAAAATGCAGCCTGATTATGAATTTGATGTATGAATTTATTGTGCTTGTGATTAATATTGAGATACTAACTATCCGTTAGTTTTTTTTTTTTTTTTGTAAATCGTCATTTTTACTGCAATTGAAATCCCTAGCTTCGTTCATAGGCAATATAGAAGGCTGTTACAGGCGGTAGCGTGTTGAATATTAAAAGAAGCGTGACAGTATTTAGAAAAGAATTCCTATATGAACGGGTTCACAGCAATCTGCTCGCTACAGGTATACATCTTTGATAGGGTGACTATATAAGATATCGGCGAGGCATTTTTTAAAATAAATTACTTGACATTACTATTTCGAGTTACACCAAGAAAAATGACGTTTCACACAACTGAAGGTGAACCATCAACTCTCATTTAAAAATTTTCTGATCGCTTAGATTATAGTTTCTCAACCGGTGGTCGGCGGAGATTTTTGGGTGAGCCGAAACAATCGAATTTTATGTTGTACTTTATGGATTTTTAAATTGCATTTTTTCTTACTGCTTGTTTTAATATACCTATATATTGTTATATCAGCATATATGCTGATGCAAAATTAATTGTTTTGAATAAAAATTCAATAAAATTATTTTAATCCAATGTTGATGGTCAGTAAAACATTTTTGGATTTAAATACGAATCACTACAACTTTGTACGATTCCACGTGTTTTATCTCTAACGACCCGGGTTACGCCTTTCGTCATCTTCAGGCAACCCTTTGTAAAACCCTCTCAAGAATGACTTATTAACAAGATCGTTAATGAAAATTATCACAGGCAATTGTGTCAATTTTTATTAGAATAATATTATAAAATTTGTTTTGGCTTCAATTTACTGCTTGCCTTGGGGTAAGTGTTTTCATGTTATTAATAACTTTGGTATATAGACGATGCTAACTGTTTATTTTACGTCAGTTCTGTTTCATCCGTGTGATAGAATGCCTGAAGATGCCGAAAGGCAAAACCCGGGTCGTTAGTGACAAGTCATGTGGAATCGTAAAAAGTTGTAACAATTCAAATTTGATATTGAAATTCCGTCAAGCACCTTCAGTCGATATCATAAATATTTGGATTTTTTGGTGATCTGCGGATGTCAACAGGTTAAGGAACTATGGCTTAGATGACCTTGATTTTAATTTAATACGTCAAAGTTAAGCTGTCAATTCGTTTACTGATCCATTTAAAAAAGGTTTTAACCCAATGGCAGCGCCACTGCTGCAACGTTTGTTGTAGTGTAGAAATATAAAAAAAAATTTGCCTTAAGGAGTTTACAATGTAATACAGTGCAAACTGTACATTTATTTCTTTTTAGTACTAATTGTTTACTCTTAAAATATGAAATGATATAAATTTGCAAATAATAGCGGCAATATAAAATAAATGCTATTTTCAACAATTCCGTGGGTTATTTATTGAATATGTTTTATTTCTCTGAAAATGCATTTTTTTGTATCGTGTACCATGAGACGTAAAGACAGTAGACACCGCATTCTGTACACCCATAAGCTCGTCTTTACATGTGTGAGTCGGAGCATACCTGTATCGAGAAAATAAACAAACAAATACAAGACGATCCGGTCGCGCTTTACACCTGACGCCGTCGACCAATCACAGCCGGCCACTTGACTCTCGATCGCGCCGTTCTTTTTTCAAATCTCCCTCCATATTTTTTTTGTATTCTTTTTTCAAATCTTATTACACGGCTGCAGTGTAATCGACTTGGCGGCCAGGTCGGGCGTGATTATTATTGCCTGAAGGGTTGCCAATACCTCTTTTTACGTTCGTTATTTGTTTATTTATAAATACTGGTATTTATTCTCGACTACAAAAATAACATTCCATTTTGTACGCTATGCGAATAATATTCCGTGTTGGAATTATGTATTTTTTTATAGATTAAAGTTTTTACATTTATGTTGACAATTGATAAAAAGATAAATTAATATAATGTAGACTGATGAATTTATTTGTCGACCATTGAATTCACCGAAAAGAGATTCTCTCAATGGTCAGAAAGTTTTGGGTTCATGGTCAGAAAGTTTTGGAATGTAATCATAGTACTTATTTCCACAATATATTTTTTGATCAGGACCGGTTTCGCTCATATTATCAAATGATCAAAAAATATATTGTGGAAATAAGTACTATGTATAATAATGTTCTCTGGAATGTATCTCTATTTTATCATTTTATCTCAAATTGATCTTGCGAGTCTGCGTAACTATTTTTATATATATTTAAATGACATTACAGTTGACTCTAATGTGCCATACATTTGTCAAATATTGCTATGACAAATATATTATTATGAATGATTACATATATAAATATTCAAATTCATAATAATTCAAAAATAGTTATTATATATATAATAGTAATTCAAATAATAATAATAAAAATAATCAAAATTGATAAATTTATACAATTATTTTAATTTTATCTTTAAGCTTTAGGCTTGTAAACCTTTATCTTGCGGTTAATTTTGAAATAATCTTTAAATGGAGTAGATTAATTTATAAATACAGTTCAATTGGTTAAGAACATCAAAGTATAAAGAAGTTGATAAATCAAATTTTCAAACGAAATTGTGAAAACTTTGAAGTTCAAAAAATTGTTTCGTTATTATATCTTTTGTTAAAATAAATGTGTCATGAATCAAATATTTTTTGATTTCAATTAAAAAATAGCTACGATCTGCTGCAATGTGTTGTAACCGCTGTTAGACTATGCTAGGTGTACCCCGGTCCATGTGTCATCGACAAATAATAAATATATTGCTATTTTAAAACTAAAACTTTATTAACGCATACAATTCTTATAATGTACATTTAATGACAATAAAATATTGCTTAACCTCAATTCTGTATGTACTCTTTTCGTTATATATGTTTTCCGTGTTGTGTGCCGCGGAATTATAGAGAACACAATTGGTGTCTCATATAAGAGAAAAGGTTGCAGAGCACTGACCTAGTTCACTTTTTTCGCTTATAATGGGATGTTTAATTAATATAATCTAAGTTTTGATTAGTTTGTCGATTGTTTTTGTTGGCAACCCTGAGATACTCGATAAAAGCGGTGTGGTAGCCGCTTTGAGTCGGCGAGGTTTCGAACCGAAGGCCTTGCGCACTGCACCCGGTGCCATTCCATTCCAACCACAGTCAAACGGCCGCGGGATGAGAAAACATATACCCGGCGACCGCGCGATGACTTTATCAATACGTTAGGGTTCGAACCTTCGGTGTGATTTAATTATAAAGGGAGGTATTATATTATGCCAAGGGTTGCTGTATTTCGGCTACTAGGTTTAAGGGGTTTAAAACATTGTTTCAAAGACCGGTGCAGTTAATTACCCGTCAATGGCGCTAAGTCTTCCCTGCCCTTTGTAATGGATTTCTAGATATACAATGTAACTAAGATAAAAAAAGTCGTTACATAAGAATAACCCGACACAGACAATCTTTTAAAATCACCTTATCTGAAATTGTAATCAAGTATTGCTTTTAAATCTATATAATTCTCTTCACAGATAATGTGAAAAAAAAGCTAGTGTATAGCCCCGTATACACTTCTTTTTTACGAAAAAATATATAGAGAAAATTTTAAATAATTCATTCACATCACATAAATATTTAATATATAAATAAACAACATAATGTTTCCAAAATTTAATATTTTTATAATCAGAACCGGTTTCTCTCATCGTGAGAATTATCAATTGACGACAAAGTGATAAACATTTGATTTTTGTTATGATTAGAACTTGTAGGAACTCTAATGAGTCAAACTTCTTCCGATTGATTTTATATATCAAGTGAATTATTTAAAATTTTTAATGTTATGCATGTTAAAATAGGGATAATAAAAATATTAAATATCGCAGACTTCGAGTATTAAAATTTTATTATGCAGTGAACAAAACGCAAAAGTAAGCGAGACTGTCTTCATTTCTGCAAGCACGTCATCTACAATAATTTAGAAACTAAATTATTCAACGCACGTTAAAAATCGAGTTTTATAATACTTACATAATTAAGCAACGAAACTAAAAAAAATACATGCATTGGATAATTGAAATTTTGACCATTTCCATTTCTTTTGAAATTCTATCACACGGATGCAATAGATTGCCCAAAAGCAAAATCCGGGTCATGAATGACAAAAAATTTAGAAACATACAAAATTTCAACAATTCGAATTTTATGCATTAGTTGATAATGCTCGCGATGAATGAATCCGATCTTTATTACTCAAAAAATAAATATTATTATTTAAAATATCATGTCTTTTCAACAAGAAGTCACTGTTAACAACTTAAAAGTGAAGTTGAACTTTATAAAAGCAGTAAAACAGGAAATTATTTACAGAAAATCCAATTCAAGCCAAGACATTTAGCTATACATTTAAACAAAGGAGTAATTTTAGAAAATGGCACTTGGAATAATTAATTATACGCGATATCGCGATGTTGATAACACAATTCTTTAGATAATGTATGAAATAAAAACATTAAAAGAGTTAAATAACATACATTCAAATTGATATTGAAATTCCATCTAGCAACATTAGTTGATACCATAAAAAATATTTGTATTTTATATTCTGCATCTGCTTATTTCAGATCCTTCGAATAAAACGAGTATGAATTTATTATGGAATTCCATAAGAGTAATTTTAATAGAAGTGGAAAAAACGTTTTTTGTCGACTATGTATTTGCCCACCCTTAATACATTTGTTTGTATTGCTTTCGTCTGTCACCCGTAGTAACATATACAATACATGAAACATTTGATACATTAAATTATTTATTATCGTTGACTCGCGGCTTGAGAGGCTAACTCTGGGATTTTAAATGACAGTGCATAAATTTTTAAATTACAGTATAATAACCTGATCTTAAAAATACATTTATTCCGAATGCAGACATCTTTAATTTTAATGCATCAGAGTGGATTTTTTTTTTACTCATAGTTCCTACCAATACTTATTACTATACTACTACATCTCTTGGTAAAACCGCATTTTAAAACGGTGCTTAGCTATACGGGCGCATATATTATTGTATATATGACTATTAGACATAACGGCAGAAGATGGTTAATTCAATAATGATATCCATACTATGTTAGTGCAGCGAATAATATGTAGTATTTTTAATTTCATTTATAAAATTTCTTCATCGTTTTATTATCTATTGAATTCTATTTACCATAATTCGTTTCTCGGTTTCCATGTCTTATAAATTTTCGTATTGTTAGGGATTTTAATACCAGTTTTAAAAACAAAAAACAAACGGTATTTTGGCATTTTTAAATGCTTTTTTTTATTTGATGACTGTTTGTTCAATGCAATTTTAATTTGAGAAGGTTGGGTTTATGTATATGAAATTTCGATAAAATTGTACAGATTATCAAACCAGCCTTTTAAAAGTAATATTTTAATTCAAATGACTTATTCAGTCAGTGGCTATTAACCTTTTGAAAGTCACGGTGCACTTTCGAAAGGTTAAAAAAATGGTGGCACACCAAAATCAAACGGCTAGAAAAGACTAGAGAACATGCGGATAAAATTTTTTCTACAAATCAAACAAATTTGAGTTGTTGAAACTTTGTAAAATTCCTACTAACTAAAAGTTTTTTCTTTCTCACAAATATCATTTTTATTTTGCTCTTAGTGTATTATTTATTGATAAAACTTACGAAATTAAATAGAAAAAATATACAGCAAGAACTTTGTATTTTTTCGATTACAAATAATGTTACATAAAATTAGATGAATCGTTTTGAGGAATAACATAAATGGTCACGCTAAATACATCATAAATATGTAAAACAAATCTCAACATGTGAATTGACGAAGACATTTTATAATAGTAAACAAAGGTAAAATAAACACAATTTGCATGCAAAATAGCATTATCCGTAATAAATTATGTGTGACAAATAAATGAGGTAAATTAATTGATTAATAAACAACAATTAGCGTGGGCGAAACCATTAGAGAAGAAAAAACAATCTCAAATTATCATACATTAGCAAAATCTAGGCAAATTTACGACCATGCAATTAGTATAATAAGATTAGGAAAAATATCAATAAGCCAAACTGATCGTTTTAGTTTCATAACAAATCGATTGTTAAACATATAAATAGCACTTTTGGCAACTTGAAAGTAATTGAAAAAAATTACAACTTTTCAGTGAGCATAAATAATACAAAGCTTGGGCATATTTGATCTGGGAAAAATGTACCGTTTTTAATCCTCAATGCACAATGTTTATTTCCGTGTATGGTCCCATATGTTAAGTCTTAATAGGGCTTATCTAAATAGATTTTTTAACGACAACTTGGGGGTAGAACTAACGGTTACAAAATCCATGTCGGGGTCAGAATTTTTTCGCAATTTGCAGCCAGCAATTAATCATTAGCAGTTTACCTCCGTATTGATTAAGTGCAGAATAATATGTTATAGAAATGATCTAGCATTGTAACTATCTAGAAAGAATGGTGAATGAATGCATTTGGGTAAATCATAAAAAATCTACATTAAGCTTTGATGAATATACTTTTAGAAGGTCGAAATCCATTATTCGGTGAAAAAATAGCAATGTAAAGTAGCAAAAAAAATTAATTAAATACGATATAGCTAATAGCTATTTCGGGTCACGCCATCGTCAAAACATTTATTTTTCCACCGTGATACTTTTAGAATGAAAAATTTCGGTAAGATTATAAGTGAAACGCTTAAAACCATTATTTATAAAATTTTGTTAGAATTTTTATACTTAAATAAGAAAAAATATATTGAGTTTAGTTGATAAGGCTCGCGACGAACGAAACCGGTCCTGTTCATGAAATATACTGTGGGGGGAAAAAGTCCTAAAAGTACGTACCGATATATTGAAATAAGTATTGACAGTTAACACACACAGTTAATTTTATTAGTAACTAGGTACTTATTTTACGCGGAAAATCCTTTCTTTTGATGAATAAATCTACTTAAATATTCTTTTTATAAATTGCGTATACGTACTTACATTCTTATATCATTACAGAGTAAAGATGCTAAGGTCAGCACACTCAAAGCTCTCCGACTACAGTTGTTAATAATAACATTACGTCATTATAGTAAAATAATATATATTTAAAAAAATGTCTTCATTTTCACACTAATTTAGTGAAATATGACATTCGTGTCTATGTAACAACACTTATTATCGTTGGATCATAATAAATTATACCAACAACCGGCAGTAATGCTCATTGTGTGACAGAAATTTTACTTATTGCTATGAGAAAATCCTCTTCGCGTACTAAAAACGGTAGAATTATTGTTATGAAAAAAAAAACCCATTATATTTTATCTTCATTTTGATACATATTATAATTGCGAAACAGAAACTATATCGTTGGAAATTCATTGATAAATATAGTATATCAAAGTTGGAAAGTCGAAACGAGAATCTGAATTATTGTCTATTATAATAAATTCAGTTGAATAAGTTTTATAATTTATTGATAAATGTTTCCTTTATGAAATTTTAAAATTTGCGATACCTGTGACAAAACTAATAAATTGTTTGAAACTTTCAAGCAGTTCGTGAAAATTTTTTAATGAGAATTATTGTGAGAATTTCAGCACAAAATATATTCTTGTATTAAGATAAACTTGCGAAAACTTATGTTCTAAAATTACTTAGTATTTATAGTATATTCAAATTTACATGAATTCTCCAGTGTTGCCATTATAATTGTATCTATTTCTCTATCTTAGTAGTTTTCTGTCGTCATATAATATTTTTTCCGCTACAGTATTTATCTTATTGTACTGGTTTAAATCCAGCCTTTAAATCGAATTTTATTTGTAAGAGTACTTTTATTGGGACGAACTCTGGACTTTTTCTGATCGTTTTCTACATCCAAATTACAAAAAAAAAATTAAGCCTAATCCTTTCCATGTTACATTCAATAACTAAATCTAGCTGTATGTAATTATTCTGACATGTTGCCATGGTAAAAAAATAAACAAAAATAACAAAATATTTATGGCTGTTGTGGGTACTGTGTACAACTGACAGGTCTGTTTTGTTGGAAATTAGCTTTATGTAAAACAAAAATGTAAAGAAAAGTTTTTTCAATCGATTTAAATTGCGGTTACACAAATGGGAATTTGAACCAACGTTTTCATTAAAAAAAGAAAAATTAAAATCACACAAAAATCATTTTTTTTTCACCAGTCAAGCTTTCATTGAGGGCCTAATTTATTTTCAAAATTTCACTGATTACTTTGTCGGATTTGACAGCCGTTTTTTGTTAAAATGGCGCTGGAAATTCTAGACTTCTCTTGTTTCTGTTTCAACAGTGACAACTGAAAAGCGTGCCAGACTTGATTGTAATGAGTTTTTTTGACGTTTGACAAAGACAGAGAAATTATATGTATTTTAATTTATTATCGCCATGTTTTCAACAGAAAATTTTATGCTTCATTCATCAGTGTATCATTTATAACATTAAAGCGCCTTTATATAATATTATAATTGGCAAATAAACCGTTGTGGCTTAGTTGCAATGCTGTAATGTCAAAACTAATATTGGCTTTTTATGTATTGTATGAAAATGCCTTGTAAAAATCTTTATATTTTCAATACTGGGAGCAGTGCTTTGAATTGAAAGTTCAGAATCATTTTCATCACATGAAGAAAAAAAAATCATCTGGATCTTAAAACCTCTTCGTTTTTCAAAACTAAAAGGTTAAATAGTCGACCAAAAATAATTAAAAATTAAAAGAAAATGTGTACGTAAAATCTATAAAATAATACTTGAATTAAAATGATGAGAAAAAGTAGTGAATGAAATAAAATTAATTATAATAATAATAAAGAAATATATATTTATTTAATGAATACTAACTAAGACAGGCGTTTATAGTGTTTATTGTAGAATTTTAAATCACCTAAAAAAAACATTGGCCAGAGATTAATCCGACATATAAATTTATGGACTCGACTCAAGGGACAACCGATATATCTAAGTACAATTTATATGTCTACTTAGTATAAAACGATTGTCAAATTCAGCTATAAATAATCATTTACTTATTATTTAAATAGCAACTGTTTTGGATATGTTAATGTAAATGCGACGCCATTTCCCAGCAGGATTACCAATATTATAACCGATTTATTGCGTATTTATTCCATTCATTGTTTATTTTTTAGTATCCGTGTTTTGGAAGTTAAGCTTCTAAATTTTAACACGAAATATCAAACCAAAGATAAAGTTATTGTAATAAAGTGTCAAATAAAAAAGCATTACTTTAATGCTTGAATGAAATGTCATATTTAATGCTAGTTTTATGTGCACGGCTTATGTTTTATATACATTCATAGAAGTTATGTTTTATTTGATCTAGAAATATTCGAATGGATGCTGCAGTGTCTTGTTATTGTAAATATTTTATCGTATTGAGTTGAAATAATATGAAATATGACGAATGAAAACGAGTTGAACGTCTGTCATATTATATAGAAATGGTTTCTTATAGGATTAATATGTGTGTGTGTGTAGTATTTTAAATTTGATGTAACATAAAAGCATTGATTTTTTATCGTTATAATAACTCAAAGATTATCCTTCATACATCGATTTATTTATTAACTTAGGCACTGTATAAGCTCTCGTACATAAGAAGAAACTCCTCAATAATTATTTTAACTTATAATTCAATAAAATTAATCACTACTCGGTTCAATTAAATCTATAATCCTTTATCAAATGAATCGTTTTGTTAATATCTTCTCTGTATTACTCTGTCTTGATCTAATATACAACATTCATTTTTTTATATTAATTACTACCTAAAATCTACTCGATGCATCGTTAGGGACGATCTCAACAAAAAATAATATTCAATCGATATAATACCGATTTTTTAATTTAAGACGTAGCAGTTAACTTTCTATTATGGTATATAAAGAAAAAAATATTTAGATTTTTTTTACGAATTTTAAATTTTAAGAGGTGCATTGTGCTTGAGTTATTTATATTAAAAAAAAAAATGATAAATATTATATTATAAGTCGATAATATAAACATATTAAGAGTGTCTTTTAAGAATGTAACTTTTCTCACATTCTTGAATAATGCCAACCAAAAACATATTTTTTCGATGATGCAAACATAATGACAAGTACTTCTGATGACAATATAATTTTTTCTAATTTATTTTGGGTTTTTGATTTCAATGATATTACTTAAACATCTTCACGAACACCAAAATTTTCTTGCGGATAGCCGGTTGACTAAAGCTGCTTGAGAGTAAAAGTGAGCAAAGCCCATAAACATATTTTTTTTCATTTCATAAGTGAGAAAATTGAGTGGGTAACGCATTCAAATTTATTAAAATATACTTATTGCAACCAAATTAAAATATTTATACCGATCGAAATTATCGTATTCTGCCTCTGGTATTTTATTATATTTTAATCGACAGTTTATTATAAATAGTATTTTGCAATTTCATATGAGTAATAGTTTTGTAAAATTAAACGAAGTTGTTATCATATATTTTATCCGATTGAAAATGGCGCCAAGAAAGTTTCACAGACGCCATTAAAATGTTTATTTTAATCTATTCATTAGCACAAGGCCTTGAATTTATATCAACTGTGATGATATATTAGCTGTTTTCGAACATTTTTTTTATTCAAACACTATTAAAAATTAAGTAGTATATATTTAGGCAATCATGATAATTAGCGCGTCAAATTTGACGCATATTTAAAATGTTATGAATTATTGCCACACTATAAAAAAATCGTGAAATAAGCTGACTTGATTTTCCACACCCTCTGGTGGTAAAAAAAGACCTTATATGTCAATCAAAATGGCGTAGGTATATCGCGTGATAATGTTTAACATTTCGTTGACGTTTCCTTCGTTCATCTCAGATTTGAACTTTCGAAAATGATTATTAAAATATATAATATCACATGACTTGTTCATTTATATTTATTAATACCTTGGTGATATTTTCTTCCATAATATTCCGTTGTTAGTTATTAACAGTGTGATTATAAAGACATTTATCAGTATTATGGATGCATACATGTCGCCGTAAAACATCTTAAATATGAATAACTTACTCTCTTATCCAATTTTATCCGTTTTTATTGTTAAATACATGGACTCATAATAGAAAGAAACGAAGGTTAGTCAATAGCTATCTCTAAGCAATTTTCATTTAAGAGGATATGTGCTATGTATGATATGAGGTTATAAGAAAATAAAAAAAAATCTATATATTTAGACGGAATCCTCAAATCGGATGAACATTAAAAGTATGTATAGAAACAGATGTATAGTATGTACAAAAACGTTGTTTTCAATTTGTAAATACACTCTATATAATGATCATATGAGGTACTAGTGGCAAGGGTTTAAGCAATGTAAAACATAGCATTTCGACTTATATTTACCGGAGGGATATTTTTGTTGTTGAATTGATTGAAAATGCATTACTTGTTAGTATTCCGTCATATAATATTCAGTTAAAACGTTAAAGTTAATTTTACATATCATTTAAATATGGCGCGTTTTATATAATACTGTAGCACTCAAAATGTCCGGATCGAGTGCCCGATTTTTTATTTAAATATTATATTTATTGATCGTTTTATTTAACTCTACTATTTTTCAAGACTTAAAAGGAATATTTTTTTGTTGTTTGAATGATTGATTGTCGTACACTAATGTAATAAGTCACTTCATTAAAATTAAATAATGGAATTGGATAGATAAATGATAACATCAAAGAAAAAGTACTATTTCCGCAATGCATTTTATCATCATAACTGGTTTCGCTCATCATCATTATCAACCGAGTGGATAATGTTACATAAATTAAATATTTTTAATTAAATAAATTCTTTTTTGAACACTGACAAAATATATTTTAGTACATTTTACATAATATATTTTATGATCAGGATCGGTTTTATCAGGTAATAATGATCGCGATGAGCGGAACCGGTCTTGATCATTAAATATATTGTGAAAATAGTACTAAAAAAATATTTCAAATATCATGATTTTCTATCAAGAAGTGATTAATTATTCCTGAAAAGTGACAAACTTATAAACTTTTGAAAAATCAATAGATTAACGTTTATTCATCTATAGAAATGTGTTTATACTAATAACGGTAGCTGCCACGTTATCATATTTGTTTTTCGTCGTAAAAATCGTCTTGAAAACTTTTATGAAACAATGAAATAGATTCTTTTGAGTATTATTTATAATTTTATTTATTACTCGAGAGATGTGTTCTTTGGCATGATTCAAGAGAATTTCTCCGACGGAAAATTCTCGAATATTTTCTGTAATTGAATAGAGATAAAATTTTCATCGCTAGAAGTTACTAATTATGCTTTTATAATTGAAAAAAAAAAAAACTTTTGTCAGCTTGACAGGGAAAACAATTTTATTATTTGTCATTTCAGAGATAATAAATCACTATTATTGAAATTTTTTTGAGAGTTATATTATACTTCTGGGTACAAATCATCATCTAGAATTTAATTTTTTTCAATATTTTGTTATCCTTGCAGGTTTTGTAAATTTTATATTCTCTTTTTTTTAATTTTTCGTTGACATACGCCATAAACGTCATTTTATACTTTTATGGTTTCATCTCGTCACAGGGAGAGATTTTCGACAGATCTTTAATATATGTGTAAATGATGGCATTTCTTGTTAGCTTCACTTTGATAGAAAATATATATACGTATAAATAAAGAAGAAAAGAAGAAGATTTTTTACTTGATTGAAAATTAAACAGTATTCCTTTTATTTCGTTCTTTACCACAGCAATATCGAAAGCTGAGATCAGAGCAACCGTATATATTATAGACTATATAGTGATATGCAATTATGACTGGGCATGCTTGGTCTAGAGTGTCTGATGATTATGTTTTTGCTTGATTAATCCTGATTTTCATGACTGTTGTCAGCTCGTTTTGTTAGTTCTTTTCTAAATGAGTTATTGAAGAACACAAAATCTGAATTTAGGCAAATTCATGTAGTATTTAGTATATTTTTGCACACCACCAGTTGAGAGCCACTGATATGATTATCGTATTATTTACGATCAGTTTAGTCTACAGATATGCCAATGGGCCATAAATTTGTCGAAATCTTTCTATTTCTGCATGTTAATGCCACCTTGGTTGTTATTAGATTATTCAAATGTGCTTTTGATTAATGTGCAGCATATGACATATGCAAATTAACTGTTGTGCTGGAAGATGGATTTCAAAAATCTGCATTTTTATTCGAAAAAATAAACAATAAAAAATTGTTTGTCATGTCAAACGTCGTTAATTTAAGTAATATTATTTACATAAAGACGACACAGACGCCAGTGGAGCGCTTTTAATATTTTTTATAAGTTTTTTTGTGACATATGGCATTTGATTTCTATTGACATATGACATTTTGTGACATATGTTATTAAAATACACTCGAGTTTAGAACTATAAGTTATTGAAAATCTTTTAACAGACAAAGATCTACTTCGATACTGACTTGAAAACAAAAATGTCTCTAAAACCTACACCGATTTAGTCTCCGTTTTTATGATATTATTATAGGATTTTCCGAACACATTGAGTATGTATTGGTTTTAATTAGATATAATTTAAAACAAAGCATTGTTTGTGCTCATAAAAGAATGATTTTTTAATAAATTTTTAACGAATTGCGTTATTCTGGATTATTATCAATCTTGAAAGATTAAAAAAAATGCGTACTTTTACCCTCAGTCCATCGATACACTTACGTTAATATCATGTTATTTCAAATAGCACGGTGTATTAATAAGCAAGATCAATTATTCAGAGTTTTACATTGTATAGAATAGATGTGTATAGGTGAATTGATCGCGAACTGTATTACTGAATGCAAGACACACCTAGTACATTTTAACGAGGAGTGAGCCCGTGTTTTAGTTTGAGATGCACTGAAATAAATAATTGATATGTTCCTTAAAATTATGCAAAAAAAGAAGCATCATTAATTATTTCGATTGACAATCAATTAAATTTACCAGCAATTAAAGAAATAAGCATTTTAATCGTTAAGTAAGTAAGGTAACACAAGTATTAAAAACCATGAAATTAAAATTTATTGTTATGAAATGTGTTTTAAATATCAGATGTAAAAAACAAGATTTCGATAAAGATGGCATACATTTTTGTTGTTGGTTCTTTTAAATCTCATGCATAACTCATTTCGAATAAAAACAAAATTTCTTTTTGAGGCATAACACAATTTGAATTGTGTTTCACAATTTTCGATGCCGTATTCATGAATCGTCAATCTTCTTCAAAATTCTATTCTTTTATCCATTAACTGAAATGAAACGTTTTTTGAGGTACACATTTTATAAAAAGATTTTGCGTTATATTAGAGATCAAGTAAAAATAAATAAACGATATGTAAAATAAAAATTCATGAAACGTAATTGATTTCTTATATTTATTTTATTCACAGTAAGACCTGTCTGGCGTTTTTGGGTAAAATTATCAATAAACGTTTTGTACGCACTCTAGCCATTTGTCATACAAAAAATTGTGTTGGTAATTTTTGATGTATTTGATTTTATTTATACTTTGCCTTGCAGACACCCAGTTAATATATATCCAACTTTAATAATACTGAACAATTTCTATGGAAACGATTAAATCGTAACTTTGGGGGAGAAATAACTCATAATGTATGTGATATGGACTTACCCATATTACATTTATTATATTACAAAACGACATTGAAACATGACATGGATGCAATTTCGGCACAGTGGCGCTCTACATGGAGGGTATCAAAGTATTGACATATGAATATCTTCGAATAATAATGTTTGATTACCATTGTTTATTGGCTGAATTAATTTTTAGTTGAATTGACAGGATTCGTTTTCATGATATCATTAACCTCTTGCTTATTTAATCTGCTAAGCAAACAAAAAGTAAATAAATGACAACTAGAATTCATTTCAATGTTTATCTACGTTAGGTAAAGTAGCGAATTATCAAAAATACTACGAATGATTAAAAAGATAAGCTTAAAGTGTACGTGTGAAACGTAATTCTCATAATTTTTGGACGAAAATATATGGCTTGAAGAAGTAAATCAATTTGAATCCACAGCTTAGTTCTGCGTGAAATTTGATCATAAGTTTCTGGAAAATGTATAAGTTTGCTTTCAAATTCATTTAAGAATTTTTAATAAGAAATTTAGTGAATGGTTGATAATTATTCAATAGATAATTTGGATAAAATTATTAGTAGAAAATTGTTTCGAGCTGGCTATGTTGTTTTGATAAAGTATAGATTTTATCTTGTGATTTAATTTAATACCGTAATCATGATTGAATCATTGGTTCATCTTTCTTACACGCCACTGTCAAAATTGTGGCTAAGTGGTTTGGAATTTAACCGGCCACACGGACGCTTCGTTTTGCTTTGCGATACCGGCGAGACATTTTTTTCTCAAAAAATACAAACATAATCACCAACGGATATGACTGATACTTGGAATGGCGATCATTTAAGATGTTTTGTACGCCATTTTAAAATGTAATAACACACGCTACACTCACCTGACTTCCTCAAAAAATCATGTATGTAACACATCGACGAAAACGAGAACTACTTTCCCTATTTAAGCATATTATAAATGGCGTGTTTATTTTGAAAACTATATAACTTAATTTTGGCGAATTTCGAGCCGCGTTCTGCTAATTTTCGTTCATTATTTTTATGTAAATACTTATTATGTCGATAACGAAGTAGAATAATAGTATATTTAAATACTAACGAAATGGTTCTGTTGGCAGCGATAATTTTATATTCAAAAGTGGCGCTACCATAATTTCAAAATCGATGCGAAATTGAATAAATATAAATTTTACATAATCATATATACAAGTTGGTTGTCCCACCTTCATCTGTTATATATATACAGCTGCGTTTACATGGCCGCATTCCATAACGCAACAATGATAAGAAAAGATTCTACTCCTTATTTTATTGGCCCAATACAGAGCTGCACGGACTAATATTCAAAAAGTGAATAATTTTAGCAGCTAAATTATAATATTTGATGTATAAATGAAAGCAATAAATTATTTGGCCGTATATTAATTGAAAAATCGGTAAAAAATTTAACTTTACAGTGAAGTGATATTTTAATTGGTCGATAAAATTAGTGTAGAAGTATGTTTTTATTTTTAAGTCTCAAATTTGTGAAACCACTATTTTAATTTCAATTAATAAAAGAATTCTTTTTTTCGAGACTATACCACATATGTGATAATATAAAATTTTTGATAATAAAACTATTAAAAGCAAAAATAATTGTATGAAAACGTTAATTTAGCGTACTGTATGACAACACTAACCACTCAGCGTAATAATTTAATGCACACTGCGATCTATTGTAGAAAATGTTCCGATAAAAATAAGTTGAAACTTAAAAAAAGGTCAAATCAATTATATTGCTAATACCTTCCGTACGTAAAGAATGTAAAAACTTAGGCATGTTTATTGTATGAAAAAATGTTTTAATATCACCGTAAGCTTTTCTAATATATTGTGAGGATTTCTTTTAATGAAATAGAGGTATATACTAAATAGAAGAATAACCCAGCAACCGAATACAACGACGTGTATTTAAAATATTATTACGTACAAGAATTCGGTTTTCCTCTGAGCTACATAGCATGAAATGAATGCCAACAGAAATATGCAAATGTATGTGAGATTAACAAAATTTTCTGTAATGAAAACGAAACAAAATATTTGAAATGCCTCCACCCGTGATTTAAAAAAAAAACTTTCCTAACATTGTTATATCAATTCAAAGAATCAACGATTTACGCAGTTTTAAAAGCAGGCAATTTAAGAGAAATTATTTTATACAAAATTCGTTACTACTTAAACACGAAATTCCAAAAAGTGTACTTATAATTATTGAAAGTTCATATTAAAATCGTTTTAAATAAAATATTGGCTCATTTTTAATTCTTGTTTGTACAAAAAAAAAATTATAATCAAATATTTCCGTTGGATAAATTTGAAGGGAGGCCAAATTTGAACAGGGCTATATTTAATATAAAATTAAGCAGTGAGAAAAATCTTTTATGTCTCCTTATTTGAAAATTGTTGTTAAACAGTAGATATTGATAAAAATTAAGTAAGGTAAATTGATATAATTATTGCATATGACACATTTAGGCTATTACGTTAAAAAAATAGTTTATTGATCTTTTAAGTAATTCAAATGTAAAAAAATATACTATTATACTTGAAACATGGAAGTATTTTATACAAATTTGCATTATAAGTAGAATGAAAAAATTATTATTTAACCATTTGTGTCTACGCATGAAACATGAAAGTTAATGCTGAATTGGAGTTAATCTTTTGGTATTTTCTCAATTTATTTATTTTATTTTATTTGACAGTTTTTTTTAAGACATATTCCTGGTCATAAAATAAAAATTTATATAACAACAAAAATTTTGTTCGAAAAGTAGGATAATGTTTTGCCGACATAAACTGAAACAACTGTACTGATTTGCTTTGTTATCTCTAAAACATTTATTTAGATGTTCCTATTGTTATTACATAATATAATGGTGCCATTGATTGCGTAAAGGATTTTTTAAAATATAATTACTATGAAATTACGCACAAAACAAATCAAATTTACCGGCCCTTTTGAAACGAATCAAGTCGTTTATCATATAACAAACCATTAAACGTGGCAAATTCCGTCATTTCTTTTGACAATAAAGAGAAAAAACAACAAAACAATAGAAGAACGTTCCTTATTTGAAAACAAAATAAAGTAACACAAAATGAAATACGTTTTGTATAAAGTCACGTGATGTGTCATGGCGGCCGAGGTTTTTCTCTCATTTCCCGCAGTTAGCGAAGCATTATTAATTCGTTCGATAAAAGCAAAACGGTGTGGTTTTTTCCACATTTTATTGTACTGGTTTAAATAGTGAAGTTTGTTTATGAAACGATATGCCTCGTTTGCTTTCAACTACTACTTATTGTTATTTGTTTTTATATATTTTTTCTCGTTAAATTGCCAATCATTTTTTGAATTTTTGCTGCTTCACGAACAATGGCAATATTAATTTTTGGATTGAATTGACGTTTTACCGGATATTCGAAAAAACAACATTTTTTTTATTTTCATATCGAAACATGCTATGCTGAATAAATTTCAAATACAAAATCAGTTTTAATTTATAAATCGACAATTGTTGATTGCTTTTGAAGAAAAAATAAATCAATTTGATTTGCAATTCTTCCACATTTTTTAATTAATGATCAAAACCAATTTCCCCAATCACAATCATTTTTAATTATTATGAAACCACAACTGTAACGAGGCAGTTATTTTCTTATATATTATAATTTATTTTTAATGCATATACAGACTGAAAAAAAATGTAACACTAATCTTAAACATAACAAGCCGTATCATATTTAATAATATAAAAAAAAAAATTAGCACAAAATCACGTAAAAATGTCGTTGTTTAAATTTTATTTTAAATAAGAAAAACTCATTTTAAGTACTATTTCCACGATATATTTTATGATCAGGACTGATTTTGCTCGTCGTGAGCATTATCTACCGAACGCATATTGTATGATTTATATTTCATATATCTGCTTATTATCAACTCTTTTGTTTGTTATTTCTATCTTATTTATTAATTAATTAATTTATTTATAACTACACGGTACAAAACTTACAAATTATAAATTCATTACTTTTGCAACGTTAACATATTTAAACATAAAGTATTGGAAATTCAACAAATATACAGCAAAACAATCAACAAGGATTGCAAAAAAGTCAACCAAGTAAACTCATGAAATATCTACTTTAACTGAAAAAATAGCATTTGTCTGAACTCACTTTCGTCCACATGAAATATGTGAACATCCGAAGCAATACTGTTGAAAATTATTAATGCTTTTACCATTGGCATTCCCATTGGTAGACTGGTTCTACACTTTGGAAGAACAAACAAACTATGTCCACGATTTCTTAAAAAAAATATCCGGAGCACACAAATTGATATTATTAAGGATGGCAGAATTCTCATTTTGGCCTCGAATTAGTCGAAAGAAATACGTGGCTAGATACATTTCTCTTCGATTTTTCAAACTATTAAAAGTGAGCATAACTAAAAGAAAGTCAGTTGGATTAAGCTAAAATTATCTTAGTAGTTGATAATGCTAAAACCGGTCCTGATCGTAAAATTTATTGTGGAAATAGTACTGAAAATGTTTTTTTATTATTTATAATGATTTTTCATCAAGAAATGACAATTAATACCAGGGCTGTGAAGTCAGACTTGAGGAAATCGAGCGACTCTTTGAAAATTATCTGAATGAACAATGATTGGTTGTTGATCTTTTATTTAATGCACATAATTTGAAAATGTATGAAAATCCTGACAAAATTAAAAAAAAATTTTACTCCGATTCGTATTGTTGGTCAATATCGGAGTCGGAGTTGTGTTTTTTAACGACTCCACAGCCCTAGTAGTAGCATTAAAAAAATCGTTTTATACCTGAGACTTATAACTGAGGATAAAACATTATTTTACCCCGTTATTTGAGGTTACTTCTCACATCTATGCTTAAAATTTGCTCACTTACACTTAGTCGAAAGAAAAAATTCTTTTGTAAACAAACGGAATTATAAAAATTGCCAGGCTACATTATAAAACCCTTTTATAATGTTCTATAATCTAACATACAACTAACATGTTTTATGTAGCCATAAAATTAAATTAGTAAAATAAAAACTGCACACACTTACGCGTATTATGATGTAGTTTTAAATGTGCATACGCCACGCAAGGGTTAAAATTCAGTGTTGCCATATAATTAGGAAGCATTAAAGGTCTGTATAGAATGGAGGCGACCTCTTTTGAATTCAGATTCAAACTGCAAATTACCACCAAATTATTTTTAGTTTATGCCGAGGTATTTACTTATAGTGCCAGCGCATACTTATCGGAAAGACTTGCTTTTATTTTTTCGATATACTGTTAAAGATTCTAGATGCCAAAACAAATGAGGCAATGCATTGCCAGTCTTTTTTTAACCAGCACCTAAAGTTATGCTTAACTTAAATATCACCAAAGTTATGACGATGGAGTCGAAATAGCCATCAACAAACAATTTTTAAAAAATTTGTGTAGAAACATACGTCAATTTATATACCTTATTATAACAGAGACCTACCAAGTAAATGCCAATTCAATAAAACAAATCTCATGACTCTTTTGGATTATAACGAGCAGTTTTATTGGAATAATAAACAATAGCCACGTAGTCAAGCGCAAAGCTTTTCAAACTAACATGTTTTTTTATTCAGAGGGAGCCGTGGATTGTATTTCTTTCAAATTTAGTGGGCCTTAGAATAAAACAGTTTGGGAAGCACTGGTATTGAAGCAAAATTGATAACTGACATTTTAGATGTTTATTGATTTGATAATAATTATAATCAAATATTTTTTGTAAATATAATCTTATGACAATTTTAATCTAAATACGTGACTTCGAAAGAGTTAATAATTCATGTAAGGTATTTGAAAAATTTGTATAAGGTAGACGATAAAAAAAATCGGTACCTATAAACTCTAAAAATTTTCGCTAAATATTTTCAAAATATTAAAAACACGATAAAGATCAACCCAACCATTTTTTAAAATAGTAGATTTTACGCTTTTTTGGTGATATAACGTTGTTTATAAAATTCAAATATTAATGAAATATGTATCTTATAATACCTTTATGCGCTCTCGAAGCATGGTTAACATTTCAAATATGTACATAGAATGATGAAGAATAAAAGCATTTAAAATATGATTCTACACTGTTTTATTTCTGGAGTTTTTACGCGATATACATTAAAAAAAAATTAAAGCTGGACTAAAATATAAAATAGAAGAGCTTTTTTGACTGACTCTTATTTAATTAATTTATTGATTTTTTGAGACAAAACAATTTCTCACGGACGTAATGACTTTTGAAAGTTATATATTGACCGACGAGATGCAGTTTTGTTTATCAATAATGTTTTAAACATGAATTGTTGAAACATTGTATGATTTCACATGTTTTGACTTAATTTAAGTCGGTTCAGTTGCATCCGCGTGATAGAATGCGTGAAGATAACGGAAGGCGGAACCCGGATCTTTAGTGACAAAACATGTTGAATCGTACAATGTTTTAAAAATTTCAGTTATTAATATAATACGTGATTTTATCAATTAAAGGGTGTTGACATTTGGTTCGTTGATTAAACGAACAAGGTTGTTTTTTTTCTATTGTATTGTTAAATGCAGCTTTGCTATCATAAAAAAATACGTATTTTACAATTTTGCTACGATAAATAAATCTAAAAATATGCTCAGCAACGCCATCTACAAATTTGCATCACTAATTCAATTATATTTTTTTTCTGACAAACTCCGTCAAAAAATGGTTTTGCTATATTATTTTGTATCATAAAATGAATTAATATTTTTATGTTCTTGTTTATATTGCCATTATATATAATAAACGAGAGATTAATGAATCCAAATTTTCGGTGAAACCAGAAATGCGTGACTAGATAGGTATTTTGCGAACAATATTTCGTGGTCCTTTATGCTAAAGAACAAATCGTAGCTATAATTAATGAGAGTTTAATACTTACAGACACCGTGCGTAAGTAAGGTTAGGTTGTTTTCTGATTACGACAAAAAAAAATAACGGATTTTTTATATTTTTCTTGCTGTTAATGACAAAATAATGACGTAATCATCTTCTGGGTATCGCAAATACTTAGAAATGAAAGATATATATAATATTTGAAAACAAACAACTCGAACCGTAATGACGTAAATTATCGTTGGAAGTACCTGCAATACGCTGGTCGCCATGTTCATACTTTCTTGGGATTCTGTGAAAATGTCTTTTCAAAAACTTTGTAACACGTTTTTCTACCGTGAGCATGCCAATTGTAAGGTATAAAATACCAATTAAAACTATTTGTAAACTGAAAAATAAAAATTGTATGAGTAACTCTGAGAAATCTTATATTTAGTAACATTTATTTTATCGCTTTATTTTCATCCTGTGCACTGAATTTGTGAATCTCATTATTTGTATATATAAAAGAAACAACAGCTGTGTTGGAGCGACCATTTTGAAATCGGTATATATGCATTCACTTAATATTGCTAGTTGTTAAATTTATGTATCATAATTATCATGGCTACAAACTTAATATTGCGACGACGTTAGTGCGTTGACATTAGCGCACTGTACTAATATTATTTAAATTTCAATAAACAAAACAATGAAAATTATAACCATCTACAATATATATAAAAAAAATACACGGAATAAAAACCGTACAAAAAACAAAAAATAATAATTAAATTTTTGGCGAAATCTTAAAAAAAAATGAGATGTCAAAAATGAAAAAAAAAAATTATATTGCGCGTTAGTTTCGGCGCGTTCATGCTCCAAACGCTTATGCCTAGGTTGTACTGAGCGCTAACAACCCGCACGCTAATATTGGGTTGTCGAACTTAATATATATATATAATATAAAAAAATATCTGACGTAGGGAGGGTATCTGAAATTGGTACGCTTTGGAAATTATTTGAATATTTAAATAAAATATTATTGCGTATATATTACGAACGCAGTGGAACACCGATCTACCAATCACGCATTCATCATTTTCACATAATATATAATACTTAACTTTTATTTTTGGAATGCCTTGAAAAAAGAATGATCCAACATTTCTCATAATTAATGTTCGCAAAAATTGATATAGCCAATGAGTTTTTATGAATCGGACAATTCCTAGTATATTTCAATTAATAAATGTTTCCATGGATACGGTGTTACATATAATATATATTTGTAGGAAAAACTTTTTATCCGTGAAGGATGCTGTGATCATATACAAAAAGCGCTTGTCATTTGGAATATTTATTATGTTAACATAATGCCTTTCAACCAAGAAGTGTCACTTAACATAGGGAAAAAAGGACAGTATTTAACTGTAAATGGAAACGATATACAAAAAGCCGCAAGAAAATGATTTTAAAATAGATTTAAAAGAAATATGCTATGAATCAGTAAACCGTACATAGATCCCCCTTAATGTGGTAGTCTCAATTGTCGGGAAGAGAGACGATCGCTCGTTAAGTTAAGAATAACTGAAATTGAACGATAATTGGAATCGTTGTGAATTTTGAGCTATTTAAGCTTTATGTATGTTTAATACAATACTGTATAAAGTTCATAAATAAATTATACATAGAGAATTATACCGATGAAAACGATCTCACGTTACATATAAATCTTGGATACTTTCATGTCAAATTAAGTTCTTGCTGTTTTGTTTCTTCCAAGAAGTATTTACAATATTATAAAGAAACTTTGTTGAAATGAATAACCACATTTTAAATGCGTTACCATTCTTTTTCGCATATAATTTGTAGCGAGCGAAACTTTTGAGTGAAAGTTCAAACCGAATTCGGTTGCGTGTTATGCCATAAATAATAAACCTGGGGATTAAAAAAATGAAATATTTCATTTTCTTACTGTCCTACATAAAGAGCGAGATATCCGGACATGATAGATGGTAGAAGTTATGCAACATCGAGATTTTAGAAAATAATAATCAATTCATATTGCTATATAGATGTAACGTAGAATATCCCACGACATTTTGATGATAAAAGATATTTTTATTGCGGTTTACATTTCATTGTTTATGCCTATCAAAGCTTTGGGCCACCCATATCAATGTTTCGTAACCACAACATAACTTTTTTCTGAATACATTAAAAGCAAAAGATAGCTATCAGAAAACGATCGTTACCTTTTAAATTATTTCTACAATTTAATTTTATAATATTATTCTTCGCTTAATGGACTGCTATATGAAACCTATACAAGCAAAAACAGATATGTCCAATATGCAATGACAACAGTAATGCCATATTCGCGTGTCCATGTTCAAATAATTAGTTTTATCAATCGTTTTATACGCAATAATACGATAGGCCTATATTTATCAACCAATCATCCGTTTATATTTAGACATTATATATGAATTTTTAGACATTGTACACATTTTTTTTCACACACATCTTGGTTTCACTTTTCGTTTCCTTAAGGCTTTTAAAACTGTTCAAGCTGTTAAGCTTTCAAAAAAGTCACCTATCTTCTTCTGGTTTCCGGCTAAATGGAAGTACGCGCGTCAATACCTTTACAAACATCGGCATCAAGAAAGTTATAACATTGGCTTAGAGCAGTGTTTTTTAACCTTTAAGTAAGCCGTATCCCTTCTGTAATCTGAAAATAGGTCACTGCACCTCATTGAAAAACTTGTTTCGATTTCTTATAATAATATTGTTTATTCAAAAAAGCTCATTTTATACAGTAATTTAAACTATACAACGTTACTAAGAGTATGTGATTTGTTAAATTTCGACAAAATATGGATGGAATAGATTTTGGGTTTAGACGTCTCATTAACTATGCATTAGATACAATTAAAAGAAAAAAAAATGTTTTTTTTTCGAGAAATGTTTTTGTTAATCAAATTTGTTATTTCTAGCTATTCCCATTTATCATTGGATTTATTTGTATATAGTCAAAAATATAATTTTTTGAACAGTCCGGCGTAAGTATACGGAAATGTTAAATATCTTTCTTTTTTGCTCGCTAAGTTCTGTCAGAATGCATGTTTTAATCTTTAAACTAAAATTAGTTGAATTATGGAAATTATATTACTTTTATAGTTAAAGCTCTTTGACACTTTAATTATTATAGCAGCTAAACGCAACTTTAAGCTCTGTCGTATTCGACGTAATTTGTTTCAGCGATTTAGTCAAAGATTAACAACAAGAAATTTTGATACTAATTAAAATTAAGTTAGGAACTGTTAACACTTTTTGCTAATCTTTGTTGACTAAATTTCAATATAACTTAATAGTTTAATATTTTGGCTTTAGCATACTTAACAAGTTTTTCGTTTGCGAAAAAAGTAAGAGATAAAATATACATCTTACCCCGAGAATGTACTTACATTTCTTTGTCAACTAAGAAAACTATTTAAAAAATTGAATGAATAAAAATGTAAATCGGTTTATTTCCGATTAAATTTATCAACATTCTGTCTAGTTCAGGGATTCCCGACCTCTTTGTACTCTAGACCGCATTCTAAAATATCGGTAGGGTGGCGTGCACCACCTATTTTTTCTAAGGATATTTTTAATTGGACATGAGTAATAAATAAAAAAAGACTCATGCATACAATATTGCAAACATACGAACGAATAAAGTAGACCTAGGTACCCAAAAAAAAAAAAAATAACTTATTAAAATTATAACATTTTCAATAAGTGTTTATGAAAAAATTCTGTCACGGTCGAATAGTGGCGGGCACACACGAATCGTTTCGCGGGCGCCATGGTGCCCGCGGGCAAGGGGTTGGGAATTCCTGGTCTAGGTCAAGAATCGCCTTCAGAGGAATTGTATTTTATGGATATTCATTATCAAAGTAATCAGTAAATCTAATCAAATACAAAAAAAAAATGATTGTTGTTTAGTACTCCAAACTATTCATTTTAAATCCTCTGAAGTATTTCTGCTTTGTAGTTTTTGATGATTTTTAAAGAAGTGAAACCTGTACCACACCTCTAATATAATAGTAACATATAATACAAGTCTAAGAAAGTTATCGATATAAGTTAATATTAAGCTTTGTCTCGCCAAACCGTTACGTAGTTAAGTATCTTCCCTGCATGACTAATGGTATTTTTAACTTTGTATTATGTTATTTTTATTATAATTATACTTAAAACCAATATTTTTTAAAGCCCGTTTCGTGTTGAACACGTAGTAATATAAAAAGAATATTAACGACGTTTTACCGGAATTGTGTACGACACGATAGCAATCAGCCGTCTCTTGTAAACAAATTTTATATTGGGAAGCAGCATGATGGAAATGATGCATTTCTAATATCCAATATTCATTTCACTTTTGTTGTTATTTATATCGCGGTTGAATTATTATCCGTGATTTTGCAATCGACGAGCTTGAGTATTTTTATGAGGCCAAACCTATAAATATTTCGATAGATTTAACATAATTTATAATTCGGTTGCCTGATGGCAAAGTACAATAAATAATCTAAAGAAGCATCGGTTTGTTTTCACAATGGTTTGTTTATCGAATGTGAAATTTGTGCAATATTCACACACTATTTTTTGCAGTTACTGAATGATTAAATTCGTATTTCATTACAAATTAAGCCCTTGACTGGATGGCTGCCCGAGACGAGATATCTCGCCAATATCGTTAAAAGTACTTTTCTAAAAAAATATTCATTCTATTATAATGATTTTTTGACAGGACGCACACTGATATCTATAAGAAAGGTTTAAAAACATTTTATCATAACTGTAAATAATTCTATTATCGATTTTTTTGCGATTTCGTAGTCACTTGACAGATTTTAATATTTTCAAGGTTATCAAAATCAATTTTCTTCAAGAAAACCTGCTTTCATATGGTATAACAATTGATGAGTTTAATAATTATTTCTTTAAAAAAAATATATTGGAAATTCACTTTTTTTTGTTGCAAATTATAGCTGGGTATATTTGAGACATATATTATTTCCTGGCAGCCAATGGATTAAGATTGTTTTAAATACAGTTAACTCCCCAATAATAAAGAGATAGGGGGATCATTACTGGGGGGCTCATTTTTGGGGGGCTAAGATTTTCATTTTTTTTTTTTATTTGAAATGCTGAATTACATATTATTTTTTAATTAATTAATTGATCATAAATATGTATATTACTTAAGCATATTCGTATTCAATATTATTTAAGTCATGCACATTATCAAGACATGTGAATTTAGAGACACGAGACAATGCGCGACAGTATTTTAAATACAGATTTTTATGAACTATTTTTATGAAAGCCTAATTAGGAGTTCAAGTAAATCATTTCGAAAGTTCATCTTCAGAGGTGTCTGTTTGGGGATTTGAAATCGTAACTGGATACTGCCAACGAGCATTTTCCTTTCGGATACAAGTCTTTTGTTGCATGAAACTTTTTAAATTTCTTCAAAAGAATAAGTCGAATGAGTTTATCATTTTAAACTGAGAATAAATAAAACAACCATGCTTCTTTTTATAGTATTATTTAAAAAGTTAAGCCCATAAAGTGCATAGATATAATAATGTTTTTTCTCTGTCTGTTTCAGGTATGAAGTTCAATTCTTAAAATCTACAAGACACATATGCTGGTGAAAGCTCTGAAATTCTAGGTAAAATTAAATAAAACCTTTGTTTCGGTTTTTTTTAAATTCATATTCAATCCTAAAATGGATCATCTTGTCTTCACTGGATGTATCTAAACGGAACAATTTCTTTAAGAACTGCTTAATTTTAAGTTGATCAATCGTTCTTTTATAAGAATGAAGGGGATATGACTAGAACACAAACAGGATGAGAGCGAATTTTTAGACATAACAAAAACCCATGCGACGGAACAAAATCGGTAAGTCGATTAAAAAATATGATGTTCGCAGTGGGATTAGATCCCGTGAGACCAATAAGTTTCATCACTGCACAACAGACTCAATATTCATTACGCTTAAATATTATAGTTTTCTTATTGAAAATAAAATCCGTTATTTTTTTTCATATTCAGATACATAATTAAAAGCACTTATATCAATATAAAAAAAAAATATGACAAATTTGCTCATATATGGCCACAAAAGAAAGACCCAATCTTACACTTAGCTTCAGCGCTGAGTACCGATGGTTAACTAATATGAAAATATTATTAGATTCCATATAAATTAATATAAAAAAAATGTTATATATTTAAAAATATTATACAACGACATCTAATTTCTTTAAAATAAAACATTATAAAAGGTGAGTTCTTATAGTTTTTTAATTACATCATACATGTACGCATTAAAATGTATAGTATATGAGTATAGGGCCATCTAGTTTTTCAAAAATTACTTTCAAATAAGGAATAATAATAACAGTGATATCTTGTTTGTATGAAACGTAAAATAATGAAGAAATCTGTACGCTATAAAGTGTGTCTCACAGTATCTAAACGATTATCAATTATAGCTACGACATCAATAAATGTAAATATAGTGTTCGAATAATTATAAAATAAACTTATAAAAAAAACTGAATCGATTGACCGTGAGTAATTGGTACTTATGTTATTAGACTGTTATAAAAACATCTTATTTGATTTACAAATACGATTCACGCCGTAGTATTAAGTTATAGCTAAAAAATACTTATACACAATCGTTTCCTTATGGCCATTTTAAATACCATTTTTACATAACCAATTCCCATACATTAAGTTACATTTGAATTTTAAAATTAATCGTCAGTATAAATCAGTAATTCAATAACGATACCAATATTCTGAATATCTATTTTTGCTAATTGAAAGCGATACAATCTATTTCAGTTCCCATCACATTCCGTGAGCTAGACCATCATGTTTTCACTGTTTCAATTATCATAAATAATTCCATTCTCACATTTGAATTGCTTTTAAGTCTTGTTATTTATTTCATAGACAATGGTGTGGCCAAAAACTACTTTCAATCCAGCCAGTTATTTATTGTGCAGTTCTGTACTAAACTCTGGAGCTAGCGGTGTTTCTGTCAACGGGTATTTTAAATACATACTAGCTTGTTTTTTCGTCAGATAAATATTGATAAAAATTTATGGCGATGAGAAAATACAACAAGATTCAATATTTCCTGTAATTCCTGGAAGTAATAATGTATTATTTGTTGATGCAAGTATTTATTATCGAATTTTCAGTACCCACAAAAACTTTCCTGTATATACGTTGTTGTTCTTAAGATAAACGATAGAACTCCGTGTTTTTATTTTGTAATCAGAAGAAATGTCTCCAAAAATACCACACTGAATAAAATACAAAAATTAATGCTATATTTTATAATATATTCAGTAAATAAAAAAAATATATTCATAAATTTCAAGGTTGAAAAACAAATAAAATTTTGATTGATTCATTAATTAAAGAAAAAAAGACAGTGCAGTCTTGGCAATAATAAGCTCATTGTGTATAAAATGACACAAAATGAACTCTTTTCAAAATTAAATGAAAATCAATACATAAATTCTTTTACTTTGTTCTAAAAACCAATCTCCCAATTAAATTTTATTCATCGTTTTCCTGTCCTGAAAAATTATCATTTTATCGTGTATCATTTTTTCGCTGTATTTTTGCCTAATCCAGTCAATAAAATCGACATAAATACACACCGAAGGCCCTATTAAGTAATGAAAATAAACATTAAATTTCAAATGGATTTCTTTTAGACCGTTTAATGCTGATAGAAATCAGAGCTGTAGATTTTGAATTTGATAAAACACATTTATAGCGAAATCAAATACATCCATAGTTAGTTGCATAACATGGCATGAGTAACCGACCGATGGCTTTTGTAAAGTAAAAATCGCGGATTCGTTGGTTTATCGATTAATATTCAAATGTATCAATCTCTGTGATATAATTTATCTTAACCATTAAATAAAGTATAGTTTTTTGAATAATATACTTATAATTTCCACAAAATATTTTATGATCATATGACATGTAATCGTATTCTGAACAATTTTTTTTTGTGATAGTGTTCTTTGTCCGATTTGTTCGTTAACGTATCGCCCACGGTATATAAATTTGTAGAAATAGTAATGTACATTTTCTTTATTTATTGAAAAAATTGTATTTTTCCACCAGTTTGTTGACAGTAACAGAAAAACCTAACACCTTGATATTTATGAATATATTTTTTATTTACTAGATATATTATTAATTACAGCGTAATTTTTTTTAAATTTATTAAGTGTTGTATATTTGATTAAAAAAAATACGGAGATCCATCATTTTTCTTGAGAACAACAACGTATTTACAAGAACTGACAATTCGATAAGAAATACTTGTTCCAAGAAATAATAAATTATTACTTTCAGGAATTATAGAATATATTGAATCTCCATATATTTTCTCATCGCTATAAGTTTTTAACAATATTTATCGGTTTCGCTCATTGCGAACATTATTAACTAATGATAATGCTCTCATAATGTATCAGTTTGTAACGCTCGCAATGAGCGAAACTGGCCCTGATCATAAAATATATTGTGGAAATTAATACTGAGAAATGCGTTTTCATTATTTAAAATATCATGCCTTTCAAGCAAGAAGTGTAGTGAAAGAGAATAGCTAAACACTAACTTTTCACTGCCTCTTCACTTATTGTCCTTAATCGTAATTTTATCGCAAGTTATCATTGAGTTTTAGCAGAAAAATATTATATGATATAGATTTCATTAAGGATCTCTATAGTCCATTTTGTGAGATGATATGTCTTAAAATATTTATAAATAATATAAAACTCATTTTATAAATTTCAAATATGTGACTTACTGACATAATAATTCACTTTATAACGATTTTGCAATAAATAAATTGGACGGTTATTTAAAAATAGTTTGCAAAAATAAAAGTGTGGAATGTTAATATAAGAAATTTCAGTATATTTTATACTAATTTAATATTGAAATTTGTTCCAAATTATACTATCCGGAAGCAATTGAGTTTATCTCCGATGGTTCAAAAGGTCTCATAACGTTTAATTTAATTATTATGAATATCGAAGCCAATGATTAATTATTGATTTGTAACAGCCGATAACAGCAACGTAGAAAAACCCTTGGAAAAGGTACCACACAACTGCGTTAACAAGTCGAGTTTATGTGCTGCTGACACGCAGTAGTGCCATGATGAGATGACTTTGCCCGCAGACTCAAAAAGTCCAAGTCTAACGTATGATAATAACGCAAGATCGCAAACCAGCAACCAGGTTGTCAGTTTCACAAGACGTGTCTGAGTGAACCACTTGAGCCGAAGCGAGTTTCTAAACGCCTACGCGAATTTCAACGCGAACCGCACACCTTTTCACTAACTCAAAGGCACGTGCATTCGTTGACACATCATTGAAGAATGGTGCTCAATTTTGGGATAGGTTTTTATATCACGGCGACTTGAATAGTTTTTGAAAAAAATCAATAAAAATCATGTAAATCAATAATTTAGTGATAAGTCGATTCCATTATCCCGAAATGAACAAATTGGTTGTCTCATATCCACCCGTTATGTGAATGCCACCGCTGTTACACGGGCGTCTTTCATAACGCAATACTGATAAAAGAAATCGATCCGATTCCTTATTTTCTTGACCCGATACAGAGCTGCACGAACCGATCATTAAACCATGCACTTTAAGATTAAAAGGGTCGAAAAAAAAGAAAAAGAAAATTTGACTTGCTCAGCCATTTTGTTTATGTGATATTGAATTTTCTGTGTATCTGTGTTCCCGGAAGTTCCCGGAAAAGTCATTAAGGTAATATTAATACTGAAATTTCGGCACTCATTAAAAATCGTAATTCACATTAAACGCCTTCTGATTTCATACTTCCCCGGCCCCTAGCCGCAGGATTTCTACGGATTCCAAAAAAAAATATTTCCAACAATTTCACGAAGATTTTTGTTCACGGCCCCCTGAATAAAAATGATTTTTTTGCGAGCTTCGCAGAAAAAACTATGGTCTTCAGTTTAGGGTGCTCGGCATTATAGGATTCAAGCCAGCGAACACCGTCACTGAAGTTAATGATGATGACCATCACTCTAAACAATAAAAAAATATTTCCAAGGAATAAATATAAATACATATGTTCTGAATGTCATTCAGACAATGATAGGGTTAATTTGACGGTAACATAACGTAGAATAATGAAAATATTTCAGTAGAACATATTCTTTGGATAATAATTACCATTTGATAACATACAGATAATACACCACTTGACCTAAAAATAAAAAAAAATGTAGTATAAAAAATTGCAGATAATAACTACCGAACTAATATTTTATGAACAAACTTTATAAGCCTTAAGCTTTTAAAATCGATCACAACCGTGCTTAAACAATCGGAGGTAAACAAAATTCTTACACTCGCGTTAAAGGGTATGCTTTAATCCTATCAATCGCGTTTTATTGACAAAACACCTGTATTTGACACGTTGACTGTATTGAAGCAGTAGTCAAAGAATTGCGATCGAGGCCGATTGAATATTGTTATATTAAAGTTCCAGTCGATGTATAAACGCATAAAGAGTTGCTGAATGTCTGTCGGTGATGAAATGATTGCATACACATAAAATCACTCTTGTAGAAATTATTTTACTCTCGCTGGGATATTTTATTGATTTTTTATCAAGCTAGGAGTGTTGTTTATTTTATTTTCTTCGGATTGGGCTTATATATATACATAATGATTTAAAACAACAGAAATAAATCAGATTTCCTCATTCTGAATAATTGAGAATTATATGGATATAAATCAATGAATTATGAATACAGCAAAATGTAACAAACTATACAGTTAAAAATCACCAAAAGAATATGTTATAGAAAAAAATTGCCTTAAATCAAGCTTAATGATTAAAAATGGATTTAAATAATTATAATAAATCAAACCTGGGTGGTCACATAACTGATTGCAGTACTTTAAACGTTTTAATGAACTAGAAAACTGTGCTTTTCTAATTGTTTTGTTACTATATTGAACACGTGTTTCTCATCATTTGCAAACTTCTTCACATAAAATTAGTTAATTTTTTTGTAACATGTGAGATTTTTATTTTACTGAGTGCGAAAATAATATGGAAAATAAACTTACTGACTTGAGTTTTTTATTGAAAACCGATAGATAATCTTTGTTTTATGACATTTTGTAAAGTTTTTGATTTTTTAGCACTCATCTTTTTACATTTAAAAAGTGCATGCCATGGAAAGCACAGCGTTCGCAAAAGTTTGCAAACAATATTCCCCTCGATTTTTGCACTGTTTTTTAATATTTCAGTAATCCACTATTGAATGAATGACAAAAACGAACAAAAGATCATCTGAACCGAAAGCTTTTGAAGAATTTAAGTTTATTGAAGTCTAATGGAATAATAAAAGTAAGGTTTTTGGCTATCTATTGATTGAATATGGCGAATAATTAATCCGATTCACAATTCCCAGCAACGAAATAACAAAACAAAAACGTGAAAATTGCGAATAATTTAATGGTTAAACCAATATAAAATTCTAGACGTTGAAATAACAGAACAATTTTACATCAAATGAAACAAGTTAACGAAGAAATAAATGTTAAACGAAATAAATAAAATTATGTAGACAATGAATCGTAAAGAGTAAAAGAAAAGTTTTAAAGTTGCTATGTTTCAAATCCTTTTGTGTTTAACCAAGCATTTACATCTCCCCTCAATACCAACGTAATATTATTTAAACTCAAATAGTCGCTTAGCATTTAAATTAATTAACTAAACTCCGTTGTTTTGACTACAAATTTTGTGACATAATGACAATTGATCGTGTATACATATATTTTTGTAATTTTCGCGTTGATTGACACACTAGATTAAAGAACTTAATTATAGTGTATTTATATTACTGTTTTGGATTTTATTATTTTCAAAAATGCTTCTTTTTCACAAATCACTTATAGTTGCATACTATATATATTTTCCGAAAGTGACTGTATAAAATGTGAGTTAAACATTGGCTTAGAAGATATCTAATCTAATTTCTCGACATTTTTTTGAAAGAAATATATCCAGCCAACTCGTAAATGGATAAATGTTGCATTAAAACGTGCGGTAAAAATATTCAATCAACGCCCCCAAATTATTTTATATCAATCCGTATTTACACTTTCACATATACAGTTAAGGTTAGTGAGTTATCTACCTGTGCTAAAGTCACTAGTTGAATTTTATTTTAAAATACAAGCATATTTTGACGATAATGATTTTAATTGCTCTTGTTAATTTTACCGCATATTTCACAGATATAACCGCTACCCTTAATTTAGTATATTACTAAACTTCATTTAATACGTTCTAGATTAACACGAAACCTATATATCACGCTAAAATAAGGCTTAATGTTTAATAGAATAATTGAAAAGTGAAAAAGACATCAAAGACATTCATGTTCTGTTATACAAATCTAGATATCAATATAATACAGTTTTTATTTACAGAACAAACAAATCAATTTGGTCATTAATTGCACAGTAACTATTAAAACATTTACGTAGAACTTAATAACTTTTGTATCTTCTGTGTACTTGTGTTTTGTTGGCGCTTGAAATGATCAATGATGTAACTAAAATATGAAAAAAGTTAGTAAATTTTCACCACAGAAGCTAAATGAATAACATTATTTGTTCGAAATATAAAGCAAACTTATATCATAGACTTATAATTATTGACCAGAATTAATATTGTTTTTGAAAACACATGTTGTTGGAAAATAAGCTAACAACAGTCTGATTAAAATTTTCGTTAAAAACGTATGTTTTATCGGTATTATTTTGTTAGAGTTTATTGACAACTCATATTAAATCCTTTGTCGCTCGTCCATAAAAGCTCTCCGTTGAGAGTGATGTATTATTATTTAAATTCATTAAAATTAAAGTACGTACTTTTAAATTTAACGACGCAGTATTTTCGGTTAGTTATGCATCGGTGAGCAATATATTGGATCCGACACGGAATAATAAAATGCCAAACTAGGTTAAATTTTAGACTTTTTCAGCTTGATTGCATTTATAAAAAAGAGTTACCGATTCAATATTAATTTTCATGAAATATTTAATTTGTCTATCTGAAAAGTAAAAAAAACCAGGGTTGTGGAGTCAGAGAAGTGAGAAACGAGCGACTACTTTTTCGGTTAGACGACTTTGAAGAATATATAATATTATATTAATGTACATTGAATTCGCTGGTTAATCTTTAAATTCATCATCATCATCATCATCATCAGCCGGGGTCGATCCACTGCTGGATGAAGGCCTCCCCCTGCTTTTTTTTTTCAGGGGGGGGTTTGGACATAGCAACACCACGCTGCCCAGGCGGGTTGGTGTTCGGTTTTCTGTCTGGGTTTTCCTTCCCATAGCCAAGAGAACACGGCACTCTGCGTTCCCGAGCGGTCACCCATCCAAGCACTATCCGCGCCCAATGTTGCTTAACTTCGATGATCGCACGAGAGCCGGTGTTTACAACGTGGTATGGTCGTTGGCAAAATCTTTAAATTAATGCTCATAAATAGGAAAAGTAGTAAAGACCTGACAAAAATAAAGTTCGTTAGTCAGATTTGTGTTGTTGGTTTATGTCGAAATTTATGAGAAATTATTAAAAAAAAATTATGAAATATACATTAAACCATAGTCTATGAAAAAAAAAATAGACTGATGATTGATTTATTTAATCTTATATAAAGTTTTTGAGTAAAAAAAAACCCAATAATGGTCGCAAATTTGACAAGCCAACCTATTTTTAAAATAAAAGCATAAATTTTCATATCAATTTAATATTTGTAGTATTTACCATTTTGAAAGAACACGTATTAAGTTGTGTCGATTGTTTTTTTTCAACAGAGAACTATTTTGAAACAACTGGGGTTTACGTCCTGTTTAAGTTCTAAAGTGGTAATGATTGATGGTTGTTACAGCTCGCCTACAGGTGTTACGTCTACAATTGCTAAATTACATAACGGCTGAGTTGATAGAATGCATCAAAAGCGTTTTAAAACAGTTTAATTAAATTAACAATGAGGTGTTGTTGCCCGCTTGTTCAAACACAAAGAAAACAAATGAGTGAAGTTCTTTTGTTAATTATTAATTCAATTTGTTATATTGTTCCAAGCCTTTTGTGTATCTGGCAGCCCGGTCAGTTGGTGGCCACCCTACAGCAATGTCAGTATTATACTGCCCAAGACGTTTAATGTATATATATTTTTTTTATTCAGGGCGTTTTGCGTTATTATAAAAACCATATTGAGCACTACAGTAATTTTTTTCAAACCAGTTATAAAAAAAAATATACAAAAAGGAGAAACACAACATAAAAACAAAATAATCGATTTTTTTTAGATTTTTACGATTGAATTATTTTTTTAAAACCAATATAAGAAATAACAGCTTGTCAATAAATAGTATATGATGAAGGCAGACAATACGCGGCTCACCAGTGTGTCTTCACGGTTAATTGGTTCAATACGTAATCTTTCGGTAGATTGCATTTAAGATTTTTTCAATATAATGTCAACTGCTATTTCAATACAAAAGAAAAAAGACTAAGTTCATCGAACTAGGAAATTATTTACTTATGCTTGTTGCATGATTAAATCTGGTTATTTTCGGATAATAAACTAATCTCGCATTCGATAGACTCTAGTAAAAGTAATGTAAAAAATTCTTGTGCCAAATTAAATGGCAAAAAATAGATTCCGTATCCTCAATATTGTAGCGATTTAAATGCCATGAAATAAGCAATAGATTTGCTGACTTCGAATCAATTTTGGTTTATTGGGTGCTTGTGTTATTGTTCGGAGTGTTTGTTTAACGTCGTAAGATGTTTTTGTTTGTCAAAACAAACATTTTGAATGATCTGAGATACAATAAAATGTGGAACTTGATACGTAGCAATTTCTCCAAATATAATAGTGTATTTTACATGAATGAATTAAAAATATATATCAATAAATAGTTCGAGTCTTCATGCTCTACAAAAAAATGTTATGAGAACACATCTGTGTATTATTTTTTCACAGTTAAATAAATAATTTTGTAGTTTTTTCTTAATGTGCTCTGAAGATAGTGTCGTATAAAGATAACTGTGGCACCCCACGCATGTATGTGCTCTCCATATGGGATATGAAATCTTGTCTACTTTTTTCATTGCATTTTATGTTAACTTAGTGTTGGGTATTTTTAGCCAAAAATAATACTTCGTTTAGATAACAACTTGTGTGATATGATTGTTTCGTTACAACATTAAGTACGTTATTTCATTACCTCGTTGAACAACACGGATGTTCAAGGAATGAATTAAATATTATGGGTAGGTTTATTGTGTGATTATTATCATTTTTTATTATTTATTCATAAATGGAAACTCAAAATATTTATATGTAGTGTTTGGCAGTAAAATAAAGCTTTGAATTGTTTTGAGCCTTACTTGTAGATATTGAAAGGCGAAACCAAGATCGTTATTAACAAAACAAATGGAATCATGCAATGTTTCAAAAATTTAAAATTTCATAATTTATGATATCGACTGAAGTTGCTCGATGGAGTTTCAATATCAAATTTGTATTGTTAAAACTTTGTACGATTCCACATGTTTTGTCACTATCGACCCAGGCTTAATCTTTCGGCATTTTCAGGCATTCTATCACACGAATGCAACAGAACTGACGTGCAATAAACAGTTAGCATCGTCTATATACCAATAACAGTTCAGTTGCATACGTGTGATAGAATGCCTGAAGATGTCGAAAAACGAAACCCGGGCCGTTAGTGACAAAACATATGGAATCGTACATAGTTTAAAAAAATTTAAATTTTATATTGATACTATCGTCAGTTGTTTTGCATCTATGT
This sequence comes from Himalopsyche japonica, assembly GCA_028555115.1. Classification (NCBI taxonomy): domain Eukaryota; kingdom Metazoa; phylum Arthropoda; class Insecta; order Trichoptera; family Rhyacophilidae; genus Himalopsyche; species Himalopsyche japonica. The sequence continues at coordinate 360,673 of JAHFWJ010000526.1, read as the reverse complement.
GATAGAATGCCTCAAGATGCCGAAAGACGAAACCCGGGTCGTGAGTTGCAAAACTTAAAACAATTAAAATTTTGTATTGAAATTACATAAAGTTTATACAGTCTACCACTAAGAGCAAGCAAAATGTTTTTCAATTGATCGAACAAATATACATGATAGTAATATTTTATGGAATTTATGACACTTTAGTTTTGAAATGATGAAAGTAAAGACTTTCTGTTAATTTTCACTTGTTTCTATAATAATTAAAAATTAGTTACTAATATTTCAAATATTTGAATAAAAAGTTGAATACAATAATTTTCACTCATTGTATCGAGTTTGGCAATAATAGCGTAGATCCGCTACCAAATAGTACTCAAATACTACAATATTGAAGCTTCAGTTTGATTGTGTATTGCACTATAATAATTAATGGATGGCCAGACATCAGTCAATTATTACAGATATTATCAACTGGCAAAATCATTAACCTATCATCGAAGAAACATATTAACTATTCGAGGATATCACTTTCAATAAATATATAAATACATTTTAAGCAAATATTTTTGAAGTATTTAAATGATGAAAATGAGAATCTTTAGAAATATTGATAAACTAGTGTTGATTTAATTTGTAAAGGAAAATAAAATACAATCTTTACTCGAATTATAGCTAATATTCATTTGAAATTGGATACTGTTGAAATAAATAAATAATTTATTGATTTAAAAGTGTACGAAAATATTCTAAAAATGTTGATATTTTTAGTAATATTTGAACAATTTTATATCGCTCACCGCGAGCATTACTAAAAATACAATACAAATTAAAAACAAGGCTTTTTGTACAAAGTTTTGAGTTAAAATTATCAGGTATACAAAACTAAGCAAACGAAAAGTGAGAAAATATTTTATGGGTAATGATACATTTTACTATCTACATATCTTAAAAACAGTTGGTTATGCATGCGATATGCAAAAAAGGTCCAGATTGAAAAAAGATTAAATTATAAAAATAGTACTAAACATTGTGTTTATATTACATAGATATAAAACTCTTTCACCGACTGACAGTTAATACCTGAAACATGAAATATATTTTAGTAAAATAGCCAGACTAACCCAAGGATAAATATCTAAGATACGATTAAGCTCAACATGGACGAAAATAAACCTTCATATTACATTTAAAACAATCAAAATACGTTACTACTATTTTTACAGTTTAATCCACGTAACATTTTTTAAAAAGGTATTTAAAATATTTTCGTCAAACAATATGATGATGTAAATTTTTTTAACAAAACAGCACATAACATATCTGAATTTATAAAGTATTAAAATTTTAAATTCCGTTGTTATAGAAGGGTGAGGCTTAACTAACATAGGACTGCGTGTATTTTTACTTTTAAATGTATCCTATACCCAAAGTATTCTGCGTGGATGTACGAGCATTATGACCACATTTCAATGGCTGTAATATTCGCATAATATTTGAATACAGAATAGGTTGTTATAGAAAAAAAAAATGAAAAAATATTACCCGAGTTATAAGGCATTACCTATTTAAAATCCGGCTTTTACGGTAAGTGTATGAAAGTTTATGTACTAGGCAATATTTTTTTTCCAAAGTGCACGTGTAAAAAGCTTCCAATAGGAGTAACTGCAAATTTGTAACCTAATCCCAGATAAATGAGGTATTTTATGGTCACATTGAAATATTTATATGAGGGGATCGAATACATATCACCGATTACTAAAGGTTATGCGTACATCACGTTATTCTATAATGCTTTTCGATGAAGTATTGATGAATTTCGTTTTATGTATCGTATAATGTAAAAAAATACGTCCATTTGTGTGTGCGTTTATATGCGTGTGCAAGTATAATATGTGTGGATGTATATATAATTATAAATTCTATATTGCTCAGGTAAGCTGGTTTCACTGTGGATTACTCAGCTCTGCAGCGATAGAAAAAAATATATCAAAATACAAATCAACACATAAGAGATTTTAACGTTCCATCACTTTGATAACAGAAAAAAGACGTAAGTCAAGAACGAGAATTTTTAATTAAAAAAATAAAACAATTTTTTACTTTATGTCGATATTTTATTACAATTAAATTCTACGTAATAAAAAATGCTTATTATTTATTAGAAAAAAAGAAAATTTGATTTTTTATGATAAAACTTCTCGTGGATTATTATTAACCATGTTCCAATTTCTATGTAATCGTCAAGATTATTTCATGAATTTCTTTCAAGGAGTTTCTTTCACAAATTCTTTAAGCTATTATGGAATCAAAAGTGCTTTTTGTTAATAATATATGATACAAGAATAATTTATAGTAAAATTTTGTAGTTTTTTTTATAAAGAAAATAAATAATTCGGAAAGCTCACCTTTCACTAATAGAATTACATATGAAGATTCTTTATTCAAAGTAGGCCTTTATTATGTATGTTTTGAGTGGAATAGAATTTTTTTATACATTAAGTTTGTTTATGAAATAATGTACAAGAATGGTTTGTCTGCGGGGGATGAATATATGTTAAAAGCAAGAATTTAAAGCAACTAAAAAATATGCTTTTTTATAAATATAGCATTTTTTGTTTAATGTACACAAACACAACAGCAATAAAACTATTAGCAAACAAGAAAACAATATTTTTTGATATAAACGAAATTATATTATTCATTCAAAAAAATATTTATCTTGCTTCTCAAAGTGTGGAAATGATATCGTCTCAAAAAACATTTATTTCTTATAAAGAAAGTATTTTTAACAAGCGTTTAAAATATTGTTTGACTTTGAAAAGGACACTAGGGCGGAAAAAATACAATCATAGTCTCTCTTGTAAACTATGGAAAAGTTACCACTCAGTATTTGGTCATTTTTTCAAACTACTATAATACAATAGCAGAATTTTATAATGTTAAAATGTTGGAAAACACCGCTATTTTGTAATGATAAAGAAAACGTTTTTGTATTTTTTATTTTGAATCTATTTTTGGTTTACATAAAAAATCTGTTTAAAAGTATGGAAATATATTTGTTTTTTAGTATCTAATAATAAAATTTAATTCAAGTAAATTTTTACTAAGCGAAGATTGACATTTTTTATTTGGCAATGGCTTCCGATATTCATTTTATTTTTATGTTATACCCACGATGAGTGAAACCGATTCTGATCTTTACGCAATGTGGAATTAGTTTTTCATCGCGATTCATATCAAGTGGGAATAGAAATGCGTTGATTGATCACCTCCATTTATAAAATAGCGTGTTTCCAAAACTAGAATACGAACGAATAAGATACGTTTATTGTATGGAAATTTTATAATTAATTTTTAAGCGAATTAATAAAAGCTTGTTGGAGTTTGTTGGTTGAAAAGTGTTTTTTATCACTATGGATCCTTGAAAGTTTTATTTTTACATGGAAATGAATGATTGTCATACCAATTTTGACAAACATATCAGTTAATTAGATAAAAATCGAATTATGTTGTCAATATTTTATGTTTACAATTTCGTAATAAATAAATTGTTTATTTCACAAACTTATTTCGATTTTATCTAAATGTTAACAAAAAATGTCTTCGTAAGAATGCCACTTTAAGCTAAGAATAAATTTCTCTGTTAATATGATATGCGAATTACATAAAATAACGCTTGTAAATATAAAAAAATAGCGCCACTTTGATGCTATCTGGTAAAGTTATCAGGTATCATTGAATACTATGAATCAACGTCGAATATTTCTAACCGGTTTTAGTAATTTTTAGGCAAACATTTTGTCATTTTATGTTACTGAGTTGTATCAGGCTCCAGCTACTATTTTTTTATATTATAACAAAGTATAATTATTCGAAATTAAGTAATTTTCAATAAAAAATATTCAAATATAATTTAATCAACTTAATTTATATTTTCAAAATAGTGCCTTGGAACCAACACGGTGAAAAAAATAGCAATGTATTTTAGTTCTACAAAATTATTTTTAAAAAATATAGTTGATAGCTATTTCGGCTCACGCCATCGTCAGAACTATGCTTACACTAACATTCGCTTATCTATATATAGCTGTGCAGAAAAGGCACACAACACATCCTCTCTCATGTTCCAACGACCTAGCTTGTTACTTTAAAACAATGACACAAAATTTTCAAAAATTCTAAATGAAACAATAGGTGTCAATGACAATAAGATTATGTGTGGGACGGAAGTAGTCATTATGGAAGCAAATCAGACCACCCCTTTGTACAACGGCTGGACAAGTGGCGATACTATTATGTTAGTTTGTTCGTTAAGAATCCTTTGTGATAATTGGTGTCTATTGATTTCCAGCTGTTCCAAAGCCATTCTCATCATTTCATTCATTCTCCGACCCTTACTACAAAGATGCAAACATTTAGGCGCTGAGTTTGAACTTATATTATGTGATTCATTCATAACGTTTTTAGCGAATTGTGAATCTGTTTTAGAACCAATTTTATTTTCTATACTTTATAACAGTGCTTCGTAACCGGTGTGCCGCGGTACATCGATATGCCGCCAAACGATTCTGGTGTGCCGTAGCGCATTTTTTTAACACAAGAAAAATTATTGAATATTTTATGAAAATGTAATGACATACAATTATTTTTTCGTCATAAATATATGTCATTATACACACGATATAATAATATAAAACATATATTTATAAGAAATAAAAGTTTACGTAATTATAGTAAACAATGTAGAAAGAATAAGTTTTAACAAATGAGTCGATGTTGTATAATTCGTCTTATTACAAATATTGACTTCTGGTGTTCCGTGAAATTAAAAAAAAGCGTTTGTGTACTGTGGAAGATAAAAAATTTCGGTGCACTGCTATTTAATATTATTTAATACATATCTCTGTATAAACTTTGTTAATCATATGATCAAGCATAAAAGCACATTTCAATTTTTTACGTTTATTTTAACGCTGATTTTTCAGTATATCATTTTTATCATTATCAATATTATCATTATAAATAAAAAGATTAACTTTATCCACATAATCCTTTCGCTTTAACAGGACTGTGGTATTACTTTTGACCGCCGCGTGTTGGTTTAAGTGAATATCTATTTATAAAGTTTCTGTTCTATGAGGACAGTTTTTTTAAAATATTTGAATTTTTTTTGTAAAATACTTTAATATTTAACAACCCTAAATTTGATGTCGTAAAAATGGAATGCTGTAGAAGATGAAACGTATTCATTGCATATGTTAAAAAAAAGAGTGTTAATGTATTAAGATGTACTTGTGAAAGTTATTATTGTCTTGATCGTATTTGATTTTCTTATGCCACACGGCAAAGCTCTAGATCAAATATTTTTAGTTCAGTCTATTTCCTTCTACTTTTGAGGTGAACAACAATTGTTGTTTTGTGTGTATAGATTTATGATTGTCGGATTCTCGTGGTTATTTCATGCATTCAAGATCCTCTGAAAAACAGTGATCAAATATTACAACATTTATGTTAATACGCTACATGCAAGCAAAATAAACAGTCGTTTTGAAAGAAACCTTTTGTAATACATTAAAATAAGGAAGATTTTTTTTTTTTCATAATTCCGTTTATCACATGTAAGAACAACAAAATTGACCAATGGAAAGAGCTAATGATGCGGTCTTCTAGTGAAGGTATCTTAATATACTCAATCTCTCTTTTATACAAAGATTAGTAAATGAAAACGGGACTAGATATGATGCATGAGAGAGAGAGAGAGAGTTTTTATATATTACAAATACTCATTCCTTCAAATTGAATAAATTGAAATAAACTGTGTTCGTTATATTTATTACACGAACACGTGAGATATGTCACGGAAGCCACCGTTGACGACCATTGCACTACGGAACAGTTTTACATTAATGTGATAAAATAAAATTACTCTAAAAAGAAAGCTCAGTGGTGCACTGTTTATATTGATTGAAAGCTCTGGGTCTATGGATAAGTTTTTAAGCATACGATAAATATTATGTGTGCATTTAAGATGATGATTCCAAAGAAACACTTAAGCTAAGCGAGGTTAGTTTGAAGACTGCATCTTAAACGGAGGTTAATAGATGTCTGCAATTTATCAGCTGTCATAAATGAGATGATTTTATAAACCATAATGTGTTGCTAAGCAACAAGCGCTTAAGCATATTCAAAAGTTATATCTTCTAAAGCTTTTAGAATCGTCATTTTTTTAGGTTTGTTAAAAATTATGATAAATGCGCTTAATAAATAGTTTTTCATGCTTATTTTTCGTAGAGTTTTTTGCTTGATATTCTTACTAAAGCGTTCTAAATGAATTTATGAAAATGACTATAGTCCACCGTAAAATACTGCTAAAACTTATCAAATAAATATGAAAAGCACGTATTAGTTTAAGATTTTTAGAATACTCGAAACGTTGTAGATTATTTTCAATTTTGTAAGGAACACGAATCATTTTAAAGACAATAAAAAATATCTACAAAATCAAGTCTTTCAAAGAGTATTTTCTTTACGTAAAGTATACGGAAATAATTTTTTTTACTAATAGGAATTAAGGGCGGAAAGCCAATTGCTATTTTTTTCAAAAAAAGGTGTTAAATATTAATTTTAATATTTTAACAAATGTGTAATATTGTAATATTTTTGAGAACAATAAAATCAAACGGTGTAGATTTTTATAAATATTTTTTTTGTAATGTTTCCATAATGAATTTATGATCAGGGCCGGTTTCGCTTACCGCGAACACTATCAACTGATAAGACACAAATTACACAACTTAAGTATACACATTTTTGAGTAAGTAGGTTTGTTTATAGTTTGTAAGCTAGATAAATAGTCTAGTTTTTAATTTTGATCCTATCAATTGTTAATACGCGTGATGAGTGAAACCGGTCCTGATTGTAATATATATTGTGGCAATAGAACTAAAAAATGTGTTTTTGTTATTATTAAAAATTTCACGCCTTTCCACCGAGAAGTGATTATTAACACATTTAATGCGTGGAAAATAACGAAGGGACTAGTGTCGTATTTTGCTTATGTAATAATCGGATATATTCTTAATGAGTCCGTAGTCATATTTTTAAACTTAAATCCATGTTGTTGATATATGTGTAGGTATTAAATTTATTAATATAAAAATCAGGCCGTAGTTGATACAGACATAATCTGATAACAATTTACTTGATTATGTACATATTTTAAATATTTACGTGTACTTTGATTGAACTCCAAACCTTCTCGTGACCAGGGGTTATACTAATGTACAGATCGAATATATCAAAACCGGTATTTCGGTATTTGACGTTAAATAGCGATATTACAAACATAAATACTCGTATTACAAAAAAATATGTCAAAAAAACTAAAAAAAACGAATAAATCAATTCCAATTTTTCGATGATTAATTAAATATCATTATATCTATGACGTTTTACACATTTATATATATTTTTTTACAGCCGACATTTTACCTTAAAAAGGATTTTGAACGATGGTGAAATTTATCTTTGAATTGTTGTAGTCTTCTGATTAAAAAATGTCCGACTGCAGAAAACGCCTTCTCAAACTCATTTTTTTTTTAACAGAGAGTCATCGATTAAATGCATGGTAATATATTCTTATACGGAAAAAATATTTTATTTCTCAAAACCGGTATTTTGGTATAAAAAAAAACAGTCAAAATACCGATATCACACTTTCGGTATTGTTGGTATTGAAAACCATGCATGTAATCGGTAAAATGTAAAAATTTTTGAGCATTCAAATACTTCTCAATATAATATATTGCCTAATGTATGTAGTTAGCATGTAATAATCAAATAAATAAATCTCTACGTATTGTTATTGCTATGATTATATTCATAATGCTTACACTTTAGAATTGAATTCATATCATTAGTTATAAACTAGCCGTCAAATTTAACTGGGTATTATATTATAACTGTATTTTTATTTAAATGATATAGTTAAGTATGAATATATTTTTTTATTATTATAATCATATTCAATAGAGAATATTTATTTTTTACACATTCGTGGTGTAAAACAACATATGTCGACGATGAATATTTAATTTTGAATTACATATTGAAACTATCTACGATTCAACATGTTTAGTCACTAACGAACCGGGTTTCACCTTCCGGTATCAGTCGATATTATAAAAAAAGTAGAATAACTATTTTGGATTTTGATGAATGTAGTTAGTTTTGTGTTTATATTTTATATTAAGATCAAATAAAATTCATCGTCTACGCATCTTTTACATTTTTTCAATTCATATGTTTTGATTAAAAAAATACGATTTTTTAAAAATATCGTTCATTGTTTTTTTTCTTTGTTTACTAAATAGAGTCTAAAAAAGTCGGTAAAGTCTTCTGCGACCAAACAGCGAACACACATTTTACGAAAAAAAAATGTCGCTATTTTTCGATAACCTGAAATGAGTTCAAGTATTTATATTAACAGTATACAAAATATTAGAAAAAGTTTCGTAACGAAAAAATAAAAAAAATATTATAGTCCACTTATCATCATCAAAACAATGACGAAAATTGAATTGGATGTTTTTTTTTGAAAATAGCCTTCGCACTTTAGAAATAAAAAAAAAACATTCATCACAATGTAAGCACATAAGTTTTTAGAAAAAATTTGTCAATAAAAAATATTTCCGTGAGAAACGTAACATGGTTATTTTATCTGGTAATATAATATTAGAAATGTGTTCATTAGTTGTTTTAATCGCTTGGAAAAATAACTTTCATAAAACTCTTCATTATATCAGTCTATTTTAATAATGGTTTATTTAAAACATATTATTGTTATGTTCGTCGTTTCTCAACGTGTTGACTGAATACATGGGAGGTACTATTGCAGAAGGTTACCACATAGCCTTGGGTGATATTTTTTTCTCAATAAAAAAACTTAGTATAATAAATTACCAATATAGGGTCATTATCGTTTGAGGATTTCTGTTTTATTTTAGAAAAAGATTTTATTGAGAGATAAATTTAATTGTTGCATTTTAAGTAGAGAGAGCCACAGCTTACGAAAAAGGCTTCTTGGCACAGCTCCTGAGAAAAGCTACTTTTTATTATTGGAATAGCTTTATTGTATCGGCTAAAACATGTTTACAATGATTAATCGCCTTTAAGTCACTGGCTTTAGTGATAATCACAAGACAGATTTTGTTGTCTTTTGTTTAAATATGATAAATTATCGATTATCCGCGTTGGATAATCAATTCAGTTGTTTTCAGTTGCGGTAATCATTGGATCCCAATACGGACACATTAACAAATGAAATAAACATTATAATCTTTTACTTTATTCGAAAGCGTTTCGAGTGTCTGAATAACAAACGGTTTTATGACTACAACCGTATAGAAAGGTAAGTTTAATTGGTAGGCAATAAGCTTGTCGCTTGGAGCGGATATGACTTAAAATTACTATTCTTATCCAAAGTTATCCATTATTACATTATCATTGTGGATTTTAAGAAAGGAGCTTTCACGCAATATTAACTAGCGTATTTACTGTAAGTCGTCAAAATAAGTTCATAGATTGAAATCTAGCAAGATTTTTTATGAAATATATATTAGTAAAATCAATTTGTTATCTTTTTTTATTATTTAATACATACAAACGTATTAATCTTATTAGAATACCGAAATAAGTTTCGCGTGAAAACCAGAACGTTATTGTATTTCGTAAACTGACATTTAACCCTCTAGTTGCCGAAATCGGTTATGTTACAATATCGCGTTCCGCTACTTTGTCGACAATCGTCAAATCTGCTGATTTTCCGCCGTCGTCAAAAGAGTATTCGACACACATTAAAAGTCTATTAAGAGTTTTTTCACGAGTAAATGATGTAATATGAATAATGCTTATTCAATATTTATTTAAAATTTGTAGTGTTTCAACGAAAGTAATCCGTCAAACACCTAGCAACCAGAGTATACCTCGATCAATTAAATATATATAATTAAATTGAAAATATTCTGTTTCATGATTGCACAACTGTGAAGAATCATCATAATGCAATAGGTTCACATTGCTTTAAAAATTGTGTAGTCTTCATACGTGCAGCATAAACTCTAACAGAATATTGCATTAACAAAGATTATCTCAGAAGATCATTAGAGAAAAAAAAAATCAAAAGTGGCCGAGCATATATTAATTGCATTTGCTAGTATTGTGTTCGTTGTACAAATTGTAATAGTACTAATTATACCCAAGCACTACAAATATAAGTGAACAAAAATTCGCGCAATAGCGCAGTCACTGTACATGATCGTTCTGAATAGGCAATGCGGCATATTATTTAGTTTTATAATGAGTTAACTGACACTTATTGATGTTATGGCATGCTATTTTAAATAATAAAAAACTCATTTTGTCGTACTTGTTTCCACAATATATTTTATGATAACAGCCGGTTTCGCTCATCGCAAGCATTGTCAACTGATATGATTTAAATTACAAGCATGTCTATTTGTATAAAATTTTGAGTTAAAGTTATCAGCTCGTGATCATAAAATTTATTGTCGAAATAAGTACTTAAAAATGAGCATATTATTGATAAAGATTTTTTGCTATGTATTATATTAATTTTGCCACCAAAACTATGTTGCATAAAAAAAATGATATCTTTGATATGTGCTTTTATTTTTAATATTTCTACGGTAACTTAAATTTCCTAATTACTATTTTGGTACCGGTTTCAAGTAGTTAACGAATAACGAGAACTCCTGTATATGAGTTTCTCTTTCAGTCGTGTGATTTTAGTGACTTACTCGCTTGAGTCGATTGTCCTATGTAAGCCATGCATTAAATATTGCTTCAGAATTTTTAAATTACTGCCGAAAGCGGTTCTGGTTTTCGCGACTGTTTATTAAATAAATTATGAAAGATAAAATAAATTTTAGGCAGCATTTTGGCCATAAAGGAATTTCCGTTTAATCTTAAATTTGTCATGCAACGTTACTGGGCTGAAAAACGAGGGCGTTCACCTTTGGGACGCGGTATTCCCGGTCAAATACCGGCGTCAAAACATTTATATAAACTCATCACTCCCAATGGCTTTTTGTCACATCCGCTTAGTCGAGTAATCGAATTGTAGATTTTTCCAATGATAAACCTGCGATTTTCATGAAGACTGGTAGTCGGCAAATTTTTTGATCTGTCATATTCAATATAGGCTTAAACAATAAGCAAAAAACAGTGTGTTACGTGGACTGATTTTTATCCATTTGTGAAAGCGTACAAAATTAACAATAAGCATATATTATATAAACAAGGCGTTGTAATTACACGATATGAACGATTGATTAATATTAGTCAAATAATTTTCGCAATATTTCAATCGAAGATGAATTTAAAAATACACAAGAAAACTTTCTAGTTTACGATTTCGACTAAGGGTGCTTGATGGAATTTCAATATTAAATTTATTTTGTCACTCAAAACCTAGATTTCGTGTTTCAGTTCGGATGCAATAGAGCTGACACACGATGGGTAATTTACATATGTTGTATTAAATATTATACAAAAGGAAGAAAACAGGAAAATATACTCTCTAACGCTGGGCGCTAAATATACAACTGAAATAATCTTAATGACTACTGAAATGATTAAAATATCAGTCAATTTTGGAAATGATAATTAAAAAAAAATACTGTTGATGACTTGAGAATTAAAGATTTTTATAATAATTAACTACTGTTAATATTATATGTATATTATTGGATATTGGTAAAATGAAACCAGAAATAAATTTTTAAAAATTATATCAGTACTTTTTAAAATTATTTCGCATATACATTTATTATACATTAAGCCTTATGGTTTAATATTTTTTCATGTGTAGATCACTTGGTATTATATATAACCGATGCAAACTATTTATTGTGTGTCGGTTATTTTGTATCTGTGTGACAGAATGAATGAAAGTGCCAAAAGTCGTGAGTGTCAAAACGTGTGGAAATGTACAAAATTTAAACCGTTGAAATTTAACAATTGTAGGCTTGCAAAATTTTATTTGAGTAAGAGATAGAGAAAAAAATAACGAATAATATTATAATAACATTATTCGAACTGAACCGAAACGAATTTTCTTTTGGTGAGACATATTTAAAATAATAAAATGGGGATTCTAAAAAATATTATTTATAAGGTTTTTTCTTCCCTTAAAGACCAACAGTTGTTTCATTAAGATAAGTAAATATTAAGAAACACTGCATCTAAACAATCTACAAATATAGTGGTTTATCTACTCTATAAGGCAATGATTATTAGTCAGATGGCAGTGAAAACTTTCCTTATACAAGTCGAACGTTGCAGTTTCTGAGGAATATAAAAAAGCGCGGTTACATTTAATTCCATCTAACTTGGATTACCTCTCAAGAAATAAGCTCGTTTCTTTCGTTTTTTATTTTTCTCGCTTTCATAGAGCGAAAACACGTTGCCGCCATTAATATTGCTGCCAGTATTACATTCCAGAATTCCTTAGATGCATATATCATATTATAAAAAAGATGTTTAGATTAAGATTTATCTAAAAACTCCGCTCGAGAGTACAGGGAAATGAGTTCATAGAAAAAGCGAGGGTTTGGGTGAAATATTATGTAGATCTCACACAAAGGGGTCGTTTTGCTACGTTGCATTTTTCTTATATTTACATTCAAAACATATAATAATATTACAGTAGGATAAGCAAACATTTTGCAATCTATCAATTAAGGCAGAGAGAATTTTTTTATTCTTACATTTACTATAGTCTAGACACTTAAAGAGCTTGGTCAGTTACACTCAACCGTTTTATGTTAGAGGTACGAAAAATGTATAATGTTTATGAGGTTAGTAGATCTATTTTAAAATATTGTTGATCTGATATTTCTAACAAATTCAGCGGTAACATAGTCGAACATTATTTTTAATAAAAAGCATAATTAATGACAATGCCATTATATTGTAGGTGCAACACGTGAATTTATATGTTGTTCCTGATTTAGCACTTGTGACGAAAAGTAATAACGCCATACACTCATAAATGGAATGTCGTTGTTATTGGCTAGATTTAGTGCCAACCTAATAAACACGTAAGGAACAATTACAAAAATTATTGTGTTTGTCGTAATTGTCCTGAGAATTACGAACTTGCGGTCTGTAGTAAATTTAGGAGCACGACCGTTTGTTTTTTTTTCAATATACATAAAATTATCATTTTACGTGCAATGGAACATCTTGTTTTCAAGCACGAACCATGGGTTCTGAATTACCTAAACAATATAAGTGTTAAAATCGAGATGATATTATAGACAAATACTGTCGAAGCTTTTAATGTGAATTTGTAGCGTGTTTTTTTCTTTTAATGCTTGACAGAAGTGCTTTATGTGAACATTAAATTGTCCACATTTAAGCTTATCAACTTCATATTGACGACTTAACAAACACGATTGATTGAAAGCAAAACAGAAAAAATTTAACGATATGTACTGAGGATGCTTGATGGAGTTTCATTATGAAATTCTATCATTTTATCGCTGTGTAAACTTTCACATGTACAAAAATCATTGTGCTTATCGCAATTGTGATAGTTAATACTAACTGTTATTAGTGCCTAATCTCTAATTCCGCATATATAAATGGTTATTGTTCAATTACGATATAAACAATTTCACGATATCTAGTTAAGATCGGTTTAGCAGAATATAATTTTTTTTCCCTTAAACGCTATGCAGTTTCCGGAAATATATTACGATATCTAAATACGCTATTGCACGCAGTGTCATTCAAACTGTCACTCACCTTTCCGGCAGTCCCGCACCCAGTGTTGATTAACTATGGTATTTTGGGGAAAAACGTTTAAATACTTTCAACGAAACTGTGTTATTTTGAAATACACAGATGTAGTAATTGGAATTAACTATCAGAATAATTTTCAATTTTATGTATTCATTAACGTTAATTTTATTATATATTTTAATTTTAGGCCTCCGTTCTTCATAAGCTTCAAAATATGGAAGATTAAAAAAATATTTTATCGGTGTTCATAAAATTTTTGAATTAAACAGAGCACAGTTAAGTCAATAACTATTCTTAAATTAGCAGTTAGATCTCCCTGAATATCACTTGCCTAAATCCCTAATGCGATTAAAGTTCAATTAGTTAACAATCGGAATTATTTATTTCTTATATTGAAAATGTCATCTATAACCTCATCATAACCCATTTATTTGAAATAATTAAATATGTTTGAACATAAAATACAAGTACAAAAAAAAAATGCATTTTAAGGGTAGTTATATATTCACTCAATAAAAAGTCATAATGTTGTATTGGTTATAAAACTACCCTTTCCAAATTCGATTGTCATTATAATCAAATAAGTATTTATTATATTAAAATTATTTCAGATATATATTATATTTACCCTTCTTTTAGATTTTGAAACGTGAGAAAAAAGTAATGAAATTCGCTTGATCCACAAATGTTATTCCACAAAATTAAAATACACGTTTTTTATTAGGAAAAAAAACGTTTTTAAGCTCGTTGAACAATGTATATTGATAAAATGTGTAAATTCTATCAATGATAAAACTATTCCAAGATTGGTAGCCAATTTATCGAGAGATTGACACTGTGCTGAAAACCTTCATCGAGTCTATCTATCGATGCAATTTTGACATGTTTTTCAGTGCAATTATATTCACAAATGATTTATAACATGATAAATGAGTCAATAAATTGGCATTGTAACGTATTATTTAGTTGCGCTGGTAAATCGGTATTCTGAGACTAAAAGAGGTTTTGAAAGAATACATTCTACTTTTAAGGTATTAACTGTCACTTTTTTACGGAAAGGCATGGTATTTTAAATAATAAATACATATTTTTTAGTACTTAACATATTTCCACAATATATTTTTTGAACAGGACCGGTATTGCTCATCGCGAGCATTATTCTAATTTAGATATGATGGATAAATCGCTGTTTAATAATATTTAATATAATTGTCAGATTTTCCTCTGTGAAGTAAGTGAAATTCTTTTCTAAATTATTTAAAAAAATTCTAACATAACAAATAAACACTGAATTACTAAAATGTATATTTGACGCTCAAATTTGGAATTCACATTTACGACTTTGTTTGCTTTACTGTAAAGTTGAAAAATCATCGTTCTTATCACATTTCTAATAATATTTGTGTTTATTTTCTTTTAGGTACAAACATTTGAAGTCTTACAGAAAAGTTGAATGAATTACTCAGAGAAACCATTCTATAAATTTCTCCGCACACAATTAAGGTGAATATATATAACACTCATATCTATGTAGATATATTACGATTTCCTGCCTCAATTGAGCCAATTTACATATATATTGGATATATTATTATGAACATCAAATAAAAGCCATTGAGAAGTCAATGAATATAAATTTCATAAATGTATAAAGACATAAATGTGTATGCGTTTATTTTGAAGGAATTTTATCAATGTATAGATATCCCACACATACAAAACTAACTAAATTATTGAAATCGTTTCATTGAGTCAAATTTAAGGAATTTTTTAAACAAAAGTTTGAATTAATAATAAATTTTTCTTCGTGTATTTTTCAGTGAATCATTTTTCAGTGTTACAAACCAAATAATATAACCTAATGAAAATATATTGGAATGATTATATTTCTTGCTAATACTTTCTTCTCCACTAAATTGTTTTATAATTTTAATATATCACTATGTTAGAATCGTTAAATTATTGGATATAATTTAAAAAACCATTATAAATTTTCCGAACTGATTTTGGTTTCAAACAATATGTTCGTATTCAGAAATATTTATGTGAAATATGCTTATTGATTGAATTGGCAACACGATGAAAAAATAGAAATCTATTTTAGTTATTTAAAAATTATAAGGTATATGGTTGATTTTCGGCTTATAGTTCTGACGAGGGCGTAATCTGAAATAGCTTTCAACTATATAATACCTTATATTTTTTGTAAAACTAAAAAACGTGTGATATATGCTTATTTGTTAATAGAGGAATAATTTTAGTATGCTTCAAAACGTAATAAAATAAATATACGTTAATGGTAATACACAAACCATACTGTCTAAGCTATAAATAATGCTCCGGCACCAACTATTATGATTAGATTAACCTAAGATAAAAAGGAACAATATCCATTTTATAAATAAAATATGATATAACCGAAGGTTTAGCTTGTTTGTTATAATTACAGGTGATAACATACTGTGATTAATGAATTCATTTTTATGACTTCCTTAACGTTACCTTTATTAATTGGAGATAAATAATAGCTTAGTGTACAGCGTTATACAAAAGAAACTAAACCGAAAAGATACATTAATTTTTATTGTTGTTGTATGGCCTCTGAATTGGTTAAGGTCATAGCTATTTCTTTTATTAAAATTATCAAACGTGTAGAGAAATAAGTGACAGTAAATACGAACACAAAAATGTTTGTGTAAAAAACAGAAAATATAATATTAGATGCCGACTGAAGGTTCTTGATAGAATTTCAATATAAATTTGATTTTGTTGATACTATGTATGATTTCATATGCTTTTTCATTAACAACCTGTGTTTCGTCATTCAGCATCGGAATGCAATAGAATAGAATTGTTATGAACTGTTGAAACTGTGTGGATTTCTACTTGTTTTTTTTTTTTGAACGATTGGGTTTGTCGCGGTCAGTTCCATTGCATCCGTGCAAATGCCTGAATATACCGAAAGAGCCGTGACTGAAAAAACATCTTCAAATTTACTCTGTTTCAATGAGTTTCAAATTTAAAACTATATTTAATTTTTTTTATTTATTTTGAAATTTCTTAGTGAATTACAATTTTTGTTTCTTTTTTACCATTCCACACATATAATATACCTCAGTTCACACACACGCATTCGCATAGAGAGAGTGATTTGTTGGCGGTGCAACGTACGCGTACTGCCTCACACTTTTTGGATATTGTTTTTTAAATTTTCAATTCTTCATACCAATCGCCACCGAATGAATCAGTCGTTATTAATTTATTGTTTGAATTGGCATTTACTTGGTAGAACTTCACTATAGCGTGGTGAAAAAGTAGCAATGTATTTTAGTTCTACAAAATTATAAAGATATAGTTGATAGCTATTTCGGCTCACGCCATCGTCAGAACTATGTTTAAACTATGTCACAGGAAATTTTAAGCGAACAGACAAATAAAAGCCTTTTGCCGCTCCTCAGACCATTGCGAAGCGTTAATGCATTTCTGTAATAAATCATCTCCGGGCGGTATTTAAGCTTATTGTAAGTGCCGCCTTACAGTGAAACTTAGTTTAAATGTAAATTTTTTTTTATAGCATTATATAAGCAAGGTTGTTAAAACAGAAGAGAAGATGTATTGCAAGACGAACCTTTTCTACACAGCTATATATAGATAAGCAAATGTACGCTTAAAAATTATTCTGACGATGGCGTGAGCCAAAATAGCTATCAACTATATCTTTGAAATTTTGTAGAACTAAAATACATTGCTGTTTTTTCACCGTGTTATTATTATTTTACAATACCCAGTATGAGTGGGTGCAACGGTGAATGTTTATTTTTTTTGCAAAACAATAATTCAAGTATGGCTGCAATCAAGTATGTCTCACTATTTGTGGATGTGACTGTAGAATATATCATTGCGAGTGTACCTGCGCTATATATATGCACACTTAGCCCGGAAATAAGAAATGCCAACTTGGCGTAGTAATAAATTACAGGTGAATCTGGAATTCCATTTCATGTCTACCAACTATTATAAAAGTATTTTTTTCGTCTCAGAGCGAGCTTTTTTCTATTAGAAGCGTCGTTTCTTTATGCGATGCTTTAGTAATTTATCATTTTCCTTTTTTATTGTGGGCTAAATTAATATATTATTATGAATATATTCAAAAAATGATTTTACGATATTATAATAAGAAAAGTCTACCCGGTAGTGCAGAAGTAATTTTATCATACATGCACTATATTTGATAAAAAAATTAAGTAATATTATTAAATAAAAAAAAATATTTACACTCATATATGAAAAAGACTGTATTTATTTTACATGAATCTAGAAGCCGATTTATGAGATAAGTTTGGATATTCATTCATTTCTTTTTGATGAAATTTTTTAAATGTCTGAAAAGTGAATTTAAGTCTATTTAATTATGCCTCCTTCTTCACCTTAAATATATTATATATTGGTTTTGGTTACTATTGTAAATAACAGTAACATTATTTTCAATGGTAACTTTCCATTTTTTTGTATCGAAAAACAAGAAGTTTATATTATTATATAAATTTTAAATTGTGGTATAAATTTGCAAACCGTGTCAAACTGTTACTATCTAAGCTTTAGAAGCCAGCAATAATATTTCTATGTTGTTTACTACACTAATAGTGTCAAGCAGTTTTACAAAAAATCAGATAGATGGTTTGTTTTTTCAGTTTCTCTATTGATATTTTTATGTTGGTAGTGCTTTATTTAAAAATGGTTTTTATTAGAATTTATTCACTGCACAATTACTATAATACGTATGTGAATAAACATGAATATCTTGAAAGACTAATCATATAGTTGTGAAAATTACATTATTTACAACAACATGAAAGTTGTGATAAAAACTTGATTAAAATAATTCATTACCAAATTAAGAGATGAATATAAAAAAATTATCGCGTTCAGCTGAAGATATTATATAATAACTGCGCGAGTTTTATTAGAGTCACTTTTAAGGTGTTAACTGTCACTTCTTGACGGAAAGGCATGATACTTTAAATAATAAAAACAGATTTTTAGTACTTATTTCCACAATATATTTTTCGATCAGGACCGGTTTCACTCATCGCGATCATTATCATCTGTGTGTCTAGCCACTAATACAAGCATGAGAATAGGATTGTAGGGTAGTAAATATTAAATATATTATCCAAGCCGCAATTCAAATGCAACCATTGAATATTTTTTGCAGTCGGTTATTGAAATATTAGAAATAAAAAAAAATATGTTAGAATTTGGATGCATTTCGTGAGTCGTTAAGTTCTAATATTTTCCGGACACTTATTATTTCACTCGGTGAGCCGAGATTATTGAAATTGTAATCGTCCAAAATATTAGTTTCTAATACAAAAGATTCCTTAGATCAGTGATTCCCAACCCCGTGCCCGCGGGCACCATGGCGCCCGCTAAACGATTCGTGTGTTTCCGCCACTATTCGACCGTGACAGAAATTTTTCATAAACACTCATGTTATAATTTTAAAAAGTTTTTTTTTTTTTGGGTACCCAGGTCTACTTTATTCTCTTCTTCCTTTTCTCTCTTCTACTTTATTCTCTTCTTCTTGAGTCTTTTTTTAATTTATTACTCATGTCCAATTAAAAATATCATTAGAAAAAATAGGTGGTGCCCGCCACCCTACCGATATCTTAGAATGCGGTCTAGAGTACAAAAAGGTTGGGAATCTCTGCCTTAGATCAAGGTCGGAGAATATGTTGGTTGCCTGTTGAGTAAATGACGCTTCCAAGGTGCCTCTTTGTGTGTAGGTACACGGCTCGATACGCCGGCATCACCTTATTTTGTGTGAGTAAAAAATAGAATACAAAATGTTGAAACCATCTTGGAATGTCTTCCGTTAGTTATGCCTCTAATTATAATTCGATCATTGCTTCCATAGTGGACCACGTCGGTGTCCATTGGCTTGCGTGCGGGGGGTGTAATATTACATAAATAATTCACGTCATTAAATAATGATTCAAATAAATGAGCAACGCATTTCTTTTTAAATGCATACGAAATTATGTAAGGTGTGAGTGAAAGCAGAAATGTGTTTTTTAATAAAACCATTCAATATAGCCTAATTTTGTGATCTATTTATGACTACAAATATAGCAACAATATGTAATGAAGAGTTTTGGATGATTCAATGTATTATACTATGCTTACATTATATTAAGAACGATAAAAAAAAATTAGCTGTCACATATTCTACTTTTAATTGTGTAAAATATTATCGGTATTGGATACCGTTTTTAAATAGAGTGATTATAAGCAACTTATCATAAGACACCGCGATATTTTATATAATTTTTTTCTAACTATAGGAAGTTCTTATTAATAGAAGAGATTCATTAACGAAAGATTTGTAAATAGTTACTAATTTTAGCTCTCCGTGTCGTGACACAATCTTGTTTACAGCTTAATCACATAATTGTAAATATGTTAATATTTAACGAAAGACTAAAAGGTTACATATTGATTTTCTCAAATAAATCCCTAATAGCCTTTTTGCTTACTGTTATTTTAAATTCACAATCCGAAAAACTATATTGTATTTTCAATGGATTTGGTTGAAATTTTGTGAAAGTTATTTTAATATATAAAAAAACAATATCAATGCGTAATGTGTTTATAACTATGACAAGTATATTTCATCTTTAAAAAGTAACTTCAGACACTTCAAAGTAAATACATTATATTTATTGATTGAATTGGCATTCACTTGGTAGAACTCCATTATAACACGGTGAAAAAATAGCAATGTATTTTAGTTCTACAAAATTATTTTTAACAAATATAGTTGATAGCTATTTCGGCTCACGCCATCGTCAGAACTATATAGAACAGAATAGTTCTAACGATGGCGTGAGCCGAAATAGCTATCAACTATATTTGTTAAAAATAATTTTGTAGAACTAAAATACATTGCTATTTTTTCACCGTGTAAATAAATTACTTCGAGTTTATTTTCCGGGAGGTTTTCACCTTGAATCATTTTTTTTTTATTAGTATTGCAATAATAATTCGTGCTAAATATATTAAATTCTAATACCGTCCCAAAAAAAGTTCTACCTAAAACTTTACAGTTCGTCAAAGAAGCAAAATACGTGCCATATTAAGTAACACAATTTTAGAAAAAAAATGCCAATTTCGTTAGGAAATAAAATTTAATTTGTGGAACTGTTATTTTATTATCCCCTTATCTAAGCAGTAATTTCACTGCGCCACTGTCTTAACCACTCTTGTTTATTGTGATTATATTTAACTTTATAGTTATGTACTTTTTTCTTAGTTTATAAGACTTACTGCCATACCTTGAAGTCTCGCCTGTGTCCCACGCATGGACAAATTTTTAATACTGAACGATTAACTGTAAATTTGGGATAATGATCTGTGATAAATAATAAGTAAGAATTTCCTTTTGTTACAAAAAAGCTAATTTCTTTCATTGTCTTTGATCATCTCTCTCGTAAATGACTCAACAACAATTATAACGAACTTAGACTAGTAACACGATAACATACCTGCCTACTTACTTCGGAAGCTGTAAGTCTAATTATACATTTTTTGTATAGTTTTATCTTAGTATGTAATAAACGTTCATTTCCGTTTATTCTAAGCTATGATAAAAAGATATTATTATGAAAATATGAATGAGAAGTAGTAAATAAATATACACAAAATATATACATCCAATGGTTTAAGGTCAGTAGTTTACACGTAAAATTTTACCGTGGCAGTATTATAAGCGTCAGCGCACCAAACTTTTCTTTTGAGATGTGATTTTTATTTTTTGGATATCAAATTGATGAAGCGTATAGATATATTATATGACGCGTTGGCATCAAAACAATTCAAATCTCCTTCGTCTCTTACGTATTGATTTTTTTGTATACTTGTCGCTGCAGAGCTGAGCAATCAACAATTAAAAATAGCAACTATATTCACTGAAAAAATACACTCTGTGAGTCACTTAGGGTTAATATGTCGACTCAATCCTGGATAAAATCAACATTTCAAATTAATTTATAAAGAAAAACATTTTTTTTAAAATATTAGATATGAAGTTGTTGGTGTGAACACATGAGAACTAGTCTTTTATATCGATAATTATCCGTTATAAATATACTCATTTCAAGTATGCTGCAATTAATTTATAATAAATATTAAATTGCTACCCGAACCAGTAAAATGCTGTACGGAACTGTTACTTTTAATGTGAATGTAGTTACAACAAGAAAAAATAATTTTTAATATATGAGTGATATAAAAAAGTATTTGATATAACACTTACCAAATTTTGTATATAATTATTACTTGAATTAGACTTTTATTTGTAAACTTGAAAATTGAAACAATATTAAGTTAAATAGTCAATAATCAACATTTTTTTTTAATGTTTTATCCTATTATAAATATTAGTGCAGTAAATTTCATGAACTCTCTGTAAAAAGCAGAGCTGTGGAGTTGCGGTGTTTTGGCTGGAGTTGACTTTATCGATTAAACAATTTGAACATTATCTTAATGAACAAACATAAATAAATCGTCCTCGTTTGAGTTTTAATAATATAAAATTTAACCTTTTGCCGGATTGATTGCTTGACCTGAAAAAAGCCTTATAAAATGAAACTTTTAAACGTGTTTTTGGTCAATGATGGAGAAGGAGTCAAAATTGTGTTTTTTTTGTGACGAATTCACAGCCCTGATAAATTTACCCTGACTTTATATTATGGACACAATTTTAGATCAAATAACGTCATATTGAAAAAATCAAGTAGTTGTTTATGACCTTGCCAGGAATTGATCCCGTGGCATTCTGACCGCTGCTCGCTGGTGCAAATTTAAGATGTTGTATTGAATACGAGTCAATCTTTACAATTTTATTCATTTCGTTATCTTTACCACCTACACTGTAAGACATTGCTCATCGGTCTGTAGTTAATGAGTTCGCATTATGTTACATCTACTTGCCTAATTACCTGCAAGTAATTCGATATTTGAACACAGACGACTAAAATAGTTAATATATTAACATATTTTCCGTGCAATAAAATGATATCACTTATAATTTTATTGTATTTTTTCAATATCCGAAACAATGTGGAAAAGATACAAGATGAAATTGGTGTATTTTGCTCATTTTTTGCATCTCTCTTTATTAAATGAGTGAATTAGAACAGCGTAGTATTTGACGTTTAGCTCTGGCTACGTTCAGTTTTTATGATCGAAAAATAAGAGAATTTTCCACTCAACAAAAACTCAAAAAAAAGAATGATTTACGGACAAGAAAATACTTTTCTGCACTGCTCTGGAACCAGTATTCTACAATCCTTAAATAAATAGCTAATTTTATCTGCATCGTACATTTTTTAGCTTACTCGCAGCCCGTTTCTAGTCTACGTAATAGTATTTCACGAACACTGTTTTTTTTAAATCAGATATTTCTAAATCGATAGAAAAACGCCCGTAATGGTTTGATAACCATAATATGCATTTTTTGCTGAGATTTATCCCCGTATGAATATTTTTAAATTGATTTAAAAATAAAATTGAAGACAACAATCAAATCCTGGAAACCCCGTCAGAGAGACTATTTAACGCTTAATGCTTTATTAGCATCATCCTTCTACCCACATTCTCCCAAACTCTCTTATTTTCTGTCAAATAAATGATAGTCCTTTTTTCTTTTTAGAGCAAAAACAATTATTGGAAATCAGTGTATATTAATAATATTTAACATTTTGTTCTTCAAACTGTCATTTTTGTATCACAACAATATATAATGAAAAAATAACACCAATGTCTGACACTTTTACTCGATAAAATTTATCAATATTTCTTGTTATTACTATTTTTGACCAGCTTCAGTTTCTTGTCACGTAACTAAAGATATGTTTCCATCAGTGATTCACAAACTTTTCATTATTAATTATTATTTATTGAATATAACTTTAAAAAGCGGTTCTGTCCACATCCCATTTGATAATATAAAGTTTTTTAATAGTACTAAACAAATTGTGTCCTATTATTATATCTAAAGCTTTACACAATGTCTACAACTTGATTACGTTTAAGTCTGTTTTTCTTAACAATATCTTTTATATTCTAACAAATTAGCAGGACTAAAACAAGGAGACTCCTTATCACCTATGCTATTCAACCTAGCTTTAGAGAAAGCCGTAAGAGAGGCAATGAAAGCAGAAGGCGGAGTTATAATGAATGGGTCCCACAAAATATTGGGCTACGCGGATGATCTAGTGGTGCTCGGAGAATCTGAAGACGAAATAAAAGACATTTTCACTCCTTTGGAGGACACAGCAAAAAGGTTAAACCTAAGAGTAAATGTGGGAAAGACTAAGTATTTGAAAATGACAAGAGGCAACGAACCCTCTGGAGACATTGTAATAAGAAACTCCTCGTTCGAGAGAACCTCTCTTTTCAAGTACTTGGGCTCTAATATTTCCTCTAGGAATGAGATGACTTTGGAGCTTGCTGACCGACTGAGAAGTGGAAATGCAGCGTACTTCGCGCTAAATAGTCTGTTTAGGTCCAAAATGCTGTCCATCAAAACCAAGTGCCGGGTGTACAACGTGATCATTAAGCCGATAGTCATGTATGGATGTGAAACCTGGGGTTTAACAGAAAAACAAGAAAAGGCCCTCCAAGCATTTGAAAACAGAATCCTCCGCAGAATACTTGGACCCGTTAATGAAAACCACCAGTGGCGCATTCGTACGAACGCTGAGCTCTTCGACCGATACAAACCAAGAATCATTAATGTCTTGAGATCGAGAAGGCTCAGATGGGCGGGTCACGTCGTACGATCTGAGAAGTCTAGAGCTCTCCATAAGACTTATGAAGGAACACCAGCTGGCACCTGACCTCTCGGTCGCCCTCGACGGAGATGGGCGGATAACATTCAAAAGGATGTTGAGAGGCTGGGGATAGTCAACTGGAGAGAAAGAGCGCTCGACAGAGATGCCTGGAGAGAGGTTGTGCAGTCGGCCATGGACCTGAACGGCCCCTAGCGCCATTTTATAATAATAATAATTCTAACAAATTATTACTCGTTATTGCCAGTCCTGTAGCCGATCGATGTCCATCAAATGATTCGTCCTTACTCCTTTAATACAATTATTATATGTCAATCTTTCATAGTTTCCACTTACTCCATACACGAACCTAAAAATGGATTAGAAGTAGTAAAAACTTACTAAATTATCACCCCAATCTATCCACCAACTGGTTATTTGATAAAAAAAATGATAACTCTACAAAACAGAACAAAATAAAAATGAAACACTCAATATTATTTTGTTTTATTGTATTTATGACTTTATTACATTTAAACAACACAATTTACTATAAATATTCGGTAACCTCTTTTCTATTTTCCTTTATGTAATCGGTACAAAGGCGAAATATTTTATTTTGATACATTCATATTATGTTAAAATAGACGGTTAATTCTACACAAGTGATCATAATTTCAATTCAATATTTGATTTGAAATGTTGAGCGTAGGTATACATGGCGAAATTGTTTCAACAAGTTGAACTATTTTCATGAATTTTCGAATAAATATCTTGTGAATTGTTAACGAATGTATGTAAAATATGTAGGAAGTATACAATAATTAGAATTGACTATTCGCTTCAGAGTAACGTTGGATTTAATCTTAAACTGGTGGATTCTGTTGACGTCTACGTGAAATTATCCAGAAACTAGCGTAAAATATATCTGCAGGCTGTTTAGACACAATAAACATAATATAAAATTATAACCTTACCGAATATATGACAGTGAAACTTTAGGGCCACGCGATCGTAACGGCGCATGCAATATTAGCAACGACAGAAAACATAGGGTTATTAACGTTTAAATGAAAATCAATTCTACGACAATTGTATTTAATTCATTTCAACTGAAAACAAAATGGTTATCAAGATAATAAACTTGACCTTCCTAAAAATAGTTGTTTGTATGATTTGCCACGGATTTATGTCCGAATGAAATAGAAATAATTTAAAATTTCGATTAATGATGCTTGATGGGATTTAAATTTAATTTTCTCTACAAAAATAATAAAAATCTTGCTAAGATTTTAGGTATACTTTCTTATACATTTAATCAAAGAGATGATTTGAAAACTTTATACACGACGTAACTATTTTCTTCCGAAATCTATTTACCAGAAACAGTGGCAATTCTGAAAAATTGCGATGTCTGGTGGAGGGTTTCAGAAGCAGATATTATTTGCGTGTAATGAGTGATTGAGGTTAAGTCGATCGAAGTACTTTTCAGATAGGCTCAAGCCGATAAACATGTAAGTAAGTGGCGAGAAGACAGCTTTTTACTCGATAATCGCTCTCTCTCTTCGCATCGTGTTTGAATTTCAACAAGAAAGATTATTCGCATGTAAATTTTAAGATAGAGGTCCATAACACAATTTGAAAACAAATATTAAAACTATTATATGAATTTTACTATGGGAATTGGAATACGCTTTAATATAGGATTGCCGTAATTATCATATTTTGAAGTAGTATAAAATATTTATAAAAAAATTACATAACAGTAAATAATCGACAGAGTATTGAATATTTTACTGTCTAATTTTTATTCACTAAAGTAAAAAATAAATCACAATCATACATGTTGTAAACATTACTGGCATTGGTTTGAACCTAAGCCTCTCTTATCTTTACAGTAAAATTTATACTAATAAATTATGGAGCTGACGTATACATTTATATATATATATACCCTGTTGCCTTATTTCTCGACGTTGATATTGAAAGCATTCGAATCTTTATTGAAGAATACAATTGACAGACAATATTATAATCGGGTGGCTTAAAAATGATATATTGTTTATTGTTTCAATATCTCTTTTAAAGTGTCAACTGTTAATTTTCCATGGATAAGCATTATCTTTAAAAAAACAAGCACTATTTTAAAATTAACCTCCTGATTGTCAATCTCTCAATCGATGAGAAGATTGGCTGCAGTGTGTTCACAGTTAACCCTTAGTGTAAAATGTTATATGTTAAGTTAATATTATTCGTTCTAATGATCTCCACTTGTTTATTTTACACCAAAAAGACTGAAGTTGTGTTTTAAATGTTCGGTATTGCAATATCCTTTATGGTATACTGCAGAGATTTGGTGAATATTTCAAACTTATTTAGATCAGTTGATCATGTTCACTATTAGTGAAATTTGTCATAAAACATGTGGAAACAGTATATCCAAAAACTTTCAATTACATTTTATTGTCTGCATTTTAATTTACACAACATATAATATATTCATTTAATGTATTTTTCCAAACAGTGCGGCAGAGCAATAAAATATTGGAAAACAATGTTACATGTTGAAAAAAAAAACGATAAATATCAATATTATTATGAAAATAAAATACTTTGATAACCATCGGAGTGATAGTGTTACAGGCCAGCCGCCTTCCACCCGGTGGACATATCGATTAATTGAATATGAAGACTGTGTGTGGGAAGTCTAATTGAGAGCGACGTGAAAATATAGCTTTCCGAGAATCAGAGCTTTTTCTGTTTCATTGTTTACGACGATGTACGAAACAGACAATGTACGGGCACCTTTATAATTTGTAGTTAGCCACTTATGACAGTTTTTTGTTAGTGCTAGTTTTTATTTGTATAACTCCACTGAGAATCCACAGGATAACCACTTCTTTAAATCAATCAACTACCTAGGTAGCATTAGTGAAAAAAATCATCGGGAGATTAAAAACTCTATTAACGTAGCTTTCAAGGTCAACAATAATTTAGGCAGACATCTTAAAAATAGTAAAGATAAAATTAATAAACTGGACAGAAACGGTATTTATAAAATTTCCTGTGGCTCATGTTTATCCGTTTATATCGGACAGACAGGTAGAAATATATCTACTCGAGCTAAGGAACATACAAAATCATTCAACAATTAAAAACAGGTTCACAATTCGCTAATCACGTTATTAAGGAATCACATAATATAAATTCGAACTCAGCGCCTAAGTGTTTGCATCTTTGTAGCAAGGGTCGCAGAATGACGGCTTTGGAACAACTGGAAATCAATAGACATCAATTATCACAAACACACATACGAACAAACTAATATAATAATGTCCCTATTAGTCCAACCTATTCAAAGAGGGGTGGTCTGATTTTCTTCCGTAATGACCACTTCCGTCCCACATGTAAACTTAATTCAAAGCCGCCTTTTGTTTCATTTACAATTTTGTATGTATCTGATAGTGAAAGTACATTTCAAGTGATAATATGTTCGCTTGTTAAAATTTGGTAAGCGAAATCAGGTAGCGAAAACGTACTAAAGATAATGTTATCGATTGAATTGGCTATTACTTGGTAGAAAAGTACCAATGTATTTAAGTTCTACAAAAAATATTATGTATATAGTTTATGGTTATTTCGGCTTATAGTTTTGACGAGGGCGTGTGATTTCAACGAAAGTACTGTAGTGAATGCATTGTCGCAAGAAAGCATCTTTTTAAAAATATATTTTTACGCGTGGACGTAGGTATATTACAATTGATGATAATATGGTTAGTTATGATGAGAATGACTTGAGACATGTTTTTACTGAAACACTAATAACACTATTATATAAATAATAAAGATACCATACATTTTTATACACAATAAAATTGAAATCAAGAATTTTCATTATACTACTTGAATAGTGTCACATTCTTGATGAACGAAGGCAGTTTTGATCGCCATGAATTTTTTATAATTATTTTGGAAAATTTCTGTTTTTTTTTTTTTAATGTTTGTTATTCAAAATTAGATTTATTCAGTTGGATTGGCCCTTCTATTTTTATTTTTTATAAAATACATGACTGAATAAAGAATAATCATTATAATTTTGATAGCTAAATTAAGTTCTTAATAAGCTAAAAATTATGAGTTTCTGTGGATACGTGATAATTCTTTGACAACCTCTACACGTGATTCTGTTTTGTATTTTATAGTTTTCGATATTAATTACCAATGAATTTTGATAAAATGGATACTTTTTATTCTTGGGACAAAACGGAAACGTTTTACAATTTTAAACAACCAAAATCCGTCCTGCCGAGTTCCCAAACGGAATCCAACAACGTATAATTAAAATTTATACGCATCTCAAAATAAATTAATCACAATAAAATAATGATAAAAAAAAACTTGGAATGTGCATTGAAGGGAAGTTGGCATTTTAAGTAAATGCTCCCGAATAAATGTTCGACGTAAATTATTTATCATATAGTGTTACCATACTATTATGCAAATTCTACGTCCGATTCATGATTATTAGATGTAAGCATTGAACTCATTTGACCACATTTAAACTCACAAGACGTGAGCGTTCGTTTTCAATTGTCAAATTATTTATCTTATACACATTTAACCATTATAATGACGACACGTTAGATAAATATATGAATATATGACGGTATACCCTAGCCATGTAAATGAGAAATTAAAAAATGCTCTAGAAATTATCGATAACTTTGACATATATAACGTGTAGTAGCGTTTTTGTTATATTTCAAAACAGTTCTTCAAGCAGCAGAAGATTTCTTCTGCTGCTTGAATGATGATAAAACACAAATTGAAGACAAAACGTATTTTATAATATCGTCTTATATTACGGACAAACTGGACAATTAGAAAAAAATGCTTTTTAATTAATTTTTAATGTGTGTTACCTTCTTCTTTCATTTAAAAATAGTAAATCTGACTTTTTTCCATTTTACATATTGTAAAAATGACTCTTGAATTACAAAATGTCATTTTATAAAATAATACCATTTATTTAAGAAACAATGACCAGAAAAACGTTAGAGAACAGTAAGAAAAATTTATAATTATATAAATTTTTAATGAAACTGTTCTATGCATACCACAATGATAATAAAAATATTAATAAAATTTGTTTTTCATTGGAATGATAAAAAAAGTTCTTTATTATTTTACAACGAAGAATAGACAATGCCAGTGGTTAGGTAATTTTTAATATACAGTGATTGAAATGTGACAAATACTTTTATAAATAAAATGTGCGGTAGCTCATCATTTGGAAATTAAAGCACAACGGGAGCGCATGATTACATTAACGTATTTATTCGCAGGAAACTATTATTTTTTTGCACAAGAATTTCGGTGGACACCGGATGACGTCATGATGGGAAAATGATATAAAGAGCATCCTGTAAATGTGGTCCATAAAAGATCTCATACACATTCAAATTACATGGCTATTCATGGATGTTTAGGAGGTAGTAAATGTATACTTTGAAGTCTTGTAAACATAATATGTATAATGTAATATAATAGCTAGTTTTAAGAATTTGGCTGTCATAAAGCAGGGATGGCCATAACGTTGACCGCGGGCTACCGATCGTCAGTTTTGGTTTGTTTATAGGAGAGTATAAAAGAATTTATTGATCATGTAAAAACTAATCTTATTATAAATGAATTATGAGAAAATGATGCACCCCAAAGTTTTGTCTGGTTGGCGTGTTGAATCAACCGTGATCAAAAATCACCGCCGTTTTTCAAAAGCCAATTCACTCCAACAATTGGACGCTGAGAATAATGCATTTTTAAGTTGAAAAGTAATTTAAAGCAGGGGGTTAGATGCGAATGTTTTTATTACCGGTAGATTAACAATGTTGAAATAATTGAATCAGCATCTAAATATATCCTTCGATTAAAATGGACTGGATTTTACAGAACGACTGCAAATTATAAAAGTCAAAATGATATATTTAAAATTTCATATATAAGATTTTACATATGTTAACCCGCTGTCTGTATTTCAGTAGTGTAAGCATTCAACATTCCTATAGACATTGTCAGGGCAAATAAAGCAATATATAAACAAAAAATAGTCTCGTATGCGAAAGTTTTTACCGGAGCTGTGGAGTGGGAGTAGTGAAAAACGATGAACTTTGACTACTTTTTCGATTAGATGATTTTGAAG
Organism: Himalopsyche japonica; assembly: GCA_028555115.1. Lineage (NCBI taxonomy): Eukaryota > Metazoa > Arthropoda > Insecta > Trichoptera > Rhyacophilidae > Himalopsyche > Himalopsyche japonica. The sequence continues at coordinate 329,830 of JAHFWJ010000526.1, read as the reverse complement.
ATAACCTCAACAATTTTCAGACTTGGTTGGTTCATTTTTAATTTAATACACATAAATATGAAAGGTAGGAAAATGACTGGAAAAAAAAACTTTTTTTTTAGCCGGAGACGTGTTTTTGGCCAATGTTATTTATTATTTTATTTACTCGTCATATTCTTTTAACGATAGTCAGTGGGTTAATACTCTTGTTATTCGATGATAATTTTACTATTTAACTTAATATAAATACGCTGTAATTATTCGTCCCAGCATTTGAGACGTTAGCAGTCAGTACTCGATGATAATTTTCTATATACGAGCAAATCTGGTTCTGCAAGGTTTGTTGCATAAAAACATCAAAATATCTATATTTTTTCAATTTTTTGCTTACGTTTGCTGCTATCCTATTGTATGTGAAAGAATTACTTGACAAAAGTTTAAATACACCATTTTTTCATAAAGAACAGTATAACGAACAATGTAACGAAATATGAGGTTTTAGTTTTAATTAGGATTAATATCCTTGTTAAATTAACATAATTACGTGCGACGAATTGTTGGTATTAAGTAAGCCTCTATTAACGCTGTGTTTCCTTCGATTTCTTCTAATGCCTAACTGTATAAATACATACACACGTACCTGTGTAATATAACTCGTATGAATTGTATAAACGAATCGTTAGAAATATTATACGCTAGTCAATCTCTCTAATGCCTCGTACTTTACTAATTAGTAGTGATTCAAGATGTCGTTTTAATAAATTTTAACAGTGGCTGTCAAACGTTTTTGCAAATAATATGACAAAAAATTGTTTTAGTGTTATAATTTTTTGTTTAAAGAAGCATGACAATGTTTTCGGCCATTTTGGTTAATATTGACAACAATTTATTTTCGGAAGGAAATATGCGCTTCTAAGTAAAACTTTGTACTATTTCAAAAATGAGCTATAAGATTATATTCCGTTTAATGATATTACGTGCAGTCAAATTAAGGTTAAGTGACATGTTTCATTACCAAGCAATTCATTGTGTCCGTTTTAAAATGGTCACTTTAAACAATAATTTAAAATTTAAGCTATTACTGAAGAATTGGAATATAAAAACATCGCTGACATATTTTGCTTTAACTATACACGCGTATATATTGACAATGACCACAATAAATATTTGTGAAATAATAGATTCACAGTGATCGAACACCAAGTAATCAAATTATTAAATAGTAATAAATGTGATTTATAAAATGATTGACTAATTCTTTCATCCTTCTATTATCATACGATTCAAATACCATAACAATGTAAAGGTAGAAAATAATCTAAAAAGTAAATGTTATTGTGCATGTGGTTCCCAGGTTTGAGAATTTTTGATATCGCTAATGACACTCCTGCCAGTCGTTTTATGAAACACTTCATTTAAATTCCGTTTGACATGTTATGAATGACGAAATAATAATGCCAACCGTAAAATACTAAAATTTCAAGATTTAGGCTTAATTAATATCCAATAATTATAATAAGTATGCTATTAAAAAAACATTAAGTATCGATTATCGGCACTTAGCGATGCCTACACAAATTGTGTCAAGTCTGATCGGTTAATTATTTAAATCTGCGTTTTTTCGATGGCGCCAATATTGTGATAGTTACATCTTGCTTGGCCTTCGAGTTCACAAGTGCCTTGGCTTCCTCAAACACCAGCTTCATGTTACATGCTCGTTTATTTCATTATAAATCCTATACTGTTTCTAAAGCACAACGAATGGCGTTATTGTAAAATAATATTCATCGCATTAACAATTATATCTAAACTCGGTTTTCATTTCCCAACGATGCTAGCAAATGTTTGATCGCAATGCTCATTGGATTTAGAAGTATTTTATCCACTCATACATATATAAGTTCTATAAAAATATCAAACTTATACGGAAATCTAAAATTGAATTTCCACATGTTGATCATAATTTTTCAACAATATGAATTTAATTGAATTGGAATTTATATGATTAAATCCATTATACAATACTAAATATTATAAACGATTTAGTTAGAAAAATGTTTTTTTTTTGCAGAACAAAAATTATTATCATTTTGACCAAATTCTTTTATAAAATACTATTGATTTTGCTTAGATTCATTTGTTATAAAAAAATTAATTGTATAGAAAATAGCATATAGATATACTTGCAAAAATCTTATAAAAATAGCTTCAAATGTATTTTACGACCAATTATTTGTTTTTTACATGAATCAGTAATTAAAATATAAGGTGTTACTATATCATAAAAAAATATATTTACAATTCATTAAAGGGTTCCGATTTTTATTAATTATCTGGTGTATAGAAAGTGTATCTGTCTGAAAAAAAAACTTTAATTATTAACATGTAAAATATAATTGTTGGATAAACAAAGAGATCATAAAATCCGTTTCACATTAAATGTAACAGCAGGATCTTTTGTAAATTGTGGACTACTTAAACCAATTAGTTCTAACACTCCGTCGACGAGACGATAAACCCACCCTCCCCATTATTAAGTCCGCCATAAAAAATACCAACGTTCTGCTAAATGATACGAGACTGATATAAAAAAATCCTTTTATAAAAGTAAAAGTTCTAAGAGCAAATGACGTGTGACTGTCGTGGGAAAGAAAATAGAGAAGGGCTCACATAGACCGTGGGGGAGGTTGCCCAGACACAACATGATCAAAAACAACAGTAATTTAGTGTCCTCACTCCCCTCTAGATTTTATGTTCTTTATTAAAGCTCCCGCTGTAATTATTAAGAAATGCTTTGCTTGATAAAATATTACAAACATAAGTTCGTTTCTGCATAACACGCTTAGTTTTGGAGACGTGTTTACACGTGATAGGCCAGCCCGTCAAATACTTTAAACTAGCGACGTTTGGCGGCAAGTTTAACAAGGCAATTCTGATTTTAATTATATTCAAGACTCAAAGCTTTCTATAACAGTAATTCAATTCATGTAATCGCCAAAATAAGTTTAAATTTTATCGATTTAAAATTCCGATCGATGAATACTCAAACAACGCTTGCATTAGCTATTACGGTTTTGTGTCAGCGAATTGTTTTTATAACTTGAAGATAAATACAGATTTAGCAATTACAGCCACTAAATTTCATCAACTAAGGTTAGAACTGTTGTTGGAGGTATGTCTAAACGCACTTGATACTTATACTGGCAGCAAAAATCTAATTAGAGCATACAAAATATTGTATAAAGCAAAAAGTACAATGAGATTCAACACGTGTGAAAACATTGTCGTGCGACTTTTCACAAAAAATAATGTTGTCAATTGTATTATTTGATTTCATCAAACTTTTTCATAGTTATGACTAGGGTATGCAATTTACCATCGAATTTCAATAACCGGTAAACGGTAAATAATTTCACCTTCCATTTACCGGTAATTTACCGGTAAATGGAAAAAATAAAAAGACGTGGATTATATCATTAAAGTATAACTGTACGTGGCTACTTTCACTAAAAATGGTATCCTGGATTGAAACATAATAATTTAAAATACATTTCAGGTGAATATTAATGTCATACAATGTACTTTAAATATGTTTCAGGTGAATATATGTTATGACTATTTTTTTAAGTAAATCGGATGATTTATTATTTGCCACACAAAGATTGATTAATTTAAATTATGACTATGAAATATTTGGTTTACCTGCCTGTAAGAAGTTCATTCGCTAAACTATTAGTTTATCTATTAACTTATTGATGTAGTTTATATATTTTATACATGTATGCATAATTTCAATAAATTCATAATTAAAATAGAATAAAAAAAATGTATTGGATTATAAAGTTTATTAATAAATGGTTATTTGCTTTGGTATAATGAAAACATAGTTGAATATGTCCCTAAATACGATTTTTTTCCGCTATCTATCGCATAAAAACTAGAATCAGCTGCAGCCTGCAGTGGGCATCAAGGTGACGGCGATTGCGATGACAAATGACACCAGTGTGACGAGTAAAAAACTTTTCATCAATGTTGCCGGAGTTGTAAAATAACTTCTCACTCCCTCATGCATATATCATAGTAAAAATACGTTATAATATGCCTGTATCTGGCATTAATTCACGATAAAAACATTTCCGGTAAACACCGGTAAATTTTTCATTTACCGGTAATTACCGCTGGTGCATTTTGGGCCATTTACCGGCTAACCGGTAATGCAATCCCTAGTTATGACACGCTTAAACAGTTATGAATAAAATACTATTTAAAACTAGGCAGGGAACAGGGTTAGGTAGTGTTGTAATATTTACCTTAAAAAACTAATGAATTTTCGCGTTATTGTTTGAATTTTAAATAACTGAGTGCAGCTATGTCTTTTCCATTTTTTTACGAATTCATTTTGACGAGGGATTTTCTTAGAATTTCAAAGACTTTTGATTATAATTTTAATCACCAGTAGTTTCAAATGATACTCAGTTTAATTTAAATGCCCACAAGCTGCGTAAAACCTGTTATGTTCTCTAAAGAACGAATAAAAATAAAATTTAAATACAGTGAAATTACAATTGCTCGTTTTTCAAGGGAACCAAAAGAAAAACTATGAATTCTCTCACTGTCTGAAAAGACTTTTCAGTCTTTTTTTGACTCAAGTTCTTTGCCATTCGCAAGGAGCTTTCATTTTAATGGAAAGACAGATATTTGACAAAAACAATAGATCGAAATAAAATTTGAAATAAGACTATAAAACAGCTCGTCTGAATGGAGTCGTATAAACAGAAAAAAAGCGTTTATTAATCAGGGAAATCTTTTTAACGGAAAACGCTAAGTCAGTAATCGATTAATGCAGGATGGTTAAACATTTTTCTTATAAGTTTTTCTCCATGACAATACAAAAAGAACGATACATGTCGGAAAACTATGAATGGGAAAACAATAAATGGGATTTACTGTTCACGTATGTATATTATAGATTTTTTTATTTGCAACTTGATTATGTGTGTTTTTTTACCATAATGGAGTGCTTGTTAATTTTTTTTTTTTTTTTACAGTTTATACAAAATCTTATCTTAATAGTGTATTATAAAACTAAATTAATTGGTTCATGAAAGTCAATATAAGAAATCAATTAACCACACAATTTTCACAAGTATATTTTAATTTATATGATTGTCTTGTTTCAGTGTTTCTTCCATCTTGTATGTGTGTGCTTTACAAGCAGAGAGCTTTATCTTTGGCCGGGTGCAACATAGGTTTTTATTTCTTAATCGAAAAAAAAATATTAAAGCATGCGTCATAAATATTATTTTGTTACTCTGAAAAAAGTATATACTATTATCATATAACAGAAGAATCAGTGCTAATCTGCCTTCGATTGATTTCGATGTATTTTTACACTATTTTACAGTTTTCTTCCATAGACAAAACCATTTATCAAATATTTAATCAGTTAGATGTCTCTATTAAATGGAAATACTATAACCGCCAAACTTCTGACACAAGATCAATGATGTATTTTATATTTCATTTCCAACTTCGTAAGTTTTTTTCAATTAACATTCTTTCGCGCCAAATTACAGCTTCCTGCCTTGAATGTTAGATCGCACAAGAAACAAATTCTCCGCAAACAAGTTTCTACGAATTTGTATAGTATAATCAAATTAAATAAAACAAATGACTTATATGACTATACGACTATTCATATTATTCTTAGAATCGATGTTAAAAGCAACACAACATTTATACATTGAATAAGCACAAACTTCGTGGATCTTGAATACAAAAGGGTAAAAATATTCACTATAATTTCTTGGTATATGTTTATTGATAGATACTTTGGCATATATTAACGTAAGAGGTATGATTAAAACGAAATTTAGCTTAGTTTCAAATAATTCTTGAGATGTTATTAACTAACTGTTCTAAGAAAATAAGCAGAAATTACATCACGAATACATCTTTTAAATAAGTGCGTTATATATCTATCTTATAAATGGTTTGAGTAGGGGTGATAAATTTATATTCGTTAAATCATTTGAAAATATTAAATGACACATATGAAAGGATCGTCCACCGCGGATTTGCTTGATGACAAGTATTCAGGAAATGCAATTTTCAATGATTTTGTTGCATACATCTGGCTGAATTTGTTGGATGGCGTTTGTGGTGTTAACTCTGAGAGAGTCGATTGGTTACGGTTTATTTGTAAATATTATACGTAAGTAAGGAAGAAGTTGAAAGATGTTAAATCGCACGATTTCGATAACAAGTTCCATGCCCTCAAATCGCTCGTGCAGAATGTCTATACAGTGGAACCTCGATCAACCGTTCTCGCATAATACGTTTTCCCGGCTGGAACGCTTATTTTTTATAGTCCCGTCAAACTCCCATAAGAAGAATGTTAAATAATCCCGCATTGACCGTTTCCCGATTCCCCGATTCCCCGATTTCCTCGATAAACCGTCTAAATATTTTGTTCCCGTCACAAATATTATCCCGATTGGCCGTTTTTATTGCAAGCAAGTTTGACACAGCCGAGTCCAGGTGTTATGTCTAGACACGTTGGAATCCACTGTACATGTTAGACGTAACGCATTGGACGCATGTGCTATTTTTTGGGTTGAAATCCACCACACGCGTATTATTGTTTATGATGCAAATGTAGTTGTTTAAAATTCATGGTAATAATAATTCCTGTACATACAAACTTTTAATCACAAGTTTAGTAATAAGTCTTTGTTCCGATTAAAGTGCCAAATAACAAAGAAGCAAACTAACATATAGGACTTTTTTAACAAATAAACTTTATATACAGTATATACAAGTAACTAATAAATAAATGTTTTTTACGATTTTACTTTTTTGTTATTATTTGAAGCTTTCCCGCATTCACCGTTTCCCGCAATTACCGTTAGTTATTTTTTCAGGGTCCCTTGGAAAACGTAAAATCGAGGTTTCACTGTATTATAGCAATTTAAAATTTATTTTTGATGAATCAGCAGTACTTTTGCGAAATTTTAATTATTGTAATAATTTGAATGAGTAATTCGACTTACTGCGTTAATAAATGACACATGTTCATTGTAAAGTAAAAAATCTTAATTTTATATTTGTTATATTTACTTTATATGATTCGTATAAAGCTGTACAATTTGCAATTTATTACCATATTTAATAGTACTAAAACTATCGAGATTCTCTTAAAAAGTTAATACCGATAAAGCTTTTGATGAGAAGCCCATAAAAATGACAATGTTTTTTTTTAAGTTCAGACGTTAATAAATGTGCATTTGATACTCGAAGCCATCGGTCATTTTTATTCGTACACGTGTGGGATGTTCGTTTTTATTTCTCATATGAACTTTGCTCGATCAAAAAATGTCCCGTTATAAGACTCCAATGTCATATAAATTCGTAAACTGTTGATAAACGCAGCCTGTTAAAATAAACGGTTCTGTTTTAAAGGAGATTCTTAACCACATTCTTTTTCTTTAAACTTTTGACGTGTTTCGAAAATACTTATCTACGTTTGATAAAGAAAATTAAAAATGAAAAAAATACACATTTAAACAAGCCATTACCATTTTTGATGTAGCCCAAATATAAGAATATATGAAGCATTTTGATCAATGTAGAGATGTATAAAAAAGCGTTTGCTTGTTTTTTTTATATAAAAGATTTCAAAGGCGTATTTTTTACAGGGATTTGATCCCTTTTCTTTGGTAGTAGCACGGTAACCTCAGATTGACAAATTAGCTCATAAATGTGTCAATCAGGTGGAAAAAGGTACTAGTAGATAGATAGTAAAAAGTAAATAATTATTTTGCTTCATTACAAGCTATTATTTTAAATGTATATTTGCAATTAGATTCAGATTTATATGTGTTTAGATAGTGCGATTCAATGATTGACATCAAATTTTCTTTTTCCCACCATGATACATGTAACCAAGAAGAGAAAGAATCAACAAACCTCGTGAGAACGCTGTAAATCTAAAAATGGTTACCGTGGGTAGTGTTGAAAATTAAATTATAACTCAATTATCGTGATTAGAACCATATCAAGGTTGAACGACCAATGCGACCAAACGAGTTCACTTCACGAAAGTTGACACGTGACTAGAGACTTCCGATCCATTGTGTCATCGGTTTTTATCCTAATTGCTAACGATCGGTGTTGCCTAAGTCATAAATATAAATCGAACCACGCGACTCTTTTCAGAGACGAACTTTTGTCACAAGACATACAATCGTTTATCGTGTGACAAACACTTTCAAATAACAAATGAAAATGCAATATTATAAAATAGGGCTTTTTAGAGATTTTTCCCTACCGTGAAAAAATCTTGGATACACGGTCTATTCTAAAACTAATGTATGTTCATGAAATTGGATGACTAATTCTAATAGTCCATGATTATATTTAAAATTCCTGGAACATCAAATCATGATTAAGCTCCTACAGAATAATCAGTAAAATATATCAAATTTGTAATTTTATTAATGCTCTGTAATAATTTAAATATGTTTATTGAAGCATTTTTATGATATAAGATAGTCCGGATATATGAAAAAAATTCTTAATACTAAATAAATATTTGATTAACTGGAATTTTGCCGTAACGATTTCTCATTAGCTTTTAATTTTTTTGTTTTTTTTTTATGTTTTGTCATTGAAAAGAACATATTCATTATCATTTGTATTAATATCTACGTTTATTATAAAACGCATATATTTCAATATATTTTTATGTAAAATTTGATCAATTTAAAACAATTGATGATGACTAATAATGAAAAAAAAATAAGTCAATATTTCGAAATTATTCATGTAAAAACCCCAAATTCGAGTGATTCATTTTATTACTCGTCACGAATATTATGTATAATAATACCTGTATATTAAAATAATATATTCTACAACTTTATTGAATAAATTAACGTTATTGTTAGGTCTCTGCGCCTTTAAAATAGGGTGACAACACGATGCACAAAATATATTTGATGAAAATCAAAATACTTTTTTTTCATATTGAAGGTGAGGTGATACTTGGCGAGTTTGTCAAAGGATATCTTTATTGGATACCGTTTTCAGCTGAACTTTAAATAATTTATAACTATATATACGTGTGTTTTAAAAAATTCTTAGACTCTCTATATATATATATTATAATATGTGTTTATATTTATTCATAACAATAATTACTATTTTGAACCAAAATAATTGTACTAAATAACATTTAATAAAGAGTTATTAGAGCATTAGAATCTTTTATATAGTATGATATAAAATATTTGCCATTTTTTGGGTTCGCTTTCTGTAGAAATATGTTGCATTTTTAAAATATTCTTAAGTCAATAAGCGAAGAAAAATATCTTTAAATCAACACGGTGAAAAAAATAGCAATGTATTTTAGTTCTACAAAATATTTTTTTTAAGATATAGATGGTAGCTATTTCGGCTCACGTCATCGTCAGAACTATGTCTAAAAGTACATTTGTTTATCTATATATAGCTGTGTAGAAAAGGTACACAATACATCTTCTCTCCTGTTTTAACGACCTAGCTTTAAGTTAAAACTAGTTTTAAAAACTGTTACGCTTAAAATAATAAAATTTTATTTGCTTTATGATGAACTCGTATTTATTGGTCACTCTAGTTATTAATAAATTTCTCCGACTTGCTTTTCATACAATCACCATAACTCTATTGATATTCAATACAGTTTAAAACGCAACAAGTAAAAATACAGAATCCAGTGTGAACGAGAAAACATCTTAACCAACAGGTATTCTTCATTACACACATCAGTCAGAACGGAACAGATATATTATATAGCAGTCACTTTTACACGGGTATATCTGCGTTGTGTTTGTCGCTTATTATGAAGTTATATGGCAAGATTTAACATATTAACGCCAGGCGACTTAAAGCATGTTAATTAACAATTTATGGCATTAACTGGCGGGTGAGTGATTGATCAGAATTTTAATAACAGATTTCAATTTAACTATCTCCCCCGTTTCAAAGGCTGAAATTAAGATAAGTGAAACAGCCACTGTTTTTGGAAATATACCTCCCATAAACAGCGAGGTAATTAATGACTTGAGATGATTTGGAATGATCGCAGTCAAGATTTATCAAGCGGACTATTGTTAACTATTGAGTTTTTGTTTATGGAAAACAATAAAGAAATAACCTCTACAAAAAACAGAAATCAAAGAGAATTGATACAATGCAATGAAGAGACGTTTGTATAAATTCACAAACATAAAACAAAAAAAAGTTAGTTTTAAAAAGACACGCCACAAATTGTTCTGGAAATGTACTGATTAAGCTTTTAAAGATCAATTATTCATTGATAATACAATGTTAGAATCAATGTCTCAAAACCGTATCTTTGTTATGTTATATCACTCCTAAAGATGTACTGGTCAGGAATTTTTGGCTTACTATTCATTGTCTGTGTATGTATTTAAAAAGATAAATTGTATAATATGATACATACTTTGGGTGTAGTCAAGCGGATATTGAGACAAGAATAGGGTGGCTATTAAAAATGAATAATTAAAACAGGGCTGCCAACATTTATGGACTTGCCTTCTTAGACTACACCAATTTATGTATTATCTAGGTATGTTACGATGCGCTGTAGCAGGGTTGAGAAACATTAATCACAATTATTCATCATATTTTTTTTGAATGTTGCTAAGAAATGTATTAAATAATTTAATAAATCTATTTAGCGTTACGAACGTTACGTACGTTAGAACGTACGAATATTCCAATATTGGGATCATCTATTTCGAGTTCTACAGTCAAACAAAATATTTTATTTTATGCGGCGCTTAGAGTGTTGAGAAATGTCAAACCATCCGCAGAGTCCACAGAGGCTGGTAACTTCCTGTAAAAACAGGTTCGAGATATGAGCAAACAAAAAAAGCAACTCCGTGCCTCGAACCCGATCAAATAGAACCACATATCTGTAAGATGCTACTTATTTTATATGTGGTCGAATGACACTCGTCTCTCAGGCCACACTCTCTACGCGTGGCGTGGGTTAGGGGTTGCAGTACCGGTATTTCGAAATCCAAAATATCGGTATTACACCTTTTTAAATACCGGTTGTGAAAATCGATAACACGAGTGTTTTGATTGTAATATATATATGTATATGAATAAATTCATCACATATCATTTGCGTGTGCTACAAACTTTTTAATTCATTGTGATTTTTCTACAGTCCATAGTCATGTTATTATATTATATGTTCGACGATACGATCAAAAGTAATAGATTACATTACTGATAACAAAGAGATAAAAACAAACAATAGTGTTTTATGTCAATGATATTTTTACCGGTATTCAATGCGAAAACAATGCTTACGTATTTGTCCGGTATTACGAATTCAATCAACTGTATAATTTATCTCAATGTGATTTTTGAGCCAACGACAAAATTCATTCGTATATTATTATTTAGATCAGTCCTTATATTATGATAAAATATATTCTTATATATTTGTGAAATTTGAATTGTTGAAACTTCGTGAAATTTCACATGTTTTCCGTCAGTTCTGTTGTATACGTGTGATAGAATGCCAGAAGATACTGAAAGGCGAAGCTCGAGTCATTTGTGACAAAACGTGTGGACTCGTATAATATTTAAATAATTCAAATTTTATATTGAAATTCCATCATGCTACTTCAGTCAGTTACGTGAACTATATATTTTTATTATTCGATGGATGAAACATATATATACAACTAGAGCTTTTTCGGTGTACGGACCAGTATTTATTTTTCAATTTTACCTGGGTACTGGAACTTTATTGTAAGAAATATTATAACCTCTCCTTTTTAACAATATTATTATTTTCTTTCTTAAACACCAGCCACATTTGCCAGTCCGTGGACCGAAACTGATCCTGGGGCAGTATTTGTGTAGTAATGACGTAGAACCATAATATCGCAACTTATTGTTGTTCATTTAAAAAATCGATATTAAATAAAAATACCGGTATCCACTGATTGATATTATTATGATATTGCTATCCCTGGCCGCGTGGCGTCTTCGATTTCAAAGCCAACAAATCGTTGCATATAATCTTTTTGATAGGATTATGCTGATTGCGTATGCGTTATTCAATTAATTTTCTTCGTCCTTAATCGTAATCCTCTACAGCCTTGTAACTTCATTAACTGAAGCACAAATGGCATCTTGAAGTATCATAATGTAAATATGTGTTTTATAACATACTCTAATTAACATTCATATTATTTTCTCTATTATCAGACAATGACTTTGAAAATAAAAAAAACTAAATCAGAAGTAATTTATTACTGGCTGATTAAAAGAAGGAGAGTAAGTGAGAATTTAAGAAATTATAATTAAATTGTCATTATATTTATAATTTTTATAATACTACTTTTGTGATTTTTAAACGTTTACGTCAATTGTTATAAACTCTATAATATAATTCTGTGAATGCAATTCCACATTTTTTATAATAAATTCCATAAATTCATAAATTCTGTAAATTCATAAATTCCTCAAATTCATAAATTCCACAAATCCGTAAATTCCTATAAATCATTGGCGTATACACTGATTACTTTAAATAGTCGGAATGTACCTGTATTATAACCCCTATGATGCAAAATAACACCATTAATTAGTTTGATTACACTGAAAGGTGGTTTAATCCCCCCTCCCGAAAAGAACATTAAAATAAAATGTATATTGATAACAAAACATAGAGGAATAAAATTTATCTAATTCTATAACAGCATATTTTTGCCAGTTTCAAGTTGTGCTTTGAAATTATTCTTTAAAAAGTAATATTTATCTGCATTAGTTAGAGGTAGAATATAATATTAACCGGAGATGAGAAAACAGTAAATAAATTAATTATGTTTATAACAATGTTATTTATTGATCAACAGTCTTAAATATACCTCTGGTATGTTGAAGGAATAAAAAACAATCACATTTTTTTCTTTATACTTGCTCCGTTTTGTCATATTCTATTGTATTTCATCATGCAACCATTTTAAACTATTGTTATTTAAAAATATGGGCGCGTCTCATTGTCAAGAAAACACGTTATAAAGCATACAATATATTATTTTCTAAGTATTTGACGTATCATATCGTATTTTTAGGTTACTAGTTTTATTATGTTTAGCCTTAGATGTCGTCTTCTATCTTTCTATTCTCGTTGATTTTCTTTTGAGCCTCTCTTGGGTGGAAGCTTCTCAGTTAGTATATTTTATTCTAAAGCTACTTAGAGTGGTTTAAAATCTCTTGAGACTTCCCTCAGAGCCAGGTCAAAGAGGAATACTATGCAACGTTCAAAATATAATGTAAAAAATAATAATGAGTATTAAAGAATACCGAAAACCATATAACGTAGTGCCAACTAGATTTAATAATGAAATACATAATATTATATAAAAGCCTAAATTACACATTTTTATTTTATGATATATATTAAACATTCAACTTTAATGCTGTTTTCGCTTACGAATGTTCAAAACAATTTTTATTAATGGCGATAATAAATTGAATAGCTCTTAAGACGTGCTTTCAAAACAAAAAAATAGTTTAATTCTCTCAAACGTATTGTAAAATCTACTAAAAATATTGTAATTTTTGAGTAATTATAAATTAATGATTTTCTGAGAATAATTGAAGAGAGTATGCGTAAGTTTGAGTAAATCTATTTTTACTAAAATTTTCTTTTCTTTAAAAATTCGATTGTCTTCGCACAATAATAATATATAAACAATGAGTAAATAATAAGTTCTTTATGCTTGTTCAGAGCTCTAAATGGATAATTGATTTACCTTAATTTTGTTTAAAAAAAATTATTAAGGGATTGTAAACATTTTCTTTTTAAATCAATTTACATTATTTGTATAAATATTTTAGTATTAAGTATCATTTCCTGTTAATTGTTTCTTGGTTTTTGAACCCACGGTTTTGTATACCTGCTATATTTATCTAAAAAAAATGTATAAATAGACTAGCTTTTAATTGTATTCAATCAGGTGATAATGCTCGTGATGAGGGAAACCGGTCCTGATACGCAAATCTATTTATAGAAAATATTTGAGTTAAAGGTAGCAAGTATACAGATTCTTGAACCCATGGTTTGTTTACCTGCTACCTAAATATTTTGTATAAATAGACTTGTTTGTAAATTGTATTTTATCAACTGATAATGCTCGCGATGAGCGAATCCGGTCCTGATCAAAAAATATATTGTGGAAATAAGTTCACAAAATTGTATTTTTATTATTAAAAATATCATGCCTTTCCATCAAAAAGTGACCGTTAACACATTAAAAGTTAAAAAATAACATAATTAACACTTTAAATTGCGAAAATATTTTTAAATTCGAATAAAAAACCAAATTTTGTATGTCGAAGCTTAATTCACGTGAATTTTATAACGGTTTGAGTTGTTGAGATATTTAAACGATTAAATGTTTGAGCTAACGGATATTCGAAATCAAAAAACAATCAAAAGTTTTCCGAAAAACAACAAATAGTATCATTACAAGAATTTATCATTTTTTCTAGAAATAATGATTGGCGACTTGGAGCTTTTATAGCTTAATCGGCTCGCTTTGATATAACATTATTCCAAAGATTGAATAGATAAGATAAATTTTATTATACGTGTGATCTATTCATTTCGTATCACTGATGTCTCGAATTTATACCATAACATTACATCTCTCCTGTTATAATATTATTATCTTTATAGGTTCTGCCTACAATACAAAACGTATTTCTCCAACTTCTGCTCATATCCATTCTCAAAGCGAGCCGATGATAATTTTAACACTAAAATTTTGTTTACATGCATGGGAATGTGATCCTTAATTAAATAATCTTTACCGCTTATAATAATATTCGTTTGTTTTTATATAGCAGCGACTGATTGCAATAAAGATTTTGCAAACGTATCTCAAATAGTTTGTTATGAAATTTGAGCGAAATACTGCGGAAGAAACTTTCAGTAGCCTAGGGCTGGCACAACATGAATTTTAATATTGAATAACCAGATTCTTTTTATCGCCATCAGCAGAATATAAACATTCACACGTATGTAATATAATATATACAAATCCTGATATAAACTAATAAACTTCATGGAGTATCAGTATTATAAATAGATTCAATTGAAATGAAGGAGTATTTTTAATTATTGGTATATTACAGTGTTTGCTGCGGCACACTAGTGTGTCATAATAAGTCTTCGTGTGTGCCACCATGCAAGAAGACTCAAAACTGCTAATCTTTAATGACGCCTATTATTTTTAAAAATCTTCAATTTTAAGTTAATTCAACATGTACAAATTCGAATAAGTCGGTATTTGGTATATCGCTTTGGAGTCAATATTCCCTTTGGCTACGGTACAAATTCAATCCTTGTTGATATTTAGATCGTCGTTTATTTGCGAATTTGATTTCTTAACGCTCGTGAAAATTAAATACAAAAGAGAGCGGTTTTAGCTGGATGGTAGGGAATTTAGTGTTTGTTTATCTAATTTAGAGCCGCGTTTTGACGATTGAATCTTTCTCACTAGAAAATTTATAACGTATATATATATTGACAAAATATGTCAACAAATACCTGTTCTATGATTTTCTTTATTCATATAAGTAAGGTAAATTAACTTTTTAGGTAGTTTATTTGGTGTTTTCGGGGAACAATATCCATTCATCAGTGTGCCGTGCGGTAAAAAAGTTTGGCAAACACTGGTCAATCAGATCCAAATTACAATTACTAAAACCATTGATAAGTGATTGAAATTATGATATCATCCCAAGAAAAGAATTTATTAACCGTTATGTAGTTATAAAATAATTATAAATTTAATATGATGCATCCATATGGAATATTAAAAAAAATGATTTACGTCATAAAAGTCATTTAGTTTCTATAAGAAGATATATGATTTTAAAGATAATAAGAAATGTATATGCATATAATAGAAATGAATTAATAAATAGGATGCTAAAGAATTTATATGAAAATTATTTAAATTTGATATGAGGCATTAATCATGGATAATTTTATTTTTATTTCAAGTAAAAAGAATTTGAATAAATAACTTATCTTTATAAAAAAATTAAAACCTATTAGACTAACTATCTTCATTTTTTTTTAAATTATGAAACCAATAAAATATATTTTGTGAAGTTCTTCCTTTAAAATAATTATTTAAAAAATGACGACACGGTACGATATAGATAAACAAAGAAATGTTAACGATCTGTTGTTAAGGTGAACGAAGATCACGAACGAATCATGAATTGAAAGAATCGTTCAAACGAGCGTCGTCATAGTTAAAATGCGTCGTTCAAGAACGTACGAATCAAATGTACGATACAAAATTAAGTCAGTTTAAATTAATACAAAGAATAACAAATGTTTGAATGTGTTAATCTTTGTTCCTGTGACTGACTCTATGAGCTGCCGCGGCGCATTTTTTTTATTTGCTTGCATAACATTTTTACAGTGAGCAAATCAGAGTATAAGATTGAAGCAATAAGTCGGCTTAAATGAACGAGTCATAGAGGACAACTGATTCACTTGTCAACGCTATTCAATTCGATTTTCATGCCATAATACACAATATGTTACGTAGTATTTTATCATTATTAATAATTATAAAGACGCTTGTGTTGTATTATCACTGAAGTGAATATTTGGATAGTTTTTTCATTGCGAATGTGATTCAAATTGCTTTTCAAATTTATGTTCAGATACATTGTATGTATATTTATTACGCAAGTAATCGACTTTATCTTCGTAATTAAGAACATCTCCCAAGCGCTCTCTGCTAATAAAATTAATCGTCAGCTCTTGTATGTCGATCGATGCCTTATCGTAAACCACAATGTCGATTGCGTAGATTATGTCCAGCACATTCCTGCGCGTCCCTTTTTATCGAAGTAATCTTTTGTTTCACTTAACTTGATCACACTTCGCGCCGGTAACCAGTTGTCGACATTGTCTCTGGTATAAAACCGTCTGTCAATAATAAATTCGAAGCGGGAAATTTTTAAATCCGAACTGTGTCGATTTTTGTTTTTTCGGAACTTTCCCACCGATTTTGGGAAGATTGATTGAATATTTCACCGGTGAATCGGTTAAGGAGCATTGTTTGACTTTTAAATTATTCGTGCATAGTCAACTATGTAACCATTCAAGATTGGATAATGTTTTGTTTGAGTAAATTCAGACAATGCTAGGATGAATTAATCATAGCTTGTTGAAATACAGTGTGTTGCCCAATCTGTTAATTTTAATACCATAACGTCCATTTTGTATAGTTTTAAAATAAATTAAGTGTTCTAGAAAGTATTGCAAAAAATTGTGAATTTATTATAAACGTAAGAAGTGGTTTGCTTTCTTGACTTATTAAAAAAATGCTTTTTTAAAATGATTTTTAGATAGTTCTTTTATAACCGGTATTATTGGATAACTCGTTGGGCTTTCTTGATAAAGCTCGAGCTTTCAGTCTCAAATTGGATAAATTATATCCGCCAATTTATAAATTGGTTTCAAATAGTGTGTATTATTGATATAATTTATGATATCGAATGAAGGTGCTTATGGAATATTAATTGTTATAACTATGTACGATTACACATGTTTTGACTCTAACGACCCGTGATTCGCCTTTTGGCATCTTCAGGCAGATCCCGGGTAGTTAGTGGAAAAACATGTGGAATCGTACAAAGTTGTAACAATTCAAAATAGTGTGCATTATTGTTGGAAATATATTCAGCTATAATTTTTTTGTAGCTGCTCAAATTTGTGAGAATTTAATTATCATACAACCGGTCTTCGTAGTTTCGAGGATGTATTGACTTATAACCAGTTGACAAAATAACGAGTGTTCAGCTAATACTAAAACTTAATAGTTTTGTACTTACCGTGAGTTGTTATGATGAGCCCAAAAATCTGGCAGTAATTTGTTGGCGGCCTTCATTGAAAAGGTAAAAGCAAGTTGTAAACAAATCCGAGTGTGAAATGCTGTTTTACAATCAGTTGAGCTTTTGTAAAAAAAGCAATCCAACAACTTTTTCAAAGTTGAAAGATAAAAACTGAAAAGCTTCCATCGTATGCAATGATGCTGTATTTTTTTGAGTAAAAAAAAGTTTTATAATTTGGGTATAGTGTACTTGCAAAGCGAGCTTTGTGACTTAAGTGAAGCATTTAACTTATTATCACGAATAGAAAGTTGATCCACGTAATGCCTAGAATATTTTTTTTCTAAAAGTGTTGCCAGTTATGTTAGGGTTGCCAGATTCAATATCAGTACCGTTATTTAATGTTTTTGAACCCGTAGAAGAGTTTACAGGTTTTCATTATATTGTATATTACAGACATTCAATGCAAGATTGAGTGGATATATTCCTACATTTTGTTAATTATTACAGTATTTTCAATTTTGATAGGTCACTATAATATCTTACATTTGTGATCTATGGCTTCCTCTGAACAAGCATTTTCTCCTAAAATAATCAACAACACTCAACTACCGTTTTATGATTGTCTTTCAGGGTATATTCCGTACGTTATAAAGTTTGACATGTTTAATTTTTTGTTGTGAATGAACGAGAAGAATCTTCTAGAGACTTGTAATACACTAATATATCCTATACCAATTGATCCTCTGCAGTTCATTAGAAGGATATTTTTGGGAACACAAAAAATTGTACTCCCGACCATTCCCCACGGATTTAGATCCAGGTTGATTTACGTATCCAACAAATAAACATTTACATTTCCAACTATAAGCCGAAGTATTTCATGACTTATTAATCGTGTATCGGCTGTAAGGCCCTAAAGCACGCTTCACTGCAATAATGATAGTATATGTTAGTAAACTGCATAAAGCTAAGCTAAATTAATCTCTGCTATTATTATTTTAGTCCATCTCGGTCGTGTATTATTAAGTTTTTTTTTTTTGCCAATACTACTTGTATTAAAACAAAATATTTTTCGAAAAAAAATGTTCTAATTTTCTGTAATCTATGTAAATCATTGTTAACAGTCACATAAGTTGATAATGCTCACGATGAGCGAAACCTGTCCTGATCATAAAATATATTGTAGAAATAAGTTCTTTAAAATGTGTTTTTATTACATTTAATATTCTGATCGTCAAAACTTTCATCAGTTTGACCTATGTATTCGACTGGACAGTTTCTACAAGAATGTTAATATATAACTTTACACGTAGATATTTATTTATTATTTTTGAAATAAAATCTTTAATATGTTACCAGATGATTAAACACAATTATTATTATTTTCTACAATAAAACATTTGACACTAATTGTTAATATTGTTTTATAATTTACTATTGTTATGTTCGACGAGAAATTTTTATAATAAAAGAACCCAACAATTAAATAGATATGCTTTGTTATAATTTTAATTGTATTATTGCAATAAAATACTTGAATAAAAATAAATTTCTTGTACATATGAAACTTTCGAAGACTTAAGAATCTATGCGACTGTAATTTTATAGACCGATAAAGCGAAGCATTCGCTATTTCTATAATACATGCGAATATCTAGGAATTAATTAAGTATGGTAACATTTAATGGGAACGGTTTCGTTTATTACTGGAGTAATAGCGATTTTCCTTTTTTATTGACAACGAAAACAGGTTTTTAGCTATCTGGCAATATGCTGGAGGGATGCAATTATTACTGCAACTGTGATCAACTAAGGCATTGCTCAGCGTTAATAAATGCATTGGAAATATCGTGTTTTTTTTCAAGGTGGATTCAATGTGAAACGGTTTAAAGAAAATGATTAGTGAAATATTAAATTTATCAATATTTTGTTAAAATATATAAAGATGTAAAAATAATCTAATAATATTAATATAGAGAAGCTAATAATATTTCAACGTTTTATAAAAGAGTAACCGTAATTTAAATGAAACACATACAAACCCTTTTGTGGCTTATACTAAAAATAATTAAACATTCAGTGATGCAAATAACTTATTTATAAAATTTTCGGATTTCGTCTAAAATATGAACTATTTTGGTTATTTTTCAATACAGCCTAGTTTGAAGAAAGCTTTACAAAGCATATTCTTCGGAAGGGAAGAATTCTGAGGATGGGAATTATGGGAATCTATCAAACGTTATCATCGAGTTATTTTCGGTGGAATTAAAGCATGCTGGCAGTGTGGTTTAAAGAAAGGGAAAGAATATTTAACCTAATATTTCAACGCCAATATTAGAAATATTTTTTGTTACATTTAAGAAATCGTATGTAAGTGCATGATTGAATTTTAATATAATATTTAAATCGTCGAAATTTTCACGACTGGATTTAAAATTTTGGCATCTTCAAGTGTTCTATAACATTGATGTAATATAAATGATAAATCATAAACTTCTAATTTAAGACATATATTTTTGTGATTTACAAATTTTCCTTTCATTTATTTGGTTCTAACATAAATACGCGGCGTAGCGAGAGTGAATAACTTAAACAATTATAATATCCTTGTGTAATTAATATCTTGAAAAGCAGAGGAAGAATACTTGGGTAAATCTTATATTTTAAAAAGTTTGCGTACAAAAAATTTATAGGATGCCATAATTAATACATTAGGGATAATTCATATAGCCTTTTTTTATTTCTTAATAACTAGTTAACTTTCCTTAACATTCATATTTCTGCGTCTTTCGTCCATTCATTTATGATTAACTGTTAACGGACGTGTAACAGCTTCTTTAATATGAACTTCCCATAACTGATAATCACTGAGATTGAAACAGCCTCGCTTTGGATGCGCGCGTAGTACTTGCATCGCAAACATTGCATTACCTACACAGCAAAATGATTGCAAAAAATCAAACCAGACCGGCATCGAACCTCGACTGGTCAGACTGGATGTCCGCTGTTCAGCGGCTGAGCCGAGAGCACTAAACGCGGGATTCCGGATTTTTTCAAATAACCCGCGCGTGACAGCTGGGGTACTGTGCTACACATTGAAGAGAAGAATAACATATATAAAAATTTAGACGATATTAATGAATAGAAGTTATTTCAATTGTTTTATATTTGATGAAACTTTTACTTTCTGTTACACTCTTGATACATTAATCAAATTGTAGGATATTTTCACCCTTTCTTTATTTTTATTTTGAGAAAATATTATATTAATAATACAGCAAAACTTCGATATAAAGGAACAATTGGAAAGGAGGGAGTGTCCGTTAGTCTCGGAAGTCTGTGGACGGCAATTATGTCTTAAATTCTAGTGCTAGACGTACACCCAGTTCTTTTTTTTACGCGAATTCGATTATACGCGATTTTTTTGGACGGCATTGTTACATTTTTTACGCGCTTCACTCGTTTTTACGCGATTTTTCCCCCAAATTTGTTTTTAAGAAAAAAATTATATATGATGCTAGGCATGTACGTTTCATTATTTTCTTAAATAAAAAAAATATGTGTATTTTTAAAACTTAATTCATATAAGAGTAATACGTAAGAGAGGCAATGAAAGCAGAAGGTGGAGTTATACTGAATGGGTCCCACAAAATATTGGGCTACGCGGATGATCTAGTGAATCTGAAGACGAAATAAAAGATATTTTGACTCCTTTGGAGGACACAGCAAAAAGGTTAAATCTACGAGTAAATGTGGGAAAGACTAAGTATTTGAAAATGACAAGAGGCAACGAACCCTCTGGAGACATTGTAATAAGAAACTCCTTGTTCGAGAGAACCTCTCTTTTCAAGTACTTGGGCTCTAATATTTCCTCTAGGAATGAGATGACTTTGGAGCTTGCTGACCGACTGAGAAGTGGAAATGCAGCGTACTTCGCGCTAAATAGTCTGTTTAGGTCCAAAATGCTGTCCATCAAAACCAAGTGCCGGGTGTACAACGTGATCATTAAACCGATAGTCATGTATGGATGTGAAACCTGTGGTTTAACAGAAAAACAAGAAAAGGCCCTCCAAGTATTTGAAAACAGAATCCTCAGGAGAATACTTGGACCCGTTAATGAGAACCACCGGTGGCGCATTCATACGAACGCTGAGCTCTTCGACCGATACAAAACAAGAATCATTAATGTCTTGAGATCGAGAAGGCTCAGATGGGCGGGTCACGTTGTACAATCTGAGAAGTCTAGAGCTCTCCATAAGACTTATGAAGGAACACCAGCTGGCACCGGACTTCTCGGTCGCCCTCAACGGAGATGGGCGGATAACATTCAAAAGGATGTTGAGAGGCTGGGGATAGTCAACTGGAGAGAAAGAGCGCTCGACAGAGATGCCTGGAGAGAGGTTGTGCAGTCGGCCATGGACCTGAAAGGCCCCTAGCGCCATTTATAATAAATAAATAGTTCATATAAGTGAAAAAATTATATTGTTATAGTCTCATTATATTTTTATAAGCAATAAAGACATGATATATATATATTTTTTGCACGAATTTTAAAGAGAAAACTTTGGTTTTTCATGTTCATGGTACTTTTTCACGCGATATTTTAATTTTTGAAACCAATTTATCAAATTATATGAAAGTTGTGATTTTTTTACGCGCCCTTTTCTGGAACCAATGTATCGCGTAAAAAAAGGACTGTGTGTAATACGTGATTATTTCTCACAGCAGATAAAAATTGTTTACATGCGACAAAAATTGAATTTAAGCATTATACTACTAACAGGACGTTTTTAATTATTTTACATTTGACCGGATTTTATGTCCGTTATATTGATTCATATCGTTAATTCTTTTAAATAAAAGCACAAAAATGCATTTTCGATTGTTTATTACATATATAAGCGTTGTCAGTCGATTGTCTCAACTGACTGAAAAAATAATAACAAAAAAAAATTACCACATATTGTATTCAATTATTTTGTATTCCCCAAAGCGATCGAAAATTGAATGCATATTGAAAGAAGTGTCCATTCTAGGGTTGAGTGACCACACTATAATTAAATATACGTACGCCGAGTAGAGGGTTAAGCATATACCAGTTTGCGGCTCTTGATTACGTTTGGAATGGTGTTGTCAACTAGAAACGGAAGACTACTATAGTTTCAACGGTGTCATGTATTCGATTGGAGATTTTATCAGGTTATTTGAAGTGACGATGGAAGAGTTTTTTTATATATGTAATGTACGAAAGATAAACTAAAGTTTTTAAAAGTAATATCAAAGATATATATGTACAATATTTTTGTGAATTTCGGCTCATTTTAACCCTTTGACGAGGTGGCATGGTACACGTTCGCCGCCAAACTGTGTCATTATTGTACTAGAATTCAAATTTTTTTTCAGTAAAGTTTGATTATTTTTCAAGTATTGTAGAAACATAAAATAACTACATAATGCAACAGTAACTTAAAAAGATATATTTTTCTCCTCATTTCTCAAAAAAAAAAAACGCGTATTATAAATGATATACCGATGTTTTTCGAACTGTGACAAATGAAAAAGTAATGTTGCCGAGTCGAATACAATTATCTTTAAAAAAAATCCATTGAACTTTTCTACAACATGCAATACCAAAAGGATAAAAATGTTATGTTAGCAAATTGGTATGAGCACAATGCGGGTGATCATAAAAAAACTATCTGACCTTTCCATTTATAGCAATTGATGCTGGTTATTTCAAATACCCCAATATAAACCGATATTATTTGCAATAGTCTATGGCTTAGCAGATTTTAACATCATATTTTTATTTTTTTCGAGCTATCAAGTACAATTCTAACTCACTTCAAACGATGCATTACAGTAACAATTAAAAATCAAATAAAGGCAAGAGAAACATTGTTGGCAACTCTGCGAAACGCCTTGAAAGTCTGTATATATGTGAGTTATCAGCGGAAAATTTTTAAACTGACTTTATAACACGACTTCGCTTGCAAACTTGTAATCGACCTTTTTTTACGATGGTGGTTTAATTTGGTCTTCTATGTAAAGCGAAAAGATTTGTGCGGAAATAATCGATCGGAAACTCCGATATACTATATATAACTTGTAAAATAATATATTTTTTTGATGTGTAAGAGTTTTTTTTAATTTTGTCGAAATAATTACTGCCAGATGTGTCGTTGTTTTCCGAATAATTTCATTGGTTCTAGTTATATTTATTTGATTAAGTCTTTTTTGTACATCATACATTATGATCCTGTCAGAACGCGTCGCGTTTGTCAGCGTGTATGTCAAATTATTTATTAATTGGACTGCACGACACTGCCAAAGCCTATTCTAAAACTGTAAACAGAGTCAAAATAAGTAAATTTTGTACCCATTTTATAACGCTAATTGATATTTAATGATCGCGCGTAATTAAATTATTTTTTACCCCAACGACGGTGCTTCCAATTCGAAAAAAAATGTTATGTAACACTTCAAAAAGTTACCTCAATCAGGTTATGAGAATATATTCCCACACAAATTATGTCAAATTTTATCAGTTAATGAGTCGGAAAACTCTCTCCCAAGTTATTTGTGAAAATTCTGCAAAATTTCGTGAAACATTTTTTTATTAAAAAAATACTAATTTACTATTTTCAGTTAGCGTGGTATGATAACGAGTTGAATCCTTCAAAGATCAAGAAAATTATAAGAACGATGTTAGTTAATTTCTCTTACAAAAAACCACCATTTTAACGTTTTCATAAACTGTCAATAAGTCGATGCTTTAAAGTTTAACAATAGAGATGATAGAATTATAAAATGTCCAATTAGGATATAAACATATGTTTTCAGTTTAAATGGAGCTTAGTGTTTAAGCATTTTTTGAATAAAAACTGTATACTTTAAGAAAACTTAGGGCTGCACTATCAAAAGATTATTTGAAATAATAAACACAAATTTCCTATCACTTTTTCCCTCACAATATATTATATGTTTAGGATCGGTTTCGCTCATCGAGAATGAACTGAACTGAACTGATCGAATGATTCAGTTGATAATGTTCGCGATAAGCAAAACCGGTCGCGATCATAAAATTTATTGTGGAAAACGTTTAAAAAATGTTTTTCTGTTTGAAATATCGTGCCTTTCCATCAAGAAGTGACAGTTAACACCCTAAAAGTTATATAAAGATTCATTTTTTGTTTCCACTCATTCATTTGATATTTCTCTAAAATATTTTATTTAGGCATTTTTGGTTTAAACAGCGTTTTAAGGTTAAATAAAATTTTGCCAGATTGAATACAAGATACTTTATTTTTTCTTGTTTAATTAAAACATATCAATATCTATGACGAAATATAAAGGGGCAAGAAATTAAATAAACAACTCACGGTCTGTGTATTGTATTTAACATGTGATATATTTTTCTCTCTATTTATATTATTCTAAATACGGGTCTGGCGACTTAAATTACCTGTTAAGCTTGAAATATACACTTTGTTGGCCATCTGTTAATTAAATTCGTCGTTTATATATTGTCTCTGAATCATCTTTTAAATGGACGTCATATCACCATTCATCATCCATCAGGTATCCACCAGTTTGAACTGAAGGCACTACTGTATTGTTAATTACATATCATTCGGTCATTATTTCTAGGGAAATAAAGCTTCGAGATAACGAGCAGAATGTCTTGGCCAAAACACCAGGTATTTAATTTTCAGCAGAATTTAGCAGTCCTTTGAAAACCGGTTGTTGAAATATAATACAATATATGGTGTTGTTAATTGAATAAGGCTCACAAAATCTTTTTTATTTATGGATGAGTTAATTTTTGTTATTATCGGGAGTATCTGCTCCTGAGACACTCAATGAAATTTTTTATTCACGTTTACCGCTTGAAAACTCATTAAATACGTGCCGAAGAAAGGAGTTGTTTAATACATATTAAAATATCCATTTCTTTCGATAAAAATTACACCATTCATTTCATTTTAAATGATAAAATCATCTTTTCAATACTATAATACTATTTCCTCAAAATATTTTATGAGAACCGGTTTCGCTCATCACGAATATTGTCAACTGCATTTAAATCCTGATTCTAAAATATATTTAAAATACAGTGCCTTTCCGCCAAGAAATGCCAGTTAACACCTAACAAGTGACCATTCATTAAAAATTTTATCAATATTTGATATATGAGTGACTTAAAATCAAAAACCGTCCACTCCGTAAAATTAGCAGGAAAATATATTTTGGTGTTGCACGTATATTATTTCATTTTAGTGTTATGTATTTTTAGTTTCATTTTGTTGTTATATCTAATTCAGAAATATATGTATATTTTTATACCAGTCAAAAACTTTTTGCAATGAATTTAATCAAAATCATAATAGACATATCGGTAATTGATTGTAATAATGCTAAGTATTCTATAAATGCGTACTTTTATTTATTTTTCTTGGTATTATATACTTACCAATAACAGCATAAATCAAGTCGCAAACGTGTATACCGTTATTCCAATATCCTTGCGTTTTTATCAAATCAGCTACGCGCCCAGTCCGGCGATAATAACGCTTACAGGAAATGAGATCTCCTTTCGTTCCCGTTCACGGCGAGGGCGGTTATAAATACTATAATGCTGTGCCAATCGAGCTTATAAATCATTGGCGTATATACTGACCACTTTAGAGGGTCTGAATGTGCTTATATTATGGCCCCTATGATGCAGGAATGACGCCTTTTATCGGTTTGGTTATATTAAAAGAAGATTCAAGCCCCCCCGAAAAGAACATTTAAATAAAATATATAGTGACAACAAAATATAGGGGAAAAACATCTTCCGAATTCTACGAGAGCATATCTCTGTGAGTTACAATGCAAACATTATGTCGTATCATATTAAAACTTCGTGCTTTATAATTCTTTTTTTAAAAAGAATATGTAACTGGTTTGTGATGGAAATAGTAACAAGTGAAACAAACAGAAAATGACAACATTTGATAAAGTCGTTTATCATTTGTTTTATCGCCTTCTATAATGGAATTCAAACTTAACATGTTTCAATTTCATAATTAATATTTAATTGTTGCATTATCTTCCATGTTTTTTTACTGAATACATTTTAAATAATAATAAGTAATAAAAAGTACTGAGTTTCTCTCGATACACATCAAATTACTAAATTAAAAAAACTACACTAAAGCGTGACTTGTCTGGCGCGTTTGGGTATTTTTATGGCTCACTGTTACATATTTTATAATTACTTAAGCGGCAAGTATTGTACTCTGCGACACTTTGCGATTGTATAAAAATAAGGAACGGACACAAAAGAGGGAGAAAAACCTCGTGGAAAATCAAGAAAAAACAATAAAATGTTTGTATTTGGAGAGGATCGGATATGCACGTAAGTAACTGTTACTAACTTAGTGAAATTTGCTAATTTAGTTAAAACTTATAAAATTTGCTTATCAAACAATCATACTGGTATGTGTGCACACTGCGGAAAATATAAGTATGTCAGGTAAAAATTATATCTTGGTATAGAATCCAACGATGAATTAAAATGTATTTAAGCGCCACGTGGAAGTCGTTTGTGTAAAATATTGATGTAACACTGTTCCTGAATTTCATATATTTATTGGTTAGTATAGAATTGCGAATGTACAATAGCGAATTCTTTTATTACATTTCTAGCTAAGTTGTCAATAAAAATGCTGCATGAGATTCTCTATACAGCGGTACAGATAATAACGCGTGTAAACCATCGGCGTTCTTGGAAAAGGGGCCAAAAAACATTAATATCATTAAATGCTTAATAATAGTTAAATTGTTTTAACGTGTTATGTAATATAGTATTATAAATTATTTACAACTACTTTTTAAATGCTAAGTTTTTATTGGTGCCAACATTCATTAATTAGTGGAAAGGCATAATATTTAAAAAACATAAAACACATCATGATAATGACCAGTTTTGCTCATCGCGAGCAGTATAATTAAAGAGTGAAAATGGTACTAAACAATATTTAAAAAAAAATGTCTTTTCATCACGAAATGATAGTTTACCTTAAAAGAGAATAACTACTTTGTTTTATTCAACAAACATATAGATGTATTGTATGTAACAAATTGAAAGCATGTTCATTGATTGACAAATAATGATTGAATAAAATATTTGAAATAAAGGTCGGTGCCTTGCACGATGAAAGCTGCACAGTTTTTAATATAGGCTTTAAGTAAATGTTTACTATATGTGGGATATGATTGTATTACTCATTAATGAGTAAATGATTGCAAAACGCTAAAATCTTTACATGGATGATGAAGCATTGATATAATGCAACCGAGGGAAGAAATAAATATAATATTACAGAGACTGCTTTCAGTTGACTGTATAAATATTTAAAAAAAAAACGTAGTTGAACCGTTGCAAAAGATTAAGAAGTGTTTTACCGTGGTTTCCACCACTGAACATAATAATACTGTGCTGGTCGTCTTCAGGATATTGGATAAAGTGAAATATGCCTAACTGTTTTCAGCAATAAAGTGCCCTTATTGGCTCATTAGTATTCCGGGCCACGTCTGTACGTATACCCGCCCTTTCCGATCTACTCCCCACCCTTATCAGCCGCCCGCTACCACTTCAGTTTGATTCAAAGATATTGATCTCGAACGCCACTGGACGTATTAGAACTCGCATATCGAAAAGGCAACGGGATAGTTTTAATTTTGATTGAAACACTTCTCGCCAGGACCGCATTTGTCACTTTAAAACTATTTTAATGAATTTGATACAATGTTCACAAAATACACTTACAATTTAGAATACAATCAATGTTGTAGTTTTTCAAATGACCATACAAGTACTAACTCATAACTTCTACTTGCACGAGCAAAAAGAACTAACGTAATTATGTAAAATCATTATGTCCAAAGATTTATTGTTATAAATTTATCGTGTAACACAATAAAACATTTTATTGATTAAATTGGTATTCACTTGGTAGAACTCCATTATTACACGGTGAAAAAAATAGCGATGTATTTTTGTTCTACATTTTTTTTAAGATATAGTTGATAGCTATTTCGGCTCACCATCGTCAGAACTATGCTTAATCGAAAATTTGCTTATTTATATATAGCTGTGTAGAAAAGGTACAAGGTACAATACATTTTATCTCCTGTTTTAACGACCTAGCTTGTTTCTTGCTCGTAATAAAACTAAAAATTGTAAATAAAACTAAAAAGGCGGCTATATCAATAAGTTTACATATGGCACGGAAATGGTCCATTACTATTACGGAAACAAAACGGCTCCCCGTAGCGGGTTTAGCAATGGTGATCGACATATACTAGTTTTTTCGTTAAGAATCCTTTGTGATAGTTTATATCTATTGATTTCCAGCTGTTCTCAAGCCGTCATCTTGCGACCTTTATTACAAACACTTATGAGTGATGAGTGATTAGCGAATTGTGAATCTGTTTTTAAACTGTTGAATGATCTAACATGTTCCTTAGCTCGAGTGGATATACTTCTACCTGTCTGTCCGATATAAACGGATAGACATGAGCCACAGGACATTTTATAAATACCGCTTTTGTCAAGTTTATTAATTTTACCTTACTTTTTTTAAGATGTCTGCTTAAATTGATGTTGACCTTGAAAGCTACGTTTACTGATTTTTTAATTACCCGATCAATTTTTTCGCTAATGCTACCTAGGTAATTGATTGATTTAAAGAAATGGTTACTCTGAATATTTTATACATATATTATAACATATTTTATACACCCAGGTCTTTTTTTACGGGACAGGCTCCAGAAAAAGGCGCGTAAAAAAATGATTTCACGCAATCGCATTATATTTCTTTACAAACCCTAAAACATAAATTCGCATAACATCCAATACACTTTTAACACTAACATTTGGCAATTGTATGTGTATTTAAAAAATGCTTTACAAAATTAAGTTTTAAAAACACACATATTTTTTTATTTAAAAAAATAATGAAACGTACATGCCTAGCATCATATATAAATGTCTTCTTTAAAACAAATTTGGGAAAAAAATTACGAAAAAACGAGTGAAGCGCGTAAAGAAATGTAGCGGTGCCGTCCAAAAAAATCGCGTATAATCGAATTCGCGTAAAAAAAATCGCGTAAAAAAAAGGACTGGGTGTATTCAAATTATACAAACATTCAATTTATGATGCTATAACAAGAATACTATATATCGTCTACATATTCTTATACAGTACATAAAGCTAGGCTTAAATTGAGCTTTACTATAGTTCTGACGGTGATTAAAGCTTGCATTTTAAAAAATGTTGAATTTTTACCCTACTTAAACTAATCTCAATTTCGATAGAAAGAAAAATTTAAACAATATTTCTTGTTGAACTATGATTATTCAGTATAAATTCTTTGGTTATGAACGGATACAACTTTAGTTACAGATTCGCTGCTTTTTTAATCTCGATAGTTGAATCAAATATTTTATTCTGAAAAAAAAAATATTTTTTTAAGTCACTGAACAATGCTTAGAAAATTGGTTAGTTTATAATGCTCGTGATGAGCGAAACTGATCTAGATCGTAAAAACACAAAAATTTTCAAATAGAACTTAACATTGCGTATTTATAATTTAAATATAATGCCTTTTCATCAAAAAATAATCTCATTAAAAAAATTAATTGATAGAATCTTTCTTAGAACCACCGTTCTCAGTAACCATTTTATAAATAAGAATATTTTTCGTTTAATTTCTTTAGAGTTTTACATCCTCTTTTCGTTTTCATTTTTGTATAACGTTGTCAATAACATTACGAAGTCAACGTAGCATAGCTGAAATCTCTCGTTGGCTTGAAATGTTCTTACACTTGTCGCCATTGAGATTCAACACATAAAAACGTAAATGAAATTGGTTTCATTTCAAAAAGAGCTTTGGACAATTGTGTATTTTGTCATTTATGCAAATGAACTAAAAAAACCATAACTTAAATTAACAAAAATTGCGCTTATTTGTTGTCGTTAATTAATAAAACTATTTAATTATTATTTTAAAAAAAGTATTAGTAAATTTAAACTAATCAATAAAAATAATGACAATACTATTGTTCTACGAGATGATTTATAATTTGAATGATTTGCTCGAGAACAGTTTTTTGTAGTACTTGGTCAGTCTCTGTTGTAAAATATGCCATAAAAAAAAAACTTTTTGAATATTTTAGGCGAAACAAATATGTCTTTTATTCAATCAGCCATGTCAATCAAATGCTGGAGATCTTTTTCTTTTTAGATACAATGTAACAGCTACCTGTCCTAAATTAAGCTTCTTAAATAAATAATCCAAATGTCATGTATTGTCAAAAAACACACAATTTATTCAGTAAAAAATAAAACTATAATATGGTATCATTAAAACCTTACTATGGCTACAAATGATCAAAATTTTCAAGTAAAATTAAGATATTTTCTTACCAAATATTTTCTAGAGGCACTTCAATTCATCTAATGTATACATATAGTATTATTTAAGGGTAATTTTTCCAGATTGTAATGAAAAAGCTCAACCAATTTTCAAGACTACTTATTCAACTATATTTTTTTGAATAAAATGTATGTCAGTTAAATGATTAACTTCATTAGTGAAAATTTCACTTTGACAACTAAAAATATATTTTACTTTCAACCCTTTTCACTCGACAAACGGTGGTACTAAATTAATGTTTTCGCTCCGATAATTGATAAAAAATTAAAAAAATGTCATGCTTAATTACAAAGGTTTAAATAAAGTCAAATTATTACACCCTGTCCTTTTTTTACGCGATACATTGGTTCCAGAAAACGGCGCGTAAAAAAATCACAGCTTTCATATAATTTGACAATTTGGCTCCAAAAATTGAAATATCGCGTGAAAAACTGCCGTCCAAAAAATCGCGTAAAAAAAGGACTGGGTGTACTGATATCGAAAAAAATACAACATAAATAACATTTTAAAGACTTGGTGGTGGAATTCGATTTATTAGAGGAAAATCAAACCTAAAGTAATGCACTTTTTTCTAAGCATCGCCACGTATATTCGTAAGGAGTTTATGTTGTCCCACAGTAGAATATGCCAAATTAGTCTTTATCCTCAACACTAAAAAATATCTAAGGTCTTGTCAAAGTAGCATGGAGTTGATAAAAAATAGTAAAAATATATTCGTATAAATCTTTATCTTTCAATGATACGTATATAAAAAAATGGATACGCTTCATATCAGTGAATACAATTCAAATGATATTTGACTTTTATTTCTTTTAATGTTATTCGATACTTTTATTGTTAATTTTAATTACGCAGCCATGATAAATGTCCGCCAATGATAATTAGCAGTTTCATTTCGTCACTCAAAATAATTATTATGACAGTGGAGTGTAGACGCAATATGAAGTCGAAAATAAAGAGTTGAAAGTAATTAAATTTGATCCCCTTAATGTTTCAAAAGCCCTTCAGAATAGAATGCTTTATGTCAGACGGATCATTAGATCGCGTAGGTGTACTAAACAGAAATATAGAGGGGTTTTTTTGGTTCTAGCCTTGACCGTCTTTGATATTGAAAAGGTTACCATTATTCATTTTCAATTGGAAACCATAGTACCCTATTAGCAACTCTACTTTACTGACGGTCGTAATCTAGATGGGTCAACAATTTTCATTCGAAGGAAATCTTAGTGCGTATATTAAAACGGTAGACGGGATGAAATAAACTTTTCCTAAGTAGTCTAGGAATCTGCGAGTATATATTTCGAATGTGAAAGGAAGATAGAGTTAAGTCTTAAATCCGAAAAATGGATTATGTACACTGAATAAACGACTTCTTCAGACACTTCTCTCGTACACATATATTCAAGAATGATAAGAGAAACGTCGTTTTAAGATTTTTTATTCAAATTTAATATTTACTAGATCTCAGAGCTTTAAGCTTATTCTTATCGTTAATAGCTTCGATAAAGAAAGTTTTGAATGTGAAGCTTTTCAAAGAAAAACCAATATATAAATGTCATATTGAAATATATGTTATACTCTCTTGCATAATATCATGTTATACTTGTCATTTAAATAACAATAGTCTTTTCGTCTGTCACAAAAATCAATCTGAAACGTGGAACGGATGCGATATAAAAATTGCACATGTCCTTCTGAATGCCATTTCTAACTTCAACCTTGTAAATCAATGTTTTATCGCTGAATATCTTCTATATATAAATCGCCAAATAATATTAGCTATATATAGTATATTAATATTTTACCTTGCACTTTTAAGTTATTCACATGATTTAATAATCTCAGTAAATATATTTTTTCAATATAATATTACACGTATATAAGCAATACTTATAAAATGTTTTATTTTTATAAATTTGTTTAAATTTAAATCAATTAATATTTAAAAAATAGCTTGCATTAAAATAATAATCATAAGAAAAAATCTTTTACTTGCACTATTATTAAAAAAAATCAAAAAATACGGAGATTTTTTTACCCTATTAAATTTCTAAGCCTTATCGGAAAAACGTAAGGTATTTCGGTAAAACGCTTTCTTTTTTAAGCTCAGTCCAGTCTAGTTTTTTTAATGTTTTCTTTATTTATCTTAAATCAAACATCTTTTTCCGGTCTAAGTTTGAGATAATAGATTCATTTATTTTTAATGCCGCTGAAATTGGCCATTGTTGGTAAGCTATTGTAAATAAACATAATACACCCACTCTCATATATTTCAGAATCCACTTCAACCGGCAAAACTTATTGAAAAGGTCCCCAAATCGTTATAACTGGTGTATCCGGTACGCTATTAGCGATTAACAGTAATTGATCGCTTCATAAAATGACGGAATACCAGGGAAAGTTGCCATTAAGCAAAAGCTTGGCGGGGAAAGAGAACTGATTGGTAAACTTTATCGCGTGCAATTCCGGCCTGATTCAAATGATCCAGTTGATTCACTCGAATCAATCAATCGGCATTGAATCAGCTGAGGTTATATTCTGCTTATATTCTTCTTGTTAATTGACGTCGGCATTGGGGAGGGTGAATAGAAGAATCGATTCTTTTGATGAATTGATGTTATCGCTTTAATTGACTTTGAATCAATTTTGTGTTAAACGAACTTGTTCATAATGACGCAATGCTAGGGCTAAAATATTAAGTCAAATTTAAATACCATTTAATGATTAAATTTTAATCGATAAGGGAAGGCTATTTAATATATATTAAAAAGTATTACAAAAATAATGCGATATGAGGTCGACAAGTAGAACAAGAAAATAAATAGATAGCCCAATGAAGAAAAAAATATTTATTTATGTTTAGTAGTTATTATGGATAGCACGGTATTGTGTTTTGTTAATATGCTTTTCGGTATAACGCCATCGTCAGAACTTTATTAAAAATAAAATTGTTGCGTATTAAAAATATTTGATAGCTATGTTTAAATATTATTAAAATTGAAATCACAAGTATTGATTGTTTTTTTAAATTAAAACACTGACAATAGAATACGGTTTTATAATGCGATTCAACTGTTTTTTACACTATTTTTTTTAAATTGTTTTTATAAATCCAGCCAAATGTTGCAAAGAAAACAGCATTACCGAAATTTCAAAAACTAATGCAAGTAGTGTAGGTGATAAGTAGATTTAAATATGGAGCTTATGAAAATAACTCAGGCCGTATTGTGACATAGAAATAATCGCGTACAAAACTTTTTGATACTGTCAACACTCTTATACTTTTGAGTATAAATTATCAACAAACTATAATTTGTTGTATTAACTTTTCGACGTTCTTAGTCGTTTGTAGACGTTCGCAGTCAACTCAGAACTAAAGGATTCATTATATAGATAGATGACTTAAAAATAAGTCATTGACTTGGCTTCAAAATTTATGTTTAGTTTTTTTAAAAATAAATAATATCTTTTTCCACTGCAAAGCCTTGTTACTTTTTTAATGTATGAATACGATTTCTTTTTACCTATATAACCCTTATGGGTATATGTTAAAAGCATTTAATTCAATTTATGAAAGTATCGCTTCGTAGAGGTTTCGAAACAAGTCGTGTCATTCAATTCTGACATGGTTAATTTT
The DNA here is from genome assembly GCA_028555115.1 of Himalopsyche japonica. Taxonomy (NCBI): domain Eukaryota; kingdom Metazoa; phylum Arthropoda; class Insecta; order Trichoptera; family Rhyacophilidae; genus Himalopsyche; species Himalopsyche japonica. The sequence continues at coordinate 294,768 of JAHFWJ010000526.1, read as the reverse complement.
AAAATTATATGAAATAATAATAAAAGAATCAGTTTTCTCGTTACATATATTACCACATACAGCTTTTCACATGCGTAATTGCTTACTTTAGAAGAATATATTAAGTTGCATTCGACCTATAATAAAAATCACTCACATAAGAGACAAATTCATTTTTATCGTCAGTATTATTTTCTCTGGCGTTGTCATAGCAACCTAAAATATATAGAAATAATTACCAAAAAAATGAACAGTGTTTTTCGATTCAAATAACGTAAATAAGATATATTGAAAGTTGAAATAATAAAAAAATTATGGTCAAAACTTTGGAGAAAACTACTGCTTATGATGATGTTTAATACATTAATATAAGTAAATGATTTTTACTATTTAATAATTTTGCCATTTATAATAGATTTAATGAAAATCATTTTTATGGCTTAAATAGGGTTTTTTATGGCTTTTTATGATTTTTTTTCAATATCGCAGTTAACCGTATTAAAAGAAATTAATAATTGTTATATTTCTACGGAAGGCATAAAGAATGACTGTTATATAAAAAAATAAAAATTTTATAATATAATACGCACAATAACAATACATTTAAGCTTTATAAAACTTTTTATAGTGTACATTCCATTCGACCCTCACATAGCACCATAAATTCAACGTAAGTGTTTATGGTTCAGTAAATATTGCACGCTATAATATATTTGTACATATTACTACAACGTGCTACGGGGCATTCCCAGGTGACAAGAAATTTTAGCAACACACTCGTGTTGTCCCTATTTATGAGTTTTTGTTTATATCAATAAAATTACACAGATTTTTCTATCCATTAAAACATAATAATGCGATAATTTTTTTTTTCAATATTGAACACACGTTGTCACAAAAAAAAATGTTTTAAAATAATGCTCATTCTCATTTAAATTATGGCACATTGAAAATGGACGATAAATTTTGACTTAAAATTTCAACGATACTTCCACTCCCTAATTTTTCAATCGATGATTGTGTGTAAAGTGTGCATTCTCGTTTTTTGAATGGATGAATTGGGGTGAACGCGAGAGTATTTTTACAATTTAAATACTCGACAGGTGGTTTTTTTTCTGACAAACAGATTATCCGGCTAATGTTTAATATAAAGACGTAATTTTTATCGTGTTAAAAGAGTGTAACTATAATACCACTATTTGATTATGAAGATTGTAGATATAGGCAATAAACAATTCCAAAATTGCTTTTCTATCCAATAATATTAATATCAATCAACACATTTCTACACTCAGATGATGTAATTGACATTAACATCAAAGTTCAGGGGCTGCTCAAACCACAACATTTTTCCGATCTTTATAAAAATCTGTAGCTTTTTTATTTTATTTAATAGAGTTAAAAGTTATATTCATGATACAAATTGATATTTGTTTAGCAAGTTTACTATATCTGAAGGTATTCTGTTTAGTTATTATTATTTATAAATGTAATGTTAGAATGAAACATTATTTATGCTTTCATTCCACGAAAGAGACATCATATTCCATATATATATATTTATTTTCGTTGCATTATTTTATCGAAGAAACCCGAACGTATGAAGTCAAACGTTGACAGTAGGTAAATAGTATCTTGCGAACCCAAATCTAATATGAATTAGACCGGGAGCTTTTTGGAAAAACTTCCCAGCCCAAGTTTCCACATCGCTAAAGACTTCAAAGCACGGAATTTCATCGTTTTGCGGTGTTTTTTTTGCAGGAAACCGCACGAATTTTAATCGCCTGAAAGTTAGCTTTTGCCGATCGAAAGCTTTAAGCTGGTAATGTCAAAGGACGTGACTGGAGTCCTTCGATTCGTGGCCTAAGGATAATCCAGCTTATCTTCGAGTCGTACCTTGTGTATACAACTTTCCCACTAGGGATGTCAAGCTACACATTTTATTTGATATTCAAGTAGTTTTGTGATCGATACTGAAGATAGACGAGAATTTAGATATTTCAGTGAAGTTATTGATAAAATTAGAAGATGATTGTTTTAATTAATTTAAATAGTTGTATCGGACTGTTTACTCCCTGATCGAAAATATTTCTAATATAAGATTAATAAATATAACGATAAAATACTTCTGTTTTTGCTCTAATTACTTGGGCTAATCTCTTATCCATTTTCATTAACGAATTAAAGTAAAGAACTTTTAAAGCTCTTTATGTAGGGATGTATGATGATCAATAAGTGTTACAACAATTGAAAAAATAGCTAGTTGGTTCTCATATAAATATTTTTGTAAAAACAGTATTCAAGCTAAACAAATAGTTTGTTATACTTAAGATAAGAAAGAAGAGTATGAAATATTTATTAGTAAAAATAAAAAAATATTAATAAAAACTCACTTTTTTCATATTTAGTGGAACAATTTGAGTGTATTGAGTATTCGGGTATGGAACCCTTGATACTTGAGACATCTCTACTCCCAATGGCGTGCTGATTGAAAAGTTATTACAACCAACTTACTTTGCGACAAAAGAAAACAATAGAAAAGTATGTATTGATACCTGTGTTTATATTTTAGGCAAAGAAAAAGTTCCTTAACACGGTTTTGTCCGGATAGAATAAACCTACAAATTTTAAGCTTTTAGCCTCTAAAAGGGATGATTTTGAAGAGTTTTTTTTTTATTTCGCTGCTTACGACCGCAATTCGAAAATTGAATGAAATGGTTGTGATGGTAATGTAATATACTCGGTAAATAATTTTAGCGGTGAATTTGGCTTAACGAATTCAATTAACATTTATGTTAAAACAATTTTACTACGCTATTTTAAATAAATCGAATGTCAATTTAGATCCATTTTCTAACTTTGAAAATAGTTAAAAAAATTGTTCTTGCAAAAATACTATTTAATCTGAAAATAGTGCAATGCTTTATGATACTATTGATTGAATTGGCATTTGATTGGTAGAATTCAATTATAACACGGTGAAAAAATATCAATGTATTTTAGTTCTACATTTTTGTTATAAAGTTGATAGCTATTTCGGCTCGCGCTTTCGTCTGAACTATGTTCAAACGTATATCCACCCATCCATATACAGCTGTGCAGAAAAGGCACACAATACATCCTCTTTCCTATCCTAACGACCTAGGTTATTTTCTGCTAGCAATAAAACTAAAAAAACAGGCGGCAATTTCAATAAGCTTAAATATTGGACGGAGATAATTTATTACGTAAAATAATTAGCCCCTTGCAATGGTCTGAAGAGCGGCGAGAGACTTATATTTGTTTGTTCATTTGGAATTCCGTGTGATAATTGATATCTATTGATTAAAAGCCGTTCCAATGCCGTCATTTTGCGACCTTTATAACAAAGATGTCAACACGTAGGCTTCTTTTATAACGTGATTTGCGAATTGTGAATCTGTTTTTTTTTCATTGATGCTTTGTGATACTGTATTTTAATGGGTATCAACTAAGACATTTCGATCAACTGAAATATCTGTGTTCAAGACAATTATTCGATGTATCGTTTATCTTACCTCTGTAATAATGAAGCTCTTACTATCGAACTAGATTGAACCATTACACGCTATCTAAAGAGTAGTGTCAAACACATCCAAAGCCGAACCCTGTTCTCCCGGGGACAGGTAAATTCACGTAAATGTACTTTTCCATGACTATCAGTCGGGGCACATCTCAGAGCAACCCTGGCAAATTTACACTCCCCAAAATAATATATATATATTAGCATTCTCCCCGTGGATAGTAATTAAGTGTACCAACACGTTCTCGTGTGTGCTTGGATTGCTGCGTCCATTTGCCGTTCCGCATATTACGGTACTGCGGAAGAAATTACCTACCATACTGCATAGTAATTGAATTGTGAATTTTTAGTTTGTAAACTGGGTTAGTGTAGTGTGCTCTCGAGTAGGTGTGCGAACTGGTTTGAGCCAAGCCAAGTGTGGAAATTTTAAATATGTAAATCGCTTACTCATGGAAAACCTTTTATCCAATCAATTATTTTATCCTTTTTTAATTTACCGCACAACAAAAGAGGAACAGAATTATACTAGATATTACTTTGAAATACTGATTTGTCTATCATGAAATATTCTTAATTGCAGATAAGTTTGTCGTAACAACCTAATGATTTTTACAGAATGATTAAATAAATGAATATAATATAAGAATTATATAAGCAACGTGAAGTTTTAAAAGTAGTTGTTATTTCGTAGTATGTATTATTTAATTGAAAGCTCGTCTGGTACCAAGGTGAAAAAATGGCAATATATATTAGTTCTACAATTTTTTTATAAGATATAGTTAATAGCTATTTCGGTTCACGCCATTATCAGAACGAACGAATTGTGTAGTTCTGACGATGTTCTGGAAAGTGATGAATAGTTCTGACGATGGCGTGAGCCGAAATAGCTATCAACTGTGTCTAATAAAAAAAATGTAGAACTAAAATATATTGCTATTTTTTCACCTTGGAGTTCTACCAAGTAAAAACCAATTCAATCAATAAACTCGTCTGGTATGTCAAAAATTATCATTTGGACAACTATTTTGTAAAGCAATGCAATACAACAGAATAATAACACATCGATGTAATTTTCATCTTACTGATACTTACCCAGGCCGGTGGATGGTCCAAAGTACTCTAAAGAAAATATAATTTTGCTTAACTACAATGTTTTATTGTCAATCGTTTGCAGTTGATATTAGATACATGGTATTGCGAAAGAAATTATAACGTTTACAATAATATAATGAAGAATATATCTTAAGAGAATCGATAAGAAGTTAAGTGATTAACGTTGTTTTATTATTATCAAAATGACAGATAAGCAAACCCCTACGTAATTTTAAGTATGTTTTCACAATACAATAAATTAAAACGCTCACGCATATGTTTGTCTGATTTATGTATGTACTGTTAAACCACTGAGCTTATATTCATGTGAAGGTCGGTGAAATCCATAAATCTGGGAATCCATCGCCACTTACACCTTTGGCCCTTTTCAATTTTATTTTACTCCGCAGTCCCGAAAAAAGGGTGAAACGGAATGTCACCCCATCTCACATAAGCCAAAGGTTAACTGTCTATTAAGACGGGGAGAGGTTCCAGAGGTCTAACGTGCCGATTTGAAGGCACATACCTGTTGCGAAATGAATATTTGTAAGTGCCCCATCAAAACAGTGCCGGGCCAAGATTTTCAATCATGGTCGCTTTGCATACCGACGCCGTACTGGCACAAAACAGTACGGCGGTAGAAGTAGTTTTGACTGTTTGTTTACAACGTATTGTTCGAATATATATCAACCATAATGGGAATTAATGGCATGTGAATTAAAAGAAATTTACTTAATAACAAATGATTTATTTTACTAACCTACAATACCGACGACAGTTTATTTCAGAATTTCTTTTATACAGTTATTTTTTGCAGTTATACGAAGATTATCCCAATCAATTGGAAATTACCAATCGCGAAGTCTAGCTTTGTAGGAGGAATTAAATGATTGATAAAACTGACATTTATTTAGTAGAGATACATTTTGTAAAATATAAAGTTAATATCAAACTAATATGTTTTATAATTAATGATATCGACTGAAGGTGCTTGATGGAATTTCAATATGAAATTTGAATTGTTACAACTTTGCACGATTCCACATGTTTTGACACTTCTGTCAGTTCTGTTGCATCCGTGTGATAGAACGCCCGAAGATGCCGAAAGGCGAAACCCGGGTCGTTAGTGATAATCCAGTGTTCTCCAACCTATTTACACTTGCGGACCGGTAAAAAACAGAAAATATTTTAAACACTGGCACTAAAATAATGATGAATTTTCATGTAATATTTTTTAATCTAACATGTTGTAAGGTGGAAATAACTTAAACTTACAAATACATATATTGCGGACTAATATAATTAAAGTTTAACAAAAAAACAATGAGTTTTTTTCAAAAACTACTGTGAAAGCTGTTGCATCTTTGCTAGTATATTAGATATTCTTGTCTGCAGTACTGTCTCTGACAGTTATTATTAAGTTCCTTGGTGTCAGATCATCCTGCCAATAATTAAATAATTAAAAACTTAAATAAACGTGCAGGTGAAAATAAATTATATTTCATATTTTTTCATCGGAAAATTTCTTGAAATTTGGGATAACGCGACCCGGTGGAAAGTCTCACCATTGGTTGGGGAAACAGTATTTATCGAAAAATTATTAAAAGGTAAATAAGTTTTTAACTTATTTTTTTATAAGTTTTTGGTATAAATTGAAAAACTTAAGCTTGGTCCTATAAAACTACTTATTTACCGGATAGTAATAGTGTTATATTTCGCGATTTTATATAATAAATAAAATTCACATTAAATCTGATGAAACTTTTTGCGATTCCATATTTTTGGTCTCTGACGACGGGTTTCGTCTTTCGGTATCTTCAGGCATTCGATTGCACTGATGCAACAGAATTATTAGTTCTAACAGGATGTCTGGAGATACCTAAAAGCGAAACCTCGGTCGTCAGTGACAAAACCTGTGGAGTCATACAAAGTTTCAATAATACAAACCCGATATTGTAATTCCATCAAGCACCTTCAGTCAATATAATAAATTAATAATATATTCATCAAATACATGATTGATTATTGTAATATTAGACATTTAAAAAAAAATATCCAAAGATGACATTTGATCATTGTGTACAATATACAATTATAATGTTCTTTTATTTAGTTTTAATGGAGGTATTTTTTAATTTTTTTTCTTAAATTTGGTTTGTGAACTATGCGCTATTAATTTGAACAGGCTTTATTGATTGAATTGGCATTCACTTGATACCCAACCTACACGTTGAAAAAATAGAATTGTATTATACTTTAGTTCCACAAATTTATATTTATATTGTCTTAGTAAGCTATAGTTCTGATAAAGGCGTAAGTCGAACTAGCTATCATATATATATATATATATATTTATTATATTTTTTTAGAACTAATACTCATTGTTATTTTTTCACCGTTTACTACAGACATAGTTGCGATATAAATATGTATGTGCCTTGATCTATTTGTAACGTTTGAGCCGACTGTGTTTTTCTACAGTGAACGTTATAGAGAGATTGTGTCCGCGCTATTTTATTGATAAAAAAAGTAAACTGAAGTTGATGGTAAATTGTAGTCAACATAATTTAATATTTAACATTTCAACAGATTATTACAACTTCATTAACTATCCGTATTCTTAGATAATTAACATTAGTTTGCATAAACTTAAATAAAAATTCAATCTTGACTTGAAATAAAAACGTTAAATTTATGATTAATAGCATGTATATAAAATTTAAAACTAAAAACGTCGTAAATTTATTATGTTATTATTTTGAATTTTCCTTAATTAAATGCAAAATGCTTGCGGTAAATTTTTGATGAAATTGACGGCGAAGGAGTTATGAAAAGGTTATTAATTACATACGGTAAAAAAGTCAATTTACTTATAGAAACAACGTACGATATCGTTATTTCATCCCTTTATTTTCATAGTCAGGAGTTGTAGAAGTCTATTCATCGACAGCTTTCATTGTAGCAATAATACAAAGAATATTAATTGACATGGAATTGATTGCCAATTCAAAAGTTTCTTTGTTTCCACAATTGCTCATTAATAGCTTCAATGCAGCTATAGCGGTCTTACAACCGTACGACTATTTTCACACAGTATTAATTTGATATTACCATAGAATTATGAATCACAATCTAGCAAAATTAAATCTTTATTTATACATAATATTTCACAGATTTTTCTCATTTTTACCTAGAATAGTTTGTGTGTTAATTTATGGATTTATTTTCTTAAATGATTATCAAAACCCTATTGTTTTTTTTCATTACTCTAAATGCATTCATTGTTCATGCATTGCACAAAATTTCAAAAAATTGTTTTACAATTCTTTTCAGTTAGCTGTCCTCACGTTAGACGAATGACTGTATTATTACCTTTTTCATTGTCTGGAAATGCTTTCTACTGGTAAAGTGCAACTAGTGTTAATTTGTAAGTAATGCACTGATTGTGCGCGGAGTTTATTTTTTTACCTCGAAATTCATTACAATATTCTGGACTGTATTTTATAAAATGACGACTCTTTATTGGTGTAAATTTACTTGTGTTTAGAAGTTTTTTTGTTTTTATAGTAGCTATAAAAAGTTTCTGTATTTATTAGTTTCTAGAAATTCAAAAAAATATAGAATATTAAAAGATTAACTGGAAATTGTTTGAAATAATTACTGTACTGTTAGAAAAACGATTTTTTAATGTGTAAATATTTATATCTAAAGAGAATAACATTGTGCGTTGAAATTTTATAGAAAAAATTAGCGGGCCATAAACATAACATACAACATCCCTGTCTTTGAAGGGTTGATGCGGGATTTTCTTTGCTACTGACACTTCTGGCACATGGCTGATGGATAATACAAAACACCACTTTACTGTTTCAGCACATTTCACTTTGATACTCCAAACGTAGGGCACCGCACAACAACCGATCGTGATACTAGCCCGCCATACACTGGCGCGTTGGAATATTGGAATAGATTTTAAAACTTCAAAAATTTTGTATATTTTAATCGCCGTTTTCAATTTGAAGTGTATGATCATCTGCTGAAGGTATATTAAAATATACTTTTCCACGACAACTGCATATTGCTCAGATGCTTGACCTCTCTTTCGTTTGAATAGAGTAAAAATCTTGTAAGAAGTAATCAACGATAGAAACAGAATAGCATTGATGGCGAGCTAATCAACCTATTATCCGTTCACTAGTACTGGATGGCTACTGCCAGGAGAGCTTTCAGACGTTAAAACAACCCATGCCTTCCGGTAGAAATACATACATTGCTTAAAAAAAGCTTTTTATACTGACACCTTCGAGATCCGTTACGGAAGAAACGAAGATAATTGCATCACGAACCCGATTTTTTAGATTTATTAATTTCGGCATAATATTCCGTGGAACACTCTGTATCTGTAATAAAGTCTGCTAGTACAGCTTGGCCGAACTCCTAATTAATTTAATGCGAGTATATTTTGTAAACTGTTTAATATCACTTTTAGGTTGAGAAGCTTTTTATTAAAAAAAAAAAACAAATAACCTGCCTAAGTTTCACTTATCGCATCAATTAATAGTCCTCACGATTAGTGAAACTGGTTCTGACAATATCAATCATATAGAAGGACTAAAATTTTGGTTTTATTATTTAGTTAGTGTTAATGTTTATTATGGTTAGTGGAAGTTTATGGTAATAATTGCCAATTGTTACATCATTATTATAGAACATTATTTATTTAAATTCATTCAGATTATAATTCAGCTCTTTGATTCAATAGTTTATGCAATCAATATGATATCAATAGTTTTATGGAACTATTTTCATATATAAAATTATACTATCTACTATCACCTGTACATTTGTATATAAGAATGCACGAAAGTGCAGCGTAGCGATACCTAAGTCCTATGTGTTAAAGCACGCGAAAGAGCTTTTTCTTCAGCTTTTTTTTCCATCCAAAAATTCATATATATATATAAGAATAATTTTCTATCCGTTAAGAAATTCTGCAGTATAAGTACAATTGCATCCATTAAAAACTAATTAAAGACTTGTACTAACTTTATGGATTTTCAATACAAACGATTCAAATTTTAATCATCAACACATTTAAAAACTACAAAAATACGTTTCGCTTAGTGTTTTTTACACAAAAATTGGTAGTAAGCCCACCGATCATATTAATTAAACTTTGAAAACGTGAAGATGAATACTTTAAAAAAAAATAGAAAAACTACAAAATATTTCATATATATCAATCATTTAATTCATTTTCCAATATATAAAATTATACGATTTATTATAAAAATAAACATTTTTTCCACTATAATAACATAATAAATAAAAAAAATCTTCATTGTATAGATTTCTATTGTTGCAAAGCACTCAAACGTACGAGAGGGTCTCGTGTATGCTACCAAACAGAATACGTCTTTATCCTTCGAAAATGACAAAGTGCTTGTTATCTTTGCTCCCGAGTATATGGCATATGACATAACAGCTTATTAATTATTTGGCACTTTTATTGAACTCATTTAGTGTGTAATATATTCGATAAAAAGAGAATTTCTCCTTCAATATTTGACACTTTCATTTATTATTTAAGAAGCTTTCTTTGTCAACTTTACTCAGTATTTAAATATGCTCATTTTAGTATACGAGACAGTTAAATAATATGAGTTGAAGTTCTATACTTATAACTGATGTAAATTTAAGTCGAAATTGATTGTTTGTAAATGTGACGTTACCATATTTTTAATACAGACAATAAATCTTTTTCTACGTTGATATAAGAATAAAATTCAGTCGAAATTGCTGATTAGTAAATCAGCAAGAAAACGTTGTGTGAAAATGACACATTTTTTTGTTAACACTGGGCAACGTTTTGTGAAGAAAATATCAACAAGCATATATTTTCCTCTATAACTACTTTGCCAAAGATAAGTGACGTCACGCAGCGTTTTCTTTTATGAAGAAATAATGTAAAATTTTTCAACTCTCTCCTTTGTAGATAATTTACTATCTTGGAAAAAAAATTTCAATTTTCTTGTATCACAGACATTTGTAATTTTTATCATTATCATAAAGCTTGTGATTTTTTTTCTAATTTTTCCATGTTTCTTGTATGTAAAAAGTGGTATATTTATATTCTTTTTGCATTTACACATTTGGAAATTTTATCTATTGTGTGCAGACTGTTACTGTTGAACTTTTTACAAAATACTTCATAAGTGGCCTGATTTTGTAGTCACGTAACGTTGGATTTTTCTTTACCCAAAATTATAAGGAAATCGACCATGCTTACATTCCTAAAAAACAGCACTCTTTTTTAGCTTATATTCAGCTATACAGGGTATTTGTAAAAGTTCTTATTTGTTTTTAATTATCGAATTTATTGCACAATTTATTATACTTTTTTCAATGATTTTATTTCATCGATTGAATAAAATCGACTTTTAGCTTATTGGAAGAGATGGTATTAAGATTAGAAAATTTTTATTATATAGAGTGTCTTCCATAAACTCAATGATTTAATTTTTTTGCCTAATGCTTTGTACACCGAATATTAGATTTAGTTAGCATTTTCTGTCTTTTTAGTAAATAAATTAAATATTTTATGCCGAAAAAGAAAGCAGATATGAGTATGAAAAATAATGAAATAGTATCTAAATTTGTGCCATTTTAGAAAAAAAAGTTTAATTTATCATAACATAAATTTGAATAATAAATTTTATTAAAAGTATTTGAACATTTTATTTGAACGGAAGTTTGTGTTCAGTCTGTTCTATAACAAGGTGTTAATCAGTGGCTTGGGGTAGCTTTAAAAGTAGAGGGTGCTGACTTTGATTTAAAATTTAATGGAAAAAAAACAATATCGCTTATAAAACAATATTTGTACTATTTTTTCTCTTATGGTGAGTAAATATAGTAAAAAAATACGCATTTGTATGGAACGTGACCTGAAAATTTTGCATCCTTTTATACTATAATTGAGTGCTAGATTTATACTTTCTCGAGATAATTTATGATATTAAATATATATTTGACATTTGATGACTTTTTTATATTGTAGATTTTAATATTTCGCGTGCAATATTATTTTTGAAATTATATTATACACTTAAAAATACGAATATTAATGTAAAGTTTAATGATTTAAATTCTTGAGAAAAGTGAATCGTTTTCAATGTACTATGACGGGCAGCCACTGGTACGTTTATCTGTATATTTTGTTTAGTGTAAAATTTTTTTAAAAACGTTTATTTTGTATTTTTTTCGTCGTAATGTTATTCTAGATTAAGTTATAAATACCGAAAAGCGTGTAGTCGAAAATAAATATGTAAATCTTAGCGTATCAAGGGACAAGTGCCTGCCTACCTTGTAATATTTTGTTTATGCTGAATTTTTAATGAACCTACATTACGAGAAGAGTGGAAATTGTTAACGTGTAAGGTGAATCAGCGAATTTATTTTCCAACGAAAAATATTCGAAATGAGAATACATTATCGATTTCCACTCTGATTCGCAGGGCCCAATTGGAATAGACTTCTGAGAAGTTATTTATCATTCGAATATAGAAACGAATGTTTTTTTCACACATAGTTTTCCCCGTAACATTTGTGCTCTAAAATATTCGTTTACTATTCTATTTGTGATATTTTTCTCACGTATGGAGACGGTAATCATTTAAAAAAATAATTGGTATATAATCGTATTAATTCTATTTAACTGAAATTTGTGCAAATTATTGTGAATTTATCAGTTTTTTCTTACATAAGATATATCCCAAACGTATTCGAGAGTCGAGAGACGATGATAGGACTATCGTCATTCAAATGCTCTAAAGTGGTTTTTTTTTTTTTTTGTATCGAATGATTGTGTGATGATTTAGTTGCTTAATAAAACTCAATTGAGTCAATGTGAAAGAAAACTCTTTGAGAATTATGTTCTTTATTTTAAATGTCACATTGGGTCATGGTTATTAAAAAAATCCTACTTGAAACGGATATTCGCAAGTAAGTATAATTTATGAATCCAACCTGTAAAATCCAAAAGCAAAAATATATTTTTAGTGATTTCAACAAACCGTTAAGAACAATTTCGTGATTAAAGTGTCAGCGTGAAACGTCTATCAAATCGCCTTACGCCTATATTTAATTACTGGTGTTTTCCGTCTTTCCGTGGTGGATAACGAAAAAGATTACTATATTTAGAAATGAATTACTTTACAAAATCGCTTCGCCACTCAGATCCTGTCAACGGCAGTTCATTGTTTAAGATTTTCACAAATATTTTCAACACCGCGAAGGCTTGTTCACAGATCCATAACACGTTTTTTTTCAACCGAAAAAGGGTTTACAACTTTGCAATTGTAAATTTGTCTATATATTTCATTTTAAATTTATGTTCAAGAATTTATCACGAGCTAGCTGCATTAATTTAATTCTCAAAACAACACAAATAAAGAAAAAATCATTGTATTATATTATATCAAGGTTGACTTACACATAACTTAACGACTTCCAAATTTCAAAATGTGGGTAGCATATGAAGGTTTACAAATCACAGTAGATATATATATATGTATATATAAATATAAACTTATAATTGAAATAAATTGAACGAATATGTAAATTAACCGAATTGTGAATTACGTTTTAGATTCAGGTCAACCTTCTTATTTTTATTATTCAAAAAGTTTTTTTACCTATTTTTTCTAGAACAATATATCATCAGTGAGAATGATTTTTTTTCGTTCAAGGATCATTTGTATGAAAAAAAAATAATAGGCATAGTATTCAACGATAACTAACATTAAAGTCTTGGAACCATTTATATTGACTTAAAAATCGATAATTAAACGAACTGAACGATAGTCATATATTGTATATAGAGTGCATTTAAAAATAAATTAGTTTATGACAATCTTTCAAATTGTCTATTCATCTTAGATTTCAAGAGATGGCGTGTATGATAAAATCAAAATTAATTAATTTCTTATCCAAATTTTGGTGTAGTGATTATATGTCATTTTTTTATTTGAAGTCTAAACATGCCCTAAGCCCCTTCCGCTTTTCGTTTTCCCAGCTAAAGGGCCCTCGGACACTTACAATCATTTATCACCGTCCGCCACCGGAGAGATGACAGAGGGTGTTGCCCTGACGGACGTTTTTGGTTCACTCTTCCCGCAAAGCAGCCGTCTGCAGGGTCCCGAGCAAGCCGCGAGCCTTTTGTCTACAACGCAAAACAATCGATTCTCATACCCATCAGAATTCTACGGCGCTACGCCGTAGGTGCAAGACAACAGATACGCCGAGAGTTTCATGTAACGAGGAAAATATTTTCAACACATAATAAGAAACCAAATAATAGAACAGTGTTCAAATATTCCAACAGTAGAAGGGAAAAGAAAGAAATTCTAATCGATATTTAAAAAAAATATTTTCTTGGTTAACTGTGTTTCACCAATAATTATTACTTATTGCTATTCAATTCAAGTTATTCACAAAAATTACTTGTAAATTGTTCGTAAAAATTGTCAATGATAAATTGATTCGTATGTAACGAAATTGATAAGATGATAATGCTCGCGATGAGCGAAATCAGTATTGATTTTGATAATATAATATACCATTATGAAAATGATACAAAATACTATGTTTTATTATTGAAATGTAATGTCTTATGTCACCAAAGAAGTGACAGTGAGCACATTAAAATTAATTATAGTAATCGTATTGTTAACAACGTTGACCAGTTGATAAATATGATACTTTGAAATATTGTACATATTTTTGTGTTTTAACGAGTAGACCGTCTCTTCTTGGTGAAAAGATATTCAAATGAATAATTATTTATAATATATTATAGCTCGTAGAAATTATTACCAAATGATAATAAAAATAAAAATATAGAGTCTTGATGTTCAAGTGGAATTAAAATGAAGTCTCATTTAAAATATGGAAAACGTGCAAAATACTTGGAATAATTAAATCAAAAAAATTGATAGATTTTTTTCTTTAGATTCAGTGAAAGTTTGTTTGTTAGTATTCGTGTTTGATTTCATTCGGTTAAAATTGCGTACAAACTATTTTTGTTGCGCAAAATAATGCTAACACAGAATCTCTTCACGAGAAATAATAGCAAAATTATACACACGGTCATTTCTAGGTAGAGATAGCCCGCTGCTATGGATTGGTGGCGAATTATTCCTAAGTAGGCTCTTGAATAGAGTTACCTAGGTCTAAGGGCGTGAAGCATATATAAGAAGATACACTCGAATTAGCAGAAAACGAATAGGCCTAAATGTAGGACAGGTCTTTGCGAAACCTGAGTGAAATTTCCTGTATTTTCTCTTCTCCTTTTCTTCTATAGGGATGTTTTCAAGGGATGGAAATGGGTTTTATTTGTACAGGTTTAAAAGCTGGGATATAGAACCCTTGGTTTGTGACCTAGTTAGATTTTAGCCAGTTCGGACTTGTTCCGCTCAATGGTTTTTTTTTGTATTAGAACAAAGGGTTTACATGATGGACTATTTCAGAACAATACAATTTTCAGGCTGTTTCATTTATTATTAGAAGTATTTTTTTGTTAACACCCGTGTATCTGCTGGTCATAACAACTGAACATATTCAGTCACACTTATTTTTAAAGAATTGTACATCGTAATCTGATAGGTTGCTTCATAAAAAGTTTTGTTGATGATTCTGTATCTCATATTGAAAAATAGCAACATTTCTTAATACTATCGAACCGACGTATACGAGGTTTTCACAATTACAATACTCAATATTGCATTATTATCATGTATTCTATTTGTAATATATTATATTTAGGCTTTTTTTGTCTATGAATATTATTTAAGAAACACAACTTGATTTTGTAAATAGTTATAACCCAACGTTATAAAACCTCTTTTAAATATGCATCCTGGACACTGGGACTTCATAATGATATAGATAGTTAAAGAAGCCATTTTAACCAAGGAACTTAATTGATTGTTTTAGTGAAATAATAACTTTTAATACATCTTAATCAGTACAGTACGTTTTAGATTGAACCAACAATCGAAAGAAAAGCAATTTAAATTTACTTAATATAAAATGAAATTATCAGTGAAGATTGTTCGAATACGGTTTATTTATATTAAGATATAGCGATAAATCGATACGTAATATTCAAAGAAATGTTTTTTTTTGTTTGAAAACGCTTAAAAAGAAATAAAATATTGTTATTCAACAAAGAAAAATGGTTTTGCATATCTGAATATAATGATTAAAATCTTCAGAAAGAGCAATATATTATTTCCCTTGCATTCAGTATTTTAAAATCCTCATTTAGGATTTAATGTTTTATTCCCTTTTGGATCCGATCGGGCGATAAGCTCTTTTTGAACATTTTTTCAGATATAAGTTAAAATTCATTATTTTTAAATTAGAGATTAGACCGTAAAGTTTTGTTTAACATTTTAAAGTCGAGATGGGCAGTCTAAAGATAACATTATTTGGCCGTAAGAAAAAATCTTTTTTTTTCTTTGCAAAGAAACCTTTTTATTTTTGTAATCCTTTCATTAATATTTTAACGTTTTTCTTTCAAGTAACAATGTCCCACGAGCCTCAAAAGTCAAAGTAAAATAATTTTTCGATAAAAGATTTATTTAATACTCTTGTAAATAATTTAAGAAAATTATTACCGAAATAAATTAAATGAATTTTTAACTTCTTTATCGAAAAATATAATTCATTATCAGATGTTTAACTCATTTAATTATTTTTAATTTATTAAAGCTTTTTTCTCTACAGTTGTTTTTGTACAGCGAATATGAAAATCGATTAGCATTTTTATATATTTCCCGTATCAATATCACTACAGTAGCTTGTTAAGTGTTGAATTTTATTCTGTGATATGAATTTGTTTGAAAATCTAAATATTTTATAATAGTGACATCTTTTCTAGGAGATAAAATTTCATATTTTTTCTCAAAGCTCTTAAGTATGTGTTTATTTGAAATTATATAGATGCTTAAGTGCCTTATATATCAAGCCTATAGAAGTGTTTTACTATCAATAGATATGTTTTTATAATATATAAAAAAAACGTTTCTACAAACCTAAAAAAAAATATTTTATAACCCATTAAGTGAACTTAAAAAAAGTCACTCTTTGTCAATCTAAGTTCATTTACTTGGCTCTAAGAAACATTCGCTTTAAGGGGCTATAGACATATATCATTGTGAAATTGATTAATTTAAAATATAGGGTGGGCATACGTGAGATCAAAGAAAGTCATATAATACTTTTTGATATGGATTAAAATTGATACTTCAAGTATTAAAAGTATCAGGCATAGAAATTATTTAAAAAATCAATTAAACTCCTACGAGCATCTTTGTTTTTTTGTACCATGTAAAAAAATTTATTGAATAAATATTTATCAGTGTTATTTAAATCTCTCGGTTTGTTTATTTTTTTAAAGGTTTTGTGTATTTTTTTTAAACCGTTCACAGCCAATCTATCAAATATTTGTTGTTATTTGTGCATCTTGTTGCTAACAAAATTTAAGAAGGAAAACTCTCGAAATTAAATGGATAATAAAGATGCAAACTGGGAGTCGCATTAGAACATGGTTGTAATATTGTATGAAATAACTTCGGAAGAAATAAAGTAATTTGTACAGCTGATATTTAGAATGCTCTTTTTTGTGTCTCACGTTTTAATTGTATTCTTTGTATCCTTCGAAAAACAGCAAAGTCATTGAGAACAAATATTAAAGGACGAATGAAAACGGAAGTCATCTTGTGTCAAATAGTCAACAAGTACTTTTCCAAAATACTCTATCTTCACATCATATATCTTATTTAAAATAAATAGTTTACGTCACATGATGTATATTATTGTCCTTTTAGTTAAGATTGAAATTCTTCAAATAAGTATTTCGATATATCTTTCAGTCTAAAGAAACATCGTCATTTCAGTATCTCTACGTTTCAATACGCACAAACTGTTCACAAAATAACTCCCAGATAGTTTATTTCAGAAGATCGTCGTAATTACGTATTCGATTAAATTTCAAAGTTTTGTATCAACTTATGAATGTTTTTAAAATTAAACATTAAATGCACGTTTTTCATTTAATTTGTCGTATTATAGATATATCTGTAGTATTTGGGTATACAATAGCTAACACGACTTTTTTTGGGATATCAACATGATGGAGTGCTAAGATCTATGGCATGTTAACATCAGAGCTCTTCAGATTTCCTTAATCTCTTATTTATATATTTATGTTTGTATAATTGTTGTGTCGTTACTGACAAATTTGAGTCACTGTAGAGCTGAGTAATCCACAGTGAATCCGGTTAACGTTGACATTACACGAATTATAATTATATTTATCTCCGGAAATGAACAAGGATAGTCATTTTCAGATGCCGTTGTGTATTTTAAAATTAAGATTTGTAACAAAAAATCTATGGGGGGGGGGGGGGTCGTCGAGCAGAACCGTTCTCGGCCTTACCGGTTATTCAAACTGTCTCATCTTAATTATGTAGATAAGAAATCGTAGCGTCATAATGTTTGCCAGCATCGCTGTGAAATTTTTGAGAAATTTCACGAACGAACTCTCGAATTGTAGGCATTCTCAAGTCTTTTGTAACAATGAATTGCGTACATATCACAGGGCATAGCACATTTTTTGCAATGATTTAATACCCACAACAGATAATAGTACAATAAGTGAAAATTGATTTGAAAAAGAAAAACGATCGAAAAACGGTCATGTTGTATATTCAGGCTATTGTAAAAAAAGATCTCATATGCGGGGAAATATTAAATAACAACTTGAATCATTAAGAAGGTTTACTTTTAAAGCTTATCAGGAAAATAAATATTTGAAAATAAAGATATGAAACATAAGGTACAGAAAGCACTTGTAAGTGGTTTTCATATGATAAGAAAAATTATATGTATAATACTATATAGAATATACTAAAAACGTTTAATAAAAAAATTTAACAATTGTTTCGTTTAGCCAAATTCTGTACTGTAATCAATGGTCGTCACATTATTAATTTCTTAATGAATAAATTTTTAAGGTAGATTTTTTTACTTAGTTAAAAGAAACATTATTTACCGAATAAATAGGTACAGTAAAGTGTAAGTTACTGTAGTTGTATAATATAATATTAACGTGATTTTTTTCAGGAAGGTACGCTTAAAACAATCTGTAGATTACATTTTCACGAGTCTTAAACTCTACGTTAGTTTTCTTTGAGTGACGTGTGACGCCTTTCATTCGTGTTTTAGTGAACTATAGCAGTGCTGTACAACCATAAGTACGTGATAGCAACATGTGATAGCGTTAAATATTGTTTTAATATTCATCATGAACAACAAATCATTATTTTTCTGCTGCGTTCTATAAATTTATAGTAGCACTAAAGACAATAAAAAAATTTCTTCGTTTTTATTACATTCTGTAATTGATATCTACAATACAAATATTAATATATTAAATATTAATCGTGTCACGTGTTTCGTCTCTTTCAAATGCATCTACAGACTTATTAAAACAAAGGTTGCTTTAGTAAACACGTGTCACAATTAGTAACGCAATACGTGGAAAAATCAAATTTATTTTAAATTCTAAATTAAAATGAATTTCTACAAAGTTATCGCTGGATGAATCCATAGAATGCATATTTTATATAAACATATACACATGTACACAGACACATATAACATGAATATTTAATATGAACAACAATACAACACTTAATTTTAATTAATGTATTTTTTGTGCTGATTTCACAATTAAATATATTGCGGCGTGTATGAAAAAAGTTTCCCATAACTAAAAAAAAGTCCGTTTTACTGATAATATTTCATTTGGGGTCTGTCGGACGAAAAATATCTAAAAATGTTTAGCTTTCAATGGTGACGGGCATTGCGTGACTGTTTCTCAAACTCACCATGCTGCAATAAGTTATACTTACCTGCATATTTATTATTCCTACCAACATAATTTCGTCAGTATTTAAGCATCCGTTATACATTAGCGGTGTTATAACTATTTTTAATTTACTCAAACATTATCTTTATATAATATAATTACATGCAAAATTATTATTAGATATATAATTTAGGAACTAATTTCTTAACAGTTTTTAAGATAAAGTATTACTCAATGGATTTTAAAACTATTAAAATTTTTATGCAAAATAAAAAGCTCAAAAATTTAAATTATTATATGGAGTATATCAAAACAAAAACTATTTTCTAGGATTTTTTTTTCAAAATATAACAAAACAAGTAAATTTTCACTGATACATGTTCATTCCTAGTAAAGCTTGGCAAACAAAATTAAAATATGTAATATGCCGAGTGAAATCACATTTTAGGAACGAGAGAAAAAATGCGAAAATGAGAGAAATTTTAAAATAATAATCAGTTTAAAATATATCTTAATTGGAGTTGTTCAACTTTGGGTGTCTTAAGTTAATATCAGTAAAATCGGTCCTGATCATAATATAATTTAGTCGTGGAAATACATACTAAAAAAAAAACAATTTCTTTTCTTAGGAGTTTGGCATTAATAACAACAGCTTTATTCTATTAATAAACAATAATTTTATTTTTATTCAAGCCCAATACGCCTCTGTAAATGACGGAGCAGAAAATATTCAACAGAAACGGTCAAAAGCGAAAATCGATCTATCAGTAAACGATAAATGTGGAACCAGTAAGCATTGTTCCTGTGGATATTCAGGAACGTAAGAAGGCGGTTCCATTGTAATAAATTTGATTATTTTTATGTGCGAATGTGTGGCTGTAAAGTATTTAAATAAACCAACAAAAAACGATTAAATATTTATCCATATCATTTCAAGCTTAGTTCTACAAAACAAAGATTGATTTATAAAGTGACGATAGTTTTCTGTCTACGCAAGAAAAATTTTCTAGGGTTTACGAGTTTCGCACCACGCGATTAATAATTTCCCAATTACGTATTCCAAAGCAATGCCACCAATTATTTCACGACTCGCATAAAATCGTAACGATTCTTCCACGCCTTAATCCGACACTAAACACCGGATTAAGCCTAGTATTATACCGTAGATTAAACCTGTGACTATTACCCTGGCCTATAATATTTTCTGGCACAGTCAGCATTTATCAGAATTATTACAGAAGCAATACAGCTTACAGACCAATAATGGAAGTCGTTCTTGTTTTAGCTACTCATTAGTTTCTAGGAATCGTTTTATCCATTCAACTCCCTGGCGCCTTAATACAAATGTTCGTTTTCGTAAATATAACGGTGTTTTAAAGTAATGTGTTTTATGAATAAAGCATGTATTTTATTATAGCTCTTTTGAGTTTTTAGGGTGATTTCATGATGCCCTTATGTAAAATATTTTTATTCGAAAATGTCCATAAACCAGGACCGTAGAGTCGGACTCACACTTTTTTTTCCAAAAAATAATAACGAATAATTACTATGAATGGTCGGCCTAAAGGTAGATGGGTTATCCAAATGATAATATGAATCGAGTTTAAGCCTCGATCATTATGAAATTTAATGTTTTTAAGCATCAATTAAAAGTAAAATTTATTTGAAATGGTTAACGGTTGTATATGATATTCACTTAAAGAAGTATTTGAATAATTGTATATTTTCAATCTAAAACATAAAACTTAAATCCATCTATTTTCAAGTGAAAATAACATTTTTCTTTTTATACATATTATATATATAAAAATATTATGTTATTTTTATCATTATATTCATACTGTTAAATGTTAATGTCCGCTCCGAATAAAAAGCAAAGAGCCTCCTAATGTAGATATATCAACAGAACTTTTCCTACACGGTGTGCTTGTTCCTCAAAAGCTCAAACAAAAATTAAATTTTAATGATTAAAAAAAAAAAAAACGATTTATTCCATCCTATTATTTTAAAGGGATGTCGATAGCTTTTTGAATTATGACGATGTCAGAAGCCAAAAAAACAATCAACAGCATTTTATTATTTTATTTTTACAAATAATAATGGAGTTCTATTAGACTGTTACTTATACATGGAAAAAAAATATATATAATTTATGATATCGACTGAAGGTGCTTGATGGAATTTTAATATCAAATTTGAATTGTTACAACTTTGTACGATTCATTCGATTTGTCAGTTCTGTTGCATCCTTGTGATATAATGATGATTGCCTGAAGATGCCGAAAGGCGAAACCCGTGTATTTAGTGACAAAACATTTGGGATCGTACAAAGTTGGAAAAACTCAAGTTTGAAATAATTGAATACTTTAAAATATGTGTTTATCAAAACAACTTGACTTATAATTTTATGAAAAAAAATATTATATTAAGATTTCGTATGAAAACATTCACTTTTACAAATCAAATATCTAAATGAAATATACTAGCGTCTTACAAAATATTCATGATAAATTTAATGCCAGTGCAATACTTTTTGAAAACAACTTTAATGCGCTTACATTGCGTTATAAGAACAGCTTTACCATTAGAACTTCAAGATTGTCTCAGAGAATCTTCGTTTTTTTTCTATAATATTTGACTAAAACTAACGTTTTGCGTATTGGGAACAAAATATTTCACAATAAATTAAGAATACCTTTTTAAGTAACAAAAAAGGAATATATGCGTGTTACAATATCAGGTAAAATTACACTCTTACTGATGAAATGTAAAATTGTATTCAAATTCATCCCAGGAAAATACTTTTCAATGATATACGCTCACAATACGGATCGTGAGAAAAAATAATCCATGTTTTTGGACTGAAACCCGCAACGGATTAAAAAACAAATTTTGTAATTATCTATATGAGAATGAAAGCTCGTGGTTGTCAAAACCAAATAGAATTAGCGATCAAAAGCTTTGAGCACTCGGGTATAGCACCGAAAAAATATTTAATCATTATATAAAATTTATTAACCGCGTAGAAAGTAGCTGAAACTATATAAATTATATACATAATTTATTTTTAAAAAAGCTATACATATTATTTATTGTGAATTTAAATTAGAATATTTTTACATAATCGTATAGTTTATTATTTATTGTCACTAATTGTTTTTATAGTTTCCATTTTTTAATTATCATTCAGCCCTGACCTTTTGTCATTTAAATGTTTTAATAAAGCAATAATATTTTTAATTTTTTTTTGACCTTCAGAATTCTAGAATGAAAGCGATTATTAAATAATGGGCCTTTCAATCAACAATAAAAACAAAGTGATTTTAAAGATTATTAAAATATTAAATATGGCAATAAAAATTTTAACATTCGACACAGAGACATCTGGTTTCTAGCCAAAATAAGTCTCGCTTCCATAAACGACTTTAGTTCATATTATCATACATATTAATTGTACAGCAAGACTAGAGCTACTATACCTGCATCTGTTTATATCGGGTAAAACGGGAAGTCTCTGTGAATTTTAAAACTTTTTTTTTATTATTAAGTATTATTAATTTTGACGTTGAAATACAGAAGGTCGGCTTTAAATAATTGAGATTAATATAAAAAAATATTCTATTCGTTAAATTCTTTGAAGTAAAATTGTTTGGCGAAATGATTGGTATCATTGGGAATTCTCACAAACCAATTTACTGTCCGCTTTTAAAAATTAGGATTGTAGAAGTTCGTCCGCACTTTTTAATTTTTTTCTTCATTCCGTTGAATTTTTTTTCTATTTATTAGGGCTGCGGAGACGCTAAAATAATAACACAATTCCGACTAAAACAAGTTTACTCTGTACATTTTTCTCCTACCTTTTCTATCTATGTGCATTAAATTAAAGAACAACCAACCAATGCAGCAAATTGTTCATTGAGATATTCTTCGAAAAAGTAGTGGGAGTAGCTCGTTTTTCACGAAAAATATTAAAAATACAATGAAACCTCGTTTTAATGTGCACGGATATGCAGTTTTCCCGCTCCTTACATAAAACTTTAACACTTTTATTTTAGTAGATTTAATATCCACTTTTATGATTCTTTTCCCCGTAATTTACGTTTGAAGTATTTAAAATTCAAATCAATTCTAAAACATATTTAATGTCATGCGCAACGATTGAATATTTTTGAAATGAAATTAGGAAGCTAAAATATTGGTTTACACTTACAGACATGTGTGTAACTGCTTACTTTCTAACACCAGGTCTACGTTTCAAAAAATTAGCTCAGTACCTTCAAAAATGTAAAAACAGAGTTTTCAAAAAAGTATATTTTTATAAACAGTCAACACGAAAAAAATATTTTTTTCTGCCTTCATCAACTGTTCATAGAAAAACATGAAATGCTCTAAACACAGTCAATAATAATCATTGGTGGGCTGGTAATACACCAACAAAGCGTTCGCTTAGTCTTATATCTGTTCGTAATGTGATGAAAAAAAAAATCGATGATTATAAAATTCATTACTTGGTAATTTTGTTGTTTTTATAACTATGTATATGCAACACAAAAATCTGAGTTGAGTCTGAAGTCCACGCGTCCTATGTTGTACTCGTTTGTCGCTGTTTTTATAATATTGTTTCACAGTTTCATCTCGTTTGCATATATGCCATATAAGATCTGATTCCAACCAATTCTCTCTTGTCAACAGGAAATCGGAACCAGTTTAACGGTTCTCATGATACAGCCTCTCCTCCAGAAGACTCGCTCCATGTAAGTTTTTATTGATATTCTTGTAAATTTTAGTTTATGATTTTCCTCACTACATATTTATAGCAGCTGCCGTTAAAAAATACCATGCAATAAAAACAAGCGGTCGTTATATTACTATAAAGTAATTATCTAGCCTAATAAGAAAATATTTTTATTGGACTCATCGATAACTTCATTAGGAATGTTTTATGATGATTACTCGGTTTGTCATTGAATATTAAATTTAATACTTAATTGTTTTATGGGTATTTAGTGGAAGCATGGTAAGGTAAAACGCTATAGTCACGATTGGAAAGCATACTATCAAACGGTGATTTTGTTTTTCTAATTGATACTTTAAAGACGGTCTGAGATTATGAGAGTATGATCATAAAATATATCTTTATAATCACTTAAAATTTTGAATAGATAATCATTAAACAATTTCATAATAATTCTATAAGCTTGCACCTCAGTATTTTCGTCTATGGACCGATTGGGTCTGAACTGGTGTAATATGAAAATAATTTTGAATCCTATACAATTAATTTTTTTAACTGTTTTTAAATAATTAGATGCTTTGATATCTATCCGAAGCTCCCAAGAAATTATTTTTGCGTGTATACACAGTGCCGGTAGAAAATTTCAAATATATTTGAGTTATTCTCAAAATCCGTAATGAGCTTATTGGCATATTCCTCTCGCATGAATTTTGTTTGTGTTTGTATAAACATTCTAAATTGAGCTTTAAAGTTTTTGAAAATCGATGAATATTTTTGGAATTCTTGATTTACACAATATTGAAAAGCAATCGTAAAAATACATTTATAAATTAAATACACGAATAAGATTTGAATGAAATAAAGGTAAAGCAATCATGGTTTTATGTTTAAATTCCACAATAGAGAGCATTGCTGCATTTCTGAATAAATAATAACTCGCTTTGTTTTAATATATATATTGTAGATTATTCGAGAAGAACTATTTGATGTTGACAGTACTTCGTAACGTTATCTGATAATTTTTTTCCCAATATCAAAGTTAGTTAGTTGCTTTGTAGTATTTATATGAAATATACGTTGAGTTAATTAATATTTTTAGAATATATCTATCAACAACCTAAGCTTTTGTTGTCAATCTACTTTTCTATATAAAATATGTGCTTCAAAAATTGATTACTTACTTCTTTTGACTGTGTGATAAATACACTTGATACATAGTTAACAAACTCTTGTAAAATGAAACAATCAAATTTATACATTGAAACAAAAATTTGCAAAATAAACCAAATGACTGTTTCTTTACGTATACATTAGTAGTATACAATTCCTTTTTTTTCTGTGCAAGATCCTTTTTTTTCATTTGAATAAATTGTTTTTTAATGATGTATAGATAGAATAAAAACAAAAGAAATAAGCACATTATTTTTCGCTTGATGATAGTTATTTCTTTTATTGTATGAAAAGAAATAATAATTATTCAAAAGATGAAGAAACATATTATAGCTAACATTCTGTCTAGATGTTTCACAGAGTATTTGAGCATAATAGCAAAATGATTATATTTTCGTGAGATTTATCTAATCTTGTAAGACGTAGGCAAGTTCTCTTGTTTATTATTATTAATATCGTTATCCTTGTTGTACAGCGCTCACTAGAAACAGGCGTTTTATTAAATTTAAAGTTTATTATTAACATCATAATTTGACTGCTAAAGCATAACGTTATTTTTATATGTCTGTTTTTAAATGTAAACAAAAAACTTGTGTAACTTTGTTTATTTTGCTATGGTACAGTTACAGAGAATATAATTAACAGTAATATACATACTTGTTAGTCTTGTTTGTAATCGAGGTGTCAGTGCTTTTGACCTTCGTCTATCTTGGTGACGGGGCTTAAAGCTTGATTACCCGAACGAAACTTTTAAGCATTGGCCTCTCAATTTATACATGGACTTATAAATAAACGTATGTATGGTTTTCAACCCTATTCATATGAAATATGATCCTTAAAATGGAATGTTGAAAGACAAGAAAGGAAGAGCAATTCAATAACTCATAATAAGGTTCAGCGATAGAACAACAACTCGTTACTGTTCAATTATAGTGAGATCAAAAATTAGGCATTAATAAGCAGATTTAAATTGAAACAATTACACAATAATAAATAACCATATTTTAGAGTTGTTCAGTATCTCAGAATTGTTCCTAAATTCAAAATGGTTTTATTTTTGACCACAGATTTATTCATGTATAATTTTCTGTCCTTTACATTTTTTAAAGCTATATAATATAATTTATGTATATTTTTTTATATTAAACTATCAATTATTTTCTCAGTCCTTGAACGATTTGTTTTGTAAACCTGGTAATTTTTTACTCGCTCAATATTGAAGAATATAAAACTGAAAATACTACGAATAATCAATGTATTGATGATCAATTTTAATTTAGATTTGACAGTTCAGACCTTAAAAGTCATTTCAAGTAATTAGGATAAAGAAATTGGCATATCAGATTATCGATTTCATAAACCTGTTTCATTTTAAAATCGTGCAAGCGTTTTGATATAATTTTTAAAAATTCACCTTTTGCAGATTGTGTATTACCTTTCAATAACAACATGAAGTCTACAATATGTTGAAATTATTTCATAACCGACAGATTACTGGCGAATCCTGTACAAGCATATGCTATAATATTCTAGCCTGAGTTAGTTCCTACAGAAAACTCGTTATTCGGATTCATAATTAGATTTGTGGCGACTTATTATAACATTAATCACAGAAAATCAAAACCTCTGACCATAACCGTAGAGTTTGGGCATAACTTTAACTCTATGAAGCAATAAACCATACAACTATTGCTTGTGAAGATTGTAAGCCATTGTTACGTGTCTGTGAATTCTGCAAGATCGCCATTCTAGCTTCAGTAAACTTCTTGCATATTATACGGGTTTGAAAACGATTACATTACTGCGTTCTGTATGATTATTGAAGGTTGAAATAATTCTAAATGAAGGATAAAAGTTTGACTTTTAGATTTTCGCATCGCGACCTATAGGCTGCAAGTTTCGAAATTTGCAGAATATGAACATTAACTATTTCAAAATTAAATTCAAGGGATTTCGAGAAATTCGTTCAGTTTTCACCGTTGTATTTAAAAGTGTTTTAAATAAAAAGGATTTGATTGATAATACTGGTTGCAAAGTTATCTCGTCTCTAAATTTTGGATAGAAAGAATTTTTAATTGCGCGCCACGCTTATTATAACTTTTTTTAAATTTGAAATCACAACTATATGCATATAAAATTAGAATCATATTTTTTGCATTATATATACATTGAACGTTATATTTTGGCTAGAAAGGAGGTTAAGTAATATAAATTTGTTGACAATATTCATAAAAGATATAAAAATATACTAACGGGTTGTGTTGGATATAAATGTATTTGAACAAAACTGCCAGACCAACATTGTAATCACAACAAATCATGACAAAAATTTCATTGTATATATTCTTAACACAGCAAGTGCATACATTTGACAAGTTACGTTTATGAGTTAAGTATCAAATATATAATATTATTAAGAATCATGTTCGAAAAAGTATGGGAAAATTTCCCGTTAAATTCGTCAAAACATCAATAAAAACTATACGTTGATTTTTTTCATCCGCGTGTTGAATATACGACATCAAGCTGTCACTGAAAAACATTTGAAAGCATAACTAGGGATAAAAAAAACGCTGTCATCTTAAGAAGTTGTTTTTTTTTGACGTTTACTGGAATTGACATATGATGTGTCCCGTCGAAAATGCTTTACAAAAAAGAACTGTGACATTTTTTGGGCATTTACACGTAACATTTAAATCGTATACTGATAATGTTTAGAGAGTTTTGGTTTGAACGTAAATAAACTGAGAGAATTTTGATCAGATAGTGTAAGAATTTAAGAGCGAGGACATGAAAAGCAGTACGATTAATCGCTTAGATTACACTAATTTTCAGGATATAATAGTGTGGGTGCCATGTTACGAAAACATCACCGATATCCAAGTCTTTGGACACAACTCTATAAAGCAATTGAAGTATTAATTTATGAATGCGACTACTTGGGAAATTATACATTACACACTAATGTATAAAGTAAATGTAAACGTAAATTGAATATATTAATTAGCATCAAGCCTTCGGTAGTGCTTTTGAAATGAATGTTTAATATTATATAAGATATCGCAATAAGTCCCAAAAATATTACTCAGTTGACTACAAGTTCACCTAAAAAAAATCTATGTAAAATTACTCACAATAGCTTTTACAAAACATATTTTGTTAATGTTACTTCATGTCAAAGTAGAATATATGCTTTTGATATGAGCAAAATAATTTTAAAGTGATTATGAAGGTAGCATGAAAGAGCGAAGTATGAACCATTCACAAATGCCAACATCAACGTATAAAATTAAAGTTTACAGACAACGTAAGCTTTTCTATATAAATTATGTGTTATATATATAAATACAAATGATCATATGAAAATGAAATAGTACTACAGACTCTAAAATGTAAGGTAGAGGTTAAAGCTTTTACTTCAGTTCTTAGTTCTTCACTTTTTGATGGAAAGGTATGATATTTTCAATAATAAAACACGCTTTTTTTAAGTAAAAGTATAATCAAGACCGGTTTCGCTCATAGAATTATCAACTGATAATGTTAGTGATGAGTAAAACTGGTGATGATTTTAAATATACTATGAAAAAAGTAATAAAAATATTTTTTTCTTGTTTAAAGTATTGTCTTTCCATTAAGAAGTGACAGCTAACACCGTAAAAGGAATAATAAAAAAACTTAAGCCCTTTTTTTATAATTGTATATACTCAATATTTAATATATTTAGGATTATTGTTATAATGACTTTAAAACAGAAGAGAATATAGGATAATGATGTGAAGCAAATGAATGTATTTATTTATTAAAGGAAAGTGGTACTGTTATTAGGAATAATTAAGAATTCTAATACAATGAATGAAGGCGTAACGAATGAACGAAATAAGGATGTTTTATTGCGGTGTTCTGCTGATAAAGTGATGGCATAATACCTTGTCTGTGGGAATAAGAATACGCCAAACCGTTAATCTTTGTTTCAGACACTTAACAGTCATTACCGGGAGAATCTTTAGTATCGAGTTAGGGCCATAGGACACTCTGTAAATCAGCGGTTATGTGCAAAGTGGACTTTATGGATTTTTAAGTACCGGAATTTTTAACGATCTAAAAAAGCTGTGCTTGCGTGCAGCCAGGAATTTATTCTATGGAACGAAAAAATAAACACACAAAGCGTAGCGTTTCCCATGGTGTAATTCGGTTTCCATGATTTCGACAATTTACAACGCGCTTAAAACAATTTTATAACTTCTTTCTACCGTTCGGCTTTTGGTCAATAACCCCGAGGGGTTAAAAAGCGATCTAGAGCTTTTTCCTAACTGCTTTTATTCTACTATTCAAGCGCTAGTATTTAAATATTTGTTTTCTATAGCGTTTTTTGTTGTGTTAAGTAAAACTAATATAAAAGCTAATCTTTGGGGAGTTAATAAAACAGATAGTAAGTAGTTATAAGTTTGTGATTTCAAAGAGAATTACTTTGGTAGTAGTCAGTAAGTCAAGCGGGAGATTGATATATACAATATGTATATTTTTAGTTGAATAACTGAACATATTGGGCTTCGAGAGAGTTTTCCTATTCAAATAATCATGAGTAAAGTAAATTTTTTAAATTATAAAAAAAATCATTAATACCACCTTTACCTTAAGTATAGTCATGCAAAAAGTAAACGTAAAAATAATTATAACACTATAAAAATTTATTATAACATATTAATTCAAGCTTATGCATAAATATGCCTTACTGTTAAATTTTATTTTTAAATAAATACATCAAGAAAATTTGACAGTTTGCAAATAAGCCCACCTTTGAATTTCAAAAAGCGACCACATTTTATATCGGTGCTTCTAAATGCAAGTCTTTGTTCTGATGAAATTAGCTTACTTATTAATAATTTACTTCCCACGTTCTGTTGACTTTAAATACTAATCAATAATCTGAATTGTGTGGTTAGAGGAAAAATAATTTGTTAATATAAGAATGGAACATAAATATAAAATTTTACACAATTTAATTCTAATTAATTGTGTTTTTATGATTAGTTTTGGTCTGAAATGCGTAATAATACTCGATAGTAAGATTTATATAGTAGTTATTTAATATAGAATGGGTTTTTTATACAAAAAGATGCGATGAGTTTACAAAAAGAATATTGTCAATAAATAAGATATTACACATAGTGTACAATTAATTTTGTAATATAATACTTAAAATGGGACGAATGTTAATATAATACATATAAATTTAAGTTTTTTTTTTGCACACTTAAAAATTAATTATGTGGCAAGTATACCGTTACATGTAGCCAATGAAATTCTTGTTAATTTTTTGAATGATGTTTTCAATAATGAATGCATTGTGTTTTCGCTGTCAAGTTTTTTTAGGAAAGAATATTCTTTTGATTTATATCAATTTCACGACTTTTAAACGACTTCGACGAAGAGTTTTCGATGATATTCATGTCATTAATATTATAATATTACTGAGAAAATGAAAAAAAAATGTGGCGCCAAAAATGACACAATGCGGAAAGTCTGAGACACACAGCTGTCTTCGGATGGAACTAAATGTTAACAATTATGTCTCATTCTATTTATTTTTGTCTTTTATAATTTAGAGCTATGGCATATTCCGAATAAGTTAAAATTATACAAGAAAGGCCAATATTATTTTTTTCTCTCCTTCAGTCATATTAAACAATTTTATATCATGACGATATTTAAAAAAAAAGTGTGTTGAAATATTCTACATTATTAAAAAATGAATATAAAAACGACTTCCGAATTAATTTTTCACCATGATAATTTTGCTATTTGGTCGTACTTGAGGCCAATGATTGAAAATGTTACCAAATTTGAATTGGTACAGCTTTGTACGATTCCATATGTTTTATCACTGACGTCCCCGGTTTCGCCTTACTGTATCTTCAGGAATTCTATCACACGGATACAACAGAACTTACGAAACTTTCGTCAGTTCTATTGCATCCGTGAAAATGTGATGCCGGTCGAAACCCGGCTCGTTAATGTCAAAACATGTGGGATGGTACAAAGTTGTACCAATTCAAATTTGATATTTATGTTCCATCAAGCACCTGCAGTCGATATCATAAATTGTATGAAAATGATGATGTTTTGGAATAAATTAAAAAAAAACAAGGCTTGTTTTTCCAGGCAGGTTTTTTTATGCAATATTTCGTGTATTACATTTGGAAAGAATGATTGAAGCGGTGTGTATTAGAGGAGTAAAGCATTTTTAAAATTCAGAGATAAAAGCTTAGAATACGAAAGCTTGATGAATTACACTTTTAAAAGTAAGAGAGATGAACATGGTTGGAGCTCGCGCTAAAAATCGTTTGAGGCTTAGTTGTGAAGAGTCTTTGATTATATACCCAAATCAAATATTAAATAATTTCTACCCTTATTACAGCGGTGGTTATTAGCTTGGTCTACTTATTCATATGATTACTGGGAATGTTTGTGTGCGTGTGAATACGATTTGATTTTTCGTGTGTTGGTGAATAGCGTGACCCAAAATCATGTGACCGCCTTTTGACGAAAGCTAAAAGTTTGGTATGTTAATTTATGAACATATGATTTTTTTTAAACTAAAACGACACTTTGTTGCACGAGGCAATAAAACCTTTCATTTCGACGTCAGCTTGAATTTGTTTAAACAACGCGCATTTAAATAATAATATATCAAATTTATTTTAGTAGAATATTTCCGTAAAACCGTTTTCATTTATATACACAGTTTTTATAATATTATATACAATGCAATAGATTGTTTTGATAACATTTAGTATTTCATTTAATTATTGCAAGCTCTCTGAAGCTTATTCGAATACCCACAATAATAAAAAAATAATATTTTTAATTTACGAAATCCTCTAAGATTGCTTAAAGGAATTTCAATTCCAAAAGCTTTGTCGTTAACGACTCAAGTTTTGATTTTAGAAATCTTCATGCATTCTATCACACGGATGAAATATCAGTTATAGTGCATCATGTTATAGATTACCTGAATGTGACAAAAGACGAAATATATTGTAAGGTATGGATATTGCCTCCATAAACTATTTATCATATGTGGTTTTATCCCCTCTAAACAATGGTCAAAACGATTATTTTATATTAGACAATGCTGAAAAATATAAGTATAAAAATATAATGAACAATTTACCGGATTTGTTGGTTGACATTTAATTTAATGCACATACATAAAAAGGCAGGAAAAACCTGGCAACATAATTTTTTAAAATTAGATTAGTGTTTTTTACTACTCCACGTCCCTAAACCCTAAAATGTTAATTTAAATTTCATAAAAAATGCATATTATTTTGGAAAAACGTCTTCCTGACAAGTCATAAAATTTAACAACTAAAATTTGATTTTTCTGTTCCTATAAGTCATAATTATTAACATATCACGCGTTTATCCCGTTTTTATTAAAATAATATATGTAACAACCATTTCGTGGGGTATTTTCTTAACAAGATATGCACACCGTTAATGTCCCTTATTTAAACGATATTATAATATCATTTGTCGTCGTTTACATTTACTGAGGTTAACTCACTATTCTGCGCCGTTTTATGTTAATTAAATTCAACCTACAGGTGTATAACTAATTTAATATTTAACGTGCGATGTAACATAATTTAACTTAACTGTACGGTACAATCCTTATTGCTGACTTATTATTCAGGAAGTAATTAAATCACACACGTTAATCGCTGTATCAGAATTCATAACAGACTTCGTGAATATCGTAATATTTCAGATGGTATATAATCGATTTGTCTGAGAAAATGAAGAACGGATCGACGAAAATTGTATTACGTTTTAAAATGAATAAAGTTGTGTCACTCATTTATGCAAAGCTTTTTTTGACCCATTGTCGTACGGAGCTTTTTTTACGGGAACTTTTCAATGCAGATC
Organism: Himalopsyche japonica; assembly: GCA_028555115.1. Classification (NCBI taxonomy): domain Eukaryota; kingdom Metazoa; phylum Arthropoda; class Insecta; order Trichoptera; family Rhyacophilidae; genus Himalopsyche; species Himalopsyche japonica. The sequence goes on along the minus strand of JAHFWJ010000526.1, from coordinate 261,384 downwards.
AATGTTATCAAAAACATCCCGGTACGTAAATATATTTTACTCTATCAACAAGTGCTCAAGAGATGATAATATTGTTACTAGATTCTGTCTGGTTGTAAGGTGACAGTTATCAGTGAAGAAATATCACTTTTTGAGTAGCCTAAATTTAAAGTTTACATTTTCCACTAATAATATTTTGAGAAAACCGCAAATTAATTACCCAAACATTGCTTTCATTTTACATAAACATTTTTTTTAACTAAATTTAACTTGTGGTTAAAACCACAAGAGGAAAAGATTATTCCTATCACATAAAATACGTATACTCATACTTTTATATGTTAAATATTTATATTGATGACATTCAAATATGATTTCTACAGAATTTTCAGAAAGGTTAAATTTATTTGTTATTTATGATTTTGAATATTTATATTTGATTTATTACATACATGATATGAATTGAAATCAAAGAGCAAAGCTACCTGCGAGGTTTCAAATAAATTCACATGGTAATTATCTACAGTAATGGTAATTAGTAAAAAAATACAGTATATAATCGCTTGATATTTACCCTTGCTTTGATCATAGAAAGGGAGGCTGTGTGTACAGCGATATGTATAAATGAAACGTTAGTAAATTGTCGGATTCCCACGTATTTCAAATTAATAAATACAAAATCTTTATTGTGAATTGCCGTGTTAACTTAATGCTAATGTCTAATTTATACATCTCACACATTTTATAACTCTTGAGTTAGGTACATGGGAAAACTTGTAAATAACCAAGTAAAGTTTCGTTTGTAAAATATTTCAATACGTGTCCAGTGTACTTTTTCGTAAATAAACTACTTAAAAAGCTTTTGGTATATTGAACTTTAAAAAGTCTACAAAGTTACTAACATTGAACGTTTTATTTACATACTGTCAATAAGCTGGTGCCGTAGTAACACAGTGTAGAAATATACGAAAAAATCTGGTACCCATGTCATCACGTACTTGCCAGTGAAGTTTCCTATAGAGTAATGCGTAAGAAAACCGAATAGTAGTTGTATGAACTAGCCGTGCTTTGAGTAAGTTAAATCACGAGAGCTGTTACACTGGACTGTAAATTGGGTAGCCGAAAACTTCAACGATATAAAACACACGTGTATTTTAAAAATATAAATTATACTAAATAAAAAGCTTTTATTTTCAAATAGATTAATAAAAGAATGATAAGGTAACCTTATGTTACTTCAATAAATTTCGCTTTATTTTACTATTTTCATAAATTTATTAGCGAGAATTATCAAATTTATATTCAATTCATATTTACTTCATATGTAGAACAAATGGTTGAATAACTTATAAAAGAATTTATAAGGTAATCATAAAAAATAAACCTATAAAATAATGATGATAAGAAAATGATTACAGTGTGCAAAGCCGTTTGTAATTACTCAATTATAAAATGTTGTGGAACAAAAACTTGTGTAGATTTATTTTAAAGTAATGTAATGTCTTTCCACCAAGAAGATACAGTGTTCATATAAACAGTGTCAAATCCTTTTCTATCGTTAAAAACTACTGATGTGAAAGCTAGTGAGTTAATACTGAGCAACGGCTTTAAGAAGTAAAGAAGATTGTATTATATTTAAAATAAAGTCTTCTTTACTACTTTAAAATTTCTCAAAATCATACTTGCGTGTGACATTTTGAAAAAAATATTGAAAAATTCACAAATTTATTAATTAAGTTTAGTATTTATTACACTCTAGTTACGTTACTTCAAAATAGTCATGAAAGTTTAGGAAAGTTAGAGCGTATTTATTGAAATTCAGTGAAACAGTCTTGTTATAAAGAAGCGTATATAATACGATTAATTGTTTCTACAAAAGTAGTATATAGTCTAGCCAGAGCAAAAAAAACTCTTTTGCAATTTATGTGTATTTTATTTGCAGGTTCAAAGAAAGACGCCTGGGGGATATAGTCGAAAACATACGGTTAGAATGTTCATTGTCTTACAAAGATGTCAGTTTTAATAATGCGAATACTATTTCGTTAATTTAGAATGAGCTGACGGTAGAAAAACCATCTGTAATGTTTTAAGTGTAAAGGGATTTTCAGCTACAATTTTACCAAAGATCGTAATCTCCCAGACTTTTCCAGTGTCGTGATACAAAATTATTACGGTGTGAAAAATCAAGCGTCGGGTAAATATAAAGAAAAAATCTTTAACAACGTCATGAAAGAATGCTTTATGAAATTTGAAATATAACAACGCTTAAATTTTTGACGATAAACATTAACGAAAATTCCATAGATTTTTCACTCAAAATAATAATATGCTTAAGCAGTATTACTGAAAAATTTACGTGTTTTAAGTTTAACTGATGCAATCGCTCGTGAACGTCAGTTGGAAAGCTTACGGGTATAAATGTTTTGACACTGTTATATCTTAACTTTTTGTAAAATATATCATTAAAAAAACTCTAAATATTAAACATTGAATAGTATTTGATTTTAATTATTTAGTAGTATGGGTAAGTACACCATTTTTTTAGATGATAAAAGTATAACTTGTGTCAGATATTTATTCCACATGTTTTGCCTTTCATGAATTGGGTTTCGCCTTCCGAATCTTCGGGCTTTGTAGTACACAAATCTACACGAATTGACAGTCAGTGAATGTTTTAAAATATAACAAATAATAATTTCAATAGTAATGAAATTTTGGAAAATAATTCAATGACGTTCCATTTAACTTGACATACAAATAAACGATGAAAACTGTTAATCGACTGTCAGTTTGAGCGAAACCGTGCATTGCAATGCCTTATGAGTCGAAATCTAGACCGCACGCGATAAAACATGTAAAGAAGTAAAGAATTCGACAGACTCAAATTTGATATTGAAACTTCATCGAGCACACTCAGTCGATAATTTAAATAATATATTTCTGTGAAAAAAATAGCTTGACATTTTTTGGTCAATTTTTATTTTTTGTGGAAGCTCGTTTTGTTTTTCCGCGACAAGCGTGTTACAAATATTGTGAACGCGTGTCACTATATTTGCAACACGCTTGAAATGACTTTCTAACGTCAAAATGTTTCACAGTAAATTAGATGTCGTTGTCTGAGTGACAGGTAAAGTGATGGATAATAATATTTTATTGAAATAATGCTGTAAAGTTTATACATAATGCAGTCGTTTGAATTACAAATGTTATTGAAAAAATAATGTAGCGTACTTTCTAGAAGTTGGTTTTTAATATAAATTAAAATTGATCATATTTTTATTCTACTATGGTGTATTACTAGATGTGAAACGGGTTTCGTTTATTTGAAAAGCATCTTCAGACTGGCAGTTGTAAGATTATTCATGAATTAAGAGGCGAATTTTATTCTCAAAATGAAGAGTGGTTCACGTCATTTGATCTTTGGTGTTCGTCTTTACTTTTGTTTTTCTGCGACTTATAGATGTCACAATATTTGTACGTTTTAATTTTTTTTATCTGAGAATGCTTCTTTAAGCAGAGAAACACGTGTCATATCTAATAACACACTGATTAAAAAAAAAACAAATAAATCAATAAATTTTAAAATGAATGATTTTTTGTTTATGATTGACATTCAAGCCAAATTCTAAACAAAAAAAAAATTGTGTTTTGTTTTAGTTTCCAAGCTTCAAATCGTTTTGTCAACTTCTCGATGCTGTTGGCTTTAATAACTTTGCACACGGAATCCGAATACAGTAATGTTTGTTTCAATGAATTCATGGATTCATCCTCCAAATTATGGACATATTATAAGTAGTACTTCAAATTTCATTACTGTCATTAACATCTAAAAAATTTTGTAGCAAATAGCCGAGGTTGAGAAACTTACTTACTTTATACAAATATATAGCTCTGTAGAAAAAAATCAATCATGTTTAAAAAAAAAAATAAAGACGCAAAGTTTTCGTAAATAATATATGTTGATAAGAAGTGACCCAGAATAAGGGCGAAGTGATTTAGACGAAAAAATCATAATCATAGATATGAGGATTAAAATCTACACCTACGTTTAAAGTAGAAAAGTCAGATTGCATACATAGTTTAAAGATATTTTGTCTACTTCTGTAATATTATTAAGCGAGTATATTATTATGCAAACTAAATTCACTGAAGGCAATTTGGTTGTATTAATTTCTGAGAATACAATTGATTCCAATTCAATAATTTCTATTGCCAAACGAATTGTTGCACTATGTTTTTTGTTGCCAATATTCAAATTAGACAGTGATACGTTTATGATGCCGGATATCAGTTCTAGGCCCCATAATTTAAAAGAAGAATGAACTGTGAGTGCCAATTTATACGTACTGTCCGTAGGAATTTGTGTCATATTTTAAAATGCCAACAACTTATATAAAGAGTGATTGCTTGTAAAAACTCAATTGTTGATTTTTTTATACGTACCTAAGACACATCCGTTATTATATTTTTTGAAACTAGGTCAAATGCCTTAATGCACAATCTGAAATTGGACTAAATGTAATTTTATTTCAATTTTATGGAATGAAATATTGCAACTACCGATTCGTGGCAAAGTTGTATTGTAATAAAAAAATAAAATTTACAGTATGCCAAAAATCTCTGTTGAAATATTAAGAGTTCTTAAAGGACACAGTGATTATAGTACAGTGAAACGTCGATTTTACGTTTTCTAAGGGACCCTAAAAAAATAACGGTAAATGCGGGAAACGGTGAATGCGGGAAAGCTTCAAATAATAATAAACAAGTAAAATCGTAAAAAATCATTTATTTATTAGTTACTTGTACATACTGTATATAAAATTTATTTTTTAAAAAAGTCCTTTATGTTAGTGTGCTTCTTTGTTAGTTGGCACTTTAATCGGAACAAAGACTTGTAACTAAACTTGTGACTAAAAGTTTGTATATACAGGAATCATTATTACTATGAATTTTAAACAACTGCAAATGTATTTGCATCAAAAACAATAATACGCGTGTGGTGGGTTTCAACCCAAAAAATTGCACATGCGTCCAATGCGTTACGTCTAACATGTAAAGCGGATTCCAACTTGTCCAGACATAACACCTGCATTCGGCTGTGTCAAACTTGTTTGCCGAGATACAGAGAAATATGCAATAAAAACGATCAATCGGGATAATATTTGTGACGGGACCAAAATATTTAGACGGTTTATCGAGGAAATCGGGGAATCGGGAAACGTTCAATGTGGGATTATTTAACATTGTTGTTATGGGAGTTTGTCGGGACTATAAAAAATAAGCGTTCCAGCCGGGAAAACGTATTATGCGAGAACGGTTGATCGAGGTCCCACTGTAATAAATTTTGCTATAGTATAAAACAGGACTGTGGAATTGAAGTTTGAGTCATGAAGTCGCGGTGTTTTGGCCGAAGTTGTGAAAAACGAGCGACTTCGATAACTTTGTCAATTAGACAATTTTGAAGAATATTTCAATAAATAATTTAACAGATTGGTTCAGTTGTATTTATATTAATGCATATGAAGGAAACGTTGGAGTCGTTTTTTTACAATATGGGAAAGAGAAGCTTAAAAGTGCATATTAAAGCTGCTTAAATAGAATTAAAAAAAGAATATATATCCAAAAAGCGAAAAAACTGGAATACTGTGCACATTAAAACAGGTTTTATTGTATTTTTAATATCCATAAATATCAGCGCTTTGTAGTTGGGGTCGAAATCGTGTTTTTTTAACGACTCCTGAGCCCCGATATAAAATCATTTAGTGTGGTCAAAAAAGCATTTGAATCATTGTCCAATACGCAAGACAAGATTTTAAGCCTGTAAGAATTAAAAAGATTTTGGTGCTTCAAAACTAATATAATTTAAAAAAATAAGAAGAAAATACGCAGAGTAGTCAAAAGATACTAACATTATACGATATTTAATATAGAAAACACTCGATATTTGAATGAATTGATTAATATCGCTGGCTTAAAGTTAAAAGTGGAGGCTTTCGTAAAGTTACTTCTCTATGTATATTATAGTTAAAATTGTTATGGTATTAACAAATTTATTAAATAAGTAGTTTAGATTAGACAATTGGAACGAAAATAAAGATTTCTTTGAGTAGTTTTCCATCAATAACTGTCAACTACAAACTCACCAATCCCTTACAAGTTTTGCTCACGGTATACTTCTATTTTATAGAATGAAAATGAATGTGTGATATAATTCCGAAAAATACTTTTTTAAATATAATCGAGTAAGTTTAGAGAAAAAAAGTTGTGTTGATATAAAAGGTAACAGATACAGTCGTCGGCCATCTTCATCGATGGGCTATTCCGCAGAAAGACACAATAAATTGGTCATTAAATTCGTAAGTTGTGCCTATTTCTTTCCGAATGTCATCCGCAGCAGTATACTTGAGATCTAGCAAGTTATTTACTGTATTTGTTTTAGCGCTGATTCTAACACCTCAGAATCCATCTTGTGTCAGTCTGGTCTCTTTACTTATCTCAACGGTAAAGTCAAGGAGAATGTTTGTTGATAATATTGTGAGATTATACACTTTGACTTAGTATTTTATGAAAATAAGCCTAAGTGGTATACTTTATCAATAAAAAGGTAGTTGACTACTGCAAGGAAAATGGCCGATATCTGTATTAAAAAAAGTATATATATTTTCTGTTACAATATATATATTATTTATATAATGGGTCCGCCAAATAACTTTTTTTTTTGAAAATGCTATAAAAAAAAAACTACTAATATTTTCTCAAATTTCTTTTTTTATTTGAAAGTACAATCCTTCCGGTTAATAATGGAAAATAACTTCATTCAAATAGCTGCCTCGGCTGGCCATGCAGTAGCCTACACGATCGGTCCAATTTTTAAGCACATTATCGATTGTGTGCAGCTGTATTTCACCAATGGCTTCACGAATATTGTCCTTTAAAGCGTCAATTGTCTCTGGCTTTTCGGTGTAACACTTATCTTTGAGGGCACCCCACAAATAATAGTCCAACGGTGTCATTTCGCAGCTCCAAGGTGGCCAAACGACATCAGCTCTGCGGCTGATAATGCGATCTTCAAAAACAGGGCGCAAAACATCGAGTGTAGCTTCGGCTGTGTGGCACGTAGCGCCGTCTTGTTGAAACCAAATGTTGCCAATATCTTCCTCTTCAATTTTTGTGAACAAAAATTCGTTCAGCATGGTCCGATAACGATCGCCATTGACGATAACGGCCACTCCTTGCTCATTTTCGAAGAAAAATGGCCCAATTATGCCTCTGGACCAAAATCTGCACCAAACAGTGACTCGTTTTGGGTGTACCGGCTTTTCCATGTATGCGTGCGGGTTTTGTGTGCCCCAAATGCGACAATTTTGCTTGTTTACATACCCGCCAAGATCAAAATGAGCTTCATCCGAAAAGATGATTTTTTGGCAAAATCGGCATCTTCTGTAAGTCGATCGCAGGCCCACTCAGCGAAGCGAAAACGCATTGGATGGTCAGTTGGCTTCAACTCCTGAACCAATTGGACTTTGTATGGCGTCATACCAAGGTCTTTATGCAAAATTCGTCTCAATGATGTCTCCGAAATGTTCAATTGTTGAGAACGACGGTGAATTGATGTTGATGGCGCTTCACGCACACTTTCTGCCACAGCATCAATATTCTCGGGTGTACGCACTGTTTTTGGCTTTTCACGCTTTGGTTTATCGATGAGGATGCCAGTTTCTTTCACTTTTTTCACAAGATAACGAACATACGGAGCTGACGGTGCTTCTCTTCTTCCAAAATCCGTACGCAATTTTCGCACACATTCTGCAACATTACCATGATTTTCAAAGTAATGTCGCAATATTTCCAGCGTTGTTCAAGCGTATACACAACCATATTCGTTCAGCGGAAGGATAAAACTAATTATCTGTCAAATCAGACATGAGCTAAGTGTTACCATTCACGAAATAAGCACTAGTTGAAAAAAAAAACTAGATGGCGGACCCTATATTTATATAAATACAAAAAACTCAATTTACATGATTTTAAATGTGAAAAAAAAAACATTTCCAAATAACCCTATTTACAGAAAATGTGATCGCTGCAGAGGTGAGCAGTTGATAGTAAAGGTAGTTCACGTGAATATCAGATGGATTTCAAATAAATAGCATGTATGTATAAAAATACAACCATGATTTTGTGTAACATATTATTTTTTTACATGGTCGCTCTACGAAAGTAATAAATCTCTTTTTTAAGAAATAAACTGTAAGCGACTTTTAGCCTAATATATTTAAAAAAAAACTGGTTCCTTTTTTTTAAACACTTTTATTTTATTGCAAAGTCATCGTTTTATATTTCTTCTCAGTTGGTAAAATGCCAAAAGAAGTAAAATCAGCGAATTTATGTTTCTTATTTAACTCTACTTCTAGAAAGTACCTTTAAACATACATAGAAAAATTGCCATAACGGGAGATTATTCTATGAAGAATTTCACCAAAGGTGGACGTTGATATGTCTGCCGATTTAAATCCTGTTTGAATTATTTTAATTGCGCGCTCTGATTCTAGTTTGTAGAACATTTATTCGAAATGCAGCCACAAGATGGAAAAAAAACTGACTGTAAAATTCGGCTATTTTTTTTTTACAGGTTTGACTTTTAGCCACTCTCCCATTGTTCACTATAATTAATTTCAACTTGACACATTGTATTTAAACAACAAATCTAAAACGTAATAATTCTGACACTGAGTGGGTGTTTAGCTCTGCGAGTAAACGTCCCGTAAAATTATAACCTTAATTTAGTTTTGTTATAAATTGGGCTTCGGAAAATTAAAAGCGAGGTATAAATTCTCGATATCAAAACACGTTTTTTAATAATTTACTCGGTGGTAAAATACAGGCGTATTAAGTATCTACACTATTCTCTCACAATAAGCACAATGTTAGCGGATACGTAAAATTACGTTTTTGTTGATCAATTGGTAAATATACAAAATTATACGATAACAACTTTAATTAATTAAAAGTACGTATTAGTTATGTTGTTACAGCATTGATATTCCATTATATTAAAGATGGAAGTCTTTTGAAAGGTCTATCAGGTATATGGTCTATAAGTCATCTATTAAACTTTTTCCGCAAAAATCTCTTACATGAGAATTATTTTTATTATGAAACATCGAGTATCTGTTAACTATTTCTAATGAAAATCGTTAATGAAATATTCGAAATACACATAAACGCTAAGACGCCATCGATCCAGTACTTTCATTAATGATTTTATAATATATATAACTTTTTTATTTTTGTAGTATTGAGTTGAAAAAATGTTCTGTCTTCATAAATACTGTGCAGAGATGAAGTAGTTACTTCAAATAATTATTGTGGAACCGCGATCTTTCAATTTATTATCTGCAAGTAAACGTGACAATCCAACTGATGCAAATTGTAAACTAGACGTTCTTTGCAGTAAGTCGAAATTTACGATTTTAACGTTTACTGATATAAAATCAGCCATTTTAATGTCAAAAACAGCAAATAAAATAATAAACTTTATGTATTTTAAATAATTTAAAAAAACTGCAGCGTTTTGATGTATGTTTTTTATCAAGATAATAAATTAAATAAAAACAATGGAATTTTTAAGATATTTATTCAGTTAGAAAAAATCTGAAAATAATGCAATTTTTTTTTGAATGTATTAATTACTTAAAATGGCCAGTATATTTAGAGATGATTGAAATTTTAGTACACGCAGTAGCTTAAAAACTTCCGCACATTAATTATCCAATGGTGCGCAATAAATAATATAAAGAATAATTAAATAAAAAAAAAATAATCATTATAAACACCATTATTGCTAAGTTAATTAAACTATGCCTCGTACTTGTTGGTTTGGCCTGCATATAGTTCTATTTTATCTTAGTAGAAACAATGATTGTCATTTAAAAATTATTTGGTTTTGCAAGTTAATTTATATTCGCACTGAATTGTGTTATATGTAAGTTAATCATTCGAGTTGTAGACAGTAACGATATCATTATTGTAATTCAAATGTGGATGCGTGCATTTAATTTACTTGATTACACGAAGCATTTCTCAATTATCAGCGGCACGCAGTCATATATAAGTAAACATCTTTACCACACTACACTGAACAATTCTAAATCGATAGAAAGGACATCTATGTCACCGTGTTTGAATAAACTATTGTTTGTATGATGAGCATAACCAAGCCAAAATTTTAAAATATCAAATGGAGATAACAGTATAGTATAAAGTAAGCCTGAAAACCTTTTTAGTATTATGTACATGTATTTTAAGTAGTTGAATGTTGAAATTCAGTCTTATTTGAATAAAATATCGTGACTTCAAATACTCTTAATGTATACTTAATGAAAATAATAATATAATTTTGCAGATTAATGATCTCCATTTCGGAGCTACACGAATGCTATAATTTTGCCTTATGTAAATAGTCAAAATCTATTGAATCATAATGAGCATTATGATAAGATGTCGTTGTTTTTCTATCTTGTAATAATTGTGTCGGTTCGAAATTTAAATTTCGTTCGAGATTGATTGCTGCGATATCCGCCCGGTTTTTTAAAATTTGCGACACTGTTATTAAAAAATTAAGACAGGTAATTTGGTACGGATGTCTTTTATATAAACATTTTTAATAAGCCACATGATTTAAAAGAATACTTAATTTGTAATGTAATGTAATCTCTATTTGGAACGGAAGTGTGTATATGTCTATAAATATACTATTTTCGATTCTCCCATTTTCATTATGGTACAAATTATGAAAAAAAAACAATTTTTTTTTTTATTTTGTGTAGCAACATCCGACATGGAGAATCTATTCATCCAAAAGTTTGTTCATACTTCTTGCCAAATTGCAGAGGCCGAAAAATATATAATATACTTTATGATATCGACTGAAGGTGCTTGATGGAACTTCAATATTAAATTTGAATTGTTGCAACTTTGTACGATTCCATATGTCTTATCACAAACGACCCGGGTTTCGCCCTTCGGCATCTTTCTCTGCATCAGCAGTTCTGTTGCATCCGTGCGATGGAATACCTGAAGATGCCGAAGGGCGACACCCGGGTCGTTTGTGATAAGACATATGGAATCGTACAAAGTTGCAACAATTCAAATTTATATAATATACATCAATATGTCACTTTATAAATAATTATGGTGTTGTGAGCGTCATCTCGAATAGGGTTGCCAACACTAGCATTACCGGATCCGTTATACCGGTATTTCATGTGTTTTTTTACTTAATCGGTTTGACAAAGAAAAAAATATAAATATTTTTATATAAATGTTCGTCTAGGAATGTAACAATATTTTAAGAGATTTTCACATCAATATTATTTATTTTATTGAATATTAGATATAATATTAAAAAATCTTGATGATTTACCAATTTATGAATATTTTTAGTGAATTTCCGTTCCTAACGAAGAATTCAAGATCCCTTTATAGACTTATTTCAACAGAAGTTTTTTCTACGAGAACTAATAGTTTCTTAGTTGTTCAACCTCTCTAATAACAAAGATAGTCATATAAGAGATGTTGCTAAAACCAGAGTGGTGGTTAGCCAATCCACTCTTTCTTCGCTATGATTATAGGCTTTTGAACACAATCGATAGGTCGATTGAAAAAATTGCTATTTATACTGGAATTCGAGAATACATGAGAAAATTAACGATGTTGACCACTGAACCATGTATACGACAATTTTCTCATACCGGTACTGGATATGAAAAATCGAAATAACGATGTTGACACATTCGAAAATGCATTTGAAATCCCTAACATTGAGCCCACGCAATATTTGCGATTCATTGACAAAGCAATATCTGTAGTTCATACTTTTGTTTTCTTAAACCGTTTCCTGCAGGGCCACATAAATAATATTCTTACACTGAATACATTCAAAATTACTTTAGTAATTTTACCGTAAAAATAGAGTTTTTACTACAATACAACACAATACTTATTTCCACAGTATTAAATTATTTAGTTCAGGACTAGTTACGGATCAATTGTTCATAATGTTCTCAATGAATAAAACCGGTATTGATCTTAATAATATAAAATTCTATTGATGTTATTAAATATTCTGTTTTTTTTAAAGTGTAATCCTTTTCTACTAAGAATTTAACATTCTAAATGTGGCTAACATATAGAGACTATCGGAATATATCAGGATATATTTTATTAAAAAAAAAACAGCTGATAAATAAAAGACTGACACTCTGATCTTATGCTGTATATTTTTCAGTGTCAACTCTCAGTAGACTGCAATCAGCCGTTTCAACCAGGGCTATGAAATTGGAGTCGAAGTCATGAAACGCGAGTGACTCGGACTTCTTTTTCGATAAGACGATTATGAAAAAAATCTCTATGAACAATTTAACGGATCACTAAGTTGATCTTCAATTATTTGCACAATGATAAGAATGGTACGAAAAACCTTACCAAATTATTATTTTTTAAGTCGTAGTCGGTGTTGTTGGTCAATAGCGGAGTTGGAGTTAAATTCGTGTTTTTTGTAACGATTTCACAGCCCTGGTTTCAACAGATGCGACATTAGTATTGAAATGGTAAAAAATTACGGTTATAAAGTAGTTTATCAATTATTTTAAAACTTCATTTGAACTAGTGTAACAGTGAACAACATTCGATAAAAATGAATCCATTTATATCAAACGTTTTATTGTTCAAGATTGAAGATTCTAGAGAAATGTATGATAAACTGTTATCCATTAAACTAACGATATATTTGGTGATTTAGGTATGCCGAGGTAAACGTTTTACGATGATAGTGCAATGAAAGCATTACTCGTAAATAAAAAATATAGATGAAGCAATTATGCAATTAGTTTGAACAATGTTTCACGAGAAGAATGAATCACGTATGATAGATTGACGAGAAAAGTGTAGGTTGCTTTTGACAAGTGTGGGGATACGGACATCGTTTGTCAAACTAAGTCATTAATAAAAACTTAATTTCGTAATCGTTTTGGAAACTTAACTGTTTCCTTGTCAATCTAAATAAATAATAGATAATCTGCAGTGACTGATGCTTTGTGATTTTATACCGTTAAGCAATTAAAACGTAATTTTAAGTTATTTTTAATGTTGAGATTATTATTGACAGGAAATCTCAACGGATAATACAAATTAATTTCTCTATATTTGGACATCAATCTTATCTTCCCGTATTCAAAGTTTTCCGTATGTCTCGTTTATTTTATATTGTTCTAGCGAGTACACGGCATGCGTTGCAATGCCACTTAAACAAAGCAAGTTTTTATGTTATAATTCTGTTCATCGAATTGCTTTTGGATACACAATATTTATTGTTTATCTATTTGTTGCGTACAGGAATAAATCATAAGATAAGACATGTGAGCAGACCACATCAAGCTGTCTATGTGTGAAGCATATCCACATAGTCCAGTGTTTCAGTTGATAGTGATCTCGAAACCGGTACTGATATAATAGTTTTACTAATTCAATTACCGTTACGGGCATCTTCTCAATAATACATCAATGTTTCATCGTAATTGAATATTCGATAAATAGTATAAACGTATACAAACAAACATTCATTTTTATATATTGTATATAAGATTATGCCGGTCACGTATCCATAAATAACGTTAATTAATCCCGTAGTTATTGATTTCCTCGATCTGTCGTCGAAATATTTTGGATCTGCTATAAATATTAATCCCTTTAACCGTTTTGCTGAATAATTCATATTTCATCATTTACATAGTTGTTATTGGCCTCCTAAATAGTAAAAATATTTTTTTCTATCTATGAAGATGAATCTAATGGTAAAATAGTAAGTGAGTATATTAGTTTTTTTTTGTTAATACTATTCGACATTTTTATTATATAAAAATAACACCGTCGGTTTCTTTCACCACGAGCATTATCTGCCGCCGTAATTATTGCAATTATAAGGAATTGTTTTAAATTTAAGCAAAAAAATTATCTGTATGTTTAAATATATCAATTGAAATGATTTTGAGAATTTAAGTTTGAATGAATAATATTGTTCTGAAAATATTACATATTTTAAACAAAATGTTAACAATAAATGCATAACGTAAAACAATCATTGTTTCTGAACAAAGATTTTTGGAATGTTAAATTAATTTATTAAAAATATTTTTTTCATTTACTTTCCAATTAAATGTATTTTTTAGTTGGTAGGCAAGTATTTTATGAAACTTTTGATTTGTGCTTGTCCCTTATGCAAAACCACACCTCTTCAAATTTATGGACGACTAATTTTTTTATGAAGTGATAAAAAATTAAGCTTTTCATTGGTCGACGTTTTTTGTACAATTAATTATTACTAACAATTTTTGCATGAATCAATGTGACGAGTCGTTTTTGGGCAGTACTCGAAATGAATTGTTACATCACGAAATAATTTCCAAGAACTTTTCATTTAATACTAATATTAAATCTATGACAACTTCTGTGGATATGAAATAGTAATGTGTTTATTGTAATAAAGCATAAAACATTCAATTTTACAATGCCGTCAAAAAAAAAACGAAAAAGGCGCTGAAAATGTAATCCACGATAGAAGCTTAGTAATTCTTCTTAAGTAACCAAAAGTTTAACCGCTTTTAATGTCTCATATAACCTCATTATTGATCTATCAAAACGTTATCTCAAACATCTTCAAAATAACTTGTCCACAATACAAAACTTCGTTTTGACTTAACTGAGTAAAGTTAATCATTCATCAATTTCCTTTATTAAATTTAACTTGGTTAAATCACTCTGTCATCACACGCCATCATCGCAGTCATTATCATCCTTCGCTGACTTAATTCTAACAACTCCTCGTCCGAAAGCGTGTCAAAACTAAAACCTCTGCCAAGTTTGACACGCTGACAGCTTGTATCTCCCGCACTCGCCCGCTATTGTTTGATCATAAATTCGATTTTGGGATCGCGAAGTTTATTTATCCTTTGTAACCTTTTATGTGTTACCTACCCACCTACCGCCTCTCAGTCGAGGCCTATTGTGTCAATCACCGCGAAGACCGATAAAGATTAAAAGGTTTTACCATTGAAAAATAAGGGCAGTCCGTTTAATGTGTATTCATTTATTGTGGCTTTTGCGTTAGTGGTCAACTTTCGAAGCTTTTCATTGTGAAGTCATTAAAAGAATTGAACGAAAATGTTCAACAGTTTTCGTAGCTGAATAACAACAATGAACAAATAAAATGCAATTAGCACACTTTCTACCAAAATTGATCTAAATAACGACTTAACAACTTCCATACCCTAGTCCTGATTTTTACAAACCTTACCAGGGCTGCAACTTGTTTCCTGATTTAATTATATATTGATTTGAAGTCAGTTCTTGAAAACAATATGTTGCGCGACTTATAAAATAATGTCTAACCCTTCGATTGCCAACGTTTCAACTATTGAAAAGGTTATTTGTAGTATGTATAGTTGATACAAAAAATAAACGTCAGTTGAGAGCTTTAAATATTAATGTAAGAGCTAATTTTTGGAAAGAAATTTAATCCGATTCATTCACTGCTGTATAAATTTTTGAATCAATGAGGATTGAAACATCTTTTAAGTGGCTCTGCAAAAAACGGGTTAACATCATGAAATATATATGATTGATTTAGTAGGCTTAATTGTATTTTTATAATAGTTAAAACAACATTTAACACAAAAGTCATTGCAAATATTTTAAACTGAAAACATTTTCAAGACAAACACGATTTTTATAAGTCACTTGAGATAACTCTATGATAAATCTTGTCACATAAGATCATTTCTAAGATAACAGAAATGAAATGAAAAATAAATGTAATTTGATAATGAAATTAACGCTTCTGGAAACCACAGAACCTAAAGAAATAATATAAAATACTTTTACAGTATAAGAAAATGTGTTGTATATTCATCCGAATAACATTGTGTAACTTTCATGATACAATAGTTCACCGTGTGAGAGTTTTTTCCATTTAATATTTAAAATATGCTACAAGATTATAGACAGATACACAATTTGAACCCAAAAAAACAGCAAAATACCTTATTTTCTCAAACACCAAAACTGCGTTTAACCAGTCGTTGTATCGATATTTTCGATCGAAATCGAAGAATTTAATCCAAATGTAGCGTTTGGTATGGCTGTCTACAAAAGTCACATCTGACGTTCGATATATTAACTACGTGAAAATAGACCGACGTCCTGATGTGAATACTTAACTTGAGCAAATGTTTATTTTAACCAGACGTAGGGGACTTGTCTTATTCAGCGTTTGAACGTGGTTCTTTCGTGACACATATATTGTATATGTAGACGCAAGTCTACCGAAGCCATTAAAAATACTGTATTTGTTTATGATTTAAAAAAAAATATTGACAATTCCCAAATGTAAATGGATGAAAAAAGTATGCCAGGAAAAATCACGCTTAAAAGCTTTGCTGTGCGAATAAGCAGAACCTTACTCTGTTTTTTTTTTTGTATATTGTTCGTTATGTAGTAGATGTTTTTTTCATATCTTTCTACGAAATTGTAATATACTAAATTTGTATACTAATTAAATAATAAATAGTATATTGGAACCCCTATCAACCGTTCTCGCATAATACGTTTAACCGGATGGATCGTTCATTTTTTATAGTCCTTTCAAAAACCTATAACAAAATTTTTAAATAATCCCGCATTAACCATTCTCCAATATATCGATCTCCGCGATTTATCGTCTAAATATTATGGTCCCGTCTCAAATATTGACCGGTTCCGATTAACCGGTTTTGGTAGATTGATCTTTCTATCCAATACAATTTTTCAGTTTGAGGACATTAGATTTTATGAAAGAACTTTTACAAAACCCTCCCTTATTTACCAATTTCGGAAACTAATAGGGGGAGGAAAATTATGTTTTTTTTAAGATTTTACTTTTTTATTATTATGCTAAGCTTTCCCGCGTTCCTTGTTACCTGCATTTTTCGTTTTATTTTTAGAGTCACTTTAAAAACGTGGAATCGAGGTTTCACTATAATAGGATTTGGTTGAGTAAACATTCTACAATGAATTAATCATAAAATGAGTCTAGAATATTTATCAAATGGGGTTCTCTTGGCAAAATTCGATTATTATAACAACACAGCTGTGCAATTTTTTTATATGTAAATTTTTATTGATAGCTATTTCGGTGAACGCAATAATTTTGCGTCTTACTTGTTCTCACGATAGTGTAACCGAACTATCTATTAATAAATATTTTTATAAGAATGTAGATTTTAATATATTGTTATTTGTATTAGAATTTAATTTTTTTAATGTTAGTGTTACTAAAAAAACTGGATCTTTTAACCGAGAAACGTCACGAAAGAAAAGCACGAACCTCGCATTCAAAGTCTTTTTTATATAGCGAAAACTTGATACATAGTTTTAATAAACTCCTTTCTTATTTAGTGTTATATTTTTTTGATTATCTTCTCATCTAAATCTGTAGTTAAAATTAAAATTTTTCGTGTTTTTATTACAGTCGCAGTTTATTTTCTATGCGTGTATTTATGATATTATATCTACTGTAAAAGCTACTGCCAATCATTCTTTAAAGGCATATTTTATTTATAACAAACCGGTGCTATACCCTTAACGCAAATTTCAAAATAAATTGATATTATATATTTATGAAAAAACATCAAATGTGTGTTTTTGAAATCTATGGCATAATCATTTCATTAATTCTTGGATGAGTTTTTCTACAATTGTTAAAAGGTCTAATAGGGATCATATGACTTTATTTATTTATTATTTAATCTGTAAAGAACATATTTACTCGGTTTATATGTATTTAAATCTGTTTGATGTTGTCAATCAAGTGAGGAGTTTATTAAATGTGTACTCATCGAACATTAAAACAACTTTTTGTATGTTTTTATTATTAGATTCTTTGATATACATATTTTGTATTAAATGAACTACATAAAATGTGATTATGACGCATTGGAAAGTACAAGATGAATTTACTAAGAGTATATCTGTAGTTTTTGTATAATTAAATTTAAAGAATTCAGTGCCTTTGCTCGACTCGATATTTCTGACTAAACTAGAAATGAAAACATGAAAAGGTTACATTTGTTTTTTTTATTAATGGATCAATACCATATTAAGCCATCTCATAAAAATATCTAGAAGTTTTTGTATTGTATTGCATTGTAAAGATTAAAAATAAACGATTGTCCAATTTAATGCTAATGAATAACTCAGACATTCTATGAAAAATAGTGGTAATTAATTCGGCGCTTTTTACTACACGTAATAATATGACCACATGCAGAGTATGACCGTTGGCACTATGTTAAGCGAATACCTTGTTCTAAATATCAGACAAAGGAAATCAATAAACAACTAAACAAGGCCGTCATAGTAATTTATAACGCATGCAATTGTTGTGTTTTTGGTTTTTGCTGTGCCGTTGTGGAAGATATCGATCAAAGTTTTCGCTCTTATCTCGCGTAATGTCTGCACAAAAACTGGCCCCGCGAAAAAGCTCCGTTTTTTACGGGCGGTGCTTTCAAAATTGCTTACCTAATGGATTTTGGAGGTTATGTGAAACGAAAGAGAGATATTGTTGGCTCACAATGGCATTAATTTAACGTCAAACTTCCGTCAGGTTTCTTTTACCATTGTGATCGTAATTCGGAAGACTACTGATTGTAACATGTTGACAGATGTCATAAATTACGGTCGCTCAGTAAACTTTTTCTAGGTTACAAGATAAGTTTGACAAACTGATTTTGGTTACGGTTTGAGTGGGTGTCGTTGACAGATGATGGCGGATTAAATTGTTTTTAAAATTACATTGCCAAAAGAATTATTTCATTTATATTCAATTCATCGATCGATTTCGATCTTCATTAGAGTTTTTATTATGCACGTCGATTAATTTAACTCGGCCCGCGGCCCAATAAGAATTTTTAATTGGCCCAAAACAATACTTTTACAAATATATGGTGTTGTTTTTTGTTGTTGAAAAGTTGAAATCAGTCAGTAAACTGTTGGCTTGCTAGAAAAACATCATATTTTTCCATTGGTTTTTGCGATTTCCATGAGAAGGCATTGGTGTTTGTTGTGTCTATTTTTTCCCTCCAATGCTTAAATAACGAGGCATAGAGAGGGTGATTAGCTAACCAATAATCTTGTCTTATTTCTATATTTTATGTCCCTATTATGAAACTTTCATTAAAATACTACGGGATACACAATGGTAGCGGACATTATTGAAAAAAATATTATGAAGGTTGTGGTATATATATATGTATTGTATATGATTTTTTATTAAAATGTTTCGGCCCAAAAAACATATAGAAATTATAAAAAAGATTTTATGTATACGATAGTAAACATAAATTATGTGTAACCATTTAACAATGATGTAGGATATTTTATATTTTACCTACATTTCCAAGTTTTTAAAATTCCTCGACTATGATCACATTTTTAAAACTATTATTTTTTGACAGCCAGCATTTATTCCACGCATGGCAATGTTATTTTGGCTTATATTTGATAATATAAATAATTTCATTTTTCATCAATATAGATCGAAAATACTATATTGATGATTGAAGTGTTAAGTGATAATTTTTATAACTTTTCAATATTTCCGATAGTATCTTTTATAACTTTGTATGTTTTAGTTTAACTTATTGCATACCGTTTGCGCGTTAATACGCTTTATTATCCTGTGCACCGTAATCCGGCTATAGAAAATGAGCGTATATTCACGTTGGTTTTTAACACTCAATATCCAGCCATGATTTACTGTTTTAAATAATCGAATATTTTAAGCGCAAAGTGACATCTCTTGGAATTATAATGAAATATTGTCAAAAATTATCGCATAAAAAATATTTTATTATGTATTTGGTTTTGATTTTTCGACGAAATTCCCAACCTTGCGGTCCCGCCATGTGAATAAATACCTACCGATATTTAAAAGAATGAATAATTAAAAGTTTAAGGGTACATTTTAGTTGTTAAACAGTCTTGAATTACAGTAACATTAAAAATTGTCATATCCAGTGGTGGTGCGTCTAGGAGAAGTATGATATTATTAATTCATGCATTTTATACATTCTTAAAGTTAAGTGATGTATTATATTATAGCGCGTATTACGCTTGCTGGTATACAGCTGTCGGTGACTGTGCGTTTGTGCAGTGAGGCTTATACAACGTCTTTGTACGAGATTTGAGAGCAGCAGTGTTAGTGAGAGAATCTTATGCCTTTTGAACACAACTTTGCTTTGCCTGGTATTGGAGCGTTATCGGTTGTCTTTTGTAGAGTCAGCGTATTCCAATTAGCTTTACTCCAGATGCCATTAAATAACATTCCAATCGGGAACTATTCATTCAAAAATATATAGATAAGACTATCCACAATAATTTCATAAGCAAAATACAGATTTTTAAATAATTAGAACAGAGCTACTTTTAAGTAGTAAAATTCTTCACGAAACAGATCTATTGACAATAATTCCCATATTGGATTGCTTCAATAATATTTTTTAACAAATATTACCGAAATTTGCTTTTTTTGTTATCTATTACGCAGTTTCTCAACAGGTGGTCCGCAGAGAATTTTGGGTGAACCAAAACAATCGAATGTTATGCTGTGTTTTATAGATCTTTAAACTTTACTTTTTGGTTACTGCCTGTTTTAATATACTTAAATATTGTCACGTCAGCATACGGTGTTGCAAAATTAATTGTTGTCAATTCATAATCAACTATATAACAATTTATTATTTTTGTGAATTGTTAAAATCTTGAACAATTCCACATCTTCACTATTATATGTGATAGAATGCCTGTCGATGCCTAAAGGCGAAACTCAGGTCGTCAGTGAGTAAACATGTGGAATCGTACAAAGTTCTAACGATTCAAATTTGATATTGAAATTCCATCAAGCACCTTCAATCGATAATATTATAAATTATTTATTATTTTATTCCAATGTTGATGGTCCGCATAATATTTTTGGATTTTTTGATGGTCTGCGGATGTAAAAAAGGTTGAGAAAGTATGAACTATTATATCTGTTTAATACTTTTACCACAAGCTGAAACGAGCATATATGCGATGGCCTCGGTATTTTTAAATCCACAACTACATCAGATGCATAATAGGCTTCCAAAAGGTGAAAGTTATCCAGTTATAGAATACATTCATTTTACAATGCTAAGAAGATTGTTGCTCGTGTGTATAAATACTTTATCCATTTATTGAATGTTTAATGTTATGAAATATAAACATCGTAATTATACTTTGAAGAGTTCGCAATAGAGCTAGTTCAACATCGTGCATCATTTATTTCATAATTTCAATATGAATATCAACAGGAAAAACGTTTTTCTAAAAAAAGGAACATTTACAAGAGAAACATTAAATTGAAATATCTTTCTTAGAGCTTATAGACTAAGCTTTTTTTAATTCTTTTTAGTTTCTGTTAATTGTTACATTGAACGAGTATTTGTTCTCTTTTAATAAGAGTTTATCATTGCACTGAAAAAATATGGCGGATTAAAATTTTTTGTAGGGATTCGATTGTGTAAAAAAAGAAATAGAAGCGCTTATAAATAGTTTAAATTGTCTATTCCATTAGGGATATCGCCATATCTTTTCAAGCATCGTCAATCACATTGTCTAAATATTGGATATCTAAGCAAGAAGAAGCAAGTTTAAGCGATCAACTTCTTTGAACATTAAATTATTCAAAACCTCTCAAGTAAAAATTATACGAATGTTAAATTAAAAAAGCGAACTTTCCTATCTTTAATGTAGACGCACACGGCTACATTTACGCAAAAAAAAAATAACCGCTACATCTTCTTGTAGAAAAGTGCAATACTAAATGATCATTATCAACTTTGAATTTGAGTACCACCTCCAAGCATATTATCCATTAAAAAAACAATGCTTTCCGGTACTGGTCGCTCTTTAGTTTTAGATGAAAATTAAATAATGCGGAAGTAAAATGATTGTAAAAAAACCCAATAAATAATTGATTGAATTGGCATTTACTTGGTAGAATTTCATTGTAACACGGTGAAAAAATAGCGATGTATTTGAGCTCTACAATTTTTTTATAAGATATAGTTGATAGCTATTTCGGCTCACGCGATCGTCGGAACTATAAAAAAATTTGTAAAACTAAAATACATTGCTATTTTTTTATCGTGTTCCAATATATATTGGTTTTCAAATATCGATGACCAAAAACTATAAAGTGATGAAGAAAAAATGTTTAAGACGCTAATAATAGAATCATACAGATAAAGATATTTTTTTAAAATGATTCTTTGATGTTTTCTCTTTGAACAGTATATTGCTTTTTCTACAGATGCGTTTTGTCCAATACGATTTTCTGTTAAATCACGATTTAACATTTGCTCCATTTTATAGGCTTTTAGTAAACTTCTTACCTGCCTTATTTCTTGTATATAATTAGTAGTGATTTATTTTTGTATTATATTCAAGCACCTCGCTATTATTTTAAAAATTTCTTTATTATCACTGTCGTTTTGTTTTGTATTTTTAAAAAATCTTCATCTCAACGCCTTTACAACGTTTTGTTTCAGTTCAGTATCTAATAATTCAGTCATAATAGTGTTGTATTCAGCAAGATCGATAGCCACTCGAAACACTCTGCTGGATTATTTAATATTCGGCTCATTTTTTCGTTGCGAAAAGACAAAGTGGCTAAAGCAATTGACGGAATCGACATTTTAATTATTCATGGAGCTTTCATTTTGCGCTCGCTAAAATATTCCAAACCAGACTTGGGTAGAATCTAACGTATTAACTGTGAGATTGGGTTACAAAACGCCATTCGAGAACCTTATTATTTTCATATCTTTTATAATCTACAATCTAAATGGTGAATTTAGATTTAACAACTTGATATCAACTTTGCTGTTGTTTCTGTCCATGCTAGTTTTTGTTTTAAGCGCCTACGGACTATTCCACGTTCACTTGAAACAACATATTTTAATAATAAACATATTAATAAAAGAATATTTTCTAGCTAAGAAACACTGTGCTCTAGATTTTATGAGCTTTAATTAAAACAAAAAAAACGGAGTCATTTCTTTATAGCTTACATAATGAAAGTATTACAATTATGCGCCTAAAAGCAAACACCGTTACGTCCACTTAGCATACTATTAATTTTAGCAAAAATTATCTGCTATTGCAATCGACTAAAGATGCTTGATATAATTTCGATTGTTAAAATTTTGTGCGATCTCGCATCCGTGTGATAAAATGCCTGAAGATAATAAAAGTCGAAACCCGAGTCGTAAGTGACAAAAGATGTAGAATCTTTCAATGTTTCAACAATTAAAATTCAATTCAATGTTTGACAATATTTACAGCAGTTAATTATAAACGATATTAAATTTGTTTGTTATAAAAATTAGTATTTTTCTTGTAACTGATGAAGTTATAAAAATCTGCTTGCAATTTAACATTTTTTTTTGATACTACGTTTCTCAAGATAATTACGATAATACCATATTTTTCAGATTTCGATAAAATTGGAAAATATCAGTTTTATTGTCCATTTGACATACATAAAAGGATAGACTTTAGTGTTATAAACTGTCAGAACGCTTCAAGAAAACGTTGAACCATATTTCAAAACGTACGTTAAGGTATTACTGTTAAATAGCTTCATAAATAATATGAAATTTATGTGGTCCTCTTTAGTAAAAATAATGTTCAAAATGAACTGTTTTTGGCTAAAATAAATAATACCGAACTGAAAGTATGTTTCATACTTTGGGTATGGATTAATTTGTTCGATAGCTCGATTTTTTGCTGCAAATATGGTGTTTTATGTTATGGAATAACATAACCAATCTGTCTCGTGCAAACTGTAGTAAACAAATAATAGGCCCCGCGGGGCTACAAGGGTTAATCTTTCCCTTACCGGGATTAACTTTACTCGCGCGGATATTCCCAACCTTGGGTACCAGGACCCAACATGAATATCTATGCCACATTGGTATGATTATAACATTTATAATTTTATTTTAACACTGCTATCGAATATTAAGATTTTACGATATCGACAGAGGGTGCTTGATACAGTTTTAATATCAAATAAGAGTTTATGAAAATTTGTACTTCCACATATTTTGTTACGCAAGACCTGGATTAAGGCATCATTGGGTATTATATGGAATGGATGTAAAAAAACTGACACACAGTAAATAGTTTCCATTGGTTGTTTACAAGAAAAATTGCGATGAAAAGCATGGACTAGGAGTCAAATATATATCTCAAACAACTCCAATAAATTCTGATGTGATTATTGTTGAGTGATTGAATTTTTACGATTATCAAATGCCGTTGAAATGTTATTGATAAATTTGATAATTAGAGATACTTACTTATTTTTAATTGGTGGGTTACTGTTATATCGCGTTTCAGGTGATATAATAAATTTCTAATTTGTTTTAGATTGCAAAACTCATTGAATTATTTTTACGTCAGGGCAAATTATGGAGACTTAGTTTATCGTTTAGTATTAACAATGAACTTAATTGAGATCTGTTTATTTTTAAAATTTCTTGAAACAATCCTTTATGATCCCTCTTGTTTTGATGTTCTAGTTTTACACATTCACCATGGTTAAATGTTTAGTTTTAGTGGGGTTAAAATCATGAAAGTTTTCAATTTATTGACTTGCAAAACCTAAATGATTATATTTATTGTGACATGCCAAATGTGTTAAAATTAGATTCATGAATTACCTTACAGTAAAATTAGTGTAAAGACGTTTCTCAAAGAAGCGAAACGTGTTTTATATTCAGTAAGTAACAATCCAAATGAAATAAAAAAGTAATTAATTTTGATCTATAATTGATTAATGCAATATTGAAAATATGCAAACATATTATTATTTATAATTTAGTGAAATAACGTTGCAATCGTAATATTTTCTTTACATAAAGTTTTTTTAACTGATTAATGATATCGTGCTAGTTTTGTTATTGATATATTCTGCACGAGTGGGAGTCATGTCAGATAAAAATTCTCGATACAATAGTGTTTCAAACACTTGTTTTGAATATTTCCGTGAAGCAAAATCATATCGACAGATAAATTGCATTTATTTTGCATTCGCCTTTTATGTTGCTGATCCAATATTTTGTTTTTTAATTTGATCACGATTATTAAATACTTACTGCAACTGGGTTAAGCTTTTTTTAGATAAAGAACAGTTGCAAAAAAAAATACTAGCTCAGACATAACAGTGAAGTCATCAGAATATTTTAGTAAAGTAGTGCACTTCATTACTGTACATAAGCAAATTGTTTTTTGATCAACAATTATATTCGTCACGTATTCCAAATTCATTTTACTGTTACTTTTTTACTTATTACTTTCGACTTATACGACAACAAAGAACAAATTGTACCGTCCTTGATAATATCAAATTTTATTGTTCTTTGAAATAATAGAATCAATCTGCCAGTGAGGATAACAATAACAGAAGCATTATTTTTTGTCGATAGTATTGCTTCGGTTGTCAACATATTCCACGAGAACGAGATTGAGTTCAGCTAGATAATATTTTTAATGTTATATTTTTTTGTTCTCTTGCAATAGCTAAAACCATAAAAAAAAATTCTTAACGTATATTGACAATTAAATATAAAATCACAATATATGTTTACTTACAAAAACAACTCTATTGCTCAACAATTGCTTTTGTCGAAAAAGTGATAGTGGTTTTATAGACATCACAAACACCCATGTCCTTATAAATAAATTCATAAATTGTTTGAATAAATCTTTTCATACAGAGAGTTAAGCTTGCGAGGTCAATAAAGAAGCCTTACTACGTTGACCAATTCATCAAGGACCTGAAAATTAATGTAATAAATTTTGTAGAACTAAAATATGTTGCCATTTTTTCATCATGTAGAACAACTGCTTTTTTAACACTATCAAATATTTTTTTATAAAATCACAAATTGAAGTACAGCCGTCTGTTCAGCCTGTTTTTATGGTGGAAAAAATGAGAAATATATTCTTTGAAAAATTGTTAAAAATTATTTGATCACTTTTTGGCATGCGTTCAGAAAAGGTTGCGCATGACTTGACTTAGTATTTTATGTAAATATTGTAATATTTATTTAGTGAAACGCTTCTACATTAGAGTCTTGTTTTTGAAAAGTTTATGTATATTTCATACAGTTATTATAAATGAGGCAATAACTCTTTGTTAGTTATCCGACATTGCTTGCAAAATTTGTATACCCTACGAAATTTTATTAATACAATTAATACTAATTACAATTATAGGGGAAGAGCGTCCAAAAAGAGGTTCAAAAAGTCTACAAAAGTTACCCTGGGGACGCATTTGATGAGATAACTAAGTTCGGTGATAATGCACACTAAGGAGCAAATAAATACGAATTAATTCGAATCCAATCTTTGGTTCGTTAGCAAGAAGATACAAAAATGTTAGTTATATATACTTAATGGCAATTAGACTCTTTGGTATCGAATAACAAACATGCGCAACACGCGAGAAAAAAATTACTAAGGCTTGCAATAAGACAAGTTTGTAAGCTTTTATGCATAAACAGATTGTATAATATCAACCAGTAAGTCGTAAAAATAACTATTTATAAAGTCTTTGAAAATTATTTTGATTTCAAATTACTATTGCTATCAAATTTGTGTCGAATTAAAATATATTAAAATACTGCCGATTCAATCAATAATCTAAACAACCCTTCTTGGCAGATTTAAAGCGTTTTTAATATAAAATTAAAAAATCTTGTTGCTTTTCAAAGAGGCGAAACACGTTTTATATGAAGTAACAAAAGCATCGGCTTGAACCAGTTAACATATATAATTTATCAGTTCAATTTTATAATGAAATTTCTAATGCATATATAGCTGATGGCTGTTTTGTCTTACGCCCTATGGTATACACTATTATAGTTATAAAATTTGCAGAAGTAAAATACACTGCTATTTTTTACCATCGTATAATTCAGTTCTACCAAGTAAATGGCAATTTAATCAATATATATATGTTGTTTTGCTTTTTTCCTAACAAAATCTTCAAATATGAAATTGTTTGTCTGCTGGACTAAGAAATATGTTTTGTGTGGAATTTCGCTAATGAATAAAGCGCCTTCGCCCAAAGACTAAATAAATCCATTGACTATTAACGTTTCGATTGTTGATACAATGGATTAACTTATTAAAACTCAAACACATTTTTAATACTATGAAAACTCTTAATTGTTCGTGAAATAATATAAACTAAAATTCGTTTTAAAAGAAAGTCTTGTTTGTCCTGCCAATCTCTAGAAGTTTATTTAACACTCAAAAATATTGTCTTTTAATATGTTTTATGTGGCTCCGTAGGGGACTGGTTAAATTTCTGACTATCCAAGAAAATCCAGTTTCGGTGTTGAAATATATTGTAAATATGTGAATAAATACGATTCATAAATCATTTAATCCTGGTGAATTAAAAAAATAAGATTACCTTCAAAACGCTGTAGAATATGTAACATGAGTAGCGTGTGAATGAAGCGGTTAATTTGGGGCACAACATTGACTGCCGCGGGAAACAATCTGTACACACTTTATTACGTAACTTTTAACATTTTCGCCTTTAATAATTAACATAACAGTTTATAAAGTATGATGATATATTAACAATCAAAGTGTTACACCAACCAGTAAAAAAAAATCTATTCAATGTTTTTGATTTAATAGAAATGATTTTTATCATAGAGATTTCAAACTGTTACAATCATAATATAGTATCTACTAAAAAATCCTTCGACGAAAATATTAGCTAACTACCATGATAGATTTACTATACGATAATCACAGTGCAATAAATCATTTTTTTCACATAATATTTACTCATGTCTGATAATATTTGACCTTATCAACAATGTATAGGTTTTAAGCTGTAAAAGTTTTTATGTCGTCGCCATTGTTTTTTACGTTTGGCGCCATTTTAAAGCATTTGTTTATAAAAAAAAAGAACAGACTGTAATAATAATAAATATATTGCATTCAATACCAGATTCAACGCCTACGATAAAATTTTATACATTGGTATAAAAATACGTAAAAACTTTTGCATCAACCTAATAGTAAGCGATACCTCAACTATAATACTACAAGGTTTTTTTTGTAACCGTTTATATATTGAACGCATTTGTTTTCGAGAGGCTTATTTTAATTTTTCTACTAAATAATTTATTTAATTTTCATGACACAGTGCAAGTATTCAATTTAAATGTTGAAAATTATATTGAAATTAATAAAATTATTTTTATTTAATCGAATTATTCCAGTCAACTCACAATAATCAATCAATGACTTTTCAACTTGCATTCCACCTTTTAATAACTTAAACGTAACGAATTTAAAGTTTTATTTCATATTAAATAAATAATAAAAAGTACATTTCAAATATCACTTACATATGTCATAATAAAAAGTACAATTATTTAAAAAAACATTATTTTTATTTAATTAGTTTTAACAAAAATCTAATGATAATGATTGATGAAATCATATTAATGCATCAATAACTGGATAATTATTTTATTACTAAGCAAAAGTTTTTAAGATATGTGATCCGTAACTTGATCATGTAAGATCACAAAACAAGTATTATAAAAAAATATTTTCAAAATAAGAATCATACAAACCACACATTCTCAATCCTCATTGCTCTCAGTATCTCGAAAGATGTTTTAAATTTTAAATGTCTTGTTATTAAGTTTGCTGTAGCAATATAATCAAACACAGTTTAAAAATATTTACGCTACTTATCACTTTTAATATAAATTTATCATTATTTATTCAGGCGAATGAATAATATAAAATTTTGCTTCTGAGTGGTGTTTGGAGAAATAATTTATTCACACATAAATTAACACTGGAAGTTAGCATCCTTTTGTTAAAATTTACGGCATTTTCAGACACTCGAAGAAAACGTGCGATAAAAAAAGTGCAAAAAAAATTACGATTCTAAGTACATTTATTTTTATTTTTTCTTATTGTTGATATTTTATTGAGTACAATTTTGTCGAAATGCTCCATTGTGTAGAGGTATACTTTTTATCTGCTACATAAAAGTAAAAAAAAAGCTCGCGCCTTGTTTCACTTTAAGTTTCTCGCTTGTAAAAATAATAATAAAAAATTCTACGTAATCTGCTTTATCACAAGAGCAAAAACTTCTTAATTCTCAATTTATATGTATCCATTTACATGAAAGCAAGTTTTTTTTCATTTCCGCTCCATTAAAAGTGTACGGCTTTGATTAGGATTTTCAATATAGGGGTTTTGATAACAATCAGTGAGACATATTCCTACATTTATTAGCCTTCTTAGGCTAGAAAACTGATGGAAATAATAATATAGTACCTCTAATCTATATAGTAACCTTTTTAACTCAAATAACATTAAAAAAGTAGCTGTAGATGAATCATTCAATTTTATCAATTACACTGACGAATTTAGTCAGTGATAAGCAATCTCCTTTTTTATTAAAGCACGCAAACATCTTTTTTCAAGGCTTTTTATTGAACACATTATTCACCAGAACCTTGTCAATACTTTTATATTAATACCGGAATATTACGTTCAATGTGTTAACTGTTACTTCTTGGTGGGAAAGAATTATATATAAATATTAAACCACTATATTCAGTATCATTTCAACAATTTTATTGTCTTAAAATCAGGACTATTTTCTCTCACCGTGAGGATTATCAACATAACATTGAGTACACAACGCCAAAATATACAGTAATGTCGCGATTAAACTTTTCATTTCTCAAAATAATTACGTACAATACTTAATTTTTGAAAAACTTGTTGGAAAAAGATGTTGGAATATCCTTTATCAAGTTCAATAGTGAGTGGGTAAATGTATAAATTAATAAACTTATTCAAAAAATTTTATGATTTATGAAAAAAATTATTTTTTGTAAATTGTTGTGCTTTTAGCGCAAATGTTCTGTTTTTAGATTTAAACTGGCAAGTAAAACATAAATTAATTTCATTTACTAATCGAGTTTTTTTTAGATATCCTGTTCTATTTTTTTATCATTATTTATGTTCTGTTTTAAACATTAATTTGTAATTAACATTGCGTGATTAATTATTCAGTGCTTCTTTTTAAAAATCCGAATCTAACACTCGTCGAAATACGAGGCTTATTATCTGAAGTAGTTCCAATTTAAGATACATTTTGACGCTCAGTAAAAATATTTATTTTAAATATGAAGTAGGCAGCATTGTAGGTGTAACAGCGTTATTCGAACAATAAAGATTTTGTCAAAATATAATGAAAAAGAAAAACCAGCCAAATATTTTTTTAGCAGTCAGTCGTCAGCATTTTTTAAGATCGTATAAACAAACAATTTAAACTGCTAGATAAATAATTAACCAACATTGTATCTAAAATCTCCTTATTTTTTAACTAAACAGCGTTACTAAATTTGATTGAAAAACGAGCAAGTTATTTGTTTTAGTTAAAAAAAATATGATATTTGAAAAATATATCCAACTAAGCGAAGTGAAAATATCAACAACACTACCAAAAGAAAAAAATTGTTTTTAATTCGTCTGCAAACCTTATCTCCTAGCACACGAAGTAATTTAATTTTTATCAAAATCATATTTTTAAAAATGTATACTTTTACGTATTGTTTTTTGAGTTAAAACACTTAAATGGGCAAAAATTCTTCGTTTATTCCATTTGTGAAAGTTTTTAATTAAAATACAATTGCTTGCATATCGACATTAATGTTTATTTGAGTTGTCATAGCGACATCGTAGATGTCATGTTTAATTACATAAACGTATGCAATATTAGTGAAAATGTTCAAGTGAGGGAAAAATTTAATGTTTTACATTATTTCAGCAGTGGCTGGGAAACTAACGATAGTATTTGGCGTAGGCTTGTCACAAAATATTTTATGATGAAAATTGAAAATCAGACCCGGAAATCTTTGACTAGATATTTTTATGGATATTTTTTATGGAAGTTTTATACTTCAGTGAAAACGAAAAAAAACCTTTCACATGTGAGCTAAATGGTATCTGTGAAAAGCTTTAAAGGCTAGTATGAGCTTTTGAGCTTTTACTTATTTTATTTTTCAGATGAAATTTCATTTTCAATACGTTAAGTAAATAGAGAAAGTATTTTATAAAGAGAAATGTTTTATTTTTACATTTTAAGCCATCTACGGATTGGAATACGGTATGCTTAAATTCCATAATATTTTGTTAGAAAGGCTTAAATTTGAAAAATAAAATACACTCGTTTTTTTAGCCAAATTAAATATTTCATTATCTGTTGGGTGTTTGCGATTATTTAAAGTTAAAAAGTTGGAAATTGGCGGAAGACGTAAGTCAACTAATATATTTATGAAGAGACATAAGTGGTTATGAGGACTGGTTGATAGTCCATACATTGTAAAGTATGTTTTTTTTTGTTGAACGATGATAACATTTAAAACTCATCAGGATTGAAATTTCTTCGTCTGAAATCATCGTAAGTGATAAATCGGCTCCTGAAAATTAATTTGTTTAAAATTTTAACTCGTTTCCGAAAATGTTAAATATAGAAATGGTTTTTTCTGTTTTTTTTTTACCTTTAACTAATTAATTAACTTCTTTGGTATATAAACGATGTTAACTGTTCACTGTGTGTCAGTTCTGTTGCATCCGTGTGATAGAATGCTTGAAGATGCTGAAAAAGCGGAAGACGGATCGATAGCGACAAAGCTTTTGGAATCGTACAAAGTTTTAGCAATTCAAATTTGCTTATTTATCCTTAAAAAATATATATACAATACATAATACAATTGCATTTTAATATATCTATAGCTGTTGGAGACTTCTTTGTTTATCTCAAGTAATTTAAAGTAAATAATATCCTAAATCATTTTCCTGAGAGTTATTATCCATTTCACATTTAATAATATATTAACTGATATACAATCTCGCCTATTAAATTGCTAATCTTAATTAATAAATCATTATCAAATACAAAACAATTACCTAGAAAACGTGATAAGATAATATTATGTGGTTATCAATTAATAATTATCTTTAGCCAAAAACAATTCCGTGAAACTGGGAAAATGTTCTAATGTCTGGCAACCCTACCTATGTTTAGAGGCAGTTGTTATCAACCACAATTACGCGACCATTAAGATGGCATGTATTAAACGAAGTCAGTTTATATTTTCAATGATTCGTTATTATAAACTCACATTAATTTTATTTCAATCAATTTATTTATTTTGATTTATCTTTTATAAATATTTAATGGATCTTCAAAGCACAATGAAAAGGCATGATATTTTTGTAATAAAAACACATTTTTTAGTACTTTTTTCCATAATATATTGTGGAAATAACTGAATACTGATCAAAAATATATTGTGGAGATAAGTACTAAAAATGTGTTTTTATTATTTACAATTGAAGCTTACCAAAACAGGTCTTTTTTGCCATAACTGGTTGCTATGGAGTAATGCAACATCTTTTCTCTCAGTGCAAGAAATCTTTTTTTGGCTCTCAAAAAAGAAAGGAAACTATACACGAGAAAAGCACATTTGTCAATGACAAGCAGTTCTTCTAGAACAACTTTCGTTTAAATCAGCTACATTATGATTGTTAATGTTCCTCGTATGAAGCAAATGTAGTAAAAATGTTTCATCATATATTTTAATTTGGAATGTTTGGTTCGTGTTATGTACAAAGAATTTTTATTCGACAAAAATCTACCATTTTACTATGATCCATACAACGAAAAGGTTTGGTGCTACTGCCGTAGGCAATATCGATTGTATCATGAAGTATTAATTACATCAACTTCCTCTTGATGCCCAAATGAAATACGATTATGTTAATTAAAAAACCATTTCAAACTAGAGTAGATTTTTTTATTGCAATATTAATGCCTGTTTACTGAATTAAAGGTATGGAATTAAAATTAAGTCAGGTAGGTTTATATCAATTATATTTTAATAGTTTCTATTTAATTATTTTTAACATGTATTATCAATCTATTGCCCCATCCATCGGAAGTCCAAAAAACCATTTACTTCATGTTTTAAGCTTCATATCTCTCAAAGTATTATGCTTCGATTAAGAGTATGCCATACTTAATATTAATAGTCCCTTAGACACTGAAATTCCTACCTGAAAACTGTTGAAAGTTCTACTGTGCTATGTAATTCATCATTGCTAGTGTAAATCACCGATGCATGGTGTTGAATACAATTTTGAGCATCATGAAAAAATATTATTTTGAATTGATTTATTAAACAGTTTGAGTCACTCAAATTGAAGTAAATAATGAAAAACTAATAACTTAGTTTTTGCTAATAAATTTATCATTAAACATAAAATATTACGTATATCTTGTTTCTATTATAAAGTATTAAAAATTGAAAACCATTACGTTTTTTCATGATTCATGGCGTATAATGTGCAATGACAAACAATTTGTTAACGTAATAAAAGTATATTATTTATTTTTGAATATTTCAACGCCAATTCGAGTACCGATATGTACAATTTTATTTCGCTTTTATTCATTGAACCATGCGGTTGAAAATCCTTTGTAATATGTTTATTTTTCGTAGTTTTAACTATCGCTCACGATCACAAAAAAAATCCTGACTAATTAACAAGACGTGTGCTAAAATAATATTATTGTAAAATGCACAAGTCGGGCTTTTTAAATCTTCGAATTTTATTTTGTAAAATATAATAATGTTCAAACATTAGACTTTTGACTGTTAATTCGTTTCCAGATTAAATACTTTTGTATTGTGATATGTAACCCTCTGTCCGCTGAAGGTGAATGTATTCGTGATCTGAATAATGTAACCAAATTACGGCAGTCGTTAAAAATGACTTTGATATTTTGGTTATATTTGTATTCACGTGACGAGTATCCAAAACAACGAAACGATAATCTCGTCTATACAGTGTGACAAAAGCAATCGATTATATTCATTATTTGATACGATTTACATACAGGCATTCAAACAGATTTTTTGTTTGTGTAAAGATAGTGTGGCAAAAAAATATTGAACCTTTTTTTAGAAAAAAAATTAAAAATGTATTGGCTCACAGTTTTGATGAATTGCGAAAATCTCACACAATCAAAAATATTTTTTCAAGATTTACGAATAGATATTTTTGTGTCGAATTCTTCAATCACAATTCAAGAAGAAAAACACGAGAAGGAAGCGAATTACTGAAAGAAAAATATAATACGGATTGACTGGTCATTAGAAATTGTGTGGTCCTTAATCTGGCAGTTGATGTCTGCGTTATAGTACACGATTTAATATTAATTTGAAATATAAATAAATAATCAAATAGCAACAATCAACAGCTAGTTTATTTTGATAGTTGTTGACAAAAAAAACACATTTTCTAATTGTTTTCATCGTTATTATATTTTACCGCCCCTTAGAAAAGCGAAACACTGAAGAATGACAATATCATTTTTTTTGTTTGATAAGTGGCTGTATTACATGGTGTGTTAAAAATATGTATTACTGAGAATAATTTTCATTACAACAATTTGAAATCATTATATAGACAAAAAGCCAGGAACGCAAAAATAAGAAAAGAAAAGCTAAATACTGAAGTATTTTTTTCAGCAATAATGATTATATAGTGAATTTATTTTTATTAATATTATATTACCAGCGGTGTTTAGTATTTTACACATTAAATTATAATAAACTCTTTCATTCATAATTTTTTATTGTAATTAAACGTAATGTAATGGAATTTTTACAACTGGCGTGTCATGGCACACCAATGTGCTGCCAGACGATTTAAGGTGTGTCGTGGTCCATTTTTCTAACAGAAAAATAAAAGAGGTAAAGAAATAATTATACTTTCTTTGGAATAATATACAATATAATGAAATATCATACACACGCAATCTAACATGCGACACATGTAATGTGAATTTAAAGGAAAAAATAACAATGAAGTGCAGAAAAAAATGAGTGATTCATTCGAATTTTTGTAGATATTGACACACCTCAAATGTGCCAAGAAATTTTAGAAAAATGTTGTTGTGTCGTAGGAGATAAAAAATTACAGAGCGCTGGTATAACTCAAACGTTCATATATTCGTAAAAGAAATTGAAAGCTTGTGAGCAATTTACTCAACCCAACTCAAAACGCGCTTACAATGTTCGTTTGGTCGTAGTTTTTATTCGTTTAAAATTGATAAAAAGTATTATGATCATTAATTAAATTCATAAAAAAACTACTACCATTTCTTGATCATTCTGTATTCTACTCCAGATTGATAACGAAATAAAGTCAGATGTATCATGGATTTGTTATTTTTTGTCCGCTATCAAGATACAAAAAGCAATGTGGGCAATAGCTTATATGTCAATTAGCGCATAATACGTATACTGGGAAGCGTGTTTTGGTTTCAATGCGTTTTTTATGTATTTTAAATTACAATGATAAGAAATAATAAAACTCGTTTTTATTTTTTAAATTGTTCGAATCTGATGTAGGTATAACGGAATAGACCGACGATTATTCTTGTTTAAAAACGAATTAAACACCAACGAGGATAGGAGAAATTTATTCAGAAGTAAAACAAGGAATTCGATATAAAATCAGATATTTTTTTTACAGCGTAGCGGTTTTATAAAGAATTCAAAGTTTTTGTTAAAATGTCCCTGAAGAGTTTAATACCCTCTATGTTAATATATAAATACAAAATACACATAAAATTAAAAATAAATGATTCATTACTTTTTGTGCGGAATTTGAGTGCCGTATATTCAATTTTTATTTCTGTTGATTTAAATTTCTTTCCCAGAATACTAATAAACGATTCATTTCTTTACGGTTGAAGATAAATGATTCTTTCTTACAAAACATATATTTTTCACTTCAGATAAAGTATTCTTGATTGGATAAATAAAATCGAGGTGTAAATTATATGATGGTATAAAAGCAATATATTAAAGTTAGATGGTCACGTAAGGATAGATGGATTTATTTAATAAGATTCAATTGTGAGACAGATAATTAACGAATTTTTATTTAGAGACGCTAAGAAGTTTATTAACCGTAGGTTTTTGGTGCATGAAAAATTTATGAAATATAATTGTGTATAAACTTAATGCAATTTTTTTCTATAAATTTACAAGAAAACGTTGATACAAAATTTCTTTCCATTACAAAAAGCTCTTGGTTTTCTTTTTTTATGAATCAAAAAATAACTATGAAAATTAGATTTGAACTGATTTTAAGAAAACTTTAATATTCTACCACTAAGCTATGAATTATTATAGCTGGAAACGTTATAATTATTGATAAAGATTCAAAGGCTTGGCTATTACATGGTGGAATCAGTTTTCAAAGTTCAGAAGTTATATTTGCCATTGATTGTTGTTGATTTAACCTCAGTTTGTTTGTTTAATATGGCGAGTATTTTGTAAAATTACGTATTTAACTTTACTACAGCATGTTTCAATCGATTGAAGAATTGAAATTTTGAAAATTAATAAATGCAATCAGCATTTCATCACTTTTCGAGGCCATTTTTTTAGTGAGATATTTCTGGTAAAAATTAAAACGTGCATAACGTTTTTATGTTGCAGATGACAACCTAAGATAAACGATAATCTATTTTCAATAATAAATAAATAATATTAAGACATTTTTTAGTATTTATTTCAATTTCATATATTAATTCATTGTATTGATTGAATTGGCATTCTCTTGGTAGAACTCCATTACAACACAGTGAAAAAATTAGCAATGTGTTTTAGTTCTACAAAATTATTTTTAAAATATAGTTGATAGCTATTTCGGTTCACGCCATCGTCAGAACTATAACTATATAACTTAAACTAACATTTGCTTATCTATATATATAGGTGTGTAGAAAAAGTACACAATACATCTTCTCTCCTGTTTTAACGACCTAGCTTGTTTATTGCTCGCAATAAAACTAAAATTTTTAAATGTTGTGGATTATTGATTAAGTGATTGTGAACATTTAATTTTTATTCTAATTTAAAATATTTGTATTAATATTGTATCATTTCTTGTGAATTGTTTCTTTGTTCTTGAGCCCATGGTTTTGTATATCTGTTAGTCTGCTACCTTTAACTCAAATATATTGTATAAATAGACTTGTTTAAAAAATGTATTATATCAGTTGACAATACTCGCGATGAGTCACACCGGTCCTTATCAAAAAATATATTGTCGAAATAAGTATTGATCAAGTAGATGAAGTATCATGCCTGTCCATTGACAGTCAACACATTAAAAATGAAACTAAAGAAATGATTTTTCGTTATTAATTTGATGCAAGAAAAAATAATATATATTTCGTAGTTTTAAGTAAGCCACTAATATCCATCGAATTAATATTTTCATTTTTATAACGAGAAGAAAACAAAGAATGGATTCAGGCCAGAAATAATTCTCAATGACCTACTTTTATTAAATAAATAATCGTACGAAATACATAAAAATCGCCCGCTACCATAATAAAAATAATTGTCTTTGAGACAATTAGGTCCCTAAGGTGATATCTTTGCGTGGCTTCATCGTGGACTAATTACTTTCATAACAACGGAAAGAATTTTTCAAACAATATTCACATAAAAAGGATACGCTAAGCCAACTAGAGTTAAATTTATCAACCGGATATTCATCGCAACCCTAGAAGAACAAGAACATTATCATCAGTCTGAATTTTGTTTAGTTTCAGTGATTCGTTCACAAAGCAACTACAATTTCAATATTTTGAAAGGATTCGACCAAAACTAGGGCTTCAAATAAAATGTTTTATTATCTATCTATTCCTCATATATTTTTTTTAAGGTTTTGATAGGCAAGTTGTTTGACTTATAAGTGATAATTGTCACTTATTGATGGAAATGTTTTCTATATGTGTTAATATTATTAAATTTGTTCTAAGAAATAAATTTCTTTTTTGCAGTTTGACACTTTATTTGAAGAAAATTATTATCCTTGATCACTATCCTAGCCGATTCATTTCATCAATTTTTTTGATGACCTCTGCAAATAACGGAATAGGAAATATTCAACAAAAACGGTCCAAAGTGATAACATTTATGGCTTGACCAAAATATTAAGATGATAGTTCGAGGAAAATTATTTATCTGTCATCAATAAATGTTGCATTATTAAAAATTGTTTTTATAGGTGTATGGCAAGGATTATATAAAATGAACGGGACATACAGGAAAACAATGAATATGGGAAAGATTGTATATTTTTAAATATTAACTAAAAAACTTTTTATAATTAATTGGAATACATTAATTTAATGACAAGCATTCGCGTGATTTGAATGGAATTTTTAAGCATTTCTAAAAATTAACCATTTTTTTTTATTATTAATTATTTATTTATTTATTTATGATTACCGATTTAAGTGATCACGTGATAATTTGTGACATTTTTTAAAAGGATATATTGATGGCCATAGATGGGTCGTCAAAAAAACCTAGAGTTGTAATAGCAGTGTAATATCAATGTTTGTATATGTATTACTCAATGAGTAAAAGTGATTATGCATATATTTGTGTCTATTAAGTTAATATTCTCAGTTATATTAAAAATGATGTAATTTTAATCTTAGACATAATCTTTGAAAGCCAGGCGCTAAGTCATTGTCCAGGCAACCCGCAGGGCATACTAATTAATACTGACAAACGATTTGATCAATTTTTTTGATCTATTAACTAACTGTCTCTGTATGTGAAATGTTGACTTTTAATATAAAACGCGTTGTCAATCATTTTTTAATGCGAGATTGATGACTTGCGCAGAGACGTGCAAAGAAAATCGAATCAATTAAAGCCGAATGAAAACGTAGATATAATGTATATTAGTGCAGTGAATTAGGTGATGTTATATTAAAAAAAATATATATATTTATAAATTATACTATGATCGGTTATTGATCTTCCATTCTTGGCTTTTTAATTGCTTATTTTATTTTTAAAGCTCAAATTCTAAAAATGATGTCTAATTGATTCTACTATATAAATTTATTAAACGTTTGTGTAAAGATGTTTTAATGTTTTTTTTTTTATATCCGTTTTGGTTTCATTTATATAACGTACTCTTCTGTGGTATAGTGGTGAGAGCTTAGCACAATTGATCGTCCTGGCTTCGAGTCCTATCAACCTCAATATTAAATTAAAATTCTTTTCTCTTCGAAATGTCGAGTTTTTTAAAAAAAATATTTTATTTTAATATAAATAAAATCAATTATATGAAAATGTATACATCAGCAAAGATGTCATAAGGAAAATACATTTTTTTCACGTTACAAAATAAGAATTTTTTAGCCAAAACTGAAGACAGCATTAAGTATTGCCAAATTGAATGCACGTTATCCTCGGCTTACGACCGAGATACATTCCTGGACTTTGGTCGTAAGCCGAATTGGTCGTAAGTCGAATTTCATACAAAATATGTACGAACTTATTAAAATAAATATGTGTATTTATTTATATTTTTATGTCGTTAAATTTACACTTATTTATCAATACAAAATAAAATATTTCCTTCATTAATATTTAAAATCTTTCGTCATCTGTACTTACCATTTAAGTACAATCCATTTGCTCGTCATCAGTAGTGGAAGAAGAACGAGTAGTAGTCTTTTTAAAAAACATACCCAATTTTAGTTGAGTTGTTTAAAGTTTTTTTTCCTTGTGTATTTCTTTGTAGCAAGCAAGATCTTCCTGAATACGGCGGCTTATACTCAAAAATCTTTCGTTGTCCGAATCCATTTTTGCAAATATTTGCATTACTTGGTCAATTTGAGGGAATTTAATTTAATACAATTTTTTTTTTGGTCGTAGGTGCAAATAGTTGTAAGTCGAACCGTCGTAAGTCGAATACTAAATGTATAATATAATATTCTATCTAAATTTCATTGCAAACGTCACTGGTAATTAATATTAAAAAAATTAAATCACCCACAGTGTGATAGTAATATGTTTTTTATGTGTAAAAGTGGTCATGTTATTTGTTTAATAACGTAAATGCCTTCTTCACTATGTAAAAGTGACTCTATACATGTCTATCGAAACTTGTGTCATTTCAGGGATGTGTGCCAATTTTTTTACTCCAATTTTAATTCAATGTCAATATTTTTTGTACCTCCGTTCTTAAAAAAAAAATTACTTGCTGTTATCGTACAAAAATATGCTTAATGACATCGCCGAGAATAAATACACTTAATATCGTATTTTTCGAAGCTTTTATTTGATAAGTAATTTTCCAGAAAGATATTGGGGATTTTATGCGAAAGAATAAATATTTATTTGACCATTATGAGCTGTCGTTTGAACACAGCTTTTTCATGTCATTCTGATGTGCTCTATAGCAATAAGTAATTTTAATTTATAAATCATGAATAGAACCCTCCGTGCTCAAGTGTACGAAATCTCTCTCTGCAGAAGAATGATTCTTTACCCTCGTAGAATAAATGCATCCCCTGCTTGTAAAATTTTCAACCACTTTGTCGCGTCTGTCAAAGTGCCTCTTTGATGGGACTCGCTATAAGAGGTTTGCAATCATAACTGATCATCGTCATCAAATAGGGATTTTTAGATGTGAGATAATCCAGAAAAAGTATTTTGATGTTGAACTATATAAAATATACAAGAGGGCTTAAAGAAACAAGATTGAATTTAATAAGAAAAGCTTTTACGTCATGACTATGCTACCATTAATTTTAAAATAGTAATTTTTATAAAATAATATATCCAAACAGTATGAATTATTTTCAACTAACGATTTAGAACTCAAAAACATAAAATCCCTTACTAGGTTATTTCGCGAAGAGTAAAAAGTGCTACATTAATAATAACAATAGTCTTTTTTTATATTTGGATACTAAATTCATTTATTTATCTCATGATTGAAATATTTAAAATTTATGAATTATTTCTGACTATTTTATCACTTATGAAATTCATCAGTTGGTTCCAGGTGTAAGAAATTAATAGTTTACTGTGCGGGACATTATAACCCCTGAGTTGAGATGAATTTAACACTTAAAATTCCGAATCAAACTGTAAAATTACATCATCAATACGAACTTACGTAACTGCACCGTAAAATAAATCAGCCTCACTAAACATGTTTTCGATAAGAAAGATTTATTTATGAAACTATTTAAAAGAAGTTATTCTAATATTCTACTATTCTGTGCGCGTAATAGGCAAATGCAACTGTTTATTTTAAATATAAAACTGAGCGGGTATTTTATTTAAACAAAACAATAAATCGGAAAGTATTCAAGTTTTTTTATACATTAAAAATTCTTTGTCTTAACGCATACAAATTAAACGTGTGTGATCTTTTTTTTTTGAAGGCCATCCAGACTATATAAAAGAAAAACATACAA
The DNA here is from genome assembly GCA_028555115.1 of Himalopsyche japonica. Lineage (NCBI taxonomy): Eukaryota > Metazoa > Arthropoda > Insecta > Trichoptera > Rhyacophilidae > Himalopsyche > Himalopsyche japonica. The sequence continues at coordinate 219,833 of JAHFWJ010000526.1, read as the reverse complement.
ATAAAAAGGCACATATATGATTCGAGTTGAATTATTGTATTTTAATGTCAGTATTACACGGCTTGTAGTTGGTTTTAGGATAGGCGCCGCAGTGTTAGATCGGCGTCGGTAGTTTGGACGTCGCGGCGTCTTAAGTGCGGCGCTGAGACGCGTGATGCGAATGAAAGCTTGCATCACTGCCTCTTCCAACTCTATAACGGTCGACTAAAAAGACACTCAGGTGTTACCTTAAGGCGGGGAGCACCAACGCTCAAAGCAGTTTACGTACTTATAAAGGATATGACTCACCTTATTTTGTTCGTGTTCAATTGTGTAGTGTTCTTAAAGATTTCAAAGAATCACGAATTACAAAGCGTTGGTTTTATTTTAAAAGCTTCAAAATCGCTTTTGAAAATCCTCGAAAAACATTTTTGTCTTATTTGAATATGATGTTTTCTCGCGAATAGCTAAAAGTTTATTTGAGAGACATTTGATTAAGCCTAATATGCCTTAACAGCATTTGATAGATCTTGAAGTATTCTTCTTTAATTACGAATGAGTGATTCAACAAACATTTTTAAAAAAGTATAAATAAGATTTTACGGATTACAATGTCAAGCAAGGAAATTTTGAAATCATAAATAAAATATGCTTTAATTTACTAATTTATTTTACCATTTAATAGGTTGGTTCTACTAATGTAGTTTAATTAGTTTGTTTGAATCACTAGAAATTCATAAAATCTCTAAAGTAAATATGTGAGATGATCATGGTTATCATTAATAAAATATTATATGTATTAATAACCCAAACTCAGAACAGATAGAACTGTATTGACAAAACTGTGTAGTTAAGTTGATGAGCGTCATAATTTTATTGTGCTGTACTTTTAATACCGACTTGTGTACATCAAGTAGACATCAAGGATTCGAATATAAAACGTACAAATACTGATTATTTATACAGTTTGTGTATGACTATTTAAAACTTAATCAGTGTTAATGAAATAAATTAGATTATTCAGTCATTTTTTTTTTTGTTTGATTTCTGTTTTTAGCAGCTCCGATTATCCTCTGTGTGTTACTGTGAAAATACATTAGCTGATAAGACGATTTTCTTGACTACTGTGTCAATGATTGCATTATTGACGTCACGAACGTGTGTTGTGTTAATAATTACTCCCGGAAACGTTACGTGTTAAATAATCGTAAGCTTTTTCCAAAATAAAGCTGCTAATACCAACACAAAAGCGGATTAACGTAAACTCGGATGTGTGAATTGGAACGCCATGAATACATTTACCGAAACCAGCAAGTTTGTGCAAGATATTGTTTTACTTTTGACTATTTTAAAGTAAATATTCAACTTAATTCAATTTTAGATCGTTCAAGCTTTAAAAAAATAACGAAATTCTGCTAAATGTATTTTTTTGTCCGATATAAGAATTTCAAAAAAAATATATTACGATTTTAAATAGTAGCATATCTTTAGGAAGATCATCTTTAGAAAAATTGTTCAACATAAGTTTTCGAGATATCTTTTTAGTCAGTTGCTCAACCTATACTGTTTACATATAAAACAAACATATAAGGATATTCCTTGAACAGGTTTTATATTTAATTTATATCTTTCATTATATCAAATTTTCAGAATAGAATGGGTAAGTGGGAATTTCAAAAATGATAAGCATCAATATCTACGTAGATAAGTACATTAATCGATTGAACTTTTCCAACAAGGTAGATTGAATAACCGCAGCTATAGATATGCACCACGTACACAGTCTTAATATTTTAGCATACATCAGAATATTTAAAATATAAAATTTAATTCTATTACATTCCTACGCCAATGTACAGTGCAATAAATTTACTGCTATGGTCTTTTTGCATTTCAAGAAGAATCAATCGTCTTTGCAAAGATTTTTTACACAAACTTTAAAATACCTTGGATATAATTACTTATATAATTCGTATAAATGGCAAACGTCTAGTCATAATAAAACCATTTTTTTCGCTTCAAACATGATAAACAAAGTTCGAAATTGGTCCACTATTTTTAACAGAAAGGTTACGTCTGTAGAACAAGACCATAACAGTATTTCACAAGAGGTTTTTTAGAAAGCGTCTGGCTCTTTTGAAGTATTAATAAATAACGATTTCGTCTATTATTGAACACACCACTAGATGTGGTTGGTTACTTTATAATGTTGGGATCAAGTTATTTCACTGGATATATTTTTTAGAGGGTAAATTACTGATCGGTAAATCTAGCAGTAAATCTTACAATTCAATGATAAGATAAAAAATTCTCTAAGCGTTGAATATTTATATAAATATTGTATATAAGTTATATTTCTCTTCCTTTACAGCAAGGATAAATGCGATGACGTTGCAATATACTCACAATATTATTTTCTTAGCGTACATGTTCACATATTCATATATAATATTATACAATATTTACATTTAACTACTAAGTTAACTATGGCTAATATGAATAATGATAGGTTAATTGATTGAATTGTAACCTTTCATATGTTTCGATTAATATTATAAGTTTTTAAAAAAATCAAAAAAAAAAACATCTTTATAATGAGTTTAAATGTTTACCTTTTTATAGTAAAATCAAACTTATTTATTGTCAAAATAATGAATACATTCAAAGGATCAGTTGAATTTCCTTAATCAGTATGTAATTTATGTTTAAGTGTTCTGCAAAACATATTTTTGAAACAAAAGGTATTTGATAATGATAATAGCAATAGAATCTTATAACAGCACCATAAAATTGACTAAAGTGGGTACATTCCCTTTTGAGTAAATTATTGACGTAGTTAAATAAATCATCAATACATTTTGAATGTATCGAGCATTGATCATCTCAGCGGTTTTACACTTAAGTAATTTGGAATAACAGTTTTATTTTCGTTTATTTAGTATGACATGGTTTATGACTAAGATTTAAATTGTTCGGTTGCTTCATATGAGTAAAATTTCTTTTTTATGTTCTTTATATCTCATCTCAAAAACGTGTATCTTTAAGCTTACTGAAGAAAAAGTTATATTTAGTTTATTTATCAAAGTAAATGCTGATTTTAATGGTTGTATTGACATCAGAAAATATGATGAAAATTCGTGATACTTGTCGAAGGAAGTTCGTAAAACCCAATTTAGTCACTAAGTGACATTTACCTCTGCCACCTCCTGACTTGTCGAAAATCGATGAACATTCATCTTAGACAGCGACATACGCAATTATTCGTCCAAGAAGCAGACCCGAATTCAAAAGATTATTTGACCACTCACAAATGTGCGACAATTGTACAAAAAAGACTGCTGAGTTGTATTAATGTTACCATAAAATTGAATGGGTGTTTTATTTTAATGTTAAATACATTTTAGACGGAATGTATTTGTAATTTCATTCTAGTGATGTTTTGTCAATGAATTATAGTGACAAAAGTAAGCAATATATTTTTTTGCGGTACATGTATTTAGCTTTATAGTTGTCAATGCTTCTTCTGAGGTTTTATGATTGCTATATGTTGATATTTGTCAATTTAAAATGTGAGAGCTTTAAAAGCGTCAAAACTTTCAGGTAAGCATTACTTTTTGTACTGAAATATAGCTTGATTTGTCTTGATTATCTCAATCTTTTTGTAATTCAGCAGGAAAACGTTTTATTTTTCTTAAGATAAAAAAAACTTGAATTAAATAATAATAGCTTCTTTAATAACATCTCTTTTTGTGAATGAATGAATTGACTTTATATATAAGATTAAAAAGTGAAAACCTGTAACAAATGTGGATTTTTTAAATGAGAGTCATAAAAAAAAAATCTATCTTCTATATTAATACCATTTTCGCTCATCGCGATAATTATCAATCCGAAACCGGTCCTGATCAAAAAATATATTGTGGAATTAAGTACTAAAAAAATGTGTTTTTATTATTTAAAACGTCATGCCTTTCCATCAAGAAGTGATAGTTAACACCTTAAAAAATCTTTCGTTGAGTACAAAATGCAACGTTTAACTTTGTTGCAAACGTTGTAAGCTTTGGACACGAAATTCATGGGTTTACATTCCAATACGACCAGGATATTCTTCGACCAATTAATTTGTTCTAATTGAAGGCAAGAGTGTTTGTGTTACCTGGAATTTATCTCTTGAGCTTAAACTCATCTTAACATGTAAGAATTAAACGGAGCGTAGATAAAATGAGTGTGGTTGGATAGTCTTATTCCGCCATTATGAGGCCATATATTCCACATTGGTAGCGGGAATTCTCCAGTAATACGTCTAAATACACCCAGTCCTTTTTTTACGCGATACATTGGTTCCAGAAAAAAGCGCGTAAAAAAATCGCGTAAAAAATCACAACTTTCTTATAATTTGATAAATTGGTTCCAAAAATTAAAATATCGCGTAAAAATGTACCAGAAACGTATGAAAAACCCAAATTTGCTCTTTAAAATTCGTGCAAAAAAATGTATATTTTCATGTCTTTATTCGTTATAAAAATATCATGAGACTATAAAAAAATTTTTAGCTTATATGAATTATTCGCTGCTGTCATTCTCGGTTGCGAAATGTAATCGTTTGCGATTTTTTCAACGGAAGTATTGAATTTTGCATGAGTCTTGAATTTTGCTCGGAGATTCTTGATATGAGTCAATTCTTGATAAATTGGATGTTTTGTTGTTCCACGGGTAATTTTTTTTTACAATAAATTCCGTTATTAGTTTTAGGGTTGTTTTCTGCATTTTCTTTGGCATTCTTTATAAAGTTCGGTGTAGTTCATCATACAGTCTTAATTCATTTTGAAATTTTCTAGCACGCTTAGTTAGTATCGGGATCGTTTGTCAAAAACAATTCTTTATTGTTCTCACGGTAGATTCACTAAGTGTATTCTCATCATATACAAATTTCTTCCTTAAAAAAAATTTTGGGAAAAATCGCGTAAAAACGAATAAAAGGCGTAAAAAATGTAACCGTGCCGTCCAAAAAAATCACGTATAGTCGAATTCGCGTAAAAAAAGGACTGGGTGTATTAAGCTTAAAATAGTATAACTTTAAAAATCCATGTAATTAAGAAACTGTTTCGTTAAAACATGAAAACTTGCGTTATCAATAATATGATATTAATAAAATATATAAATGAAAGGCATTCATATAACCTAATACGTACCTGGCCAAATGCTACGCCTCCATATAGTACTTGACTTTTGATATAATTGGCGAGTAAAGGGACGGGACTTTCCCTTCAAATAGCACCCTCGTTATTTTTTCAATTCCACTCTATTCAATATATGCCCGGGTATAACACATTGGAGCTCACATGACTTCTTTTGGTTAAGAAAATTATGTCTAGCCCACTTAAATTTGACATATTACATTAATACGAAGTTACTTCATCGCGTATCTTTTTTGCTCAGTTATACTAACTTATCTTAAGTCAGTTTTTGCTTGCAGTTTGTAATCAATGTGCAATGAGACTGATAGAAATCAATCAGTCTTGTATTGAATATGGTTTTATTTTATTTTATTTTACAGACAGCTTATCGATATATAATATGAATTTTATTTAATGCCTGCTTAAAGAAATGTATGGAATGAAATGGAGTTTTGCAATAAATCATTTTTTTAGCAAAAAAAGCAAGAAAGCGTAGATGTGTTTTATAGTTACGTGTAATCAGTAAACGCGGTCTTGATAGTTATAAAAAAATATGTAAAAAGTACAATTTAAACTATATTTTGAATGTACTGTATTTAAACAAAGAATTGGCAGTGGATAACACGAAAAGTGAGACTTGCGTGAGTTTATAATAATAACTTTTGCTAATGATTTTTAATTGTAATAAAGTGTCTTAACATAAATAGATTTACAAAATATTTGATTCATTTTTAGTTTTTATAAAGTTAAACTTTAAAATATCACAGAAACTAATGCATTTAAAATATAAATCTATTGTATTGATTGAAAATGTTTGTTCAGGTAACAGTATTAAAATATTAAAAATGTTCTCTTTTCGACTATGAAAACATTCACAACTATTAACAAATTGATAAAGCACAATTTATATGTTTGATGAATATGACATATTTTTGTTAATTGAATACTATTCATAATTCAATAATTGAGTTCTGATTAAAACTGTATTAAAATCAATTCTGAAAGTGTTGAAGTTTTATTTGTCGATTTCTATTTTTATGTATTTATTACTAAGGCAGACACAATCGCATTACGGAGAAAAATATATGAAAATATATTACGATATGATTATTACTTCGTGTTTTATAAGCTAGTGAAAATCAATTGAAAAACGGTGAAAAAAATGTATTTTAGTTCCTGTAGAACTAAAATACATTGCTATTTTTTTCCGTGTCATAATGGAGTTCTAGCAAGTGAATTCTAATTCAACCAATCAAAATCTATTGAACCCACCTGACGATTTATGTTTAAAATGTATTTCAAGAGAAATTATTTAAACTTAACTAAAAAATTAAGTTTTAAGCAGATTTGAGATGACAAGACTGAGAAATGATAGCAATTTCAAATGAATAACAATTAACGTGAATTTAACCGATTGTTTTCGTTTTATAATGTTGAAATTGGAAGGAAATCGTGTAAACAAAATTCGAATAAACTCCAATAAAAAGTTTTTCATGGTAACTGGTATAGAAAATATATAATTTCTTCTTTTCTTTCATTGTTTACGTATTATTTCTTTCATTGTTTACTGTTGAATAAATTTTTTTTTGTTTATTGTTTTGTTTTTAAGCTTATCTACTAAAAACGTCAGACGTAGTATTGTAAGTAATATTCCATAAGTTTTTGCCGAGCGCAATGATTTTCCGTTATGATCTCTTAACGCATTTTTCTGAAGTTTGTAACATTTAATACAACATTAAGTAAGATAATATTATTCACATTTTAATGATGAAAAGTTGTATCTGAAAATCTTCCTGTATTATAATATACCAATTTAATAAACATGTATAGACAACACTTACAAATATTTACGTTTAGTGTTAATTATTGCTGTCCAAGAACTTTTGGTGTGCGGAATTATTTTAAAATTTTACCACTGACTTTTGATTGACTATTATTTTGTTATAAATATTTTTAATTTCCCAGTAAATAAATGAATATGTGCCCTTTTAATTAGAAGTCTGATTAAACAAAACTTTACAATCTGTTAAAACAGAATTGTAGACGAGGATTGAATATGTTAAGGGGAGATTCTGCTTTTCCTTCAATAGGAATCTCGTTAATAGCACGTGCATGTCTAAGCACCGTAGCAATATGTTATTCTATAGAGCCGAGAACACTGAATTCCATGTTGTTTTAGAGACTTTCAATTTTGAGAGGATTATTATTAATAACTAACATAAAACCAACGCACTAATTTATTTTTGAATAAGCACTCTTACGCTCCGTAAATTGATGAAAGCGTTTTCAAATATTGAATTGATTGGCAATTATATACTTCGGTATGAATCATTAGATATCCTTTTTTGAATAATAAAACACAGCTTAATATTGTTTTCAAAAAATTATATGATCATGCGGAGAATCGATTTTGTTTAAAGAAATTTTTGTTAACTGTCATGATCATTATAATATAAAATCGTGGAAAAAATACTTAACATTGTTCACTTTTAAGGTGTTAAATGTCACTTCTTGATGGAAAAGCATGATATTTTAAATAATAAACACACATTTTTTAGTACTTATTTCCACAATATATTTTATTACAAGGACCAGTTTCGTTCATCGCGATCATTATAAAGTGTTCAATTATTGAAATACAATATAATGCCTGGAAAGGAATTATAAGAATTTATAGCTTTTTAAATTTAAAAGCCATTAAATATACGACCAAATACACGTAGACATCAATGATTAATTTATAAAATAATTTTTAGCCGATTTCATTTTACTTGTGAAATTAATAATTATTGTTGCAATATATCAGGATTAATTAAGAAATTATTCATAAATTTTCTTGATAGAGATCAATAATCCAACGGGTTGTTTCACCTACATGAAAAAGTGTCATACAGTATAATGAATAGAGATGGAAATTTCATTTTCAAATTTTTTATGAAATTTAATAACCTTTTTGGAATATGTAATGGTTTTTCACCAGTTCCTTGCAGAAATACGAAGAAAAATCAATATTAAAATTCTGTAATATTAGTGTGAAATACCATCACACTGCGATCAACCAAATTAGAAGTTGAAACATTAGTAGTCAGTGGGTTAAAAATATTATTTTATAGACAGTATAATCTCTTTCGCTAACACTACTTTTGCCCGTCAAAACCATAAAATTGTGGAATATTAACAGCTAAATGTAGTAAATCATATTTTCATAATTTCGCTTCATAAACAGAACACAGTTAGCAAAATTTACATATTATATTTAATAAAATAAATTTAAATATGGGATTACTAACTTAAAATAACTTTTAAAGTTTCTCTTCGCTATAATATTGTAATAATATTAAAATTCATTATCATATTGTTTACGTACCTCTGTTTTAGCATCTTTCGCTGTTTCTTTGAGATTCAATTAATGTTTTCTCTAAAAACAGGGATTATTATTATTAAATAGATAACAATCTTACTAATTGTTAAAAGCTTTTGCCTTTTAGCGCATAAATGCGAAAATATATTCATAAGGCATTTATGAGAGTTTAGGTGACACATCTGCTCGGGCATAATGCAATTATTTCATAAGTATAGTTATGCAAAGGTCATACAAGAGATCTTCAAAAATTTTGTTTCAGAAATTTAAAACCAATAATAGTTTTTTTACATACATTGAATAAGCGATTATTTGAAATTTGAACCGAATCATGTTTCTTTTTTTATAAATTTTCTCCAAACAAAACACTTAAACTTAAATGAAATATTTTTTGAAAATATTTTTTTTTATCAAATGAATTAAGCTATTTCGATGCTTTTATAGAAAAAGTTTACATTGATTTCTCGACATTTTTAATTAGATTTGTAAATCAAATGGATTTATGTTACGTTTTCTCTCTGTTTGTTTGACTTGAATTAACTTAAAATACTTTGAATTAAGATTGAAATTTAATATTTGCAGCATTTGAAGTCAGTCGTATTAATGCAGAATATTATTTAAAAATTACTTTACTATTCTACTTGTTTTTGTTGATTTATTCAGATTTAGCTTAAATAAAAATATTCTATAAAAATTATTAATTTTTATTATTTTCGACATAAATATTTTTTGTTATTAATGTTATTTTCTAAGAAACCAAAACAACATGTTTGGAATAATTTAATATGCAGTTTGAGAAAAAGATACCAGCTCAAAAAGAGTTGAAGATTCTTAAGTGATTTTTATCATTCAAACATTTTCGTGTCACTATACGTTACTACCATTAACAAATTCCAACTAATAATATATTTTTCTGCTGTCTGTTATGATTTTTATTGTAGTAATTAAATAAAAGTATTTACTTCTTGGTCACTTTTAAGGTAATAAATGTCACTTCTTGATGGTAAGGCATGATATTTTAAATAATAAGAACACATTTTTTAGTACTTATTTTCACAATATATTTTTTGATCAAGATCAGTTTCGCTCATTGCGAGCTTTGTCAACTAGTACTAAAGAATGTGTTTTTATTATTTAAAATTACTTCTTGGTATTGAGCTATATATGTCTCTTCAATTTTTATGGTATCGGTTTGTTTAAATTTTGAGTAAACAGCGGGTAACTTAGAAAGTTAAAATAAAATGTAGTTTCGCACAGACTGTATCATTTGAATGGCTAATGAGATTTAATAATTTTCGTACGAATAAATTTAGTGGGATTAATAATTTTAATCCCCGCAGTTCTTGAAAATCGCCAAGTGGTAGTGCATTTGCAATTTACATCTTTGGAAGTGCAGCATTTGGTCTGAGATTTTAATAGCATGCACATTTTAATATTTTCGCAAGTGGTGTTGCCGAAGCGAGCGGGGAGCGGTTCAAGAGAGAAATTTACCCATTTAAAAATGTTCATAAATTATGGATGAAGTTTAACGGCTGACTGATAAAAGTTTTCCGTGAAAAAAGATTCATTTTGACCGAATGTTAGATTTGAAAACAAGATAGATATTATTAAACTACATAATTTTAGATATAAGAGATTCGCTGTTATTACAACTCCAAGTTAGACAATATTTTCTCATAAGTTTAATGCAGTGCTAAATGATTCATATCCCAAAAAATATTTATTTATAAAAATATCAATTAATGCTGCTCCAATTACGCTTCAATAATACTTATCAAATTAAATATAGAAGCTCTAAATCTTTTACAGATTTTTTTACGTTTGCAAAGTTTTTATGCTTTAAAATTGGACTCAGAACTTTCATAAGAGTTTTGCCTAGACTTTTGTAATTCGCTGCCAATCGATAAAATATTTTTTGATAAAGAATGAAGAGAAATTTTGATAAATACAAAATTTCTGGTAAGTACAATCAGAGAGAAAAAAGGCGTAAAATCGTAGAAATTAATTATGATCTAACATATTCGATAAATATCTCAATTGTAAGGCAAGGTGTGAAAAACCTAGTGGCAAAATTTCGAATTAAGCATTTAGGGTGTAGATTCTGACACATTGCGTAGATAGTGGCGCCCTCAGCGACTGCCAATTTATAAAAGTCGTATAATAGACGTCAAAAGTGGACGGGAAAATTGCTTTTTTCACGGGCGAAATTTTGACAACGATAGAATTTTTGTATTTTCTTCCACTACGCATTTTAGATAATTGCCTTTCAAAAACAAGATGACTCCGGGAGGTGGTGGGGGATGAGCACACGGGGGCGCAGGGGGAAAAGCGATTATTTTTACATTGAGCTTTCCAGGGCATGAATTAAATTCGGAGTTTCCCCCATAATTGATACGGAGTAATAAAAATCTCAACTCTATTATATAATTTGACTTATACTGTACACATTTTGAGTCATTATTTATATTTTAAAGTTATTTCAAGTGGAATTCGTTAAGACATTAAGGAAAATATAAATGATTTTTGTTCTACTTGATTAAACGAAAATCTTAAAGAAACCGTGATATTAAAAAATCTAATATGAAAGAAGCACTAAATTAAAATCTGCTTTTTTTAACGTTTTTCCTAATTCTTCTATGATGTTTGATGAGATTTTTTTTATATGAGTATATACTGAAACTTGTTAAAAAAGTTTTTTTTAGATTAATTTTGATGCCGTTTATTATTTATGTTTTTCTATTGAACGACGAGTTGTCTGTAATTGTAAGTGGATTAGTTATCCTTAGTTTATATTTGACTATAATGATCAATTGCAAACCAAAAGTGATCAAATTATATACAGTCGTAATCTTTCGCAGAATATCTAATAAAAACAACTAAAATTTTCATAAAAGAACGACTTTATCAAAAGATTTTTTCAATCGAAATATCAGAATGATGTAAAAATAATTTAAGCGGTAACAATATTTATTTTTGGACTCAGTTCACATGTAAATTATTCAAGATCAAAAATAATTACTTTATTAAAATAAAAGAGCTTATTTTAAAAAATAAATGCCTCTGAGATATATGAAATTTATGTTATATAAATTTTCTCGATACACAATTTTTTTAATTTGCAAAAGGATCATTTTTCGTACTGTATAAAAATAAATCTAGTAATTTGATCGCGTTCAAAAGCGTTGCTTTAAATATATTTCCAAGCTTTGTTTTAAGCAAAAAATCATTTTTTCCTCATATTTAAATGTTTCGTAATACGTTTTTCCATCTGATATCCGTAAAAATGGCGTAGAAGTTTTAAAAAAATGTTATTTAATTTTTGTGAAATCGTATACATCTTTTTATGGGAAATCATGAAAATGATAGAAATGTGATATTTAGACTCACGCGTATTATATTTTATCCTGAAAAATATATATTTTTTTAAATGGATATAACGTTGTAATTAATGAATTTTTAAATTTATAATTTATATCACCAGACTAGATAAAATCATAAAACGAAAATTCAATTCAATAATTATATTATATATCGAATGGTGAATGAACAATAAGGTGAACATTCTCTCCAAAATAGTAAGTTGGCCTATTGTTTTTTTTATTTAAAATAGTTTTATTAAAATCGATACGTATAGATACAGCAGAACCTTCACAATTTCTGGAAAAAAACATTCTAAAAAAATGTCTTTTTTTTCATGTTTTACTATAGCCTTATTATCAATTTGCTTCAATTTATTTTATAGATGGTAAAAAACCCCTTACGAATACTGATCAATTTCAAGGGTTTTTATTTTAAGTAGAAATTAAGCGCAATATAAAATATTAATAAATGGTCAAAAATGAGACGCTGTTTTTTTTATCTAGTTTCTGTTTTAAATATTTTTTTTTAAATAGTGGTTCATTAATAAAATCTCTCTAAATACAGTATATAATGTAATCAAATTTATCTCATTTTATGACCTACATTAAAATCATGCATTTCAAATTTGGAATTCTATGTTACAACGTCATAAAACAATGTAAAACTCATTTTAAATTTAGAACATTGATTGCCTGAGTGATGAATAATTGTGCATGCTTTTAAAATTCCATTTTCAAATACATGGAATATGGAAATTCACTACAATCGGATGAATGAAATGTTTAACAATGTTTCTTTTTTAAATATGGAAGTAGCTGTCAAAAATATGCGATAACGAAATCGAATTTTTGAACATAAATAGTTTATTGAAAACATTCAATTTTTGTTATCGATTCGAAAGATTATTATATTTTTTTTTCAATTCCAAAACATCATTGTAAATATTATTATTTATTCACTAACGATATTGTCTGCATTTTTTCATGTAGAACGTTGCATAAAGTGAATAAATACCCCAAAAATCATTTTTCATCATCATCATTATCAGCCGGGGTCGATCCACTGCTGGATGAAGGCCTCCCCATTTTTTTTTTTTTTTCAGGGGGGGTTCGGACATAGCAACACCACGCTGCCCAGGCGGGTTGGTGTTCGGTTTTCTGTCTGGGTTTTCCTTCCCATAGCCAAGAGAACACGGCACTCTATGTTCCCGAGCGGTCACCCATCCAAGCACTATCCGCGCCCAATGTTGCTTAACTTCGGTGATCGCACGAGAGCCGGTGCTTACAACATGGTATGGTCGTTGGCACTCCATATTGAGTAAAAAAATATTGTAGAAAACAGTAAATATTAAACACACAAATAACAAATTTGAATTGTTATAACTTTGTACGACTCCACATGTTTTGTCATTAACGACCTGGTTTACGCCTTTTGGCACCTTCAGGCATTCTATCACATGGATGCAACAGTACTGACAAAAAATAAACAGTTATCATCGTATATATACTTAAGTTATTAATTACAGGAAAATATTTACCCCAAGGCAAGCAGTAAATTATAGCTTAAACAAATCTAACAATATTAACCTAATAATAATTAACACAATTGCCTGTGATGATTTTCATTAATGATCTTGTTAATGAGTTTTTCAACAAGTATCAATCAACTTTCATTAAATTATAAATTGAGTTTTTTTTTTACTATATAGAGATACCTAGTATATTTAGTGACAAAACATGTGGATTCGTACAAAGTTGTAACAATTCAAATTTGATATTGAAATTCCATCAAGCATCTTCAGTCGATATCATAAATTTTCTTTTATAACTTCCAGGTAAAATATATTATCCAGAAACCCCGAGATTTAAATCAAAATAAAAAAGTGGGATTTTTTCCTTTTTGTGGGTATTTTTGGTTAAGTAAATGGTATAAAATTCTCGGAAATATATTAGCCCCTTGAAAACAGTACTTTTTTCAAATAAATGTTTTTATCGTGGTATTTATTATTTACCAGTTTATTTATCACGAACTACGAAAGAAGTTTATAATACTATATCTCCATAAATTTTCTATGTATAAGATGTTTATCAAAAAGATAACACGTGTCTTATATTGTTTAGATTGAATACATTTAGATACCAAACATTATGCTTTACATAATCTTCAAATATTTTCTTTTGCTGCGCTCGTCTCATGTGCTGAGATTTTGGCATATTTATAAGGCAAGGAAAAAAAATTGTTTATTGAAGTGATTTATGATATCGACTGAAGGTACTAGATGTAATTTCAATATCAAATTTGAATTTTTAAATCTTTGTACGATTCCACATGTTTTTCACTAACGACCCAGGTTTCGCCTTTCGACATCTTCATGCAAGTGTTGGTCAATCCAGTAACACGAGGAATTACTAATAATCAGTATCTCTTTTTGGTGGAAAATTTAAATGAAAAGTTTCTGAAATACAAGCTATTTAAATACTATTCAATAATATTTAGGATAATAACCATCGGATCATTATAAAAGATATTGCATTGTTCAAAGAAAACTTTTTTGTAATGATTGTACGTCACTTATTTAATATAACTACAATCGAGTCTATCGTCATAAATGTAAAATAGTCGCATTGACAAAACTTTTCATCGTCAAAATAAAAATGTATCCTTCGTTGAAAGGAATAATGTTTCATTTTGAAAAATGAAACATTCCATTAAACGAATTAGTTATTTGAAGGCATAGTCAAATAGAATAAAAGTGCAATCAAGTAATTTATTAACCTGACCTTTACTGTGAGAAAAAAAGTCTTGTTGTTATCATAAAAAAATTAGTGTTGTAAAACACATATAAAGAAAAAAAAGAATATACCTATGACTATATGTTTTCATTAATGAAAAAAACAAATAATAATTTATCACCGCTTCTCAGACCATTACGGAAGGCTTATGCATTTTTGTAATAAATCATCTTAGTACAATGCTAATTTACTTTTTACGTTTATACCCCAAAAAACCCAGATTTACTTTCATTTTTAGTAATGAATAAAATCAATGCGCTACATCTGAGAAATTATAAGCACAATATGAAACAAGACAAAAGATACAATGTGTCTTGTATCTTTTCTACATAGCTATATGTAGATAGGTAAATATATATCTAAAAATAGTTCTGATGAAGGCTTAAGCCAAAATAGCTTGTCTTCCCATAATAAGACACGACTGTGCCACCGTGGAATTAGGCAAGTCTCGCGTGTCCCCGAAATTCTAAGTATAAAGAATGTACTAAGGTTTCCTAAGAGCAGGTAAAATTCAATTATACCCGCGTGTGTCGTTTCCCCTACCCTATCAGGGCGAGAAAAAAGATGGCGATCGCATTTTTCCCGCCATAATATTCCGAAACGACACCGCCATGATTAATGGCGTCGAGGAAAATGGATTCATCGTTTGTGCGGGAAAAATGAAGATTTTTCCATTTTTTTCGCTACTTGTTGTCGCCCAACATCCCACGTTTCCATCTTGTAGCCGTAGACCGGTAGAATAAATATTTTCACGTTGGTTTGCGTTAGTGTTAACGTCTCTATGAATAAGCGTTTATTTGTGTGCGTCACGTTACATGGGATGTTCAAGTCATATTTGTTTTACTGAAAGAAATGACTTGTAAATGACCTGTTACAGCATCGTCGAGATAGTTCATTTATTTGTAACTAGTCCATACATATATATATATACATATTTAAAAGATGTTGAATATAATTTACAGTATTACTGCGGTTTACATAGTACCGGATATTGCTACAAGCCATTATAAAATTATGTTCTACAAGTATAATGTGTTTCTAAAACATGTTAAATATCAGTTTCGAAATTTTATAATAGCTGAAAAAAATTGCTGTATCTTTAAAATCTGACGTATCAGTGAGATAGTATCCGATACATCTCAACAGCATTTGAAGGATTATTTCACGAAGGCGGCACGCTTAAATTTTAGACCACAATTTTTTACTAATTATATTAATGTAACACTCAACATAAAATATTCCCGGGTCGTTTGTGATAAGACATATGGAATCGTACAACGTTGTAACAATTCAAATTTAAATAAAATATTCACCAAACAACAACAACAGTATTGAAAAATATTCAATATTCATTTTAATTAGTACGTCATTACATTTTCCTCCGAAATGTTTTTTTGTAACATTTAACTGCATAAACGTTAGTAGTTATAATAGAAAAATGATAACTCTAATAGTATGAAAGATTGATATATCAAATTTGGTAACTTTAGCCTTAAGCTATTAAGTGAAAACTATTAGAGTAATTGTTCGAATTTAGAATTAGTTTTATTATGTTTGTACCTGATTAAGAAAGTTTGAATAATAGTTCAAAGATTGGTGGTGTATCAGTATTGTTTTTTCACTTAACACCGTATTTTCTTGATTTACCATATAATCTTTTATTCTTTCGATATCGTATCATCTTAATTATGTGAGTTAAAATTAATCCCTACTTTATCCGCGGGTCTCGAATGACTATTGGTATAGTACAAATATTTAGATAAGTATTAAAATTGCTTAGAGATAAATAAGCTTATCGCATTATATTAGATGGCGAAGTGTTGTCAAATTTTAATAAAAAAAATTAACTTTGTTTAAAACACATTTTTTAAAGAGCCACCCAAAATATTGTGTAATATATTTTCAGACTTTCCTAGTCACTTGATGACATTTCGGTACGTTTTCAATTTATGGCTTTGTGAGATTATAGTTTTGAAATGACGTTTGTATCCATTTTGAGATGTTTTCGTTGTCAATGAGAAGCATTTTATGTGAAGGTTCTGTATTTAATAATCCTTTTATTTCCTTTATTTATGTTTATGGAAAAATTGTGTTGACTCACTTGAGCAGATATTTTCATCATTTTAATTCAAATAGTCTTTTTTGAAATGGTTTGAATAGTTTTTTCCTTTGATGGATTTGACAGTTACTTTCCGTTCGTTTTTAATGTTATATAATAATATTAGACACACAGCAATAATAGGATATATCACTAGATGATACAAGCCTAATTATTTTTACATATAGATAGTTTTTTTAAACTATATTCAAACGAAAGTGCCTCGTTTAAGTTTATTAGTTTTGATCTCTATGGCGCAGTGCTTTTAATTGTCACACATCTTAATAACGAAGCATATTTTTATGAATAACGAAATACTGACTCGCATTTAATATTCAAATATAAATTATTAAAATAATATTTATTGTTAATATCTTACGAATTCTACTAATTAAAAAATACTAAGAAATTTAAGTTGCTTATTTTACAAACAATTGTTTTGAATGAAATAGCAATGTCAACACATCACAAGCCTACGCATATGTTTTGTTACGGAATAACTTAAGAATACGATTTTTTCATGTTTTACTGAAACGTTTTTGAAATCGTTCATTTTAATTGAATAAGTACAATCACTAATTTTTCATAATTTTTACATCCTGGCAATAAAAAAATATTTTTTACACAGATTTAATAACTAAAACTATTCGAAATTGAAATACTCTTTTTAGATTTGATGCATTTTCTTGTGTTTAATAAATAATTTTAAGCTTTTATTCCATTACATTGTTATAAGACTCAACACTCGAACCCCAATACCTCTGCTCAGATTGTAAATGTCTAAGCCACAGTCTCAAAAGGCTTTCAGATAGGCTTATAAATAGGTAACGATGTATTCCCTAAAAAGGTAGAATATCTTAAGCCGGATCGATCGATTGAGGCTAAATTTTGTCTAAGAAGCTTTTCTCAAAGATCGACTTTGACTATCGTGCTTTCAAAGGCTACGAAACGTGCGGAGTTCCCCTTCGGTAAGATACTACACTGCGTCCTTAAAATCACGGTACGTTTTCCAATTAGATGGGAGCTTAATGCTTATAAAACCATTTTCAATTCAGTTATGCAAATCTGATAAGCATTACTAACAGCCGTACCGTATTCAATTTACGATATTTAATTTTGAAAAACTTTTATTTTTTTAATAAAATTTACCCTTTCAGATACACATATCAAGTATTTATTTATATCTTGGTAGATATGAAATCGTCAAAAACAGTTTTGTGAAGCATGTAATTCTTTATTCGTAATTTCAATGACATATCAAATTATGATTAAATAAAATATATTTATTATATTATGAATATAAAAAAATAGAAAAGCTTTTATGCTTATTTCTCCAAAGTGAAATGACAATGCGCTGATAACTTGTAGTAAAGAGTTATTGCCTTAATGCTTATAACTTATTTAAGAAAAAAAATATATAAAACACAAACCATGAGTTGTACGCATGTCTTCATTGAATGTTTCAAACAGCAGTTATACTGTATTTAATTTAGATTTTTTTTATTTACGCGCTGCATTGTTTTTATTAAATATCATAGTTCAACTCATATAAGTTGTAAATGTTGTGTTAAATTTATTGCGACATGCAGTTATTTTCATTCCTTAATTATTAAATATTCTATTGAAATCACAACATCTTTTGATATTTTTTTTGTATCGTTATATGGGCAGTAACTTTTGCATTCGGACAGGCACTGAAGAGCTAATTAACTGGCCATGTTAACTCGTTAAATTAAAATAATTAAAATTACCTTGAAAATCGAAGACAAATTTCAAATTTATTTGAAATTAAATAAAAGCAAATTAGAATTTGCCGATTATAAAAAACCAACGAACATATGTGTTGTTATCTTCGCGCAATCGCTACATTCATGAAGAAATGAAATCTCTTATTTTCATACTATGATAAGTATACTTATCAATAACCCTAAAAAGCGTACATTTACTGACGATTAATCAATTTTCTTAATACCATTTTTAAATTGAAAGAAAATAACATAGTTTTCGGGGAAAGAACAAACAAAAAATGCTACATTTAAGATAACCCTGGCAATTTTTTTTCTAGGTAGCTCAAAACCAGCTTGTTTAAATTTAAGTAAACTCTTAATAAACAATTAAAAATATTAAAAATTAAAATTATTTTCCCAATATTCAAGCCTTTCTTCGTGATGAATAACATGTTTCATACATTGGCAAGGCAGGCAGGTAGAAATTTGAATATTAGAATTAAAGAACACATAAGACGTCTAAGTAAGATGACGTTTTCAGAGATAATAAATTACTTAATTGAAAAAGGTTATAGTTTTAACAAATAAAGTTTCCTAAAAATACTACATCGGGTAGTAGGTATTAAAAAAACTTTCGGATAATAAAATTGCATATATATTTTTGTGACACGCTGTAATTTAAATAAAATTTAAGAAAAAAAGTTTAGGAACATTCAAAATTGTACTTAATCGCACATTGCAAAGGATATATGTAATAGATAAACTTCATAAAAATGGTCGCCGCGATTTTTGTATTTCGTGACGTCACCTCGAGTAGAGTTAATTTGTTCAATGTGATGATGTTCAAAAAAGAAACAAAACGATTTTTATAAAATAAAATTATTGGACTATAACCCTATCTGGAGTTAAATAAAGCCTTTTTATAGTATTCGTAACTATAATTCTTCTTATCAATTTCATTGACATTTAAATATAAAAATTGTTGACGTTTTATTGATTCCGAAAAATAAAGTACAAAATATTAATAATTAAATGCATACATCTGTCTATTGATTATGTACTCAAACGTTGCCAACTTCAATATTGAGACAATTACAATAATCTTTTAATTAAAATAAATTTTTACTACTTTCCCATTAATTTTTATTTAAGCTATTGTTTTAGAATCATACATAAAAATGTTAATTCCATTGATTTAATATATTGTGAGTCCTTCAATATTTCTCTTTCTAAATAAATATCTTTTTGAGATGTTTTATAATATATTTTTTTAAGTGCATATCAAAATATTTTTTTTTTTCATAAAATATTTTTCATGTTTCCGTTATTAATGTGATGCATATGGCCTCGTAATTTAGGTATTTAAAAGAGTTTTTTCTACGAAAAAAGCTCGCTGCTCAATTGTTCAACCTTATTTTTACAAATATTGCAGCAGGCAAGAGATTGGGCTAGCTAACGGTTATCTAGTCACTTTCAGGATAAGATGAAGGGGGAGTATTTTTTTTTGACAAAATCTATAGTAAAATAATTTTTAGTTCGTTGTAGACCTCGAAAATGTGGTATCCGTCACGGAACCACTGCACCACGGTCTTAGCCTTAAGTGACTTAGTAGATCAAAGCTTTTTAGCTTTAAATATTTAATATTATATAGCTAAGTTATATCCGTTATAAATTGGCTACGAAGTGCTGAAATAAAACTATATTAGGTTTTGCGAAGGTGTCCTATCTACGATGTCACATAAAACTGTTTAATAGTTCACCTGTCACGAGCTAGGCTGTATTATTTAAAATAAAGCCAGTTTTCATACACTCTGTACCCACTTATATGCGAGTGTATATTTTAGCAAGAGGGTAGGTAGATAACTTAAGTATTTATGAGTACCCTCTCAAGCTCTCGTTTATATGAAGCGCCAAACTTTGATGACAATTTCAATTCCTGGAAAAATACGTTTGATATCGAATATTATTTAGTCTTTAAGCCCGCTTTGTGCTTCTTAAATGTAAATTAATTTATTTAAGTATCGATATATTGGAAAATTAATTATTCCATCGTTTTTGGAAATACATTATACAACTTTCGAGAAAAAGAATATATTTTATGGGCGGGTTGAATATTTGTACAAACACATAATCAATATAAAAGATATTCAACTCGTTAAATCTTTGTACAATTCCACATGTATTTTCACACACGAACTGGGTTTCGTTTTTCGTTATGCTCAGATTTTTTAGGTTTCTCATGAAACTTTAACTATTATTATGCACATAAGATGGTTATTGAACTTTATTTAAAGTGTAAAAAGTTAAATTTTACTTGCTAAATTTGGTGGGGAAAAATACAGGCGCTTGAATATTCTCTGCTGATGTAAAAATTAAGAACAAGATTATAACACGGTGAAAAAATAACAATGTATTTTAGTTCTACAAAATTATTTTTAACAAATATAGTTGATAGCTATTTCGGCTCACGCCATCGTCAGAGCTATGCAGAATTTTCAAAATTTAGTGTCATTGTGTTAAGTAACAAGCTAGGCCGTTGGAACAGGAGAGAGGATGTGTTGTGTGCCTTTTCTGCACAGCTATATATAGATAAGCAAATGTTAGTTTAAGCATAGTTCTGACGATGGCGTGAGCCGAAATAGCTATCAACTATATTTGTTAAAAATAATTTTGTAGAACTAAAATACATTGCTATTTTTTCACCGTGTTATAATGGAGTTCTACCAAGTGAATGCCAATTTAATCAATAACAAGATTATATTATTTAAAGTTGACGTCATAAAATAAAAAGAAATTATTTCTCAATATTTATACAAATACATCAATACATATGACATAATTTGTTCCAAGACTATCTTTACTATTCGATTTTTTCGTTAACCGATTATCAATTTGCTTTACAGATAAAAAAAGTGGAATAAATGAAGTTTTAACTCGTTATCCGAACATGTGCTCGTTGTCCGAACACAAAAATCTTCCGCGATGTGTTCCTTGTCTGATTTTTTCGCAGTCCGAACTGTTCGTTAACCGATTACTCACTGTTATTTGTTCCATATTATATACAACCAAAATATATTTAAGATCGTAACAGACGAAATGAAATGTTTTAGGTCCATTAAAGTTTTCCGTCTAAGATGTTATTTCCTTTTAATTAATTAAATGTTGTTTATTAATTGTTTGAAAGATTTTTTTTTTATATTCAATTAACAATGAAGGAACATAATCAAACTTTTATTTTAAAAGAAAATAAATTAGTTTGTTTTATTTTTTTAATATTATTTTCAATTGAAAACTCCACAAAATTTTAAATAATATTGTTAAAATATTTCTGTTCGTTTTTCAATCTTTTGTGCTACATACATACTTGATTTCTATATTTTAATTGTTTTTAATTTTGTTTCATTTTTCAATTCTGTTTTATCAAATATATATCATAAAAAGAAATCTTTATTAGTCTATGATATTTTTTTGTGTTTTTTTATCCACACATACTGTTTATATTCACAAAATAATTAGATTATAAATTATTTCTACTTGTGACGTAAAATTACTTTGGTTTCCTATTATTCATCTTGTATAACTAAGAAACAAATAAAGCATGTATAAATCTAAGATCGTGATCTTTGTGACTCATCACAGATCAAATCAGTTACATGGATTTTGCATTCAAGTTTTGTAACCTTCATTAGATGCAACTATGATAGAAAATCTCTTTTTCTCTCGTCGTGTATATTGTTATAAAGAGTTAAATATATTTTGAAAAGTATTCATGCCAACCTTTTTTCAAATGTTAAAAACACAGTAAGTGGTTTTTGCATAAAGTGTTGAAACTTAAAGTTACGTATTTATTTTCAGGCCACGGCGTTGAAAAAAAGTTTTTGCAAATCTTGAAGGCGTTTTGACGAGCTGCTACTTGTCAAAATCAAATATTTAACATTTAAAGTCGATCCCAAAACGTGAGAAATCAAAAACTTGCCACAAAATATCCAAAATGTTCAGTGCTTAGCTTTCTGACGCGTTCTATTCAAAACTTTAAGTATCAAAAAGTTTTCCAGGGCCATTTATTACAACATGAATTACAGGGTGGCTCGGCGGCATTGACTACAAAAATCTTACATCGTAACCTCGAACATACTCAAAGTTTCATAAATAAGTAACGAGTACCGATCTACGTAAAAAATATTAATCTTTAATTCGTCAACTATCAATGTTCGTTGGAAAAACTATAGGTTTTTAAAAATGGAATAACACTTTCTTATCAAAATTTTACATAACAATAGCAACTCCATAATCAGCATTTTCAACTGACATTAAAATTCTATTGTAGAATGAACGAAGCAGGGAGTAATCATTGACAAAAACTGTAGATTTTTTTGAAAAATTATGTTGCTTTTATTATAATTGTTGGATTTAAAACAACATACTAAACATAAACTAATATTTGAAAGTTAATTTTTTTTTCCTTTTAAAAATAAGGCTTTATACCAGGGCTGTTGAGTTAGAGTTGTACTTTGGCTACTTTTTCAATTAAACGATTTTTAAATATATCTCGGAGAACAATTCGCTGGGTTTGTTAGTTAATCATTAATTTAATACACATAAATTGGAAAGGTAGGAAAAAACATATTAAAAGCAAAATTGTTATCATGTCATGTTAGTCATGTTTTTTAACAACTTTACAGTACTCCGACTATATACTTTATTGAATAAAAAGAAATCTTCGAAAATGTATCTTTTTTATCCAAGACAATTTGTATACTAAGTCGGAAAAAAAACAATGTTTGAACGTAGCCTAAAAAATGAAAATACCAATTGGTTAAGGTTTAATTATTTACATTATCTAATCCGGCATATCTTCATAGTTGTAAGTTTAGCAGTTTGCTTAGAAAACTCGAATCTGTAGGAAATTAAAAACAAAGAAAATTTATTATGGTTAAAATATACACCAACTGAGCTACGTTATTTTGAATATATATATATGAAATGTTTTATTCAAAAGTTTCCTCCTGGAATCGATAGTTATCACATAATGCGAGACAATTTCTTAATAAATTTCTTTGAGCAGTACGTGTACGTCTATAATACTTGAAAAACTGTGATTTAAATGTTAAATGTCACCAAGCACCTTCAGTTTAAAGTGTAAATGATATGTTTAGCCGTAAATAATGTAGCTGTTTTGTCCCGCTCTGTTTATTTATACAGTATCAAGTCGGCTGTTGTCATCGGTCGCCCATTTTGAAAATTGTTTTCGTATTTTAATCGTGCGGTGCTTTTACCCGAGTTTGAAGTTATACATTTATTTAATGGAGTGCCATAAAATGTTTTAAAACTGATTAAAACTTCTGGCTTTGCATAGAAGCTTCCCAATTGAATTACATAAACTATAAACTGTTTACCTACGAAACTTGCGCTGAAGCAATATACACTTGGCACATTAAATTATCAAATTCTGTAATTTTATTTATGTGTATTTCAGTTGAACTTGCGTATCAAGATTAAGAAATATCACACCAAGAATAGTATTTGTAGCTTTTGTTATTCCAAAGATTAGTATACAGTGAAAACAAGCATTACTTCTTGCCATAGTATGATTATATTGTAGAATAATGTTCAAGGCTTCCTCGAATTACAAATGCAATTTTATAATAGTTGTAATGATGATATTTACATATTTATTGAAACAAGTTCACAATTAAATAATGTTAATTTTAATGCAGAATAACTTGGAAGCACTTACTCAAAAAATAAAAATAAACGCTTTATAAGACTTTTATGACAGATATTACTGACTTTGTGAATACGTATTGAGCCGATAGAATCATTAAGAAAATAGCCATTTCACATGCCCGTGAACGTTTGAAAAGCAAGAACGCTTCTCTTCAATTAAAATTTAAGATTTTCGATTGTATACTTTTAATAATTTATGCAAAAGTATTATATAAAAAAGTTTTTTTATGAAACACACAGTTTTTAGTACTAATGTCTATTTAATCGATCCTAATCATATGAATCACCAAGAAATGACAGTTAACATCTTAAAAGTGAATGAAAACACAAAACGAAAATTTCAGATTTAAGTATTAATTGATTAATGTAATTACTTCGAAATTGCTTTCGTTTATCGTATTTTCTGTATATGTGAAAAGACACTATTAAATGCTTGAACGCTTAGAACGAGTTTAGGAAGACTATAAGAAGTTTTTGTACCTGACTAAAACGTAAACATTTTGTAAGAAGAAGTAACTGGACTTAAAACTTCAAAGCTCACATATATCCCTAAGTTTTTAACCCTTTCCCGTTTTGCAAGTATACACTGAGCAACTGTATAAAATTAAATTAAAGTAATTTCATATTAATTGTACGTCTAAAATAATTATTACACAGAAAAATACAAGATCCTGTTATTAAGAATATTCTATTCAGGATACGTTGAACATTAAGGAGAGCGTTGCATTTAAGGATATCCTTTGCATGTCTAGTATCTTAGACACGCGTTGCAATTTCAGGAATTTCATTATTATTCAGATCTTCACAGAGCTTTTATGAAACAGTATACTTTAGTCAAATATAGAAAATAATTTCAATGTTAAGTTATTTTAAGTGACTATTCAAAAATTAAAAACATATTATTATTGTTTTAAAGATATGTATAAACATATAGAACACAACCCCTGGTGCTTATTAAAAATATCTGGACCAGATTTTGTCAACTGAAAACGTTCATTCGTTTGAAAAAACATGTATTTTTATTTTAAAAATATTGTGTTTTATAATCGCCAATATTAAAAAAACGATCACATGGCGTTAAAGATATGCAATCAATAAATATCTACAAGTAAAAAAATGTCAATAATTATTAACATATTTTTAAAAGTAAATTGTCAAGCAAAATATTGAATTCTAAAGATTTAGTGTTTCATATCATGAATGAACGTCTGCACAGCACCGTATGTATTATATAATATATAGTGTATTTATGAAGATAGTTTTATTTTTCACTTCATTGTAAACGAAATTATTTTATGAACCCCTGATGATAACGGATCAAACTGCCAACATGTGATAGTATTACAATTATCTTTAACCCATCAACTGCTTTGCTTTATCTTAATAAAGAAAAAAATGTGTTTATATAAAGAAAGTGAGTGATGATCATCAACTGTTCAGAACATGATACAATAAGATTTAGAGCTCTTTAAGCTTTTTTAAATCCAATTCAATTTCTTTATAATGCTCTCTTTTCGATTTAATCCCACGTGAATTGTAGTTTTAGATGGCTGAAATATTTCTTTTCCCTGGTAGTCAACGCCAATTGTATAAATTTTTTCAAACAAAGCCACTCTTATCAACGCAAGCGCTGTTGATTGAAAAGAAAGCCTTAAAAGTGGTGTTGTTTTGTGAAAATATTAATTATTCAAATTCACTTGAAGAAAACAATATTTTTGTACAAGTAAAGTTTTAATAATAAGCGAGAGTACAACACAAAAGCCGGTGACTTAGTTAAAATGTAGTATCTACCTTACGGGTGACATTGTAATTTGTAAAGAGTATTATGAAAGTTTCGAGAGCGCTGTTTTTGCGAAGAGACTATAGAAAAAGCTCCGCCTTCAATACTCGTGCTTTGCTTCGTGCACATTGGTTGACAAACATCAGCTCACGTCCAGTTACTAGCTTATGAAAGTTATAAACAACAACAGACTGTTTAATAACAAGACAAAACTATTTTTATTGAATTTTATTGAACAATAAAATATATTTCTAATTGCAGTATTTTTTTAATCTGTTGTCAGTCCTTGCTTAAGGCATAAGGCCACCAAGTTATATCTCAAAGATTCGCTGTTCATCAGAACCACCTTTCAAGCTATTCCGGCATCTCATAGCTCTACTGAGCGTATCCTTTTAATTTTCTACAGAGATTGTTTATGCATATGAAATACATTTGGTTGGTTAAAGAAATAGTCGTTAAATTCACCATTCAAAACTTTTTGTAAGAAAAATTGCGAGTAGGAATTATAGAAAAACTTTATTGTTTATAGTTTTATACTACATTATTAATATTCAATTTAACGTATTATAAAGTTAAAAATTTCTTTACTTATTAATTATAATTTTTATTAACTTTAAAGGCTCAGTAATTTACTTTTATAAAAATGCAATTATAAAAAATTAAATTTTCACTACAATGCCACCAATTACAAGACGATAATATAAAAATTCTTAAATCAAATTTTACAATGTAAGGATATCTGATATATTTGTAATGTTTTACGTATCTAGATTTCTGTATGCTTTATCAAAAACTGAAGAAACCTGTAAGCTTCTGCATTTATTTAATCCTGAAAGGTTTTTGACGCCTTTTACCCTCCCTTAAATCTTTACCCTAAGGCGATGTTTTTAAGGCGAGGGGGATGTATTCGAAAGGTTGGTTATACTATTACGTACTTTGACCAAATGGATAGAATATTTCGTTTCGAGATGTTTTATTTACTTTTTACAAAAGTGTTATTAAGGAAGAACATTTCAAAGATTTTTTTATTAATACTTAGTAATTTTTAGTATAAATTGAAAATTTTCTTGAAGACCCTGATTCGATTCAATAATCGCTTATATTTTTTAAACCCTTCAGACAATTAACTAATGATTTAATATTATGCTATAATTACGAACTTAATTAAATGATTTGTTTTACAAAAATCAACGTTGATGAAATTACTTAACACAAAAATATTATTTCGCGTAATACAAAACTTATATGGTTGGATACTCCATCCATCTATTCAATTCATGAAATTCCTATAGTGTTTTGCGAATATTGTAACTTTAAATAAAAGTCACAATTATATCGTCATTTCTATATCACCTCCGTATTTTGCAGACATATAGCAACAAAGTAAATAGATATTTATCGGTTTTCATTGAATAACGTATAGAGTAACTCCAACAAGAATTTTTATTCAGGAATCAACTGAAAACAGAGAAACTTTAAAAAATGGTTGTCGGAACGAAGATATTGTGTTCTTGAAGGCGTCGCTTAAGACTAGGCGTCGTTTTCCCGGCGTCGAAAGGTGATTGTGTTGAAAGAAAATCCAGCGTCCTTTGAGCGTCAGTGTAAGTGCTCTTTGTTACCCTCGCGCCCCTTTGGACTACACAGGGGTTGCTTTTTTTGCTAACATTTTCACTATATTCCTATGTAAAGCAGACACCTTTCTACGACTGGAATATTGATATAATTTGACTGTACGAACATATTGAAATCTAAAGATTCACTCAAAGTTTCAAGTAACACTTGGAGCGATTGACTTTCAATTATTTTTTATATTTTAAATAATCTGAAAAAGGGTTATATACCAAAATAATCCTTCTCAAACTTATTATTATTCAGCGACGAAAATAATACTTTTGTTTAACGATGTTGATACCACTAAACGGTACCCATATTGTTTTTTTTTACATTGTTTTTTCTTCTAGTAATAACAGTGTTTTATTTATATTACTGTTCTAATATGTATCGTTTTTTTTGTTACAGACGATGGAATCAAAATAATAAACGAATATTCAGGTATGCGAAAAACTACATTATTACTTATATAAATATGTAACGGTAAAAATGCAACACAAAGTGCTAAAAACCCAGTTATATCAGTTTCACTGTGTTAGAACAACAAACCTTCTGATTTTATACGTAATTGAAAATAAAATTACTTAAAATAGCAAATGAAGATTGTTGAAAACAAATTAATGATACCATAATACTTTCAATTACAATTAGATAATAAGTATTTTTACAACACAAGTGTTTTTCAGATATGTATATATATTAATTGACTATGTGAAAATTTTTCACACAAAATTTTCATAACAATATTAATTTTTAACTTAACAAAACCATTTTCAATTTTTCAAAAGAAAACCTTTACCCTTTTGCTTGAATAAAACGTAGTCCATCAAAATTATTTATACGTTAGAAAATATTACGGCTTCTACTAAAGGTATAAAAAATCAATGATATCATTATTGGCTGATAAAAATATAAAAGAATTTTCTTAGAATTCGAAAGTTCTTTAGAGTTTCTTAAGTGAAATCGTAGAAAGTAACTACTGTAAATTAAGTCTCGAAAAATTTATAAGGTATTTTTTATTTTATCCAATTGATATAATAATTTTAGTTTATATCAAAGAAAAGAAAACTTATTGTTGTTGATTTTTAATATGCTTTTCATAATAAATGTGTTTAGTTCTTAGATACAAATATGTTTATGAAAATTGTTGGAACAAGCAAAGAAACTGTATTACAAAGTGAACGTTACACATTCTTTGTTGGATTTTATCATTATAAAATACCCCTGACGATTATTTGAAAATTTTATGTACTCCACTCTCAATTTATATGAGTATATTGATTATAAGGCTTGTTAATCGAATGCTGACAAATGGAACTGTTATCTGGTTACATATTAGGATTAAGCACGGCATAAAATTGCACTGTATTTAAGATATAGTTAATAGCTATTTCGGCTCACGCCTTCGTGAGACTATGTTTTAGGTTAAAAACCATAATGGTAGATTTACAAATACTTTCACGAATTTATTGTAGCTTTAACGTCCGATTGATACTGATTTTTATGAGTAAAAAAGGTGTAAAAAAGCTTAGAAGTTGCGGTATGAATTTTATTAAAAAAAAAAACTCAAATACAGCTGGCGATCGACCTGAATGTAGGGATTTGCTATATTAAATTGGTGGGGAAATTTAATAAACAATTATTATTAATGTAAGAGAAATACTGTAAAAATCATTTAAGTACGAAAGGCATAAAAGCTAACATAAATGAGGAGAAAATGTTATATTATTTGAAAGCTCTTGGAAAATCACACATGCGTACCTAATAAGCATACTTGCTTTCGGTCGTATATTCTGTATACAGCTGAATTCACGAAAGCTCAATGACATTTAAGCGTTTACAAGACCAATTCGATAAACCATGTTTCTATATATGATCAATTGATATAATTATCAAAAAAACCTTTTGAAAAGAATGAAAATAAAGTCTATGAAAAGATCTTTTATCAGACGTAATTATGACCGTTTCCATAAAAAAATCAATTTAAAATAATGTTATCACTCTAACTCTTATTTCATGTTATAAGTACTGTCTTCTCTTTATCTATAAAGAATATTAAAATACACAATGAAATAAGATTCACACATAAAAATCGTGTTTGTTGTAAGGTTGCTTAAATTCCAAAAGTGAGTATAAAATATATAGAGCTTTTTATGCTGTCATAGCTTTAATCCTTCTACTTTTCTGCAAAAAAGCGCTCCTCTGTGCTGTGTGTTTGTTATATATGAATTATATTCTCTATGTGCCCTATATACACATATGATTGTATGTATAATTTATTGTCACACTATAGAGATTATATTCAACCATAAATATCTAATGAATATCTGGAGGTATTTAGATATTCAATATATAGTTCCAAGTACATTATCCGCGAATTTGAATTTATGCAAAAAAGTAATGTTACAAGTTTTGCTCATAATTCTAGTAGTGTAATTTATGAATCTGTTTCAAGTTTGAATCATTTAAAAACTTACTAAGATAACCTGTCGCAATGCAGTTTAATTAAAAAGAAAAAGAATCGCTCACGTTCTGAGGGTAGATTTTCACCTTCTATATAATCGCAAATTCGTGGAAATGTATGCCAATGAATAAATAACTTGCCTTTCGACTTGTCGAAGATAGAGACACCATGGGGACTTCTATACCCCCTGTGATATCGTAACATACATTAACAGATTTAACGATGGCTATGATCTGTTGAGTAATTCATAACGAAATTATTATGAAACTCCTTTTTTTTCGTTGACGATATTCGCGAATGAAAAATGTTTTATATATATTCTCTGTATGTTAAGCATCAATATGGTCATTTACCTACCAATATATTTACCCTTTTTCATAAAATGCCGAAATCTCGCAGTTCTGTCGAGGTCATTTTGTAGATAGTCACCGACGGTCAATCAGGAGGTTAGGATCCCAGTCATTGGGAAAAAGATAAGCAGAAGTGAGACACTCTTCACCCAGCTGGTTCCAACATCTTTCAATAACCAATGACAAAACATGGCAGTGTTGGTATTAAGGCTATCAATTCAGAATCTCATGGTTCAATTTTAAAACAATCACGAGATTTTCTAATTCAGCGTAAATATATAAATTCAACGTTTATGTACAATTTTATCAATAATCTATTTTTTTTGTTTTTTTTTTGACAATTAAGAACCCTCTTTTGTATATGAAGAGAAAATTACACTACAATATATTTTTCGCACATTACCCAAAAAAGTACCATATAATAGTCTAAATTGAGATAAAAGTGATAAAGCTTGCAACATTTATCAAAATTGGTTCATTAAGTATTCATGATTATAATAAAGCAATAATATAACAACAAAAAAAAATACTGAATATATAAAAACAGAAAATTAATAAAAAAAATATTTAGACAGACAAAGTGAAAACACTTGATTATTTTTTTAATTTATAATATATGGATTAAAGGTTGAGAGTCATGAAAGTAAGGCTTATCTCCAATTGCACGTGCAATTATGGTGCTGCAGTAATTCTATCATTAGATACGTCTAAGATATGTTTCGTGCTTACTTTTTGATGCTTAAATTTGGGGTACATCTCGGTTACTTAATCAGTCTTCTACTCCAATTGCTGACCCCCAGCAGGCGTAAGCCCTGTGCCACCCCATCCAGTCAGTAAAGTTGCGGTCTTCCAACGCTCCGTCTTCCAACAGGGGTAAAAAATGAGGGGTGATTTGTAGACTTCGTTTCATCCATGCGTGATATATGCTAGCCACCGCGTAGGCGTTCTGTTTTAACAAATCTGTTGTCTAGCTCACTGTATGGTTGTGCCGACATTTTCAAATGACATCCTTGCAAACAGGACCAAAAGTATTTCGCATGATATTTCACTCAAACACTTGTGGCTTCTGAGAGTCCTTAAAGCTAAGCTTTCAGAATTTGACCCAGACGGCAGAACTGAGCTTATGGAAGTTTTGTTTTACTAATAAAATATATAGACAGCTTTTACTGAATAAAGAAAAAATATTACACTTTAAATTAAACCATAAACTGATTGTCAAAAATATGGAATTAATAACATTGTTCACGGTTGATAAAAAACGTAAGAGTGTAAAAAGAGAACGTAAAAGTGTTTAAAAAGTAATAAAATGAAAATAAACGTTTAATGTATGGTTATTTATTTTAACATATCACCTTTGACGCTTTCCGCAAAAAAAAGAAATGTTGAATCCATAATTCAAAGTAATAGGTGCGCCGCTAAGAAGAAATATTGTACAGTGTGAACGAGAAGTCTCTTTCATCCACATAAATTATTACTTCGTTCCGTTTTTTACCATTTGCCAATATTCACTGCTTTATTTCATATTATCGAAATGGATTGGGTATTTTGGGTCACTGATATTAATAGTGGTGTGTGTTAAAAATGATATTGAATACCAAACATGTTAATAGAAACATTGTAAAAGTGTGATATTAATTTCAAAGTAATTTACAGTAATTAAAGCGAGTATTTAAATTTTTTGCTAGTGAATAAATTTTGAAGTTTTTATTTTTTTATTTGTTATGCTTGGTTTTTATAATTTTTGAAAATTATATACACTACTATCTTCGTAGTTAAAATTGAGTATTATGAAGAAATCTATTGTTATTCTTTACCTATATTGAAAATATGAAATAAACGATGGTTTTAAACAGCGCCTTATGTTTAATAAAAGTTCATTGTTTCAACTATTTAACATGTTGATTTCCATGGGGGTAACCGGCAACCGGCTAAGAAAACCTATTCTACAGCGCCGGTGGACACGCGAACTGTGTATTTTTCCGACCGGCATGGCCTTTTTGTATATTGCATCAAACTAGCTTGAGAATATTTTTCTAAGTCACAAAACGTTATAGCTCGCAAATATGATGAAAAATTTAATTATGATAATGTGTTTTTATTTATTAAAAAATATGAATAATAAACAAATGCAAGGTAAAAATTATATAAAATTTTATTAAAAAATCGCACTTGGTAAAGCGGGAAGAGTGACTAGCCGGTTGACAGGCGCTACTCATTGCAATAAATCGGTCAGATAACGATAATAATGGATACTGTTGACCGGCTTACCATTATCTAATAATATTAAAAACATTTACTCATCAACGTAAAACCGGTTGGCGACCAATTTTTCAAGTATCACGTCAACATTACAACTGCCTCACAGACGCATATCAATCAAACATAACGTTTTAAATAATAAAAACACATTTTTTAGTACTTATTTCCACAATATATTTTTTTGATCAGGACCGGTTTCGCTCATCGCGAGCATTATCAACTGATAGAATACAATTTACATACAAGTCTATTTATACAAAACAAAAAATTAATTTGAGTTAAAGGTAGCAGGTGTACAAAACCATGGGTTCAAGAACTAGGAAACAATTTACATAAAATCATACAATATTGATACAAATAAAGTAAATTAGTATAAAAATTAAATGTTCACAATCACTTATTAAGAATTACAATTACAATTATGGTAAATCAATAATTCATTAGGAGCTCTGAACAATCAATAAGGAAGTAAGGAGTGGGAAATTTTAATGACGAAAATAACCCACACTTACTACAAATTAATTTTTTGTTTTGTATAAATAGACTAGTTTGCAAATTGTATTCTATCAGTTGATAATGCTCGCGATGAGCGAAACCGGTCCTGATCAAAAAAATATATTGTGGAAATAAGTACTAAAAAATGTGTTTTTATTATTTAAAATATCATGCCTTTCCATCAAGAAGTGACTGTTAACACCTTAAACGTATAACATAACGTATTTTCGAACAAAATACTGTACAATAAAAACTGTTGGCGTGTTATTTAAGCGACTCTCTTTTTATAAATATAAAATAAGTTAAGTCGCATATCAAAAGTTTGTCGTAAGAAAAGAAACATAGCGGGCAAATACATATTCTGAGAATATTTGATGAGAAACAAGCAACATTTGCGTTCTGAAATATATGAAGTAGGTTTCTGTGTGATATATTCCATACTAAAAGGTCGCCAAATATTTAAAAACTTATAAATATTTCTTTACTATACTAAAAGTATTTTTTTATTTTTTTACTTCTAAATTTGAATTACGTTTTGAAGGTGGCTGCTAGATTAATTATGTCAAGTAAATATAAAAATATTTTATCACAAGGCTTGTCAAGTAAGGAAAGGATCAATACACGAAAAGGTTCACTGGACTTACTTGTCAACGTAAAGTATACGAACGGATCTGTAACACAAATTCGGTAAAGGTGCTCTTAATTTAGAAGTGACAAAATTTGATGATTAAGATTCGAAGAAACGGTGGACCGTAATACACTGGATACAAAGCAATAATTTAACGGGAGAGAGATTCAATTTTGAATAAATGTTTTTTTTGACAACGTACAGAAAAAAATTTATTACCCTGAACGATAAAAATGATTTACAACCAAATTGAACAAAACTTTTCATATTTTACCTTGAATATTTCATTAGTTTTTTTTTTTTTTTATCCAGGACTCTTTTTCTTGGTCGCACAATGATTTAAATTGTTAAATTAAGTCTCACTGCTACTAGTATAATAAAGGAAATATGTTGATTAATATTTTTATATATATTCATTTTAAGCTTTATGATTTTTTATAAAAATATCAAATATTTTTAGTGTTTAAAAGTCAGGCTGATAATGTGTCCAATTGTCGTGAATGTGCTCACTTTCTATTCTATAAAACTGTCATGTAGTTACCCTTACTCAGAATTTATCACACACACACACTCTTTCTGTATGCGCAGTTTTGTGTTTTTGGTTTCAGATTGAAAAAACAATCGATTAATCATGTATGTATAACATTATAAAAGTAAAATAAATGAAAGAACAGTCTTTTTCTTAATTCCAATAGAACAAGTGGAATTATTAAATGAAAAACCTTCTTTCTTTGTTCTAACCGTTGCTATTACTGATCAAAATCAGTAAAGAGATAAATTTCAAAAAAATCAACTGTTAGGTAAAAGAAAAAAAATTAAACAGAAAGAGAAGCGTAGGATACGAATTAATTACTCTTGAATAAGTGGATGCGGTAAAAGTGATATATAAAGTAGGCTTCTCATATGAATATATCTACAGTGAGCTTTTGAGTCCCGGATCAAATAATGTAAGCCCTTATAGTTATATCTGATCTAAAGTAATAAATATTTTTACTCTGTAAAACTGACTGCTTCTAAGAATTTATTGTATAAAAGCATTGCAAAGCTTGCGTAGAATAAGTTATACAATCAAAATGAGAAAAAAATCGTTTCTGTGAAAAAATGCCGCATTGTAAGCTTTGCCCAATGCCGTAGTTTGAAAGCTAAATTAGATTAATATTCAATTCAAGATCAGAGCATTTCACATGAAAATTTAGACGTCGCGCTTAGCTCTGGGAAGTTTCGCATGTTACGTCTGAACAACCTTTCAAAAGTTTTCGGGAAAATTTTGCAGAAATTTCGCTAAAATGTGTCCGTATTAATGAAACCTGAATTTTTAAACTGCCCGCTGAGAAGGCTGTGCCGTTAAATAATTGATGTTTTCAAGTTATAACGCCGAAAGTTATAAATTTATCGATAGACAGATAAATCTCAACTTTAAAACTAACGTTAAGTGATATTTTGACATTGGAGCAATGTTTCAAAGTCGCTCATGAATGGTTCTAACTAGTCGAAAAGTCAGCTTATGACATATAATTTATAGAATAACTCGACAATTTTTAAACTTTTTTTAAAATTGATTCTCAGAAAACTAGTTTGGCTGTTAATATAATAGCTATAAAAGAGATTCTTTATTGAATTTCTTTATAAACATTATAATAGAAACAAGTACTTGAAAATAATAACTTAAGGATTGAAAATATTTTGCTATATATTTTTTATCAGATCTTCGTTTATTCAAACTATTTTTTGTGCCACCTATTCCAGTCGCTTTATTCATACGTATTGAATTAACGTAAATTTATTATTTATTTACAATAATTTGATTCTTAATGATGGAGTTTGAGCTGTATTTGACCACACTAAAAAGATTAATCTTAATTAAAACAAAAATTTAAAAAAACACTATATTTTTTTCGTGTTTAATTTAATGAACTTTACAGGAAATGAACGAGGAAATATAATATTTAAAGTTTTAAAACCCTTTTTTCCGTATCGGTTGTCGATTTTGTGTCAACAGATGAAATCCATCGAAATTATTGATTTGTTTGAGAATGAATGGTAACGAAATATAACTATTCAATAATAAATAAATGCAGACGATCTCAGATACAATGACGTTAAAAAATTAACACATCCTATCACCTTATCACGTATATTGTCGTCACGTATATACGTTGATAGCTTTATGACATATAAAGCTTAATTGTGTTTTAAAATCATCCATATAAACAGAATCAGATCTTAAAAACGTTGAGCTATTGCCTGACCTTTTTGAAAATTAATTTCAAATCTGCACTAGATCACCTGATGGTTAAAATTTTAAATGCTTGTATAAATAAATAACATCAATAAAGTAATCATTCTACTCACATAAAAACATGTCTCAGCGTTTGAGTGGTATAATTTATTTTTACTTAAGATTTCCCCGAGATTTATTCCGTCTACTATTCGCGGTGGCTCATTGGAATAATCCTTGATTTCAAACACCACCCCGCAACCCGCTTAGCCGCCGTCACTGCATAAAATTATGACAGAGGCCCCTAGTGACGGGGCCGTTACAGAAAAAAAAACTTTCTCAAAACCACTGCGGCATAACTCACTTTTGGAATATTTAATTTTTGTCTTTTAGTCTCATGGTTGGGCGAATAATAATAGAAAAAGTTTGCTCTATAAGAGATTAAA
This sequence comes from Himalopsyche japonica, assembly GCA_028555115.1. Taxonomy (NCBI): domain Eukaryota; kingdom Metazoa; phylum Arthropoda; class Insecta; order Trichoptera; family Rhyacophilidae; genus Himalopsyche; species Himalopsyche japonica. The sequence continues at coordinate 183,361 of JAHFWJ010000526.1, read as the reverse complement.
GAATGAAGTACTATGACATCAATTTATGTGTACCTTTCTATATACTATTTCCTAAAGATTGTTGTATACCTATATTTATATATTTAATCACCTAGACAGCTTTACATTAAGTAAGTATATTTTATTATATTGTATATTGTCTATGGTTGCGTTTAAAATTTTATCCAAAATAGCCGAACATGTTTTCAGTGATTTTCACTAGCAAAGTTGATATATAACTGTATGGAAATGTTATATTACACGGCAGAAATAAACTGTTTTTATGACCGAGTTTGTTTCCAATTATGCCTTGACTAAACACAATATATACGAGTCTTCATATTTTATACCTATTTTCAACCAAAAATTAAAGCAACTGTTACAAAAAAAACTTTTCGTAAATTCATAAAATTATTGATTGAATTGGCATTCACTTGGTAGAACTCCATTATAACATGGTGAAAAAAATAACAATGTATTTTAGTTTATTTTAAAAATATAGTTGATAGCTATTTCGGCTCACGCCATCGTCACAACTATCGTAGTTCGTACCATAGTTCTACCGGAGTTCGTTCGTATCGTAGTTCTGGCGATGGCGTGAGCCGAAATAGCTATCAATTATATTTTTAAAAATAATTTTGTAGAACTAAAATACATAGCTATTTTTTTCACCTTGTCATAAAATTATTTTATATTCATTAAGGCATTGGTATTAAAATCATATAGGAACATTTTTATGTGAAATACAACACGTAATTAAACCATTAAATTAGTCACTTGGAAGTCTTACAAGAAATGATCTACGTGTAGTTGGAATAAACAACTCGCTCTTCGACAGTTAGCCGACGTTCAGATGAGGCGATTTTGGTCACGCGATTCAGATTAATTGTTTGATATTCACCAACAATTTTAGCGTTTGCATGTGGTCCGTGAATACCGCTAACGCTAGTTTTTTGCAAGGTGGATATGTTTTAATTTATGAGTTCGTTACCTTTAATGCTACTTATCTTATCAGTCATCTAACTCCGTTAATTCTAACTATATCTGGGAAGTATATATTTTTTATCATAATATGGTATAACTAAGGGGGTATATACCTTTTTGTACCTTAGAGCAGTAATCCAAAAACGTTGTGCCGCGGCGCATTTTTATAACAGAAAATGCAATTACGCGGAAGAAGAAATAATTATTTCTTCATTGGAATAATATGTCATGAGAACATAATATTATATACGGAATCTACAATATAAAATGAAATGAAACACAAAGGCAACGCATATAGATTCAAAGCAAATTTATAGTTGGAGATATGTATGTAGACGAAAAATATTTTGTAAGCTATTGTTTATATTATAGTATATAAAATAAATATAGGTCAGCATGGTCTTTAGCATTGCATTTTATTGGAAAGTGCCTCGTAATTAGGGAAATATGATGACGTTTCTGTTAATAAGCAATCATAAAGACTTTCATCAGTGAAAAACTTATTCAAATATAATAATATTTATATATATATTATATAAAAATGTTGTTCCGGTCAAATGGTAGAGAGCTCCATGCCATCTGCGAGCACGGGGTTGGTAACCCCTAAAGTGTAGAACCAGCCTGCCAATAGGGATGCTACTGGTAAGAGCATTAAAAATGTATTTTACAGTATTTATTTGCTTCTGATGTTGACATATTCCACGTGTACCTCACTCTCGTCTACGTCAGATGAAAATTATTTTTCATTGTATTATATTATATTAAAGTAGATTTTACCTGAGCTTGCTTAGTTGACTTCCTTGTCAAATATTTTTTTATTTTATATAATTTTTTTATATCAATTTCCAATAATACATTTGATATATTAAATACATTGTACGTTGTAAAAGCATTTAACTTATAATTGTTTATTCTTGTAAAGTATATGTACCAAATATTTAAATAAATTATTAACTTTGAATGGTTGAAACTTTGTACGATTCCACGAGTTTTATCACTAACGAGCCGGATTTCGCCTTTCGGCATCTTCAGGCTTTCTATCACACCGATTAAACAGAACTGATCCATAATTAAATTCAAAATAATTCATTTCTGTTGCATCCGTGATATAAGATGAGTGTGAGAAAACACATGGTATCGTACAATGTTTCAACAATTCAAATTAAGTTATTTGGTACATATACGTTACAAGAATTAAATTATAAGTTAATTGGTTTTTTTCCCGTATAAAATATTTCTATTCTGAAATTCCATCAAGCACATTCAGTCGAAATCATTATTGAATTTAAATTAAATAAAATAAAAAAAATGTGTTATGAATTACATTTTAACGTGAAATAATCCTGACTCGTAAACGAAGGAGGTACAAAAATAATTAGACAAAACAAAATGTTAGTGAATAAACAAACAATATCAAGACTAAACAACGTTCATATCTGCCGTAATTGAATGTAGAATTCTTATTATTGTATTCCCTTGTTGTTATATGAATATTATTTGCTTAGCAACAAGAGTAAGTCAAGATTGAAAACAGTTCATATGATTTACTTAAAATTATCTGTTCAGGTGTATGATATAAAGTACATAAAGACAAACGAGGTTGGCAGAGCAAAGTAAAATGCGAATATCTTAAGCCAGCCATGAAGAGAGACAAAAAGTTATCATAGTCTTCAACAGATGTCGTCGAAATCGATCGTAGCCAAACGCACGGAGAACGAGCACCGATAAAGTTGCCGAGTTATCTTTTAAGGGTTTCGACTTTTATACTCGTCAGATTTTTACTACGCCGCCGTTCAAACTTTTTCGTTATTTACCTGTCGCGAAAAACGCAGGCGAAAAACTTTATGCCATAAAACGTAACTACGCTCGCAAAAAACAACAAGTATTCTCGCCGTTATTATTACTGCTAAGAACTTTTTTTTTAAATTGCAAAGGTTTTTCAAGTAAGCGGGAAATTCCTTTCTCCCTTCATTGGTATTTTTATTTTTTACGAAAACGATTAAAATTTATTCCTGCACATTAACAAGGTTGTATTTTTAGTGTTATTGTGTTTTTTCCCGTTATTTTCCGTTATCCAGATGTTAGTGTTTTTGGGTAATAAACACAGTATTTATTCACTTAAATGGCGTGAACTCAATTTTACAAAAAAGATTTTTTTATATAAAAATAAAGTCTCATTCAAAGCACTATTTATTGAAATTTATATTATGACCGGGGTAGGTTTGGTCTAACGAACAATCAATTTAAGCTATACCAAAGCTATACTTTATACCATCATTTTATGCAGATTTATAAAAGATTTTTAAATATCTTAGAAAGTTGTAGAATGTTGTTAGTTGATGAATTGTTCTGTTATATATATAGGCCAAGACCATACCATGTTGGAAGTACCGGCTCTCGTGCGATCACCGAAGTTGAGCAGCATTGGACGCGGATAGTGCTTGGATGGGTGACCGCTCGGGAACACCGCGTCCCGTGTTCTCTTGGCTATGGGAAGGAAATCCCAGACAGAAACCGAACACCAACCCGCCTGGGCAGCGCGGTGTTGCTATGTCCACACAACCCCCCTGGAAAAAAAGCAGGGGGAGGCCTTCATCCAGCAGTGGATCGACCCCGGCTGATGATGCTGATGATGATGATGATGATGTATTTCTATAAGAAATCGGAATGAAATTGTCAATTTTTGAAATTATAAAAAATCACAATTGAAATCAATAAAAGAGAAAACATTGATTGAATTGGTATTTACTTGGTGGAAATCCATTATAATACGATGAAATAATAGCAATGTATTTTAATTCTACAAAATTTATCAGATTTATAGTTGACAGCCATTTCGGCTTACTCATTCATCAGAACTACTGTTATAGCATAGTTCTGATGAAGGCGTATAGTTATCAACTATACATTTTGTTGAACTAAAATAAATTGCTATTTTTTAATAGCGTTTAAAAGTAAGTAATTAAAATGAAAACTGTTTTTTTATGTTCATTTCAATAAATATTTTTTTAGTCAATAAATTGTTTTTGGAATATAAAAAAAAATAAAGGAAGTTGTCACGAGATTTGATTGTAAAACAATCACCTATATACTTTTCTTAACGAGAGTAAGGATAAATAATGGAATATGGTACTCATTAGTATTATAGTTAGCTGATTGCTTTTTTGTTAATTGTCTATTGATTTGTTTCGCTCAAAAATACCGTTAAAATGTAAATATTGCATATTTATATCGCGAAAAATATTGGAAGGAAGAAATCAAGAATATTTTTGTTTCTAGCAGGAACATAGTTTAAGACGTCTCTTTCTTATCACACTGTTATTAAATGATGAATGATTACTACTGGGCCAAATTCGTAGCCTCCCACGCCACACTTTGACAGTTAAAAGCCATTTTATATAATAAAAAAAATCTCCATTACATTTGCGCCGGAGATCCACGCCACCAGTCCTATTTAAATTGTTTCATAAGGCTCTTGATAGAAGGCGAACACTGGATATTAAAATAATATTCAATTATTTTTTTAAACTTAAGTTTTGTTACGAAAACTTTACAACATATGGTTGAAATTAAACTCAATCCTTAATTAAATGAAAAAAAACAAAATATTTGTTACGATTTCCACAATCATATGATTGAATAGTCAGAACCGGTTTCGCTATTCGCGTGCATTATTATATGGTATAATATGGATAAAAACATAGCCTTTTATATAAATCGAGATCGTTATCAAGTATAAAAATAATACAATGCACAGGTTATCAAACAAAATATACCAAAGTGATGTTAAAAAGTTTAAAAATAAAATTTTAAACCGTTAACATATAAAAATAGTATTTTTAAAATTTGTATTGCATCAGTTGATAATTCTCTCAATGAGTAAAACCGGTCGATATTCTTATACCATGAAATTATGAAATCTGTACAAAAGTTGTGTTTTAGTAAATTAAATATTAGCCATTAATTACTTTAACAGTAAAATCTGTCAATTCTTCGTTGATAGGTAGTATATTTTAAATAATGGAAAATATTTTTCATTCACAATTTTAACATTTTTTAAATATACATGTATTATTTATTTCGTTTAATACCAAATAAGCAATTTCAGGCTGAAATGTTAAATATTTTTGATAAAATAAACCTCCCCCTGAATATTTTTTGCAATTCATATATAACGGAAAATTCTTTTATGAATATTAAAACTTGTATATTGTCCATCTAGCCATGAAATTGAATGAAAATATTCTTTAAAAATTAAAATAGTTTTACCATAAAAAAAATCATTTTACTGATGGCAAAAATCAAGCACACCGAAATTAATAAAATCAATTAAGAGCTCATTTCTTGTAAGCTGTGTTTATTTTTGATTTCCTATTCAGCCAAGAGAGACGGAGACAGAGCACCTTAAGACTAAAGAAATAATATTGGATTTTTTCTTATCAACGTCAAAGCATCTCAAACTTTTACTTGGAATATGAATTTTACATTGATAAACATCATTTGTTGAATTACTTATATTTGAAACGTAAGCTAAGCATAACTGTAATATATGTTAATTGCCTAGGCAAAATTGTTGTTGTAAACATCTACGACAATATTGTTGAAAGCCTCTCCAAATTAATACAAGTGTAAAAGTTTATATAATATTAACATTGAAATGTTTATTAAAAAATTATGATCTGGCAGTATGTTCATGTCCTGTTGGAGATGAGAGATGGAAGTATATTTTCTTTTGAATATTTCTGTCAATTCATATTAAAATTCTATTGCAATAATCATTCGAATAATTTTATATATATTTAAAGATTTATCTGTCTAATTATTGAAATACAATTACATTTCTCGTTTCTGTATGTGTGGCTAGAAATTAGTCACTGGAAAAATGGGAAAATAAATTTTATGTTATTGAATTTTGTTTGTAAAAGTAATTTTGTATTTTAGCAAAACATATTTATCTTACTACGAACTGATCAATGATTTTTTTGTATGCGAAATGTATTTATTTTTGGTACAACTATTTTTCAGAACTAAATCTTTTGGCATAAAACAGTCATTTATATTTATCACAAAATATAATATTTAGAATTGCTTTATTACGATATTGGTAGATATTTAAAAAAATGAAATTTTGAAATGACTTCTTATGAATAAAAACTATTTTCGTTTAAAAATTACCGAAGATTACCACACGCGTAGTTTAAAAGCTGACGACACGGCGGAAAAAATAGCAATGTATTATAGTTCTACAAAATTATTATTTTTTATTTAAGATATAGTTGATAGCTATTTCTACTCACGCCATCGCTATGGCGTGAGTCGTGTAGAACTATAATACATTGCTATGGCGTGAGTCGAAATAACTATCAACTATATCTTAAAAAATAATAATTTTGTAGAACTATAATACATTGCTATTTTTTCCATCGTGTTGTTATGGAGTTCTACCAAGTGAATGCCGATTCAATCAATAAAAGCTGATGGTTAGTAATAAGCTGAAAATTGCAAATTGTTGACTTGTTGCACTTTGGAACTGAAATATTGATGTATTTATTTGATTTGAAAAATGTTTGAGCATCGCTGAAAAAGATATCACTTGATTGACAAAACAACAATATTGTAAAATATCATCCAATTACGGCGAGAAAATATATTTTTCAATTTACAATTTCCATTATCAGATAAATTCGTTTATTCATTGTTGAGTCAAATGCAGTTTTAATTATTTATGATTTTTCTGATATTTCGTCGTAAAAATTTGAATTGGTTATGTCTTTTCGAAACACACATGTACACAGTATAAATTCAATTAAAACTAACATTTCCAATGCTATGAAAATAATACAATTATCTTAAAGTTTATGCTATGTTTATCTACGTGTTTTTTTATATTTAACAGAATATAAATCAGCTTTAAGTATTTGATAATATATAAAGTTTCATTTTTTAACGAATATAAGGCGTACTGCGTAATAACATTATCGTATCATTAAGTCAAAACATCAAAAGGGCGTAGGTAGTACTTACCTATTGCAAAACTACAATACTTAAAATTATACTGTTGAATAAACAGTACTGAAATTATTACTGCTCTTGTTAATAATTAAAGCTGTGCAGATAATAAGTTTTAAAAGCTTAACATAGTGCGCCAAATATTTCAGAAGCTCTGGCAGGTATATGTTTATATAAATGTAGGTTTCCCAAAGTCGTGAATATAACATAGTCCCATGGGGAACTTTTCAGGAGAATTTTCTGTAATAGTAGATATATTATGGTAATATTAGAGTACATATATAATGGGTTATTCTGCAAATTCCCAAGGTAATGTGCGAAATAATCCCTCTAACATACGATGTGTGTGTTTTGATACAATATTACTTTTTGCATCCACATGCCGTCGTGTAGACGTCTAGAGACTCGCAAGTCTTACATTTGAGGAAGTAATAAATGTTTGTGTGCTATACGGAATGAGTCAGAATGAAATATAAGGTTACAATATGCGTGGGTTGTAAAATCTTTTGTAATTTTTCTGTGGCTTGATTGATCGTCTACCATCAACTATGTATCATATTAACCACTCGAATACCACACATGTGTATAGCTAGTATTATTACGCATTTTTAGAAATATTTTACTTACTTATTGATAATTAAAGCGTTTTTACCAGTTTTCGATTGAAGGTTGTAATATGTTTCAAAAAATTTCATAGTTGGTCCAACACAAAAAAGTGTATATCGTGCTTAAAATATGTTTTTTTCTTGATTAAATTGTCATTTACTTGGTAGAATTCCGTTAAAACATAGTGAAAAAATACCAATGTATGTAAGTTCTTCAAAAATTATATGGTATATTGTTGATCGCTATTTCGGCTTACGTCCTAGTCAGAAACATGTTTAAACGTACGTTTAACTTACCTTTCAATTTACTTTCAATTACTCCATCAATTTAATATTAAAAAAAAAATGTTCAGTCTTCGAGATGAAATTACCTTTAATGTAACCTAAAAACTTTTCAGTAAGATTTAAAATATAAACTATTTTAGAACTAATTGTGTTGGGTCAACCCTGATATTGAAAAATCTTTCAATCGAAAATTGGAATTAACGATATAATAATCATCAATATGTGGGTAATAATACTGCGAAAAAGTTTTGAGGAAAACCCACAATACACAATTCCAGTCAATGTTAGATTTATGTTGAATAAATTATATTATTATTAATATTTTATTAAAAAAAGTATTTCGTTGTGACTTAAAAAAAAAAAATCTGACGGTTGATAGGCTTGTTCATCGAAATAAATTATGCATATATAGTCGTATTGCTTGCAAAATTTAAATTTTAAACATGAATTAATTTTCGAAGTTGTATCACAGTTTAGATAAAAATATTTTTGTTTTGAATTTGGCCAAAATAATTAATGCATTTTTTTCCATGTTCGTGATTTATGCCTTGTTAGTTTTCATTCAAATTATTTCGCTCTCCATTGCATGGCTTAAATTATGGCATTATTATGCAATTTTTTGTTGGTGATAAAAAACGAGCTTTCACTCCAGTAATTTTTAAGTACTGAGCCATTTCAAGATAAAAATTTATTTAAAAATTGTATTTATTATTTCGTATCAAAATCTCTTATCGAAATAGACAAATTAAACTTTTAAAGTATTAGAATATCTATTTTCGTTCTTCTTTTAAAAAATGGGGTACGTATTTTTTACTCGTATTGCCTTGCTATTTCAATTGAGGTCCCTTGGCTCTCAGAGCGGTCTTGTGAGATTTCGTCTATTTATCGACGTTGCTGTTTCTCAATTCCCCAACTCAAAAGTGCAAACGGTCATTCTATTTTGGATTGAAAATTGATTCAGAACTTATTTCTTTTTAAAATAGAATTAAAAATAAAAAGAATTGACCATCTTTCAATGAAGTATAATTGTAAAAAACTGAAATACTAACTTAACTGAAATATTTCATCAATGGCTTATAAATTGATATAAAATTATATTTTTTGTCTTAAAAAGAGATTATCAATTATTTAAAACGAGATACAATAAAATATTTTTAAAGATTAGTTTGGTTTTGATATAGAGCAACAAAAAGCTTCTTTCACTAAATGAACATGTCACGCGCTTTCAAAAAAGCCTCTGCCCACATCCAGTAAATGGGTAAAAGTTCTACCCTTTATTTTTATGTTAGGAATTGGATTAACTGCTTATCTAAGTAATGAATAACCGTACGAAAAATTCAGTCAGAAAATGCCTCTCAAAGATTCTAAAAACGGGTCACATCTAGTAAAACACCAATTGGAATGAAAAGCTGTCAATATAAATTTATATTAAAAAAGAGCTTGCACGAAAATGACCACCGGATCTATCGAGCATACCAGGCTTGAAGAATTGAATTGAGTTCGTTCGGTATTGCAATACCGAGTCCACGCTACTTTACCCTTAGCGTTCTGCCTCATCCTATTTTCTCTTCACACCGTTTTGTCCAGTCACCGAAATTCTTATTATAATAAATGACATTTCGTTGATGTCAAGTGGACGAAAAATGAAAGAAAATATCGGCATTGTTATGTTAACCGTGCGTGCTTCAAAATGGACGGGTTTTACTGTTGTTAAGTGCATACGGACTCAACAATGACCCTGTAATAGGGAAATGAGAAAAGCATACAGCCATTATTCTTAAATAATAAAATGCTTGAAAATGCTCACGCCATAGTTCGACTAGTTCCAATCCGCGTCACGTTAGATTTATAGCGGCGCTGTGTGCCGGTGACGAGTATATACGTCACTTGATTGATAGCCCCACCAATATTAAGTTTTTGATAAATTTCGCGTGTCTGATATTATTATTATTTGTTTGAAGAAAATTTTCCCCTACTCTTTGTCTCCAACGCTTTCGTAAAGCGGCTATTAGCATGGGAATATTACTTGCAATTTGGTTGAAAAAATATGCTTGATTTTAATGCATAACGATCTGTAAACCAATATTAATAACTAATCACGCCATGTAGCTGACTGTCAAATAATTTTCAATTAAATGTATTCCATTTGTTTATATTGAAAGAATATTTGAACATTAAATAATCACCTTGTCACTAACGTTACATAGGGTTCCAAGCGTCTTACACACTAACGTTAACGCGGATCACTGTCATTCGATACAGTTGACTTAATTACTCATAACTCTATGAATGTTTTTTTTTAAAGTTTTATTTTGAGGCACACATTGCTCCAAAGAATTTCGATAATGATGCGTTTATTTATTTATGGCTGGTAGTTCGACAATTATGAAGTAAAGCCAATTAAGTAATGTAATATTTTGTGCCTTATCCCAAACACTGAATAAATAATAAATAAAACACAGTGGCACGGAACACAAACGAACACTCAAGCTGCAGTGTCTGCCGATACGTAAATACCTCGGTATTATTAGAATAATATCAAGGAATTATAAGACATATGGCGACGAAACTCGATGTAATGAATAAATAGCATTTTTTTCACTTTAGATAAATAATTTTACCAATTTTCATGAAATATTGCAATAAATTTTGCAATAGAGAATAGTTATGATGATTTTTGAAGACCTTGAAATTTTATCAGCTTACAATTTATTAGTACTTTAGGTACTTCGTCGTGAATGTGTTAAGAAAACAGTAACTTAGTTAGATAAAAGTATTAGGAAGATCAAAATTTGTTTTCAAGATAGTTGTAGTGATCGAAAAACGTTTAAGAACTTACTGATCTTATGTATTTTTTCAATATTTTTCTTCTATTGAGTTCAATATTTTTGATTTTTAATTACAAAACGGGCCACTTTTAACAGTAAGGTAAATAAATCGACGTTTTTCTGAAAATTAAAGACTTCTTTCTTAATGGTTTTAATCAATTCGTATTAAAATCATTTCTAGGTGTGAACAATCCAAACATTCGTTTTAATCTTAATTATGATAGTTTTTGATAAAATTAAATTTTTGTTGGGAACAGAAAATTAGTCATGTCGACTCAAAATTAGTGTTTTAATTATGATTGTTATTTGTGTGCATAAATTTCAGCAATGTAGTGAAGCTTATCGAATATCATTGTATTTGAATAAATATTATTTCAGATGTTTCTACAGAATTCGATTTATTATTCAATAAGTGGATAAGTTCAAAAATATATTTTTTGAAAAAATTTTTACTTTGAAAATTTTAATTCATTGTATAGCTTAAAATTTACTAAGCCCATGTAATGGAACAATATAAACGCCACTTCACTAGCAAAGAGCCGATTCGCATAATATTTCACACAAAGAAACAACATCACTTAAGAAATCGATTTGTTTCGACGAATGTGGAGAATGATTTATGTGTTTCAACACATTTTGTTTGCTCGAGTACAAAATTCAGTTACGCTCTGCGTACTTCAGAACAGGTACCATAGAGATGTGACATGAGTGAATTTTGGGATTTGTCGATACTTTTTATTGCCTTCATGATTCATTATTGTAATATTTTGTATTTGTGTAGATTTCTCTGGCTAACTGTAACACGTTTATATTTTAATCGTCAATAAATAGTTTTTATTAAATATTAGGTTTCATGTCTCCAAGCGAACATTTCACGTATTCTTTACAAAACGATTCTTAAATTGAGTAACACGTCGAAATATATATTTATTATATTCACTCATAGATTGCAGCAAATGTAAGAAGATTTGTATATTTAATTGTTAATTAACCGAGAATTTCTTATTAATCTGTTGCTCAACCTTTCGAGTTAGAAGAAAATATGATTAAAAAAAAGGTAGAGATAAAGTATGGGGTAGTGGATAGGTTATCCCTCGCACTACGCCATGTTTTTAACATCGGATGGGTGTTGGGAGCTTTCAAAATCATGTACAGCCATGATGTTTGATTAAAAATCTATAAATTAATTGAAACAACTGTCTATAAGAGAACTCAAATCGTCAATAAGTAACCGAAACCAATACTATTGAACACTACACCATGAATTCATTTTAAACATAATTTTGATTAATATAATGTACCCTAAAGGATTACTTCATACCGCAGCAATTTGACTTGTTCTACTAAAACCTGACTATTTTTAGTTGAATTAGCAGTTCATTTAATTTGTATTCTGACTACAACTTAAAGCATCTTATTATATGCGCTATAAAAAGGCTTTTTTGAGTAATTCTTGCATTATTTATTATTTAGAGAATGCGGCTTAGTGATAATCACAAATGATATTCAATGACAATTTAAATATACATATATAATGAAAAAAATAATAGATTTGTAATCTGAATGAGTAATGATCTGAATAAAAATTGTAATCGATTACCAAACTCATCAAACTTAATATCGCTGTGATACCTTCTAAAGTAACGAAATTGTGGTACCTATTATATTGATATACCTTTGCTCGGTACATGCCTAAATACAATAAAAAGCATGCCAATGCCCATAGAGCTTTTGATTCGTATGTAAAAGCAAGATAAGGCTTTTCTATAAGTTATGCCCTTGTAGCATGAATGGCTTACTCGACGAATGGAATGGAATTTAAAAGTTTTTACGTGCATCTCGTTGTATTTTGAACGAGAATTGGTCGGAAAAATAAAGTTGAGTCTACAATTATTATTATTGTACGCTTGTTAGCATTAAATTTGTGAGTTGTTAAGCAGAATATTATATAATATTACAGAAAATGCCATTTATTTCAACAATAGCTTGATTGTGTTTAAAAAAAAAAACTCTTTCTACAATTCAACAAGCATGGACATCAATTTATTTGCTATCGTACCATCTTAAAAAAAAATCAATATCCATTCCAATATTCAACTTTCAAAAATGTCATGATTTTTTATTAATTTCATGTTGGCACATCAATCAAATTGAAAAATACGAGATTATTGGTCTTTCAACGCAATGAGTCTTGGTAGATTAAACTACCGTATAGCGGTCCCTCATACAGCATATTTTTTTACAAAACCAAAATTTTTCAATGTTAAATTAAGAAATATACATACCTAAACGTAATCTGAAAAGATATTTATCAGTAACAGTTTGATCCTGAACAAGATCAAGGAAAAATACTAAATAATTTAATACATAAAAATGTTTGATTTATTGATTTCAGCCAATTCACAAAATACAACAAAAAGAACCTAACCTCAAATTTTATATGGTTGCCTATTTTGTATCGTCAGTATTTCTATAGCGTAATCGCAATCTAGACGCTATAGGGGGTGGATAGTAGATTAAATATTACATGTAATAAAAATACTTCATAGATTATTTGACATCTTAGTTCTATACCTTTTTTTAGCTAAACAACAAATAGGATTCCACTATTGACTAATTTAAAAATAATCAACTCTATACGCTATTAAAATAAATAAATATCGTACCAGTTGTCTGGTAAATCGTTTTAAGCAGACACGTAAATGAACCATTTTAAGTTTTCCTGACTTTAAAATATTATCTGTTGCAAGTTACTCGTAAGCGGTTTAAATAAAGAACACTGAAACAATTCTCCAACAGTTTTTGATACGAATATTCAATCCCATGATTTTTGCTTTGCATTGATAGTTAAAAGTAGTAAATTGGAATTGCAATTTTTTTATATTCAAACACTTTGAGTACAAGTATTGTGTTGTCTTTTTAAAATTTCCATTCCTATTTTTTTGTTGAATTATTATTATTCCTTCAGATTTTAATGCTGCAAATATCTGTCATTGATTTTTAAGAGTGTCATTTTTTTATTTATATTAAGATTACTAAAATAATTTTGAAAGAAAGCTATTTATCCAATAACTTATAGTGTCAAATTTAAGTTTCATTTGGCGGCTTCTTTTCTTGAAATCAGTGTCAGTATTGAACCGTATACACAGAATGCAAATATGATTTAGGCTCGGTCTCGTAATAGTTTCTAGAAAATTAGTTATGACTATTAAACTATGAATTAAATAATTCTTGAAATAATATTCATTCCAGATTGACGTAGATAGAGTAAAAATGAAGAAAACAAAATCGAAAAAAAGGCGAAACCCGGGTCGTCAGTGATAAAGCATGTGTTTACAAAGTTGTAACAATTCAAATTTGATATTGAAATTCCATCAAGCACTTTCAAACGGTGTCATAAATTATATCATCATGAATTGCTGACATTATTTGTAACTAAAAAAACTTTGTTTCGCTTTTCGACGTCTTCAGGCATTATGTCGCACGGACTCAACAGAATTGTCTGTAAGTTGAAATTTAATACTGAAATTCCTTTAAGTACTTTCAATCGATGTCATCAATTTTATAAAAACCCATTTAATGACAATTAGCTCGCTCTGTAAATTGTCCATATTTAACATAATTATAAAAATGAGGTTTAACAAAGTTTTCCCTAAAGAAAGTCTTTTTAATTTATGCTTCCAAAATCTCATTTTTCAATCTGTTCAATTATCTGTGTATCTAAGTGTTACATTTTCTCTCATTAGAAAGATCCTGTAAATTAAAAAAAAACCCCGGGTCATAAGTGAAAAAACATATACAAGTTGACTGTCCCACCTCCACCCGTTATGTGTATGCAGCTGTTGTTACACGGCCGCCTTCCATAACGCAATACTAATAAAAAATAATCGATTTTACTCCTCATATTTATGGCCCAATACAGAACTGCACGAACCGATCGTTAAACCATACACTATTGTGCTTAAAAGAAGAGAAAAAAAAAAAAAAAAAAACGTGACTTGCTCAGCCACTTAGTCTACGTGTATTAGGTATTCTGTGTATCTGTGTACTGAAAATCCGCCATGGCAGAAGAGTTTAATGTGCTACGCGTTGAAACTAAAGACGAATCGAGAATGTCTCGTTCCCCGTATGATCTTGCAAATTTATCGAATGCCTCAAAGTTGGCCTTGGTTGATACTAAGTCAGCGTGGCGTATTGGGCCCGTATGAGGACGGACCACAGCAAACAGCTCTTTTCGTTCGGCATTCATCTCGGGGCAGTCCCACAGTACGTGATTAGCGTCCTGATGGTTGTGTCCACAAGTGCAATCCGGCCTTTCAACCAACTTGCCCAACCCAAATAGTTTGCCGTTGAACTTGCCATGCCCGGTTATGAATTGGCAAGCCCAGTGTCCAGGTGAAAGGCATTTCACTTTGAGCCTCCAGGTTACGTTTGGGAAGAAAATATATATTTGGCGACCTTTTGAAGAAGCAGACCAACTAGTCTGCCAGGCTGCCAAAGCTGTTCTATACGCCAGCTTTTTTACAAATGAACGATGAAAAAACATATGGAAATATACAAATTTTAAATAAATCAAATAAGATATTTTCTATGTCCGAACTGTAAGATTTGGAATAAAGACGAATCTAGGTAAGCCTGTAAGTAGTCGAAAGAAGTTCCAGCCATCTCGTGTATGTAATTGCATTGCGTGCCTTGCTATTTTCGTTCACGGGTTCAATTCCGTGCAACTCGACCGACAGTTTGTGCTGCACCCATTTTCGAAACTCTTGTCCCCCATCCCCCATACCCTCCCGTTTCTGTGAAATAAAAACAGATAATTGTTTAATTAATTTAAAGTTTATAGAGAAGTCTCATAAAAGATAAGTTGCATAGTGTCATATGTAAGTTGGATAAAAATACTGTGAAATATTAGTATATAAGTCCTGGCAAGGACATACAATCTAATATTTGAGATCTTGCGTGTTTCTTCTTCTTACAATTGATCTCAAATAATTTCAAAAATTCTCACCGAATAGATTTTTTGCAATATGAATAAATAACATTGAATTCTAAGCTATACTCTTGAATATTATTAACTGTAATAGTTTGGTAACATGAAATATAATATCACGGCGGCCAAGATATAGAAGTTGTCTAAGAATAGTTATGTTATTATGTTAATTTTATATACGTGTAAGAATCTATCAATCCACGCCAATACGACACTATCAATGGGCAGTATTATTCGTTTCAAACTGCACAGTATAATAGAAAAATCAATTATCTATTATATAATTAATAAACTCACTGTCATACTATATGTGATGACAAAAAACCGTTGATATTGTTAATGCTCGAAAAGAAATTGTCTATATTATTTAATCAAACATCTAAGTTTGAAAATAGTTACATAGTACACAATATTTTCACATGAATAATATAAAGAGGTCAAAAGCTATAACATTTAATAGAAAGACTTAGAAAAGTAAGATAAACTGTTATAATATCAATTATTTAAATTATATAGAAAAAAAGCTCTCAATATGTACGTGCTATAAAATGTGTCTTAAAGTGTTGCGCAAACAATGAACGAATAAAAGTTGTTTGATAACAATCTGACAATAAGGTTTATATGAGTGTTACTTTTATAGATGTCACTACACACAATAAACATAGTGGAGACCCAAACCCTCGCTTTTCACGTTAGTGTCCGCACTAAAGTTAACTATGCAAAGCTATAACAAGCTTGCGCGAAACGTTAGTACTTGTGTCTGCGATAAATGCATACCTATATTTGGGGGGTTCTGTACATTTTGTACACATTGTGAAGTAATTTGTTTTACAACTTTCCTACAATCGTAGAGATACTGGCTGCAACAGAAATGCTGCAGCATATGCAAATTTCTCATCACTGAAACTCAAACAGTACGATGTGTTTAAATATTTGTATAGCTGACAACACTGAGTGCTTTGAGGACAGTGATTGTCAATTTTAGACATGGCCCCGGAGCGGCCGTGCGAAATGTAACTGAGCGATGATGCACTGAAAATTTATAGTATTTAGATTCCCAATATTAATTATTATGTGCAATAAATTAATTAACAGTTCTAAAAAACTCAAATTGTTAGAATGGTTTTATACCCTTTCCATGAACAATATTTTGGACAGCTTAATTTATAATTTTAGTTATCCATTGACTTCTCTGCAGCTTAATTATTTTCATAGGAGGAGGGTTTCATTATAACATATTATTTGAATGATTGAGTGGTCATTTATTTGGTAAAATTCCACTATAACACAGTGAAAAAATAACAATGCATTTAAATTCTACAAAATTTACAAGGTTGATGGCTATTTCGGCTTACGCCCTGCCCTCATCAGAACTATGCTAAAACATACATTTTCTTATCCACATACGGCCGTGTTGAAAAGGTACACAGTAAAATTTCTCCTTTGTTCTAACATAAAGTGTTGTAATAATAAATTCCTAAATGTGACTATTATTAAAATAAATGTAGCTATAATCGCGATACATAAACTGTGATGTTAGAACAGAAGATAAGACGTATAGTGTACCTTTTCTTCATCGCTATATATATATAAGTAAATGTAGGTGTAAAGACAGTTCTGATGAGGGCGTAAGCCAAAATACCCATCAACTGTATACCTTATAAATTTTGGATTAGGACTGTTTTTTACGCGAAACCTACGCATCAATTAATAATCAAAATACTCACATAAATAAACACAATTTACTGTAGGAAAATAACCGTTGCTATTGCTCTGTTTTTGACAATTTTTAACTCCACAGCTTTGGTAAATACATGATATATATCGAGTGGTGTTGGGTCAACCATATGTTTTAGCGCCATGAAAACAGTATTAGAAAAACATTAAACTCGTTGTAAAACGGCTCTTTTTTTAATTTCCGTTCAAAGGTCATTATGTTAACAGAGATGAAAGAAAACAACAAATTTCATAAACGTTTACTATACTAAGGTTATTTTTCAGAATGTGAATATTTGAAGCAAACATAATATTTTTAGTTTTCTTTTGAAAGTTCTTAAAGTCATCATCCTTTACTTCGCATATGTGTTTTAGCTCATAAAATATACTCTAAAGTGTATCTTTGATCGGCATCCGTGAGAAATTGATATTCTTTAAAAGTGCCTTCAGCCGATAATACAATATTTATTCGACATATAAAAACGATCATGAAATCATGTCTTACAAAAATATTCAAATTTCATTTATAAAAATATCCTTCACAAAGAACCCGTTGGGAATTTGATCCAGCCCTTTTTCCAGTCGAGTGATTTAGCCCAGGGCTGGGAAACTTTTTTTGATTGCGGCCCTTTGAGACTTTGACGTTGTTATCGGAATTTTTAAATATTGTCTTATTCCTTTCTTTGATAGATAACAGAACGTTGGACTTTGGAACGTATTTTCAGGCATCAAACCGAATTTGGGATCATGAATAAAACCAAACTTCATTGACTTCTTTATACGATTGATATATCGCCGGTTCACAGTAGATGAAACTAAACCTCCAGCCAAATACACGACACTTGAAAATTAAAACGATTACGTAAAATTGAACTATTAAAACTTTGTACGATTCCACATGTTTTTTTCTGACGTGTCAGTCAGTGTTGCATCCGTGTGATAGAATTCCTGAAGATGCCGAAAGACGAAACCCGGGTCAATAGTGAAAAAACATGTGGAATCGTACAAAGTTTTAACAGTTCAAATTTCATATTTAAATTCCATCAAGCACCCTCAATCGATATCCTAAATTACGTAAAAATTTCGATTTACATTAAACCCAAAATAAAATATAAAATTTAAAAAAAAAGACAAGTAATTTATTTCCATTGGAAGATGGAATAAAAAATATACAATTCAATTTCTCAGAACTGTTAATTTTATATGAAAGTATGTTGAATTTTTTTACTGAATAATGAAATATACGAAGAAATATTTATACGTTGCCAAGAATGATCGTTTTAGCTACGAAACATATATACATTAGTAAGCAGTTAGTAAGTAGCATTAAAATCATGATGTCAGCTATTTTATACGATTAACAGAAATATTTTATTATTGGCATATGTCATCTGCCAACAGAATAAAAAAGAAGAAACATTTATGTTAAAGCTTTTGTTTTTATAAATTTCTTCGACACTTACGGTTGCATCGCTTTAATGTGACGCGTTGCATAACCCTACTTTAAGTCATGTATATAGATTATTTACGCGGCACATTTTTAAAAACTCCAAAGCTTTTTTTTTCAATTAAAATAACACTTGTATCGTATACGTCATAAATTATATGTACATTACAATATTAATGTAAATACTCAATAATTTCGAACAGGACGTAAAGCTCTAAAACACAAGAATATAAGCAGGCTTGCTATTTTATTTTTTGCATTATCTGTAAAGAAACTTCTTGTCATTGAATAATACATTTCCAAAGCGAACTTCTGCTTAACTAAACAATCGTGATGAAATTGTTACAGTGAATATAAAAAATGGTGAAATTTGGATGGACGTATTTGCATTTTAGATATACTTCAATTTTACATTACAGAAAACAAATATTATTGAAATTGTATTAACATACTTTTTACAGTAAAATAATTTATTCGTATTCTCTTTCATTAAGTATTTGTTGTACTTATCGAGTATCTTATTGAATATAAGAAATTTATGTTTTATGTCAACCAATGTCAATGAGACTGCGTTGACAATATGCCCCCGGTTTCTCACTTGAGTACATCTATCTTAACCTTTAGATTGCGGTAGTATTAGAAGTTCTCTGGGGACTGTCACTACGATAAGGATTTTGATTTATGATAGCAAATTACTCCAGACTCTTTGCACAAGAGAGAAAGAAATTCATTATCGTTTGCGATATAATTTAATAAGCCTTGTATTATTGGCTGCAACTTTCATCACTAAAATAATACATCTGCGGGGTTTTTTCCCCGATATTTTCAGTGTAATAAATTCATATTAATTACAGTATATTACACAGTTTATCATATGGCAATTTTTTCGGCTTGGTTGCAAAAGCTAATCTTTAAAATATCATTTAAAATGTTATATATTGATATATTGATGTCGAAAATAATAATGTAAGAACGATTGTATGTTCAAATTCTACATTTATCCATTGATATCACCGTCGTTCTGTACTTGTTTTCCCTAAGGATGGCAGTATGTAAGTCGTTGATTCGGTGCAGTTTTCCGTGGGGCTTAGTTTGTAATATAAGAGATGCTGTGTTTTATTTTGGTATATGACTTATTATTCCCCCTGGAATACGAGGATTACCCTTTACAGCGTTTTCGTTATACGCTTATATAAAGGTTAATATATGTTTCCTAATAAGCACAATTTTAATTGCGTTTTTAAGCAAACTTTCTCACTGTTTACTTTATAAAGTAGCAATTATTTTTTATCGACTAAATGAAAACAGACTGAGGTGTAACATTACATCTTATTGCGCTTAAATTTTCCTAATGTTTTATCGAAAAATCGAGAAAAGTGCAACAAATATTTGTTGAAATAATACAAAATCTAGAGAATTTTATATAACTGACAAATTCGCATAAGATGAGTTTAGTTAAATCTAAAAATATCAAACTGTTGTATCGCTTTTTCAAATAAGCAAAAAAAAAAACAAATTGTGGCCAATAATAAAAATTTCATAGGAGTTGTTTAAAAGTTTTCGAAACCTTTGCAAACATAAATGCACTATGTATTCCTAATATAAATAATCTCAAAATCATGTCAAATACATGAATTTTTTAAACAATTAAGTGTAGATTTGTGTACATATTTTTTTACGTGTGACCAAATTCAAATATAGTTCACATGAACTAACTACAGCATATGAAACCTTTGCTTCAAGAGAGTGGTAATTTAGTTACAAGCAACTACTGTCTATGCAATTTACCGAAAGTTTTGCAGTCCCTTGAGTAAAATTAATAATTTCTCCATCAGCACGGAAAGGTTAAATGGAAGCCGCAATCACCGCTTGGACTACTCTTCTTTGTGGTCTAGTGGTAAAAGCACCCGTGCGTTAAGCAAAACTCGTTTAATGCATTGGGATTATTATCATTTCGTGAAATATTACCGAGGCAAAGATATCATTTCGAGGATGGAAAGGTTTCGTGTTATTGGTCAACGGAAAACCGGCTTTCAATTTTATGAACGATTTATAAAACACTTTCATATAAATATGATAAGAAATTCAAAACAAAATAACTTAGTTAGAGTAGAAAACATAATAGCACATTAAAAAAACAAAACTACATTTTTTTATTATTTTATATATACAAGTTATAGGTCATGTTCCATAGCCAAAATGAGATCGTAGGTGGTATTCTCTCAGTAAAAAATATTTATATATACTTAATTTTTAGGTTTTTCTAAATAGTGAAAGTACAATTTTTGTACTATTCTTATAATTTGATGTTTAAGGTCAGAACTAGTTTCGTTCATCGCGAATACTATGTTTTGATAATCACCGGTCATGAAAATATAAATAATGGGGAAATTTGAATTGCTACAACTTTGTACGACAATTGTACGATTCCACATGTTTTTTCACTAACGACACGCCTTTCGGCATTTTCAGGCATTGTATCACACGGGTGCAACAGAACTCAGTCAGTTCTGTTGCGTAACCGAAATTCGGGTGGAATCGTATGAAGTTGTAACAATTCAAATTTGATATTGAAATTCCATCAAGCACCTTCAGTCGATATCATAAATTAATGTGGAAATGGTTAGCTGATTCGATCAGTAATATAAATTTTGGGCTACCATTCAAAAATTTTAAATGCTATAAAAATCAATATAATATTGAGTTTTCTGTTGTTTATACATGTAATAATGAAATAATAAAGTATTTTTGACTTCGAGTGGAAGTTATTCTTACAGCACGAAATTCGGAAGAGCCTTTTGCCTTTAGATCATAGGCTCCCAACCTTTTCGAGCGGCGACCCCTTTTCATAAAATCCATGTAACCCGCGAACCCCCATTCAAATCTAAAAGCATACAAAAAAAAATGTTTTTTTAGTTGACCGTATAAGTTGTAATAATATAAGCGACAACAGGTTGGGAACCTAAGCTCTAGATGCTTCATATAATATATTCCACTTGTTGTAAATGCGGTTCGCCTTCGCGTCGGGCACATGTGCAAAATTGTAAGTTTGATAGTTTTCTATTTGTACGATGTCAAAATAAAAATTTATCGCTTTACATCTAGTTATTTGTCACATAATCCTCAATATGCAGACGGTGGCGCGAAATGTGCAGATGTTGTAATCCGCCCGCTCCCGTCCACCGGCTTACAGACCCGATATAGTGCCGCTTGCATATTATTTCATAACAGTGCCAAGTCTCGCCCATTCTGCAATATCTGCTCGCTGGAGAATAATGCGAGGAAATTTTGCGCATGCGGTGGCAAATTAGTGCATAAGACTAGTTAGCTAACAATTCAGTTAGATTCAGACACTATTTGGAGTTTATATACTTCATGTCAGAGAATTGTTATAATTTTGACCTTTTTTTGAAATTTAATAAAACAATATTTACATTGAATTTTTCCAAAAAAAAAATTTGATAAATTTGTTTTATAAAAATATAATATATTTTAATATAGGATTGATTTTTGTTCTCATTAAGTTGTCAAAACAAAGAAATCGTTAATGCATTCATTTTTTAATTTAGAACAAGATTCACTGCTTACTTAAGTAATGAGTTTATTATGCTGCAGTTACACTAAAGATATGGAAATGTATATCGGACGTAATTACAAATTATAAATTTTAAATTGTTGAAATACTGTACAGTTTTGCATGCTTAAATTTGATATTAAAATTTCATCTTGGGGTCTGTGTTTTCTTTTAATTAATACCTTTGGTATATAGACCATGCTAAATGTTTATTGTTCGTTAGTTCTGTTGCATCCGTGTGATACAATGCCTGAAGATGCCGAAAGTCGAAACCTGGGTCGTTAGTTACATGTGGAATCGTGCAAAGTTTTAAAAATTCAAATATTTAAAAATCAATGACTCAATTTACTTTTAATGTGTTAACTGTCATTTCTTGATGGAAAGGCATGCTATTTTAAATAATAAAAACACATTTTTAGAACTTATTTCTACAATATATTTTTTTGAACAGAACCAACTTATCAACTATCAATGCTCGCGATGAGCGAAACCGGTCCTGGAAAACCGGTGGAAATAAGTACTACAAAATATGACTTTTATTATTTAAAATAGCATGCCTTTCCATCAAGAAATGACAGTTAACACATTAAAAGTAAATTGAGCCATTGATTTTTAAATATTTGAATTTTTGAAACTTTGCACGATTCCACATGTAACTAACGACCCAGGTTTCGCCTTTTGGCATCGTCAGGCATTGTATCACACGGGTGCAACAGAACTCAGTCAGTTCTGTTGCGTAACCGAAATTCGGGTGGAATCGTATGAAGTTGTAACAATTCAAATTTGATATTGAAATTCCATCAAGCACCTTCAGTCGATATCATAAATTAATGTGGAAATGGTTAGCTGATTTGATCAGTAATATAAATTTTGGGCTACCATTCAAAAATTTTAAATGCTGTAAAAATCTTTATTTAAAAAGAAAATTTTTTATTTAAAAAGAATTATTTACGATATCGACTGAAGGTGCTTGGTAAAGTTTCAATAAAAATGTGAATTGTTAAAAATATACAAAATTCTATTTTTTGTCACTCATAAGCCAGGTTTTCTATTATCAAATTCTATTTCAAATAATTATATTATTTTTAATGAAATTAACTGTAAATACGGCAAAAATTTTAGCTTATTATCCAGCAGGGCTTGAAACAAACAAAAAACCGAATATCTCTATGCCTATAAATAGTTACATTATACACATTATTCAAATACAACGACGGTTTACTCGTCATGTTTTGAATTTAATTTATCATAAATTCAAAGCGAATTAATTCATAGTTTTCTTGATTATTCAAGACGAATGATAAATAATGTAAACTTGATAAATTCATAAATACGTGTTAATTCACGAATGTCTATATTGATGATTAATGACAATGATAAAAAACTAGACAGTATGACTTAATTATTTTGCGGTGCTTATTTTTTTAAATTAAATTTGAGTGATTGAAATAGTTTTATATTTTATCTACTGTAAAGCTTTCAGAATATTTATGAGTACGAACTGTTATATAAGTATGATTTTATGATTAATTTCTTCAATACTTATATATAAAACTTCATTAAACTGATATTTATTAATCGTTTTAAAGACAAATGATATTTTAGATGGGTTCTAAGGTAATACAGCTAAAGCTCATTTTGTTTATATTTAATTAAAAGTGAAAGCTCTTCTATTCCACTTATGATCTCACTAAATGTGTCACGTTTTACGCTTCTTTGAAAAGCATCGTCAGACAAACTATATGATTGGGTAATTAATTACTTCTATTAGCAATAAATAAATAAAAAAAAACGTATAACAGCAATCGAAAAGTGGCTCACAATTACAAAATCTATTTCTGTAAGGATGCCACTTCTAAGTACGAGCATTAATTTGCAATTTTTAAGGTGTTGTATGTCACTTAATGGAAAAGCATTTTATTTTAAATAATAAAAGCTCATTTTTTGGTAATTATTTCTACAATATATTTTTTTATCATGACGGGCCTAGCTCATCGCGAGCATTATCAACTGATGTAGTAATTGGAAAACAGTAATTTGTAGTTAAACGTTCTACGATAATTAGTAATAATATGATTTGATTTTATTCTTTCTTTGCGTGGAATAAAAATGAAAAATTCCTTCAACACTCTTCATTTTTTAAGTTTAAGAATATGATTTATCTTTATTGATTGAATTGGCATTCACTTGGTAGAACTCCATTATAACACGGTGAAAAAAATAGCAATGTATTTTAGTTCTACAAAATTATTTTTTTAAATATAGTTGTTCCAAAGCCATCATCCTGCGACCCTTACTACAAAGATGCAAACAGGCGCTGAGTTTGAATTCGTATAGTGTACCTTTTCTACACAGCTATATATAGATAAGCAAATGTTAGTTTAAGCATAGTTCTGACGATGGCGTGAACCGAAATAGCTGTCAACTGTATTTTAAAAAATAATTATTTAGAACTAAATTACATTGCTATTTTTTCCATCGTATAAGATTTATATCTTGTTTTATTAATGAATTACTTTACTATATAGTTACTTTGAATATGCCTCTTAAAGAAAAAATATATTTACCACTTCTAGTATTCACTCCGAGGTATAATGATTTGATTTTTGACAAAATTTAAATATTTAAAAATATGATAATATAATAAATAGTGCAAATAAAATGTCATATGATTTGCTATAAAAATGTTTATTTCAAAAAAAATAGTCTTATATTGCAAAGAGACTTTGATGATTTGTGAATATCGCATAGCTGTATGCATCGATATATAACAATTCTGTGTAAATTTAGCATAGTGCATACCGCATAGAATTCATTTGGATAGAGCCTTAATCATAACCCAGCGCCCCGATGCCCTATGGCGACGCCGCAACGATATGAATCGGCTCCACTTGAACTGAATTCTGCTCCAATTGAGTCTTAGTTGTATTGGTTTGGCATATGAATAAACATCACGAGTTCAGTTGATGGAGTATTCACCTGTATTTCATTTATTTCGCGTGAATAGCTTTATAAATTTCATCTTGAGATCAGTTAAGCTTCAAATGGCTCGTAAAAAGCGACCAAAAGCAAAAGTCAATAGTCCACACGTTGCTTATTTTTTATAAATAATGCTTTTTTACTATGAAAAGAGACCGTCTGAGTCATTTAAAAGAATACATCGCTATTGTTATCATACAATATTAAGATTGAATGACGTTTTGGTAATTTACATTATAAGACAATAAAATCGATATATTTTCTATAGAAAACTTCGTCAATAACAGCAAAATGATGCATGCAAAAAACAAACATTTTTAAACCATCATACGTAAATAATATTTAAAAAATATTAACTCAATACAAATTTTGGCTTGTTGAAACTCACGTTTTGGCATTTTCAAGCAGAAATTACAATTCCCCCTGTAAAGTTTTATCGAGCACTCTCAGTAAATATCGTAAATAAATTTTGTATAAATTATTAAAATTAAATGCTCCTGAATAGTAAAGATAATATAACAAACGATTCCCTAGCCTAAGTAGCAAGGGAATCTATTGTACAAATTCGTATTGTTTTGAGTTCATACACAATTGCTAACCGGAACTCAATTAAAACGGAAGTTTTCAAGTAGGCTCTTACGCAATAGCTATGCAAGTCCCGAGAATGCTCAAAGCTTTCATAGTTATCAACGTTATTGGCTCGAGATAACTACGCCCTCGATAATTTCACCGTTTTGGATGATTTGAAATTTTAACAATCCAGCCCTCAGGTTTTTGTATATAATAATGCATTTAAGTAATAAAACATAATGTAAAGAAAATTTCTTGAATTTTACATTACCAAAAATCAGACCCAAATTCATTTGTTTTTAATCACTATCAATTAATGATGAAGACAGCTAATATAGAGACAAGACGATTTCTAAAGAAGCAACTTCTGCAGCGGTTAGAATCGTCATTTTCAAAGAAAATTTACTACAATAAGGATATAAAAACTGGTTTTGCTTATTTTATAGGATTTTTTTTATTTTAAGGAAAAATGAAGTTTTTATCAAGTGAATTATTTTTTTTAATAATAAAAACACATTAGTAACATTTATTTTAAATATTGATTATTTATTATTACCAGTTATTATTAAAAATAATTTCCTGAGATTTATATATTTACTTTCTGAATAAAAAGTCTACAAGTATATCGGATATGTTTTTTTAATTATTATTCATGTGTACTTCTTTTTGATCCCATATTTGACACCGTGTTATTTTAAAGCAGAGCTAAAAACGTGTACAAAAGAAACAGGTATTTATTTAAAATAAAGATTAACGACGACGGTTAGGTATGTAGCGATGATGAAGTAAATTTATCTCTTTTACGTTGCTTAAAAACACGTACATCCGGCTTATCATAATGTATATACACATTCATACGTCAAAATGGTCTGATGAATATTAATTGAAACTTTCTTTTGTGTGTGAATAAAAAAAAAGAAAAAAAAAACGCTGAAACATGCTGAAAAGAATAATTATTAAGCGTGCACTTTAATCTTTGTCAGATTAATCAGAAAAAGCTAGGTTGACATTTTTATGACATGCCTATGCATGTTGGAAACAATGCCTTTCTCCAACAATGAATCAGGATTTTTATGAGTAACTAACAAAAAAATAGAACCGTTACAAAAACTTATATTCTAACGAAATATTTTTTATGCATTATACCTTATACGGTCCTTTATTTTAGATCAACATAAAATAAATAGCTACGGCATTTCCGCAATGTTCGTATTTCCATACTATTCGTCGGAAATACTAAACCGTGTGCGTTTGTCTCGTTTTGACATTTCAATCACGTAGTTGGTTGTGTATATATTTTTATACGTAATACAGAACTATGCATGAGATACAATGTTTTCCACATGTTTTATCACAAATACAAAACCGCATTTATAGTTTTCAGTTCACGATTTAATAATGAAAATCATTTCATATGTACGATGTTTTATTTATACGGCGTATATTTAGGTAAAGTTTCAATGCGTTGTATGAAAACTACGCATTAATAAAATTGCATTTGAAGCCGTCAGCGAGATTATTTATGTATACTCAATTGTAATCAAACAAAAAAATGATTTATTTGAAAACAAAAAAAGTATTTATTCGGATACATTAAAAAAATATTTTATTTCACCACATGGAAGTTTTGATACACATTAGTTCATAAATGAACTGACATTCTATCGAATAGAAGTTTTCATTAATGTATAATATTTAAATACAGTGGGTGATCGGTTAACGAAAATAATCTGTTCCAAGACTTTATTCGCTATCCGAAGTGTTCATCGATTTACTATAGATTTTTATTATAGATTATAAAAATCGTTCTTGTTCGTTATCCGAATATGTGTTCGTTATCCGAACACAAAAATCATTCTTTAACCGATCACCCACTGTATATGAAATAAAATTAATTCATTTTCGCGACACCGTTGTCTTTGTTCAAAATAAAATTTTGTAACAATATTTTATAGTAAATGACACGAGAATATCACATTCTTTTTTCAAATTAATAATGAAACGCTAAGTGCTAGACGAATTAAGTGTTGTGTAAAAATTAATGGAGATGTGATGTTTTGGTTATTGAAATCACTTAACAGATGGCATTGTATTCTGTGGGACAAAATTATATTACTGTGTTCATCTTTAAGTTGGGTTATAAAAGAACGACCCACGCATGTCACGACTTAACATCTTCAACTTTTGACACTATTAAATTATTTTTTTTAACCATACAAACACCAGTACAGCTGTCATTTGTTTACTTTGAATATTGAATTGTAATTACAGTTTTGATGTGTATAATAACAATGATATAAATTCCTTTTAAGCAGTCCACATATTTATGAACTTCGTTGCGTAGACGTTATAGATTCACTAAGTAACCCAAAAAAACTCATTTTGTTATTCTAAGACATATATATATATATTATCTATATATGTCTGAGAATTCTACATCGTTTATTTTTTCTGCACTATTTTACAAAATTCTCAGGAAAAAAGTTAAATTACCTTTAGTATCGAGGTTCAAATAAACTGCCTTGGAAAAAATATTGTTTATGTGCGTTCATTGTTTAACGACCAATTGCTTTCACAGTTTTCTGAGATTATTATTAGTCATATGAACTTAAAAAGACAGTTTCCAAATATTTCCTGTTGATACAAGCGCTCAACACTGATTATATTTACATTAAAAAAATAAAGAAAATAAAAAACACGCGAAAACAAAAAATACAAAAAATAGCACGAAAGCTCGAAATTACTAAATGTGAAAATAATTCATAAATAAAAACTATAAAATGCCTATTTTAATATTGGATTTATTTGTAAGGGTATAAATATTATTATTTTAAACATAAATCTTTATAAAATTACTAATCAATTTTTGATTATATGTAATTTTAGCAGAAAGGTTATATTGGGTGAGTATATTTCATTGAGCAGTAAATAAAATAAAATAATCTTATATTGCACGCTAATGTCTCTCACGTTAACGTCGAGGTAACAGACTTCACACATAAATAACCCATGTTTGCTATAGAAAATTGTTAAGATAGAATAGGTAAAAACTTGTTTTTTTACTGTTGCTTTAAGAATGGAAAACATCAACGCAAGTTGTTAAGTACATTTTGTAATAAATATGCTGCGGAAATAGTAAATAAGTGGCGACCCGAAGGTTATTTTATATTTTTATTTATTTGATCACACGTACGAGCTTGTTTTTCGTCGAAGTAACAAGCTGTCGCACGGTTAGTTTAAGCAAAATGACACGTGGTTTTAATGTAAAGAACATATTTTTAAAGCCAGCAAACAACGCATTATGAGTGAGATTATCACACGACACGTCTGGTTGTCAGGCAGTGGCGTACTCATTTAAGAGAATTACAAAAGCATTTAGAAGCTTTCAGCGCCCTTCTGCATAGTTTTCTTTGAAATTATTATGTAATTTATGTTGTCTTGTCGTACTTTGTCGCGATTTAAGTTTGCGAAGTTCGTTTGCTTAGTAACGAGATTTCAAAAAGATTTCAAGAAATTTTAAAACAAAAGGAAGTATACTATGATCGACGCCAATAGAAAATTTAAAAAGTAAATGTTTCTTGTTTTATATATATTTTTCTAATTTATATCTCAATGTAATGAATAAAATCGCTGATTTTCTTTAATCATCATATTTCTTCTTTGAAAACTTCTTCACATTATAATTGACAAACAATCAGTCGTCTATAAAAGTATTCAAAATTTATTTAACGTTTCTGAAAAATAAGCTTTCAATCTTACAAGCTAGTAACGTTAAGGAATCTTTTTTCAGAGTTTGCAAATATTTTAATTGAAATTTATAATGTTAATGATGATAAAAATGTAAAGAAACTTGTGAGCTAAATAAAAATTAATAAGAATGAATAGCTAATGAGACCATCAAAATTATCATTTGTTAGTATTAATAACATTTGAAATATTATACAATATAATAGTGGCTCTTTGCTTTTAAAAAGTATTAATTTTAAAATTGTTTTAAAATAATTTAATAATTAACTGTCACTTATTGTTGGAAAGTCATGATATTACCATAATTTTATATTATTATAATCAGGAGGAGTTTCGCTCATCGCGATAATTCAGTTGATAATGGTTGCGATGAGCGAAACCGATTAGGAACTTAAATATTATATTGTAGTAATAATAATGTACATTGTATTTTTATTATTTAATAACATTGAAAGCTTTCAGTCAGTCAAATAACATTAATTACATTAACATTAGTACATTCGGAGATCATTTTGTTGTAGATATCTTTTTTGAGTGAAAAAGTGAGTATAGACCTAAGTGAGACAAGAGAAAATAGCGTCAAAATATCATTGAATTCTTCCTCTTATTCAACATATTTATAAATATTAATAGAAAACGATTAAATTAGAATGATCTGAAGCGGTTTCGAAGATTAATTGCACTTTTTCTAATATATTCCTGAGATATTGATTGAATTGGCATACGTAGTATTACAACATTGTATTTTATTATTAAAAAAATGAATAAAGTACATATTGGATTGTTATTTCGGATCACGCCTTCATCAGAACTAATGGATTTAAATAATTGAAATAGCTGTTAACTATATACCTTATAAATTTTATAAAGCTAAAATACATTACTTTTTTTCGCCGTGTTATTCCTTAGACTTCTTTGTTACATTTCTCATGTAGTGAACACTCAAAAATACTTTATTTTACTCATATCTCTTCCAGAAATTAGATGATTATCAGTCAATTGTCCAAATAATTACGTTTGGCCTGATATCTTTGTAGGTTGGTCTTTTTGAATCCACGATTAACCGATAAAAACAATTATGTAAGGATTTCTTTAATGCAAAGAGCATATTTGTATGGAAGTAATGTCGTTTCAATAGCTTGAAAACGATGTTAAATCCTCTCACATAAAAACAATGTTTTATGGAATTTAAAGCGAAGAGACAAGACTTTGTAAACCCTTTTTAACTTTTTATCGGTCTAGTTTGTTTCATTTTGAAATGCTACGTTGAAATTTCATTTTTGTTATATTATTATAAACAAGCTTTTCCTGCTCTCAGCAAGAGAGCCCGAGACGCGTCTCCTTCGTAAACACGTCCCGTGGCTTACCAGAATGAAAAAGGATCTTTGATGAATATTTAAATAAACACACCCTTAAAGCGGGGGATCATCAGGCGTATGTTTTGGGCGTGAGGCTTAGGACGCGTGGCGTTAGTCTGCGGGACGAACGTGACGTGGATGTCGTAATCTTCGGAAGCCTTAATTTGTTATCTTAATTTTGTAGTGCAAATTTTGGCTCACTCTAATAGTATGACTACCAAATAGCCAACATAAATAAAGTACACACGTTGTTGATAAACGTTGTATGTTTGATAAGGCTTTTTGGGCTTTTTCTGGGCTTTGAAAAGCTTTTTTCCATTCATTAACGCAAAAAGCTCGTGTGCTGATAAAACAATTGATAAAAGATCTATCTTCGGCAGTCTTTTAGAGTTTATTTAGACATATTTTTAATATTCAATTTCAATTTATTAAACCAAAGTAACATCTTATGAATATTTCATATTCACATCTGAACTCTTAATGGATTTTTGATTAGAATTTATTTTGATGAAAACTTGTTACAACGACATCTTTAACATTTTACTTTTATACTTATTAAAAGCATTGTATGATTTCCTGCCAATTATTTTCTTAGTTCTTAAGCTATTGGTTTCGTATATTTGGTATTTTTGCATATAGCTTTATTTTCAATGTTAATTGCATCAGTTGATAATGTTCACGATGAGCGTAAACGGTCCTGTTATTACAAATATTAAAAAGTGGAAATATTACTAAAAACTGTTCTATTATAATTTCAATCGAGGATAATGTCTCTCTATTGTTAGTTTTTGGAATAGTAGATTTAAAAACAGTGATTTACTAACATTATTATGTTGATATCATTAAACATAATTGCTTCTATCATTATCAGTTTTGTCCAAAAGGATTTTTTTATTGATAATAATTTGTAAGAAAGAGAATAATGCACATACTGGCCAAGGTTGCAAGGATAGAATACGCTAAGTAATTTTAATAAAACCCCAACACGTAGTTAGTTCACAACTATGCGAATATTATTTAAAACGAGTCCAACCCGGACCGCTTATTGCATGGACCTTACCCATTATATCCTCGTTTGGCGAGGCCGTTAATATGAAATAAACACACATGTTGGGGCATTTGGTAGACGATTGTTCCTAACTGTGAACGTTATACGGTTTTAATGAAAACATTCAGATGACAGCCTTGCAATATAATCCATACATCTCATGAATAAAGGGAAGGCTTCATTTATTAAAATATACATTTTTTTATGATTTTATGCAAAAATTCTGTAAACTACTGCCCTGCTTTGGCAACTTACTTCTTCAGGTAACATAATTTTCTTAATATTTAATCATGTATTTTTAAAAACACACAATTTTTACAAACAACGAATAAAAAAAAAAATATTTCAAAAAAGTATTATAAACCTTATATTTTTGTGTCTCCGCAGTTACTCAAAGCTACAACAGTGAGTAAAGGTACTGACAGAAAAATCTATGAGCGTGTTTGTGTTTTAATATCAGATATCTTACTCTTTTTTATATGAAGATATACTGCGATTAATGTGGTAGCTTAAAGATTGTACACACCAATATATTGACAAATATTTTAGTGGAATAAACGATCATTCTATTAGACTATCTTCATAAGTGCCCTTTTCAACTTATTCATATACACATTTCTTTCGACTCATTAGAGGCCAAAATGAGAATTATGCCATCCTTGATAATATTTGATTATATGTTCGGATAATTTTTCGACAAATTGTAGACATGAATTGTTTGTTTTCCAAAGTGTATAACTAGTCTGCCAATGGTAAGGGCGTTAACAATGTTTAACAGTATTCCTTCGGATGTCGAAATTTTCCTTGTAGACAAAAGTAAGCTTGCTTGGTTTACTTTCTTACTACTCTTGGTTTTTTTTTTGTTTTGTTGTTTATTTATTTAACTTCCAACATCAAATGTTTTGACGTTGCAAAATAATAAATTTATATTTTTCTTGTAACGTGTATTTCCCAAATAAGAAAACAAATGTATACATTAAATGTATACTTAAAATTAAAAATTATTAAAATATAATAAAAGCAACAATTCAACAAGTGTACTTGTTTTAGACTGACTAAAAATAAACCTCACAAACGGTACGGCATTTTGACTTACTGCTCCTGAAACACTCTTAGCAATCAATCAAATCGTTACAATATAAAAAAAATCATATCTTTACTGGTATTAAAAATCCTTTGGTAAATACAAATGAATATATATTATATAATATTTGGCCATCTCGTATCAACATATACCTTTATTCATTATTCAGCAAAAAAAAAACCTTTGATAAATAAACGAGAAAATGTTATTCAAATATGAAAAGTCTTTTAGAGTTTATTTTATATTAATGATTCCTTTTATTATATTTTTCTTTGAATAAAGCATTAATTTGAAATATTTTTTGACAATCTTTGAGAGGTTTTTGATCACATTCGAGCGAACTATATCATTCTATATTAAATGTATTTCAAAATTTTTTTATGAACATTTGGATTGAATCGTATGACATTTTATAATTAACAAAAATTTGAGTTCTTTTAAATTTTCTTTCATTATGATGAAAATTAATTTAACCAAGTTTGATATCAAGTACGCAAATGAAATAAAAAGAGAAAGATAAAAACTCTTGAATTTTTTCATTGCCCCCAGGTCTATCGTATTAATTGTATTTTCCCAGTATTAATGGCGTGAGTTCTCATTGTTCTGAATTCAGATAAGAACATTGATCGACCCTTCACAATGAATTGTGTTACAAGTGACCAATGATATTTAAAAAAATGTAAAAAGTACTTTCATTTTGATGTGAAAAAGTATGAAACACGAAATATGCATTCAATTTTATTGTATTGTACTGACTTGAATTTTCTCTTTTGTTCCCAGGTTGTCTGCGGAATAGAACAAAAAAGCGCGGGAAATTGATAAAGGATATTTTATCGCCAAGCCCCTCAACACTTCATTACGTCTATTGTGTGGAAAGGCGCCCCAAAAGCGGGGTTTTCCGAGTTTTCGTTATATATTTGAATTTTAAAATATCCACCAAACCGAATCGGGAACCGGAAACGACGTGCGACATTCAAATTCCCCGCCAGACAGGAAGCCGGGGGAGGGACGCAAAAACCACACACTATGCCAAGCGTCGGCTGTCGTCTGCGATGACAACGGCGGTAGAAAAGGGCGCGAAAAGCGGCGTCGCCGTTGCAAAGATGGCGGACCGGATATCCGGTGAGGAAGCGGACGCGGCACCGGAAGTTTACAAGCAGCCACGGCAAGAAAATGAATATTCGGCTTGCGAGAGTAGGCATATTTTGATTTCCAACAGGAAAATGCTTTCCTTTTTGTTTCTGCTGTTGCGAATGGCAAGAGGATCACCGTTACTTACAACGATCGCCATCTTGTGTTGCTGCCAGCCATTTTGTGCAGCGATGCCGCAGAACCGCTACGTTGATGTTTACACGGTGCAGAAGTTTGCAATGGAGCCCCAAGATCAAGTAAGTAATATGAATATTAATTATTCAATAGGTCCCTTAATATTCCTCTCGAATGTGAGAAATATAATATCACTTCTATTATACAATCTATGTCTTATTATATAACATCAAAATACAAAAAAAAATAATCACATTATATCGAGCTCTCGAAAAATTAATATTGAAAAAAATACTTTGATAATTTACATGAGTAGATCATTCTTAAATTTGTGAATTCTAGAATAAAAGTACCATGAATTATTATGTTACTTAAAAAGACATTAAAATAGACTCGTATGGTTATTTTTTAGTCATACTTGTATTGTATGACGATTACCGTTAATAAGAAAAAATATTTTTTGACATTAAATAAAAAATAATGACTTCTTTTTTCTAATTTCTTTAAGCTACGAAATATTATAAACAATAGATGTATAATCATTAAAACAAATATTTGCGTTATCTATTTGGTAAGTGTGTTTAATATGAAATGGATAAAATCGTCAACCTACCATTTATAACAGTGACATCATTATTTCTCACGACAGGATTCAAAGCCACTAATTTTAAATTGATACCTATTAAGATGTATCTTAATTTATGTCCTAACACTAAAGACAATAATTTATTGAGCTTTTAACAA
This sequence comes from Himalopsyche japonica, assembly GCA_028555115.1. Lineage (NCBI taxonomy): Eukaryota > Metazoa > Arthropoda > Insecta > Trichoptera > Rhyacophilidae > Himalopsyche > Himalopsyche japonica. The sequence goes on along the minus strand of JAHFWJ010000526.1, from coordinate 148,148 downwards.
CACTGTAAGATAAAAGTGGCCTCGTCAAATCCGCCCACACATTTAGTTTTACTAGTCATAAAATTTTCCGTAAATATTTCATTAATAGTTTGTATTCAATTGTACTGCCTTTTTAATGCTGTGTTAAAATAAATGATTTGTTACTCACAATAAACGTCAAAAAGTTGTCCAGAACTAAGTGTTGGTAATATGCTATTACATGAAATCATTTATTAAAATAAAGATGATTCTACTAAAGCTAACTGAAGTCTTTCGAAGGCTTATTTTTTTATATCATTTAAATTGTATTGAGAGTCAAAAATTCTTTTTATAAAACAACGAAATCAAATTAAATATATCCACACAAAACATTTATTTCGACTGGTTTCAGTTATTCAACAAAAAAATATATATATACATTTCACCTACTTAATACATACAAAAAGTTTGATTTTTGCAATAAAGTTACGAATATGTTTTTTTATATTCATATATGTCTGTGATTTTTACATTCTTCCTTATTCATAAACAATCTCATCCTTAAAATGGGTAGGCGTACAATGACAAAATATAATGTGTTATTATACAAAAAAATTGTGGATCAAAATACTTATTCATGTATGTTTTACGTTCCACTTTTTTTTATCCAAATTTACCATGATTCAATTTTAAGCTATACTTGCTTTTGTTTCACACAAAATTTCATCAGTAGAGCACGTCATATAATTTTTACAAACAAAACTGCTAAAACATTGAATTTCTAAATACCCTCGGGCTAAAATTTTATAACAAAGATTTTCTCACTATCCATTTTTCCCGAGCAATATTCCTTAGTTATATTGAATATTTAGCAAATCTTTTGTTTGTTTTATAATTTTCGAATTTCGTAGCTAATATCTACAGTACGTGAAAATATTGTTTTTTTAACTAGGTTTTTCATAATGAGTTGCGTTGCAATTTATTGCTTTTTTGAAAATGTCCCTTAAAGCCGCAATAACTGCCATCTGTTGCGGAGTTCAAGTGTTGAGGGGGATTCCGTTCTAACAACTTCCGTAAAAGTCCGTTGATTTATGCCCGATATATTTATTTATTAAGGAAGTTTGTACAGTAAACAGTAAACATTACACTGGATCCTGTTGCAAAATCCTCGAGACCTGCGAGATGCGGAAAAAATTGGAAATTATAATTATATATTATTATTTATTATCTGCAAAAGCTGTAATTTAATATTTACAATTTTTTTTTTATATATCAAAGTAATGGAGAGCTAAGATTCAAAATATGCTATCGTCTTAGTTTTTCAAATCCTCTTCTCTCTAATCTCTAGCTTTTGTGTATTTTTTCTAATGCATTTTCTTCCGTAAATGACGTCAGGAGGCAATCAGTGCAGAGCTGAGTAATTCCTGGTTGCGTTCAACATTTTCAATAAAAATTAAGAGAATACAACTTTTCTACGAAAAGAAAATATTTGTTTACGATATCAACTGAGAATGCTCGGTGGAATATCGATATCAAATTCGAACTGTTGAATCTATGTAAATTTCCACATGCTTTGATACTCATGACCTGGGTTTCGAATTTTGGTATTTTCAGGCATTCTATCACACAGATGATAAACTTTAGTTATAAGTGATAGTTGAGTGAAGTTTAGATTTTAAAAAGTTGAGCTTTTTTTTATTCAAGTATTAAACACTTCTATTTTTATTTATAGAAATCTTTAAAAATCATTATTACATTGCCATCTGTTAATAAATTATAATCAGCCGTCTCAACAGTTAGACGTTAGCAGAGTTCTCCTACCTTAATTATTGCGAATTTATCGCTTGAGCGTATATTATATATATATATATATAGCGTACTTTTCATTAGATATTTAATATATATCAAGTAAATGGTTCCTTATTTATATAATTTTTTTCGAAAATAATCCAATTTTTTTATGGAATCTCATTTTTTTCTCTTAGTTTGAATATTCTGTTTTGTCGTTTGTTTATTATTTTTTTGCTTAAGAATTAGTTTTCAAACTTTAAATATATCTGAACCTTGTGTTCATTTATGTTTATTGTAATCATTTATATTTTTTGTGTTTTTTTATAACTAGATAGTTAATTCATTCATAGCTCACATCACACGAATACCACTATATTTACATAGATGTTCGTAAAATGTGTTAAGTACTCATTTTTCGGTAGCGCAGTGTGCAAACTTTTGGTGAACAATTTGATACTCGGATTCGTTATGGCAAATTCCTTTTGTGTTTCAATACTCTGTGAATGGGTATAATATATTTTTTTCATATCGTCTTTGAAAAACTTGGGCGGAGAAAGTTTTCAGAATTTCTCAATGAAAGTTTTCACACGACTTGAATGTAAAAACAACTCCGCAGGATACATAATAAAATTTTCTTTTTTCCTTAAACAATATGCGAACAATTTGAAATACGGCAACTTGTCGAATTTGTGCTATATTTTTTGCATACCTTATTTGCTCAATGTTTTGTATGTTTATTCTATTTTTTAAAATATTAAAAAAAAAATAACAGTAATATATATCCCATCACGAGTCTTCGATAAAATTTTAAGTAAATTTTGTATTTATGATCAATTTTCGAATAAAAGCTCGTATATTTAGTACACGCTCCGCAATTATACACAATGATCCGATACCTTAGAAAATGGGCATTTTCGGTGGTGGCTTTCGTCTTAATCAATACCGATACTGTGGCGGAATTGCAGTGCAAAGATTGTTTACTTGGTAGTTAGAATAAGTTTCGTAACATTATATTTTCAGGATCACATGTGTGCCATAGAAAATATTATTCAAGATATTAAGGTTTTATTGAAAATAAATAATAAACGAACTAAATTATTAAGTACAGTAAACCCCCCAATAATGAAGAGATAGGGGGATCATTACTGGGGGGCTCATTATTGGGGGGTTAAGATTTCCAATTGATTTTTTTTTATTTGAAATGTGGAATTACATATTATTTTTTAATTAATTAATTGATCATAAATATGTACATTACTTAAGCTTATACGTATTCAAAATTATTTAAGTCGTGCACATTATCAAGACATGTGAATTTAGAGACACGAGACAATGTATGACAGTATTTTAAATACAGATTTGTATGAACTATTTTTATGAAAGCCTAATTAGGAGTTTTATTTTTTTATTATTCCAGGGATTTAACTCATTATTGGAAAACCTGCCGCAAATGTAATTGGGGGGTTCATTAGTGGGGAGGTCATTATTGGGGGGCTTAATGTATTTCAAAACCTTAATTATTTATATATTATATATGTCGATGCAGTCATGTTGGGAATTTAACGAAAGATTTGAAAAATATTGGTATGAGACATGATTATAAAATAAAATGCTGTGCTTAGCAAATGGTTATTGGGATTTTATTAATCCGTTAATATGTGTATACTCTGACGTAAATATGATCATTTGTGATTTATTCAATCGTATATCTGTCAAATATTGGTCAAATTAGTTTGTGAAAGTAGTTGTATCGTCCCAAAAATGATAACGCCAGCTTAAAGCGTTAATGATCATAACCAAATATGGTATCATTGTTGGCAGCTTCTTACATCGGATTTAAATCTGTTACATAATCAAGAATAATCTTCTCATAAATTGATAATGGATGTTTGAGGCTTGCTGGCCACCCGTTGGGAGATAAATGGACTTCTTGTGTTTATTCACGTGTATTGCGGTCAAGTAACTTGAACCATCCGATAACTCATTTAGATTGTCATTAAATTAGACAAAGCAATCATGTGAATTGCTTTCGAATATTGACTTTATAACTTTTCGATGTTATATATATATTATAGATATTTGGGAAATAATATCGAACGTAACATAGTATTGCAAACAAAAAGTGTTATGCTATTGTAAGTATTTAAATTAAAAATTACAAACTTTATTTTTTCTAAGAGAAAATATTTTTGCGAAATTGTATGTATGAAGACGAGAATGAGTCACATTATTTAAAAAAAAAAAAGTTGTCAATTTTTAATTTATACGAAAAATGATTTTTTACAATGTTATCGAAAAAAAAAAATAATAATTCATCATTTAATATGTAATGCTAGATTTTCGGCTTATAAAATATTGCACATTACAATAAACTGCAAATCATTTAATATAATATTCCAAATTTGCTAAGTTGATAAAAACTTTTTAATAATATATTTTCCCTTAACCCTTTTAAGCTTCTCCTGCTTTTTTTGTTGATAGATTAGAAGATTCCAATAGTAGAGTAAAAAAGCAAAGTATTATAGGTCAAAAAAGTTTTGAAGGCTGTTTTGACAGCACGCTATCGTCAACACTATTTTAATGCAATTAAGCATACCCACTGTACCATTTATTTAAGCTAAGATATACAATATATTGTTTGAACAATATAGCTTTAACTTATAATTTAAGTATTCAACTAGTTTTAATTGCTCTTTGAAAATTAGTATAAATATTTTTAATTATCAACCGTCAAATTGAAAGAACTGTTTTTTTTTTTATAATGATACGTAAATAATCAGGTAACCTTTTTAGAATGATTTAAGTCAGAGTGATGTGTAATTGTTCATTAAAAATTGTATTGCTGCTCTATTTTCCACGACGGTATCATACCATGGTACATTTTTGTGAGATATATAAGTTTTTTTTATCAATATTTTTTCCTAGTATGGATCATGTAGATATGGTATTATCGAATACCAATACTGGTACTATACTTTAATTAGTTATTTGTTTCGAATTAACAAAAAGGTAAAAGTGTTTTTGAATCAAAATATAGAAGTATCAAATCGGAAGAATGGAAGCATAAAAGTTTTAATGTTTCAATTATCTTATTTATAATTTGGCTACAAAAATGATCATTAGTCGATGTTGACATTATTAATCACTGGTACAATCAACTGGTCAAATAAAGGCGGAGCTTTTCGTGGACAAAAGTTTCCGTCTTGCAAAACTGTAAACGAGAGCTTTGGTAGGACAACGGTGTTTTCTGTAGATGGAAAGCTCACACCGACAACGCTTTTGTTCCTCACTAACTGATACTTAACGCTTTCCTTTCATTATCGCGCCTTCAGATCTATTTTACTGGGTCTAATGGAACGGCTCCCAAAATGTTTTATTCCCTTCATGTTATATACGGTATCAGAGTGATATCTGCCGTTTAATTCGACTCGCTAAGTTTTAAAGTTTGTCTATTTTATCTTTCTTTATAAATTGATGCAAATAATCACTGAAGCGTGTTTAATTAAAAAAATAATGATTAATAAAACAATTTTACACAACCACAACAGGTTTGTCAGACTTTACCTATTAGATAGACTAATTAAATTAATTAAATTGCTTTATTTTGCTTTTTAGAATGAGTAAATAGTTTTTAGTCCAAAAACTTTTCTCTTTCTTGTTTTACACATTTAATTTAACTGTTTTTCAACCGAAAACAATTATTTAATTATTTAGTTTTTAAATTAATATATGTTTAAAAAAGTGCGTAGTTGTTAGCTACTCCCCTGTAAATAATTATACTCTGTTTTAAGAAATTTTGAGAGATTCAATTACACCCCACAGATTTCAATGAATTTGAAAAAAAATCATTACTCTTTTAAAGAATTGCTTTTTGAGATTCGAATCGGTATACTTGACAAAATGACTACAGAAAACTAATAGCGTTTCTTTTTCATAATTTTATTAATAATAAAAAAATACTTTCAACTATGGAAACATTACCTTGTATGCATGGCAATTTTCGTACGTCTGTCGAATATCTACGTACATATATATGTCGTGTAGGTTTGTGACAAATTTTTCGTAAAGAACGATCTTGCGCATGTTTTTTGTATTTCACTCGTTATCAACTGCTTTACGAAATAGGATTGTTTCAAGCTAACTGTACTAAAAACTGATATAATGGTAATGATTATTAAACGTTGAGCTTTACAGTTACCGAAGCACTTGTCCAATGTATTCCAGCATACATTGTCTGAAATGAACCATCAGAGCATTCAGTTAAGAGGTTTTTAGCAGGCAAGAAGCATAGCAGTCTTAGGAAATTATTGCGCTGTTAAGTAAAGTCGTATAGAGTAGAACACTGAACATAAAGGCAGGCTGTAAAATTCAATTTCAAGACGCTCGTATGCAGGAATAGAGCGGTCAAGCTATGTTTCAACGTCTCGCACAAAAGTGAGATACGATATATAATTTTTACGAAAGAAATACCGAATGAAAAAAATATTCATTTTGTACCGTTAATTACTAAAAGCAAATGAATATAATTAAATTTGTTCAATTAATCTAATGAAAAAAATTATTTATTTTATTTTGTAAAAAAATATGATAGCAAAATTAACTTTCAAAATAAAATAATCAATAATTAAAAATCACGGAGTACGGTATATGTTCGTTAATAGTGTAGTTAATTTTTTGATTGAATTGGCATTTACTTGGTAGAACTTCATTATAACACGGTTGAAAAAAGAGCGATGTATTTTTGTACTGCAACATTTTTTTGAGGATGCAGTTGATAGCTATTTCGGCTCACGCTATCGTCAGAACTATGTTTTAACGTATATTTGCTCATCTATGCCGTGTAGAAAAGGTACATAATACATCTTCTCTTCTGTTTTAACAACCAAGCTTATCTCCTGCTAGTATTAAAACTAAAAAAATAATCATATGAAACTAAACAGGCGGCAATTTCAATAAGCTTAAATATTGGACGGAGATGATTTATTACGCGAAAGCAATTTGTTTTAAGGACAGTGGACTTCATCGAAGTTTTCTATCTAAAAAAATCTTATCCATTTTTTATGTGAAGGCATTAAGCATAAACTCATTTCAAACAAAATCTTTACATAATATAATACATGATCATTTTTGACAGGCAAAATCAAGATTACTCAAAAATACACATTTACGCTTTGTTAAAGATGAATATCGTGATTCTGAGAATAATTCTCATTGAATCATAAAATTCGAAACGTTTACATTTAAAACTGTTTCTAATTTAAATTTAACACAAACAGTTGATATTTCACAATTATTACTGATTCACAATTATGAACTGTAATGTTTACTAAAAGAAATAGCGATAGAACCTTTATGAAACTAGATTGCCAGGCCGCACAAGGCATACGCCCCCGTTTAATTGTCTTTGGTTAGTTGGTTATTCTTTATTTCACTTTATATGTGCGGCGATTCGTTTTCTTTAACTATTAATTTACCAAATCACTCTTCGGTATAGACTTGGAGCCATTACAATGTGGTTAACCGTAATTGCAGGGACATTAATAAACTAATTTGTAATAAAGACGGCCATTATTGGTGGTAGCCTTTACTCGAAAGGTATATTCACTTCATGATATATACGTCTAAACATTGTTTATTGATTTTGTGCATGTTAACTGACAACCTAAAGGAGATATTTTTTTTTTTTAATTGGGCGTTATTTAACCATGTAATTTTAGATATGCCCTTCATAAAAAAGACTTTTGGCAAAATAGGAAGCTTTATCATACAAGCGTTTATCTCTTTAAATACTTTAACTGTCTTAACACTGAAAGGTGTTATATTTTAACCTTTTGCATTCGAGCACTTTTTCGTATGTGCATACCAGCAACTCGAGGCATTTTTTGCGAAAATTGTATTCACTACATGAATCAAAGTAATAAAAAAAATATATTTTTTTTATTTTTTCTATGAAATAGATATTTAATAAATATAATATTATATATATATTTATTTTATTTTTAATTCTTCATTATATGGCTTTTCACAAAGCAATCGCCAACATGTAATCCTGACTTATTTACGCAGGTCTCGCAAAACAGCCGTGTTTCCGATCTCCCGCCAGAAATTTTTCTATTTGAACATACTGCACAGTCCTTCTTGAGAAAAGTTGAAGTACGCACTCAGGATCCACCATGCATTTCGATGACAACACTTATTGATATTACGCAAGCCGACTATCTTTGGCTATGTTTTTTTTTATCAGAAAATGACTCCCTAATGATCTGATATTGTGATCTAGTTGTAATCGAAAAAGATAAAAGATAAAAAATGTTAAAAGTATACTAAAAATGACTTTATAAACATGCCGCCACTGCGGCGGCTTCTGAGTAATACGATAAACTTACAATGCCGTCTCTATGGCGGTATTCGAGTGCAAAGGGTTAAAACACAATAATAATAAAAAAAAAAAAATACTATTTTCACAATTTAATCAAAAAATATATAATTGTTCATTATATAAAATTTTAGCTATTCCAGCAACTTGTCTTGTTAATGTTTATTTAAAATTCTTTTCCATGATTTTTCCAAAGGAGTCGGAAGGAAAAAAAAACGTTCATATCAAATTTTCGATTAAATTATATTTGTGAATTAAAATATAATAAAAAATTATAAATAAAAGTTTATTCTTAATTGTACTATCGTCACAATGCAGTAAGGTTTTGCGCTTCATTCGCTAAATATCCGTTCCTTCATTCTTACAACTCGTTACCATATTCTAAGATATTTTATTCGCATATAATTAACATTGTTTTTTTTCAATTATTTTTAGACTGCCATTGTTGGATCAAGAGTAACGTTACCATGCAGAGTGATCGGAAAGTCAGGAGTTCTCCAGTGGACCAAGGATGACTTTGGTCTTGGTGCTCATAGGAATTTGAGTGGATACGAGAGATATTCCATGGTTGGAAGCGACGAAGAAGGTGAGTCGTTTTTTTTGTCCTTTGTTGATCGTGCTATATCTGCCTAATAGGTGAAGAATAATGTTGTAAAATTAATGAGATACAATTTAACGATATCAATAAAACAACACCATATCTTTTATAAATGCAGTGCTTTATGTAAGTTTATTAATTAAAATTTGAAATATTGTAACGTTGTTCTGAGTACTAAATACAGTTCTGCTACATCCGTTTGAATATGCTGAAATACGAAATCCGGGTCGTTAGTGACAAAACATTTAGAATTATATAAAGCTTAAACAATTCAAATTTGATATTTAAGTTCCAGCATTGAATATCTTCAGTCAATATCATGAAGTTAATCTATTTAATTTGTAATGCAGTTTCAAATAAGAATTTGATGATTAAAATAAAATTGTTTTATATTTTTATATTTCGAATTTACTTAAAAAAATTGTCTTAAGCTTTATTTCATTTATAGTATCATCAACTTACGCATATTAATTTAAAACCCTTTATTCACTATTTATCTACATATTCATACATATGTATTTGATACTAATAAAGCTTATTTGAATGAAAGTATTTGAATGCTTTAAAAAAAAAAAAATTAAGTGTTCCTATTATGTACACAACATATAAATCGAAGAGGATGTTTTTTAAATTAATAAATTTTGATCCAGTAAACAAATTCGTTGGAAGTATTGTCTATGTAAAAGAACGGAAAAGTGGTTTTCTTTTGTGAGTAGAAGAAGCACAAAATTATGAGCTGAATCTTGACACCTAAGGTGAAATTCTTTAGCGTTGAATCAGGTCAAGTATTTGGTCAACCTGGCTTGTAGAATTTCAATACAGGTTTCTGTAATCCATTTTTTTCGTAGGAACATTTCCTTAAAATATTATTTTAATACTATAAATATTTTTTTTTCATTTCAAAGATTTGACAAGTCAAAGTGATGTGATTTTGTTAAAACAACATTTACTTAAAATGCAAAAACATAAATTTGGATGTACCATAAAAGACGTTATTTTTTCAGTATCTGTAAAAAAGTTCAAGATGTCTGCTATGAATTTGTTAGTAGCTTGCTTTTTGTATAGTTTTATGGCTTATAACAATGTCATATCAATTTTAACTTAGAATGACAAATCACAGTTCAGTTATAATGTAAAATTTAAAATAAAGTTGCCACAGTTGTTGTTAATTGTCTGTTGATATGATCACGATGAAAAATTAAAACCAAAACATAAAATTAAATTTTTATTGTCAGAAATTTATATGATTTCACATATTTTCAGGCATCTTCAGGCATTTTATCACACAAATGCAACAAAACTGATAAAATATGTAGAATCGTAGGAAGTTTAACAACAATTTAAATTTCATCATTCAGCTTCAGCCGATATCATAAATGATTCTAACATAAAAATTTTAAAATCTCAATGATGAACTGAAAAAAAGTATATTGGCAATACACGGAATTTAACCAATTGACTAATAGACTTTAAAATTAAAAAGAAGAAGCTATAATTTAACAAATAAATACCACGATTTATATGATAACCGAAAATTAGTTAAAAAAATAATTGTAACCGTCTTTTAAATTCTAAAATTGAATTAAAAAAATTTTTAGCATTTCATAGCGTCATAATTCTTATTACGTCAGATTTGACCGTGATTAGTTAATGGTGCAGTAAATCAAATCCTGTATTATGGGTAACAGTGTATGCCTTATATATTAATATCATTATACAATATGTTATTATTCTAATGTTTTTACCATCGAACGTATCTTCTTTTAATAATGCACATCATAATATTTTGTACCATGGCTTTAATAAATCATTTATGACATGCAGAATAAATTAATGATGTTCAAATTTTTAGCTGAATGAATAATATTTTTATACAGGCTGTCTTTTACTACTTCAATACAAGTACTTAATATCCTAATTAACTAGCCCCATTAATACGTCATTTTGTCAGATTTCATATTTCCTTTTCCCTTCAGAGATTAATTATATTTTTTATAGGTCAAGCTGACGGCAAATTTTGGAAATATATTAAAAATTCACGAAATTTTCTCGAAAAATAACGATTATTTATGTATTTGAGACAATGATAATATTTTTGAAACAACAGTCTCTGGTTCTGTTTGATATTTGAAAAATATATTTTCTTTATAACATCAGTAAAATTCTTAGTTAGTATTAAGTGTTAACTATCAATTCTTGATGGAAAGGCATGATGTTTTAAATAATAAATACACATTTTTAGTACTTATTTCCACAATATTTTTTTTGACCAGGACCGGTTTCACTCATCGCGAGCATTGGTAACTGATAGAATACATTTTACAAGCAAGTCTATTCATACACAATTTTTGAGATAAAGGTAACAGGTATACAAAACCATGGGTTGATCAAAAAATATATTGTGGAAATAATTACTAAAAATGTGTTTTTATTGTTAAAAAAATGAAACATATTTATAAAAGTTCCACGTATTAGCGGCTATTATGTTGAAAAAATAATAAAACCCCTAACAAATACTGACTATGTGAGTCTTTTACACAAAAAGAAAAAACGAAAAATTGAACACTTATTGATGTTGCCGCCTTTTTAGTTTCATTTACAATTTTTAGTTTTATTGCGAGCAAGAAACATGCTAAGTTGTTAAAACAAGAGAGAAGATGTATTGTGCACCTTTTCTATACAGATATATATAGATAAACAAATGTTCGTTTAGGCATAGTTCTGACGATGGCGTGAGCCGAAATAGCTATCAACTATATTTAAAAAAAATATTTTTTTAGAACTAAAATACATTGCCATTTTTTTCACCGTGTTAAATAATGATGAATTCATAGTTTATACGAATACGTATGTATGTATGTCTGCATTAAGCTTTGTGAAATAGGCTAACTTAAATGATGGTCACACTTCAGCCAGAATCGCAGATCTAAAACACAATCCAATATCTGTAAATATCCTGAATCCTTGCGAAGGATGACCACAATTTAGACGCGTAATTGCGGATCGGTCTAATTAAATCGCTGATAATAAATGGCTTCGTATATAAATTCATTTCGCCTCGCCCTGCCGGTTTGTATTGTGAATGCCCCAGGAGTGTATTCATCACTTACTGCGATACAATTAAGAAGAAAAAGATGAGGCAGTATTTTTTTAAGTCAAAAGTAAATTAAAACACAATAAATAATCTTTCACGGTTATTTGAGGTGATTTATTTATTAAATCATCTTGCGCGACGGTCGCTCACAAAAACTAAATTTTTACAATGGATTCGGCAAAACTTTGAGTCAGTTTATTTTTAATACAAATAATTTCAGTAACAATTCATCTACCTACGAACCTTAAATATTTTATATAATATCTTAACTCTTTCAGAGATTAATAAACTTATTTAAAAATATCACAAATTCTTGTCGAGTATTCGTTATACAAGAATATTAAATTAACCTTTGAAGTCTTGATCGTAATACATAAAATTGTATGTATTATATTACACATCCAAAATTTATGATAGCAGATTAAAATTACAAACGTATATATAACGTAGGTTTTCCAACAAAGTTTCCTAGAAACTGTTTTCGTTTCATTATATAATAAATATATGTATAAATACTTTGTATATCATATTTTGTATCTGATCAAAAAAAATATGTGGAAATAAGTATTAAAAAATATAATAAGACTCTATTGATTGAATTGGCATTCACTTGGTAGAACTCCATTATAACACGGTGAAAAAAATAGCAATGTATTTTAGTTCTACAAAATTATTTTTAACAAATATAGTTGATAGCTATTTCGGCTCACGCCATCGTCAGAACTATGCTTAAACTAACATTCGCTTATCTATATATAGCTGTGCAGAAAAAGCACACAACACATCCTCGCTCCTGTTCCAACGGCCTAATTGCTATTTTTTTCACCGTGTGATAATAAGACTCCTTTTGATAAATCCTGAAGTTTGATTGAATATATTTTTTTGGCTACTGTGTTTTGAACAATTTTGTTATTGTTTTGCTCTTTTTAATAAACAAATTATTTATTGTGAAAACATACACGTTATAATTAGTTTTGATTTTGATCTGTTTATTTTTATAGCCTTTACAAGCTGTTAATATATTACAACGCCAAAGAAAATAAATTTTCCAGCTCTATTTTTGAAAACAAAGCCGTTGGAAAATTTTGGTCCGGATTTTTCTCATTACTTTTTTACCCCGGTCCGCCCCTGAATGTACCAATTAACCTGCTTCCTGCGGAAAATCCTCGAACAAGGAATGCTAGGACGGGGGTTACTTAGTCCGGCAATTAAGTTTCCGCGCGCAAGGGGTCAATTTTAAACGGCGTATTAATGTCTTTGTTAGGTACCTACTGCAAACTGGATCGTGTTTCAATGACAAAAGGGTTAAACAGTAAATTTATTGATTACCTCTGTTTGTTATACTATGGTAACAAATTTGTTTACATGATTTATTTACTGACGAATTTCCCCTTAGGCAAAGGAGTCTGCCAGTTGATTTTGAATAAACTAAAGTCTCTTTAACAACGAAATTACGTACCTTGAATTAATAATTACATAACATAATTTTCTTATAAAAGATTTCAGTTTTAAAGTTAGATTGATATAGACAGTTTGGCATAAAACTATTAGCATCGTAGATGAAAGTGATTTATTTTTTTCATTTTTTTTCTCTAATAAAGATTGAAATGCATTTTTAACAGAATCTTTAGACATTAACAGATAATGATCGAGCTTCTTTTCCTTTTTAAAGCAAACACAAGTATTCAAACAAGCAAAAATTACTTCTTTTTGAAGAAAGTTTTGCACATACCCTGGAATAAGTGTTCAATGAACTCACATAGATTTGTCCATGCAAATTGTAATAACGAGTGTAGGGGATAAAACACACGACCTCGGTATCTTGAAAATTACTTTCCTTAGTTTAATTCTTTATATATTGTATGTGCATTAGTATATGCGTTTTGTGTATTGTGTGTGAGTGTAGTATATTGGATGGTATAAATACATATAATGGGTATAGTCATCGCGTGAAACAGATTTACTATAGATTACTCAGCTCTGCAGCGATTAATTTAGGTCAGCAACATGCATAAGACTTGAAAAGATGATTCTAGCACGTCATATATCCTTACTGTCAATTGACATATCATAAAAAAGTGGTTGATCGGTTAACGATCATAATCTGATCTAAGATTACGTTCACTATCCAAATTGTTTTTTAAACGATCATTGATTTATCGTAGATTTTTATTATGGATTTCAAAGATATATGTTTGTTGCCCGATTTATTCGCAGCCCGAACTGTTTGTTAGCCATTCAACCGGTGTGTATGGAAAAGTATTTAAATTATAAAATTGCAGCGAAAAAATCTATAACCAAAACAATAATATATACAAATAAGGAGCTTACTCATAAAAAAGTTTTTGTGGAACTGAATACATTTTGATAGGAATCACCAAAGTGCACGCATTTTTTTAATGGTGAAGATTTTTTTCCGCGAAAGTCTCTTTCTAAACTTCTTTTTTGTTTATTGATTGAATTGGCATTCACTTGGTAGAACTCCATTATAACACGGTGAAAAAATAGCAATGTATATTAGTTCTACAAAATTATTTTTAACAAATATAGTTGATAGCTGTTTCGGCTCACGCCATCGTCAGAACTATCTTTTTGTTGTATTGTATCGTGATTTACAATCTACATTATGGCGGACTATTCGATGCAACCTCGAAAGAATTTTTGTTCAATGCCTTTATTAAACATTTTCAATTAATGGAACGATTTCGCATAAGTGCTTTGGAGTCCAATTACCTACAAAACTCGTTCTTATCCTGTCGACTACATAATTATAACACGTCACTTGGGTCTTTCCATTCTCTACACTTCTTCTTGAAAATCGAATAATTCATTTAAGCGATGTGTTTTTTATATTTCTTGAAACTTTTTTTATAATAGCTTTTAATACTTACATATATATCATATGCCATGGATTTGTGATTGTGATGAAAAAGTACATTGTTTTCAAAACTTCCTTGAGATACACCTTGTATATCAACTTATTTTTATTTACGACGTTTGGCCAGTTCTATTTTCTTCAAATTAAAAAAAAACTGTTATTTATTCATGTTTTATTGATTATGTGATAGTTATTTATTATAAAGTTTCTTAAGTACACTTTGAAGCTATATTCAATTATTTTTTGTCTTATAGCTAAAAAAATATACCGGTACCAAATGTAATGTTTTAAAAACTGTAAAGGTCGACTTTTATAGACGTAAAATTTAAAATATATGAATAACACATTTGGGTGTCAACTTTAACTTCTTGGTGGAAAAGCATTATATACAATAAATCACAATGTTAAGTACTATTTCCACCATTTTTTTTATATACAGCAACCTGTTTTGCTCAAACCAAATAAAACAACACGGTGGAAAAATATCAATACAATTTAGTTCTACAAAATTTTGCTATTTTTTTATCGTGTTATAATGGAGTTCTACCAAGTAAATGTCAATTCAATCAATAAAAGAATACGATTTATCACTATTATACTTTTAAAATAATACACTTTGTTTGGCCGTATACACTTCACAATAGTTTTAATGTGTTAACTGTCACTTCTGATGCTGACCAAAATACAATTAAATTCCGAAAAAAGGTTCTGCATATTGTGTGCCTCTATACAAGTAACAGCATATTTTTGTTCCAAACTTACACAATTTTATATAGTTATCAAGAACATTTTCACGCTAATTTAATTTAGTTTAAAATAGCAATTAATTTGAATGCCTTATTATTATTGCAGGCATAGATAGATAACTTGATAACTTATTGAGTGGATTGTCTCAAAATGGTAAAATTAATGATAAACCACGTCATTAATCTACGAACATAATATTTCACTCTAAAAGCCCTCTCATTATAGTGTGGACTGTGGACTGATTGAAAGGCAGATAACCCGCTTTTAAAACCATAAGATTTGTTTTGAAACTTTCAATGGAGCTCAATAATTCTCTTTAGTCGATGATTTTGACGTGAGGGGATTACCCAACAAACGTTTGCAAGAGTAAAAGACTATTTCTGCCATATTTTAATCCAGGAAAATAAATTTCCCTTTTCTTCAATGTAAGATTAAATCAACACAAAGGAAAACTTGTAGAGATAGTTTTTAATCTCGCTATTTCATTATATTTTATTTGATATTTAAACATAATTCTTACAGTTTGCAAATAATTCGTATTTTTTACAAATATTTTACAGATTTCATAGAAAAACTTTACTTCTTTTATATTTTACATATTTTTCAGTATAAATAAATGAAGGAGTGACGATAGTTTGTATTCATTTCTTTCTTTTACGATAATAATAAGAGAGTTATCATTTTCATGACCTTGCTTATCAATTAATGTGATGATATGTGATGTATTTAAAATGCCATAAACTGACTCTTTTAGCCATTAGTATAGGAATCTTCCAAAATTTGTAGCCTTAGAGCCACAGCGACTACACTAAAAAGTTTCAAAGACCAAAATCTACCTATTCTAACGTTTTCCTTTAATTTTTTTTCCAGGAGACTATTCATTGGATATATCTCCAGTTTTGCTGGAAGACGATGCAAAATACCAGTGTCAAGTGAGCCCTGGACCTCTAGGTAAGTAATTCTACAATATTTATAAGATTCATAAAAAAAAGTAAAGCTTTTTGACCTAGATATTTGTAACAGCAATTATCGCATGAGAGCTTTTCATGACGCTTTTATCAATCAATATTTTTTTCTCTAAAAAAAATTTGACTTGAATATAAATATTGTTTGATAAATATAGTACCAGATTTGTTGTTACTCAGCTATTTGGTATATGTTGATGTGAAAGAAAATACCACAAGAAAGACTTTTTTGCAAAATTATACACATCGCTCTTTAGAATAATTAACTGTAAAAAAAACTGAGAGCGTTTTTATTTTTTTATATACTGGCCAATAAATGAGCTGTTTGTCCCATGTAATTTAACTTACAATCATCGCATGAAATAATGCTAAAATTGTTTTTATTTCACGGATTATATAAAAGAATCTTGATCTAAAAGCAATTATATTCTTATTGATTGAATTGGCATTCACTTGGTAGAACTCCATTATAACACGGTGAAAAAAATAGCAATGTATTTTAGTTCTACAAAATTATTTAAAAAAAATATAGTTGATAGCTATTTCGGCTCACGCCATCGTCAGATCCATGCTTAAACTAATATTTGCTTATCTATATATAGCTGTGTAGAAAAGGTACACAATACATCTTCCCTCCTGTTTTAACGGCCTAGCTTGCTTCCTTCTCGCAATAAAATTAAATTTTTAAAAAATTGTAAATGAAACTATAAAATGCGGCTATGACAATAAGTTTACATGTGGCACGGAAATGGTCCATTACGGAAGAAAATCAGACCCCTTCCACCCCGTGGAGCGCCGATGTAAACGAATAAACATAAGCCACTGTTTATTCTTCATTATTTTTAAATCAGGTTCATTATAACATAACATCATGAAGTATTAGAATTATGCAGGCCCAGTTTATATATATGTACTTATTATTTGTATC
The DNA here is from genome assembly GCA_028555115.1 of Himalopsyche japonica. Lineage (NCBI taxonomy): Eukaryota > Metazoa > Arthropoda > Insecta > Trichoptera > Rhyacophilidae > Himalopsyche > Himalopsyche japonica. Next base: position 130,813 of record JAHFWJ010000526.1, on the reverse strand, counting down.
ATTCCTACACGGCACTTGGTAGGAGTATACTTTATTTAGATTTAAACCACACCGGACGTTATCATATTAATTTTGCTTTATGCGAGTAATTTATCAGGTTGCATTTGAGCAGTACTCAATTCGTCGCTGCTGTGAGATACGAAATCAGCGGGGTGTTTTCCAACATTGCTTGGGAGTGGAGAAATATAATATGTAGACATAATTTCCGCTAAATTATATTTAGTATATTTACTTTACCTTTATGTTATATAAGTTATAATACAGCGTAAATGAAAGGCTGTTTTCATCTTGTAATACAACAATAAACTACCTATGTCAATACATATAGTAATAACACATACGCACACAAAATAATACTATTTAGCTGAAATCTGGTGAGATAAATTATGTTTTAATGCATGTAAAGTTATTTATTTTACAAACGTCTGGTTATTATTTTTTAACATTTTTTTTAACCAAGCGGTAAGTTTGAACTTACCACTAAACAGTAATTAAGAAATTTTAATGTCATACTGTAAAACAAAGTGATCAAAGTACATCAATTTGAAAATTGTTACTCATTTCAAACTTTTATGAATCGAATTAATTTATGATATCGACTGAAGGTGCTTGCTAGAATTTCAATATCAAATTTGAATAGTTAAAACTTTGTACGTTCCACATTTTATGTCGCTTACAACCCGAGTTTCGCCTTTCGGCATCTTCAGGCATTCTATCACACGGATGCAAAAGAAATGACGATACTCTGATTCCGAAGAATTTCGAAGGATTTCGAAGAAGAAAAAATGAATGCCCGAAGATGCCGAAAGGCGAAACCCGGGTGGTAAGTGACCAAAAATATGGAATCGTACGAAGTTTTAACAAATAAAATTTTATGAATCGAATTAATAATTGATCGTCAGTGGGATAAATAATACTTAATTCTCCCGCTTTGAATGTAAGATTTGTTTGTATTCACTTGAAATTAAGTACTAATTCGAGGCCAAAATGAAATTCTGTAATCCTTAATAATATCAATTTGTATATTCCGGATAGTTCTTAAGAAATCGTTTACATAATTTGTTTGTTCTTCCAAAGTGTAGAACCAGTCTGTCAATGGGGATGCCAATGGTAAGAGCATTAACAATGTTCAACAATATTGCTTTGGATGTTGACGCATTTCATGTGGGCGAAAGTGAGTTCAGACGAAAACTATTTTTTCAGTTAAAGTAGACATTTCATGAGCTTACATGGTTGACTTCTTTTTGCAATCCTTATTGATTGTTTTACTGTGTATTTGTTGAATTTTAATGTTAATGTGTAATGTTAATATGTTATGCTACAAAAGCAATGAATTGATAATTTGTAAGTTTCGTACCGTGTAGTTATAAATAAATAAATAAATAAACAATAAACACAGTTTTCCGTTTTGATTAATAGATTTTTTTAGATACATATGTTGATAAGTTATATTCAATTGTCGGCGTAAATATTTCAATTACCAAAATTCAAGATTATAAAGTATATTACTAGCTTTACAATAAAAAACTTCGTAGATTAGGTTATACAATATATATGCTCTTATATATTATTCAGAGAAATGTTGGCTTTGAAAATTGATTCGAAAATCACTGTCATATGACTAAAGGATGAATCATATAAGCGAAATAACAAAAGATTTTCCAGTGCAGAAGATTGTTGTACTAAAGTAGTTCAATTAAAAATGTATGATAAATGTCACAATTGATAACATACGATCGGAAATTGATGTGTTCTTCAATTAAAAAGATCGAGCATAAAATTATTCATCAATTTAATTAAAAATACTTAAATTTTAATCACATTATTGAGATAGCGTTATAAACTAGCGTGATTGTTGGAAATATCAATGTATGCCACGAAATACTTTTTTTGTTTTTAAAATATAGGATTATTTGAGATTGACACCCTTTCGAAACATTTACGCGTTGTTTTTTTAAAGTGTCCGCTTTTATTGGCGGAGCAAACTGTCAAAACATGATAGGCGTAGACAAGAAGAAAGTCCGATAAAAAATCCGAATAAAATGTTTTATTCAACAGTTTAACTGTGAGATTTGTCATCGTAGTATATTTTATTGTCTGAACGCATTCAAGACTTTGGATTTGAACTCTCTTGCGTTAAACACAAAGAGATCAAAAGACTACGTCACTTTGGGAGAGGGGGTCTTTGAAGGATTACCCATTCTTCCCTAATAGATGATTCAAAGGACCGGAGTGCGTCCTTTGGGATAGATAATCATCGAAGGATATAAAGGATAGCGAGGAAAAGCAAAGGAAAAATCGATAATATCTGACTGATTCATGCGATTAAAAATAACTTTTATTTGTATTAAAACATCTCTTTAAATTCAATTCGAATATTTTTTAGGTAAATAGCATTTGAGAAACAGATATTTTTTTTTATTCTCCTAATCTTTAAACATCTGAATATTTACATTATAAACTTCTTACCTGGTGTTTTTCGTAGTGTAATTATGTTATTGATACTTCAAATATTTTCGATGGATTCGGCAATAGCTTTGTCACAGATTTTAAAACAATATCTCTGTTATTAGATTTAGAAGGAATTCGCTTTTTTGAAAAGCATCTTCAAACAAACAGTAATTTTGTATACGTGTTTGGGTATGGTATGTGGCGGGATGAATATAATTATAATACGTGTGGTGTCCACGTGAACCGTATTACTCAGCTCTGTAGCGAACTAAGCTTGTCAGCAACGACACAACAATTATAAAAAAATCTATGTATTATATAAGCGATGAAAGAGATCTGAAGAGTTCTGATGCTAACGCGTCATAGATATATATTATAACATTTCATCAATTTGATTTTTAAAAAAATCGTAAAGTTTATTGTTACATTATGAAAGAAAACAATGTTTTTAATTTTAGACTAAAAACTGAAACAAAAAATACAACTATTCTCTTTTTAATAAACTTAGAGACAGCTTTGAAATCAAACAATAATATTACTTATAAATTCGTATCGTGTGTACAACAACCTACAAAAGTATCATCTCTATCGGTTGAATGGTATAGAAACGCATACAGGACATACATTCAAACAAACAAAAATTATTTTTTATTATATATGTAAATATATTTATACAAGTTGGTTGTCCCACCTCCACCCGTTATGTGTGTGCAGCTGCTGTTACACGGCCGCCTTCCTTAACGCAATACTAATAAAAGGAATCGATTTTACTCCTCATAAAAAATTGGTTGTCTGTAAAGTCGGTTTACGGACGATAGTTTAACGTGACAACGTCATAAGAAAACATTGATGAAATGATTGCATACTTTTATGAATAAAATGGAATCATTTTTATTGAATTATCATTATTTTGTATGGATACGAAGAAGGAGTGAAATGAAATCTACAATTGTTTTTCTGAAAGAAATCGTTGATAATTTATTGTTAAAAGTATATTTGTTATACGTTAATCAGATTTTTAATATGCAAGAATTAATTACCTTTATTGCCGCAATTGTTGTTGTAATATAAACAATGAAAACCACATTAACATTTCACTTCACTTTATAAACAGTTGTAAACAGATCACGTGTAGGTACTGTAGGTGTATAAGTTGTGTGCTGCCGCTGTCTCTTTTCTACTCAGACGCATCGACAAATCGAGTGGAAGAGAGATAGATGCGGCACAATCCGAACGGTAGGCCGATCGTGCCTCTCTATCGCTTATCCGCGCTCTCGCTCGCACGCTTGCCTTCGGCGTAACGCGACAAACGGGACAATGAGTCATGTTTTTTCGTGCGTGCAGCGGGCGTTCATCGATTTATAAGACGTTGTCACGTCAAAAATAAAAAGAAAATTTGACTTGCTTAGCCACTTAGTTTATGTGATATTAGGTATCCTGTGTATCTAGAGACAAAATTTGCAACTTGGCTTTCGAAAATCTTAATATTGAAAATGTAGATAAGGTATTATAATCTTTTATATTATTTGGAATAAGCTGACGTTGAATTGTTAATTAACAGCTGATTCTTTTGACAGTGGATAGTGAAATTATAAGGATTTTCCTAATTAGTTATGTGGTCAACGCTTTTAGGCGCATTGAAAGCTTAAATATTAAAATGCTTACTTTGAAATAATGTTTTTCCAATTGATTTATAACGTTTTGATACCTTTAAACTCAACCCTTATCGAACACAAAAAAACGATGCGTAAAATCTGTTGGTTATTGTCTTTTTTTTAAACCTTTCATTAATTTCCTACCACGAACTAATCCGCAATCAGTAATGGTTTTGAAAAGTTCAGTTGAGATCATTAGCAATACATATCCAACAAATTAAAAAAAAGCTGTTTAACTTGTGTTACATTTGAACAATTCATTTGTTCTTCGATATCCGATATAGCCTTAATTATAAAACAATTTTTGAGAGTCGTTAACTTATCAACATAAAATACCAAAATATTATAAATTAGCATTATAATTTCTCGAATATTTTATCTTCGAATCTCGTCTATTATTCATATAATAATTTTGCAAAAATATTCGCTACGCACGTAATTTTCGTAGCTACTTAAAAAAATAAACAATCTAAGAAGACAATCTCAACGCCCTCTCTTACATTTACGTCTATATGCATTTAAACAACATCCTGGCATTTTTTTTTTTTGTTTATTTTTTTCCTTCTTCCGCCCAGGGCAATAACAGCCTCCACCAGAGCCGGAACTGCTGCGGCTAAAGATTTAATGCAATATAACAATTTGGGGTTAGGGCAATGAGTGAGAATGTTTAAAAATGCTTTCCTAGCATCACAGAAAAGATTCCGATTGAGCCTTGCATTCACTCGTAAGGGTGAATTTAAAAAATATGATTTATTTTTACGAAGCTAATACATAATTTCAATAGCTAGTAATTATACTTTCATATGGAAAGCTGAAGCCTTTCAAAATAAAAATAAATATGCAAAGATAAACCAATTGTAAAAATGGTTTTCAAGCAAAAAATATGTTCTGTTTTGTTTTTGATTTGCTCAGTATGAAAATTTGAAAACAATTTATTGAGTTAAAAAATTGTTGATTGTTATTACAATTGCTTCGTTTTTAATATCCGTTTTAATTTGATTTACTATTAATAACTACATTCTTATTATTTCAAACAAAATAAATGTATGTCATTGATTTTTTTATGAAAGGCTTTAGGCAATACAACCATAAAGAATAAGGCGAAAAAACCATAGGGGTCAGCGTAAATGCGTTATGATAACCATTATGATAAAAAAAGACGCTTCTTTTTATTCATTTCAATATAAATTTGAATTATTGAAGCCTTGTGTGTCCGTTAAAAGAACTGATAAGTCAGTAACGTTACCCGTGTTAATTAATGCAAAAAGATGTCAAAAGGTAAATCCGGGTCGTAAGTGACAAAAAAAATCACAAACAATTAAAATGTAATATTGAAATTCCATCAAGTAACCTCAGTCGATATTGTAAATCATTACCATGCCATTTTTTTCTATTCAACGCCCGCGTTTTTATAAAATGTTTTGATTTTAGTATTTTTTTACCTTTGGTGTTAGATGTTGATGGGGGTTTGTTTGTTTTTATTTATTTATCGTATCTTGCATGAAGGTCTTAAACAAAAGTTATGAGTGATTTAAAGAAGTCAGTGGTCAGCCACTTTTGACGGAGATATTTATTATAAGCCACAAGCGAGTGCTTTCAGAAAATAAAAATAAGCATCTTTGCACTTTTTGAAGAACATTTATTTTTATATTGCACTAAAATAAAATACAGTAAACTATATCGTTAACCTTAACATTTATGACGTATGTTTTACTCGGGGTTTGTGGCGCATTAAATGAAACAGTTATTGTCATTTTACCAGGGCCGGCTCTGGGATCGCGATGTAAAGTTGAAAAGTTTAGTTGGTGGAAAATGAGGCCCGCGAGCGAGATTAGACGTCGCGCAGCAGTCGACACGACCCAATTTCCAGCGCGGGATTTCCCCGAAAAGGAAAAGCGGATACTTGTGTTTGTGTACACACAATAAACACATACAACCATTTGGCTATTTAAAATACAACGTTTCTAATTTCAAGGTTTCATTCAACATTTCATGGACTTTGATGATATAAGGTTAATAATAACCATGAGGGGTACCAGACACATACAAGAAATCCAATAGTAACTTGATTGAATTTTAATTGGCACTGTTTTGTTAGGTTAAATCATAGATAACAAGCCAAGCAGTTATATTTACATGCTATAGAAGTGAAACAGAGTAGTATTGACGTATCATAAAATTTAAGTTAATATTGTTTGACATTTAAATGGCAGTGATTTGACTTGGCCATATAAAACACTGTATTATAGATTATTGCAAATGAGCTTTAACATAATATGTAAATTTGACTTAAGTTTACCTTAAAATCATCTATGTACACCATTTACGTTTTAGAAGCAAGTGCTTGAGAATGATTATTCGTAAATATTAAATATATTTATTTTTGTAGTAGTAATTAAATTATTAATTGTATAAAATAATATTTTCCACTATTGAGTACTTTCTATAACAAGACAAGTGTAAGCGAAATAAAATAAAGCTGGTATTTATATTTTAGTTTACTATCAATACATGCAATCATTTATTTTTTAATATAAATAAAATCTTTTCTTTAATAAAATAAAAATATGCCTCACATTTTGGTCATTATTCTTAATTTTTATTCTATAATTAAAACGGGTGTGAATTTAAATAAATGCGTGTGGTGTCCACGTGAACCGGATTCACTGTAGATTCCTCAGCTCCGCAGCGACCTAAGTTTGTCAGCAACGACACAGTTATAAAAAAATCTATATATAAGAGACAAAGGAGACCTGACGAGCTCCGATGTTAACGCGTCATAGATCTTAACGCTCCATAAATTTGATTTCGAAAAAAAAACAATTATTGATAAAATATTGAAAAAAATATTTGAGCACTAACGTCCGTTTCATAAGTAATTTATTCTTGATGTTTTTTTATGAATGAATGTACAATTTGTTTCTTTTTTTTATTTTCAGGTCAAACTGGAATCAGATCGCGTTTCGCCAATTTATCGGTGTTAGTCCCTCCAGAACCTCCAAAGATCACTCAAGGATCTCGATTGACAGCAACTGAGGATCAAGAAATTGAGCTGGAGTGTATCTCCGTTGGAGGCAAACCTGCTGCTGAGGTGAATAATATATGCAACGTGCTTTATTTTTGTGTAGAAATCATTTATGAAAAAAATATTTTCACAGTGTAAGTGAGTGAAGTTTTTATGAACAGATTATTAAGTTGTTATTTTTTTAACAAGAGTAAACATTTTCATGCCACAGCCCTTCTGAACAAAAAATTTCTGAAAATCAATAATCTTCACTTTCTAAAGAAAGGAACTGGGTTATCAAAAAATATTGTGATTTATTTCTTTTTAACTTTGAAATTAACAACAGGTTTTAAAAAAATAAACGTTAAACTGCATTCTATGTTTTGGAGTAAATCTAATATAAAACTACACAGAATCCATAATCAGTTCTATAAAAACTGCATCTCAATTAATCTTGCCAATGCCAGTTTTGGCAAATGTGAATGAATATCAAGAAGATCAAGGAAGAAGAATGTGAAAGCATCCATCAGTATTGATACTGCAATGTGATTAACCTAAATCCATTTCTTGAAAAGAAAAAAACTGTAGACATAAAAATGTGGCGTTTATCTTTCAGAATAAATGAATGAGTCCACCATTCGCGTTAGATGTCTATACTGAATGACTTTAAGAGCTAAACTGTAAAGTTGAATGTTATTGACAATATTTTTTGATATAAAGCAAGTTTAATTCACATACATACTGTCAAAATACGAAGGCATCTAAAAAAACAATAACACTATCAATAGAAAATTAAGATAACATTCAAAAACTATTCCACCGGATATATCGCTGTACGACTGTGCGCTATCTGAAATAATATTTGTCGGAAATAAAAACTTGTTTTTTTTGACATTTTATTAAAGATAGTAATTATTATTAAATTACTTTGATTTTCATATTGAGCTCTATCTATCAATGCCATAAAGTGTCACGTAAGCCTGTGGACCATTGTGATCGACAAAAACAATATAAACGTACCTAATAACAATCGAATCATTTAATACTTTTACGATTTCTTTGCCGAAAAAAATATTTTCATATAAAATTTTCGAAGAGAGATTTTATAAAATGGAAAAGTTTGAAGGTCGGGCTTGTTATGTTTTCTTTACTAAAGAAAAAAAGTTAACAATCTATACAAGCAAGAAAAATATCATTTCAAGGAATTAATTTCTCGGTTATCACTCGTCAAGGCAAAGTTTCCAAAATATACATAGTAATAAATTATTACATTTCTCGAAAAAAAAATAAGGGAAGAAATATAATCTTGTAATCATTTAGGGATTAAGATATTTTTTACGCAAATTTTACACAAGAAAAAGAAGTCTTTGTATAAAAATACTTCAAGGTTTTTACAGTTTTAAATATAAAACAAAAAGTTCGACGTTTGACCTTTAAGCGATGTAAAAGATTGCTTGAAATATGGCTTCAATAATTGTGATTAACATTTTTCGTTGTTTTTCAATGCCGGAAATACGTTTCAGACGACCGGGGATTCATAATGATATTCTAGTTTATATATTTTACAGTTAATACAGACTTGATGATTATTTAATGTGGGATGTAACATTACAAGGCGATTGAATAAAATATTTATTATTGTTTATTTAATATATAAACTATTGTTTGTATGTATATTAAAATGTGACGATAAAGCGGTTATCTTAAAACAAGTCTAAAAGATCAATAATATTTTGTTTGATTTTACATTAACGAAAAATTGGTTTATTAAAAAGTCATATTTAAATATATTTACCGTGAAATAATCTCTTTATTTAAAATTACTGAGAAAACATTACTTTGACTTTCAATGTATGCAAATTTAGTGAGATTCACCATCTTCGGTTAAGAATATTACGACGGACTTCTCGTGCATTAATTTTTAATTGATTTATGGAATCATGATCATAAAAGCTGTATGTTACAAGCAATTTTCAAGGCATATCTTAATATTATTCAAAAAAAATATCAAAGAAATAACAAGCTGTTTTTGTAAAAGATAAAAAATGAATTTATTAAAATATAAAAATTTTGTCAAGTGAATATATTGTATATTGGTGGGATTTTAAGAATATTTTGTTTCGTCTAAACACATTTTATATGCAAAAATTGAAACGCTTTACTATCACAATATGCATATAAATAATCCACGTTTGATCAATGTACATGCAAAATATAGGATAAAATGAGATACTAAAAGCATTTTTGCAACTCATAAACTTTTCTTTTTGAAGATAGATATTATGAGAAAGTGTTGTCAAATACTAAAAAGCCCAATAGACGACGTCCTCTGTCTGACCCTAAAAAGCTATTACACTTTAGTGCAAGTTTCTTCAATAAGGGTTGCTATAAATAAAAGCCTTTTTGATACACACGCTTTTTTATCATGTTGCTTTTACATCATCCCTACACTTGCACCGTTTTACCCCCTATCTCGTATCCCCTGCGAAAATACAAACTGTAGACAAGAATATTCTTTGAGCTATCATCGCGTACAATATATTATCACGATATAGTCTTGGACTTGTGGTAAAATATGTTTTATATTTTATTTGTTCACTGTTGTTGTCCCGTCTCCACCATGAAGTGTGGGAAAAGCGTAGACATCAATGGGAGGCCAAAAGCTGTTATGTTATATATTTTGAAAATATTTACATGTAAAAAATTTCCCTGGACTATATTCGAGTCTTCAGCGTTATTTTTTCGGTTTTCTATCATTAGTTGTCGCAAGTCTTCGATAAACAATTTATGAGATATGGTTTACATATAATTAAACTAATATTAACACGTTAAAAAAATATAAACTTATGAAAATAAATATTTTCCTGCTAAATTATAATTCAGGCTTATCGAAGATTGTTTGCTTAGAGCTAGGGAAATTATGTTTCACAACGTATATCTGATTTTCTTGCGAAGTACTTTTTGTATAATTGTATAAATTGAGTATGAAATTAACATGACACTTATGATGTTAAACATTTCAAGTGTTCATATATGATGACTTGCTATATTATTATAAATAATATATACTGAAAAAAAACAACTTCGGTCTTACAAACGTCATCTGATATTTAATCTCACTGTAACCCACCATTTTCTAATAAATAGGCACCAGTAAGTATCAAATTTCCCAATTGCATTTCAATGGTAGTTAAATAATATAAAAACTTCTCATAAAAAGGAATACACTGTATCGTGTGTATAATTATCATGTTTCAACGTGACTGTCATAATAATAAAATTAGTACTTTTTGAAGTTGCTTAGGATAAAGTTTTGGCTCCAGGTTTTTGATTTTGTGTTTTTACTGTGCATTTTCTCTAGTATACTACCGATGAAAAAAACTATTTATTTTGCGTCAATTCTATTGTATCCCAATGAAAATTCATGTGAATGTATGGCTTAAATGCAAAATAACGAAACTAGTGACAAATGTACGAATTTCAACAATTCAAATTAAGAACAAAGTATTTGTTTTTCAAATAATGTAATAAATTACTACACGGTAAAAAAGTAGCAATGTATTATAGTTCTACAAAATTATTTTTTTAAATATATTGTAGTTGATAGCTATTTCGGTTCACGTCATCGTATCTCGCAGGAGAGAAGATGTATTGTATACCTTTTCTACACAGCTTTATACAGATAAGCAAATGCTCGTTTAAGTATAGTTCTGATGATGGGGTGAGCCGAAATAGCTACCAACTATATTTAAAAAATAATTTTGTAGAACTTAAATACATTTTTTTTTACCGTATTATAATGGAGTTCTACCAAGTGAATGTCAATTCAATCTATTATAAATTACTAATTTATTGCCAGTATCAGGTATTTACTCATTATAATATAAATATTTAAATGTTGCCTACCCTGGCAAACTCTGATAAAATATATCCAATTTACTTAGATGTATTTTGACCATGATATAAAGTGTTTATCCATAGACAAGTTAAATATCTCCATCTACGAACACGAGCTTGATAATTTGCGAAACATAAATTCATATACACATTCATTCATACAAGCAACGTGGTAATCCTGTGAGAGCACCGCTCCTTTGATGGTCTACATTCTATAGATATAATAATTCCTTCATTCAAACAAACTCTAGCTTGGCCAAATTCATTGCGGGAATAAATACACCGACGTTGTAATCATATTTGTAAATATTTAATCGAGATATGCTCTAGAATTGTACATTTTCCTAAAGTTTTGATTTCAATCGTTATTGGTGTTTATCTAAGATAGGATATTGATATTATGTTGTTAATCATGCTACGTAAATGCTTGTAGACCCCGTGGTGCAGTGGTAAAAATCGAGGATTTACGTCACGTATCTAACAGATATAAATCCTAGAGCGAGCGGCGCTATTTTTTTTTCAATCGCTTTACCAAGTCTGTTCGAAGGCATGAGTGTTTGTGATATCTACGACTTGCCTCCCATTCACCCATCCAACCCTAAAAAATAAATCCATTTTATTGATATATCTTTACTCAATGGAACAGAAAAGCTGAACAATAGAGTTGCAAGCTATTCTCTAAGAATATTTCAATTAATAAAAACACTGTTTTAATACTATTTTCTCAATGTATATATTTTATGATCAGGGCAGGTCGATAATTCTCGCGATGAGCGAAGCCGGTCGTGATCTTAAAATATATTGTGAAAACAGAACTTTTTATATGTTTTTATTAATTAAAAAATCATGGTTTTGGACATTGACCAAGAATTTGAACAACACGACTTAAACTAAAAAAGTTGAATGTTATCAAGTTCTTCAATTAATCAGGTCTTAAATTGATTGTACAATTTTATAGAAACATATTTATTGTATTAACATAATACTTCACCAATATAATCCAAACAAAACGGAATACCTTCATTTTATAAATTTTCATCTTTTGTATTTTCTCCTGCTAATGTAAGTAACAAGTAACGTTTTTAATGTATACAGTTATTTTCAGATCTTGTGGACGATAAAGCGATATTCACTTTTATTATAAGTGTATCCGTTGGCTAATAAGGATCAATTTTGAATGTAATAAAATACAAAACTTACGATTTTGTGACAAATTTAAAATTATCTCCACGTCTCTTTGCAATTAAAATATGAGTCACAGATCTATCTAAAGTATAAAATATAACGGTCAAATTTTGTCTTTCTCAGGGTCAAAGTTTCTCAGGGTTTGAATAAGGAAAAAAAGATAATAAAGTTGTAATGTTGATAAAAACTACCAAGTTTATATAAAAACCAATACTGCGGTCTTGTTTATCAAATATGGTCTAAGAAAATGTAAGAAAATGACTCGAGAATAACTCGACAAGTGAAAAATGACAAGCTTAACACGCATATCGTGAATTTGTATTCAAAAATATTGGTAATGTAATCTAGTTGTGATAGGAAATTTCTGGTCACATAAAACAAATGTGCTCGTATAATCCTATGACTTAGGGCCATAAAGAATTACGAGGATAAAAAAATAATCTTTATATCATATCTATTGGAAATAGGATATTTATGTATATAGTTTAGTTCGTAATTTCAATATTATAGAAGAAATCGACCGCTTCTCGGCTGACAGAAATTGTATCAAACACGGCAGAATTCAAACTTTCGCGTTCTCTAAAAATGAAATTTGATGAAAAAAATGAAAAAAAAAAGAGAGTTCCCATTCGCCTCCTTTTGCCATCACTGGCTGATTTAATTAGAATGTCTTATCAGTATAGATATCGATTTATTCGTTATTGATTAACCGGAAAAAACATATTTTAAGTCGCATATCAAGCTCACAAACAATCTGTAATAATGATTATTGTTTGTTATTACGTCTATCAACTAACTTTTGAGGATTTTTAAAAAAAAAATAAATGGTTGAAACTATACATTTAGTTTAAATACTTTAGAATGTAAATAATAATTTCAAATTGCTCTTATTTTTTAAATAATAAACTCTTCATTTTTGCACTAATATCTTTATTTACAACAAAAATGTTTACGACACTTTTTAGCTTACATTGAAGTGCTTAAACAGTAATCTTAAGACACCATCTAGAATTTATTGTGAATTTAAACGGAAAATTGCGCGAATTATTTGTTAAGGTTGTTGCGTCTAGTGAAATTTCAATTTTAGCTGGAAATCTGTAATCAAATAACCTAATACATAATATTATGGATTTAAAAATGGCTAAAATAATATAAAATCAAGATTTGTACTCAATAATCTATACATATAATTATGATGTCCTTGTAAAATAACGAAATGGTAATTTTGTAACGTCCAAAAAAATAACGATCAAAAATGAGACAAATACATATTATATTGCATTTTGAAATAAACTTAATAAAACAAAATACAAAAAATATAAAAACAACTTTTAAGTTAAATATTTTTGTATTTTATGAGCGAAAAAACCACCAACTTAACTTAGTATTTTTTTCAGTTTGTTGAAGAATACCACAAAAAGTATTTTTTTAATGAGCTTTCGTTTTGATATTAGAGATATACTAATTTGGACCCAACACAAACTTGATAAACATATTCAACATGTGTGATTTTGCGAAAAGTTAATTCGGATTATATAAATTCATACTTATCAGTTTTCCTTAAAAAGATCTGTGTTTTTTAAGCAAAGTTAAATAATGTCCTAAATGAAAAAACACGCGAGCTGTGAAACTCTTAATACCGGCATTTAAATCGATACAAACAGTTTTCTTTCCTCGCCTTTTTTGTAAATCTACTGTCCATCTTTATTTACATGGTAAAGGTGTAGCCTTTGGCTGATGCGAATTGGTTAGGCGTCCACTCGTGGGCGTCGTTTTCTACCCAGGCGTCGCTTAAAACGGCGTCGTCACAATACAGGCTGTGTGAAAGCTTTTCATTGATTTTTGAATAATAATGAAGAGAATGCACAACGAGACGATTTATCATTCACACGCTTTAAAGAATTTTCATCTTGTTTACATGGTGTTTTGATTTTTTAATTATCTATAAGCAATGTCAATCTATTACATTTATATAAAGAGATCCATCTATTATAATCGAAAGTACACTGTATATATAATAAGAATTATTCTACTTAACAATAAAAAGGAGAGTTGAAATTATTTTAGTATTAATGTTTATTTCTATTTCTTAAGCTTCCAGGATAATCTTGTCTATGTTGCATAAGCAATTAAGTTAAAATTGATATTTTTTGTTACGTATATGCTTTAATAAAATTTCAATGTGGGGCGTAAGTTGATTCATTGAAATTTACCTACGTTGGTACTATCAAGTACCTTTCATTCCATTATTTTATCTGGGTTTGTGAAATCGATTGTTTTTCATGATGCTATTTTTCATTGTCCATATTTTATAAACATACATTTGGGCATCAGAACATTTATGTTGTTGTATAAAATCTTTTGGGAACTTGCGCACTTTTACTCCGCCTAAATTACGAATATTTTCAAGTAGATCGACTTATTTTTTGTGTACTAAAAATCGGCATCCAAAATTAAAAAGTAAATCCGATTTAAAAATCTACTGCAAGTGATTTACGGAAGCTTGGGTTCTGCCTGTCTTTTCTACCAAGCAAAAATACCATTTTTATTATTTGTTTAGCCCTGCTTCGGATGATTGTATGATGTAGAAGGTTTTGGATAGACTGGCGCATACATCACGGAGACACTATATGGTGGTCTTGTGCACTTAGTACAGGGAGCTAATATATTCTTTTAATAATGCTTTTTTTCCGGATAGCTGTATTTTTTTTAATGCGTGATATATTCTTTATACACAAAAAAATTGCAAATAACAATGGTTACTTAAAAAACTTTTCTATGATTATTTCACTGAAAAGCATTATTGAAATGGCCTATATGCAAGGAGTATGCTTCTAAGATTGTATCTAGTCCTACAAAGGAACTATGTTAATAGCGCAAGGAGGTCAAGAATATTCAAAACACAGCCTGTATAGTTAAAGGAGGGTCCATATAACTTTGCCCCCTTTATTACCCTTTATCAATGTGAACCGGCGGGCTGTTTAGAACGGCAGGTCACCCTAAATTAAAAAAAGGTTTTTATTTTATTCATCGGCCAGGGGTATTTAATGACCCCGGTCGTGCGGAGTGAGTGTGTGGTGTATTTTGCTTTTTTATATTCTACTTTATTTTTACAAAGGGACTTCCCGTTTCAATTTGAATTATTATTCCGCACTGCAACGCCTTATTTTTTTGATATTTTTATAAAAAAAATGTTAAATCAAAGTGTCTGAATTTTATTAAAATTTTAAATTTGATAGTAATTAGACTGTGTTAAATGTTTGGGGTTCAGTGTTACGTATTAAAAAGATATATAAAAATAAAAATTACATGATATATTTTTAAACGTTAATATTTTATAATACTACACCACAAAAATCTTCAAAATAATAAAATTGAGGCAGTTTTAAAATGTATATATTAACTAAAAGATACTGAAATAACGGGTAATATCATAGAAATTCAATACCTATTCTTTTCATGTAATCTTTCACTTGCTCTTATATGTCGTATTTTGTAGAACTTTAAACGTATTAAAAAAAAATACCGTTATGTCTCAGGAGCTATCTGGTTAACTTGTTTGGTTACGTAGTGTATCGGAAAGCAAGTTTGATTCATGAAATCTTTTCAATGAAAAAAATGCACATTGCATTTTTATGGAAATCGGTTAATTTCATTTCTGATTTGCCGAAAATTGTATTTTATTATCAACGTGATAATAAGCGTCTTTGGAAAAAAGAACATTAAATTAAGGGATCATATAAATATAAAAGTTTTCGTAATTAGAGTTAGGGTAATATATGCCAAAACATTGTTTCATGGTTTATTTATTTTATTCACAAAAAGCCGATCCCAATCTAAAGAATATTACTTTGTGAAAATGATACTAGCTATTTTATTATTTAAATATAATACCTTTTTACCAAATAGTGACAGTTGACGTAGTTGAAGTTTTTTTTTACTTATAAGAAACTTTTATTTTAAAGCCTTTACACAAAAAAGTGAGTCACTTATAATTGACATGAGATAAGTGATATTCTAAAAACAAATGAGTTGAATGCATTGTGTTATTTTTATTTTCAGAATGAAGAAGAAGAAGTGAGCTTTTTAATTATTTACCAAAACAGCATTTTATTCTAAAAAAAAAAAAAATATTGATCAGAAGACATCCTGTTAGAAATTAAAAAAATAATAACCTGAAAATAAATGTTCCATAATTTTGTTAATTCGCTCATTTCATATCTTACAAAAAACATTTTATACTATATTTATAAATAAAAAACTTTTACTATACGAGATAAAGAGTAAACCGCTAAAAAGTCGACACTGACAAGTCCAAAATTTATTCAAATAAAGTAAATAAAAAAAAAAACATACATAATTTTTCCAAACCATCTCAAAAACAACGTAATGACTTATAAATTATAAATATAACTTGTAAATTTTCATAAAAGTATACGAAAAAAATATTTATTCTTCAAATTTTATAAACAATTTGACGATGGCGATTAAGTGTTTCAAATTTTACTTAGCTTTAAGAAATAAAACATTGATTGGTTACTACATATTTGTAATAAAAAAGTACGATAAAATTCATTAGCTTCCGCTAAAACTCTAAACTTTACATTGAAAGCAAAATAGTCGATTACCACTTATATTGCAAATCGATATTTACTTCTAAGCGCTTCGAACGATGGAGCTAGCCAACCTGACAATAAATCAAACATTGTTGTCATTGTGTACATGTTTGTCAATATTTTTTTTTAAATCATTTTTTTTCATTTTAGATAACCTGGATTGATGGTGAAGGAAACGTGATGACGCAAAATCTGCGATACACTGCTGAGCTGTTGCAAGACGGAAAGAAGGTTACGGCGAGGTCTTTCTTGAGGCTTAAACCTAAAAGAAGGCATCACAATAAAACGTTGACATGCCAGGCACAGAACACTGCAGATCGAGCTTATCGGGCGGTCACTGTTCACTTAGAGGTAAGCTTTTTTTAAAATTAAAATAGTGTAATACTAATTATAAGTTCAGAAAAAACTTTGGCTAAGCTTTTTCTTTCATACTCCACTTAAAATCACTCAGGTAATTCAAACCAAATTGAATTTTCAACAATACTTTTTTCTATCAAATTTGAATTGTTACATCTTTGTACAATTCCACATATTTTGTCATTAACGGCATGGGTTTCACCTTTCCGCATCTTTAGACTTTATATCACACGGATGCAACAGAACTGACGATACTTGGAATACTTTTTGTAATTATTTTCTTCTAACATTGTATTTGCGAATTGTTTCAAGCAAGAGATATTAGTATAAAGCATTTTCTAACATTGATTATAAATCTTAATAGTAAAATTGTCCACTCGATAATAAACGAAGCATTAAAAAGTTTAACCATCATATATGTGTAACACGGTGAAAAAATAGCAATGTATTTTAGTTCTACAAAATTATTTTTAACAAATATAGTTGATAGCTATTTCGGCTCACGCCATCGTCAGAACTATAGTTCTTTAGTAGTTTAGTAGTAGTTCTGACGATGGCGTGAGCCGAAATAGCTATCAACTATATTTGTTAAAAATAATTTTGTAGAACTAAAATACATTGCTATTTTTTCACCGTGTTATAATGGAGTTCTACCAAGTGAATGCCAATTCAATCAATATATATGTGTAAGGCTTAAAATACTAATTTCAATATATTTCAATGATTTGGCGCCAAAGCGATGGCATTTGAATTATAAAAGAAAACTCGAATATAAACGGTTAATTGTCCTTTCCTAAGCTTATAACTCGAAGCATTTATATTCTTTTTAAACTTCTTCGTCTTATCGATAATTCCATATATAACCTAAGACTAGAGATTTGGCATAATTGTGTAGTGTTCTCATTCCATACCTAGTGTTAAAATTTTACAAGAAAATCAATTATTCACTATATTGCAAAAACAATTACAGTGCTTAAAATAAATATTAAATAGATTTTTTTTTCAAATATTAAATTAAAACTACCTTTTGGAGTTATAATGGCAAATTATGCTATATTTTGACAAAAACTTTACCTTGCTTATACATGAATGTTTTTACACTGATAAAATTCTTATATTTATGAGTATCGACTAGCAATATAATATATATTGTAGGTGGCCGTCCTTAATAACTGAGATGCTAGCAGAAAGTAGAACGTGTGTCAAGTGAAAATTTAGGATTTTTAAATATTCGATTTTGTTGCGACTTCATAGAATGCTTATTAACATCTGATTTTATTTTAAGCTTTAAACTACCCTAAAAATATTTTGACCTTTGAATACATTGGATGGTGTGACTAAGAATGTTGAAGCCTCAAATGCTGAAACGAAATAAAACGATAATAAGTCGAAACTCCCTCGCAGTACAAACATAATATAGCAATATTTTTATTTTATTTTATATGTGCAGATAGGCAACGGAATTGGGACAAGTAAAACTCGTTGTCTCATCGCCTGAGTGGGTAAATGGGACTGAAGTGGGGGAGGTGGGACCATTTTGTAAATTACGTAGAAACAAAACATCTAAAACGATTTGAATAAATTATAAGGAGAAAAGCGCGCGGGCTTTTTACGGGACAAACGTATTTATATGTGACAGGCTATTGTCAAACCGTGGGACGGATGACAGATGCGACACTTTGCTTAACACCTTTGCTAAGCTTTCAAATGAAATCATTTTTATAATGTGTCCAATTTAATATCGGTGATCTCAAAAGTTTTTGTGTGATTTGAGAATCGGTGAAAATGTGCGTTGTAACTGTTAATTGTCACTTCTTCGTAGTAAAGCATTACATTTAAATACAAAAAACACATCTTGTAGAACTATAATATTTCCACAATATATTTTATGATCAATACTACATTCGTTCATCGCCAGAAAAACCAACGGATCAGTTGATCAATTATTAATATTTAAAATACTGTGCATTATGCAGTATTTTTGATGTTTTTTTTTCTATATATGAATAAAAAAATATTGGCAAAGAATTAATTGTGCCTTCTATTCTTCGTTTATATTATATCATAGTAATGAATATTATTGAAAATTTTAGGCAATGAATGTTTTAAAAAGCTTTTAGCAGGTCTTAAATTAATAATCATGGAATTATTAAATAGTACCGTAGTCGATTCGCACAAAGAAAAAAACAAACAAAATATTGCTTTACGAAAGTTTTCTTTGAGTAGTGTTTGAACTAACTTGAGAAAATGCACGCGGAGCTTTTTCAAACAAAAGTTCAGCAATCTTTGTTTTTACGTAAAAGCTTTTATCGAAATGAGTTGTATCATTAATTGAGGCGTGTGGTATCAAACATAACGAAATTCACAAAAAAATCTTTGTGAAGATTGATGAGACGGAGATCAAAATGGAGTGAATTGCGAGTGTCAATAATCAGTCTTGATATGTAAATTACTAGCTCAAAATAAACGTCATATTTACTTGACGTTTTAAGTATGCGAATGAGATCCAAGAAATGCCGCATTGACTCAAACTTATTTAACGCAAATGACAGCAGTAAAAAAAAAATATTTGAGGTGAACTCCGTTGGATCTTATGAAATTTTATCAAGTAAATAATAAACATTAAAGAGGCTGAAATGTATTTCAAATGGTTAATAAATTGAATTGTTACATCTTTGTACGATTCCACAAGTTTTGTTACTAACGACCCGGATGCAACAGAACTGACGTGTGAAAGAATGCCTGAAAATGCCGAAAGGCGAAACCCGGATCGTTAATGACAAAACATGGAGTCGTACAAAGTTGTAACAATTTAAATTTGATATTGAAATTCCATCAAGCACCTTCAGTCGATATGATAAATTATACGGTTAATAATTGTTTATGATTCTTGTTATATTGACGCGATTAGATGATTCCGGTTCAATATAAATTGTACCATTTTCGAAACTATACAATACTGTAAATTTTTACTGGTAAACACTTTTGAAATTATACCCAGTAGAAAAATATTTGCCTTTCAATTATATACCTTATTTTTTTCTCCCACTTTATCTAAACAAAATAGGATAAATGGATGGAGATTTAGGCAAAGTTCACCCAAAACTAGACATTATGTTCCTTTCAAAGAACGTGGTGAACTATTTCTATTATCATTTTGGAAATGTATATATCATTACATGAATAAGTATTAGAACGTTCAAGTTAAGCTTAAAAACTTAAGTTGTAAAATAAAATTTCACAAATTAAATCAGATTGTGTGTCTTTTCACTCTTTGCTGCCTTTGTTCATTACATGAATCGAACAAAATAATACACCCAAAATGAAATTATCATACATCACTTATTTGATGGTTGACTATCATCATACAAGCTAAGTAATATATGCCGTATAATTTGGGGGTGGAATTTGTTTTTGAAATGTATATTAATATAATTCTATTATAAAGAAAACTACCCTCTCTACCCGGGAGGCATCAATCATATATTCGATTTGAGATGTCTTATCTAAAAAAATAAAAAAATAACCACAAACATGGTCATACAGGAAAAGCAGTTAAGATATAAAAGGCCTCCGTCTAAATCATTTATCTCTCTTTGTATTGAGATGTTATCTCGATTCGCCTGGCCTACGTTACTAACGTTATGTTAAAATAAATATAAAAATGCTCCGAGTGTTATTTATTGCTAAACACAGTAGTATGAAGAAGGACATTACTTACCGTGTTGGTAGAAAGATCAAAGACGATAGGTCACGGGTTCGATCTATAGATGACATCTTAACTGGTTTTCATGAAATATGGTATGTAATAATAAAAGGTTACATTTAATTTGATAGTTTCGTAGTTGAATTCATTGTCGCTTGTAACTATATGATTAAAAAATTCAAAATAATATTTTTCTTTGAATAGCTATTCAAGATATCCATATAATATTCGGGCAATGTTAATTTTAAACTTTATATTTGAAACTGATATTCGAAATTATCTTAAATGAATAATAAATTATAAAGCACATCTTTTGTTTTTCTTCTAATAATCTCAGTAGAAACTGTAAAATATTAACGGTCTGTCATTTTTTATGGAAATGGTTAAAAGAAAAGCACTTGAAAATTTTATTACCTTAAAAATAAAATTATGATATCATACTTAGGCCACTTAAAATTATAAGTATTTTTTAGGTCAAATATAAGTTTATATCGCTAAATATATTTTACCAGAATGAATTTGTTGATTGAATTCAAAAGGTAAAGAGAGATTTTCCGTTAACTCATCATAATTCTGGCGTTATTTTTGTGTTATTTAATGTTGAAAGTTGATTAAATAAAGCCGTGGAATTTACTGTGTGTTGCATACATGTTAAAAAGTCATAAAATGAATAAAATGTTGAATGTCGAAAATATTATGGAGGACTGTATTTAAGCCGGCATCTATATATTTATCAAAATGTTAAGAAAACAAAGTTGAAAATACAACCGACAACTTTTATTTACCTGCAAAATAAAGTAAAACAATTAAATATTATACAATGTAACAAATTTTACTTTTTGAAACTTTGTACGTTTCCACATTTATACCCGGGTATCGTCTGTCGGTATTTTCAGGCATTCTGTCACATCGATGCAACAAAACTGACACACATTCAGCATTACTTAAACAGAACAAGAGTTAATTACTTAGGAAAAACACAAACCCAAAAAAACGAAGTAAAAAAGATAATGAAATTTCTTCAAGCATCTTGAGTCGATATTATAAATTACACTGTAATAAGTAAGCAGGTATATATTTACTTCGCTATTGTTCACCGTTCGAGAGTTTGTCTTGAAATGGATATACAGACAGATTACTGTATTTATTTTATGGCTTTAAGTAAAGATTAGAATCAAAGCGTTTGAAACATATTTTATTTGACATTTAAATCAATACTGTCAAATAATCACTACCCTTTTCGAAAACGTCTTTATACTGTGCAAAATATTAATTCCATCTTAGAGGCTTGGAAAAAGATTGACGTCTCTGATCTGTATAATCTTGATATTATTCAAAAACACATTATCTTTAATCCGTTTCGTTCTTATTCGCATAAAATACGATAATTATATAGCTATAAGATATAAATTCTACTTGCAGATAAAGAAATATGTTTTTTAACTCTGGAAACGCTTTGGTGTTGATATATTCTGTATGGGAAGCCAAAATAATGTGTAATGCTAAACCTTTTCTTTCGAAGACTGAAACGACGAATGTATGTATGTGACAGATGTACTTTGGAGATAAAAATTGATAAATCACACTCCCTCCGACGGCGTTGTGTGCAACCTTTTCTAGTAAGGACTGGACATGGACGAAATATTTTATTTTTTTATTTTTAAATACATGTAAAAAGAATTTATCACATATTGATTTTATACGTCGGTTATTACTACTGTACCAAGAATGTCAGAGTTAATTCACTGATGTTATTACATTCTGTAGCACATTGTTTCATTGATACTTTTCCCTTAACATTATTATCCACTTGAATGCTAAGCGGATACCTAGATTCATGAAATTTCAAAAATCATTTTCACGATAATCAAAAAAGATCATTGAAAATTAAAAAAATAATATTTTGGATTAGGCCAACACTAATTTGTTTTGATAAATCTTATTTAATAAAAAATGCTATTTTTATCATCGAAATGCGCAATACAAAAAAATAACAACTATTTATATGCACACATATGTCATTGTATTTGACATAAACTGTATTTGACATAAAAAAAACTTCTTCGAATGGCAGCATTTTTGCATGATCCCAAAAGTTTTAATTTTTCAGTAGTTGTTTAAGTATTTTTTTATTATCGATCATAAATAATCTATTTTTATTTAAAATAAAATAAAATCTGTGTATATTATATTACCGAGGAAAATGTTTTTTTAATATTTTTTAAAATAGGTTATTTTATTATTTTTTTTACTGAGCTAGTTTTTTTTTGTTGTTGTTATAAAACAGTAAATTGTCTTGGGTATTTTGTCTATTATAATTGTGTCTATTAATCATGGGTATGTTTAAAAATCGTAATATATTATGACATTAATGTATTTTGTGTTGTTTTTATATCATCTGGTAATACTGAACAAATGAATTCTTTTAAATATACACATTTCATACCTTATCGTATCAAATCGTTTTTATAAAGCCCATGGCTGAAAAAAGATCAAATGTGTTTCAAGCTTTTATAAAAAAAAATATTTTTCTGTGTTTATTATTTAGGTTTTTTTTTTTTAGTTTATTCAACCGAATCGATCAATGTATTATATTAATATACCTGCCGGTAAAACACGTTCTATAAAAAAGGTTTTTAATTGCTTTGTCAATATATCATTTTATTTAAATAGAATAATTCTATTTTTTAAATTTCGATACAATACTCTTGAAAAAGATTTACTTTTTATCGTTTACAAAATTTGATTCATTAAATAAGTGCGTAGCTATTATTGAATCAAAATTAGTACACATGTCCCACACATAAATAAATTGCCAGAACGACGATATTTGCCATCACTGAATCACGTATTCACTAGCGTAAAGGTCATATGGATATTTGAAAACGTAATTTTACTAAGAATATTCAATTACTGGAAAACAAATGAAGTCGATTTATCATAGACTCTTTTTACGTCACGTAACTAACTAACTATTGTGCTTGGTTGGAGAAATCCAATTCTCTCGGATTGTGAGCTTCATTTGTTTATTTTGCATTATTCATGACACACTTTGATAATTTTACTAAATGATTCTGAAATAAACTTTAATGGATTAAATTGAAAAAGATTAGTAAATTATTTTTTTATTTCAAAAACCTGTCATTTAGGTACAATATCCCTGAGGCACTTTTCCAATTTTTATTCATTTAATTCAAATGAGTATTTCATTATAAATTTAAATGACACACAGAATTTTGTACTTATTCCGCACTTATCAAAATATTAAAAAAAACTAATTTCAAATTAATAAATGTCTTGTCTGACATGAAATGGTCATTAATAACTAATGACATCTTTATTTCACAAAAACAAAACACTAAACCAGGCACTTTTAGTTGTTTGGTTATAAAAAATATTGTATTACGCATGTTTCCTAATATCAAAAAAATAAACTTCTTTTGAATTATTGTCTATTGTTCACATGAAATGGGTCACGAATATGAAATTACGAACAGACTGTGTATTAAAATAACGTTTATAATAAAGTATACGCAATATTTTATTGGTATTAATAAAAAAAAATGTTGATTTGATTATCAGTATGAGTAAAATATTTGAGGGAATTCTCAGAATTAGAAGTTTATCGACTAAATGTCTTTTTGGTCTGTCTCGAAAAGATATCTCGTAAATTATATAAATCGCCACCTTTTTTTTCATCAAGCACACACGAATGCCAAATAGATAGAATTTATGTCCCACAAAAGAAATTTTATAGGAGTCCATACAAAAAATACATTAGTGCGAGGATATGGTAATCAATTTAATAGAAACACGATTGGGTGAAAAAACGCATTTCATTACAGATGAAATTAGAATAGTCATTTGATCTATTTTATATTTGAGTATTTGAAAGGGTTGATTTAATGTAAAATTTTGACGACTGTAACATACAAATAAGCATACATGAATTATTTTAATTTACATCCACTAATATGGAGTAAATTTTGTCATAATGGAAGTGTTTTTTCAAAGGTTTTTTCATTTTATTTAGTTTCTCAATGTCTTTTTTTTTCAAAAAATAAATAAATATATATCTTTATAAAGGATAGAGCCACGACAGGACTAATTGTAAACTAATCACTCTTGTTATGTCCTGTTAACTGGGTAATGGAAGATTTAGATGCAATATTTAAGCATCACGACAATGAGCGCTATTCATAATGATACGCAAACCCGTTATATCCATAACGATAGCCAAAGGCATTAACCATTGGACTACTATCTTACTGTCAAATAGTAATCTTGTTATTGTTATTCAGTTTCATGTGAAGAATACTTAAATATTTTTTGCATTCATCTTTTTGTATATTGATTAAAAATATGACCTGCTTATTTATAGTCAATCTATAATTGTAACATATTCACATATATACGAATAATTAAAATGTTTTCTAATATGAATCTTTTTTCTAGGTCCGCCATGCGCCTGTCGTTTCTTTGAGGGTACCGTTGGACGTGAAAACTGGTGGAAGAGTACGAGAAGGAATCCATCTAGAACTGGGTAAATCAAATAACATAAAATTAGTAAATTAGTATATAAGAAAATAGAATAGTTCGCAGATTATACAAGTAGTTTGTGAACGATAAATATTGAAGAAAATATCCCGTCTATAATCTAACATCTAAGGTCTTCCATGGTTTATTTTAATACCATAATTGTATTGGAAAGCTAACACAGTATATCCCGACTTAAAGAAACATGGATTATTGGAAAATTGCAATAGAGAATAGATTGTTTGTTTGTTTTAAGACGTTCAACTAATTTTTTACAAAATCTGATCAAATTGGCTGTGATATTTCAATTAAAAGCATTGTCCAATTGAAATGACCAACACTTATTTATTTTCGTTTATTACGCTCAACGTTACTACACATATTTTTGCGTTAGGTTAAAATTTATATTATTACTGTTATTTTCTGTAAAACTAGGAGCTAATTATTTATCTGAATTTTTTTTATTAACTACTAATTTGATTATATTCTCACATTAAAATATAGAAAAAATAATGTTGAAACCAATACAACCTCATGTCTTTTTGACAAGAGCTTTTTACACCATCAACTACCATAAAAATTTCGTTGGGAAACTTAATAATGAAAAATACGTTATTATTTCAAATGGGTGGGTTATGTTCAGATTAAATATCAGATGATCTATTGTACGAATTTTTTTTTAATTTTTCACTTATAGAACTATTTAAAATCTATTTTAATTAAAGTTCAGTTATATTTAATTCAATCAGCAAACATATAATACATGAAAAATTGTGGAACTAAACACAGTTTCAGTAATTCAAAGTCGATATTGAATTTACACCAACAACACCGGTGGATATTATAAATCTTACTTGCTATATTTTTTTACGTAAAAAATTTTATCAAATAATTGGTTTGTACTCAAGATTTGTTAAAATAATTACTGTGCTATATTATTAATATAAAATAAAATTCATATATGCACAAATACAATCTTATGTAATCTTTAATTTATTAACTTAGTATCAGGTATGATTGCTGAACAATAATAGTGAGAAGTTAAAAAGCTCAATAAATAAATAAATATTATGATTGGTATCGCAGCTTTCATTTCTGACTCCACCTCTGCCGAAATGGGTTGGTGTAATAAAAATAAAATATATGTATATGATAAAAATGGTTTGTATCGATCCCCACTCAAATAGTCTGGTGTCCTGTCATTTTTCGGTCCGGTTATAAAATATAAAGTGTATTAGGGGATCGCCACCATATTCCAATATTTTAAGGCTTTCGACCCGTAGCAGAGCGAGAGGTTTTTCACGAATATTGAGGCCGGAAGGGAATTGTTATTTTTCTATTATTATAAATTATTCAGTATATTTTTTATTTATCGTGGATAAAATAGAATATTTATAGTCTGATAAAATCTTAACAAGTTTTTGTTTTATCTCTCATACAATTGTGAATAAAAATTCCCTTTTTGTTTCATTCAAATTCGAATGACAATATTCTTTTATATCCATTCGAATTTAATTGTGTTGGAAAACATCAAAAATATTCGAGCTGATTCTCTTGTGAAGAAAAATCGAAAATGAAAAATATTTTTAACGAATTATAAACCAATAACTGCTTTAAAATGAGTGTGATGAACCGTTTAATTTTGAAGGATCACACTTAATTGCCAGTTATATTCTATAAAACCGCATGTAAAACACTAATAATGTATAATTTTTAAATTCATATCAACTAAAAAAACTTTTATTACGGTTTTTATGTATTTATTTGAGTCAGTTTGTCCATGCATTTAAGCGCATACAGGTACAGAATGTCAAAGATCTGGTCGCAAGCAAAAAAGCTTATAGACATGTACACAAATTAAACTATTAAAAAAGGACTTCCATATGTAAAAACTTCTTTTCAAATTTCAGTCAAAAAGTACAAAACTATTTATACTCTGTCGCTCTACTTGACATTTATTTTAAAATCTGACTCTTGGTCACATGAACTCATTTAATTTTGTTTTTAGACTGGCTCGTAATATTATGTAATTAAGTTTTTAATAAAATACTTAAAACAACCGTTAAAATATGCTTCAACTATTTTTCTTTTCAAGGTATCATTAATATAAAAGTAACTATTTTAATAAGAAATAAAAAGATAAGCTTTTTTAGTCTCACGACGGTAAAAATCAAAACATTATCAGGTCTATACCATGCTATATAAACTTTTCCGGTGTTCAAACTACGTCGCTAAAAGTACTATCCTGTTGTAATTTTATAGTAAAAGTTTTCATATCAGAAAATTTGCAGGCAAAAATGTAACGTAAAAAATTGCAAAGATTTTACCGGTATAACAAGAAGGACGTTTGCAGAGATGCAATACTTCTCAACTAAAAATTTATACGCATAAAGAATTATATCGATCATCATTTTCTTTGAAAGTTTTTAGCAAAGAGATTTAATCTGTGTTTATGAAGTCAATACTATATTTTTGTACCAAATTGGCATACAATTGGTTTATCGATAATTAAATTATGAGTTTAGTGTTCTAAAACGCGCTAAGTAAAACTGTTTCCTGTTAGAAAAGTGCGGTAAAATTGAGCTCAGTATAGTCTTAATTTACCCACCAATTTATTTTATAAGTAAAAGTAATCATCAAATAACAATAATTTTTTATTCAATTTTAGCCATTTTGAATGATTCTAAAGAAATTTAACATAAAAAACAGACGATAAAAAACTCTTTTTCATCTTGAAACCATTGTAAGATACAAAACAGTATCCATTTGTTGTTTCTCTACAACTTTAGTTATACTACTAATTTATTGATGTATCGTTAATCTTTAAAGCGAAGTCTTTATAAAGTAAGCAAAAATATTATTTGCAATGAAAAATTATCGATGGAAAATATTTTATAAACGATATCTAATACTTCAAAATATTAGGAGAACTTTCAATAAACGGTTCAAATAACTTTTGAATAAATTGTGTTGACAACGTTAATTAAAAAAAAATGGCAGACTGGATATCGGCCTCTTCACATCTGAATAGAATGACGTGAATTGAGGGTGAACCAAATTATTTCGTATCCCATGTATAGCAATAGTCTGATAAAAACCTCACTAAAAGCATATAATACTTGACCCGGCATGCTGGCAAAAAACCAGTAAAGACAGAATATGTTAATATACCGACCTGTTACCCTGGAGTCGTTTGAAGATCCCCTTATCTGCGTGGGAACACCCTCACTCGTGACCCCCCCTGTCCCTGTCTCGCGTCGAAGCCCCCTGTAAATACAGCTTTAGGCTTTCAGCCCAAGGTACACTGCCAAGGTACATCGCCATACTGAGCCAATAGGAAAGTGGGTATAAATCATCGTAACACATTATGAATGTACATGGAAAGGGTATTGATTTTATTTTGCCTTTTGTTTTGAATATATCGATGGGTATATGTTTTTAGATTTTGAGAAAACATATCGCTCGTAATATCAAATATTCGTGATATAATCCGAAAGGTGTTACGTCATAACACATCGAAAAAAATAGCAATGTATTTTATTTCTACAATACAGTTGAAAGCTATTTCGACTCACGCCATCATCAGAACTATGCTGAAACTAACATTTGCTTATCTATATATACAATAGCTGTGTAGAAAAGGTATACAATACATCTTCTCTCTTATTTTAACGACTTAGCTTGCTTCTTGCTCGCAATAAAACTAAAAATTGTAGATGAAACTAAAAATGCAGCCATATCAATAAGTTTACATATGGCACTAATGGTCTATTACAGAAACAAAGAAGCACCCCGCAGAGGGTTAAGCAATGGTGATCGACATATATTAGTTTGTTCGTTAAGAAACCTTATCCTTTCCTTTGTGATAGTTGATGTCTATTGATTTCCAGCTGTTCCAAAGCCGTCATCCTGCGACCCTTATTACAAAGATGGCAACACTTAGGCGCTGAGTTTGAATTTATATTATGTGATTCCTTTATAACGTGATTAGCGAATTGTGAATCTGTTTTTTTTACTGTTAAATGATCTTACATGTTGCGTTATACCCACTACCACTATCCACTGCTGCAGAAAATCTTTCTTCCAAACCATATGTGAAAACCTTATTAAAAATTGTATTTTTATTCGTCAGAAAAATGTGTAAAAACGACAGAAAAAGCTTCATATTACTGAGTACATTATGCATATTACGTAAAGCCTTTACAACTTTGTGATATTATTTATTAAGGAAGGTCTAAGCTTTAGGAAATAGAAGACAATATTTTTATTTTTCAATACTGTCGACGATATCTAAAGTCAAAGATACAATAATTAGTTAACATGCTAGATGTTTATATAGTTTTTCAAAATATATCATTAGTTTGTCTTATTTTCACCGGTTTCTCAAATGAATATCATAGTAGAATGATTCTATGAATAGTCGTTTTTACCAGAGTACTTAAAATCATATCAATCTATAAACTATATATTTTTTGCACATTTTATTTCGTCTTACAATAACCATTTATTTAGATTTTTGATAAAGTATATGGAATAATAATTTCTTTCATATCGACTTCCAACTGGTCATCAAAAAACAGGTTTAATTACTGCCAACCGATTTTGCTTACAGTAGTGAAGTTCTATTTTATTTTTTTTATTTGATTATTAAATTTTTTCTTGATAGTCTGACCTGGATTCTGGTAGAAAAAACTGTATCCATTTTCAGGCAGTATCTTCTAAAAAACAAAGCAAACCAACTCGCACAGTTCTATCTATTGATATAGGCTGAGCAAAGAAATAATACCCTTTCCTTTCCTATAAATATTATACTTACGAAATATTATTTGTGGAAGGATAAAGGCAAAGTAAGCCTTTCAAAGGAAATACATTATTGTTGTTTGAAAGTAGTTCAATTCAGCTTTTTGTGACATCACAAAGTTTATACATAATTGATATTTGACGAATTTGTTGAATTTTATCACTATTTACAACTGTACGAAACCAGTTTTGATCATTATATAAAATACTTTGGAAAACATACTAAGATGCCGTATTTTATTTATTAAAATATTGTGTCATTCTACTCAACAGTCACCGTCAACCATTTAAGTAGTCGTGTTTGACAAACAAAAGTTGGATTCTCGTGATCAACGTCTTTTTGTTATATTTTGAGTGGCTGAATTTAGAATAAATTTACATGATATATTATCATACCGTCAACCATTTAAGTAGTCGTGTTTGACAAACAAAAGTTGGATTCTCGTGATCAACGTCTTTTTGTTATATTTTGAGTGGCTGAATTTAGAATAAATTTACATGATAATATTGGCAACGATAAGTAACAAATAGTGGTAGAAGTGTACGTCGTTTACGCAAAGTAATTATATTAAACGAAATATCTTTTTATTCACAGAATGCAAAGTGGAAGCAAACCCCAGCGAGGTGTCCTACAAGTGGTTCCTTAACGACGAGGCTATTCCTGGAAACCACTCTACCAAATTGGTAAGTGAAAGATGTTTGGGGATATATTATATTATATTATGCATACCCACTAGAAGGGCAAACGCCTAGTCACCGTGAGGTCACCATTATTGAAATCTATCCCCCGGAAGACTCAGCATTTTGTAGTTTAAGTTACTATCCAATATTCACTGAATTGACTTCACTCTTCACTGTGTAATGCTTCCTGGATATTTTTAAACGCAAGCAGATTATTACCACTTGAGGTTCTGAACATTTTTTTATGTTCTAACTGTTATACTTCCGCTGCAAGTAAATATTTACGAAGGAAATTGCATCTATCTACGAAAGGAAAAAGAAATACTCCAAAATATCACATTATGTGTTATATATGTTAACCATTAGACATGTATTATAAACTTGAAGGAAAAAAGACTTTAGTTGAACTGCCGCTTGATTAATTTTAGTTATGACATATTTTTCAGTAAACTTTCAATTACGCAAATGATATCAAAATAAACCTCATGAAAAGCACCAATCAAAACTTGTTTTAACGCTTAAAGATAACTGTCAATTTTGATTGCATTTTTATTTCAACATGTATAATACACGTGTTATATTGTTGGCTGATCTTTTGAATAGAACAGTCGTCTACCAAATCGAGTTCAAAATAGTCGTAAAGATCAAATAGTCTTACAAGGCACTTAATTAATGCAAACTTTTCATAGTCAACATTAACATTGTCCAGAGATAACATGCCCATCGAAGTTTTAAAGTTTACTTAGTAAGTAGGTACTTACTTAAGCTATAAACTGGTCAATGATCCTTGCGATTTGCCAAAGTTTTTGGTTTATACAATTCGACTTGAATGAGCTTGCTAGAATTTAGTCTACAGACTTTTCTACGAAATATTAAAGGGATATAATAGGTCTAATATGTAAGTTTTATATATAGTTTCTGCTGTGTACGATTGTTCAATATTTTTACACTGTTTTTGCTGGAATATACTTGAATATTAAGAACAATTCAATGTTCAGTTTTCATTCGAAAATATTGACAGAACATTTCGAGTACTCTATATATATAGATGAACTTTGACATACTGTTGAATGCGGCAAAGGTGATGCTTTTTTCTAAATCTTTCAAATATTTATTTTTTCAACTTATTTATGTTTCATATACCAATATCAAAATAGCTCACTCAATAATAAAACCAATCAAAACGATCAGATTTATCGAAAGCCTTTTCTGTTCATTGGAATTTATTTTGAAATGGCAGATGTTTCAATAAAGATACAGTGAATGTAAAATAACAAGTTTACTGTGACTTTTTGGTGAGCGATATTATATTTTGAATAATAACAGCACATTAATATATCCTTAATATATTTTCATCGCGAATATAGTCAACTGATATATGAGCTTTTGAATAATAAAAACACATTTTTTTAGTACTTATTTCCACAATATATTTTTTGATCAGGACCGGTTTCGCTCATCGCGAGCATTATCAACTGATCTTGTTTCAGTTGATAATGCTCGCGATGAGCGAAACCGGTCCTGATCAAAAAATATATTGTGGAAATAAGTACTAAAAAAATGTGTTTTTATTATTTAAAATATCATGCCTTTCCATCAAGAAGTGACAGTTAACACCTTAAAAGTGATATATGAGCTGTTAAAACTTTCTAAGATTCCGCATGAACACAGCCTAAAGATGCCGAAAGGCGAAACCCGGGTTGTTTGTGACAAAACATGTAGGATTGTACAGTGTTTTAACAATTCAAATTTGATATTGAAATTCTATCTAGCACCTTCAGTCGATATCATTAATGATACATGAGCGCTTAATGGATAATGATCACGATGAGTGAAATCAATCCTGATCATAAAATTTATTAACGAGATAGTACAAAATAAAATATATGCTGCTATCATTTAAAATAGCATTTATAATAAACGAATAACACTAAAATAACATATATTCATAAGATACACAATATGAACTCTTTTTTAGAGCTTTGTTTCAGATGAATTTTATTCGAGTAACTTTTAAAAGCTTATCTTTACCCCTTGCACTTATAAAGCTTGAGGGGACCCAATCATCCAGCGAAGTTGTGATCTTTCAGCGCTTCGTTTTTTTTTTTTGATTACCATATAAGCTTCGTTTCCGAATATTGTGATCATCCATGCATATGTTATTTATTTCAACCAAAAACTATCGAAAGATAGCTTGATACAAAAGTATATACTTGACAAATTATCATGTTACGATTTTTTTTATATTTTGGCTGCATTTAACATAGGAGTAAAAGTTTTCACATTATGTTAAGAAGAATAAAATGAGATCTATGGAAGCATGTATGGTATGGTAAAACAAAGAGTTATTATAATAACGTAATTGAAATCAAGAATCTATTAAAAATTCAGCAAACATATCACTTTAATAATAACAACATGCTATTTTTATAATAATTATTTGTCTGATTGTCAGGATTTAGTACTGTGAATAAGATTGCAATGAGATTCGAAACGTTCGCAACAGTTAATCTATTTTCAACTGTAACTCTATTTGTAAGGATGTGGTCGGCGACAATTTTATGGTGTAGGTGCCTTCAGGGCTCAATAAAAAATTCAATCAAAAAATTTACAGCAGCATCATGTAACAATCGATTTGTATTGTGAAAGTTCTTACAACAAAACACACTAGATACTAATCGAATATTCTAATATAAAAGTTAACCCCGTGTTCCCACACGCACATTATACGTACCTGCGTAAAGTTAAGCGACCCCAAATGGCTTCCGATCGATGAACTCTGATTAAAAATTCACCGCTAGAAACTCTCTTCGGTGATTAAAGCCTCGTTCGATAGAATAATGGCAGTAAACTTGATCGTCGAGTCTCCTACAAGTACTGAAATATATTTAATTTATTGACGGGGGCGTCTTTGTAACAATCGCTTTCAATGGGTGTATTATTTTCCAGCTCGCGTGGAAGTTCTTACTCTATTGAGAAATATTGAAATAGTTGTACAAACTTTTGTTATTTCACATTTTAAATACTTTATTCAAATATTATATATAAGCTTTTTTCAAACAAACATTGGCTTTTGAAATCTTTTCTCAATTAAGTAATTATGTTTATTATTGATTTTTTCTATAGTATTCATCACAAGAGATGATTTATAAATATTACAATCGATTTACTAATTGTTTTAAAACAAAACTGATCGTTAGCTTAGTTTAGTAAGAATTTAAAAATTTTGAAATCTCATTTTGATTAAAAAAATATTCTTTTTACAATATTTCGATAAAATTATGTTGTTTTGGCTACTTTTACTACAGTATTTTTAAAAAAAAAATTGTAACAGTTTACGAAAAAAAGATTTTTGGATATTATTTAGTTTGCTTTCTTTACTCTAATTTTTAGGTACCATTGTTGAAATTTTATTTTTATTAACACGTTGCCAACTGAAACATAAAAAATACTCAATTGCGGAATATTCAAGACCATAATTGAGAAGTACTGCCATAACTGAAATAATTTATATTATCAGGAATTCTATTCGAATTCGATTCGAAGTTTTGACGTTGTTAACTGTATTAAAATTTTGAGTGTCAACTATCAACAGACTGCAATCAGCCGTCTTAAGAGTTGAGACGTTGGTAGTCGAAGGGTTAATACAATCAAATATTTTTCACTTGTTACAATATTTCGCTGGTATATTACAATCAAAAGATTTTGACAAACCTGAAAATAACTTCGAATCATTGCTTAAGCTATGCAAAGATTTGGTATTGATAAAATCTCAGAAACTAACCTATGAATATTGTAAATAAGAAAAAGTGAGGTTTTTTATGATACAAAATAAACTATACTAGAAAATGGAGTATTAATCACGTGTCGATCGACGACGATCAACGTTTCGATTAATAGTGACTCAATTTGTCTCAACCAGCATATCATTTCAAACCAGAAAAACTCAATCAATAATTGATTACATAACGACATGAAATTAAAAACATGTTATATTTTGTAACTCAAATAATGCGATAACGTTTTTTTTTAGGGATATATCAATTTTATAAAGTTTTTACTTTATAAATATGGTTTGAAATAATGTAAATTTATAATTTCATTCGAAAAATCTACTTTATTGTATCGGTCTATTGTTTTTTTTTTATTCCATGCAATCAATATAGGTGAGCTATTTTTGGTGCAGACAGTAAAATAATTTGTGGAAAACATAAAACAATCGTTATTACTGTTGATGTGCTGTTGTCCTCATATCATCCGACAAATTTTATATTAAAATGAACTTCCACAAAGTTACCGCCGAAACCATCGAAAGTATTAAATAAAATATGTTTTTTTTAACGATTTTCCGATTTTAATTATATTTCTGTATTGTGAGTTTATGTACCATTTTAATAAAAAAAATTGGTATAAAAGATTTATTTATTTGATTCTGACAGGAGAATAAATATCTTTGTTAGCCGACTGTTTAAATGATGTTTAATTATACGAGGTAAATTATTTCGTTTCAGTTGACATTTGTTTTATCTATACTCAAATAATATTATGATTAAAAATAACTTGATTAAGATTATCGCTCAAATAAATTTATGTTTGCGTCAAATATGAATATTTGAATAATTTTTCAGGTAATCCACAATGTTACGAGAGAACTTCACAATTCCATCGTCAGATGTGAAGCCCATAATGCTGTTGGAAGAAGCGAAGATTCCGAGACGTTGGACGTAGCATGTGAGGATTACTATATTTTAATTTTTATATAACGTCAAGTGATGAGCTTAAATGAATGTCATGGTAAAATCTTAAAAAATAAAAACACATTTGAGCAATATTTTCACAATATATTTTATGATCAAGTCGTGTTTCGCTCAACGTGATCATTATTAACTGATAGACTAAAAATTACAAACGATTCTATCTGGTTCCGGTATCACTCATGATCATAAAATATATAGTAACAAGTAAAAAAATGTGTTTCCATTTTTTTTCCAATATTTTATCATTAAATTTAAATTTATCACGCAATTAATCACTATGTTTATACGCTCTAGAGCATAGTTTCTCAACCTTTTCACATTTGCAAACCATCAAAAAATCCAAAAATGTTTTGCGGACCATCAACATTGGAATAAAATAATAAATATTTATGTAGATATTTTTTCCTTCAAAAAAATTAATTTTAAAACAACACCGTACGTTGATATAAAATATTTTAGAGTATAGAAACACAGAGTAAAAATATATAAATTAAGAATCCATAAAATACACCATAAAATTCGCCTCCCAAAATTTTTCGCGGACCATCTAAAAATCTCCTTATGAAAACTAATATTATGTCCTAAATAATATGTCCTAAAGTACATACATTCATATTAAATTTGATAATTTCGTAAATTATTTAAAAGTCATGACAATGATTAAAATTAATCTACAAAAATAATCAAAAAAATATAATAGTCAATTGTGAAATAATTATTTAAGCTATAATGATTCAAATTTGTAAAATATCAAATTTCTATTTGAAACATTCAAATACTGAAGAGCTTCAATACATCGCGTGGGTAGTCAAAGTCAATGATAATTTTCATTTATCTAGTTGTTATTTTTCCATTATCCATTACGTTCAGCTTGACTTGAATATTTTTGTACAAATGTTAATAGATATTTTTTGCTTTAAAACAGTTCTCATTTATCCAATACTTAGACTTGCACAAGCAAAAGTATTCTTTTAGAAATACTGAGTTAAAAATCTATTAAGATTTCGTTGTCGTCTCTATTCATTCAATGTAATTCGTTAAATTTAAATTTATAAAATGTTTACAGAAATCTCAATACTAGGTTATTTAAATCTTAATCGAAAGTATTAAATATTTACCATCCACTAGTCATTGCAGAGATGAAAAGCTTTGTCAATACGTATTTAGTATTGACATTGAAATACTGAAGTATTGAATTAGTTGAATTCTTCGACGAGTCAAAAATACGCTACGGTGAGTGTATTGTAGACAAAAATATTATTAAAGATAAAAAAACACTTTTTTTCTAATTTTTCTAAAAAGCTCATCACAAAACTCTTATTTTTTTCAATTATAATTTAAAAACAAAGCAAACTGGAATAAACACATTGTTTTACAATTTCATTAATATTTAATTTTTTTAATAATCATAAAAACACAATACATATTTAGTAATATTTTATCAATTTTTATATATTTATGATTCATAATTTTTTATAAAAAGATTTCTACATTAAATATAAACAAATGATTTTTTATAAGCTGTTTTACTAAGTCAAAGGGTAATTTCAAGCATCAATGTCTGACTGTATACATAAATCGATTTATGAAATTGTCTGTGATAAAATTTTAACTTCGTGGGTAACACAACAAACCTGCTAAAAAAATTTGCAAAAAAAAATGAAAATTTCGTATCAAAACATTTTAAAGTCGTTTACGAGTAAAGTGGATTTAATGAAAATCATATGTAAATTATTAATTCTCAAGTTGCTGTTACAACTGTATTGTTTTCATTTTATATTCCACGATTAAGTTTAATTTTGTTTATGAGTATTTAAGGATTAGTTTTAACCTCATTGTATTTTACGTGTATGATTTATAATTGTTGTGGTTTTAGTTTGTGTAAACTATTCTAATTCTTATACTAATATAAGTTACTTTGAAATGGCTGCTATCATTTAACTGTTTGATTAAGTGCTTAGATAAATTATTTATTCAAATTTTAATTGTCTAAATTTTGTACGATTACACATTTTTCACGAGTTTCGCTTTTCGACGTCTTCAGGGATGCTATGTACGGATGCAAAAGAGCTTACGAATTCCATACATTCAGTTATATCATTTATTCATTCAAAAATTAGCTTAACTTCTTTGATACTAAAAGAAATTAATAAAAACTATCCCTATATGAGGCATATCTAACATTTACCAACACTGAACAAAAAACAATTGGCGCTGGTGTTTAATAACTAATGGAAGTTTTTGAGGATAATTAAGTTATATTTAATAACGAAAGTTAGCTCATACTAAAATGTTTTAACTGTGTCAAAACACTCTGAGATTTGGTTATAAGATGAATTGATCCGTTGGCAGTCAGTGTATTAATATAAAGTAAAGAAGTCAAAAAGTAAAGTTCTCAAAATATAATTAGTATATTGTAGGTAGATGTTTTCGCTTAAAGCCATCGTCAGAATTTTTTGATGATTTTAAGCACAATTTGATTTCATGTTTAACACCAACAATTCAATAGTTTTAAACCTTTTTTGAAATTGTGTACCTATTTATTCAATAGTTGTTATCTTGGAAATGCAAAATCTTTTATTAAGAGTCCGAAATGTGTTACAAAAAGTGTGAATATTACTTATATTTTTGTTATATTTCTTTTTGTACTGTTTAAGAATGAATATATACTTTGTTTTTTTTATTATACATTCTATTCGTCGTTATATTGCGATGTACATTCAGTAATTAACAAAATTATCATTAAAAGGCCTCCAATACTTATCTACAATAATTTATATGGCATGGTTATAACGAGTGTATTATTTTGCTAGCCCTGGAAAAAAGTTTGTTAAATATTTTATTTTTCATAACTTAAAATGTTTTACAGAGCTAGGTTTGACAGATATTATGTCATTTTTGATAAATATAAAGAATGAAAACAAGAATTTTTTTTGATTAATAAATATTAAATTTGATTTCGTCTAGTGTAGTTAAAAAAAACGAACTTGGATTCTTCAAGCAAATAATATTTATTTTGATTGGAAAAGCTCTACTAGGATTTTCTGCTTTCATGCAATAATATTTCTCGTCGTGTTCTTTATTTAGACGGACCGAGTTTTCGCCATAGACCGAACGACATTGAGACCGACCTTGAAGCAGCCGTGACCTTGACCTGTGACGTTGAGGGAAACCCCCACCCCCAGATCATTTGGCTTCATGAGGATCAAGACAGATGGAGCGTAAGTACATTTCTCTGTTACTTTAAATTTCAAAGGGGATTCCCGTATGCTGACTCGGTGTTTTATTTTGCTGTTTTGAATTATCAAAGGAGTGATGGTGTTAAGGCTTCTCTGACGAATGAAAGCTTCCCTGTTAGGGTACACTTTGACCGCAGTAGTGAAAAAAGCCTTTGTACCTTACGTATGTTTGTAAAGTTGTCACTAGCAAAGTGTAATCAGAGGAAAAAATAATAAAAAAATAGATATGGTATAGTATATATAGATATGGATAGTTCTGACGATGACGTGAGCCGAAATAGCTATCAACTATATTTGTTAAAAATAATTTTGTAGAACTAAAATACATTGCTATTTTTTCACCGTGTTATAATGGAGTTCTACCAAGTGAATGCCAATTCAATCAATAAAAAATATTTTGATATCAATAACTGCTAATGGTCAATATTCAATTAGGCAATATTAAAGCATAGGGCTCTATAGCTTTCGAACTACTAAACAAGATTTAAAGCAGGAGCTACATTTATTTCTAAACACATTTTTGTTGATTATAGAAAGACAAGAAAATATCACTTCCAGGATTTTCCAAAAAGGCTTTTTATCCTAATCACGATTTCCACAACTTAATTCACGTTCAACAATTTATATATATTTATAAGGACATATAGTACAACTGCTCAATTAGTTCCTTAATCTAGTATTAAAATTATTTCACTATACAAATATGTTCACGAACATGCTAAAGATAAAGTTATTTTTCGATGTATAATTAAAGTGAGACAGATGTATATTATCTTTATATCTATAGAAATGTTATTTGTAAACCCTGTTTCCAGCT
The DNA here is from genome assembly GCA_028555115.1 of Himalopsyche japonica. Taxonomy (NCBI): domain Eukaryota; kingdom Metazoa; phylum Arthropoda; class Insecta; order Trichoptera; family Rhyacophilidae; genus Himalopsyche; species Himalopsyche japonica. The sequence goes on along the minus strand of JAHFWJ010000526.1, from coordinate 91,112 downwards.
AAGCTGTTTTTCATTATATCTCAACGTTGACATTTTCAAATATAATATTTAGTTATTTTGGGTGTTATTAAAACTATACGCGATGAATTTTGAGCATTAAAAACACTCTTTTATTATTGAATTACTACTACAAGCATGCCTAAATCGGCTGTTTCAACAGTTAAAATTTTAGCGTTCAATGGGTTGAAAATCTTCATTGTATGCCGTTTGAATATTGAAATCCAATACATTAATTGTTTACACATTTTTAAATTAATTTTTATCCGCAAAAGTTTCTAAGTAAACAGACCCCCAATAATTTAAGCAGTATACATACATTATGCTAAACATTAATAATATATGAATAAATAATGCTATCAACCGAAGGTGCTTGATGGAATTTCACAATAAAATTTAAATTGTTAAAATTTTGTACGATTCTACATACTTTGTCTCTAACGACTCGGGCTTAGCATTTTCTTAAAACAAAACTGAGAAACAATAAACAGTTACCATCGGTTATATACAAGAGGATTTATTTATTAAAGAAAACACATATTCTAAGCCTAAATAAAATATTGAAATTCCATCAAGCACCTTTAGTCGATATCAGCATGTGGAATCGTACAAAGTTTCAACAATTCATTTATTATATATTAATAAACAACAATATTGTCGTGCAATTTTATACGATAAAGAAATATGAAAATCTTGCAGGGTATTTTATAAACTTAAATTTATGCGACGTCAAAATAAATTATAGCATTAAATTTATTCAAACGGTATATCTAAACTTACAATATCTTTTGATTATTTGTCGTTTTGATATGTCTATCCATCTATCTCATTATCAATTCAGCTTACTAAAAATCCTGTCAAAATGAAACAAAATACACCTTTCATTCAGTCACAATATATCAAAAGAAAGACATGGTACGTAGCTAACCGTATTTTATTCAAATAAATTTGGTGTATATTCATTCGATTATATTGATAAAAACGTCCAAAAAGTGATTGATTATACGAAAGTAATATTATTTAACTTTCAATGAATTGGAATTCTATAGTTTTTTTTATGCCTTTCAAATAATTCATTCTCACAATGTTCGTTTGTGTTAAATCAATCAGTCTCAAAGTAAATCTTTCAGATGTTCTTATAATTTAAAACATTTTTCTTCTTTAGTTCAGTTAAAAAAAAAATCAATTGAATTTTAAACACAAGTATATATTTTATCCCAATATTTTTAGGCGAGAAGGTATTACTTAATATACTTAATGTTAATCATGATATTTCTTTTATTTCAATGCTTATAATATTGAAGGTTATGGTTTATCAATAATATCAAAACAAATACAATTTGAATTGAAAATCAAATTTCTGTATAACTATCCCATTTTCAATGTCTAAATACATAGTACGATTGACTTTGCTTTACAAATATTTATTGGACGACGTAAATAAGATATATTTAATGATTCAAATGATATTCAAACGACTTACAAAAACTTTAAATAAATAAATTCTTTATGTAGCATTTGATTTCATGATGTTATTTTAACATTTCAGTATATATAAACACGGTGAAAAAAATAGCAATGTATTTTAGTTCTACAAAATTATTTTTAAAAATATAGTTGATAGCTATTTCGGCTCACCATCGTCAGAACTATGCTTAAACTAACATTTTCTTATCTATATATATAGCTGTGTAGAAAAGGTACACAATACATCTTCTCTCATGTTTTTTTTTTAATAGTTTTGTGGAACTAAAATACATTGCAATTTTTTTCACCGTATTATAATGGAGTTCTCCCAAGTGAATGCCAATTCAATCAACAAATAGTATTTATTACTTTGGTATAATTTATCTTTTAACGGAGACAAAATATTAAAATTAAAGCAAGACTTTGTGTTGAAATAAAATAATGCTTTGTTGATTTAAAATTTAAATATAGTCATATTTTAATCCGAAATCGCAATTCAAAAGATTTCATGTGAAATATAGTCCGATAAATATATTTTTTTTATTCTACTAACGTAATAAAAGTTTTTTATATTCGATTTAGTTCAATGAGAAAGTTTTGTTTTATACGAATCTTTCAAACAAGACCCGTCATTTTTTATTTAAATGGTCTTCGAATAGCCCTCTTTTTAATTATTTCGCTTTGCAAAAGCGTTTAGTTTAAAAACTATCACTAAATCATTAAGAGACTTAGTCAGGCTTAGTGGGCATTAAAAGAAAAATGAAAAAGCTTTTTTCTGGAAAATATTTCGTCTCAGCATGTTCCAACAAAGGAGACAATTTGTTTGGAGGCTACACTGTAGTCCAAAGTAAAGCGTGAGTTTAAAATCAAATTTGAAAGCTTAGGGTGACCAGATATTTTACATAAATTAAATGTTTAATTTTTAAACTAACATTATCTTTTTGAACGTATAAATAATATAATATATCAAAAGATGTCTGGAAATATTTAAGAATATTTTATATATATAATAAAGCATGCAATACACAAAAAAGCAATATTATTCTTTTATTGGTAGATAAAATAATGTTTATATATCTATAAACTGATTATTTAATTATCTTAAACAAATTGTGGAAAGTAAGTCTTTCAAAACTTTTATTTTCATTTGCTGACTTTCGAATGATTAGAATTATCGAGTTGATTCCTTTATATTTTATTTGAATTTTAATATTTTTGGATTCAGCCTTATTTATATATATTTTGGATTCAGCCTTATTTATATATATACATATTGACATAATAAACAATGAAATTAAAAATTTCTTGTGAAATATTGGTCGTAGCATCGTAGTGTAGGGTGAAGTCGTAGAGGCGCTACGATGCCTTTCGTAGTTACAGGCGCTTATTGGCCGTAACGCAGGATAACGACCGGACGCCAGAGATGTCGCGTCACGGTAGAGCACTCTTCCCTCAAGAAGTACGCTGCCGTATCTGAAAATGTACTTTATAAAGTATAAAAAAAATCATGCAAACGCAGGGTTTCTTTGTGAAGCATTATCCCGTCTTCTGCGACACTTTATCAAAAATCGCCGCAATTATTTTCTTTTGAGGTATACATATTCGCCCCCGATATGACGCTAGTGGTCAGTAGGTATTCTGTAAATGAAACTTTTCCTCAGGTTCTCCTTTTGCTTCAATATTTAACCTTTACCGAGGCCGCATCGTCATCTCAGATTTTGGGTTGTTCAATCTCGTCGGCTTTGTTCTGTATCGCGTTAATTAAAACTCTGCTTTGCTATCGAAAATTTGTTGCCTGATCTTAAAAGTGTGACACTCAAAGATGGTCTCAAAAATACTTTTATTTTATCTTCAAAAGTCTTTCAAAACTATATGATATCCATATTTCGTGTTTTTCAATATCATTGTGTAATATTTGCATAATATAAAAAAAAAATCACGGAATTTTTATACAAGTTAAGCTTGCATTATGGTTTTTTCTTTCATGTAAATAAACCAGCAGTATTGAATGTAAGTTAACCTAATGGAAACTGATGTAAAGTTTGGCTTTTCAGTTTTCGTACAGTTGAGGGTGGGGCGCAATGGCATGCGTGTTCAAAAACACTTCCTAAATATTATCAGAGCGATCCTGCTTTTTTAATATATCCAGATTTATTTACTGCAACTAGAATAAAATAAACTAAATTATTAAATCGTCTGTACGTTACGTCAGAAGGTTGGGCAATGATAAATGTATTTGTGGCAACTGGCGGCATTTTTTATAATATTTATTTTTTTAATTTTAACCTTACATTTTTCCAAATTTATTGCCACTAATTGTATGATGGTGCGTTTTGTAATATTTTTTTCGAATCGATAAAAAATCATACTGATTTTAACACTATAAACTCCATGCGAAATCCGGTAAATCAACATCTTTGCCCGACACACTTTTCAAGAAATAGCATTATTTTTGACTATTTATTTAAATTGTCATAACTACGAGAATATGGAAAGAAATTAAATAAAATTTAAAAATACTATACAATTGCCAACATTATTTTTTTGCGAAGAGCCAAACGATACTGTAGTCATATGTATCGAGCCATTTTCTTTTGGTTTTCAAAACATTTTGCATGTTATATATAGATTTTTGTTTTGTTGCTGGTCAATAAAAATCAACTTTAGCGGTGTCTATTTTAAAAAGCTTTGTGTCTTGACTATACTTTAATGAGAATTTTCTTTTAAAACTTACCGTCAAACGTTCCATTGCGACGATTCTTAAAGGTTGCTATATGATATGTAAAACTTACTGCGGAACTTAGCTTGTTACATTTGAATTAAAAATTATTCAAATTTCATTGGAAATTTTGCAAGCAAAACCATAAATATTATATATTTATGGATTGTAAAAATGCTATTCATTATTACTTCTCCTCAAAAATGTTTTTAATATATTATACTCTTTTCTTAAAATATTATGTTAATTGTTCTTTCAAATACCATATTTTATTTTTATAACTGATTTGGTACAAAACTAAACGCACCGTTTAATAATTCATTTTAACGGTTCACGTCACTATGACTTAAAATTTTCATAGTCAAATGATTGAATACAATAAATAAGTTTTCCGTAATAATTAATTTTGAATTATCATTAAATATTACGTTGTTTTAAGCACTTCGTTTCAATTTTAATCAAAATGTTATTAAACATATAATTTAATGCCTTAAGGTTGGCCTATTAAACATGTGCTACTGTATAAATATGTTAACTTTGCCAATCTAGGGGTTAAATGACGTTCAGTAAGGATTGGTAATTGTTGTAAAATGTGTATACGCTCAAGGATTTTCAATAAATATAACATTAAAATTTGTTTTTATAAAGTTTAATAAACAATCGTTTGATAACAAAATAAATTAAAAGCTCTAAACGTTTTTTTATCGCTCTATATGAGATATTCTTTGAATCTTGGAACATTGAAGACTTTCTTTTAACAGCAATCAATCATATTGAAAACATAAAATATTGATTCGAAAAATGTCCGGATATATTGTACCCCCGATAAAAAGAACTTTCGGGAGACATCTGGCCAACTTATAAGAAATTTGATATTTATTTAAAAGAGTAGTTTTATTCGTTTTTATATATTATCTGAATGTTTCAGTAATATTTAATTTTCAATTATGTTACAGATATTCAACAATGATTCGTTTGAATATGGCACTTTCAAATTATTATTTGCTTCATTTTTGACGTTTTATGTTTCTTATATGAGCTCTATATTTTTTGTAGTTCATTGAATATAATCCTTTTTTAATTTCGCAATTGTATGTGTTTTAAAATTGAGCGTTATAATACGGTAACTATGAGATAATACAGAGAAAGCTTGTAGTAGTTAGTATTCTAAGATGTCATTAATAGAATGGCTAGCAATGGTGCACAGAAATATGCATATTTTTTCACCAAAAAAGAAAAAAAATATTTTTGTGTAAGTGACAAAACATGTGAAATAGTTCAAAGTTTCAACATGTCATATTTGATAATGAAATTCAATCAATCAAACACAATCAGTCGATATCACAAGTTTTATTTTACAGATGCTATAATTTTGAGATCAGTTTATTGTTATTAAAGGAATATTTTATAATATGGTTGAATATAGTCAAGCATTGCTACGCCAGAATAATACTTTGGGTGATGCTATTTTACCATCATGGGTAAACGTTAATTATGAATGACTATATCCAACCGTTTTTCCGTCAAATATTATATTTTAGACAGTTTAAGGTTAGATAGAGCTTATAATCTAAAAAAAATTTGTAGTAAGCCAATATTTTTTACCACACCCTGAACTAAAATTCATATGGGTGTGAGTAAAACCTACATTATAACCGTATATGCCTTCAAATCTACATCCTTAATTCAATTTATAAAAAAAATCAGAGAGATTTCAAAACTATTGGCGCATTTCTTCAGTGTTATCATTGCTTTTTTTCACAAACATAAACCGTATTGTTTATTTCTTGTATAAGATTACTTCAATAAGTTGATTTAAAAAATTATAATTAACTGTTTTTTTTTTGAGAAAGATTGTTGTCGGTTTTGTTTTGTTATGTTAATAATTTTAATTATACCTTAAGGTTATATATGTATTTAAGTTTCCATACATATTTGCATCCTTAATTCTAAACGAAATTCAGCCCGGTGTTATATTCGCTTAAATAATTATTATCACATCCTTACGTAGACGCGGTTAATATAGTTCAGCTTTCTATCGATATAATTCGAGATAGACTTTGCAGTAGCGTGCACAGGCTAGAGCACATTGCAAGAGGGCTAAATATTGTTTCTATTAAATTTAATTTTGTGGTGTAAAAATATGATTATCTCAGTGTGAAAACATTAATTTTACTTGGGGATTCGCTCAACGGTCACACTTGTGCTTTTATCTTCACTGGTGATTTTTTTTATTCTTTGATGTAAAAAACACTAAATTCGATATCGATATCAATTTATTATTTGTATTTAAATAAACTTTTTCAACATTGTTTTTTTTTTACTGTTAAATTAATTGACGTTTATCAATTATATCATTGCACATTTTTTTAATTGCATGCATGCCGAAGATAGATTAGAGTCTGCAGTTTCTATGAGCTGAACGCTACTGATTGCGAGTCGTGCTTGGATGTTAAATCAAAGTTGGTAACGTTCAGCGTAAAGATTGTTCTACATTTAGTTAGAATGTGAAACACCACCTAAACTTATTGTGCCTGATTAATCTCCCGTAAAGTTGTGGCATCTGGAATTTGTCGAGCTGTAACATTGCAAATTGTCAGACGCCAGTGTCGCCGCAAGAAATCTATGACAGTGGTGTCATTATTAAATTGTCTTAGTCAAGTCAGACTTCCAACATACATTTGTCGATATATTTCGTAGTGATTTCATTTGCAAAACTAACAAACTGGGAATTGTCAGTGTACATCTTAAGATACGCTCTAGTCAAGTTCAGATGCAAAAGCGAGAAATTCATATATATTTTTTAAACTAATTTAATAAATAATCGTCATAAAATGTGTATCATTCAATTTGATGAGCTTATCACAAGTCCTGCTTTAATATATTCATTCTATATTTAATTCACGGCTGTTAAGTAGCTTTTATATTAAAACTACAGTTGGAAAAACAATATAAGCTTCATTGAAAGCAGACAAAGCAAGAAAATGTCTTCATAGTGAGCTTTTTTCCCCTTTTGTAAAGAAACGTACTTTAGAGAAAAAATCTGTAACTTTCTAGTTTAGAAGGCTAAATGTATATTGCATTGGTGTAATAAAATGCCTGAAGATGCCAAAAAGCAAATTTATAAATTTCAACAATTTTGATTTAATATTTTGAAAACTCATCAAGCTCAGTCGATATTGTAAATTTTATCAATATTTCTATTACTGCGAGGCTTACTGATTTTTATGTCTATAAAATTATTATTAATATTATAAAAAACATCCTTTTTATTAAGTGCCAAAATTCTAATATAAAGAAATCAGTTTTTAGGTATAAATGATTAATGAATTCAGTGTGAAAAGATGTCAAACATGACTGAACGATTTCTTACTTGCGTAAGGTATTTGTTTTACATAAAATTCATAAACTGCCACAGTAAAAAAAAATCACTAAATACAACTACTGCGACGACAAATCAGTATAAGGTCTTTTATAAATTGAATTTTTTTATATCTAATATCTTAAAAAAATATTTTTTTTAATTGTAACATATTGCAAACGGTGGTATATAATAATTAATATATTTTTTTTGTTAATGTTGCGGTGAATTGGCCATCCATGCCAATTTATAATGTCTCTTTGAAATATACATTAAAATTTTTCTAGTGATGAACAGCTTATGTTTTTGGAGTCGATGTCTTATTTGGCGTAGTGATACGAATTTCTGTGACTGTTCAGTGGAAAGCCACTGCTCTGAGTGCCACAATATGTTTCCCAGTGGGGCAGTGTTGGTGGTATGAACGCGGTAATGCCATCCTACATGCTGCGAACAATTCACATTAAATCCAAACACCAAAGGATAATAACGGAATATACCTACCCCATGAGAGTGGATTTAAAACGATTAACGATAAAATTTCACAATGTCAATGAAAAGAATGTCAGCAAAATTCTCACTGACAAATTAAACTCAAAATACAACATCAGTTCTTAAAAGCCCCATATTCAAGGCATTTAAATTAATCACTTTTTGCTATCATTTCTGTTATTGATGAGATCCATCAAATGATCTGGCTATGTGGTGTATTTAAAAAAATATCCATTACGAAATGTTCTTTTCTTCTCTGCATTACGCTTGACTGGTATATCGCAATCATGTTAGTTAAATGAGTAAAAGCAGTGGTCGCGTAGATGTGGCTTCAGTGATATAAAGTGTCATATTATTTATGTTTGATAAACTCCATAATATTTAACACGGTGAAAAAATAGCAATGTATTTTAGTTCTACATTTTTTTATAGTTGATAGCTATTTCGGCTCTCGCCATCGTCAGAACTACTGCAGAATATTAAATTACAATCATGCAGTGAGTGTTTTTGTTATAACTGCGTTATTTTTGTCTAAATTTGTAAATTTGTAACACTCAATAAGAGAGTTCTTTTTTACATCCGATTATAAATGGAAATCTGACAAAAGTTCTTTACTTTACTTTGAACTGAAAATGATATGACTATTTTCCACATTTTTCATTTCTTAAACATATCTTTTTACTTTGTCTTACTATAAATTGTGATCAATTAATTATTTGATACGACTTACCGTTTGGATAACAGAAACTGTCTTCAGATATGTACTGTATTTAGATAATTTTTATTGTAAGGGATTGGAGTAAAACTTTCTTGATGAGTTCAATATTGATAATTAATATTTGGATGCACAGCTGTGACTAGTATTGCCTTGTGTTAAGTTTGGCATAGTGCAATTATGAAATTTAATATCTAAGAAAACTTAAGCCGTATATTTTATTAGAAATTGTCCACTGCTGTTGTCTCGCTAAATGTCGCTGTTAAATTCCAATATCAGAAATTCAGTCGATATTTTGAAAATGTGTTTCGAATTAAGGTTGTGATCATATTTGATAGTATATCTATTAAATTTGTTTTTTTACAGTAAAAATTAACTGCCATATGATGGAAAAAATACAACATATTATATATGGCAATAAATAATTTACTAAATTAAAAAAAATACTAAATAAAATCAATGATATATTTTTTATTTGATTATCTGTCGATATGTTATAAAGAAAATCTTGAAATTTTAATGTCGTTCTTGGTTAAAAAAAATATTTTGTTGTTAGGTGCTAACTGTCTCTTTTTTTGTTTTTTTTTGTTTACTATTTTTCAATCATTACAAGCATTATCATCGGATAGGATACAAATTACAAATAAATCTATTCATACAAAATTTTGACTCAATTATTAGCAGATAAGTAAAGCTTAAGACTTAGGAATTAAGAATACATTGTTTTCATTAAATTTGGAAAAAAAACTGTTAGTTTTCTAACCTTTGTAACGTAGTTATTGTGCCGATTAATACATACATTAAGAATGTTATTCAAAAGCACAATTGCAATCATGTATAACTTTAAATGCAGGTATGATTAAATTACCTTGGCTGGTATCCCAATTTCAGATTGAGTGTATTGTGCATTTATAATGAAGCTCATTCGTAAACAGTCATGATAAGTTCTTCTGGTAGCGCGGCTTAAAAGCATGCGAACTGTACCAAGGCTGATGTGAATATTTGAATTGAAACTGACTTTAACAGAATGGAAACTTACGAGTTTTTTTCATAATATGTATGCATTTGAAAAAGGTTAAAGAGTGACGCATGCTTTCCCGTTTTTCTTTTGAAGCGCATCTAGCAAGTTTTCATCAATTTCTTTTAAAAGACAGATGGCAGTTTTTTGAAAGAGCGTTTCTTTGAGCGATATCCGGTACAAAGTTGAAAGTATTACTCTAGGGGTGTTTCTTACGTTCTTATAGATTGTGAGAGATAATATAGTATCATGTTTTATAAAGACGTTATACATATTTATTTCATTGACATTTTCTTGGTAGAAATACATTAAAATAAAGCTACTATAATTCTTCCAATGATATATATTAGAGTCGTAATGGCTATCAACAAAATCTGTGAAACTAACCACTGTGATAGTTTTAAGCAAATATAAGCTATATTTTTGATACTGTTTGATTTATTATTATTGATTCGGGTAAACATTGTTTATATAATACAAATAAATATCGTTAAAAAATGTTTAATTTTGATAATTTTCAAAAACACTTCGTGATAGCGATTTTTGAAACAACCCACCCGATTTATATCAATATACACCAGAATATAAAATAGCAGTTATACAAGACAGACAGCGCTTAACCCAATTAATGCCAACAATGTAACATATTTACACGGCGCAGAAAGTTGGACTTGCGACGCGTGTAGACCTCGCATGTGTGTGACAGGTCCAATAAAACCCATTAGAGATAATAGACGTCATGGCAACATTGGTAACTATGAAGGCATTTGTGCTTTTTAGTTGGAAAAGTTAACATTGTATTGGATGAATGAGTTGATGCTCAATTTTATCGATGAAAATAGGTTAGGAATAAATGGGTTGATACAAGTGTAAAATTTATTGCGTGTTACATATAAAATAAGGTTTTATCGATAGTACAGACATTTTTTTTTTGAATTGTTTCAATAATTTATGTCTATAAAATAAAGCAATACTAACATAATTAAGACAGCCGTCAATCACTAACAAACTTCGTATCTATTGATTGATTGATTGAATTGGCATTCACTTGGTAGAACTCCATTATAACACGGTGAAAAAATAGCAATGTATTTTAGTTCTACAAAATTATTTTTAACAAATATAGCTGATGGCTATTTCGGCTCACGCCATCGTCAGAACTATGCTTAAACCAACATTCGCTTATCTATATATACCTGTGCAGAAAAGGCACACAACACATCCTCTCTCCTGTTCCAACGGCCTAGCTTGTTACTTTAACACAATGACACTAAACTTTCAAAATTCTAAATGAAACAATAGGTGTCTATGACGATAAGTTTATATGTGGGACGGAAGTGGTCCTTATGGAAGCAAATCAGACCATCCCTTTGTACAACGGCTGGACAAGTGGCGATAATATTATGTTAGTTTGTTTGTTAAGAATCCTTTGTGATAATTAGTGTCTATTGATTTCCAGCTGTTCCAAAGCCGTCATTCTCCGACCCTTACAACAGAGATGCAAACATTTAGGCGCTGAGTTTGAATTTATATTATGTGATTCATTAATAACGTGATTAGCGAATTGTGAATCTGTTTTTTACTGTTGAATGATCTTACATGTTCCTTAGCTCGAGTAGATACACTTCTACCTGTCTGTCCGATATAAACGGATAAACATGAGCCACAGGACATTTTATAAATACCGCTTCTGTCCAGTTTATTGATTTTATCTTTACTATTTTGAAGATGTCTGCCTTAGTTATTGTTGACCTTGAAAGCTACGTTTTTTGAGTTTTTAATCTCCCGATGAATTTTTTCGCTAATGCTACCTAGGTAGTTAATTGATTTAAAGAAGCAGTTATCTTGTATTGTGTTCGAGTAAATGAGTTTTCTAGCCAGATTTAATTGCTTTTTACATAATAAATTATTTATCGTCGTTATCTCATAACCATTATTAAAGGCTATGGATTTTATAGTCTGCAGTTCTTTATCGTAATCTGCCTGACTCATAGGTACATTTACTAGCCTATGGACCATGGAGTTATAAGCCGCAAGCTTATGATTCCATGAGTGGAGGGACTTAGGGAAGGTAGGTTTTCTGAAGTATCATTTCGTTAAAATTATGTATCTCTAATGTAGTGTTAAAAATCAAATAAAAGTGTAAAAATTATGTAAATTACCAAAAGCAGATATGATGAAAGAACAAATTACTCGTGAACTATCTGTAGAACAATATAACATTATTTTATTAAAAAAAAAATGTTTTGTACCCCTCTCTTTTGATATTCTGAAGTTATGATTTGGATTCATTATATAAATATAATACTGAACAAATATAGCATAGTCATACATGAAGTTTATATAATTTTTAATTGGTTTAAAAAAACTATAAAATTTCTGTTAGCACATTCTTCTTATTATGCTAAGGAATTCCGTAGTAATATTTAACATACAAAGTAAAAGGCTGAAAAAACTTTGCATACAAAATTATGTTAGCATAAATTAAATATTTTAGAATATTTTCTTGTAAAACTACAAAATCACGTAATGCGATTTATTATTATTGACTGTATACCGTACTTTATTTAACATGCCTTTCTCATAAAACACAAAATCTTAAGATGGAAAAAAATAAAGTCCAACGTTACTATCGATTCTAAAAAGGAGAGTACAAAAATCTTCGTTTCATCCCAAGGGAACGAAATAAATTTGACATTGAAAGTACTGTTATATTTTTTCGGAAATATTTTCAGCGAAAAAAAAACAAAGCCTTCTTCCATTGGGAGAAAATGATGTTTTTTTACATGAAAAGTCAGACGGTTTTCTACTGTACGATCTCTGCTGGAAAACAGAAACAATACTTAAATGTAATACTACAGCAAAAGACGCTCCACGAGTTGGGTAATATGCCAGCAATTGAATGTCGTTCCAATTTTTTATAAACTTATTTAATATGAAATTGGAGAAAATATACTGCGAAATGTTTTATAGAATATTACCAATGGCCGGGTTGAATACGAATTTATATATAAATTTATAAAAGAAACACATATTTTATCGTACCCATTTCCATATAAATGCTTCTCTTAAAGAAATTTGTTATAAGCAATACAAATATATTGTATATATATATCTTATTTGAAAATATGCAGAAAGACTAAAACAATACGCGTAAAATGAAAGACAAACGAGGCATGCAAATTTATTTTTATGTTGTGACCTCAAAACTATTTTCAAGCAAAATTTTTACGGTCAAATTTACATGTTTTATTACTCACAGTTTAAGTTTCGCCTTCTGAAATTTTCATGCATTTTGTCACACGAATTCACTCGGACGGACAATTGATAAAATACTCAAAAAAATGTGAATCTTAATTCTGAAAAAAATATTTTTATTCACTGATTTTTTCAAATTCTAATAAATAGTCTTATAAACTTTGCAACTGATACATATATTATAAAGTCATGCTGTATTTCATTCAAACAAACCATTTAAAATAAATCAGAATATATTAGTTAAGAAATTCCGAATGACATTTTAATGTTTGCTGATTCTAGTAAACGCCTCTTATTTTAAAATCATAAATTATTCATCATTATTATCAATATTAAATCAATTGTTTTTTTAACGAATCCAGTTTACAGATCCGTATTTTTCTATTTATATGTTTTATTTAAATATTTTAAACAGTTTACTGACTGACTGCATCATGTAATATAATGCTTAAAGGTGTTAAAAAGTAAAATAAATATGAGTGAAAAAAATAGTGGAAAAGTACAGAGTTCGAACGATTCAAATTTGATATCGGAATTCCACTATGCAAACTAGTTTTAAATCGTAAGTTACATGAATCAAAAACATTTTTTTATATCAGATTCATTAAAATATGAATCCAATTTCTTCGAGACTGTACCCTGAATTCGTATGTCAATGATAAAAATCTTATTAAAAATATGTCTGATTTTGATTGTTTGTGGCAGAAAAATCAATTTATATATACATTGGTAAATAAAACGAAAGTCTTTAATAGCAGACTATTAAGATGAAGTTTCTGTTTTCAAATTGTCATTATGGAAATGTAACCGATTTAATTTATATTCTTCGGTCCCAACTCCAGTAACGATATGTATCTCTTTTATAATAATATGACATCAGTGAAGTCGTGAATCGTATCGTAAAAAAACCGTTTAAAGCCTAGAAACCCGCAAAGAGTCTCTGTAAAGCCTCACAACCCTCCTAAGTCGTAACGCACTCCTTCAGAGCCTCCTGCCGTATTGTTTCCTTTGTGAAGAGGGCTCCTTCTACGCGGGTTTTCGAAGAAATAAAAATTTCGATAACTCAAATATAGCCGAAAATATTACGCGTGAAGTATGATTCTGCCACTTTTGGGTAATTCAAGAGATTATTCACAAAAAAACAAAAGCATTGTACTAGAACTTTTTATTATCATTTAGTTTTATATGTAGGAAGATCACCGCTTATTTTTAAATAACTGCGATTCATTAACTGTTCAAAATAATTACAACCTTAGGTTTTGTACTCTAAAATTTTCATCGAATCTCATTTGTTAAAATGAATGTTTCTTCGTTTTGAAATTTCGATTCAGTTTGATGAAATTTAGGTGGCTTATTGTGCACATGTCCCCAAACATTATTTAATAACTACAATCATTAGATCAGTACCAGTTTCGCGTATAGCGAGCACTATCAACTGATACACTGGACTAAGTGGATTTGCTTCTCACATGGACAGCTTTATGTGGCCTGCTCACGTGTCGTAAAACCTTCCGATTTATTACATTGCGCAACAGAAGGATAAACAAAAAATATTTGTATCCAAAAGTACTTCAATAAACAGAATTATAACATTTTTTTTGTTTGAGTGACTTTACTACGTATGCCGTATACTTGCTAGTACGTATACAAATAATTTTTTTGATCCATATAGGTTTCTTGACTAACATTCATTTTGACATTTTATCACTATTATCTGACGCACATATATAAATTTTCGATATTTTAAACTTCACATTTTTTTCAATTTGTTAGTTAATTTATGTTTGATTGCATGATGTATTGACTTACCAATTTGTTACTTGCCTTCCTTGAAGCGATTTTAAAGCGATTGTTTAGTTGAAGATTTCAAAATTATCTCCACTTATAAATCAAATAGTTTGCTCATTCTAAATTCAAAAACATAAAAAAAGTAATACATTTTTTATTTTACTTATTTAAACAAATCTTATATTAAAAAAATACATCGAAAATATTCAAATAAATTCCGTTTGTTTTCTGATGTTTATAAATTTTTAAATATGCAATATTTTGTCTAATCTCTAATAATAATTTAGTTTTAATATGACTTAATGCTTAAATATAATACTGTGGAAATTATATAATCAATACACCTTTATGATAATTATTGAGATATTGGTAATTAACGAAACTACTCTTTTTCAATATTTATATCATATTTTGAAGTCTTATTTTTTTGCAAGAATAGATAACAAGAAAGCTCAAGAAGGTTTTCTTTATATATCGCTCGCCTTCGAAAAATCCAACAAAATCCTCATATTTTTTGTCACTTCTAAAAGAATATTGTCCATCCAATTGTATAGGAATAAATTTACGATTTTGTGAAATATAAAGATCTTCCTTTATTATTTATGGCATTTTTAAACTATATTTTATACGCTGGCTTGCTTTTCTATAAGGACATTACTTCTATTGAACAGCGACAGTTTGGAAAAATTTCCCTTTCAAAAGACACAATGTAAAAACGTGTGATTTTCAGAAGCTTTCAAGAAAAAAATCGATGCTTGGCAATATTTATTTAGTTCAAAAATCAGCGAAAGAATTTTTATGTATGCTTCTTTCGAAAAAGCTTATATGCTAATTATGTTTCAACAAAGAAAAAGATAGTAGCCATGGAAAGTCAGTAAAAGTAAGCGCTTTAATGAAATATTAAAAGATTATTACGCTGACGAAAATATAACATAATATTGTGTTAGAAATCGTATTATATTATACATATATGGATATTGGAGATACTAAAGAATCACTACGGCAAAATTCTTTGACCAATGATTACAACTAGAATTCTATGATATACGAAATGCTTCTAAGGAAACGTTAAATCTTTTCTCATCTGGTGTAACTTCGTACTCTTGTTTAATCATCGATTAGTAGACTACCTTTAAGATCACGTATACGGATGAACGAATTAAGACGAGTGTCATAAAAGGAAGCAAAGAGATTGATGACAGGCTTATTTTCGGCAATATTCAAGTAAACATAATGAAATACTCTATTCTCTGCCATTAATATTAAAATCAAACAACCAAATAAAAAAATATGGAATTTTTTTACATTAATATTGAATTGTCGTTTATTTTATGATATCGACTGAAGGTTTATGATAGAATGTCAATATCAAATTTGAATTGTTACAACTTTGTACGATTCCACATGTTTTGTCACTAACGATTCGGGTTTCTTCAGACATTCCATGACAAGGATGCAACAGAACTGACGTAACGTAAACTGCTAGCATCATTTACATACCAAAGTTGTTAATTACAGGAAAACACTTACCCCAAGGCAAGCAGTAAATTATAGCTAAAACAAATTTCATTATATTAATCTTATAATAATTAAAACATTTGCCTGTGATAATTTTCATTAACGTAGATCGTTAATGCCTGAAGATGCCGAAATGCAAAACTCAGGCCGTTAGTGACAAAACATGTGGAATTGTATAAAGTTGTAAGAATTCAAATTTGACTTAGTTGTTGTTGATGTATTTTTTTAATATTCATAGAAAAGTGACTATTTTTCGAAAAAATCTATGCCGAATTTAAATTTATAACTGATTTTGTTTTATTTTAATTTACCACAGGTCGTGGGCCGCACTGCGAACTTGACTATTACTGTGGACTCTTCCTCTTCGGGGAAATACCTTTGTAAGGCTTCTGTACAAGGCTTTACAGAAATCGAAGCCGAGGCTACAGTGTTTCTCAGAGGTATGAATTAATCTGTTAAAAATAAGGTTGTATATTTTTTTCGTCAATTTTTGTTTTAAAAATTGTATTTTTTAAAGGTCCCCCCGCCGTTGTGTCCAGGCGTGCTCAAGCAGGTGCTGCAGGATCGCCGGCACGCGTACAGTGCTTGGCAATCGCTGTGCCACGACCAAGGGTACTCTGGTTATTGAGAGGTAGACCTATCACTGCCCAGGATCAGGTACGAATTTCAACAATTTTGTTATTATTGCAATTATCTGTTTAGTATTAAACAGAGATGTTTTAAAACATTGTTATTTTAACAACATTTCTTTTGACTTTGCAGGACTTTTCAATTCTTGAAGACGTTCTTCCGGAAGGCGTTCGATCAACTTTGGTCATCAGGGAGAGCCAATCGAAGCATTTCGGTTCTTACAACTGTTCCGCATCAAATGATTATGGAACCGACGTTGTGGAAATAACACTTGTTGCTCAAAGTAAGTTCTGAATATATCTTTTTTACTTAAAAAAACTAGTAAAAATATTACTTTATGACGTCGAAGATCTATCTATACCTAAATATTATTAAAAAAATGACGTCAAAAGTTTTTTTCAGTATATCAAAGAATTACTGTCGATGTTTCTATCACTGAGTAAGCACTATTTTTGTGTGGGTTGAAAAACATTTTTATGTTGGTTATTATTTACTTTAATACCAGGAACGTAATAGTTATATTTTTTTAACTTAAGACTTCTCGACGTACAATGTCAGAATTATAGTTTTATGTGTAGTGTCAAAAATTCTGAATTCAGGAAATTTTGCCTACAAATGATATATACAATCACGCGGCAAGCTTTCATCCTGCAAAATTAGAATGACTGTCGATATTATAATAAATATGTACATGGGTTTATTTTAGAGTTCCAAACGACATTCAATTTTAGAACAACACATCATGTCACAGGTTGAAATCTTTTTGTTTTAAATATCATTTATATTTCATAAAATATATCCATTATCACTCATTACAATAACAACTTTCAGAAAAATCATTAACAACTGAATTAATAAATTATTAGACGTCATGCTCTTATCAACAGGGTCAATCCCGCTGCTGGTGATTCTCGCAGCAGTTATTGGTGGAGCCATAGTGATAGTTTTGATTACCATGATTCTGGTGCTTTGCCGTCGCAAAAAAGATGAACAGGTCGTGAAGCCAACTGGCCCAAGCCCTGATGCAAGGAAACCAGACGTCATGGCAGATACAGAAAAAGCTGGAGTCGATAAGCGATCACAAAATTCTGATCGAAGCTCTTGTATAAGTGACTCCAAGCCAGATTTGAAGGATGCCGATATCGGCTGCGAAACGGTTAGTTAATTTTTAATTGCTCAGTTTCTCATATATGTAAGTTTTGGGGTTCAGATTGAAAATACTAACAATAGAATGGGCTCAGATTAGCTACAAATACTCATCGTAGATTTGATTGCCTACTTGAAAAATCATCAATGAATTAAATGTTGAATCAATGTGGATTTACGGATTTTTTCTATTCAACGCTTTGAATGGTTGATGGAGTTCGTCCAAGAAAACATGTCGATTTTACATGAAATGAGACTTATACCTTTTGTATTTGACAATAGTTTAACATTTTTAAAGTGTTACTTTCAAATATAAAGTTTAAAAAAATAGAATATAGTAATTTTTACTTAAAAAATATAATTTAATCTCATTTCAATGGATGGCATCATAATGTTGGCATTCGTGTTATAATAGAAACACCAATGAGCTCTTTATGGTGACGTTCGAGTGTAAATGTTTAAATGAGTAGCAGCTTTAAAGTGTCGTTAGTACATACCACAAGCATGGCTGAAATACAACCATAATAACAATTATTACGTTAATTGTTCGCTGAGAGTGTATGACGAGTGGCTTTTCTATTATTTTATTTTCGTTCGACAAGCAATTACAATAATGATGTATGTAGTGCGTAATAGCTTACAAAAGGTTCCCGTATATTGTCACATTATTATAACCAACTTTTAACACTATCAGCCCCGGCCAAAATTTGGCAAATGAAGCCCTGTGCCCAGCCATTTTTTAACAAATGGCATTTTTCTTGAGTGTATACTAAAAGTGTTATGACTTCATAGTCATTATCATTAATTTTTGATAAAATCCAATGAAACTTTTTAAGATGGTTTAGACATAATAAATTATCCTAGTGTAACAAAATTGCCAACATTTTCCCTTTTAACAGCCACATGATAATATTAACATATGTGCCTATTCTAACTTATTGATTAGCTTTGCGCACACTTAGCAAGTCCTACAGTGGTAATGTTTTCTGTTACTGGTATAGAAGTTAAAATGTTTTTCGGTATATTAGTAGAAAATCTATTGTTGGAGTGGGTTCGGTTCCATTGTTATGTTGTCTCCATAAAGAGGAATGTTGGTATTGTGTATTACACGCGTAACGGTTTAGTTTTAAGATTGTAAAAATCAATACTCATATAGACGGTAACACTAATTGGATGACTTTTCTGAAAAGGTTGGAGTCCTTACTGTATGAAAATCTAGAATTCCTTTATTAAATACATCATTTGATGTCAATAATTTGATTGTTTTCGAATGGCTGGTCTATCACGGCTCCGGGATTCGATATGTTAACAGGCGTAACAACATAATCTACCGTTTTATTGCAGGATTACCGGGTCGGACTGCCACTTACCGGGCCCATGGCGTTGCCCGGAAGCCAACCGGGGCGACTGCTACAGTATCCAAGATACAACAACGAATACATTGATCCGCTCTTTCCACCAGGAACCGAATACAAGGCGAGTTCTATTGAAAACACATTTTAACATATCGTTGGCTGTAAGCGGGGTTTCTTACTTTTGGCAAAACTCGTTTTATGATGTGTTCTCAGCATCATAACAAATTCATGCGGCTTCAATATGTAGTCAAGATTAAATTTATTGAAGCAAAATCAAAGTAACTTCGTCGTGTTTTGGCCTCACAAAGTTCTGATAACAGTATAATAGTTATATTATATTGTATATCGAACATCTTGTATGGATGTACTTCTGAGAATATTGCAGTACTTTTGTAAACGATCTCCAAATTCTATACCTGAAAGAAATTATTGATTGATTTGGCATTTACTTGATAGAAATACATTAAAACACAGTGAAAAAATAGCAATGTATTTTCGTTCTACAAAATTTATAGGTATATGGCTGATAGCTATTTCAGCTTTTGTTCTGATGAGGGCATAACTATATATATTATAAAATTTGTAGAACTAAAATACATTACTATTTTTTCACCGTGTTCAAAGAAGTTTCTTTGATTTTTTTCGGAATTTCTAAAAAATCGTGTCTTTTCATTTGTTGTATGTAATAACAGTATAATTTTATCTTTAATTGCAATATTGTTGCCTGTCTTTAATAAGAAACTTTATTAAAATACGTCCGCTACAGAAGCATTGCCAATATGCAATACTTTTGTTCTTAATACTATCAAAACGTTGTACCGTTTTTTAAATTGAAAAATTAATCAACATTTTGTAGCATTTCATATTTAAAAGAGGCTTGTGTTTTTACGCTTAGAAACATAAACATTTTTCAACGAATTGTGACTTAAGCTTGAACAATTTTTGATCATTTTATTTTTATTTGATTATTAAAATAATAGGTGAAATTATGTAAAATTTAAATAATAATTAATATTTCGTCGCTCATTATATTATATTAGTTTTATTTACTTGTGTCGGTAGTATACGGCTTAAAAAAAAGATGCTGATATTTTTAGAACATTGAGGAAAACCTCGCTTCTTTTTTACGTAAAAGAAAAACCTTAGTTAAAAATTACCAAAGGACATCATATAAATGCTTGTGATTTTTTCCATATACTTAATATAAAAATATTAATGTTTAAAAAAGCTGAAAGACATACTGTAAGCTTAAAATATTAATAAATTTGACAACTTCTTTTTGAAAGTTAATCATATTTCTCCTACACAGGACGACCACGGCTTCTCTGGATATGTGGGCTACGGAGATTATGGAAGGGAGTACAGCCCCGCACCCTTATTGCTGCAGCCACCCCTTACCGCTGTAGGAACACATGACGCCACGAGGTAAGAAATTTATATTAAAGCTTCGCTTGTTATTTATAAATAAATAATTTGTTTCAATCCATCATACCACTTTTTTCATAAAGTTAGCCCTTTTATTACTTAACGTTGCTTATCTTGCTCGATTTATCTTTATGTACATAAACTAGATTGATGGATTGCATGAAGAGTATGCTAGAAATCTGTGGTAAATCAACTCAATCATAAAGCTAGCTCCCGGAAAAAGCAATTTATTTTCATTCGTTCATCAAATGTCGATTTTAACAACGTGACAATAGTCATAAAGACAAAAAATATGAACACAAAAAAAAACATTTAATAAAGTTTTTTTTTCAAATGTGTGTTTAAGGCACTTTTTAAGGCAAGTTTTATTTATTTTCAATCGCTACGTCCGTATAATAAACTAAAAAGCTCTGCACAACACAAAAGTGTTTTTCAGCCAACATTAAAGTAAACAAACTAATCACAGCCTATATCCGTTGGTTATAACTTAATAATTGTCAGGTTTATATCAAGTTTTACTTATCTTCGATTTGATTTAGTCAAACCTTAAACAGCAGCATCAAGGATATTTTTGTTGATAGAATCAAAGAACAGTAGATTGTCAATAAGTTAGAATTGTAAATGACCTAAATTGAATGAATTAATGTAATTTTTTTTAAGGAAATAGAAAAATACGATAATCTAAATCATGCAGTTGAATACTCACATCAAAAGTTCATAATGGAAACGTTTGTCAATATATTACCTTTATTGGTTTCTTTGTGAAAAAATGAAGAATGCTTTGATAATAAAAATTGAAAAAAAAAAATGATTGAAACATATACCAGAAAATTTAATATAATTGCTGGACTTTCAGCACGGTGTTAAAATTGATGTTTTTCAATCGACTTATATCTAAAATAATCTTTCATTTAAGCAATTTTCAAAACAGAGTATAGCGTAACCTAACTAATAAACTCAGAGCTTACTGACTTGTTTTTAATGATTGAATTGACATTCACTTGGTAGAACTCCATTATAACACGGTGAAAAAATAGCAATGTATTTTAGTTCTACAAAATCATTTCATTAGCTCACGCTATAGTAAAGTAGTTCTGACGATGGTGTGAGCCGAAATAGCTAACAAATATATTTTTTAAAAATAATTTTGAAGAACTAAAATAAATTGCTGTTTATTCACCGTCTTATTGACTTGGTTTTTATTCTTATTTAAAATATGAGCTTAAAAATGTAGTTTTCCTTACAATTTTTTTTTTCGTTGTTACATATTATATTTTTAGAATTGTAGGCATATTTAATATGTTATTCATTTCTACTATAATCGATTATTATTTGTTTTTAATAAAATTCTTTCTTTTAACCATAATTTGATTAAGATATATATATGTTTATATACATTAAACGTGTGTTTCGTCTTTACAGGGTTCAGTTGCCATCGCTTCATTCAAGCCACCAATTGACAGCGCATTTAAACCAATTGAATGCCCAACTATCTTCAATAGCTGGATCTGGGGGTTCAGTAAATGGATCCTTAGCAAGGAGTACAGACACTTCCTCGACTGCCCAGTGCGATTCACGTAACGGGTCCTTACAGAGGCCTATACCAAGCAGTGCGGAAGGACAAGAGCCAAGGATGAATGGCGCAATTGGAATACCTCACTTGAGGATCGGTAAGCCAAATAAATATTTTTCACTTTACGACCGTATAAAATGCATTATTCTAACCGCTCAGAAATCGTAAAATGTTTTCACACATAGTAAAAACTTTTGATTACCTTTACCAATATAGATTATTTTGGTGTTATTATATTTTTTCTCAATTTTTAATTTAATTTCAAAATACATAATAATTCTAATTTGAATTGTCACTAACGAGCCGGGTTTCGCCTTTCGGCATCGTCAGGCATTCTATCACACGGATGCAACAGAACTGACTGAAGAAGAGAAAACATGTGGAATCGTACAAAGTTGTAACAATTCAAATTTGATATTGAAATTTCATCACGCACCTTCAGTCGATATCATAAATCATAATCATTCTAAATAAACTAAATAAGTTGAAGAAAAGAACAACAAAACATTATATTATATGTGTACCAAAAAATCAAATGACACAGTTGATTTTTTTTTTTATGTTATTTTTTGGTTTAATATTTTCTTTATTTATTAATAGTTAATAAGAGTTGTGAAGAGGAGAATGTATCGAAATTAAATTTTATTTTATTTTGTTTGCCAATTATATCAATATTTTTCACTACAGGTATGGTTAACACAGCGAACCCTGGTGCCACCCCTGCACCGCCGCCATATTCAGGTCACAGAGTAGCGAGCATAGTTTCGAGTGAGTATTGATGACATTCCTTTATTTGTATAGCTTAACGTATAGGACTAACGTTAAACTTGAAATGGTAATCAGATGCAAATGTGTAACAGCCGATTTATTATGCTACCAGGTCACGCGTCGACTCCTCCAGGATCTCTGAC
This sequence comes from Himalopsyche japonica, assembly GCA_028555115.1. Classification (NCBI taxonomy): domain Eukaryota; kingdom Metazoa; phylum Arthropoda; class Insecta; order Trichoptera; family Rhyacophilidae; genus Himalopsyche; species Himalopsyche japonica. Next base: position 67,742 of record JAHFWJ010000526.1, on the reverse strand, counting down.
GCCCACTTCATCAGTCCAGTCAAGTGCTGGACCTGCATCATTGTTGGTGCAGCAGCAACCTCACGCCAATGGGATTATTGCGAACCAGCCTTCACATTATATAGTATCTCCACAGGCACACGCGAACGGCCAACTAGTACATCTCACTAAAAAAGGTAATAATTAAAAAATATTCTCCCTCATAGATTTGTTTGAAAAAAAAACACATGAACTCGACATCTGAAAAATTTACTTTCTAAGCTTATTCCTTATGTATTGTATGTGTATTTTGTTTTCATTTGTATGTGTGCGTGATTATAGTACGTGGTGAGGTTAATATAAGTCCAATGCATATATCCACGTAAATGGGATTTACTGTGGATTACTCAGTTCTACAGTGACATCTGAATTGTAATGGAAAAAATGCGTTAAAAAAACTTGACTTGAAATAGGTAAATTGACGTTTTTATATCAAATGTATCTCATTGAAAGCTTTAATTATAAAAATATTATTAAATTATTAAATATTCTCTGAAATTAAAGCTGACATTACAATTGCTTTTTAAGTTAAATAAAAATTTATTCCTTAAAAAGTTTTAATCCTTATTTTATGTATAATATTATTTGTAACTGATTGCCATTTTTTTATCTTGTTCTAGGAAGCGGCACACAGCCTGCATTGGCAACGCACGTCTAAGAGTGTCACTTATTTATTTTCAATTAATGACTTAGAAAGGAATAAAAAAATAAGACATTTATGAAAAAAATATTTAAAAATTATTATAATACACAAAAGACATCCATAAAATCAACGATTGCAAGAAAGTTGCATGTGAAGTGCTCAAGCATTAAACAATCTTAAGATTTTTACTGAAAAGTGGGTTTTAAAAAAATGCTAATTAAAACTAAAATATTATTTTTGTATAAATAATAAACAATTAAAATTATAAATTATTGTGATTTTAAGACAATGGAGTTGTGTTTTAAACGGTTGTGATTTCAGTGGATAATAATATTACATACGTAAATTTGAAATAATGAAAACTTTAAATGATGAAAAAAAAATATAGATCCACGCCGGCAGCTGTAGAGCGTATAAAAACAATCAATTTTTGCCTAATTGTATGTTTTGTACTAAATATATGAAAATATGGACTGCTTCCAGAACGCCTAAAATTTTATAATTAAGATCATCGAAGTGTTTGGCCTAATTTTATTAGACCGTGGTGTAGTAGTACAGGTTTGCAAAACATCCACAAACGGTAAAGTTTTAAAAGTGAATACATAAACAAAAAAATCGATTTAACATTAAATTTATAAATATTTTTATTTAATGCAAGAAAAATCGTCATTGAGCAAGATCAGCCTACATTACAAATTCCCATTCATTATAAATTAAAACTTTGGTTGGAGGAAAGAATATTGTGTACAAGTTTAATTGGAAAGGTAAAAATGTTGTATATATATATCCATATTTAAAATTGTTTGAATTGTACAACGCTTTTTTCTTCATTATTGCAACATAACTAAATGATTGGTGACAATGGTGACGTATCCCGATCTTGCTTTATAATGATACATTATTTGTTTAAATGTGGTTAATTTATTTGAAATGTGTACTTTTATTATATAGTTATTCGAATACACAAGCAATGTAATAGGCTATTAAACAGAAACAAATTTTGTTTGGAGTAAATTTTTTTATAAGCATATTCACACATATTTTGTATGTCTTCACTATACTTACAATCGGACAAATACCAACATAAAAAGATCCTCTGATATTTGTATTATAATAAAGATGGAGATAAAAAAATCTTTTAAAGATTTGCAGAAATGTTAATTATGAAACTATAATTTTCAATAATTCTTTCTTAAAATATCACATCAAATGGTATTTATTTAAAAACACAATAAAAATATTTTTTGTTGAAAGCTAGTACATTTGATAATTTTATACCAATCAATACATTTCTCACAGCTATATCAACTCTGTTATTTGCAATATTTAAATGCTATAATAGTGAATGATGATGAAATCGGAACAATTATTTGTTTCTCTGAAGGAATACTATTGTTTTTATTCGATACAAATATAAAATATATAAAAAATACGAATGCTTTATGAAGAGAGAAGAAATATAACATCGAAGTGGTATTGAAATCAATTATGTATGTAACGAAACACTTTTCACAATCTAAATCATTTATTTTTTCGTTTCATCTCAACTACAAAAGACCGTCGACTCTCTATTACATTTGTCGTTTGGTTTGGTACTTTTATGTGTGTATTTTGTGATCATATCATTCCATAAGTGGCCATTGTTTGATATCTTTCAAAACCTCCAGAGGTTTCTTAACATTATTTAATATACACTCTATAGACACGAATCAAATATTGCATAAATGTTAAAGTCAAAAACGAAATACATTTGATCATAAATTTCCCCCAAAACTAATTTGGCTGATGTGAACGATTGTGTATATTATCTACGTAATGTTTTTGTTGTGTTTGTTTTTAGTAGAATAGAAATAATCAATTTAAAAAGTTAGTAAATTACTCGTAACCTTAATTTAATTGTTTCTGAAGTTTTTGTATATTTGAAATCTTGTTGAATTTTATATCATATTTGATAAACGATTACATTAAGAATAAGAAATTAGATGATTGAATGTTTCAAGTGCTATAAAAACTTTGATTAAGCAGCCTCGCTAAAACAATTTTATGCAATATATAAAATCATGCACCTCCAACCAGTCGTCAATATGACGATTAACTTTGGATTATGCAAGTAAAAAAACAAACAAAGAAGACTTTAAGCGTCGTATTGTTTAATATCACGTAAAACAAACATTTCATAGAATAATTACACAAGCGTTTACATTTATAATATTATATGTACTCATCTATTTTGTTTACACAACTGGTTATGAAAGAATTTCATGACACTCCGTGTTATCATTCCATTCAAATTTAGCTCGTAAAATTAAATTGCATTGAAATTTTAGTGGCAATTAGTGGAAAACAGAAATAATCCTTTATAAGATAAGATTTTTTTTTAAATTAGCGCACAGTCGCCAGCTTTTGTTTACAACCGACTGCGTTTTTATGTTTGTCTATAAAAATGTCTTATAAAAACAAAAGAATGTTTTTCACCGTAGTTTTTTTGCAAATTATTGTATTTTTGAAATTTAATATCTCTGGTAACACGCAAATTTAATTGAAGTGCAATTAAAAGAGTGAAATAATTTTACATAATTTACATCAAATAATATGTACCCTTAGCAGTGGTTTGTTTCCTGTACTCATATTACGCGTTCAATCACAAATCTAAACAGCTTTTGTATAATTGTTTGAAAACATTATGGCGTGTTGTCTAAAAGCTTCCTCCTAATTATAAGATACTTAAAAGTGGAGTATGGGGTGACGGCGATAAAAAAACTACAAGCCTTATTCTACCTAATAATTCTTTTACTATCCACTTTTCTTAAAAAAAGAGTTTGTGCAACTGAACTTTCGTGATAATTTAACAAATGCCTTATGGAAACTGATCACAATTGCATACAAAATTACGTACATATTTCTTTAATAGGAAGCCATTAGTATTTTTGACAATTTTTAAATAACTATTACTTAGGCGAAAAGAGACATACACACGTAATATGTATGAAGAAACATATGAAGATTTGAACAATTTGAAGAATATTAAAATATTGTAGAAAACTAGAATCATTAAAAAAAATCCTATTCGATCACTTATTTTCAAATTTATTTCAAACAAAACTTGCATCCATCATTTTTCATCTTTTTGTTTTATAAAATCATATTTAAATAACAAATAATTTTATGATATCAAATGATGGTGGTTCATGGATTTTTTTAAGATTTTTTTAAACACTTCTATTGAAATCAACACAAAACTTTCCATTTTGTTTTTTAAATGTGTGATGATGTCCAAAGGTGAAATCTGATTGATAAGTGTAAAAAATTATTAAAGTGTGTAAAAGCTGTCGATGCTGTCTTTCCCTTGACTAAAATTGTTCATTAGTTTTTTTTTAAATAAAGACATCGCTTTGGCGGAAAGTGACATGAATCACCTTTTATCCATGTTTAGTCAAATAATGTTTTAAAGTAGTTTTACTTATAAATAAACACTGTAAGAAAACTAGGACTTCTTGATCTAATTTTCAAGTTTACGAGGGTTGAAAGGGACCGGATAAGGAAAGTTTTTGATGCTAAACTTTATTGTTTCAAACTTCGTCATTATTTCGTCATAGTTGATTATTAAATTTTCCAAGACGGTTACCGCGTGTGCAGTACATTCGCCAGATTATGAGCCCTCTGAAGCGCACTGTTAATTATTTCTTGCCACGCTTATTGGCAAATATTGAACCAATAAAAAACACACACTAAAATAACTCAAACATAACGCCAATAAAAAATATTTTTTACTATTAAATCTGTCGTTATTTCTTTTAATTTTATCGGGAGTATTTTTGCAGTATTTTCTCAATTAAAATATGGTTTTTTTTTTGTATTTATCATATAATATAAACAAAATATTTTATTAAATAAAATTAAAAAATGAAATTTTTTCAACACTCTGCAAACTTTATAATATATTATTAATCGTTTGACTTCTAACATCTCTACGGTTGAGGTATTTGATTTTTGTCATCTTTAATTTGACACAGTAAAATAGAGATAGTGGTAAAAAAAAACTTTTGTGTGGAAGTTAATTTTTTAACTAAAGTATAACCTGTTTTTAAGTAATATCTATAAGAATTTTTAGAATATTATTTTTGTAATAAAAACGTAATACATTTCTAATATTTGAGAGCGTAAAAATATTTTGGTATCATAATTTTGAATAACACGGTGAAAAAATAGCAATGTATTTTAATTTAACATTTTTTTTATAAGATATAGTTGGTAGTTATTTCAACTCACGCCATCGTCAGAACTATGGTGATCTATTTCTGACAAGTTCTGACGATGGCGTGAGCCGAAATGGCTTATCAGCTATATCATATAAAAAAATGTAGAACTTAAATACATTGCTATTTTTTCACCGTGTTACAATGGAGCTCTACCTAGAAAATGCCAATTCAATCAATAATTTTGAATTTTATTTACCAAATGATATTTGGTTGAAAAAAGAGTAATGTATACAATTTGATTTTAAAATAATGCAAAATTAATACGTCAACATTTTCGTACCATCAATGAATGCTCTACTGAGTTTTCTCAGTAGAAAACACAAAGTATGTCACATTTACGTAATACATTTTCTTTAAATATTTAAGCGGTTACTTTTTCTCGTCTCGTCAGAACAGTGGCATCGATATTTCTTGTGCCTTTATGCGAATAAAAATGTGCACTGTCACTGGGGCCCGGTCTCATAACTTGGCGTCTTTACTGCTTTCTTAGCTCGCTTTCCCAACAATTGAGATTGCTTCACAGATGACGCTTTGTGTAAGAGCAAGCGATTGAAAAACACCATTAACAATTCAGTGACGTGACAAAACATTACGATTACTACTTTATTTCGTAAATTAACAGAATAACTTTCGATTTTATTATTCAAACAAATACAAGCGATGTTTTTCAAAAGTGTGCGGAAAATATAAGAATAGCATTTTAAAAAGCATAGTTCTTGAAACGTGTCTATTATGCCCGCATTCTTGTTAAAAGCTTTGAGATAAACTCCATCTATGAAACGTAAAACGTAATAAATTCTGAAATCATCACATTATAAGAACGTTACGAATTTATCTATATAAATAGAGTTTAGTCAATTTACCCAAATCATTTACAATAATAAAATTTTAAAAAAATTTAAAGCTAAAGCTTTTCAATAAGCGAAATTGCCTATTACTAAACAGTATATTTGGCTAAGTTTATACATAGTTCTGACGATGTTTCAAGTAGACAAAGCTATCAACAATCATTTAAAATTTTAAAGAGCTAAATACAATTTTAATTGTTACCGGTTAATAACGCTTGAGTCCATAAATTTATTTAAAAAATAATTTATTTTTTAAACCGTAATTCAGAGCCTTGAGATCTCATCATCAGAAGAAAATGTGCATTTTTTTTAGTATATTCATACTGTATATAGAACAATTTGTGTAAGTCGCTATATAAATAACAAAAGAAATACTGTGTTTATTACCAAGTTGCACAAACTCAATTTCAAAGAAAGTAAAGAAGGAAGGACAGGGCAAGAGAAAATTTAGTGATGATTTTATCGTTCACGAATTTTTCAAAGAGTTAGAGACAATTTAAATATTATGTCCATACATCCAAGCACAGTTATGTAAATAAATTTATATAAATGTCCGTACTGATTGCTTTAGGTCTAGCAAATTAAAATCATCTCTTCCATTAATCACGTCACGCCGTATCTGAAGTGTTGGTAAAATATTTTAACGAAAATCTTCCATAGATAAAAAAAAGACCTTGTCTTTACTATATGAAAGCTTACTCGGATCATACATTTTTAGTTTTAAGTTTCACATGAACTTTCCTGATCCGTCTTATTCTTCCGAATCTCGCTATCAATTATTTTATATTTGATAATAAATAAATAGATTTAAGATATTTCTGTGATACGGATAATTTTGGCCACGCCATTCAAAAAAAAGCTTTATTGGAGTGTATTAGACTTTTTTTTAATTTAATTTAAATTTATTTTATTTTTTATCGTACTTTTTATTTTTACATACCACAACGCCAATTCATAAAAACTACTTCTCAATTCAAAATTGATGTATCCGAATTTCATATCGTTTGGAATACGACTTAGACATACATAAAATTAAGATACAATCGTAAAAATATTAATTTTGTCAAAATTAACTTCTGGTAGCAAAATTATTTGCCACAGATAATTTATAATAAAAAACGAGTTCATTTATTTACTTTACATGCTTAAATATTTTGTCCCTTTTGATTCTATGTTACAAATTTAAATTTAGAATATTTTGATCATTTTTTTAGCCTTTGAAAACCCATAAGAAAAAAAATAGTTTTCATAAATATAAATCTTGTAGAAAAACATTTACAAAGCAATCATTGTATTTACTACTTGACTTTATCGTATTTTTATGTTTAGTGAAAATAAAAAAAATACCTAACGAATTGTATTTTTTTTTAATTTCAATATACTCTGTTGAAAAAAGTACTCTCGCTTTGAAATGATTTAAAAAATTCCATCACCAATTAGTAAAAATATTTTTATTAATGCTAATTTACGAACATTGGTCACTGTGTAGAAAAATATAAAAATCTAAAAGCCGATATTTTATTTAATATTCGTATTCATCGCAATTGAAATAAAATGCAATGATTTTTAGTTGTAAAATTATAAAATTAAAGATGAGTTGACAGCGTCCGTTAATTGGATTGAATGTATAACATCTTTTATAAAATAATTAATTATACTACCTAAATACATGGTCAATTATAGATTTTTTTATTTAGTTAAATATGCATCATAAAGCATGACAATATTTTTTTTCGTATTCCTAACCACTGTTTCTTGTAGCAATAATGTATCAACCAACCATCAATAAATCGGTACATCGTAATATTATCAAAATCCTTAACTGCAGTGAAAAGCAACAATGTTTTTCAAATAATTAATTTAAACTGAAAATGTAGTTTTCCAACCCGAATATTTAAAAAAATGTTTTTTATGATATCATAATTATTGACAGTAATAAATCAAATTCATTTTTATAGTTATTGTGGATTGTTCTATGCTATAGCTATGATAGCTATGAAATCACATTTTTTTATGTGTCGTAATCATTTGACACACAAAATATTATTTTATTATTTGGTTATATTAACTGAAAATCTTGCATTATATTGACGTGTATATTCGATTGAACTCAATTAAATAATGAAACAATATTTTATTTATTGTTCACGCATATCTATATACTTAGAACAATATTACTACTTTAAGCAAACAACCGACTGATATAGCAAAAAATCATCCATAAAATGTTCACACTATATCCAATCTGATATTAAGCATCATAGGTTAAGATCGAAAGTGAAAATTGTATCAATTTTATAAAACTCTAAACTCTCCAGCAATTTATTTCAAAGTTATTAAACAGTAATAAAGAACGATAAATTATTATTTTTTTTCATCTTTGATATTTCTTACGAACTGCGAGAATATTATATTAAAATGTTTATTGTAAATACTTTAATTCAAACATAATTAAATATTATATATTACATTCTAAGACTCTCTCAAATTATATTATAAAACAGCTTTAAACAGATAATTAAAATAAATCAATTTAATTGTACATATCTTATAGAGTAAATATATAGTGAAAACTAAATTAAATGTTATTTATGTAATTATGTGATGAAATTTCTTATCGTGGATAAATTAAATGTTTTAAATTAAGAAATTTAGTTTTTAAGAAAAATGTACATTTATTTTTTACTCTTCTAAATAAACTGTATATTTTATTATTTCTTAATTATCAGTAATTAAGCCTGTCATACTTTTTTAAAATTTAAGTCAAAGCTTTTTGGAGCTTGTACCACTTAATCAAAATTTACCCACCGATCATTTTTGAAAAAGAATTATTAATTGAATATTTGTTAAGGTTTCGAAAATTCAAAATAGATTTTATCATATATTTTTCAACTTAGTGTCGTGTTTTTTTCTTGCGATTGTATCATATTCAACTTAAGTCAATTGATCGAAAAATGTAGAAAAAAGTTATCGTATCGAAAATTATTTTTTCAATGTTTCTCAAAAACTTTTAAGTTTTGCTTAACGAATTGAAATTTATGCGTGATATTATGCGTAGTTATAACAGAATTCGATTTTTTAGCAACACGGAAATCTAATATAAATAATTTGTTAATGTTAATGATTATACTTTACGAAAATTCATTTTGTATGCGAAAATTTGATTACGGTGACATTCTTTCAGTGGTATTATAATAAAACCCCACGTTTACTACGCCTTTATAATTCCACAAAGCGTATACTGTTGAGAATATAAATTTGTTACAATATTCGTACCAGTTTTGATATTTAACAAGAGCATGGTGGATATTCACCGTACTGTCTTTCCATGAAGGATTAACGGAAGCGCTGTATGTTTTCATATATTACATTTTCTTTGCCATTTGTATTTAGTAAGGCTTGCCGATTCCTGAAATATTATAACGAACTCATAAAATAATATTTTGAATTTAGAATACATACTAATAAGATCAAATCTATTCGTTTTGGTCTTTTTCAATCCTTTATAGTAATAATTGTATTTATTTCTTTCAACGGTTTTCGACTTATCTTAATAGCATCACAAAGAGTGCCACAAAAAATTTAAACAATATATTGCAGTGAAAACACTAGTTATCATATAAAAATGCAATATTAAAGCTTCAATATTTTTCATTTCCGCAATTTTAGCATCTTCTGCCATATTAGTACAGGGATGCACTTTTTTTTTATATGCCTGAAAATTCCAATAGATTATTCCGGGGTCGTTAGTTTACAAAACCTATTAAAAAATACAAAAATTTGTAGACTGGAGTTCTATACAGATATCTCTTCATGCCGATATTTTTAAGTATACAATTCTACTTTTTATTAATTAAATATAATAACTTATGAAGTGTTTACTGTAAATTTTTGATGAAAATGCATTTCTTGTATTAGTTTTTTTATGGAAAATAAAAAAAAACATTTGCTCTCTATTCCTTCAACAGTTGATAATGTTCATAAAGTGAAATCTATTCTGCTCGGCTTAAAAGTGTTTTAAATATACGAATGAGATTTTAGTTATTTTTTGATATAAAAATTGTATAGTCTTGAAATTAAGCTGCTTACTGAATATGTAGAACTTCCAAGATATCGATTATATGTGTACATTTTCAAATTGTGTTTACACGTCAAAGTTGTAATGGATTTTTTCAATGGAGCTTAAATTGAATAAAAGTTTCGTTTGCTTCGGAGCTTTCGTTGGCAAACGTTTTTCTAAAGCAGTGACATTGTAAAGATGCAGGTATACCAGTACAATGTATTAAAGATCGCGTTACATTGAAGGTCGGGCTGTGTGCGAGGGATCCATTAGAATTTTTAATATCAACGTGAGATTTCAAAGAATGTTCGGCACACCTGCTCAAGATTTTTCTTGGGTAAAAAATAACATGAGACGCAACTTCAACGCATTGTTGGACAGACAATAACTTTTTTGAATTAAATTAAAGTACAATGCGCACTTTGTTTGATGTATAAATAATCTGTAACATTTTAAAACTTAATCATAATTATTTAAAAAAATCCGAGTGAAAAAGTTCAATTCTATAATGCTTTCAATGTCATGCGTTTTGCTGTTATTGTATTATTAACAGTAATACATATTTGTTTAAAATTGATGTATTATATAATATATGTGATACGATCATTAACTAAAATGCTTTTTAGTTTTGCGTGGATTACTATTAGTGTATCAAACTCAAATACAAGGAACTCAAATACTTATTCTTTTTCAGTGTTTCTCAATCTTTATCAGCATACAGACCGGTATTTATTCATTTCAACGGTAAAAAGAAAAAATGGCATTGGTGGTAAAACAAAACTTTTTGAAACTTATGTCATTCAATGAAATATTATATACCTAGTGTAGTCATCAAATATGTTTGTACTGGGTGTAAATAACCCATTTTATTAAATGAATAATGAAATACAATTTCACACATAAATAATATTAAATAAAACAATGGTTAGTCCAGTCGTTCTATACATTAGTAATTTGACATTTTCTATTCACTTTTAAGGTGTTAACTGTCACTTCTTGATGGAAAGGCATGATATTTTAAATAATAAAAACACATTTCTTTAGTACTTATTTCGACAATATATTTTTTGATCAGGACCGGTTTCGCTCATCGCGAGCATTATCAACTGATAGAATACAATTTACAAACAAGTCTATTTATACAAAACAAAAAATTTATTTGAGTTAAAGGTAGCAGGTGTACAAAACCATGGGTTCAAGAACTTGACAAGTTTTGACAAGAATTGAACAAGACTTGTTTGTAAATTGTATTCTATCAGTTGATAATGCTTGCGATGAGCGAAACCGGTCCTGATCAAAAAACATATTGTGGAAATAAGTACTAAAAAAATGTGTTTTTATTATTTAAAAAAAAAAAAAAAAATCTATTCAATGTAAATAAATAGGAAATTCCTCTACTAACTTCGCTCTGTTCTGTTGCAAAGATTAGTATAAAAAAAAAATTAAAATGATATTTTCAATGAATTCTATCGTAATCTTTTTTTTTAATTAATTGCGATCCATTGTTTGAGTATCGGTAAACTAAGCGTTGAATTGTTCATTTTGGAATCCTGCACTCTATCTTAAATAGTTTAGCTGTATCGATTTAAATATTGTGCTTTGTAGTATAATCAAATTTTCCATAAATTTTATCCAATGGCATTTTAATGGTATTAAAAATAAGTCTTTGTTTGATTTTTTAAAAATATTTTTTAAGAGTAATATGATGATTTTTTTTTACATTAAATGTCGCGTTTTAAAACACAATATCATGCAACGATTTATTGTCTGACATTAAAAATGGCTCATTCAATCGATACGATCTTAATGGCTATACACCTTTGTGTCAACATAGTACCGTAAATTAAAAGGCGAAATTCCTTTGGATATCATTAGCAATTTTCAATAGGCCGTAAAAAATGGCCTTTAAAAAATCGAGATACGCAAACAATATTATGTTGAAATTAGTATATTTAAGAGGACATTAAATTGACATTAAAGTCCATTATGAAGACTCATTAAAAAATAATACTATAAACACTAAACCATTTACTTATGTATCGGTTGAGAATATTTTATCACTCTCTTAAATATTCTTCTAGATCGATTTCAGTGTTCATTTTTATGCACTCAAAGCTTCATAAATTAATTCAAAGACTTTTTCGATTAGCTTTTAGCATCAACTTCAGTCATTAAAAAAAATAGTCGCAAGAAAAAAATGTACATTTTTTCGACATCATTCATTTATGTTTTCTTAGATTCATATTTTATGATCTGCAAGTATGACATTACTGTAAAAATGATACAAAATAATTAATTAAAACATATCTGAAATGACAATATTAATGCGCAATACAGTAGAAAATTCATATCATTTTAAATACTCTCTTATGAACAAAATAACTTTACATCTCCTTATATTAACAATATATCTATTCGCTGTAAATAGCATATAAGTAACTGTATTATGTAAAATAAGCTGTACATTTATAATTTTTTCCACGCTTTTTTCTATCTGTAATATAAAAGCATTATTTTTATGAACCTTCTCTAGAAGCACATAAGCTTTTAATTTTAATTTACTTCATATTATTAGTTAACTAAGAATAATTGTAAAAATCGAATTTTATATTCATAAGTGTTTTATAAGAGTATTATAATTGAATTATATTTAAAAACTCTATCAAAATGTACATTTACGCTGTAAGTTTTTCGTTGCCGAATATAAGTTTAGTGAAAATAAATAATTAAAACCACATCTCGAAGCATGTTTTTAATTTAAAGATATTCAAAATCATATCGTATATAAACACTCTGCTTGTACTTATATTGAAATTATAATAATTCGTCTAACATTTCACAGTTCTAAAATATTTAGTAATTGTATTAACAATTTCATTTGATATTATTGTTTTTTTTCCCAAAGCGAAGAACGTTGAAAATTGTTCAATTAACATGAATGTGCAACCAATCTCATAGAAAACTGTATGTACATGGAGAACAGATGTCAAAACTACAATAATATTCATTTGGTTTTACACTGCTAAAATAATAACTAAGCATTTCAATATTAAATTTACTTTTATAAATAAAATATATGCAATTTTATTACTCTTTCCGAAAAATTAAAAAAAATTAAAATTGAATGTGCAACGAATATCAAAGACACTGTATTTACAAGGAATGCCGATAATGATGACATTGATTTAAAATAAAAAAGAGATAATTTTAAATCCAACGTTTTTCCATGAATACAGAAATTACTATTATGAAATTAAAAATTTAGATATTTCAATAAAAATCTAAATATTTATATTTAATCAATCATACAATCTCGATTTTTTTAAAATTATGGCATAAAACTTAACTCGCATTCAATGATTGTATTGATTTATTTTTATACAATTAAGGCTAAAAAAATAATCTGATTTTAAAATACTGTGTTATTATTTTTTGTTTGTCAACACATTTGAATTCTAATTGGAAAAAAACACTTATGTGTCGTTTTTAAAATCAGATACACTCTTTAAATAAACATTAGTATTTCAATTAAGGATCAGTTTTAACCATCGATTCGGGCAAAGTAATTGCCTTTCATATTTAAATTGTCATTTTGATATTGGTACAAGTTAATGTGAATAATTAAGAAAATATGCTATTGCGATGTGGTTTTCATAAATATCTAAACGTAGCGGCCTAAGTTTTTAGAAATAAAAAGAAATCAATTGGTAATACTAATGTAATTTTTTTCTAAAAGATTTAATTTAATCTGTTACCTAATTATAAATATAACGAAATTGTACAATTGTCAATTTTAACTTGGCCTATGAAAATATATATGAAAAAGTAAATTTTATGAAATGATCTTTTATTGTACCTCCTTATGTATTCCTTCTACTTGGCATTTGAATACGTATTTTTAGATGTCAGAACATTTAGAACTACAATACATAATTACACAATTAATTTCGTGCAGCTATGCATCGGAGCAACCATTTGAGTAGAAGATTAATTGTATTGATTAACATTGCACTGCAAACCGCGGTAACATGCACATAATGAGTAGTAAGAAAGTGATTAACTTTTGCAATTATATCTGGTATTGTTCTGTGAAATTGACAAATTTCCACAAAAAGATACATTTTGTAGAATTAAAATATTGACAGTTGTATTAGCTAGGAGTTTGACAAAAATATTAACAGCTTTTCTAACCTCCATAATAATTTCTATTCCCAGATAAATCGAAGTCTTCTATCTAAATAAACTCATTTAGAGCTTTAAAATATACATTAAAATATACTAATGATATATCGTCTAAAGAGCTCTACGGTTCAACGAGTTGATCTAGAAGTTTTAATAATTTAAGCTCTTATAACAGAATTTTCCCAACAGCGCACAACTGAACCCAATATAAAAATTCATACCAAACCAGTAGATGTAGGAAATTTCTCAAGATTTGATTGCTTGCACATGATTTCTAAAAGCAACAAGTGCCACATATACTGAAAAAGTTTCTACGAGATTCGTCTGCCGAACTGTTGGAAATCGACAGAGAATTTTCATGATAATCTCTGTGAAGTAAGTTGCCTAAATCAAGAGAATATTAATCAATGAGTGTTAAGAGTTATATGACACCCAACTGAAAGTTACGTTACGCTGTTAAATAATATTTATGGTATACCGTTTTTTATAAAAAAGTGTTTGACATGATTAATATAATAGGCAAACTGGGTACCTGGTAGACACCACGCGCACTTCAGCAACATTGTCCTGATAACTTAAAAGTACTGAAAAATTATGTAAATAAAATTTTGCCATTACAATTGCTTTTCTGTAATTATATACACACATCCCTCGCTTAACACGGTCTCGGCTTAATACGGTTTGAGTTTGGTGAAAAAAAAATGTTTCAACGTTTTGTAGATGTGCACACAGCTGTGCGAAATTCTAAGAATAACGATAAGGGTATACCGGGAATAGAGCTGCGCATTTTAAACAACAAATAGTAACTGAAATATTGTATATAGACAATACATCAGACATTTAGTCTCTCGTTGCCCACCGTGTTTATCACTTATTGAATGCTGACAGCTGATAAAATAATTACTGCTTATAATTTCACAACTATTCGAGGTATATTTTTCTTATTTCTAATTCATTTTTTTCTTATTTGTATAATGAGGATTAAATAATATAAAGACATTTAAAACTTTAGACCCATAATGTCAAAACCAAAATTTAGTACAAAAATAATTTCTCTGGAGGCAAAAATACAAATTTTGGATCAACTTAAAGATGGACAGAGTACGATTGATATTGAAAAAAAAGTCTGAACTGAAAAATGTATTTTATTCGTATCATTATATATCAATAATTTTTCATAAGTTCCACCTATCGATTTTTTCTTAATATCTCTAAAAAAGCCTTTACCCTCTTTTTCATACAATTGTTAGTTTCGCTTAACACGATTTCGCTTAGCACGGCAATCTAGCAGAACCTTTCTTCCGCGTTAAGAGAGGGATCGGTGAATATACCGTAATATTGATTTGAAAGACGCTCTACGAAACAATAATTGAATTACAATGGATATTTTATTAATTAAAAGAAAACAATTTAAATAAAGAGTCTAAAATATTTGGATCATGAAAAGGTGTAATTTTTGAAGTCAATATGATTCAGAGACTCTCAACATGTGCCTTTGTACAGGTGAGGTAGTGACCCACTGATTTGTATCCATATATAATATATATAAATATTATATGTGAATTTTTGCTTGTTTGTATGTATGCCTTGTATACTTTCCTGTACCATGCTTCTGATTGAGATAGAACTTAAGTGGGTTTTTGTGAGTACGCCCGCAAAGATTTAAAATTAGAATAACCATTAGATAAGAACCGGTTTCGTTTACTGCGAGTAAATACTTTTTCATCCGATTGCGATAAACAAATGAATGCTCACAAAGATTTCTGAATTAGTGCAACCATTATATCAGAACCGATATCGCTGATCGCAAACACTATCAAATAATAAACTAGACTAATTGGATATGCTTCTCACATATACAGCTGTATGTGGCCTGCTCACGCGTCATAAAAACATCTGATTTATTCGTGTTAGCAACAGACGGAAAAACAAATATATTGTGCATCTAAAAGTACTTTAGTAAAGAATATTAAAACACAAACACTATCTGATTTTAAGTAACTTATTCATGAATGGTAAAACATCATTACTGACATATGTATGTCTGCTCTAAGCTTGTAGCATTTACACTGGATAACTTGTATTAATTAAGTCGCTTTGGCAATTGCTTTAATAAATATAACAACACATGTGACTCGAATTTGGATCATTCCCCTTTTTACGCACTTTTATTATGAGGAGTGGTCAGATTAAATTAATATGTTATACATATAAGTTTTTAATTTCAATTGTAAACAAGCTAAATTTAATGTTAACATATGCTTTTATATATATTTTATGTATCTAAACCCTTTTAAAACATAAAATCATAAACATGAAATTTTTTGGAAATCAATCTAAATATCCATTGAAAAATGACTCGTAATACCATTCAGTAATTTTTGATAACAAAACATTTTCCAATCGGTAAAAATGCTGACACATTAGATGAAAGTGTATAAATCGATTGCATAATAAATATTTAGATCAATATAAAAGCTTATTTGGTATACACATACATGCGTTCAACAAAATTGGATACAATTTTATTCTCAAATAGTTGGTTCAATTTTCAAATCGAAGTAGTTTATGTTTCACTATAATTTGTAATATAATAGATAAGCCACTCTGGACTAATGGTTCTCCGATTTTGAGAGGTGAGCAATAAAGCAGTCGATAAATTTTCCAGTCAATTTGAAACAAGTTTACCGACTATGGAATCGTCTCGTAGATTTATATTGGGAAGCCGTCCGTCAGGTTTTGCCGATATCCTAAAACTGTCAAGAGGCAATTAACACTTTGGGAACCAGTGCATTATGAAATCGTAGCTGTGAGGAATAATTTACCTCCCTTGTTACGAAAAGGTCGATAAGGCCTGAAACACGACTGAAAACTGTCGCATATTTTAGGGGATTTTGCAAATCCTCAAATGTGTACTATGAATTGCGCACAGGATATTCCGGAAATTTCTTTAGAAAAAATAATGTGTTTGAAAATATCATAAATATTGGAAAAGTTACTGACAAGATAAAAATAGTTATTCTAATCTCTAGATTAAACTTTAAGGTTTGTCTTTTTTTACATTGTATATTTATACATTTACGAACCCTCGACTGGGGCTATTGAAGAAGGCCAACAATAATATCGAGTTCAATTACTATTATTTGATCGATATGAATGAATTTATATTCAGTTGACCCCCCCCCCTATTGTGTAGATATTGGGAGTACGCCTTAGGAATATTACGTAATAAGAGACGGGGCACCCATAAAAAAATATGAGATTAGTTAATCTTAATTATTTTTTTTGAATTTCCAGAAATGAGCAAATAAAACATTTTTCTGATTTTTTATATATTATATTAAATGACCTTGTATTGATCCTTCACCTTGAATGCGTAAAATAATGCGAAAATTCTATTTTGATCATTTAGCGTTTATAAAAAAAATACGTTATACCACAGTACAGGTGCCGCATATTCTAAAGGAAACTTTTCCACAGCAAGAACACTAGTGACTTTATTTATTATCACTAGGAGACTTAACGTTGTACAACTTTAAAGTAAACTTCTAATTAAGTTATAAAAAGTTTTAATACGTCATTGGAATCCTTTAATTTAATGTGTCGATTTAGTATATTTTACTATCGATCCGGATTTCATCTTTCTGGATACTCAGAAAATTCATTGATATTACATTCGTTTGGTAAAACGCCGGAGATACCGAAAAGTGAAACTTGGAAAACATTTGGAAATATACAAGGTTTCAGCAATTCAAATTTAATAAGGAAATTTCTTTATGCCCCCTTGATCGATATTTTGCAATGGACAATTCAACTTTCTTGACGTACTCTCTCCAAAGAACCACTTTTAGTGATTGACTCATTAATATCAATTACTGAGACGATTTATTGACGAAATACACGTTCTTAATTGCAGATAAAAAATAAGATAAATTTGTAAATAAACTATTTTTACTCGTTGTGCGTAATACGCAGACATAAAGCGAGAGCGTGTACGTGTGTGTGAGATGTGATTCACTGTGGCTTCTTACACGAACATTATATAATTTGTCCCTTTAAAAGCATTGCATTATGAAATTATTATCGTTCACACAACGGCGGTTATCTGACTAAACAATTCATTGATTGCCGTATATTTACATTTGGTTAACCCTATATCATACGTAGGCAGAAATTTTGTGGAATTCAGAATTGGAATTAATTTAGACGATTGTAAAGGTATGGCTTGTGTACGTATAATTGCCTGTGGACAAAGACAATTTAATTTAAAAGCATTCCGTGTAGAGTAATTTTCTCTCCTACGTGTATTTTGATTGTTTGCATAGGATAATAAACATGCGCGGAAGAACTCTATATACAATATTTCATAACATAATAATACAAAACAACAACGCAGGTAACTCGCAGCATTGTCAGGATTGAGAGATTTGTATTAATTTTAATTTGATTTAACAGTATAAGGTCATGAAAATAATTATATTTCACATTGGCACGACACCTTTATAAACTTTTTGAAAAGAGAAATCATTTCGCTTTACTATAAATTTCCTTTTAATAATCAAAAAAATATTTACTATTTCTATTACAAATTTTGTTATCAGGACCAGTTGCACTCATCGCAAGCATAAATGTGATATTATTTTGCGAAATCTGCTGATAATTTTTGCGTTTAACGAAACCGGTATTGGTCATATAATTTATTGTGGAAATAGTACTATGAAATGTATTTTTATTATTTTAAATATTTTTACACAAATAAAGCTAGTGGAACATCATTCATACAAACAATATATGATATTAATTGTTTTTTTATTATGTAATAAATGTATTAAAATACATATATTAGTACATTTTTCACAATTTCATATTAAGAAGATTAGGATCGGGCTCGCTTATAGTAAACCTAATCAATTGATCTTGCTCACGATAGAAAAATTTGGGAAACATTGTTATTTACTATTTAAATATAATGTTTTTTCCATCAAAGAGTAACAGTTAATATCTTTAAAATACTGCAATAAATTTATTTAAGTCAGCTTTATAACTCTCGTGAGAATAGGGAGGATAACTAAAAAATTACCTCATACCCATTGAATCCAAAAATCGGGACGTAGAAAATCATCACATAACTGTTATTTTTGTTTTAACAATATTCGTTAGATTTACGATGTCGGAGGTTGCTTAGTGGAATTTAAATATAAAATTTGAATTGTTGAACCTTTGAGGTGTGTATATAAGAAAACTACTTATTTATCACGAATGAAGGTATTAAAATATCGAAACAAAACATGGGAAACAATAAGTTATTTTTTTGTATAAATTTTAGAAAAAAGAGTTCAATTGAATTCAATTTTTATCCAAAACGAACAACATAACTTTTTTACTTATACCTTGCTACATTGTTTAAGTGAGATAAGTTCAATTAGTCGACAATATGAAAATATTACGTCATACACTATGTTAACTGATGTTTAATCTCAAGTATTTATCTATAAGATTACATTTTAATGGTTTTTGATTATTGTTAATTTTAAAAACGTTCATCAGAACGTCATTGGATGTATGAACTGTTTATAAAATTATCATATTAAAAATGTCAATATAATCAAATCAATAGGTATTAAAATTATTTTAGATACATGATATTTAGCCCCATACATTTGGGTCTATATTATTCTGTGTAATTCCGCTTGAACATAGCCAATGCGAACTTTTTCATCAGTGTGATAGAATGTGATAGAAGATGAATTCAAATTTAATAACTTTTTTGCTTAAATAATAAAACACATTGATAAGTACTATTTTGATAATTTTATAATAATTGGATGAAGCATAATGATTTGATAATGCTCGCGAAACCGGTCCCGATCTGAATTTTGAAAATAGAACCAAAAATTGAATTAAATATTTTTCTATTCCACTAAGAAGTGAAAATAAACACTTTAAAAGTGAATGGTTAGTTATTTATATTAAAAAAATTTTATGTGTAAAAATCTACTGTTCAATCAGGTCAAAATTTTATTTAAGCAGTCAATAAAGAATTTATTTTATATATAAACAAAAATACAGTCTAAACCTCATATTTGAGATATAAAAAAAAGAACTACATATTATTTTCTATTTAAATTATAAAACATTTCATTCAGCGGCTTGGTAAAAAAAACTTCATTTCATCTAAAGAAACTTCTGCACAGTGAAAGCTTACAGGTATCAAGAACCGTAAAAAATCACTTTGCGGTAAGTTGTGCCAAACATTCTTTTTTTATATAAAAATGTTGTTTTATGGTTCCGAATACAAATTAAACTTTTACTTGACATATTTCCAGCTATAGTTTCCCATACAAATATCGCTCCCACAGCCTCCGAGAGCTTTACAAGCTAGGAAAACACGGTCGCGTTAAGGTAACCCTTTCTACCGTAAGCCGAAACTTTCCGAGCCACACACTTTTCCGACGCCCGATAAATTTTAACCGGGATAGTTTCGCCACCTACAAATGCCTCCCCACTCAAACCATGGTCTCTAACCCGACCCGGATAAACTCAGATTAACCGTAACCGCGTGTTTAAGTGCTAGGGAAGGGGGTTTTAGGACGGTATAGAAAAGCTTGTACCACTTCTCACCTACGACGTGAAAGTTGGAATTCAATTGGATTTTTAAACATATGTATAAGAAAAGGGTAAGTATTTATATTATTTGTGTATTTTTGTTGGATTCATTATTCCGTGGTTTTTTTTTTGTAATAAAACTAGTCGTAAACCAACCAGAATTTTTTTTTGCTTAAGAAATATTTAAATGACTAGATGACTTAATATTATGATCTACTTTGAACGATGATACGTGAAATTTAAAGTTGTTATTCTATTATCATTTAACATATTGCCAAACGAGCTATTAAACATAATTCTAACCGACAGTAACACTTTTATAATATCGACTGAAGGTGCTTAATAAAATTTCAATATCAAATTTGAATTGTAACAACTTTGTACGATTCCACATGTTTTGTCACTAACGACCTGGGTTTCGCCTTTCGGTATCTTCAGGCATTCTGTCACACGAATGCAACAAGACTTGACGAGACTGTAACAATTCAAATTTGATAGTAACACTGTTTCTTTAGTTTAGCGACTGCTAACGTCTCAACCGTTAAAATGACTTATTGCAATGTATTGATATAGGATATTGAAAAATAAAGGAGTGTTAACAGTGTCAATGTGGTAAAATAAGGCCTGATTTATCCTGATGATAATAATAAGATTGGTTAGTATTCATATTACTAAAGCAAACATTTCAATAATGTCGGAATATCTTTTATGCTATTCAACACGGACAGGATTAACCAATACTATTACCACGTTAAAACAAAAAATAGAGCTGACAACTTAATTTTTTTCGATTCCAATGTTATCATATATTTGAAAACTTATTAGAAACCAGTCCCTAATAAATCCCATTGAGTAATGCAAAGCATATTTACAGTGAACGAAATAATGATAAACTGTATGCTTAAAAGCAACAAACTGTTGCTTTTTTCATCATATCACGGTGAAAATCTAGCTATGTATTTGAATCTCATAAAATTTATATGGTGTATAATTTATAGCTGTTAGAACTATAGAGGCAGTTTTGACGAGGGCGTAAGCCCAAATGGCTATCAACTATATACCTTGATAGATTTTGTAGAACTAAAATAAATTGCTATCTTTTCATCGATATCAATACTTCTAATCTCGGTATAATTCATTGCAGCGTTATTAATACCATACATTTATATATATATATTTGATTATTTATTTATATTAGTTAAAATAAGATATATACTTTTTAACCTTTTGCATTCGAGGAAGTCACTTCAGCAATCGATTGAGATGAATGCTTATGAATATGAGTACAAAAAGATCATATTTTTTTTTATATGAATATATATACAGAATTAACACATCGGATTCGATTTTCCAGCACTGATTTAATTTCAGGTAGGCCAAAAGATGTAAAATTATTTGCCTTATCGAATAAATTGTACATATGTTTTTTTTTTTGAATTGTTGCAATTTTGTAAGATTCCACATTTTGTCACAAATGACCCGGGTTTCGCCCTTCGGCATCTTCAGGCATTCCATCACACGGATGCAATAGAACTGACAGATATATATATATATACAGTGGAACCCAGATCAACCGTTCTCGCATAATACGTATTCCCGGATGGTTCGTTCATTTTTTATAGTCCCGCCAAACACCCATAAGAGCAATGTTAAATAATCCCGCATTAACCGTTCCCTGATGTGTCGATTTCCTCGATTTATCGTCGAAATATTTTGGTCTTTTCTCAAATATTATCCCGATTACCTTGTTTTAGTAGATAAATCTTTATATACAAAACAAATTGTGAGTTTGAGCAAGTTAAGTCTTATAAATTAACGTATTAACAAGAGAAATTAATGGTGAAATATAATATATAGTTTGCTTAGATGTCAAAAGTAATTTTATTCTATCAGGAATTTCACAAGCTTAAAACAGTATTCAATTATTTCAATAAATTAGACTTAATTAATATAACTTTAATAAAAACCTTCTCATATTTACTAATTTTTCTTATTATTTAAAACATTCCCGCATTCTTCGTTTCCCGCATTATTCATTGTATTTTTAATGTCCCTTGGAAAACGTGGAATCGAGGTTCCACTGTATTTGTTTATTAAATATTCAAGATATTTCTTATTTCAATAAATAATACAATTTAGGTCATTCACAAAAAAAACATCTAATTGACAAATTTGATAATTATGCTTAAGAGCAAATAAATTCATGAATGGACAAAATAAACATTGCGCATGCGCAAACGGCAATAATGCGATATGACATTGGTAGGTATTCCCCTGTTCTAATTTTACGGCGGCCCACGCAACTAAAATTCTTCAGGGCCAGAGGGCACACCGGGCGATGAAGGGGTGCCGCGACATCTGGTTGTGGAATTCGGCGCAACTTCGGAAGCGATTTAATCCGCCGCGAATATAAATTTCCTAAGCTACATGACCCCCGCAATGCTCCCACCCGAACCCGTGCCACTGCGCTCTTTACCGGTTTACATTTCGGTACATTTCTCGTTAAGTACATAGTACGTTGTACGACAAATGGAAAAATTAGCTCTATAGTTGTTATGGGGAAAATTTATGTTCATTTCAGATAATCGGAATACGAGCAATATTTTATTGTTAATTTAAAATGAACATTTGTGAATACTGCTGTATCGCATATCGGACTATTTAAACAGTATATTTTCAACTATTTCCGCTCGCAGAGAGAATTATATGACCTCAAAATAAAGCATACCTCAAAGGAAGATGTTAATAATTAAATATTTATTTTTATAGTGACAAAATAAAAATCACTTAGCTAATAGTTTTAACAATATTATAAGTAAAATTGTATTTCAAAAATCATAGACAATAAGACACTTACGAACAGAAATCTATAATTTATTAAAAAAATAACGAGGTATGATCAAGTGAATGCGTGACCCAGACACAACTTCATAAAAAAACAGTTTCCGGTTAATAAAATGGATTTTTTGTCATTATTTATGTAAATGATTTTATAGAAACAATAGTGTTAAACTATTTTAAATGTACTATATTGACTAAGGGTTCTTGTTGAAATTAATATATCAAATTTGAATTGTTGAAGCTTCGTACAGTTCCACATGTTCTGTCACTAACGACCTGGGCTTAAATTCAATGGAATAAACAGGAATAAAATGATACATGGTACAAAGTTTCAACGTTTCAAATTCTTTGCAAATGTTTCAATAAATAACTTGAGGAAGAAATTGATAAAAACCTTAATTATTAATTAATGACTTTTCATCAAGTTGGATCTCAAATATTTGATGGGACTTTAGTGGTTTGAACCTGAAAATTTATGAACGCAATACGAAATTCTCGCGGTATTAAAATCAATGCGTTTCTTAGTTATTGAACCTTTAACCTCTATTTACCTTATAATGAAAGTTTTGTCAAATAATATTCGAATAAAAGAGTCTATACGGTACAAATTAAGAACGGATATAGATTTAACTGAGTTAAAAATAAATAAAACATTAATACCTTCATTTTGGCTTAAAAGAAAATACAGGGTAATCGAAATCGAAAACCAAGCAATAAAACGGAATAAAACAATCGACACCGCAACTGATGTACCCAAAATAAATATTCCCCAAAACACAGTTTTTATTGGCGACCGAAAATCCATTATAGAAATCCACTATCATATAAATCTACTGCGAACAAAAGGTTAATTTGTAGTATTTCACATTAAACCGTTGCAGTGTTTCTCAAAATTAATCCTCGGCAATAATCTCCTCTCACTGATTCATTCGAATTGGTAGAGATTAAAATATATCATAACAGCTGAGTAAGTATTTAAACTATTTCCCAAAATTTACATATTTATAAATACAGGATGTTTCAAGCAATTTTTTTCTTAATCATATAAAAACAGAATGGATATATGAATTTGAGTAAATTTGCTTTATTTATCATAATAAGACGATGTAAGTGTAAATACTGATGAAGTGAGAATAAAAATCTGCAAAGATATACTAGAAAGTTTTTATGATAATTTAATCACTTTTAAGTTGTTAATTGTCACTTATTGGTGGAAAAGCACTATATTAAAATAATAAAACGCAATTTTGAGTATTATTTCTCCAAATCGCAACCGGTTTCGTTTGTCACGAGTATCGTCAACTGATTAACTGATCTGATTTTTGTTGTATAATTTAAATAATAATTCAATGGAAAAAATCTAAAGCCTTTTTTAACTTAATTGAAGATTGTTTATGTTAATCTCTGTTCGTTAAAATAGACTCATTAATATCAGAGTATTTTATACTTACATTATTCATTGACTGAATAAGTTTATTTTATACAATATAATTTTTTTTCTAAAATAAATATTTGGGCCAATATTTTAAAAACATTTGCAAAATAAAATACTTTAATTTTCATATTTTACAAAATCTGTAGGTGACTTTAACATTTTTTTTGATTATTCTATGATTATAATTGTAAGTAAGATGATATTTGAAATCATTTATGTTGTGAAAATCAGTTATTAAGCTGAATAAAAATAGTTTTTAAGTTTTATATTACCGAAAAAAGTGACGTAAATTCTTATATTTGCGTTTACTATATTTTATAACAAGATGGTATAAATATATATAATTTATTCTAAAACTAAAAGTCGGATGAAAATTCTCGCGTGTTCAAATATTGTAAGAATATGATTTTATGATTATGCAAAATTCAAGAGATTATCTGGCGGAATCCATTTATTTATATTCGGAAAATTAAATGTAAATTTCTCTGAACACCCTGTTCATATGTCATGTTGCGGAATATGTTCGCCGATCCACAATATTCGCATGCCTTTCTTGAATGTGTTGCCTCGTGGAACTTTAGATGGAATTCAATCCATCACGCAAACAAAACATGAACGAATATGTTGGGAAACGTTGGCAAATGTACACATATATAGTTATTTCTAACAACAGAAGCACGCCACTTCTGAATTAGAGGATATTATTATGTTAATTACCACATTAAAAATCCCGTGTTTACCCGATTATGATGTAGGTATATTAAAAACTAGTGAATTCTCTTGTCACAAAACGATAAATCATTCTATATTGATCTTTTCATAAATCTTTACAGTATAGGTTCAAAGTAATATGTTTATTATGATTTTTAATAAATATACACTTCTTTCTCAAAAAATCTACAAAATCCTCAAAAAAAAAAAACTAAAAATAAATAAAAATCTACAGCAAAATTTACGTTTATGATAACAGTTTTTCCATGAAAAGAGATTAGATTTGTCTACATAAGGTCAAAAGATGTAACAATATGATTTATCTATGTTTTATTAACAGCTTAGAAACAATATTCCGTGTCAATACCTGATATATTCAATATTGTTCGTTGTAAATGACACTAAAAATAACATGTCATTTTGACAACCTAATAAAAGGTTATTTCTTATAAATGGCAAATTTTCACGTGCATGTTCAATATTTAAAAAATATGTGTTTAAAGATAAACAAAATAGAAACAATGATTTTTCAGAGGAATTTAAAATACAACAAAGTATTCTTGAAAATTAACAGTTTTTACAGTTCCTTTGTTTAAATATTGACAAGCGCGCAGAGCAACATTTAATTTATATTTTATTCTTATTTGTTTTATAAAAATCATTTTTTGCCAAAAATGTGCAGTATGAACTTACTCAAAACCAAAATTATTGAATTGATTGAATTGGCATTCACTTGGTAGAACTCGATTATAACACGGTGAAAAAAATAGCAATGTATTTTAGTTCTACAAAACTATTGTATAGTTGGCGTGAGCCGAAATAGCTATCAAGTATATTTTTTTTTAATAATTTTGTAGAACTAAAATACATTGCTATTTTTTTCACCGTGTTAAAACTATTTAACCCTATAGAATCAAATCAATGTAATTTAAATACCATGTAAACCTACGAATAAAAAAACCTCAATAAAAAACAAATTTCTACACCGTCAAGCATTTTATGTTTTGATCGATGTGATAATACAGTTTTCAAATATATGTATAAAGTAGTAGTCAATATTTTTTTATTGAATTTTTACTGTTACATTATAATATTAAGTTTTTTTGTATTATGGTATGAAAGTTACTCTTTGGTCTACAAATTTTGGTGTCTCCATATTGAAAACCTCTCGATTATCGTATTTAGACAAAATAGTGTGAACTGATACAATAACAATCTCTCTTCATACTTCCGAAATAATTTCCGCCGTGCTTAATATTGTAATGAAGCTTTCATTGTAAAACACCATCCAGTCAATAATTGGAACATTTGACCAATCTGGAATGAAAATAAACCATGTGAATTTGGTTTTGAATAGCATATAATCTTTTTTTTATTAAATTTTGATACTGATCTCGTTGAATATTTTCACATTACATCAAAATATTCCAATGAATATTTTTGTAATAAAAATAATAAAGGATTTAAAAATCACACGGTGAAAAAATAGCAATGTATTTTAGTTCTACAAAATTATTTTTAACAAATAGCTATTTCGGCTCACCCCATCGTCAGAACTATGGAGTTCTACCAAGTGAATGCCAATTCAATCAATAGATTTAAAAATCAATTTCGTTTCCAAAACATCTGCGGTTTTTCTATATTTTTGTTGACATGTTAACTTTCATAAAGTATTTTTTCAATCAATTTACATTTGTAATTATTTCATACCATTTTATGTGCGATTCATACAACGATTTGAAAATAGAACACTTGAATAACAAAATTTTACGGCTTCCGATCAAACATAATTTAAGATATTGACTGAAGGTGCTTTATTGAGATTTCCATATGAAATAACAATTCATGTTGAATATAATATACTTCTTCGGTTTTTTGGATATTCGAACATTTTACTACTCTTCACAAATTTATAATAACATTCTTACAAAGTAAACTATGAGATAAATAAAAATTGTCTTATTGCGTCGAACTATCTTGATACAAATAATATATTTTATTTATTTACACCACGGTACTAAAGACACGTGTTAGCCATTAGAACGTGATAAGAATTAATAATTGTGACTGAGGGTGTACGGAAAATAACGAATATATATGATAGAAAATTGAATTATTTACAATACACATCGCACTCTTGCAGTAAAAATGATACAATTTAAAATATCGTTATTTTTAAATGAATATGAGAAAACTTCAACTATATCATGTTAAAATCAATATTGAAAATAAAAAAGTCATTGATTTATAACATCATCTCATAGCTTGTAAATTAAAATGTCTGTACGACAGTTTGGTATTGCTGTAAATGTGAATACGTTTTTAGGGAGTATTGTACACCCAGTCCTCTTTTTACGCGAATTCGATTATACGCGATTATTTGGACGGCACCGTTACATTTTTTTACGCTCTTCACTCGTTTTTACGCGATTTTTTCCCCAAATTTGTTTTACAGAAGAAATTTATATATTATGCTAGGCATGTACATTTCATTATTTTTTTAAATAAAAAAAAAATATATGTATTTTTACAACTTAATTTTGTAAAGTATTCCATTTTTTTAAATACACATACAATTGCCAAATGTTGACAAGTGTATCGGATATTATGCGAATTTTTGTTTTAGGGTGTGTAAAGAAATATAATGGAATTGCGTAAAATCATGGGATGTATGTAAACTTGTTTAAACACAATTCATTTATTAAATTCGTTGAATAGCACCTTTCTCGGCCTCTAATAATTCATATAAGTGTATATAAGATCATAAAACATATCATTTTTTTTTGCACGAATTTCAATTTCAATTTGGTTTTTCATACGTTTCTGGTACTTTTTTACGCGATACTTTAATTTTTGGAACCAATTTATCAAATTATATGAAAGTTATGATTTTTTTTGCGCGATTTTTTTTACGCGCCTTTTTCTGGAACCAATGTATCGCGTAAAAATAGGACTGGGTGTATATGCAAAAAAAGAGAACGTAAGTAAAAAACCGTTTCATTATATATTGTGATAATTTTTTCGTATTTATTAATAAATTTATTTGGTTACAAAAAAATACAAATTATAAGGTTATTGCTTTTGAAACTTTAAAATATTCAAAAAAATAATGTTTAAAATTAAAGGAATAAATAATAAGACAAAAAACAAAGATAAGCAATGAATTCAACCACGCACGCTCATTACAATATGAATAAATATTCGCCTAAACTCACTCACGTCTACATAAAATATTTCGACATTGGAAGCTATAATATATTTAGAAAATTGTTAACCCAATTACTTGTAAGTACTTTAAGTATGGTATTTTGTTGTTGATAAAAAACATCCATCAATAAGAAGTAAGTAAGATAATATACTGGTTAACAATTCTCATATCATATGATGTGAAAGGTGCTCTATGACTTAATTGAATTTAAACTAATTGATAGACAAAGATATCATTATGTACACATATAATATGGAAACAACTAAACCCACCTGATTTAATTAACCCTTTAAGTACGTACTGTAATATGTCCCTTGAGTAATTATAAACCTCTCAGCTTCAATACAAGAGTGACAGGAAGATATATCAAGAAGACAGTATTGCAATATGGTATTCAGAATAGAATAGGCAATTCTCTACTTCACATCAAAACTATATAGCTTAATTAAATTCCGAGTGTTTTTAACTATACATATATAATTTTATTTTCAATGCAAAATACAATTTTGAAAGAAATATTTATTTGATAAAATGCGGTGTCAGGTATTTTGGTAGTTTATTTTCTTTCTATATAGTAACCTAACTAATTTAAATTTGTGTTGATTCCGTGGTACATAGATCAATGGTTATACGGATTCGAATCCTCGTAATAACAACATCTTCCTCAATAAATAATTATTAACAATTTTCGAGATAAAAGTATTTTCTTTAATTATATATAATATCCGCTCATAATGTAGAAAATGCTGCCGTCTTATAGAAATGTCTTATTTTTTTTTAAAGAAAGTTGATAAATAGAGGATCATATTACAACAGAATTGCTGATCACTTTATCTCTTCATCCTGTTCTATTTTATTGAGTCTGATTGGGAATTATGGTATTTTTGGACATCAAAACAAACCAAGCCAGGTGACATAATCAATATCTTGATGAAAATCGCAATTTTTACTGAAACTCGAGCACGTGAGGTCCGTCGCGGACACCAACGTTGTTATACGTTGTTAGAAGGTATTCCGTTAAAATTCTGGATTTTTTTCAAAGTATGGGAAGAGCTTTTTAGTGTATAACTTTTTAATAGGGCAAAGCATTGAATATTTGAGAGAAATAAACATACATATACACCTATAGACCTAAAATCACATGGATAGATAATTTTGTAAATCGGAAAAGCGCTCAGGAAAACTCCTCAATCGAACTATTTTGTTTTGAATCGGTGTAAACATTAAACTTCGTTTGAAGGTGTATCTCTACTCTCCATTAACCTAAATATTACCGACGGATGTTTTCTTCAAACTGTTGGTTTACGTTAAGCGGAACCCATGTCATAAATGTTTTGAAAACTACATGGAAATAAACAAGTTTCAACTATTGGATTTGACTGATTGATTCACCGTGAGGGCGCTCAAAATATTTATGGATTTGATTGAAAATCGAAATAGAAATGTATGTCCATTAAAGTCACGCATTTTCGAACAACAGAAGTATAAATCACGAACAGACGTCTGGAATTTAAGCATACACGCCATCAAAGCATTGATTCAATTTCGTATTGATTTTTAAATGCGGTATTTTTTCAGAATTTATAAATAAGAACTTTATGAATGGCATTATTATCTTATTGAACAGTGCTTCTCAATCAGAGGTCCGTGGACTATTACATATAATCATGACACATAAAGTCTCACTTCACCATCGTTTTATATATAAATTTAAAGATTTTTAAATCATGATATTGAAAAACCGCGTCTTTTCAGGTAAACTTTTCGATGTTGTTGGAAAGCACAGATTTCTGTAATGAATAAAAAAATCCTTTCCTGTATTAAATCTTGAAAGTGGGTCGTATCAAGAGCGAATAACTAACCACTAGTCCTGTTTTAGCTTACTGTCTTGTGTCAAATAAAATCGTAAATGATTCATCAAACCCTGTGAATACCGACTGCGACGTCAAGACAAAATATATATCTATAAATTAATGATTCCTTATTTATGATTCGACATATCCTATTATGGTGTAGATGAAGTGGCCCATAAATAAATTTTCATTAAATATTATAAAATCACGGTCTGGAATCAAACATGTTCAATCTACAGTTATTCAGTTTTCTAATAATTATGTTGACGTTATAGTTGGAAACCTGAGAACTCTGTGTCTTGATTATGTGATGATAATGAATTACTTGAATTATTTGAAGGCTTGTATTTGCCATTACCTGTTGAAAAGTGATTTTTTCAACATCTCAGGATTCTCAGGTTTGAGACCAGTTTGAAATGGAATAGATACATAATTAACGCTTAAAATTATTGAGTCCATACGTTAAGGAAAGATTGCAACTCAGTCGTAAAATTTTACTGTTAAATAACCATATTTGGCTGTCAAAAAAAAGGTTATATTTCTATATGAAAAAAGCTGATTTTTCGATTTGACAAGCTCAATTTTGGCCAACATAATATTTAAAATAATTAACAAAGACATTAAAATACCAATCAGTTTTTGTTATATATTGTATGGATATATGTTCGTACATTCGCGGATTTTACAATAATTATTTCATTCAATATGAAACATACAATCATTTTTTGAAATTTAATACTAAATTTAGCTTAAGCTTGCTTCACAACTGACAGAATTGGCGGAAAGAAAAATGGCTTGTCCAACACTTCAGTGCGTGTTGGCAGTTGACTTAATCGAAACCCTGCGCGATAAACTCTCATAAGCTAAAACATTAGCAGATTAATTAATGCTGAAACGGAAATTAACAGCGAAAAATGGAGCTTTTTATTATTTTATTGTTGGAAGGAAAAATGGCCTTAATGGAATGACATTAGTTAAAATGAAAGCTCATTTGTTATAAAGTAGCTTTACTACTTCAAGTCGTTTGGAATTAAGATTTTGATTATATCATCGTCGACTAAAAGCACGAAAATCACGAAAAGACAACCAATATATATTGTAATAATTTGTATAATAAAATTTCATTTTAGTACTATTTCTACAATATATTTTATGATAGAGACTGGTTTCGCTTATCACTGGAATCAGTCAATAATGCCCGCGATGAGCGAAACCAGTCCAAATTAGTCTCTTTTAATCTATCATTTTTTCAACTAAAAAATTGAGCCTAGAGAAAAACGTATTATTAATTTTTTGAGAAACAAAATTATCTCTTATGAATAAAAATTCCTTTTTTTTTATAACTATTTTTGTCATAAATATCAAATAGAAACTTAAATTGTTATAACTTTGTACGATTCCAGATGTTTTGTTTCTAAAGACGCAAGGTTCATCTTTCAGCATCTTTAGGCATTCTGTCCTACGGATGCATCAGAACTGATACACAATAAACAGTCAAGCACCTTCAGTCGACATCATAAATTATATATAATAGAAATGTTTCAGATAGTAGAACAGTAACAAACTATAGTATTCTTTTTAAATTTGTGTTGGTTTTTATTATTCATTTATGTTTATATATAAACATATCGGCTTATTTTGCTGAGAATCGCTGTGCAAAACAAAATTAGCTCATCCAACATTTGCATTTAATTAAATAATTATATTCCGTTACATTTCATGTGGTAAATCTTATTTAATTCATATTTAAGTGTTAGTTTTTCAAATTTAAAGCCCTTAATATTATATTAATTGTGCAGAAGACAAAATTGAAAATGTATTTGACTGATTTGCTACGACGATATTAATGCATAGGGTTATGAAAAAGCAACAATAGTTTTAACGGATTATATTTTTAATTTTCATTTGTGTTGAAAAATACAGTTTCAATTTATGATTGTAAAACATGACACAAAATAAATGCTTCCGAATTTTCAAAACACAACCATTACATTATTGAATCAGCTACGATATGAGTTCACAGAACATCATTCTATAGTAGCAAAACTTCTCATATTCGCTGATGTTCATTTATACACCGAGCTTAAATGGGAGGGTACAGCGAAAGCTCTCCTAGCAAATTAAGCTTTCGAGTGGCAATTACAAGGCTAAAATGTCGAGAGAGTGTAATAAGAGGCTTCGTTTTGATACCACGTAGTTTTATTTCACCAGCAATCACAGCGCAAGAAATCTTGTATAAAACTTAGCTTCACTGTCTAATTGCATATATATCTTAGCACTGAATTAATTAGTTATTTGATGAAATCAAATAATTGGAAAATAATATAAAATTGATAAAAAAAGACCATATCGATACCACACATCCATAAGATGATTATAATGGTGTTAACTGGCGATTGTTTGTAAACATACAATTTGTTTATAGTAAATAATAAATAATAATCAATAACGGGGAAGCTTAGATTAAAAATGAAAAAATGAAAAATGGTTATTTATAAATCGTAAACTACAAATATAATAGTACTTATTTTACGAAAAATCCTGTAGAGCTGTAGT
Organism: Himalopsyche japonica; assembly: GCA_028555115.1. NCBI lineage: Eukaryota > Metazoa > Arthropoda > Insecta > Trichoptera > Rhyacophilidae > Himalopsyche > Himalopsyche japonica. The sequence continues at coordinate 34,522 of JAHFWJ010000526.1, read as the reverse complement.
GCTAAAACGAAGTCAAAATCTCTATGATTATTGTATGCAAATTTTTAAATAGTTCCGCTTCCTAATCTACCTTTTATATACCTTCTCTAGCTCTCTCCAAGCTACAGTCTGTAGTGCTAATGAAATTAAGCGATGAAAATCAAAAACCAAAGTCCACATATAGTATTCAAAATTTAAAAAAAAATCATTCGTTTACACAACTTGAAATGACAAATATCCTTTTAAGCCTGGCAAAAACAGACATTATAAAATTTTAAAGTTTTTGATGACATCCAGAAACCGATAAGTTGAATAGTCACAACCTAATGGCGCTGTCTCCAATTTAATTTGCTTATATCAATAAAATAAGCGGTTAAAAAAACTCTATTCTTTTAGGACATTTTTTACAATTGAAAATAAAATTTAATGAACTTAAGTCTACCTAAAATTTTTGCGTAAATCACAAAAACACAACTTACCAGTAATGTCGCAAAATATACATGCGGTTTGTTTCTCTTCGGCCTTTTTTGCTGTCCCTACTTAACCTTTTTAGTGTGTGCAGATTGTGTTTGACGACCCCCAATGACCGTATAAAATAATTGCAGAGTTATTGGTTAATTTTATGAAATACATTCAGAGCATCCATTTCATAAAACTTGAAAATGAGCAATAGAGCACTACATATTTTGTGTGAATTGGCTCCACCCTAGGCCATTTTAAATTCTTGTATTCAAAGAAATGTTATTAATTAATAGTCAGTTTTACAAGGATAATCTTCAATAAGCGATCGGCGGGTCTGTGTTTGTCACTAATTGAAAAAATTACCAAAAATTTTTGTTTTCAAAAGCGTTCAAAACTTCCCACGTATCAAATAAATAAATATAATAAATTTAGTCCCATTGATTAAAAAGAATGATTGCTCATTCTTCTATCGACTAAAACGACAAAAATAATTTAAGTTACGCAAACGAGAAGAAGTAAAATTCTATTTCAAAGTTGTGCCAATCAATATAAATAATGGAGTTTCCTGGATATAATAAATTAATATTTACCTTAGTCCAGAAAACATTAATCAACACGGTTAACATTTCCTGGGGACGTTCATCAAGTCTGCAAAACTTTTTGTAAAACCCTTTCTTTGATAACATCAAAAACTTGTTTATTTTTCAATAACGTAAACACAATATTGATTAATTAATAATTTACATCTAAAGCAAAGTTCAACATTAACTCGGATAAAATGGGAGTGGATTTTTTTATATAAGATCGTTTTAAGTCTAAAAGGTTGATGTTAATTACCTTATTAAGGTTTATTTTATTAATAATAATTCTAGACTGATACTAATTTAATAATTTATTAACTTTTGAAGTTTTAAGCTTTACAAGAAATCACATTGTAAGAAAAGATGTCATATAATAAGATTTCAAATTAAATAATATGATTAAGACTGATAAGATTAAAACATATTTGAGATAAATCTAATTGCTGTCTTCATGTTTCGAAGAAACTTCTGTAAAACTTTTCTATTCTATTTTCGTTAGACTCAAAACATGTGCCAAATTCGATTATCTTACATAATTTGATATATTATCTGACAGCTTTATTAATTGCTTTCGATAGAAAAAAAATTGACCTTTTAGGTCAATTTTATTTATATCGATAACATTCTTCAGCCAAAAAACGATATCATTTTATATAATGTATAAAAGCGATCAGCTATGTATATATTTTTCATATAATACATGTTACATTCGATCATGTATTAACTTTAAGCACATAACATAATCACTTTTGTAGATATCGAGCTTTTTTAATAAACAATATGAAGATATGATTATTAAAGAAAAAAATCTTGTATTGTTTAATTACATCAATCATGTAAGCAACAAACCAAATTTCTGACGTATCTCGTTCTCTCTTAAGACACATTAAGAATATTCCAACACCGAATTTAAAAAAGAATAATTAAGTAGTCTTGTTTTAGTAGATTAACAAGACAAATAAAGTTATAACTAAGTATGACAATAAGCTCTTTCACACAAGTTTTGAGGCTGTTTATTCTCTTACATTTTTAAGCGTCTACCGTGAATACACAACAATAAACCGTTTTACCAGTTGAAACGTTAGCAACCAAAAGGCTAAGACGTAGATATACCTTATACCAATGGTGATTTTTGTTAAACTAATTATTCGTAACAAACAAAGCTACAATCAACTCCAAGCTGATATAAAATATTTATGTTAATTGAAAGATTGAGAAAACATTATGACAAAAAAAACAGCTGTTCTTATGAGCTCATTTTAGGCGTCAGTTTGACGGGAGAAAACACTTACATTTCATTTATACATTATTAATAAAATATTTATATATATTGAATCAATCAAAGTTTAAAGATGGATTATTTAAAAAATAAAATAAAACTCATAACAGTCCGTTCAACTGTCTCCGTTTAATTGAATAATTTATTGTGAATTTTAAATGAGTTTAAAAGTTCAATGATTAAAAAAGTTCAAATACATTATTAAAGGGTGCGCCAAATAGCTTTTTTTTTTGAAAATGCTATAAAAAAAAAACCACGAATATTTTCTCAAATTTCTTTTTTTATTTGAAAGTACAATCTTTCCGGTTAATAATGGAAAATAACTTCATCCAAATGGCTGCCTCGGCTGGCAATGCAGTAGTCTACACGATCGGTCCAATTTTTAAGCACATTATCGATTGTGTGCAGCTGTATTTCACCAATGGCTTCACGAATATTGTTCTTTAAAGCGTCAATTGTCTCTGGCTTGTCGGCGTAACACTTATCTTTGAGGGCACCCCACAAATAATAGTCCAACGGTGTCAAATCGCAGCTCCGAGGTGGCCAAACGACATCAGCTCTGCGGCTGATAATGCAATCTTCAAAAACAGGGCGCAAAACATCGAGTGTAGCTTCGGCTGTGTGGCACGTAGCGCCGTCTTGTTGAAACCAAATGTTGCCAATATCCTCCTCTTCAATTTTTGTGAACAAAAATTCGTTCAGCATGGTCCGATAACGATCGCCATTGACTGTAACGGCCACTCCTTGCTCATTTTCGAAGAAAAATGGCCCAATTATGCCTCTGGACCAAAATCCGCACCAAACAGTGACTCGTTTTGGGTGTACCGGCTTTTCAATGTATGCGTGCGGGTTTTCTGTGCCCCAAATGTGACAATTTTGCTTGTTTACATACCCGCCAAGATCAAAATGAGCTTCATCCGAAAAGATGATTTTTTTGGCAAAATCGGCATCTTCTGTAAGTCGATCGCAGGCCCACTCAGTGAAGCGGAAACGCATTGGATGGTCAGTTGGATTCAACTCCTGAACCAATTGGACTTTGTATAGCGTCATACCAAGGTCTTTATGCAAAATTCGTCTCAATGATGTCTCCGAAATGTTCAATTGTTGAGAACGACGGTGAATTGATGTTGATGGCGCTTCACGCACACTTTCTGCCACAGCATCAATATTCTCGGGTGTACGCACTGTTTTTGGCTTTTCACGCTTTGGTTTATCGATGAGGATGCCAGTTTCTTTCACTTTTTTCACAAGATAACGAACATACGGAGCTGACGGTGCTTCTCTTCTTCCAAAATCCGTACGCAATTTTCGCACACATTCTGCAACATTACCATGATTTTCAAAGTAATGTCGCAATATTTCCCAGCGTTGTTCAAGCGTATACACAACCATATTCGTTCAGCGGAAGGATAAAACTAATTATCTGTCAAATCAGACATGAGCTAAGTGTTACCATTCACGAAATAAGCACTAGTTAAAAAAAAAAATTTGGTTGGTGGACCCTATATAACGTTTTATTAGACTTTTCGATGTATATATTATTTAGATATAATTAAAATTGAAGACTGACAGTTTTACTTTATTGTAATTGCTAAATATTTTAAGCATAGTATTTTAATTTTCACAAAAATAATGGTACTATTTATTGTAGAGGATTATACGATTTTGCCTCGTTCGTGTTTGCTTATTACGTTACTTAGGCTTTCTGTATTTTGAGATAACAAGAATTTAGAGATCATTCTTTTTTGTTTGGGGGCTTATACAAAAATTTCAGTTTAAAAAAAAAACAGAAAATCTCATTGGACAATTTGACAAAAATTAAGCGTGTTACAAAAAAAAAAAATACATACTGCTGTAATAAATTTGATAAAGAAAAAATATTTTTGGATGCCTTTGTACGTTATACGCTTCATTTAAAAAAAGTATTGACAATAAAAACGAATTTATTTTTTATGACATGTTTGCGATACCAACTAGTTTGAAAGGTAGATTTTGTTTTCTCAATATAAATTTGTTACTCTATCAAGAGTCAAAATATTCATGTTTATTTTATTGATTGATTTGGCATTTACTAGGTAGAGCTCCATTATAACACGGTGAAAAAATAGGAAGGTATTTTAGTTCCACAAAATTTTTAAATTTTTTAAATATTCGATAGCTATTTCGGCTCTATACTCAACTATATCTTATTAATTTTTGTAAAACTAAAATACATTGCTATATTTTCATCGTATACTCATTTTAATTTATTTCAAAAGCGCTTTGTTTTAACGAATTTTGAATGACATGAGTACAAAAAAAAACAATTTGGTCACGCTTTCAACTGGTCATAATATTAAAATTCTATAAGAGTCAAATTTTCTGAAAAACACTTGATGTGATTCGATAATCTTTATTACTACTATTCCTTGACCCGAATTCGGTTTCAAAAAGTAGACATATTTTAGAGTAAAACCAACGTAACATAGCGCAAGTTTAAAATTTTAACTGAAATTATGCCCTTCAAATGTAATCATTAGTTAGTATTTTATCTAATAAGTTTCAACAATGATATCTCTTTTACCAAAGCATGGAAATGATTTATTTAGTTAACTTTATAGTGTGGCTTATTTCACATTATAATGGTAGTAAAAATAGCGCGCCGCCAACGCCGACGAAAGCCTCAGCGGACAAATCATAAACTAAAATATCAGCCATTAAACTTTATGAAAAGTTTACAAGATGATTAAATATTAATAAGGCTCTGACTCAAAAATTTTCTTTTAATAATTAATTCGACCAACGCTTTTTTCTTCCATTAAATACGCCAGGAAAAGAAGGTTTAGAATATGAAGACTCTCTTCATAAAATCATTTAGCTGGGAAAATTTCCCCGAATTAACCGGAACTGCGACAGAGCAAGAATTAGCCGTTGAAATATACTATGAAATCCCAAAATATCGTTCACCATCTGCTATATCAAAGTGAGTGAAAATTTTAATCAAGTGCTTATGTGTACCATATTTAAATTATAAAGATTTTCATCACACTTATAATACGATAATAAGCTCCGCAGCGACAACCAAATGTTTAATTTAATTTCGAAAGCTTTTTGAGTAGTTTGAGTTTTGAGCTCGGTAAATGAGAATAAAAGCGTAATATTTTTTTTATTCATTTTTATTTTCACTGTATACTTTGTACTTTTAAGCACGGACGTGTATTTTAACGTATTCTGTTAACCATGAGTTGAATCGTAGGAATGTATTTTTACCTGTTGTTTTAGTCCAGAAGTGAGGAACCTTTTCATTTCTGAAGACAGCATTCATTCATCAAATATCAACATCGGTACGTTGTCTATTCCCAAAACGCAATTAAAAAAAAAAATATATTTTACTAATGCCAAAAATTATCTTTGCAGCACCAAAGTAGCCAAAACACGACATGTAGCCCCTAAGGTCGCAGGCTCTCCACCTCTACTCCCTCTTTCAAATAGTTAATAATAATTAAATCATTCTCAAACAATATTCAAATAAGCATTTTTTTTGGAAAACACATAATGGTATAGTCACTAAGGACAATTGGTTGATGCCGAAAGATGTCGAAAGACGAATCTTGGAGCGTAGGTAAAAAATATTTCAGTGTAAACAAGGTTTGAAATATTCAAACTTTTCCGTATAAGATTAGAATTATAATATATATGATAAATCGAAAACATTCAAATTTGAAACAAATATTTCCAAGCTTGAATGTAATAATAATTCATTTGTTAATTTACCGAAAACCGAAAAACCCCAAAAGATAATTGTTTCCATGCAACGCTAACTCAAAGATTATAACTGCGCTTTTATTTTTGCTGTTATATTCTTTATTTTGCAAACAACTAGATAAAGAGATTTTGAAAAATATGAAGTAGTTTTGCCTGTTATTTATGCGTATTTTTTGTAGCATGATAAAGCAGCAAGTCATATCAAGTAATTTTCTTTGTTTTCCCGTTTAATATTACTTTAAGCAACAACCTTCTTCTATGAAAACTTTGAATTACTAAAAGGAAACAGCCTCGCCAGAACACAAAAGGAAGAAAATTACATTAGCTTGTTTCTTTATGTTTTTTATTGTCAGTTGTAGTAAAGCCAACTGTTGATGTTAACATTTACAAATAATGTTTTGTCTGGCTTTAAAATATAATTATTGTACTAAATGTTTTTCATAAACCTTTATTTTAAATGTTAAACTAACTCATACTGTTATAGTTTGGTAAACCTTTAAAACTTTAAATTAAAGCTGTACAGGTTTCTTTTATGCTGCTATTTATTTTTAAAGTTATTTTAATATTTAAAACATTTTTCACTATTTAAACTATTAATATAAAGCAATATTTCTAAGGTCTTTGAGGTTGCTTGGTTGAATTTACTGGGTTGTTCTACATATTCCGTTTTACATTCCACCAATCCCTTCAATTAAAAAATTCTCCACTTTTGTTTTTTGAATGTATATCTGTATCGTTTTGAATCTTTCCCATCCGCCCTTTACCTAACCTTAAAAACTTATCAGTAAGTTTAGCGATAAACTTACAAGTAATATTCTAAGAAAAACATCTTTAGATTTTCCAGTAGAAGTGCTATACAATAAGAAAGAATAAAAATAATTTAAATATAACATATGCTCGTCGTATTGTAAAGTGAACCGAACATGCTTATTTTAAGTATTATCAACCCAGTTGCTTACGATACACAAATCCTATACTGCAAAATGTGTTGTTATTATTTAAAAAATAATTGACGATTTTCTAAATTAAACTAGATAAACAAAACGGTTAAAAAAAGAAACGAATATTTACATAAGTCATGCATTAACTGAAAGATATTTTTAGGCAGCTTTACTCAGTAATAAAATAAACCATGGTCTATAGAATGTTATTTTTTGATTATTCAATTGTTTTAAATTACAATATATATAAAAAAAATCATAGAAGTCATTGAAGTCTGATTATTTACTTGAATAGAATTGCAATGATCGCTAAATAAAATATTTACAATCAAATTTTAATTAATTTATGTGACCATACAACTTTCGATTTATGAGTAAAGTAAGGAACCATTAACGATTTGCATTTGTTTTAGATCAAAATATTTTTTTTATTCATTTTTAAATTAAATTGTTACTGCACGTAATTAAATTTTATTAAAAAAATACGTACAGAAAAAATATCAATTATTACAAGGTTTTTACCATTTAAATTTATGTGAAACATATTTAATATAACTGACATACCTATTTCTCTCTTTGTCTCGTTTTGTTACCCAATATATGTTAATTGTTATACTATTATAGTTTAACCATCTAAATTCTGTTATCTTGATCACCAAAAAAATAGTTTTGTGTATATTTTTTATTCGATATCGAATTGATAATATGCAGCATGAAAAAGTCACATGAACAATAAGAATCACCCTTTTTTTGATAAAATATAATGTATTATCTAACATGAAACGATTAACCGTACTTTCGTTCGTATAATTGAAGAACAGGTGCTGCTTACAATTATTTATTTTCCAATGAAAATTTCTATATCGTTATTTTTAAGGCTATATAAAACGATAAACAGGTGTGCAATTATTCTCAAACTTGGAATCTAAAACTAGAATTTTGCGACACTTTTATAGTCTAATTAGTTTGAGAGCACATTTAATCATTAAAAAAAAACTGCATTCCATGGCACAAATAAATTTTTGTGCTTTTTTAATAGTATGTATAACGTTTTTTATCTGTCAATAAATTAAGGTACACTTTCAATCATAATGCTTAAGTTAAAGATCATAACGTATAAACTGTTAAGAGTTCGTTATAGTTGAAAATTAAAATCTAATTAAACTAATTAAAAGTTTCCAGGAAAGCAATCAACTTTATATACTATTCTTTAATGAGCGATTCAGTTTTTGAAAAAAATGTGTTTACACTCAATTTTTCTGCCAATAGTATATCATCATTATTTGCTTATTGTTATAAATTCGAATGTAATAATTTATTGTTAAAGATTTTTTACAGATAATGGCTTTTTGCAGATAATCAGTCATTAAAACCACAGACGTGATATTGAAATATAAACTGGTTTGATCGTACCTGGCGTTGGAAGTGTGTAAGAATAGAGGCATATTTATTTGTTTACACAGGTATTCTAGTACTGCACAAAGTCATTTATTTATTTACTTACCCAATAAAATTTTTGTAAACATAACAATTTAACAAACAAACGATTCAAAATAACCATTCGCAACCTTTCAGCCCACGTTTCGCACTCAACGTAAGACTTATCTACCCTTAGCGTCTAGTTTCTGAAAATACCCCGAAAAGGCAGAGTCATACAACCTGTCAAAAGCTGTTAACGTATTGATACCTATATCAAAAAACAAATGTTGTGTTATTACAAGAAAAATTAACGTAATTGCCTAATGATTTTAAAATACAAAAATTATATAAGTGAAAAAGGATAACTATTTAATTTAGTTGGTGTTAAGTCGACAGTACGGGCGTCTTTCGGACGTCTATCTCTCATACTGTCTTTGATCATACACATGGAAAATCCCTTTTGATGTTAACTTCTATTGGAGTGTACCAACTGTCTTAAACGGTGTCTATAAATTCATCGATTTGAACAAAATAACTTAGCCATTTAAAACAAAGTAATTCAAACTTGTTTCTCGGTTTAGATTTTTATTTAACATAAATACTTCAAAATCTTTTCTTTACATTAAAAACACGTTAAATAACAATTTCTAAAGTTCAATATATTTATTATCAAGATACAAAATAAATTACAAGCAAGGTTATTTAACCAAATTTAAAAATTAATACAATTTTAAAAACTACGAAACTAATATCATAGAAACAATTCAAATGAAAAGAAATAGTTCATAAATGTAAATAACGTCGTAGTGATAAGTGTAATTAAAGTGACATTAAAAATCCATTAAGTTAGCAAAGAATTATTTTAAACGCATTAGAATGAATAATGGTTAAAAAAGTAAGCATAATCAACTGATACTAGCAATTACCAAAACAGCCCTGATCGTAAATATATTAAATTGAGGAAAAAGTAGAAGTATTCATTATTAAGAATAAATACAGAAATTTATTCATTAAATGATTCTCTTGAACAATACAAGGGATGTCACTGATTTGAGTTCTGCACTCAATTATATCGTTTCTTAAATAGGAAGATACATAAAATTACTGAATGTCCATGTATCGCTGTGATACACGAAGAATGAATAAAAGTTCTTTTAAATACCTTTTAAAAGAAATACTTGTTTTATTTCTAAGCACGAACCATCTGGTTTATATTAAAAAGAAATATCAGTGACAACTCTCATGAAACCAGGTATACATACACACTAAAAAGAAATAAGCCCATTTTACACGGTAGGTGAGAGTCGGTAGAAAAACTTTACTAATAAACATCTGTGGGGATTGTACTTGAGAAAAATTATACGAAGAAAAAAACCCTGGGGTTGGGTGCTTTGCATGAAAATCCCCCCTAGGGGGTCTTCACTGGAACGAGCCCTCACTGGAAGTACCCCGGAGTTATAGTCGACCAACTTTTGTCGTAAATAATTGATACTGTGCGTCAGTGATTGTGAACTGGGGAATAGTCAACAGTTTAATATTAAATCATTTAATACATTTATAACTTAATCTTATTTTGTTTAATATATAGTTTTCTCTAATTGATCTTTCTAAAATTCCTTCTTACAAAGTTAAGATAAGTTACTTATACTATTAAATTTACTGTTTTGAAGGTTAAGTTAAGTTTTCTTTAATGTCAATATTATAAAATCACTAGTTATAGAAATAAATTTATATATACAATTATCTCACATACTTGAGGTCTTTTTTTAAATACAAGCGATGCAAACTGATGACTGACTGTGTCAGTTTGAGTGTATCCGTGCACTTTTATACCCAGATGCCGAGTACCATAATTTAATCAATTATAGAGCTGCCAACCGTAAAGGATCGAGCTGTATTGAAGTTCATGTCAAGAATCCAGGTTGAATATTAAAATTTCCTGAAAAATCAGCCAAGCAATATCACCTACATTCTAAAGTAATTAATTCCGTTGGGCATTATTTTGTGTCCACAGTAATATAAATACCATTTGAAATAATCACAACAATATATATTTTGATTGAGTCGTACTAAGTATGTATTATCTTCTATATAAATAAAAATGAATGTCTGTCTGCATAATTTTGTGTCCACAGTAATATAAATACCATTTGAAATAATCACAACGATATATATTTCGATTGAGTCTGACTAAGTATGTATTATCTTCTATATATATATAAATGAATGTCTGTCTGTCTGTCTGTCCTTTATAAACTCCTACACCATTAATCCAATTGCGATAAAACTTTGTCGAATTATTGCTTAGACTACCGGGCAAAAGATAGGATACTCAGAATTTGATTTGATTACAAAAATTATTTGAATATTTACGAAAAACATGTTTTCATACAAGACTATTGTAATACAATGGCCATTTATGACACATTGTATCCATAGCAACGCCGAAAACAAGAACGAAGCAAATCTGTCACATTCACTCACCTGTAGGTACTTACGTAAGGTACTGAATATTTTGAAAGAAAGTTCGATTTTCGAAAAAAGTATTTCAATGATCTATTTTTTACCGAATTTTTGTTTTGGTTTTATATCGCATGACAGAAAGAATTGAAATAAATATTACGCATAAATCGTGTGTGATATAGAAAGAATTTATTCAATATATCAATTATTATTTTTTTATTATTTTTCAAAAGCGACGTAACAATCACTGTGAAATTAATTATGCCACCCAAACGAAAAGGAATAGGTCAGAGTACAACTCAAGCACGAAAAAAAAGGATGAAACAATGAGGTTGAATTAGATAATCGTTGGATTGTACCGTATTCACAGCTTCTCTCGAAAACGTTCAAAGCACACATCAACGTCGAGTATTGTAGTTCAGTGAAATCCATCAAATACATTTGTAAATATGTCAACAAAGGAAGCGACATGGCAGTTTTTGGAGTGGGAGATTCAACTGCATCTATCGATGAAATCAACCAATATCAACTGGGACGCTACATTAGTAGCAATGAAGCAATGTGGCGCATTTTGTCATTTCCAATTCATGAACGGCATCCACCAGTTACTCATTTGGCAGTTCACCTTGAAAATGGACAGCGAGTGTACTTCACAACAAAATGCACGTGTAAGAGCATTGTCACCACAGCCAACAACGTTAACTGCATTTTTCTTATTGTATAGGGATGATATGTTTGCAAAGACGCTACCTTACTCTGAAGTGCCAACATTCTACAGATGTAATGCATCAGAAAAAAATTCAACGTCGCAAACAAGGTGAAACAGTTGAAAGACATTACAATGTATATTCAACCGACGCATTAGGCCGTCATAACATACGTGGACTGACATCCTTCCAAGAATTGAGAACAGTAAACGGTCGAATATGTTTCATTAATCGTGAAGCTTGCCTCGAATTAAATCTTCTAGAAAACGACGCACATTAGGACACTTCACTCGCTGATTCATCGAATACTGCTGACCCACATCAAATACATGCGTTATTTGCAGTAATATTAACAATTTGCTTTCCATCCAATCCAAAAGATCTTAGGAAAAAATACAAAGGCTACATGAATAAAGATATTTTACATAGTTTGCGTGAAACAATTCAAAATCCACAGGTTCAATTCACACCAAACGTGTATAATGAGGCATTGCTATTGATTGAGGACATATGTTTAGTAATCGCTAACAAATCATTGGTACAATTGGGAATGGTTGCGCTGAATCCATCTGAAAACGACTGACGTGATCGTGATTTCCAACGAGAAACACACTTTGATGTGAATGAATTGGGTAAATTTGTTCAAACGAATCTTCCAAAATTGGTTTCAGATCAGCGTATATTGTATGACACAATCATGGATGCAATTACAAGTCAAAGTGGTAGATTTTATTTCATAGATGCACCCGGAGGCACTGGTAAAACCTTCCTCATTTCACTCATTTTGGCAGCCACAGATCACGAAAAAACATTGCACTAGCAATCGCAACATCTGGAATTGCAGCCACTCTTTTGGAAAGGGCCGAACAGCGCATTCAGCACTGAAACTGCCATTGAATATGCAAATAATTGAGACACCAACATTCAATATCAACAAAAATTCTTAAACGGGCAAACTTCTTACATCATGTAAAATCATTGTATGCGATTAATGTACTATGGCACACAAAAAATCATCGGAAGCACTTCAATGCACACTAAAAGATTTGAGGGGAAATGAGCAACTTTTCGGTGGTGCACTCATTTTATTGTCTGGTGATTTTCGACAAACTCTACCGGTTATATCACGTTCATCAATGGCTCAAATCATCCCTTTTATGGCGATACGTACATAGATTCACTTTGAAGACCAATATGCGTGTACAACTACAACATGATGTATCCATTGAACGTTTCGTAAAACAATTGTTGGATATAGGAAATGGGAAAATGGCAATAGAGGAATCCACACAATGCACCACATTGCCAGCGAATTTCTGTAAAATAACCGCAACCATAGACGAATTGATTCACAAAGTTTTTCCAAATATTGCACACAATCATAAAAGTCATCAATGGCTCAGTGCACATGGTATATTAGCAGCCAAAAACAAAGATATCAATGCAATCAATTTCAGCATACTAAATGAAATACCAGGAGAAGCGATAACGTATAAGTCCATCGATACTATAACGGATCAAGACGAAGCCATCAACTATCCAACAGAATTCTTGAATTCACATGATTTGTCAGGCATGCCGCCGCATGTTTTAGCATTGAAAATTGGCGTCCCTATCATTCTTTCCGAAACATAAATTCCTCACGACTTTGCAACGGTAACAGGCTTTCAGTAAGAAAAATGATGAATTATTGAAGCTAAAATTTTAAATGGATAATTCAAAGGAGAAGATGTAATGTTGCCACGCATCCCAATGATTCCGACAGATATGCCATTTGAATTTAAGCGTCTGTAGTTTCCAGTGCGACTCGCCTTTGCAATGACCATCAATAAGGCACAAGAACAGTCGTTACAAGTGTGTGGACTAAATTTAGAAAATCCATGCTTCTCACATGGACAACTGTATATGGCCTGCTCATTTGTTGGAAAAACTTCTGATTTATTTGTGTACGCACCAAATAGAAAAACAAAAAATATTGTGTATCCAAAAGCACTCCAATAAATAAAAACACATACGGCCGCCACTGTCAAATTTCGGTAAGAAAAACATAACCTAAGCTTATCGTTTCTAATTGGTTCCGACCTCGCCTCAAGTCTGACTTATCCAATCGGAAGGCGAGAGGCTCCCGACGAGGCGATTCCATAAAGTCGCGGTTTCTTTTTTTTGAGTGTAGCTAGTACTGTATAAATTTGGACTATCTGGCCCGTGTAAAATTTAAAAAAAGCTTCTATAGTTTTTTTGTGTTTTTTGTCTATAAAAATATTTTTCTCGGAATATTAGGTATATTATTTAAAGTATAATAGTTTCTCAGTGAAGAATACAATTTTATAATTATATTTCAGTTTTGGAAAATTTGGCAACCCTAATTTATCGCGAGCTACCAGTGGAAGTCTACATAGTTTGAATGACTGACATTTGATATTGTAATTCCATTAATCAACAGTCGATATTTTTAATTATTTAAACATAATTGCATTATCAGGTAGCTACTTATTATATATATATATATATATATATATATATATATGTATTAAATTCTTTCATTTCAAAAGGTTTGCCGCCAATACAGCTAACTATAGTCAAAAGCTTCATGCTTTTTGGTGAACTGTTGCAGTGACTGAGTCGAGTGTGCTTTGACAATTTCGCTATTATTTGTCAATTTGTTGCATCCTTATTGCTGCGACAAACGTTTCTAGTGTTATGTTTTGTTGCAAGCAAAAGATTATTAGCTTTCTTAGAAAAGCTATACAATTGTTGATGTATAATATAAATCACAATGTTAGAAACGTAACAAAAAGACATCGAATAAACATTTTCCGTTTGATAATTTTTCTATTCCTACCTTAAGCCGAGTGTTGAGTGTTGTTCTATTCATTCAAAATGTTCACAGGTACAAAAAGCCTTGTAAAAAATCTTTAATTGATTTTTTCAGTTTTTGTATAAATACTGGAAGATTTGGATATCTTACAGCTTATTACCAATCCTGTCTTTCAATACTCTCTTTCAAAACATAATAATTACAGATTGAGTTACAAATAAGTTCCCGGACAACAATTTTTGTTCAGTACATATATCATATTCTTTACATAAATCAATACATTTCTTCAACTTTCTCCTCAACATTTCTTTTCTGCCCCTAATATAAATTATTTTTTCTTCAAACGTGATCCATATCAATGCATCGAGCATTTCAACAAATAAAATTTAATAGGAGTTTTTTAACAGTTAACAGTACCGGCCTATACTTTAATTCTTAAAAAAAAAATATTTTTTTTGATAATTTTTCACTCTTTTAAATAAAATAATCTATAACGTTCAGCCAGAATTATATTTTGTTTTATTTATGTCAATATATTGCTTTTCCAATGAGATGACATACTTTTTACGTCTGCTTTTGACTAGTAAAGACATGAATTAAAAAAAAAACAATTTTACTAAATTCAATATATGTTTTATTTAATCTTGATTTCACTAATTAAAATATTTATTATTTTGAAGTTATACAGTTGACAATGTGAACAAATCAACATGCTTTGTAACTCACGACTCTGGTTTTGACTTTTGGCGTTCTTAGGCATTCTATCACGCGGAATAAATAACACTGACAGCCAGTAAAAAATTGCATCGCTTATTCCAAGATGATTTGCGCAAAAAATTGACTCTTTGAATAGGAGCTATATATATATGAAATAATTTTAATAACTATTGATTTGACATAAAACACTTGAATGAGAATTATGAAACTTGTAATGAGAGGTTTTCGTTATAATTTTTATTTTTATTATTTTAATGGTACTTGATATTTTAGGAGTACATTTTTTATTTTATTTTATGTGATTCCTCTTGAATATAAGCAATGCAAACTGTTTACAGACTGTCAGTTATATTATATCCCTATGATACAATGCACAAAATGCCGAAAGAAAAAACTCGAGTCAGGAGTAAAAAAACTTAAGGAATTCAAATATGATATTGATTTATTTTGAAAAAAATAATATGCAATTATATTAATCACTTGTATCAAATGACATAACTTCAAACTATTAATTTTACGTTTATAGTTTCAGTAATTTCATATAGCATAGCCTTTGATTCAAGTTTTCAAGGATTTCGGTAAACATTGACGTACACCTTCGAAATAAGCTTTCAAAAATTTCATATTCGTGCATAAATGCATGTAATAAAATTACTATGTTTAAATTACTTGCTCAAAGAATTTTTTTTTTTTCGAAATGGTTGTAGCTAAAAATATTTGGTTCTTTTTTTATCATTAAACATACACATATTTAGATATAAATTTTTTCGGTTGTCCATTAGTCCATCAATGAACAAAATAACACATGATTTTATTATACGTAGTTCAAAAGATTTTTTTAATAATTTTCAATTTTTCATTTTTTTTCTATTAAAAACTTTTAATAAAAGATACAAAAGTAGATTTATTTTTTTTCATAAAAATATAGGATAAATGATATGAATGCATTTTACTATTAAAACATTTTTAAATTACGGTATCAACTTAGGGTGCTTGATGAAATTAAAATTTTTAAGCTTTTTACAATTCCATATGTTTTATCACTGGGGAATATAAAACACTTTTATCAAAAACTTATTAACATGGTGAGAAATAAGCAATATATTCTCGTTTTAAAAAATTCATAAGGTATATAGTTGATAGTTATTTCGGCTTACGCCCTCATCAGAACTATTTCGAAGAAATAGCTATTACTTTATACCCTATGAATTTTGTAGAACTAAAATACACTGTTATTTTTTCACCGTGTTGTATTGTTGATCAAATCAATATTTATTTCAGACATACATTTGGATCCTAGCTTAAGGGTCTGTATTTTATCTGCGTAATTTCTTTTGCATTTTACCGATACAAACTATGTATTGTGTGCCAGTTCTCTTACATTCGTGTGATAGAATACACGAAGATGCCACAAGGTAAAACATGGATCGTGTGTGACATAAAAATTGTAATTTTACGAAGTTTCATTGCTTTTAAATAACACTATAGCTTTTGAAATATTGTTAATATTTTTTTTCACTACTTGATATCGTTTCAAACGATGCTTAGCAACGTTGTAATATCGATTACTAAGACAGTTGTTCACTTAACACTTATCTATGGCTATTTTGTGTACATCTAGGCTTAAAGACGTTCACCAAGTTTTTGTAGCTCCACTGTGTTTGCATTAATCCGACCATAGACGTTGATTTTGACAAAGCATGCGTATGGTAACGCTGGTTGTGCTAACAGCTTCTGGCTTTAATGCAATACAAGCGACCGCTGACAAAACGTAGATGTGTGGTTACCTTAATTGACATAACATCAGATATATACCCTGTGTGATATGATGGATGGAAGCGTAGGGTGACCAATATCTGAAGATCATTTTGTGGGGCTTGCATTCCAAATAGTTAATGGTTTTTTTTATCATTTTTATTTTCATAAACGTACGTATTCATCATTGTATTATTAAGGCATGGCAAATTTTAATTGCTTTTTTTGCACAATACAAACATTGAATGGTCCAATACTATAAGTACCTTGGACTCACTCTAGAAAATAAGCTTAAATTCGATGAGTACATTACGATCAATAAATGTCAAGCTGATGGTATTAAAGCTAGAACAAACTGTATGCTAAATGCGAGGAGGAAGCTAACTCATTAAAACAAACTGCTACAGCAATACATTTCCCAATTATAATTTATATTACTCCAATTTAGGATTGAGCTCACTAGAAACATCTGAAAACACTTCAAAATAAATCATTGCGACTGTTCACTATGAATTGCTCAACTCTGCAGCGACTAACGTCTGTCAACGACTAAGCCAACAAGTATATATGTAAGTGATTTAAGAGGCTTGAAAAGCTCTGACGCTAATGCGTCATAGATATTAACCCTCGATCCATTTGATATCATTGATAAAAAAAAATACAATATATATAATATCTTAATTTGGATGTTGATAAGATTAATTTTCCAAATTCAAATGTCATTATTACTGAATCAGTTGTTATTAAAATTTCTTCAGATATATATTTAGGCTTAACACGTACGGTTTATATTTTATAATAAATTATAAACTTTATATAAAAAATATTGACAGCCAGCTAAACTATATTCACGTGTACTGGATTAGTTGAAGATATCAAAGACTATGTCTTGGGAGTGAACAACAAAATTTGTGAAAGTTTGCATGATTCAAATTAAAGCACATGTTTTTTTTAAATCTTCTCACATATTTCTATAGAGCAATTATTATTTTTATATGATAATATGTTGGTTTCCAAGATATATTATGTGCAAACATTTGAGCTTTATCAAAAACCCTTTTGCGTGTGATAAACTTTATGTTCATTAATAATAGCCACCCTTAATGCATTAGAGAAAATTAAATATGTTTATTAAGAGAACCTTGAGCTTAATAACGTCTGGTTACACTAATAATAACACAAATCAACCAATAATATCGTTTCAATATTCATAGTATTTCCATTAAACAATTTCCATCTAGTATATATTAGTACATCTATGAATACAATATGTTTCCACTGGATTAAAATGAACTGAATACATTAGAACTAACACTACAATTCACAGGAAGTAGAAGAGGCAGTATGGTTATAATCCATTACTGGACGAGGGTTATCATGTATTGAATGCAAACGAAGCCAAGGGCTAAAAACACTTGTTGCTTAAAAAGAATATATTAATACTGAATTTATTCTGCAGTAACTTACAATTATTAATTACACTCGTCGTATAAATATGTATAGTTCGATTCTTTATAGTGTTATTTTAATATATGAGTAAGTTAATAACATATCATATCAAATACAGGAAAATAAATGAAATTGTGATATTCATAAAATGGTCTAATAACAATCACAAGGATGTACGGCTGTTAGTGTCAAAACCTCAACACTATAGGGTGTCTATAAAAGATCTCTACACTCAGACTGCTTTTTATACGATTTATTCGTTGTTACGTATTTTGTTTTTTGTAACAGAAGAAATGGTGACTCAATCAAGAATCTGGGAAAATCAGCATTTCACCAAATGTGTCCGATCTAAATCCAATACTTTCGTTCAGAAAATCATGAATGATAAAATGTTACTAAAAAAATAAAATTGACAGGTTCTTTTCTACCTTTCCTATGTAAACACATTAAATTAAAAATCAACCAACCTCTAAAAATAGTTCATTAGGATATCTTTCAAAATTGTCTTATTGAAAACGCTGTTGAAGCTTCTCGGTTATCACGATTTCGACTCGAGGCATAATACCGCGATTTTAAGACTGCAACTCCGGTCGAAGCAACGCGACTTCACAGCCCTAGTTGAAACAATGGAAGAATTTGACAGACCTTAGTAAAATGGCTTTATTTTTTATATAACAATAAAAAAATGATTCATAGTGTTTTTTTATATGTTACGAACACGTTGTAATATATTAAATATTAAATTTTTAGATGAATAATCATATCTTTGGTCGTGCGTAAATACAACTGAATCTCAACTCAAACATCAATTTTGCAACTGATGTTATCAAGTTCGTAAATCTTCGCAAACACATAAATGTCCACATACTTACGTATACTGCAACGTAACTGGCTACGAAATATTTTACCTTTACCGAAATTTTATGTAAATTTCCTTTTTATTTTTGATTACCGAGAGTATAAAGATTGTACCACCGATAGAAAAACATATATATACAAAGGCAGTATGTCTCTTTGATGAACGTTGAGTATAGAAAATTAAAAAAAACTAATCATACGAATCATTAAAATATAATATAACACATGGAGAGCTAAGTCAGTATTAGTGAAAGTTTAGGGGTATTTTAATTTAAAGTTCAACGTTTAATTGGCTACCACTGTATTAAAATTAACCAAGAACTTATAAAGTTTTACATAATTATACAACGAATTTGTTGGGGGCGCCACTATCTATGTGTATAAATCAATGCATATAGAATTAGACAATTACATATTTAGTACCAAAATTTTCCACCTGTCTATTTATAACCGTGGGTATAAATAATTACTGTCGGCAGGTATTCGCATTCACACATCAATAACACTTTTCATTAACGTTTTGACAATGCACTAACGATTTCTCAAACTATTGTATTTCATCATTTACTCGAATCCAGTGGTGCTCGAAGTTTACTTGACATGCAAATAGATTCCATTCTGTAGGACGGGGAACATACGATGCCTCTGAAATACCGGTGCTTCACAAATTATGCCTACCCTAACAATGCAGGGTATCCCTCTTGAGAGTGTGCCCACGGGGGTAGATCAATTTTAACAGTATTCCACAGTTTATTTGCAAAAAATGGTTAAAAGAATAAATCTGATATCATTACTCTATTTTACGCATTAACAAAAAAATATACTCATTTATATGCCAAATCAAACTGATTTATATATGAAAATTGTCTAACTTTTGCTTTTGAATTCTTTTTTAAAAATGACATTATTATTTAATCATATAAAATAAAATTTATTTACATGCATTCGTGAAAAATAAAATACAGTTTGATAATCTTAAATAATAATATCTTTTATAAAAATACCCACAGTTTTTGTTTCAAAATAATGCATTTCATCATCGCGATGTATAAACTATTTTTTCAGCATTATGATTGCATTTGCATGAACAATCTGTATTTAACGTAGTTTGAAAATCGATTACAAAAAGATGAACGCAATTAAGTTATAATTTAACGTCATATATTGTAGAAGAAAAATACGTGGTTTTATTGTGAAAATTACAACTTTATCAACAAAGTTTAACCTATATTACATTCCTAATTTATTTATCGATGATAACTATTATTAAATACGAAAATTACATGAAAAAATAACAAAAGAAAACCTCACAGTAAAATGACGTTTTGTCTTTTAAGACATCTTAGTTTAATAAAAATAATATAAATTAAATCCATTCAATGGTAATTTGTCTAATTAACTATAAATTAATCATAATAATTTTCGATATTGAATGAGAGTGAGTAATGGAATTTCAATACAAAAGTTGAATTGTTCACCATTTTCATATGTTTTGTTACTCACGCATTATACCACACGGATACAATAGAACTGACCAATCACGGCGAGTCAAAGTGACCGTATGACCTGAGGATAGCTGAGACCTGAATGAGAAAACATGTTGAAATAAACAAAATTTTAACAACATCAATTTTACCATCATAACTTTACTTAACGAACAACACTTTATTTGTTCAATCTTACCATACTATCATTATTGATATAATTTATGATATCGACTGAAGGTGCTTGATGGAATTTTGATGTTTGACGACATGTTTGATATAAGTCTCGTCAGTTTTGTTGCATTCGTGTGATATAATGCCTGAAGATGCCGAAAGGCGAAACCCGGGTCGTTAGTGACAAAACATGTGAAGTCGTACAAAGTTGTAACAATTCAAATTTGATATTGAAATTCCATCAAGCACCTTTAGTCGATATCATAAAAAACTCTAATAATTCTTCGCCATGATAATCACAGTTTGTTGTCTTCAGATGAACGAGAGGTAGCCGCTGTTTGGTCAATCTACACCAGTAGAATGCGTTGATTACGTAAAGTATTTATGATGAAAAAATGTGGCAATTCTACTCTTAGTCTACTCTTAGTGGCGTCATAAATTTCGTATGCTTAGACAAGCAAGTTGGAAAGGGGCTTGTGACTTGCGCTTAGTTTTTAAATTAACAATGATGATGATGGATAACTTACCGAAATTATTAAAGGAAAATACACGTAAGCTGTATATAATTTGAGCGACGATTCTGTACAGTTAGCAGGGTAAGTCAGCGAACCTGAAACCTCTAAATCTTACATACGTCGCTTGCTAAAACTCAAACAAGGAACCCGCTAAAGTCTATTTGCGATAAACCTAGCTCAGAAACCGATATTCTAATCAAAATGGTAACCGCCTAAGTATTCGAGTAAAGGATACACTAGCTATGTATCTTAATAGATTCACCGTATACTAAACTACAGAATGACACCCCTTATACATTAGTTGCCGTGAATTATGACTGAGGTGGTTTGCATTGCATAGTTGAAGGGTGTTAGAACGCGCTGGGCGACCTGTATTGCAATGACCACTTTTTAAGTAATCATATTCTTTTATTATAAAAAAAACCAAAGCAATTGCTAATTTTTAAGACAGGTTAACATATTGTGTTATCTAAGAAATGCTTTTAAAATACTATGCAATATCGGTGTTATCCAAAAGAAAATATCTGTGAATAAAACAATTTGCCACGTGAAAATTCTTATAATTAAACTAAATTTACTTGAAAAGTTTATTAATATATTCCAAGTGTTCAAACCCTATTGCGCAAAAATCGGTATTTCATTGCTTTACTTTCTCCTTGGTGATAATATTTTACGGTATTTATTGTTTGTATTCTCTGTGTCTGATTTGGATACAACGACATTAAATAATGAATACTGTAGATATGAAAGTAATCGAACCAAATAATATAAATATTCTGCTGTGAACGATATCGCGTTCTTTATCTATGATTTTTACTTATTAACAATGGGCATTAGACTTAAATTTTCAATTTTTTAAATTTTGTATGGTGGATGATTGAAGCTAAATGAGGTTTCACTTTTACATGAAAACCAGTAATTGGGTCTGAAATTGCTGTTATAACAGGTTAAAAACTACACATTTATGTTAAGTATGTAAGCAACTTTTGAAGCGTTACATAAAGTTTATTCAATGAATTTGATACAAATATTTTTCTTTATTTAAATATACATATTACCAACAATGAATTTATTTTGTGCAGAGAATCATTGAACTATTAAAAACTCGTCTATCTATCATAACGTTAACGAGTTATTGATGTAAGCAATGCAATGCTTAAAATCTTCGCCTTATACAAAACACCAGATCAAACAGCTTTTTTCTACATCAAAAATTATTGAGAGACTTCAGAACTGTCTAAAGCAACGCACGTATTACTGAAATATTGATTTACATCGCAATTTGATTTTGTAGGAAAATAATAAAAGTTCTTTCGTGTTATTTTATAACAGATAGTTGTATGAAAAGGACATACAGGTTTTACTGTTTTATGGCTATTAATTAATGTTTTACTACTGCTTTATTTCATCAAAGTCTTGTTAATATTTTTTCTTAATCAATTGTATATTGTTAAAAACGTCATAAATCAACCATCCATTGATACGATTATACAAGAACATTGTTTCAATATATATATATACATCGCATACATTTATGTTAATATTTATGTTAACATCGTAGTTTATTTTATAATATAAGAATTTTTCTTTAAGATATGTTAAAAAATCAGATGATAAAAAACATGACTATTTTTATAATATTAATAAAGACAAATATCTCAAAATTGGATAGTAAAATCTGAATCTTAGCGAAACTTGGACTTAAAAAATTTACATATAGCAAATTAGCTTTTAATAAAGTGGCTTATTTAATATTTCAGAAAAGCGTAGTTTTATTATATATTCAGCTAAATAACGATGAATAAAATTTAATATTTCATTAAGTTTATACCGTGAAAGGTAATTATTTATATGATAAGTGGGTTTTGATATGTTTTATGCTATAGTGGAAAGCCCCTAAATAGAAGAGAAGGCTAGAGCGTCAGTTTATAACTCCATCAGGCCTGTTTAGTGTACGGTCATAAAATTGTAGAAATTAATTTGCACAAGCCATTTGCCATATCTAAACTGTATGGGAGACTTATGAAGCGCCGCCGTATTTTACGGTGCTACCACAACGCTACGACATCGATTACTCAGCGTATATTAATTATTTATAAAGCAACACCTTGCATCATTACAACGAACATTTTTATTTCCAAATACAAAAATATATGACATATAAGTCAACAGTACTTTTTTCAAGCAATTAAGTATATTTATAGTATGATGGATATTTCGATATCTAATAATGTTTAATTTTCAATTGAACGTTTTAAAATGTGTGTTAACTTGATAAAAAGCTTATCCTGTATATTTTCATTGATACAAAATTTTATACAAACTATTATGAAGCACAAAAACATATTTCAAACTTATAAAATTGAGTGTTTCTATTTAACCTATTGAATGCTTACTTCTCAACTGCTGAGATGGCTGAATATAGTTTGTTGATAGTTAATACTGAAAAACGTGACAGTGTGACAACATTAAGTCTTTTATATTTGAGCTAATTTGTGTATTAAAATACAGTGATTGTTATTTAACCTGAAAGTCTTTATTTGTTTATTTAACGCCAACACTGGTAAACAATTTTAAAATTTATCAATTTATTTGGTGTTGAAATATAACATACTTTACATGGTTCAGCAGAGAAAAATTTAACGCTCTTAGGGTATTAAATATATTTTGTGTAGAGCATTGCTAATGAAACCGTCTACATTTAATATGTATTGAAAAATATTAAAGTAATTTTGATTATAGAATGATTGATTTAAAAGTTTTGGGTTGTTTCAAACGATTATGATTATTAAAGGAAACGTTACGAAAGGTTACGATATCGGGCAGCAAGTTATAAAAAAATACGTATGTGCGCTCTTCAAAAACAAAGAAATGAGATATAGAATGACAACTACTTCTTGTAAATTAATTTTTATTCAATACAGCCTCCAAATACTCTATTGCGCGCATAGATGAATTGATGAGCTGTTTATTTCATAACAGACTTGATTGCCTCCATGGATTCGACCCCAAAAATGGAACAAAGCTAGAGTGATTAAAAAGCTGGCACAGTAGGATTTAGCTTTCCAACAAAAACGTTTTACCGTTAGTAAAACCGATAAAAAAATACGCGATAATATTTAGCTACACAAAGAGAAAATTACTTTCATTGAAAGCTTTTAGCATTTTTCAAATGAATTGTTAACTTAACAACTCAACTTAGAACGTATTTGCTTTGCACATCATTGAACAGGCATCAAAACGGTTGAAAAAGCCTGGCTGCTTCATTTTCATCGTTTTAAATTACAATAAGAATTTATTAATAAAATTATTTAATAAATGCTTAAAAAATTATATAAATCAATAAGTTTTAAGTTGTGACTCTTGTTTTCGTTGTCTTAATATATAATATATAGAAAAATATATTTTCTGATTTGAAAAACATATTAAAATTGTGACTTATTTGCAATAATTTTTTTAAATAAGAAAAGAATAACTTTTTTGTATAGAGAAATGTGCTCAAACCCCAAAACCCTGAGCGATATAAAAATGAGATATGGACGGCGTACATTTTTTTAAATTAGTAAAAGTTTTCTGCCGACGCCTGAGCGTTCCACTTTTGCAATAAACTTTAATTAAAAACACAAAATGGCTTCTCGCTTTTTACGCCACTGGATATTTATGCCCGGGACCGGGATTTTTATGTTTTACAGCCAATTTGGCTCGGCTAAATCTTAAATCACATCGCGTTCTTGTAGGCTTCTTCTCCGAGCGACAACTATACTAATCATAATTAAATAATAATTTATCTCTTTGAAATCTCCAGCTATTTTACAATGAAGTTTGAAATTGTTTAACTTAACTATAATCATTGACTACAGAAACTGAAATATTTGTCTTGCTAAATGTTATTTTCTTGTCAAGTGAGCATCCGCCAAAATATACTACTTATTTTTGACATTTTACTAAGCCTATTAGAATCAATTTTAATTTTCCATTTTCAACGTAACAAAATTATTTATTTCAAAGAGTATTGTTAGTGGGTTATTCATTCATTCAAGAAAAATTATGTAAATAAGAACTAGCAATTACTATGCATAATAAAAACCGTTTTATTTTGAATAAAAATTATAAATAGGAATGAAAACAAAAACCATTAAGATTTAATTCAACAAAAACACTGACAGAACAATTTGTAAGCACCACTCTATTTTTTTAAATAAATATATGGTGTGATAGCAATCTAAAAGAGTTTTAAAGAAATAGGAAGGTGGCGGTAGATATCTACGACTTTATTTTTTAAGCGCAATCGTTGAGCACTTTCCTCAAAAATTTCTTATTTATATGTCCATGACTCTATTGCATGCTAAATCTTTTCCAGATTCAACAAATATCTGCTTGATTATTTTTATAAATTCGGCAGGGAAAAAAATAAGCGCTTTTTAGGCCGCAGTAACAAATTCAAGAATTACAAATTAAAGGATATATTTTTTTAACACTATGACAAAATAACAATGTATTTTAGTTCAACAACATCTACTAGAAACATACTTGATAGATGTTTTGGCTTACGGTCTCATCATAACTATTAGTCAGTTCTAATGAACGTGCAAGCCTAAATAGATATAAACTTTATTTCTTTTAAATTTCGTAGAATTACAATATATAGCGATTTTTGGATTTCTACCAAGTAAATTCTAATGAACCAGTTCTAATGAACGTGCAATCCTAAATAGATATCAACTTTATTTCTTTTAAATTTCGTAGAATTACAATATATAGCGATTTTTGGATTTCTACCAAGTAAATTCAAACATTTTTTATTGTCAGTAAGGACACCAGGATGATGAGAGACACTGAAGAAAGAAGATTACAACATGAGTAAAATTAGTAATTATCAAAAATAACTAGCAAGAACCCGCCTTTGCAATGATAGTCAAATGAAGAAAATTTTTGTGTTCGTAGAATTCTGTTCGTAGAAGAGATTTTTGGTGTATCCGTCCCCTGCGTACAGGAATAAATCTGAAGGTTTTACGACATGTGAGCAGGCCACATAAAACTCTCAATATGAGAAGTAAGTCCACCTAGTCTAATGATCCAATTGATTGTGCTTGCGATAAGCGAAACCGGTACTTATCTTACAGTTGTACTTATTTAGTAAACTTTGCAGACATGTGCACAATAATCTACCAAAGTTTGATTGAAACCGGATTAACGGTACAAGAACACATACGGAACGAACCAAAATATCTTTTTTTTATTTTATAAGATATGCCATTTTAATTGGATCTTTATTAAAACAGAAAGACAAATGCGCCAGTTGAGTTGTGGCATATAACAAAAAAAAAAGGTTTTTTTTTCTACGTGGCTAAGAAGAAATAACGTCAAAAAGTTAACAAAATAAAAATGTTCTTCACAATGTGTCAATAAGAACGTTCTCTTACGGTTTGCGGTAGAATATGAAGGTCGTAGATGACTGTCGCTACGCTTCGTAGCACAGGTCTACGGCAATTTATTAACTTTATTTCATGACGGAGTCTATCACTTTCTATCACATATTCTTTTTCCAATAATCTTATAGAATATTCATTCAATGATTATAAATTTGTCGTTATTTTTCATCGTTTCTCTGAGATCTTGAATACTTTATGAAGTCTCTTCCGAGTCTATGTCGCATGACTCAAAATTTTAAAATAATTGACGCATGATTATTTATGCCGACCATTTGAAGATAATATATATAATGACAAATCCTTTTTTAATAATAATTAGAAATATTACAATTGTGACGGTATAAAAAATGAAAATTAAGATCGCCAAAATATAATAATTACTTATTCTCTACAAAAGTTTATAATCTCGCCAATAAGAAAATACATTTAAATTTTTGACTTTTTTTTTTTTAAGTTTATTTGTGCAAAGTCAATATTTTGATTTATTCCAAATAAACATTGTAGCCCATTTTTTTTTATGACGTTAAAGATATTATTTTTTATGATATCAATGGGTTTCGGAATTGAATTATTTTAATTTTGAATTCCTGAAACTGCATAATTCCACATGATTTATCCCAAACAAACTGGGTTTTGTCTTTTGATATCAGGCATTCTATCACATCGATGTAACCGAATTGACCTTGTTGATTTTTTTGTCAAAAGACGAAACAATGGTCGTTAGTGACAAGATATGTGGAATCGTACAACGTTTCAACAATTCAAATTTGATATTTAAATTCTATCAAGCACCTTTGGTCGATATCGTAAATTGAATGATTTTGATCTCTGAGTTGTCTGGAATAATTGTTTTTGAGCTTATCTCATAAAATTAAAAATGCTTCAAAAAATAATTGTAATATAAAACTTAACAAGTGTCATTTGGTATCGGTGATTTATCAACAAATCGAAAAAGATTTCTTTTTAAATTGGCCATAAATTCCTCAGGGGAGATCACCGTATTAAAGCAGTCTAAAAATATTTAATGTATGCAATCTGCGTAAATCGCAACCACTTTTATGGGTAAAATATCAAATTTGAATATCATTTCGCATTCCCGAAATTATAATTAAATTATTCTTCCTTTGTTTAAATTCAGATGATAACAGAACACAAATTCCAATTATTACAATATTAAAAAAGGTGTACTAAAATTTTGCATAAAAAAAAGCATCCCTAATTATAATTTTAAAACGAAACATTTTTTTTAAAGCAAAACCCTCCGGCTGTATCACGAAATATTTATTATACCCGCATTTCGTTTAGGTACAATTAATTTGACAATTTTTATGTTTATAAAAAAGCATTCATATTAATTATTTTGACAAATATCTCGTTGTAAATTATTAGTTTCATTCTAAGAATAAATTTCTTTTGTAAACATAAAAACTATTTTGTAAAATAATTTCATTGAAAATGTGTGTTTGTTTATACTGTAATTTTGACGTTAATTGACTAATCCACAACTCTTTGGTGTACAACATTTTGGACTGCTTTTAATTTGCAAATATTGTAAAAATTTACAAAATTAAACAATATTTCACTTAAAATTTTATATTGTCATCGAATTTATTCTAAGAAATATTAATTTTTGGTAATGTTATTTTTGCTTGCTATTATATTTTACTCGATGATTATTACAATCTTTTTGGTGAATTTTCTAAAATGATTTCAACAGCGAATTAGAAAAATTGTGATTAAAATTTTTTATTGATTTTTGAGAAAGATTTAA
Source organism: Himalopsyche japonica (assembly GCA_028555115.1). Lineage (NCBI taxonomy): Eukaryota > Metazoa > Arthropoda > Insecta > Trichoptera > Rhyacophilidae > Himalopsyche > Himalopsyche japonica. The sequence goes on along the minus strand of JAHFWJ010000526.1, from coordinate 5,974 downwards.
TTCAAAATATTGTTGATCAGAACAATTTGAAAGGTTAACATATTAACATTATACGTTCTTTAAAAATTTGATGCATACGTGAAATATAAAATACATCTGTGTTTTTGTGAAAACTTAACATAGTCGACGAGTGACGAGTGACGTTTGTTTAGAAATATTTTCTGAAATATGTTTTATACTATAGTATTTTTTACACTGTCTTCAAATATTCAAATGAAGCCCTATTAATTTATCCTGGTAATATTTAAAAATTTTAAATTATAAAACACATTTTTAGTATTTATTTCCACAATATATTTGATGATCAGGGCTTGTTTCGCTCATTGTGAGCATTATCAACTGATATTATCAACGAACCGATGAAAGACTGGTTTCCTGATCATAAAATATATAGTGGAAATTAGTATTAAATTTATGTTTTTGTTATTTAAAATATCATGCCTTTCCATCTAGTTGTAACAACGAACACTTTAAAAGTGTTTAATGTTTTTGGCCATTTTTTGACTGGTGCACCTCTTCAAGCATTGCGTAGTGAGAGTTTTAGGAAATATACGTTTCGTTACATCTGAATCTAATCAAAACGTGTTGTGCAACTTAAAAACGAGCAAATATTGGCATAATCTAACTTTACAACATTTTGCAATATACAGATATCTTGTGTTATCAAACCATTCCTTTTAATATCGCTGAGAAAAGCTTTTTAGGTTAAAAAATGTATAGCAATACTCAATCAAAAATGGATTGATAATAAGAACTATAACGACATTTAAATCGTTTTTTTAAGTTTCTGCTTAATGCATTTAAGTTATGAAATTTTTGTTCAAAAATTTGTGTCGTGAATGTCAGTTTAGTTGTTATCCAATCTGTAAATTCGAGGGGACATTACGCCACCTTCCTCCAACTTCACGCAAAAATTAATTCAACTCCGGAGCTAATTTTTCACAACAGTAATTCTCTTGGAAAGTACAACAGTACCGTAGTTAACGTGTTAATTTAACACGTTCGCCCAGTATAGGGCAACGGTGAAATAAGTGCAACTGAACGCTGCCAATAACAATTAAATTTTATTAGAATGCAAATGAAATGTCAATTTGTTAATTATGGCAATTTTTAATATATATATACATTAAAATATACTACACATACGATATTTTCATGTTGCATAATAATTTCAGATAATAAATAGTCATATGCTTGCATTTACTAGCGAATACCCAGCATACGTTGCAATTACACTCTAAAAAAGTGAATTTAGTTTAAAAACAATCGATGGTTTACAAAATGTCATTAAAAATTCATAATCTAACAAAACATGCCATAACCGATAGTAATCTTCACAATAAATCTTTGGATATTTTATTAATATTTATGATATCGATTAAGGGTTCTTGATAGAATTTCAATATCAAATTAGAGATGTTGAAACTTGATAAAATTTCACATTTTTTGATTTTTTGAACGATACGGGCTATAACTTTCGACATCTGCAGGAAAATATATTAAACGGATGCAACAGTACTGACACATTATAAACAGTTTTTGTCTATTATATATTATAAAAAAGAAATTAATTACATAGGAAAAAACCAATCCCTTAGGATAGGCTACGATCCAAATGTAAATTTCATATAAATTTCAAAAATATTATTTTTATTATAATGCCACATAAACCTTTTAACATTATTAATTAAAATTTGTGTATAAAAATGGAATTATACATCAGCTAAAATAATATTGAATCAAATTTATGAGATTGTCGTCTCGTTGAAATAACTTTTCACGTAAGGAATATAATAGAGGAGAAAACTTATCATATGCAAATTGAGTGTCATTATAATCAAGTCAATAATTTTTAAAGTTATTTTAGAATTATATTTGGCTTGACCTTGCCTCATGGTTTATGCTTTTCGTGTATTATTTATTCTTCTTGTATATAAATGATACAAACTTTTAATTATGGGCCAGTTATGTTTCATCTTTGTAATATAATGTCTGAACATGCCAAAAGTCGAAACCCTGTGTATTAGTAACAAGACATCATAAATCGAAAAAAGTTTCATTATTTTTGTTTCATAATGAATAATTGATTCAAAAAACAATTTTAGACTAAGGAAAAATGTTAATCTTTTGATTTGACAGCTGCCGCTCAAAAATTAAGCACGCCGCTAGAATTTGGCAGTTAGTAAAATATCAAAACGTTCCTAACTAAATTATCAAACAGCTTTACGATTTCGCTAATTTCTAATTGGTACATTAACATGTATTCAAAATGTCATAATGGGTCCAGCGCTCAACCAAGGGTAGGGGTGATAAAGGCACCTACCCTTGCCTGTGTACATTTTCCCGCTCGTTTTTAACCCTTCCCGGCACAAGGGGAATTAAAATGGCTGGGCAATTAGTTGTTAGCAGGATCATAGATATTAATTTGGCTACGGTACCGGCAGATCGAGGGTTATGTTATTTGCATGGTATTATAAAAAACAAGATGCGTTGTTATCAGTATAATACACGATCTTCAATTAATTATTAAAAAATTTAGTCAAGAAAAAAACATTGTAACCTCCTAAAAGACATTATATATATTCAGATAGCCCATAATCAGAATTTCAAAACTAACTAAAATGGTACTTTAGGATACTTGAGTAGTATATAAATGTACACAATTAATTTTTCATGCCAGTCAAATAACAAGTAAATAAATAAACAAAGCTTAATTAAACTTTAAAACGAATTTTTTTTCTAACCTATTTTTTTCTCTCTTGGCAATAAAAAAATTGTTGAGCTTAAATTCTGACACTTTCTCCGCTGTATTGAAACTAAACGGTCATAAATAAAAAACAGGATTTATTTTAGAATACAATAAATAACGATATTTTTTCAATATATTACGATATTTTGGCGAGAAAATATAGTATTAAATTGGTTACTGAAAGTTTATATGAAAATAGTGAGCAAATTTATAAGCAAAACAAGACAAAAAACAAAAAACTTTGCAGTCCTATTCTTATGATAATTAGAGCCTAGACTTTCATATAACCTACACAGTAATTGTAGGAGCCCGTAGACCGAGCGTAATATAATATTTACGTGTATTTCCTGTATACATTTCTTTATCAGGTAATAATTGTTTTAATATTAACTGCTTTATAAAACAATCTTTCAAACCTAAGCGATGTCAGTTTCACCAACATTATATTATTATACTGAAGAAATATAATATAAAAATCGTTTAATTGAGGATTAAGAAGTTATGCATTACTACCTATTTTCTATTAGTGTCTTGCCATTTATATAAACTTGAAAATAAAAGCTGTTTTAAATTTTATTTAATGTTATAAAGATTTTTTTATATATTTGAATATTTTCTGTTCTATTTTTATTTTACTTTGTCAATTTGAATGTACTTAAAAATAAAAACACGCTTCTAAGTAACCAATTGAAGAAATATAAATTTGCCTTATATCTTGTTAAGTGTGTCGGTTGACCGAATTTGAAAAGCGACACTTGACTTATTTAGTTGGATATCCTTTTATCGTTATGTATTTGGGATTACTTGATATAGGGTAATCAAAAATGTTAAAAATATTCACACATGAAAAAACGCTACGAAATGCTTTGTTAAAATTGTTATTACAGTATGAAAAACTGAGTTAAAAGATGACTTTAAAATGATAATATTAAAAGCGGCACCGTGTGATAGTTTTGGCTTATACATCAAAATTTTAGATCAAGTTATTATAAATTAAAACATACACATATTATCGAAATTTATTAAGAATTTAATTATGCATATAATAACAGATAAAGTTGGGAGGTGGCATTCAATACTACATTTTTTTTATTTTGAGTGAACTTAATAATACCTATGTTTTCATTATTCAACGAATATGACAATATTTGACACATTGGCTCTCTATAATAAGCTATACAGTGGAACCCCGATCAGGCGTTCTTGCAATATACGTTTTTCCGGACAAATTGTTCATCTTTTAAAGTCCCGTCATATGCCACATTAACCGTTTCCAGATTTATAGATTTCTTCGATCTATTGTCTTATTTCATCCCAATTGACCGGTATTCGTAGATAAATCTTTCTACTCAATACGATTTTTGAGTTTAAGCACATTAAAATGTATATGCAATATTAATCAAAAAAATTAATGATGAAACCTACAGTTCGCTCAAAACTCTTGAGTTCTTCTTTAATAAAAAAATTCAAACAATTTCTGAAATTTTTTTGTTGGACATTTTCAATAAATAAGATATAATACATATGTATTTAACAGAACCCTCTCATATTTCCCAATTTCTGTAAAATTTTTGTAAATTAAAGAGTGATGGTTTTTTAATGTTTTTTTTTAAGATTTTGGTTTTTTATTTTTATTTTAAGCTTTCCATTATTTTTCGTTTAGTGTGCCTTGAAAAACATGGAATTTTGGTCGGTTGTATCTATCACTTTTAAGGTGTTAACTGTCACTTCTTGATAGAATGACATGATATTTTCAAGAAATAGAAAAAATATGTTGACAGTGACAAGAATTAAATGATAGTACTCGCGATGACCGAAACCAGTCCTGATCATAAAATATATTGTGGAAATAAGTATAAAAAAATGTGTTTTTATTATTTAAAATGGGTTAAATTTCATAAATAATTTACCCGTTACTATAAATTTTTTTGAATATTCCTTTCCTTTTGAACCATTTAAATTTAGCAGAATTTGTAACACTCCCCGTTTTTAGGCATACGAAAAAAAGGTTAATCTATAAATATTTTTTTTAATAAAAGATGTATTTTAGGTATAAAACTGATTATAAATAGACTATGTTGACTTTATAATTTATTCGAAATAAAAAAGCAAGGATCAGTCGAATAAAAGGATTTTCTAATTATCTTCATATCATCACCAGTCCAAATATTTATGTATAACACCACTGATCAAAGAGGTTTTACACGCCTTAAGCCCGGAAAGGGTTTTTCGCAATATTGAATTTCGGTTCCCTTCTTAAGGCTTCATTAAAAATTCTAAATAATAAACACAGGGATCAAAAGCAAACTCGGACCCTCCCTCGAAAAGTAAAGATTCAATTTCGTTAAAAAACCGTTCTCGTTTTGAATCCAGAGATACATTATTTTTGCAAATGGCTTTAATATCACTTCTGGAACAAGGGTACTTTTCTCATAAAAGTTTAATAACAAAAATCCTATAACGAGATCCTATGCAAAGTGTAATGCTTTTTCATTTTATTTTAATTATAATGTATGGATGCTTTGCTATAAAAAGAAATGTGAGGCAATTCTCTGGCAGCAAAAATAATTTAAGTATTACAATAATTCGTCACTAAAAAACACAACACTTTCAAATCAGTAAGTTAATCTTTATCATTCTTTCTGTATATCTTTGTCACAATATCTTGTAACTACAAATTTAACTTTTGATTACTTATGAGACTATCTTTTTCATTATTTTGAAAACTGTCTTAAAAATTATTCAGGTCTCTCTAATATGCACTTTTTAAATGCCAATTATTTCTAGATTTGGATCGTCATTACTATTTATTCTTTGAAGTAAAATTCGAATCGTTTGTAACAAAAACACTTTTGAAAATATAACTAATTTCAAAAAATTTTAATATCAATTTATATTCATATTTTTCTGTTTATTCGTTATATTTTGAACAGCTTAGGTGGTAGATGATAAGGTTATCTATTTTAAAATTCATGCATTTGGAGCAATAGTTATCATGTAAAATTGTATTGTAGCCGCAAATTTTTTTCCGACGTTATGAAAAGAACATTTGTATTTACAAAAGATATGTAAATTGAATGAAATCATTAAGAAAATATAATCAATTTTTGCAAACACATTTTTTTAAATATGTGAAACTGTGAAAATGTTAGTAGCCGCAGTTAAATCCTCTGGTGACCACAAATGAAGTCTAAATTGGATAATAAAACTACGAAAATTTATGAT